>CM061257.1:76595833-79035000 GCA_030848825.1 Tadarida brasiliensis | reverse complement strand
AAAGTAATTCTGTGAAAAGAGTTTTTTTTTTTCCTTTCCTGTCTCAACAGAAACAAAGATGAATGTACCCTGAGTGCTTTTCTCTCACCCATCATTTCCCAAGTATGTCACTATTTTAAGGTACATTTCTAATTATGCTTATAGCAGGAAAAAATGTTTTCTATCACAGTTGGTCACAGTGAAATAGTTCAAATTTAATTTCTGAGACTCACACTTTAATTGATTCATGTGGCTCTTTAAAATACCTTTACAGAAAAAGAAAGTAAAATATCATGTTTCTTTTGGGTTTCCACGTATGCGACAAGACAGACATATTTAGTTTTAAAATTGCCTTGCTGTTGTTTGTAAAGACTTGCCCTTCAAACTATGAAACACACCTCATTTGTACTGGTGTCACATTGCTGACCCAAGTGCTTCCCATTTCACCAAAGGGATCATGGAGGCACGGAAAGGGGAAGGAGAGACTTAATGCTGAAAGAACAGCCCGGGGCAAAGAGGGCTTGTAGCTCTGGGATTGAAACATGCAGACAGCTGGACAACTTGTGTGGTCCTACCCTTCACTGGGCCTTGAACAAAACGCACCAAATCGTCCAGTGTTAGCAATTCCTCCTGCTCACTTACTGATTGGTATGTTTTCTTAAAAACCATTATAAACTGCCCAGCCGGTGTAGCTCAGTGGTTGAGCGTCAACCCATGTACCAAGAGGTCACCAGTTTGATTCCCAGTCAGGGCACATGCCCAGGTTGTAGGCCAAATCCCCAGTAGGGGGCATGCAGGAGGCAGCCAGTTGATGTTCTCTCTCATCGATGTTTCTCTGTCTCACTCCCTCTCCCTTCCTCTCTCTCTAAAATCAATAAAGAGGCACTGTGGAAAACACTATGGTGTTACTTCAAAAAATTAAAAATTGAATTGCCATTTGACCCAGTGATCCCACTTCTAGGAATATACCCTAAGAAGCCTGAAACACCAATCAGAAAAAATACATGTACCCCCATGTTCATAGCAGCACTATTTACAATAGCTAAGATCTGGAAACAGCCCAAGTGTCCATCAGTGGATGAATGGATAAAAAAGCTGTGGTACATATACACAATGGAGTACTATGCAGCTGTAAGAAAGAAAGATCTCTTATCCTTTGAGACGATGTGGAGGGACCTCGAGAGTATTATCCTAAGCGAAACAAGCCAAGCAGAGAAAGACAAATATCACATGAGCTCACTTATTTGTGGAATATAATGAACATAACAGTCTGAGGAACAGGGTAGACCCAGAGATGTGGAAGTAGGGTATAAACTGACACCCCTCAGAAGAGGGGGTGGGGGGGGAGAGATAAACCACAGAACTTATGCACATGTATGCATAAGTGATGGACATGGACAACAAAGCTGGGGACAGGGTGGGGGGATGGGGAGGAGGGTGTCAATGGGGAAAAAAGGAGAAACATCTGTAACAAAAATAAATTAATAAAAAATAAATAAATAAAATAAAATCAATAAAGAAGAAAAAAAAACATTACAAACTATGTGGCTCAATAATCTTACAAGTCTAATTTTTATTTGAGCCATTTAACCTCATACTGCAAAGCATGTTATTCTGTATAAAGTTCATGTGGTCAGGTGGTTCCTTATGATCATCATAGTGAGAAAAGTTCAGGTTTTCATAAAAAAAAAAAAAACAAAAAAAAACAACCAATTGATTATTTCTTAGTGAGAATGACATGACACCTTTAGCAAAACACAAAGCAGCACAGACCCACGATGAATCAGGGATGTGGTTTTCGACATGTATGATCAGCGGCTGTAGCGGCATTGTCCCCATTCACTCCCACTCTTTCACCTGGCGCTCAGTAAGCAAACCTACACATTGGCCAAAAACTTAACCAAAGGCTCGGTGTGGCCACTGTCATAGTTCGGGTTGCTATAAGCAAAAAACATTTATTTCTCACAATTCTGGAGACTGAGAAGTCTAAGATCAACGTGCTGGCAGACCGGTGTCTGATAAGGGCCCTTCCCATGGCAGAGGGAGAGGAAGCAAGATCTCTCATGTCTCTTCTTGTAAAGGGCGCTAATTATTTCCCGAAGACCCCACCTCCTAATATCATACTCAGGATTAGTCTTCAGTATATGAATTGGGGGTGGGGGACATAAACATTCATCCCATAGCTTCTATAATGTCAGTAATATCAATTGTATAGGGTTTTCAGAAAAGGCTGCTGAATGTTTTCTTTAAAACATTTTTTTTTCTTTATTGATTTTTAGAGAGAAAGGAGGGGAAAGGTAGAGAGAGACAGTAACATCGATGAGAGAGAACATCGACTGGCCACCTCCTGCATGCCCCCACTGGGGATCGGGCCCACAACCTGGGCATGTGCCCTGACCGGGAATCGAACCAGCGACCTCTTGGTACATGGGTCGATGCTCAACCATTGAGCCACACCGGCCGGGCCACAAAAGGCTGCTGAATGCTAATAAACTTTTTATAAAAAGTTTTTATTACAGAAATATGTCTGAAGTACACATACAAATATACCTATGGCTACATACAATAGATTAGATTGGATAAGCTGCACACACACAGACACACTTGTGCATAACTTTAAATCAGGCAAATTTAAAATGTAGAATTCACACACATAATTATATACAAGTCACACACACCCCCCCCCCCTTCCCAAACCAGTTTAACAACTCAGCCATTCAGTTTCCCCTGCTTTGATCACTTTCTGTGGCTCCCACTCAAACGGAGTTCAGCTAGACTGGAAGCGAAGATGGTGTGCTCACATTCTGAGTGGAAGAGGAATGGACTGAGGTCTGGTCTGGAATGCTCTAAATAGTAGAGCAGGGATGAAATAGGCTTCCACTAAGAATATTTGTTAGTCAATTCTGACATTTTAAACTCTGCTTTGTCCATTCCTTTTTACTAAATCATCGTTGTTATTAATGGAGACCTCTGTGCTCCCATATGAAGACCCAAGGGTTCTTAATTCAGGGCTTCATGCCTTTCCTCACACTGATTTCCTGCCTAAAGCAGATCACTCCAATCATTCATGTCTTTGAAAGTTACTGAGTGCTCACTATGTGCTGGGGGTGATTCTAAGAGCAGAGACGGGACAGTTAACAAGCCTGATAGGGTCTCTTTTATGGAGTGGTTGGGGAGAGGGGAAATGAGAGATGGGAGAAGGGAAAGTCAGTAATAGGCAATAAACAAGGAAACAAGCAACATAATTTCAGACAAAGAGAAGTACGATGAAGAGGTTAAAACCTGCTTCTCTCCCCATTCTGCCCCTTCTTCCTCATCTGCACCTTGTCATCTGTTAATGTTTTCCAACAGCTTCTTCCACATCCTGAATAAAACCATTTCCTCCTTTTGTGGACCCACTGATCTCACCTCCACTTCTGTCTTGACACTTTATTGCATTTGTTTACTTGTCTTATCTTTCCCAGAGACTTTAAGCCCCTGTAGAGTAAAGGTCGGACTTTTTTCTCGTAATGATTTTGTAGTTGTAATTCCTGGCATATATATTGGTTTTGCTTACCATATAACATTTTTAACAAGTTAACTGGACAAATCTGTTGAAGAAACTAAGAAGCCACTAGCGGTAGGCTGGCATTGTACAACTTGAGGCTCAGTAGGAATGTTGATATGATCACAGTCTTCTATAGTTTATGATGTTCTCATTAAAACCATGTTCTATCGTTCAATCTAATAGCTTTCACCCAGTGTGCCATTTTTTAAATTACAATTGAGGTTTCACACTACTAAAGTGATGTCTGTCAGAAATTTAACTGGACAGGTATATAGTAAGAGTTAAGAGGAGAGCCCAGGGGCACCAGAGAAAGATCTTATAGTTCCCAGAACCCAGAGAACTTGCTTCCTGAGAGAGTTAGAGCAGCTAATTGTAATACTCAGATAGCAGCCTAGCATTGATGACTGACAAAATAATTTTTAAATGTGTTTTTATTGATTTTTTAGAGAGAGAGGAAAGGAGAGAGAGATAGAAACATCGATCAGCTGTCTCCTGCATGCCCCTCACTGGGGATCAAGCCTGAAACCCAGGCATGTGCCCTGACCTGGAATTGAACCGGGACCTCTCAGTCCATGGGACAATGCTCAATCCACTGAGCCACATCAGCCAAGCTATGACAAAATCATTTGAGGCTGCCTTCCAGTACTGGAAAGCACTGGACCCCACAATGGCTTTGGGCCATCTCTCTGAGGGCTCTAACCAGCTCAAGTCTTTATTCTGTGCCTCCCAGGAAGCTACCAGCTCTAAGGAAGTGAGGAAAAACTCTTTACATTGCAATAATTAGGAGCTTCTTAGGTGATTAGGACTCATCTGCATGATAATGGATATAGTAGGACCAGAGTGCAAACCCACAGAACTGATTGTTTTGAATGTTAATGAGAAAATGCCTTTTATTGTTGCCAAGGCAGTTAGAGAAGAATCATACTAAAAGCTCACACTTGGGTCTTATTGAGAGTTACATCTAAAAAATGTTACTTATCAGGAGGCCCGGCTATCTCTACAGGTCTGATGCGTTCCTGCACATTTCTGATGATTTTCCTCCAGCACAGGCAGTTCTGGGAACATGGCTTCACTCCTGGGTCTTTTCTTTCACCGTCAAAGACAGGATCCAACAGAGCACAGGACAATCACAAATCCACTGGCTTGTACAAAACGCCTGAGGTCTCCTACAGAGTAACTAACAAACATCAGCTGTACTTTGTGGGGCCACATACTTATTTTTTCAGTTAAGTTTAGGAAATGAATAGCAAAAAGCAGTTTTCATTTTTATTTTGCTAATAGAAAATCGGAACCAAAAAGATGCTGAATTAGTGAATCTCAGACAGAAGTAATATGTTATTAGGGATATAGCAGTGGGCTTTTCCTGAATGTCAATATGTAGTCTCTTCATCAAAGGACAGAAAATAGTTGACATAGATTAGTAGAAGAGGAAATTTGTATTAATAGAAGGTAAATCCTGTTCTATCCTTATGGTACTCATTGTTTCTGAAATGAAAAATAACTACTGCTTATTGAGTACATACCATGTGTCAGTCAGTATACTAGGAATTATCTAATTTCATTCTCCCAATAATAATAGGCAGTATCAGTATCTCATTTTTACAGATAGGGAAATTGAAGCTCAGAAATCTTGAGTAATTAGCTCAAAGTCTTATAGGTAGTAAGCTGAAGAGACAAAATTTGAAACCAATGTGTATAACTTTAAAATTTGCATTCTTCCCAACGTATCTGTTGCCTTCACAATAGTTAATTTCAAAGATCAAATGACACCCCTTCCCCATTTTAAAAAAACATTGTTTAAGAATAAAACTTGAGCCCTGGCCGGTTTGGCTCAGCAGCTAGAGCATCAGCCCATGGACCAATGAGTCACGGGTTTGATTCCTGTCAAGGGCACGTACCTTTGTTGTGGGGTTCATCCCTGGTCCTGGTCCTGCAGGAGGCAACCAATTGATGTGTCTCTCACACTGATTTTTCTCTTTCTCCGTCTCTCTCTCTCTCCTTCCCTCCCACTCTATCTGATGATAAATAGAAAAATATCCTCAGGTGAAGGTTTAAAAAAAAGAATAACACTTGACTCTGCGTTGTACTTCTGAGTTATCAGGATTTTTTAAAAGCACTAACTCAGAGTAAGAATCTTTAAAGATTTAATTCAAATGCATTTAACTTATTTAAATTATTTAATTAATTTGCATAACTAAGTGCAAGCATATTTTTGATGAAAGAAAACAGGTAAGTACAAACTTGTCCCGTTGGTCATTCTGGCCTCATTGTAGTTTTTCAGTCCAGAATGACGCTTGTTGTGGGACTGTGAGAGCTCAAACACACAATGTGGTCAAAGAGGAAGAGACAGGTTCTGGGGATCAGATAACAGGTACAGCACTGGATACTTAAAGCATTGCACAATATCAACATCAAAATGAAGGTTTCTGGAACAAATGACCTTCAAGAGAAAGGGAGGAAAAAAGAGAGGGTAGATGGGAGGAGATAGAGAAATTCAAGGTGTGAAAGAGAGGATGTGTTATAATAACTGTGTCAACTTATCTCACGACCATCACAAAATAAAGTGAAGTTATTTCCTCAACAGTCATTCAATGTAAGCATGCTAAACATCTCTTACCATACTTGGATGGTATTCGATTCACTCTAAAGGAACGGACACCTAAGTGATTTCCAACAAATCCTCTTCTACCGTCTGGCTGACAACAGTCTTTATTTTTCACAGACATGACCATAGTTTTATGCTATTTAATTACACCGCAGTGCAGTTACCTAGATAGATCTCATGCTGTGACATCTCACACCTATCTATTGAGATAAACTCTCTTTTGTAGCTTTCTAAATTATTTGCTTTCTAGTGCTTTCCACTTCTGAAATTGGGTGGAGGAGAGGAAGGAAGCAGAAAACTATTACTCTCATCAGGGGGAAAAACAGTATTAAGAATAATTCAGAAGTGGCTTTTTAACTATTAAAGCATGTAATACCTTGTTCCAATAATTTATGAATCACACTTAGTTTCATTCACATTTTACTTTTTTCTTATTTTCCTCTTAGACAGGAGGTAATCTTTGATTTTTTCCTCTGGCTTAAGTGTTTTCTTTGCGAATGGAAGAGTAGGAGAAAAAAAGCTGGGAGGGCAGTCACCTGGGACAATGCGTTTCTCTTGGGTTACCTTGTAGTTTCTGGTTGTATTCGGTCCTGTCAGACTGGCTCCTCCTCAAGGTACCAGACTGGTCCCCCAAAACACTGCTCTCAACCACAGTGTCCGTCTTCCTTCTCTCCAGCATATAGAGCCGGTGCCTCAAGAAGGTCAGGTTCTTTTTCTTGGTGCCCACGTTTTCTTTCCCAGTAGCTTCTTTGGGCTCCATCTGAGGCAAAAACAAGCTTTAGGGGCCTGCAGGCACGGGCTGGTTGCTCAAGGGCCTCAGGGTGAAGGCTAAAGCCACTGGAGTGACACGTTGAACTGCCCCTTCTAACCCACCGGCTTCACTCCAGGGTTACCTGGCTGCTACTGCCACCTGTACGGAGTCCCGGAGCCCCACCCCTATGAGATCATTCTTTTTTATACCTAGAATCCAACAGGGGAAGTTGCCACCTGTTACCTGAGAGACCTGCAGCACAGAGCTAGGCAAAGCAGGGACTGCGCTGTCACATGCTACGGAGGCAAACAAAAATCCCATTGTGCAGGGCGCGGGCTGGGGGTTGGGGGAAAGGAAAGAGAACAAGGTGAGGCGGGGAGGAAGGGAAGGACACAGGAGTGTGACCTGCAGCTGACGGGTTTAATGTGTGCAGACGGGTGTGCACAGGTACGCTCAGGGCACTGTGCTGTGCCCCGGGGGCCGATGTGGGCTTGTGTGTGACTTTTAGCTGGAGTCACTCACATGTGACCACAGAGTTAGTGTGAGGCTAAGAGAATTTGCATTTCCGTCACAACGGTGGTGGATGCACAATCATTTTTAAGGATCGCTCTACACAGTCAGTCATGAACATCCAGAGATTGTTTACTAAAAACATACTTGCCAAACCCCCTGATCCGCATTCCTGAGGACACAAGGGTTTGGATTTGAGAGAGGTCTGTCGCAGGCAGAGGAAGAACAGAGAAGGTCCCAAGAGGCTGTCTGGAGCCTTTGCGGTTTCTTGTCTCCTGGTGTTGCCTCTGCCTGAAATGAGCCCATTCCGGGTCCCAGCCCTGGCCATCCAGGTCCTGGTCCTTAGGAACACAAGCACTGTGTCAGGGTGTGATTTCTGTATGATCTTTTCCCCATCTATTTTGCAGATAGGGTGACACAAAAGGCAGCTCACCTTGGGAAAATAAGAGGGAAAATGTTGGGAACTGAGAAGAGACATGTTGAGAGTAGTAGAAAGGATGGATGGCAAGGACGGGGAGAGAGGGCAGGGAGTGATGGGCCTTTCATTAATTTTTTAGAGTTGTTTTTCCTTGTCTTCACTGAGATTTCTCAAGGGGGAGTTTCTGAGAGGCTCTGGGGATGCACTGAGTGGCTTGTATGCCTTCGTTAAAGAAAAGAAAGACCCTAAGGAGGAAAACAGGTTCTTTTTTCTTGTAAAGGGGTGGCCATAATTCAGTTCTGTGCTGCTACCCACTCTGAATCGTGGTTAATTCCTGTTAGACGAGGTTTATAAATGAGGAAAAAGAGATAAAAACCACTTTCAAACTCAGGAAAATGTGAGCTAAATACAATTCGCATAATCATCTTAAAAGATAAATGAGAAACCTTCACCAGCTATAGAAACATCTATATATAGCCTGGCACATTGAAGGGCTTTTATTTAGTATAAATGATAGTTTTTTTAAAACAAGCCCTTCCAAGTACATTTAATAAATGTGTTTAAAGGCACATTCACCACTAAGATATAAAATCAACTTTTAAAATTCATGTTTAAAATGTCTAAAGTTTAGCCAGGCTGGTGTGGCTCAGTGGTTGAGCATCGACCCATGCACCGAGAGGTCGCTGGTTCAATTTAACCCAGGTTGTTGGCCAAATCCCCAGTGAGAGGCATGCAGGAGGTGGCCAATCGATGTTCTCTCCATCAATGTTTCTATCTCTCTCTCCCTCTCCCTTCCTCTCTCTTTAAAATAAATAAAGAAAAATAAATAAATAAATAAATAAATAAAATGTCTAAATTTTATTCTAATATTATATATACATATATGTATATAATATGTTTGTGTGTATTCACCTAGTTACTAACAGACATATACTATTAGACATAGTACTACTACAAAATTGTACAATTAAAACTACAGGACTGCCCAGGTGGTGTGGTTCAGTGGACTGAGCATCACCCCATGGACTGAGAGGTCCTGGTTTGATTCCCAGTCAGGGCACATGCCTGGGTTGCAGACTCGATCCTCAGTAGGGGGCATTCAGGAGGCAGCCAATAGGTGTTTCTCTCTTATATCGATGTTTCTATCTCTCTCACCCTACCCCTCCCTACCCTTCTCTAAAAATCAATTAAAAAAAAAAAAAACTACAGGACTGCCCTGGCTGGGCAGCTCATTTGGTTGGAGTGTTGTCTAGTACACCAAAAGGCTGTGGGTTCAATTCCCAGTCAGGTCACATACCTAGGTTGCAGGTTCGATCCCACATTGATGTTTCTGTCTCTCTTCCTCTCTCTCTCTCTAAAATCAATAAACATATCCTGTGGTGAGGATAAAAACCACCACCAACAAAAACTACAGGACTTATAGGAAGTATGGGATTAGACACATAGCACTCAGAAACTTAGTCACTGACTCTTACAAAACAGAGAGTAAACTAAAAAAAAAAATGGTAGCACAGCTTTATATGTGATAAACGGTTAAGAAATACATAAATATTACAATAAATATGAAACTTTATCTTGAAAAAGAACTAGAGGTTCAAAAAATAAAATTAAAAAGTTAAAATTAACAAAACAAAACTGAATTTTCCTTGCAGAAGTCATAGGGTCATAGCTTATGAGTGAAGTGACAGAAAAAGAGAGATATGAAATCAGAGGGAATGGTACACTGCCAGCAGTGGACAGGTGTGGCTGGGACCACAGGCTGTAACTGAAGTCGCTGGTCACTTTGAGGGGTGTACATGCGTGAGTTTTGTGTACTCCGTTGTGGCTCAGGGCATCTGGGTACAGTTTTCTGCATTCACCTAGTGTTTCAAGTAGATGAAATCACACATGAGCAAATGTGAAACTGTATTATGTTCAAATGGTTCCTCTTTGTTGGAACCAGTCTGTGTTTTCAAAATAAGCATTATAGTGGAACTGACTGTAGTAGCTTTATTGTCATTTGAAATTTCATTATTTAAGAAGATACATAGCATAGGCACTATGAATTCAGTAGTAAGTCTATATTTTGTTTATTCACAATAATTTCTATGTCAACTTTAAAAATAATAGATACATTCTTTTAAAACTACCTTTTAATCAATCAATAAATGGGGCAGTCACTCTTAGTTGCTTTCTCAATATTCATTCCTAGCCAACAGAACCCATATTTTGTTCAAGGCAGCATTAACTTTGGCCAATCATAATGATAACTTTATTTTCCATTTTTCCAGTCCCTCTTGCCACTAGGGTGTCCATGTAATCCCAGTCCTGGCAGATGGGACCATATGGTAGCCTGTTATAACAGAAGATGGGGTATTGATTCTGGGAAAGCACATGCTTCTCTAAGAAAAGGTACAGTAATGCCCTGGCAGATTTGGCTCAGTGGTTAGAGCATTGGCCTGTGGACCAAAGGGTCATGGGTTCGATTCCCGATCAAGGGCACATATCTGGGTTGCAGGTTCAATCCCCAACCTTGGTTGGGGTTGTGCAGGAGGCAACCAATCGATGTGTCTCTCTCACATCAATGTTTCTCTCTCTCTCTCCCTCACTCCCTTCTACTCTATCTAAAAAACAAAACAAAACAAAACAAAACAAAACAAAACCAATGGAAAAATAAATATCCTTGAGTGAGGATTAACAAAACAAAACCAAAAAAGTATAGTAAAAGCTTAGACCTTCCCCCTTTGTCCAGACTTGATGACAAGCATAATGCATAGGGCAGTTATAGTCATTCCGGGTCTGGAAGAAAAGACCAAGAAGAAGCAGGAAGGGGGGAGGGAAAATGGCAGTGGAATGAATGGAAGCTACACTGAACATCTCCCAGGACCAAACTGGAATTACAACTAAAATAAAGAAAAGTTGTCTAAAATAACCAACTGGAGAAGAGCCCAAATCCAGGCTGCCAGGAGGTGAGGAGGCATGAGAGTTGTGGCTGGCTCCCACAGGCAGCAGCTGAGGGCTATCTTAGCTGTGAGAAGTTCCCTCTGAGAAGTATGGGGTTTAAACCCCAAGCCAGCTCCCAGCACAGAGTGCCAGAACAGGGAAAGGTGCTCACATAACACCTTGCTGTGAGAAACATGAGAGCAGAGATTCTGTCTAGCAGGGAGAGGTGCTGGGAACATGGGCACCCACATGAAGAGCCAGTGCACTACATTTCAGCCACAGTCACTCACTTTGGGCTCCTGCAGAGGGAGGGTGGACTGGGTTGGAGCTGCATGAGGAGAGTTGGGGGTTCATGTCACTGGGGAGAGACCTGGGAATGCAGCCATTAGGACCCCTGTGCTGAGTCCCCCATGCTACAGAAACCATTTTTCTCAGGCAGTCTTTCCCCACCAAAGCAGCTTTAGCCCAGGGTAAAGCGACTGACCCACCCGTTGGAATTTAACCCCACCTGGCCAGGAGAAGTACAACCTGAGGCTCATTAACTGTCAGAGACTATCAGCTAGCCAGTAGGCAGAGACAAGTCTCTGAATGCTTTGAGTCTTGGACCTGGCTCTCAGTTGTTAGGTTTTGTGAATCTGGACTCCAAGCTGTGAAGGCGGCTGCCTGGACCCCTGTGTTGAGTCATTAACCCACACTGTAGAAACCATTTTCTTGAGGCAGAGTTTTCCTCTCAAAGCAGCTTTAGCCCAGAGGGAAGCAATTGCCTCACCTGCTGGAAATCCTCTTACCCTACCCACCTAGAGGAGTTTTCATTCAGCTGAGGTCTACAGCCTGAGGCTCATTAAGTGACTGAGACTAACAATCAGCCTGAAGGCTGAGGCAGAACTCTGGGGTACTTGAATCTTTGCCTGGCATGCAAATCTACCTGGGATAATAAGACCAGACATTGGTGTTCAGCTTGGTCCCTTCCATACACATCCAAACCCAGCAGAGGGAACCACAATCTGCAGAACATTGATACCCACAGGGAAATTTCAGCAGGCTCCAAACCCTGCTGAGATAACCAAAATGGTGAAGCATAGAAACAAATCCCAAATGAAAGAAAAGAGAATTCTCCAGAAGGGCTAAATGAAATGGAGATAAGCAAGTTATCAGATATAGAGTTCAGAGGAATGATTATGAGGATGATCAACAGCATGAAAATAGTTATAGAAACAATGAAAAACGACCAATCAGAAATCAAGAATGACATAGCAGAAATAAAGAACACACTGGAAGGAATAACCAGCAGATTAGAGGAAGCCAAGGATCAGATCAGCAAATTAGAAGACAGAGTAGAAAAAATTCACTCAATTGAAAAAACAAAAGGAAAAAAACAAGAGGACTGTTTAAGAGAGCTGTGGGACAATATAAAATGTAACAACATCTGCATCATAGGAGCACCAGAAGAAGAAAGTGAACAAGGATTAGAGGATCTGTTTGAAGAAATAGTGGCAGAAAAATTCCCTAACTTGGTGAAGAAAAAAGCCATACAAGTTCAGGAAGCTCAGAGAGTCCTGAGCAAGAAGAACCCAAAGAGGCCCACAGCAAGACACATCATAATTAAAATGTCAAAAATTAATGACAAAGAGATAATCTTAAAGGCAGCAAGAGAAAAGCAACAGGTCATCTACAAAGGAGCTCCCATAAGGCTGTCTGCTGATTTCTCAACAGAAACATTACAGGTCAAAAGGGAATGACATGAAGTAATCAAGGTAATGAAAAACAAGGATCTGAATCCAAGACTACTCCATCCAACAAGAGCATATAACCTTGGTAAACATATATGCACCCAATATAGGAGCAAAAATATATTGAAAACTTCTAGAGAACAAGGGAGAAATCAATAGCAATACACTCATAGTAGGGGACTTCAATACCCCACTGACATCACTGGATAGATCCTCTAGACAAAAAATTAACAAGGAAACAAGAGATTCTAAATAACGCACTAGATCAGATGGATTTAAGAGATATTTACAGAGAATTACACCCCAAAACTGCAGCACATACATTCTTCTCAAGTGCACATGGGACATTCTGAATGATAGACTTCATATTAGAACACAAACTAAGTCTCTACAAGTTCAGGATGAATGAAATCATATCAAGCATCTTCTCAGATCACAATGGCATGAAACTAGAAATTAATTACAATAAAAACACTCAAAAAACATTCAAACACATAGAGACTAAATAACATGTTATTAAACAATAAATGGGTTACAGAGGAGATCAAAGAAGAAAGAAAACATTTTCCTGGAAATCAATAAAAATGAACACACAACACAAAATTTATGGGAAAGCAGTCTTGAGAGGCAAGTTCAAAGCATTCCAGGCCTACCTCAAAAAAACAAGAAAAATTTCTAATCAACTATCCAACCCTACAACATAAAGAACTAGAAAGTGAAGAAAAAGAAAAACCCAGACCAACCAGTGTGGCTCAGTGCACTGAATGTTATCCCATAGACTGAGAGGTCCCAGTTTGATTCCTGGTCAAGGCACATGCCCGGGTTGCAGGCTTGATACCCAGTAGGGGACATGCAGGAGGCAGCCTATTGATGTTTCTTTCTAACATCGATGTTTCTATCTCTCTCCCCATTCCTCTCTCTCTAAAAAAAATCAATAAAAACTTATTTTAAAAAAGAAAAACCTAGAGTTACAAGGAAAGAAATAACAAAGGTCAGAGTGTAAATAAATGACATAGAGACTAAACAAACAATTCAAAAGATCAATGACACCAAGAGCAGGTTCTTTGAAAAGATAAACAAGAATGATAAACCCTTAGCTAGACTTACTAAGAAACAAAGAGACAAGACACAAATAAACAAAATCAGAAATGAAAGAGGAGAAATATTAACTGACACCACAGAAATACAAAAGATTGTTGGAAAATACTATGAACAATTATAAGCCAACCAAGTGAACAACATAGGCAAAATGGAAAAATTCCTAAAATCACACAGTCTACCAAAACTGTACTGGGAAGAGTCAGAAAACTTGAACAGACCAATAACAACTAAGGAAATTGAAGCTGCAATTAATAAACTCCCAGCAAACAAAAGCCTGGGTCCAGGGGGCTTCACAGGGGAGTTTTGCCAAACATTCAAAGAAGAACTAACACCTATTCTCCTCAAACTATTCCAAAAAATTCAAGAGGAAAGAAGACTTTCAAGCTCTTTTTATGAGGCCAGCATAATTCTAATTCCAAAGCCAGATAGACACTACAAAGAAAGAAAACTACAGGCCAATATCCCTGATGAACATAGATGCCAAAATCCTCAACAAATAGAATCCAGAAATATATTTAAAAAATTATTCACCACGACCAAGTGTGATTCATCACAGAGATGCAAAGCTGGTACAGTATTCACAAATCAATAAATGTGATACACCACATAAACAAAATGAAAGACAAACATCATATGATCATATCAATAAATGCTGAAAAAGCCTTTGACAAAATCCAGCACCCATTTCTGATAAAAATGCTCAGCAAAGTGGAATAGAGGGATCATATCTCAAAATAATAAAGACAATATATGATAAACCTACAGCCAACCTCATACGCAATGGAAAAAAACTAAATGCATTTTCCTTAAGAATAGGAACAAGACAGGGAGGTCTGTTTTCACCATAATTATTCAACATAGTACTGTAAGTCACAGTGATTAGACAAGAAGAAAAAATAAAAGGCATCCAAATTGAAAAGGAGGAAGTGAAACTGTCATTATTTGCAGATAACATGATATTGTACAAAGAAAACCCTAAAGACTCCATAAAAAATCTACTAGATTTAATAAATGAATTTGGCAAAGTAGCAGGATACAAAATTAATATCTAGAAATCAATGGCTTTCATATACACCAATAATTAACACTCAGAAAGGGAAACTAAATAAGCAATCCCATTTACCACTGCAACAAAAAAAATTAGGATACCTAGGAATAAACTTAATCAAGGAGGTAAAAGACCTGTACTCAGAAAACTACAGGATATTGAAAAAAGAAATAGAGGAAGATATAAAAAAAAAAAGGAAACATATACCATGTGCATGGATTAGAAGAATAAACATCATTAAAATGTCCATATTACCCATAGCAATCTATAGATTCCATGCAATCCCTATTAAAGTACCAATGGCATATTTCACAGATCTAGAACAAATACTACAAAAGTTTATATGGGACCAAAAGAGACCCCAAATAGCCACAGAAATCTTGAAAAAGAAGAATAAAGTTGGAGGGATTACAATACTGGATATCAAGTTATACTAAAAAGCCATCGTGATCAAAACAGCCTGGTCCTGGCACAAGAACAGGCATATAGATCAATGGAACAGAACAAAGAACCCAGAAATCAACTGAAGACACCATGCACAATTAATATTCGACAAAGCAGGCAAGCACATACAATGGAGAAAAGACAGTCTCTTCAATAAATGGTGTTGGAAAAATTGGACAGCTACATGCAAAAAATGAAACTAGACCACCAATTTACACCACACACAAGAATAAACTCAAAATTGATAAAAGACTTAAAATGTCACTCATGAAACCATAAAAATCCTAGAAGAAAATGTAGGCAGCAAAATTTCAGACATCACATGTAGCAGAATTCTCACTGATACAGCACCTAGGGCAAGAGAAACAAAGGAAAAAATTAATAAATTGGACTACATCAAACTAACAAGCTTCTGCATGACAAAAGAAACCAACATCAAAGTGGAAAGAGAACCTAGTCTCTGAGAGAACATATTTGCCAATGATACATTGGATAAGGGGTTAATATCCAAAATATATAGAGTACTCATACAACTCAACAAAAGGAAGACACACAATCCAATTAAAAAATGGGCAGAAGACCTGAACAGACACTTCTCCAAATAGGACATACAAGTGGCCAAAAGACAGAAAAAATGCTCAATGTCACTAATTATCAAAGAGATGCATATTAAAACTACTATGAGATATTATTACCTCACACCTGCCAATGACTGCCATTAACAAATCTTCAAACAACAAGTGCTGGCAAGGTAGTAGAGAAAAGGGTGCTTTACTACACTGCTGGTGGTAATATAGACTGGTTCAGCCACTATAGAAAACGATATAATGTCTCCTCAAAAAATTAAAAAAAGAACTGCATTTGACCCAGTGATTTCACTTCTAGGAATATATCCTAATCCTGAAACACCAATCAGAAAGAATATATGCACCCCTATGATCATAGCAGCGCTATTTACAATAGCTAAGATCTGGAACCAACCCAAGTGTCCTTCAGTAGATGAATGGATAAAACAGCCATGGTACATTTACACAATGGAATACTATGCAGCTGTAAAAAAAGAGAGATCTCTTGCCCTTTGAGACAACATGGATGGACCTGGAGAATATTATGCTGAGCAAAATAAGTCAGCCAGAGAAAGACAAGTACCACATGATCTCAGTTATTTATGGAATATCGTGAACAAAATAAGCTGATGATCAAAATAGATCCAGAGACATGGAAGTAGGGATAAGACTAACAAATTTCAGAGGGAAGGGGGGTGAGAGGGTTGGGAAGAGATAAACCAAAGAACTTATATGCATATATACATAACCAATGTATACAGGCAATAGTTTGGGGAAAACAGGAGCGGGGTGGGAGCAGGGAGTTGGGTGTTAATGAGGGAAAAAAGGGAGGACATCTGTAATACTTTCAACAGTAAAGATTTAAAAAAAAAGAAGAAAAGAAAAGACCAAGAGAAGCATGTATTCTGATACCATTGCACTACTGAATCAATACCAGCAGTCACTCACCTTTAGACTTCTTGATATGAGGTTAAAATAAACGTCTCTTCCCAAAGCCATTGTTAGGCAGAGTTCTTGCTGTCAATACATTTCTAAAGGATTCAATAGACAGTGCTTGATATATATATGACTTCCCCATTCTTTTGCTTGTCTCTGACACTTTTAAGCCAATATTATTAGAATTACTTGCATAAAATGAGAAAGGCCAGGTTAGAGAGAGTTTTATTTTGTCACTGAGGCATCTTACTAGAAAATGAGTGAGACTGGAGGAAGAAGGTCTCTAAATTTGTCTATTTTATATGTTGTTGCAGAGGTACAAAGGTCTTTCAATGCAAGGATTTTATATTACTTAAATAAATAAAATATTAATATTAAGACATTTAAATTAATTCTGTTGTGAGTGGAGAACAAATATTTCCTGGCTCATTATTTTAAAACACACTGGAAAGCCCTGGCCAGGTGGCTCAGTTGGTTGGAGCATCCTCCTGTACACCAAAAGACTGCAGGTTTGAGTCCCAGTCAGGGCACATACCTTGGTTGTGGGTTCGATCCCTGGTTGGGGTGCGTATGGGAGACAACTGATCTGTTTCTCTCTTACATGGACGTTTCTGTCTCTCCCTCTCTCTCTCCTTTCCTCTCTCTTTAAAAATCAATAAAACATATCCTTAGGTGAGCATTAAAACAAGAAGGCACTGGACAGTGAGTCCAAGACCCAGTTTTAGTTTTGGCTGTGATCTAAATCAGCTTCATGACATGTAACATAATCTCTAGGTCCCAATTCCTTCATCTGTAAAATGTAAGGATGAGTTAGTCATTAGTACTCACTGAATATTTTCAGTTCTCTGTTTATGCACAGGGTAGTATTACTGCCCTGCACCATTTCAATCTAGGTATGGTCATGCAACTTCCTTTGACCAAAGAAACTGATTAAACATGATATAGGTCACTTCTGGGAAAGTGTTAAGGACCGATATCTGCTTAGCTATAGCTTTCTTTCTCTCATCCATGGTGATTGGCACAAATCCACAGTGGCTCCTTCATCAGAATGAATCATAGAAAGTGGATGACTCACATTGGAGCCCCTAGCCATCCCATAATGGTTGTATAGTTTAAGAAGAAAGAATTATTTGCTGCTTTAAGCCCATACACGTGGGGCTTTTTAAAAAATATATTACTTCAGCATAGCCTAGACTATCCTTATTAATGTTGTGTGTAGATTAAATAATATGTACATCTTTTTCAAGTCTAGCATTATATGATTTCAGGATTCTAAGACCCAGGGTGCTATTAAGTTGTAAAAATCCTAATTCCAAAAGAAAAATCACATCTCTTGAATAATCATGAATAAACTGGATTGGAGGATGGAAAGGACCTCATTATAAATTAGGAACTAACAGGAGTCTAGACAAGAAATACTTGGACTAGGATAGTGGTGGTATGGATGGAGAAAAGTTGATAAATTCAAATCATTTAAAAAGTTGAACTAACAAAGCTTTTGTATGATTATGATTTGATGGAGGTGGATGAGTAAAAAGAGGGAAAAATGATAAATTCCATGTTTCAAGACTGAATAAATGGGAGGATATTTATCTCGTATACTAACAGAGGAGGAGTAAGTCTGATGGGATTGTCAAGAATTCCACTTAGGGTACATCAAGGTTAAGATGCCTACAAGAGCCCTGGCCGGTTTGGCTCAGCGGTTGGAGCATCCGCCTGCAGACCAGAGAGTCCTCGGTTCCTGCTAGGGGCACGTACCAAAAAAAAAAAAAAAAAAGATGTCTGCAAGACATTTGTCAGGTTGTCTTTGAATTGATAAATTTGGAGACACTATTTAGATTTTAGATTTAAAAAAAATGGGAGTCAACAGAATATGCTTAATATTTAAAGCCATGGACTGATGAGACCATTTGGCACGATAATAAATCCAGAAGAGAAAGAGCAAAGTCCAACGCTGAAGAACTCTGCGTTCAGAAAGGGAGGAACGCGCAGCCATCGCAGTGGGGCAGCAGGAGCACACGCGCCACAGATGTCTGGACACGAGGTGTTCCAAAACCAAGGTGTAGTCAGTCTGCTGAGATGCCAAACAAAGTGGAAATAGAAAATAGTTATTTTAATTTGGCACAATGTTGGTCATTTATAAACTTTCAGAAGGAGTTTCAATCAAGCGGTAGAGGTGGATACAAGCACGGAAGGGATTTCATTAAAGGAGGTAAGACAGTTGAAACATGTGGGAATAACACTTCTGAGAACATTAGTAATCATATGTTGTTGTTGAGAAATTACTGTATGTAAGGATTAGACCTAGGTAAAGTAGTGAGAAAGGCAGAATCATACCCATATTTTACAGATATGGAAACATGTTCAGAGGAGTTGAGTAATAGTCCCAATATCACAGAAGATGGAAATGATGGAGGGAGGACTCAAACTCAGCTCCTCTTGTAGCAAAGCCTGTGGTCTCAGCCGCTTTGCCTGATGTCAAGTACCCAGCAAACTGCCTGACCTACAGCAAGGACACCACAAATGTACTTTTCTTTTCACTGTTAAAGGCAACTTGGAATAATTCCCCATTACCTATCCTTTATTCTTTGGGATGAATCCGAGGGATTTGAAATTTTTTCTGGCATCTCAAGTGATTTTTATGCACAGTTAAACTTAGAGAATTCCTGCAAGCATTCTTCTTGTCTCCAGTGACTCTCTACTCCGATTTATCTTGCCCGATGTCTCTTGAATTTCCTTTCTAAACCATAAATCAGATCACGTCATTCTTCAGATTAAAAGACTTGATGGATTGTTTCTCACTGCATGTAGAAGGGAATCCAAATGTCCTTTGGGCCTCAATCAGACTCTTTTTTCATTTTAGGTTACTGGCAATTATGTTAATTGCTGAATAACAAATCACCCCCAAAACTTAGCTGCTTAGTGCAATGATTATCATTGCATTAGCTCTCACAGATTCTGTGGGTCAGGAATTCAGGAAAGGCTCAGCTAAGCAGTTCTGGCTCAGGTCTCTCATGCAGTTGTAGGCAGATATTGGCTGGAACTGAAATAGCAAACATCTGGAGCAGCTGTGAGTTGACTAGGCATCTTTCTCCCTTGATAGTTTTAGGGTCTCTCTGATCTCTCCATATGGACTAGCTTGGGCTTCCTTCATAAGATGGCAGCCTGTGGGAAGTCAGACTGCTTACCTGGGCTCAGGGATCCAAAGGGGAGTGTCCCAAGAGAACGAGGCAAAAACCATAACATGTTTATGTCTTGTCCTATAGTGTCACTTCCACTATAGCTTCAAAACCTACCCAGACTCAAGGGGAGAGGCTCGGGAACATAGGCCCCATCTTCTCCATGGGAGGAGTGCCAAAGTTACATTATAAGAAGAGCTTACAGAATGGGAGAAATTGCCGTGGCTATCTTTGGAAAATGCAATCTGACTCATATGCCCATTACATACTCCACATTCTATTCTCTTTTAGAATTGATGTTTTTCAACCTGTTTCTTTCACTTGGAATAGCCCTCCCCATCCGCTGAAATCCTACTGATCACTCAAGACCCAGCTTAAATATCACTCTCTTTATGATATTTCCCTCTTGTCCCCTGAAAACAATCACTCCCTCCCTCCTCTGAAATCTCAGAGCAGCATGCCTCTATCATAGCAAAGAGACTCATTAGATTATGAGTGCTCGATGCTATTTGCTTTTGAAATCCTGGTGACTAGCAATAGATCAATAAATGTTTATTGTTGTGGGGGTTAGGCAGAGCAGCTTATGTTCCTGTGCAACCTACCAATTTATGGGGAGAGGCTCAGATATGAGCTGCAGTATTTCCCCCCTCTCTCTCTGATTAGAGAGAGCAATGACCTCCTTTTCCTGGAAAAGGAGGATATAGATCTGGAAACAAAAGAGCAAATCAGAGATAGTACTTCCTCAAAGATGAGGTCATTAATGCATTTGTGAGATGACCATAAAGCCAGCTTTGAGAGCTCCCTATTCAACTATAAATTGTTCACAGTGGCCCTGCTATCTTGTAGCTGTGTTTTTATATCCACTGCTATGCTTCCTGAAAGCAACAATTTTGGTTAATGCACTGACCAAGCAACAGCATAATAATCCTGTCAGCAAACAATAGATGGGAGCTGAGGTTTGGAAGGAGGTAAACCTGCTAATGTTGTTATCCTCTTGACTGCAGTAATTTTAGCAATGACATATGATTATATTTGGGCCTTTTCCTCAGCTATAATGAATCATCCATTACAAGATTTTCAAGGTTGCTGGGGGGAGATTTATCTTGGGAAGGGGAAGAATCTTTTCCAGTGCTTAGAATAGCCTGGCTATGGTCAAAACCAGCTACATAAGCAAGACAAAGTATCATTGGAATCTTAGAAAACCATTTATTCAATGATGTCACTATCTAAGTCAGAGCACTAGATTCAATTTCCAATAGTTCATGATCTTCCAGAATTAATTTAACAGTTATTCCAGCAGAACAGCAACATGGGTCACAATTGATACTGGAGGTGAACTGTTCTCATTTTCCAGGGAGAATCTAGATTTCTTTTTACCTTCTCTCTCCAATTTCTCCCATCTTTATGTCCTAATATTTGGACCTAATTGATGTTAACCAACTTCTAAGTATGAAATAGAACTATAGGTACTTTTTATTTTAGTTGTAAGCAGCTGGTTTCCTGTTTCTTTTATTGTAATTATGAATAATTCAGAAATATTTATTGAAAAATAAAAATTTAATATTATGGTTGAATATTTATATTTATGTAGTACCATGTTTTATGTGCAGACTCATAATATATGGCCATTAAATGATTCGAGAGACTCAAGTGAAAAGAAATGGTCTTTTGTTCTTCTACCTCCAAGGCATATTCTTTTTATTTCACTTGGTTTTCATTTGGGCTGAAACCTGTTTGTTGTGAGAACTCAGTATATTGACCCCAAGAAGATGCTTGTGCTTTTCTAGCTTGGAGGTGGAAAGCAGTAGTTGTAGATGACTAGAAGAAAGAGTGTTATTTTTTCCTAACATTTTTTTTCCTTATTGATTTTTAGAGAGAAAGGAAGGGAGAGGGAGAGAGAGATAGAAACATCGATGAGAGTGAACATCGATTGGCTGCCTCCTGCATGCCCCCCACTGGGGATTTGGCCCACAACCTGGGCATGTGTCCTGAATGGGAATCCAACTGGTGACCTCTCGGTGCATGGGTCGATGCTCAACCACTGAGCCACACTAGCCGGGCAAAAGAGTGTATTTTTAATAAATGTAGCAGAAACTCATTCATGTAAATGACTTAAATTAAGAAGCATTTTTCATGAAGTGAGTGGCTTTTAAAAAGCACATGGGCACTGAACTCATCAGAGACATTAGCCATTCATTCATTTCTCTATGAATCTTCCGAGTTCTCTCTTGCATGGGATAAACCACTCAGCCTCTGTGACTCAGTTTCTTCACCTTTCAAGGCTGAGACTCAGATTGGTCTCAGCATTTTTGTAGAGCTGTTTTGCTTCTCCTTCAGAGAATATTATTAAATTCAATATTATGGTATCCATAGCAACCCTAAGTAGGTCAGTTTACACTTGGCGTAACAAATAACAGCAGAGAATCTGTATCCTTTCCCAATCATCCTCTCTGTTTGCAAAACTTTGCTGGAAGTAAGGGCCTTAGCAGGAAAAGAGCCTAGTAGCATCTGGGAGAGTTATTTTCTTATTCACTTGTGATCCAAATCTTCAGGCAGTTTAGACAATCCGTATATGATTTTACTTCACCCAAACGACATGAATATTTGAATAATAATTTTAGTAGTGAAGTTTTAATTATTTATTTAAAAATTGTAATTAATATCTAATAAAAATAACACCTAAATTATTCTTGTGAAAAAAAAACAAAACTGGAGTGACATGAAGATATCCTCACAGCTACATTTTTCCCTAAAGCATCTGTTTTCTTATGAAACCAAGAAATAGTCATAGTTCCTTCCTACTTACTATTCAAATAGTTTTATCTAATAATATCTATAACATATGGTTTTTATGAAAATAATTATATTTATGCACCTATAATTTCACATATAGAAATAATCTGGACAGATACTTATGTGGACAGTGGTGCTGGAGAGAGAATAAGGGAAATTTTGCCTTTTTACCTTAACATTTCATGTTGGACATTTTTAAACAATCTACCAATTACTGAGTTCTTTATAGCACCGAATTCTCCCAGTCAACATACAGCCTCCTTTTCAAATGAGTAAGTAGAAGAAAAGCATTAAGAATAACTTCCATTTATACAACATCTACCATGTGCATGTCATTTGCATACTGTGCGGCTCATGCAGCCCTCAGATAATCCTGTGAGTCAAAGCTTATCGTTCCTGTCATACAAATGTAGAATTGAGACGGAAGGAAGGTGTATAACCTCACTCTGGATCAGCTGGTAGAGGGCAGAAATGAGATTCCAGCCCAGGTATGTCAGTCAGGCTCTCAAACCTGTGTCCTCTTATCACAGCACTTATTTATTTATTTATTTATTTATTTATTTATTTATTTATTTATTTATTTATTTATTTATTTATTCATTCATTCATTCATTCATTCATTCATTCATTCATTCATTCATTCATTCATAAAAAGAGTAGTCTCTGCCTTTTCTGTAGTCTCTGAATCGGTGACTACAGAAGAAAATCAGTCCTGATGGTCAGAGCCAGTGAATATTGAACTAGATTTTCAGTCTTGACTTACATATTTCACGTTTTAGGAAAGTGAAATTGAAAAAGCTTAAGTGATTGAGAAACGCCATGTAGTTGGTTAGTTGCAAACCCAGAAATACAAGGGAGTCTCTTGATGCCTAAATTGTTATTCCCCGCCTTACTAAAACATGTTAGTTGTTAATCCAGACCCATTTCTCATCCAATTCACTGTTGCAAGCTGTGGCACAGTTTGGACGGTAGGCAAATAGCTCATTTTGTGGGCCTTCTGCACACAGACATTTATCTCCTCCTTTCCTTCAAACAACATATATGTGGATTAGGAGTAACCCTGAGCAACCAAAGGCAAACTGAAAACAAATATGCTATCTGCCTTTAAATATGTTAAATTCTATTCTAATATTGGTATAAACAATGTGTAAACAAAATGTGCAGACCACTTTAGGGTGAAATTATGAGGCTGGAAATCCAGAATTGTAAGGAAACAGAAAGTTTTTAGAGCACAAGTAGGTTGAGAAACTAGAAGGAAATTTTGGAAGGCGATAATAAGAAAAATTCAGTGAGACCATAAAAGGCAAGAGAGGGGAAACAGTTCAGAGACTCTTAACTGAGACTACATTCACCCCCAAAGAGAAGTTTGTGTAGGAAATTCAATAAGCAGACTGTGGAACAGAATGATGTCTAATCCAGTGATAGGCAGACTATGCGATAGCTGCTTTCACCGATTTCCAAGGAAAGAAGCTTGATCTACACAAGAGGACTCTTGACTCCACTGATTATGAGACAAAAATTTAGTATATAATTATGGCAAGATGTGTGACTGTGTGCTAGAATGATGGGTGTAGCAATATGTTCAATGATTTAGAAAAAGTCACAAAAAAGCCCTATGTAATTGTAGATTTCTGACAAGGTGAATTAACCAACATGCACATATGTATTACTTTATCTTATCACTTTCACTGATACTAATTTTGCTTTTAATTTCAATAATTTATTCTGAAGGTAAATCAAGATGAAAGGTGAAGTCACTAAGTTGGTCAATGAGTGTCTGCTATTTGCCAAACACAGTATTCCTTTGCCTGCTCCCAGGCAAAGAATAGACCACAGTTTCTCAGAATTCTGATCTAGTTAGGGGTTGCCAAAACAAACTCAGGTAGCAATTATATGGTGAAACACTCTTTATTTCTGCTGACTTAGGTGACATTTGGAGAGTGTTGTGACCTTGGTGTGGTTGGTCACATTTTTTCTTTTTCTTTTTTCTTTTTTTTGGTATAAACACACATAATCTGTCAAAACAAATGGGATCCAGACCATAACTAGGCTTTGCTTTTCATCATTAATCATCAATCCAAAAATTAAGCCTTGTATGGGGATTCCAAACCCTTATATTTCCCTGAAAATTATGTATTGAAAACATGCAATTTGCTGATGTTTTGTCTTAGTTAGTCTCTTACCTCATCACCAAAGTGCTTCTGTTTAGCAGACTGATTCAGTGTTTCCCCATTGATAAGCACCAAATCCAATAAAAATATAAAACAGTGGTAATCAAAAAGACCAGGGTAGTCTTTCTTAAATTATTTAAGGCCTACCACAATTGACCCTTAAACAAAATCCGTGAATAACTTTTGATTCCCCAAAACCTTAACTACTATACAGCCTACTGTTGACCGGAGTCCTTGCCAATAACATAGTCAATTAACACATATTTTTTATGTTAAATGCATTATACACTGTATACTTACAAAATTAAGAAAGAAAATACATTTACAGTACTATACACATTTATTGAAAAAAATCCATGTATAAGTAGACCCACAAAGTTCAAACTTAGGTTGTTCAGGGTCGGTTGTATATAGTTTCCCCCTGACTTATTCAGGTACAGTCCAAGGTGATTTGAAATATTCATGTTAAACTGTTTCTTTCTTTGTCCTCTGGCCTATCTCCATAGTAGACCTGAAGGTTTCCTACAATGCCACTCTCTCTGTAGTGTTTAATATTGGTGACTTTAATAATATTATTTTACATTTTCTAGTGTTTTCTGCCAAAGTTGTATCTTCTTCAATCTCTTTCTTCAGTGTCTTATAATTTTCTGAATACAGTTCTTTTACATCCTTGGTTAAATTTATTCCTAGGTATTATTTTATATGCAATTGTAAATGAGATTATTTTCTTAAATTCTCTTTCTGATAGTTTATTATTGGTGTATAAAAATACAAATGATTTCTGAATATTTACTTTATATTCTGGTACTTAACTAAGTTCATTTACCAGTTCTAGTGGTTTATTTTGTGGAAACTTTAAGGTTCTCTTTATATAGCATCATGTCATCTGCAAATAATGACAGTTTTACTTCTTTCTTTCCAATTTGGGTGTTTTTATTTCTTTTTCTTGTCTGATTGCTGAAGCTAGGACTTTCATTACTATTTTGAATAATAATGGTTAAAGTGGACAACCTTGTGTTGTTCCTGATCTTAAGGAAAACACTTTTATCTTTTTCCTGTTGAGTATGATTATAATATCTGTGGGTTTGTCATATATATAGCCTGTATTATGTTGAGGTCTATTTCCTCTATTTTCACTTTGCTTAGTTAGAGTTTTTATCATAAATGGATGCTGTATTTTGTCAAATGTTTTTTCTGCATCTATTTATATGCTTATACAATTTTTATCCTTCATTTTGTTTATTTGGTGTATCACATTAATTGATTTGCAGATATTGAACAATCTTGCATCCCAGGAATAGATCTCACTTGATCATAGTGTATTATATTTTTAATGTATTGCTGGATCCATTTTGCATCTATGTTCCTCATGAATACTGGCCTGTAATTTTCTTTTTTTGTAATGTCTTTGTCTGGTTTTGGAATCAGAGTATTTCTATCTTTATAAAATGAATTTGGGAGCCTTCCTTCCTCTTGAATTTTTTGGAATAGATGTTAATTCTTCTTTGAATGTTTGGTAAAATTCACTTGTGAGGCCATATGGTTTAACACTTTGTTGAGAGTTTTTTTCTTCTTATTACTCTTTCAATTTCATTGGTAATAATTGGTTTGTTCAGATATTCTGTTTCTTCTTGATTCAGTCTTAGAATATTGTATGTTTCTAGGAATTTATCCATTTCTTCTAGATTGTCCAATTTATTGGCATATAGTTGTTTGTAGGATTTTCTTAAAATCATTTGTATTTCTATGGTGTCAGTTGTCACTTCTCCTCTTTCATTTCTGATTTTATTTACTGGTTTCTCTCTCTCTTCTTGATGAGTCTGATTAAGGGTTTGTCAATTTTGTTTATCTTTTCAAAGAACCAGTTCTTGATTTCACTGATCATTTGTATTGTTTATTTCATTATTTCCACTGTTTCCTTCCTTGTACCTACTTTGGGCTGTGTTTATATTTCTTTTTCTAGTTCCTTTAGGTGTAAAGTTAAACTGTTTATTTGAGATTTTTCTTGTTCTTGGAGTAGGCCTGTACTGTATATGAATTTCCCTCTTAGAACTGCTTTCACTGTATCCCCTTTATTTGGGGTTGTTGTGTTTTCATTTTCATTTGTCTCAAAGTTTAATTTCTTCCTTGATCTCATTTTTAACTTCTTCATTGTTTAGTAGCGTGTTATTTAGCCTCCATGTGTTTGTGTGCTTTTTAATTTCCTTATTTTAATTGATTTCTAGATTTATACTACTGTGGTCAGAGAAGATGCTTGATATGATATCAATCTTTTTAAATTTAATGAGACCTGTTTTGTGGCCTAACATATAGTCTATTCTGAAAAATGTTCCATGTAAGATTGAAAAGAATGTATATTCTGCTTCTTTGGGTGAAATGCTCTGAAAATATCAATTTAATCTATCTGGCCTAACGTGTCATTTAAGGTCACTGTTTCTGTGTTGATTTTCTGTCTGGAAAATCCATCCATTGATGTCAATGGGGTAGTAAAGTCCCATACTATAACAGTGTTATTGTTGACCTCTCCCTTTATGTCCATCAAGATTTACTTTATATATTAAGTGTTTCTATGTTAGGTGCATAAATGTTTATAAGAATTATATTCTCTTGCTGGATTGATTCCATTATCACTATGAAATGTCCTCCTTTTCTTTTATTATAGCTTTTTATTTAAAGTGTATTTTGTCTGATATAAGTATTGCTACCCCAAGTTTTTTATGTTTCCATTTCCCTGAAATATCATTTTTCATTTCTTTACTTTCAGTCTGTGTGCATCTTCCAATCTAAAGTAGGTCTTTTGTAGGCAGCATATGTTTGAGTCTTGTTTTCTTATCCATTCAGCTACCCTATGTCTTTTGATTGGAGCATTTAAGTAATTTACATTTAAAGTGATTATTGGGACAGGCCTGTGTGGCTCAGTGGTTGAGAATTGACCCATGCAACAAGAAGTCACCAGTTCAATTCCCGTTCAGGGCACATGCCCGCACATGCCCAGGTTGTGGGCCAAATCCCCAATAGGGGGCGTGCAGGAGGTGCCCAATTGATGTTCTCTCTCATGAATGTTTCTATCTCTCTCTCCCTCTCCTTTCCTCTCTCTAATATCAAAAAGAAAAAAAAATTAAAAATAAAGTGATTATTGATAGACACTTAGTTATTGTCATTTTATTATTTTTATTTATTTATTTATTTATTTTAAAGACTTCACTTTAACATATCCTGTGATACTTATTTTGTGGTGATGAACTCCTTTAGGGTTTTTTTTTGGTATTCCTATGATACAGATGTTGTTATGCTTAATGTTGTCCTGGAGGTTCCTTAAACTGTCTCATTTTTGTTTTTTAATTCTTTTTTTTTTTTCCTGCTCTGATTGGGTGTTTTCTCTACCTTGTCTTTTAATATCTTGTCTTTCAAATTGCTGATTTGATCCTCTGCTTCCTCTAGTTTGCTGTTGATTCCTTATAGTGTATTCTTCCTTTCAGTTATTATATTCTTCATTTCTGATTTTTTTAATGGTTTCTATGTCTTTTTTTATGTTTTGAACTCTGGTAGGTTACTTGCTTCCATTTTATTAGTTTTTTTTTTTTTTCTCTCTGAGAATTTCTTCTGATCTTTCACTTGGGGCATGTTTCTTTGTCTCTCCATTTTGGCTTCTTGTCTGTATTTGTTTCTGTGTATTAGGTATATCTGTTATGTCTTCCAGCCTTGTTAGGGTGGCTTTATCTGGTAGATGTCCTGTGGGGCTCAGTGGCACATTTCCCCTCATCACCTGAGTAAGGAACTTTAAGGCCCAAAGTACCCCAAGATTCTCCTCCACCTGCCTCTGCCTGCCTCTACCTATCAGTTGCCTGATAGGCTCAGCTATTAAAATAGCTTCTTGTAGTAGATGAATTGTGTAGACAGGTTCTCAATGAATCACCAAGCGGAGATGAGTAGTGTTCACCAGGATAATACAGATTGAAACTCGGCACCACTGCTGAGTCTGGGGCTACTCAGCTGAAGTCTTACGCTATACCAAAGCCAGCCATCACCTGCCTGCAGCCTGTGGATCTTTGCAGTGGGGCAGAGTTTCAGGGCATTTTTGGGGTGGAGCCAGTAGAGTTCATCAGGCTAAAACAGACTAAGATTTGACCATGTGGAGGGAGGGCTCTGCACATGGGCACATGGGGGAAAAATGTCCTTCATCTTAAAGCCACACAACTCAGTTTCTCCCTGGTGTTTCTGGCACCCCCCACCCCCCGAGTTTGTTCTGATTTCCTCAAGAGTTTTTCAAGAAAGACTGGCTGTAGCCAGAAGAATCCTCCACAGGGTAAGAGCTTGGCAGAGCTGAGCCTCAGGGAGTCAGTGGGGTTGGGCTAGTGCATCTCCCCAGGCTGATGCTGTCGAAAGGGTGGGCCCAACACAGGTATGGTGGGGCACTTGGGGGAAAATGGCCTTTGCCCTAAAGCCACACAACTCAATATCTCCTTGTATGTCTCTGACACCTCCTGAGTTTTCCCAGATTTCCTCAAGAGCTTTTCAAGAAAGAGTGCAACTGAGGTCCAGGCTGGCTGTAGCCAGTAGATTGTCTGCAGGGTACAAGCTTGGCAGGGTGGGGCCTCAGGAAGTCAGGAAGGCGGGTCTACTGCATCTTCCCAGGCTAATGTTGTATGGAGGGAAGCACTCTACCCAGGAAATATGGAGTCTGTAGGCAGTGTGGAAAAGGGACTCTGCAAAAGGACATTGATGGCTGTCCTTCAAGCCCTCTCCCTGAAACCACACAACCCATTCTCCCTTTGTATAACTCTAATCCTCTCTGAGGTGCTGTTCCTCTGCTTGAGCCCAGGGTGAGTGCTTGTGAGTGAGATTTTGTGCACTGGCTCTTAAGGAGGGCACCTGGGTTTCCAGCAGTGTCCAGTCTCACCCTGGTGGATGGAATCCCCACTGATTTTCACAGTCAGATATTATGTAAGTTTTTCTTCCCAGCACTGCTGCTCAGGCTGAGAAGCCTGAGGGGTTCAGACCCCTCACTCCTCACGGGGCACCTCTGCAACTGAGATATCCCTTCAAATTCTCAACCACTGCACATGGGTTTGGGGCCAGCCCTTTTTACATCTCTACCCTTTCTACAAATCTCAACATGGCTTCTTCTGTATATCCTTAGTTATAAGACTTCTGTTCAGCTAATCTTCATATGGTGATCTAGGCTGATTGTTCTATAATTTAGTTTTAATTTTGATATGGTCCTGGGAGGAGGTGAGCGTAATTTCCACCTGCTCCTCCATCACCTTGGATTCCCCTCTATCTATTTCTTATTTTCTATTTGTGCTGCATTCTGGCTAATTTGTTCTATGCTCGCTTCCAGTTCACACATTCTCTCTTCAGACATATCTAATTTGCCATTAAACTGATCCATTGAGTTTTGAGTGCCTTTTTTTCTATAAAATAATTCTGACTCATCAAATCCACTGGTCTTTCTTTTAAAAGTAGGGCCTCATTCTTTTGTCAAATTTTAAATCCTTTTTTTTTTTTTTTTATCCTCACCCGAGGACATTTTTTCATTTTTTGTTCAGATAGAGTGGGAGCGAGAGAGAGGAAGAGAGAGAGAGAGAAACATCGACGTGAAAGGGACACATCGAGCGGCCGCCACCCGCACAACCAACCAGGGCCGGGGACAAACTGCAACCGAAGCACATGCCCTTAGCGGGAGCCAAACCCGGGTCTCTCTGGACCGCAGGCCGATGCTCTAACCGCTGAGCCAAACCGGCCAGGGCTAAATCCTTTTTTAATAGTTGTAATAATTTTAGACTTAGTTATTTTTATCTTATATTTGCTTTTCCTACTATCTGAAATTCTTAAGTTTGCTCTTATTCTCATCTTATTTCCTTGTATATTTTATAATTTTAGATTCTAAGCTTATTTTAGTGGGCTTTTTTTCTGTAAAAAAAAAAATCTTAGTTGAAAATGTGTTCTTTTTTTACTTCTAGACTTTCCAGGGGTGTTGCAATTTGGGAGCATTTTTTTGTGTTAATTTTTTATCTTAGAAGTTTGCAAACTTCCCATGTGTTTTCAATTTTAACTCTAAATCCCAAAATTCATGTGAGACCAGGCCAGTGGTTACAAATTCAGAAGGGAGACTTTTTCCTCTTCATTTTGAGCTCAGGCAAAGACGTTAATTCATTCATTAAATAAACAATCATAAGTTCATCACTGTATTAAGGACTAGAAAGTTAGCAATAAAATAACCAAAGCCCTTGCTCTCATGAAAATTATATTTTGGTGGACTGTTTTTGTTTTGACAAGGACATTTTTCTAGTCTCCTTATAGGACTCTCACTTTCAACATTTTGACTCCATGGGGCCCATGGCCTCATTTCTTATCCCATATGGTTATTAAAATCTATATCCTTGATTGCCAACACTAGTAATATTTAGTTTGACCTTACCACTTTACTGTACTCCCTTTGTTTTTGGCAAATAGGGACTTTACTTACTCTATTTGTAAACTCAATTATGCATGTCAAGATAAATATGTAATGTTACATTTACTATGTGTTTGGTGGCAGACAGAATTGCAATATCTGGTCTACCACAGTGCAAGACATACATTTCATCAGATCGCTCATGCATCAGCCAAATGTCTTCTTTCCTTTCCCAAACACACAAACACATTTATGCCACAAGTGGAAATTTATTTGCTCATTTTTTCTTATCTTTTAGGCTGTGCTCAAATGTCACCTCTTTATAGAGATTTTCCTGGACCACCTTGAGCACTCTCTAACTCATTCACTAATTGTTTACTTATGACTTTATTGTTATCTGACATTATTGTGTTTATTTATTTACTTACTTGTTTATCGTACTTCTATATCCCTGGAATGTAAGCTCCAGGAGAGCAAGAGTCTTTTCTCACCTGTTTTCCACTCTTACTCTGGGGTCAGACTGTCACCACCTTAACTCAAAACAGAAGTCTTAGTGTCACTATTAGCAGGATGACCAAAAATATTAGGTTATATTTTTGCCCAATTGCTAATATATGTTTCTTAATAAAATTTGAGTGTGTCTGTGTGTGTGTGTGATAGAATTTGGTGTAAGATGGGATACAAAAAGAAAAATACAATATCGCCAATAATGGCTTCTAACCAAGACTTTTGATTTGAATTCTAGATGATAGGCTTTGCAGGGGTGAAGGCACAAAGTAAATGACACCAGAAAGAGGATTTAAGACCAAATCTGGGAGGTGAGGCATTCCACAGGATAAACTGTCCAGCCACTTCAGCAAGTAAGAGTCTAGTAAATCCTGTAGTTAGTATCTTTAGTGATGGTGCCTGAGGCTTGATCGTTAAATGGCAACACATCCAATCATTGGTTCTCAGTATTCTGCTTGTTTTATGCAAATAATAAATTAGCTGAATCTTGCCTCTAGAGCATGTGCTTCTGCCTCCAGTAAACCTTTACTACATGTGTCTGAAGCACCCAAAGTGGACATAGAATCGACACCCAATTTCATTCAGGTTATATTGTTTTTTGCTTGCTTTCTAATAAATGTTATTTAATAAAATCTATGTATGTGATACAATTTGGTGTAGGACCTGTTTTCATTATAAACCTCCCAACCTTTAGTTATTGGTTACTATGGAAACTATGAGAAAGAGCCTAACAGTTTTAGAATTAGATGATTAAATTGCCTTGAAGGTACAGTTTTAAAATGATGTAAAAGGTTAGTAAATAGACAAAAACTGGGTAAATATAACTTTACCAGTGAATATCTATAACCCTCATAATTGTTAATACTTTTTCATAAGTATATTATTTATAGTAAATCCAAGTCAATACTTTTTTTTAGCCAATAAAAAGCTTATCTTAAACATAATTGCTGAGTTACTAAATCCCATTTCATATTCAAATATAATTTTTAATTTTAGGAATTCCTTTCTTTGGGGTGATATATTCCCTAGAGTACAGTCCCCAATCTCCCTTTTCCTTCCTTTAATAATGTAGAGGAAAGCATTGTTTTAACTGTAAATAGAATGGAGAAGAAAATAGTTATCAGACTGGTGACTTCTCTTTCTCTTCTACTTGTGACTTAAAGACATATACTCCACGTATCTATCCACAAAAAGAACAAACAAGGAAAGAGAATTGAATATGAACTCGAAAGAAAAATAAGTATTATCTGAAATACCATCTGATTTGAGTCCTGGACAAAAGCAATGGTTATTGGGACAATTGTCCCAATTGTCCCAGTGGTTATTGGGACAATTATGAAAGCTCAAGATAGAATAGAAATAAAAGTTTATCAATTAAAAAAAGTTGATGGCTCAGTCTTGTGATTTTATTAAACTCCTTTCAGTAAAGAACAACTTCTAAAGTTCTCCTGTTTGTCAGTCTAAGTAAGCATTTCAAACAAAAGAAAGATGTCTCTACTGTGACTGAAGGACTCCTAGAAATAATGGCTTCAAATTGGCTCCATAAATGCAATTCTTTTGACTATAGTATATCTATCTATCTATCTATCTATCTATCTATCTATCTATCTATCTATCATCTATCTATTATCTATCTATCATCTATCTATCTCTACCCCTATCTATAGCTATCTACCTATCTATTTTTGGTGTAGGGTGGAGATTAGGGCAGGTTATTTTTTCTCAGATAAAAATTCCTGTGTACCCAATATGTAAAATGAATATGAGAAAAGTGTCTTAAGAAATGCTAAAGTTTTATTATTATTTTTTTCAATTGGTGGAATAGATTCCATCATTGCAGAATCCTAGGAATACATCCTCAGAATTTTATGGATCCGATTCAGGACTGTCACACACATTGAGTAAGTTCATTTTGGATGGTTTGAAGATATTGAGTCTCTTAGCCCTGATTTAGGAACACCTGCTTGAGAAAAATCACAAGATCTTTTATTTTTAATCCTCACCCGAGAATATGTTTTTATTGATTTTTAGAGAGTGAGGAAGAGGGAGAGAGAGAAGAAACATTGATGTGAGAGAGAAACATCGATCAGTTGCCACCCATATATATGCTCCCTGACTGGGATGGAATCTGCAACCTTGGTATGTACCCTGACTAGGAATTGAACTTGAAACTTTTTGGTGTATGGGCGACACTCCAAATAACTGAGCCACCTGGCCAGAACTCACAAGAGCTTTTAATGCTTGTCACAGAAAGCTAATGTCTTACCTTTTCTATTTAGTATAGTGCATTCCAAAAAATGAGAATAGTTATCCCATAAATAGATAATTGAATAAAAGAGAATCAAAACATAAACAGCAATTTTTATGCTTCTTTTTGTATTAGATGGCAAAAGGATATGGAAATGTATTCATAGTTAACATTTTATTTTATTTAATTGTTGACAGTATTACAGATGTCTCCCATTTTCTCCCTTTTTGCCCTCCTCCACCCAACCCTGCCCCACCCCAGGCCTTCCCCATGCTATTGTCTGTTTCCATGGGTTATGCATATATGTTATTTGGTTAATCTCTCCTGTTCCCTCCCAACCCCCCCCCCACCCCCATTGAGATCTGTTATTCTGTTCCATGCATACATACCTCTGGGCCTATTTTGTTAATTGGGTTATTTTGTTCATTAGATTCCAGATATAAATGAGATCATGTGATATTTGTCTTTCTCTAACTGGCTTATTTCACTTAGCATAATACTTTCTAGGTCCATCCATGCTGTCTCAAAGGGTAAGAGATCCTTTTTTTCACAGTTGCATAGTATTCCATTATGTAAATGTACCACAGCTTTTTATCCAGTCATCTACTGATGGGCACTTGGGCTAGTTAACATTTATTGAGCACTTACCATGTGGAAGGCACTCTAAGTACTGCTCATGGATCATGGCACTTAATTCTCTTAAGAGTCTCATGAGATAGTTACAACAATCTTTTATTTTACAGAGGGACACTGAGATTAGAGAGTAATTTCCCAACATTATAAAAAGTAAATGATGGAGTCAGAATTCAGACACAGATATAAGTTTCTAACAATTATGCCACATTATTGACAAACACTTATCTTTTTAAAGAAATTGTGTTCTAGTTGTTTGGGCCTCGTTAACTTCTCATAATTAGGACACATAGTAACAAGTACATAGAGCTATTGCTATATTTTTTAATAGGTAAGAAAGTCACATATTCACTGATCACATATTCTCATCATGAAAGAAGAGAATTACTTCTAAAATGCTAGAATTTGCCCAGCTGATGAGGCTCAGTGGTTGAGTGTTGACCCATGCACCAAGAGGTCGCCGGTTCAATTCCTGGTCAGGGCACATGCCCAGGTTGTGGGTCCGATCCCCAGTGGGGGGCATGCAGGAGCCAGCCAATAGTTCTCTCTCATCGATGTTTCTATCTCTTTCTCCCTCTCCCTTCCTCTAGCTCTAAAATCACTAAAGAAAAAAATTATTAAAAATAAATAAATAAAATGCTAGATTTTTACTTTAAAAATCAGAACAGGTACTAACACTAACAAAGGCAAATTTTAATAACTCATTTCTAAACAACATTCCTGACAGAGCAAAGGCCATTTTGATTGATACATGCTGATCTGTATCTGGAGGCTACACTATGGTACAAAACAGTGTGGTACAAAAAAAGAAGTCCTGAAACCGGTAATAATCCAATCTCAGTGATCTAATCCAACATCAATTATCTGTCACAGAATCTCTTAAAATTATGTCTTAAAGTTCATCCACAACATTTTTAACTCAACATACGTGCTGTTTTTAAAGGTTGTTTACTCAAAGATAAGGGCAGAAAAAATATTTGAAATTTTGATTCAAAGCAGAAGTATTCAAATTTGTATTACAAGTTCACTTTTTTTCCCAAATATTTATCCAATCAATTAAAATCCAATAACAGAGTTCTTTATGAGACAAACAGACAATGTTTCTTGTATTTAGCTTTGGCCTTTAATTTAGAAATCAAACTAGAGGTGAAATATTGTAAGTCCATTAAAATATTAATCCTGCTGCTGAAATTTATTTTGATTTTTCTTATGATTAAAAGATGAGACATGTTTATTATAGATAGTATTGAAAATATGGGAAACAGTAAAAAAAAAAAAGTTAAAATTATCTATAATTCTAAAACCTGGAAAAATACTGTTTATTCATAAATAATATATACTTACTATGATTTCTCTATTTTTCTATCTCTTTATATACATTTTTATACAGATATAAGACCATACTTTACAGACTTTGTGACTATTAAGAATATATAATGATATCTGTCACAAATTAATACATGTAATTTGTATAACTAGTTGTCTCAAGTTAAAATTTAAGTATTTCTACTTTTCTTTATTATAAATATTGTGACATTAAGCATCCTCCCACATAAATGTTTGTGTGTATGCTCTTTTTCACCTTTCCATAAACTAGAGTGATCTTTCAGAAAACTAAAATGTTCCAGAAACACTTATCTGTTAACCCAGAGACATTTTGTAAATGACTTGTTTATACTTCCAGTTACAAAGTTAGAACTACAAATGTTTCTAGTTCCTTGAAACATTTTGAATGGTTTTATGTACATTAAAACTTACTTCCTATTGTTTGATGGGCCAATTTTTTTAAATTACAGAAATGAAAGAAAGTGGAAAGAGTTTATTGAGACAGAGGAAAGAGAAAGAAAAAAAGCGAAAAACTCTTTTGTGCCTGATCCTTTTGCTCTAGCTGCTTCCTTTTCTTAGAATACTTGTCCATGCCTTGTCTACCCAAAGAAACCTTATTCAGCCTCCCACATTTACATTCAGCGGTAAATTACCTCCCAGGAAGCTTTCCATCACCTCCCCATGTGTATGTAGTGGTTCTATGAGTGTGCTCTCTTAGCCACTTTTTACAAATTATGGCTCCGTCTTTCACATATATTATAATATGTTTGACACTGCTGTAATAATATTTTGTAGCTCTGACTTGTCCTCTGGAAAATACTCAAAGGCAAGGCTTGTATTCTATTCATCTCTGTATCTCTGGTGACTAAAAGAGAGCTAGCATATAACAATTACTCTGAATGTTTATAGAATGAATGAATAAGTGAGTGACAAAGTCTACCATTTCCAAAAACAGATTATATTTATTGTTCTGAGAGTTAGAGACTCGGGTAAAAGGTTAGGAGAATTTATTTTCTGGACTCTGGGATTTTTGCTTGAAGGGACAGAATTGTAAAAATAAATAAATGAAGGAAGAAAAAATAAAGAGAAACGAAGAAAAGAAAAAGGGAGTTCTATACCTACAATCGTAAAGCACGCTGCAATGGTTCTCATTGTCTGTGTCCAGGGAGCTGATACAACAGCCTGCTCAATTAAACAGACAATACCAACTTCAATAATATAAACAAAATTCATCAAATTGTCAAATTTATGGAGGTTTTAAACCTAGGTAAAAAGTTGTTTATCTGGGTCCTTTGGACACATTTGTTTTTCCTTTCACAAAGAAAACAGAGACCAGCAAATACTAGCAGCCTAAAGCTACCCTATATCTTTCTGGCTTTATTTGCCTGCCACGCTTTAGAGTGTTCCCTTGATTGATGGAAACAGTACATTGTATGGCCCTGTAGACACTGGGAGGGGGAGGCTCATGAATGCTTTCTTGTGGAAAGAGATGCGCTGTGGTTTGTGTTTGTAGAGGAGCTGCATTAATCAAGCTATGTTGATGTAGCTTTCCCTAATACTTTTTAATGATTTTGCTATTTGTTTTTAAAGATGACTTAACAGATCATGTGTGAAACAAAGGGTCAGTTTCTATTGTTACTTCAGTCACCAAAATATTTTGCCATACCTGTCACAGACATTCTAGAAAAATGTGACTTATGATCAGTAAGATTTCTTCTCTGAATGTTGGGTAGAAGGGACAGTGAGAATTCAGTGAAGCAAAAAGCCTCTCTTTCTCTTCTCCTTTAAATCCAAACAGCACACTGTCCTAAGAGATGACAGTTTCTATGGAAAACACACAGATACACATACACAATCTAACACAATGCTATATAAAGAAAAAAAAAAAACAACACGAAGAAGGCACAAAAAGGGGGAGGCATAGTTTAATTGCAGGATGATTTTTATACCATGCTATTCTACCCTTTGCCTTGTACTTTATGCATGTCTGTATTATCTGAACTTGTTGCAGTGAATGTAGGTATATTATATTCTTAATGAAAAGAAGACCCAAAGATGTAAAAATGAAATCGTAAGACTAGGAGGAAATGAATTATCAATGTGAAAAAGAATTAAGATCGTTAATAATATCTTAATGAGTTCAAGCAAGTGGATGAGAAAAGCTCCAACACCTCAATAACAAAATATGGTCAAGAACAGACCATATGAAAATATGGTCAAGAACAGACAGATTTCACAGAAAAGAAAATGAAAATGGTTGTTCTGCTATGACTGTGTCCCCTTTATTCTCTGTCCTCTGTAGACAGTAGAGTAAGTTTTCTGAAACAATCATATTTACATTTCTGCTGAAGAAAATGTTCCCCATTTTTTATGAGATTATTTTAAGAAAAAGAAAGTCATAGTATCACAATTTTAGAGAATGTTAGTTAGAAAGCAAGTCTATGATTGGTGATGGCTGAAGATTATTTTCAGAAGAGTAAAATGACATACGTCAAATTTCAGGGGCTAAAAAAGGCAGTAGTGGGGAAAAAACTGCAGAGTAGAGCATAGCGCACACACTCAAGCTTGTCAATGCACGGGAGTGAAACATAACATCAGGAGAAATGGTTGTTATTCTACCCATGTGTCTCGTAGATACAGACTGTTCATTTGGTTTTGACTTCTTACCTTTATGTTAGTTTGTTTTTATGCTTTTTTGGAGGAATCACCAATTTATTTACTTCACACTCATGGAAAATTTGAAAAGTATATATAAGTGTAAGGAAATAGAAAAAAAAAAAAAAGACATTAACCCAAGTCTTAACACCTAGAAACAGCAGTGATATTTTATAAATTCTCCTTCAGCTTCTCCTACCTACAGGATACTTTTACTTTTTTCATGTGTATGAAGTATTGTATTTCTGTATAAAATTTTAAAAAGTTATAGTCTCTTTTCATTGTGTGCTATTTCTATGCCTTTCTATCAAAACTAGTGGTGTTTCTGCCGTACAATCCTTTAAAAAATACTTTATCTCCCATTCATACACTCTTTTTGAAATAAGCTTCTGCTAAGACTGCCTTAGGAACAATATTGTATGCTCTAAAATCCTACTATTTGACAGAATTTTACTCCTTAGAGTTATCTGAGGTTTTACTAAAGAACCTTACAGTTACATCCTCAACTTTATTTTTTGAACATGTTTGTCTGAGAGTGGTCACATTTAATGTTGGCCTGGCAGCTATTCTTAATTCTGGCATCATTTTTTTAAATCAAAGTGTGTCATACATCTATTACCCTTGTATATTTATTGATATTATAGCTTATATAGCTTATATAAACATATATGTAAAATAATTAATGGTACAGCATATTCATTTTCCCAGGTCTTCAAATATTTTACAAACAACATTTTGATTTTTTTTTTTTAATCCTCACCCAAGGACATTTTTTTGTTCAGATAGAGTGTGAGGGAGAGAGAGGAAGAGAGAGAGAGAAACATCAAGGTGAAAGGGACACATTGAGTGGCTGCCTCCCACAGGACCAACCAGGGCCGGGGACAAACTGCAACCGAGGTACATGCCCTTAGCAGGAACCGAACCCAGGTCTTTCTGGACCACAGGCTGATGCTCTAACCGCTGAGCCAAACCGGCCAGGGCACAAACAACATTTTGAATGACTGCTTTTATACTATATGCTGTTAGTCATTGAGTCATTCCCCAGATATATTTATTGGGGTCATTGTTTCCAAGTTTTGTGTTTATATGTTAAATAACTTGGGCATGATAATTTTTCAAATTTCAGACTTTTTTTAGAGTAACTTCGTAAATGTAGGATAACGGGATCAATGTATATTCATACTTTTATTACTTGTTAAATATTGCAATGCTTCTTCCCAAAGAGCTTGAATTATTTTTCACCTTTGCTTTCTTTCTTACTCCAGGCCTATGTCATCTCTTTTTTTTTTTTTTTTCTCAGAATCTTTCTACTTTCAGACATTCTCTGTGTTTTTTATTTTGTTTTCTCTGGTACCGTATATTTTAAATTGTGATAAGAACAGTTTCCCTGGTTCCTCATGCTCTGTGTTGCTCTTCTTCCCAACCAAAAGCTCAGTCATCACTTCCTTTATCCCAATAAATATATATCATGAGGAAACCAACATCATATCTTGGTCTCTTCTATTTCATCCAGTGTAGGAAATAGAATACATATTTTTGAAGGTTTTTGTTTGTTTGTTTGTTTTGGTTTTTGAGAGTCACATTTTAATTTATTAGCATTGTAAATTTAGTATTAAACCATTTTTATAGAGTGAGATTATTTTTTAATCTGCCATACTATCTGCCCACATATCTTCACCTTGAAAATGTAAGATTTCAAGCTTTAATGGGGATGCACTGTTCATTGCTTACATTCACCGTTTTTGCTTTGACTGAAGTCTTCAGTGCATTTCTGATTGCTTTGGCAGAGGTCTGAGTTTTAAGTGTAGCTGATCCAGCCTGTTACCAATTCATCCATGTGATGTCATGAGAGCACTGGTGTGTCGGCCCAAATGATGAAGCTAGACTGAATAGTGGTTCAGGCATCTGTGTAGCCAGCCTGTTGGAAGGTCAGGAGCTGCAAAACAAAAACAACAGTAACAATCACAGCTCTTCTTTTGTTGAGGCTAATAGAATGGTAAATTATAAATGCTTCAGTGAAATTGGATAAAATGACTGGTTTGTATTTGAGTGCCCTTAGAATGTTAACATCTGCTGATGAAAAGGCATGGTAGGTTCAGGCATTGAGCATCAATGGCTGCTAATATCCAAAAAGAGAGACAAACAAGGATTGTGTCTTCCTGATGGAATAAAACAATTTGCCACACACATAAAGATTTAACATATATCTGGTTCAATTTATAGGAAATACGAATGACACAGAAACATGTTAAGTTATACCAGCAATCAGGAAAATAAAGGCTTGATTTATTTAACAAAAAATTACAAAACACAAGTCAAAGGGGGAAACCTAGAGACTTAGAATATATATTAACTAACGCAATATGATAACTTCATTTGTACTCAAATTCAAAAGAACTGCTAAAAAATTATGATGTATATGTGATCATTGAAAACTTGAACAGTGTCTAGATATTTGATTATATTAAGGAATTATTGTTAGTTTTGTTTTGTTTAGCTCTGATAAGAGTATTGTTGTCGTGTTTTAAAAAAAATAGTCCTTAACTTTTAGAGATAGATACTAACATATTTATGGATAAAATATATGAAATTAGGCATTTGCTATAAAATAATATGGAGGGAGGAAATTAGGGCTACAGATGAAACAAGACTGATTGTGAATTGCTTAGTAATGGGAATGTGGGAAATTGCTCAGAAGAATTAGGTGAATAAGATTGAAAAAGTCTTAACATTGGAAGTCAAGTAGAATTTACATTTCTCTTGAGAAAAAAGTAACATCTTTGAAGTTTATTGGAGAGGAAGAAATCAAGAATAAATATGCCTGGCTCAAATGTGTTTCATAACAGAGGGTAAAATAAATATATTTTCAGGTACATGACAATTCCTACAAGATGTTCTTCAAGAAGAAGACAGAATCTGGAGGGAAGGAGAGGCATAAAACAAGAAATTGTCAATGAAGAAATAAGCAAAGTATTTTGTAAATCTAATGAAAAACTAATTGTAAAAATGATATAACTGTGTTGTTCAAATATTTCATTGTAAAGATGCAGGAATAACAAGGAAGTTAGGAGGAGTGTGTAGTGGGTAATTAAAGCATGTTAAAGCCCTCCTTTTCTGAAGGAGAATAGAAATATTGAAATACTTTAGAATTTACTGGAAAAATATCTATTGGATTTTGTTAGTTTAAAGTGTAAGGGTGATTACTATAAGCACAAAATTGAATCTAAATATTTAGAATCAAGAGAGGGAAAAAACAAAAGACTAAAAAAATTTATTAATATAACAGAAGACAAGGGAATTTTAAAAAATAAAGCAAAATATAAATATAGTAAACAGAACAACAAAGTAATAAAAATTAGAGAGTATATCAGTACTCAAAGGATGTTAAAATGAAAATTTACCTATTAAGAGAGAGCGATTATTGCCTAGTTACTAGAAAAAAAAAATGCTACAAGCTCTCTGTAGGATGCATACTTGGGAAAAATACTAACAATAGAGTGATTGATTACAGAGGAATGCAAAAATATATACATCAACTAAATTCTAATCAAAAGATAGATGATGAACATCTGTTTCTGGAATTTTGCAGTTTAGATGACCTGTAAACCTTTCTGCTATAAAATACCTGGAAGTGCTTGATAAAATATTATAGACATCTTTTAAAATGTGTAACTCAGGTTACAAGAAAGAAAGAAAATACTCAGGAGCTTAAAGAAAGAAAGAAGGAATAAAATACTTCATGGACAAATCACCAACCTCAGTAACCGGTAACCAAGGGCCTTGGGGTTCAATCAGGTGAAAAGCTTAGATTCTAGAAAGGAGGGGTGGTATGTATATTTGAAACCCCCGCTCTTCCCCACCACCCTACCTGGAGCTGGAAACCAGGAGACCATATCCATCGGCTCACGGAGACAACCACAGAGCTGATCTGTCTTGGCTAGGATTCTGAATTGGAGTTTTCAAAGTCTCCTTTGAGGAACTGAAATCTCGGTTTACCCTCATGCAAAGTTGGAGTTAAAATTTACTCCCAAACTGAGCAATTAACATAAAGAGTGGATCCAGGAGGCAATACCTTGAGTGACCAAACAGGAGCAAAGGTAAGACCTCTCTGGGAGTTTATAACTCCAGTACTCTCCACACAGGACTGCCTCAGAGATGCCTTACTTAGAAGGAAATCAGGCTTTTCACTGACTTTTCCACTTCCACTCTCTCTAGTACCCAGAACACAGCGATCCTTCAACCCCATTTAGTATATCTGACTCATTGATCCTATCATATTTTTACAATCCAGTACCCTCTGAATATCCCCAATCACTACTCTCATTACACAGCTTAAAACCATGGGCAGGCGTTGCAGTTAGGTATACAATGTCACTCCATTGTCTCTGTTTTTATGATGTTCACTGGGCAGAACAGTGACTCTGGTTAAACCCACCTTTCTCTGCACCTGCATACTAGAGCTGAACAAGGCTGAGTACAACACTGAAACACTGACTGGTGATATGTTCACAATCTCGACTCTCAAGTGGCCCCTTACTGCTGCCAAGGAATCAGACTGCACACCCCTAGTCCATTCTCCATTCTTTTGCTCTTCCTCTCTCTTCAAACCCTCAGTGCCTTCTCTCCTGTCCTTTCAGATGATGACCTTCCTTCCTACCTCTCTGAGAGCGTTGTGGTTTCAGAAAAAGATTTCCATAAACTTCCATCATCATATCTCTGCACACTTGTCAGATTACCAGACTACCTTCTCCATCAGTAATTGAAGGTTTAATGCCTTGACCCAAACTAGACTTTTAAATTATGCTCTAGACGCAATCCCTTCCTGATTACTTAAAGATATTACCAGCTATTTTCCGTTCCCTCTCCCACAACATCAATTTTTCCTTTCTTCAGGTTCACATTTGAGTAGCAAATATGCTATCACTTCCATCTTAACACACACACACACACACACACACACACACACCCCTCTCTCGATCTGTTTTTCTGAGCTCTTTTATAATTAAACTTCTAGAAAAAGTCATCTATTCTCACTGACTCCAGTTCCCCTCTTCCCATCAGGCGTTTGCTCCAACTGCTTCATCGTAACTCCTCATACAGTTACTTGTTATCACAGGCACGTAAGAGGACCACTGTGTTGGTTAGAATGCCTTCAGATGTAAGTAATAGAAGTGAGCTTTACCAATTACAGGGATGTGTTGATTCAAATAACTAGTAAGTTTAACAATAAATCAGGAAAAGTTTGACTCAGCAGCTAAAAAAAATCATCCTGTAGCAAACTCCCCTTTCTCAATTCTGCAATCCCTGGGAGGTCAGCTCAGGCTCATTGTACCATTGCCTCCCATTGTGGTGCTGGATGGTTACCAAAAACAGGCAAATAGCATTTTATTGTGCTTCACAGATTGTGCATTTTTAACTAATTGAAGGACTGTGGCAACCCCACCTCTAGCAAGTCTATGAGTGCCATGATCCCAAAAGTATTTGATCACTTCATATCTCTGTGTCACATTTGGGTAATTCTCACAATCTTTCAAATTTCTTCATTATTATTATATTTGTTATTGTGATCTGTGATCAATGATCTTAGATGTGACTATTGAATTGTTGTGGGGTGCCATGAACCAACCATGCCTGTATAAGACGGTGAATTTAACTAATAAATGTTGAATGTTGTCTGAGAAATAACAATATTGAAATTAGATCAATTAAGTGGTTCAGTGTTACAGGTCTCTCACTTTAAATTGAAGGCTAGAAATAATTACGCTTAGTGCGGAAGGCATGTTGAAGGCCAAGATAGCCCAAAAGCTAGGCTTCTTGACACCAAACTGTTAGCCAAGATGTAAATGCAAAGAAAAAGTTCTTGAAGGAAATTCAAAGTGCTAGTCCAGTGAGAACACAAATGATAAGAAAGTGAAACAGCATTATCGCTGGTGTGGAGAAAGTTTCAGTGATCTGGGCAGAAGACCAAACCAAGCACAACATTCCCTGATGTCTGAAGCTAACAGAAATTGGTTCCTGAGGTTTAGAGAAAGAAGCCGTCTCCATAACATAAAAGTGCAGGTGAAGCAGCAAGCGCTCAGGTAGAAGCTGCAGCAAGTTGTCCAGAAGATCTAGCTACGCTCATTCATGAAGGCGGCTCCACTGAACAACCTACTTTCAATGTAGACGAAATTGCCTTACGTTGGAAGAAGATTCTATCTGGGACTTTCAAAGCTCTCGAGGAGAAAATGACTGGCTTCAAAGCTTCAAATGACAGGCTGACTCTTCTGTTAGGGGCTAATGCACCTGGTGACATGAAGCCAATGCTCATTTACCATTCTGAAAATCCGAGGGCCCTTAAGAATTATGCTAAATCTATCTGCCCGTGCTCTATAAATGGAACGGCAAAGCCTCAATACAATACGTCTATTTACAACATGGTTTACTGAACATTTTAAGAGACTCATTGTTGAGACTCATTGTTCAGAAAAAATGTTCCTTTAGAAATATTACTGACAATGCACCCAGTCAGCCAGGAGCTCTCTGATGGAGATGTACAATGAAATTAATGTTGCTTTCATACCTGCTAAGGTTGAGACACAGACTCTGTTTTATACACTTCAGTATTCCACCGCCTAGAATGGTACTTGGTGTTTAATAAATATTCTTTGATTGACTGTATTAAAGGTTTATTTGCATCCTAAGGTAGCCTTTCAGAAGTAATGAACAAATTAGCGAGACAAGAGTACGTTTTCTTTCTAAATAACAGTAAATAATGAGACAACCTTTGTTGCACTAATATCTATGGGTATTCCACTTAGGTTGCCTGTGATTGTTCAAAAGTAGAAAAAAAAGGGGGATGCATTGCAATATATTGCTCACGTAGCTACTTAGATTACAACCATATCAATCTTATATCTTTTGATAAGGTCCTACAGTATCAAGAATAAATCACAACTATGGGGAAGCTTTCACTAATTGAAAGGTGGGGATCTTTCATTTCAAAATCAGAGCCTGGAACACAAGAGTGATAGTTCCTGAGACTATTCTCATAGTAATCCAAGTGAAATACTATATTTATATACTGTATTTATAACAATTTGCTGAAATTTATTCATTTTTTTCCATACTTCATTCTCATAAGAGGTTAGGCTGAGCAAACATTGCCATTTATTCAATAGAAACGAAGAAATGGAAGTTGTAGTAGTAATTGCTGCTGTTAAGAATCAGTTCAGCCCTGGCCAGTTTGGCTCAGCGGTTAGAGCGTCAGCCTGCGGTCCAGAGAGACCTGGGTTTGGTTCCCGCTAGGGGCATGTACCTCGGTTGCGGTTTGTCCCCGGCCCTGGTTGGTCGTGTGGGTGGCAGCCACTCAATGTGTCCCTTTCACGTCCATGTTTCTCTCTCTCTCTTCCTCTCTCTCCCTCCCACTCTATCTGAACAAAATATGAAAAAATGTCCTTGGGTGAGGATAAAAAAAAATAATAATAAAAAAAAAATCAGTTCATATTCTTAACAGATCCTCTAGATCAGCAATTTTCAACTTTTTTTTTTTTTTGAGGGATGCTGCAGTCTCAATGCATGCCCTTCAAAGGAGCTCCTCTTTTTAAATATTTTTTTTCTTTATTGATTTTAGAGTGAGGAAGGGAGAGAGAGAGATAGATAAAAACATGGATGAGAAAGAACACCGACTGGCCACCTCCTGCATGCCCCCTACTGGGGATCAGCCCACAACCTGGGCATGTGCCCTGACCGGGAATCAAACTGGCGACCTCTTGGTGCATGAGTCGACACTAAATCACTGAGCCACACCTGCCGGGCAATTTTCAACATTTTTTTTTATCTCATGGCACACATAAACTAATTACTAAAATTCTGTGGCACATCAAAAAATATATATTTTGCCCATCTGAAAAAAAACAGGTATAATCTTGATTTCTTTACACTAAATAGCTATTTTTGTGTTGGCTGTTGTCATTTTTTTATTTGACAGTCTAAGAGAAAAGAGGTCAGTGCTCCTGACTAAATAGTTAGGTACTGCATATTTTAAAAATTCTTGTGGCACACCAGTTGAAAATCGCTGCTCTAGATTTTTGAGACACTCTCCAAATCTGGATATGTCATATCCTTTTTGTGTCTTCTTTATTATGCTGATTTTTCAGCATAATGTTATGCAGCTTCTGCTAGTGAAAATACAAGGCTGTGTTTGGGAGTGGTGGGAAATGAGATGAGAAGGGCAAGGCTGGACCACGTTTTGGGAGCCAAAGGACCTAGCCATGCTCAGAAGTTTGTACTTTATTGTGAGGGTTTATGCCTTAAGGGATAGAGGAGAAAAAGAAGAGATGGAAAGAAGAGAAAGAAAAGGGACTCCTGTTTGCTGGACTGTTCATTCAAGCTGCTATCCAATTTCTCTTTCTCTTTTTGCTGCCAAACTTCTCAAATGAGTCCTCTATACTGAGACCTACGTAATAGGATGTTAAAGTAGGACATTTGTCATTTTCTCAGTTTTGTGAGGCTCTAAACTTGAAAACAAAATGCATTATTATCCAAAAATTATAGAAAGAGGTACCAGACCCTCTTCAGAACCAAGGAGCGGCTCCGAAGAGCCAACCTAAGAGTTAATGGCGATTCATCACTAGTCGACCTGAAGATATTTTAAGGGGAAGCTTGAAAATTAATGGAGATGGGTAGGTAGGACTTCTTAGAGGAAGAATTAAGAGAAGCTACATATATAAATAAACAATGTTCAGGCCATATATGTCAAAAGAACTCTGATCCATACCCTCTGTAGCAACCAGCCAGGGAAGCCAAACCACCATTTCTGTTGCATTTGGTCAGAACAATTAAGACTTGGCTAGTGATTGCCAGCTGCCCTATTTTTTGCCTCCACTTTCAACTCAGGACCAGCCAGAAAAAGCCAAATATGCTCCTCAAACCCATCACATAAGATTAGCTCTGTCAGCCTCCTCGTGCCAACAATCTCCAATCAGAGCACACCAGGAGGCGTTTCTTTAATATTCTAAAGTTTCTCTACTCTCCTGACTGGCCTTTGAGTCAATGCAATTTCTGGTGCAGACCCCCTTGGCCACAACAGGTGCTGAATAAATAGCTTCAGTTCTCATTTAGGTGGTTGCCTTCATTTAGTCAAGAGTGCTGACATGTCTCCTCCCCTCTGCCTGGTGGACAGGACAGGGGTGCTTCCCCCTAACCTGTATGTAGCCAAAGGACCTGGGGACTAACATTTTTTTCCATACTTTTCCATTTCTATTCAATTTCAACAAATTTCCGAAAGGGAGACTGGCTGAAGAGACCTGTGACAGTTGAGGGAAAAAGACAGAGCTATGATGGGACAATTCAGCTACCGTTTTCCTACAGTTTGTCCAGTTGAAAGCTTTTCATTCCCCTCTTGCTACGTGCCTCGGAGCTTTCTGGAGTTTGAGCATTTTTCTCCCCTCCTTTACGACTTGTCACCATTACATTTATACAACTGCGCTGTCCAGTAAGTAGCCACCTGCTGCCTATGGCTGTCGAGGACTTCAAATATGGCTAATTTGAACTGAGCACTTGAAATAAGCAAAAATACACCCCAAATTTTGAAGAGAGTGTGAAAAACGTAAAGTATGTAATTAAGAATTTTATATTGATTATGTAAAAAATTACATATTTAAATGATAATGATTTGGATATATACATTTGGGTTACATCAAATTTATTATTAAAATGAATTCCACATATTTCTTTTACTTTTTAAAAAAGTATCAATTAGGAAAATTTAAATTACATAGGTGTCTTACATGCTATTTCTATTAGAAGGCTAAGGGAATTACATAACTTCAGGAAAGAAATAAGAAACATATATTACTTATTTCATATTCTCTGCAGCTACTGTGTACTAAGCATCGATCTTGGGACAGGTGAGGTGGCAGTGCATTAAGTCCTTGTCATGGAGCTTGCATTGTTGTGGGGGAAGACGGATAATTCACAAACTAAAAAGTATGTACAGAATCCGTGGGATGTGGAGAAGTGCTGTGGTAGAATGTAGAGAATGCTGGCTGTGAGCGGAGGGGTTTCTATTTCATGCAGAATAATCGGGGAGGGCTCACCGGAACAGAGAAGACTAAAGAAGCCAGAGAATAAGGTAGGTGGGTAGCTTGGGGAGGGGTTAAGTCTAAGCAGGTGCAAAAGACACGAGAAGGACATAGGCTTGATGGTTCTAGCAACTGCACGGGGGAAATATCATTAGGATGGAGCAGGTGAGACAGGGATTATGAAGAAAGAGGCAATGCAGTGAGAGGTAGTGTGCATGGGTGTGCATGTGGTGAAGGGAGAGAGTGGCATGAGGGCTTTGTAGGGCATTGGAAGGACTTGGGCTTTTACTCTGGATGATGTAAGACGCCAATGGAGGATGCTGAACGAGAGTGGCCTCTCATTTGGATTTTAAAAGGATGGCTCTTGCTGTTATGTTCATAAGACAGTGTTGGTGGATGAGGACTGATGAAAAGGAGACTATTACAGTAATACAGCAAGAACCGAATGTGACGGGACCAGGATAGGCAGTGACAAGGGGCTGAATTCTGGATATATGTTGAGGACACATATGCAGTGGGGTTTGCTGGATGATTACATATGGGAATTGAGGGGGAAAGAGGAGCCAAGGATGATTCCAAATGTTGGTTGGATCATGATGTGGGAGTGGAGGGGGGAACTGGTAGTTGGCAGTCCATATAAGCAGTAGAAACAAAGTACTAGTATTCACAAGCAGGGGATAGCGTCCCTATCTGCTAAAGGTGTCAGGAAAAGTTCCACAGGGTACATGCTTTTAAGCTATACCTTAAAATATAGATGAGGTTTTCACAGATGAGAAAGAAAGGGGAGAATACCCTGCCCTTTAAGCTAGCAAGGGCAGAGGCAAAGAAAATGGGAAAGTGCAGACTGTTCTTTGGAGTGGTGATTGTTGTAGCTTGATTGCAACAAATGATACAAGCAGAGAATCGCAGAGAAATAGGTTTGGAAATGTGGGGTGGACAAGACGGTGACGCCTTGCCTGCTCAGTTAAAGAGCTTGAACTTGTTCAATGCAATGAAGCATTTTGAGCAAAGGAGAGAAATGATATTTGTCTGTACTTGAAGAAGATAACGATGGAACGTGGGGTGGATTTGTTGGGGGTGGGGTTGGAAGGAAAGGGAGTGGAGTTGGAAGCAGGAAGGTAATTAGGAAGTTGGGCTGGACATTCCATCGACCTGCCCAGCTTTACTTTTTATCTGTCTGCACTTTTTATCCTTGTGCCCTTGGAGCGGATCTTTATGGACGATTTAAACGGACTACCTTTACCCTCTAATTTATGATTGAGTTTGGTTAATAGGAGACACAGCAGGAGAAAAGAGAGAGCTGGTAGAGACTGAGGCCAGAGGGACTGTTATCCTGAGTCACTCCTAGCCTGGCCTGTCTGCTTGACGACCTTAGATCCTATCAGGAGGCCCAATTCTATAGCAGAGTGGGGCCAATGACTCTTTAGGCCTAAGGGCCAAAGGGGCTTCCTTGTGGTTTTTAAATGTATTCATTTGCCCTAACCCTGCTCACACCCTTGTAAAGAGTCCCTTCTTGAAACTGTCCTCAGTCACCCTGCATGAGCCTGCCGTCTATTTACCACTAAAACTGTAACTGTGTACCATAGAAAAAAATTGCAATCGTAACATTTAAAACTCTGTAGTTTACTTTTCTTCTAAGTAAAAGAAGAGAGGAAAGTTGGCAGTCCAGGGCTAGTGTGATGGTTTTGTGGTCATCAGGGTTTTCGTGCTATGGCTCTGTAATTCCCCTTCACCACACGAGCACTGGCTACCAAATGGCTATTGAAACATTGACCATTACTTCCACTCTGTAGGCAGCAGGAAGGAGAACAAAAGAGGATCATTTCTGCCCGGCTGGGTGTGGCTCAGTGGTTGAGCATCGACCCATGCACCAAGAGGTCGCCAGGTTCAATTCCCAGTCAGGGCACATGCACAGATTGTGGACCAAATCCCTAGTGGGGGGCATGTAGGAGGTGGCCAATCGATGTTCTCTCTCATCTGTGTTTCTCGCTCTCTCTCCCTCTCCCTTCCTCTCTAAAATCAATAAAGAAAAAAAAATATTTTAGAAAGGGGGATCACTTCTCAGTAATTTCAAGAAGCCTCCCAGGAAGTCTCCTCCAACAGTTTTGTTTCCAGTGCATTGGCCAGACCTTCATCACATGACTGTGACTGGCTACAAAAGAGGCTGGGAAATGATTTTTCTAGCTGGGCACATTGCAACTCCAAAGAAATTTGGGGCTTTGTCATTGAAGAAAAACTGGAAAATGGTTATTGTGTAATTAGTTCCAAGACTCTACCACCAGAAGCTAGTTAAATAATACAGAAAATTAGAATAGGTAACAAAGGCCCGAGAATGGAGAGGGGAGGAAAGATGGGTGGTAGATATTGTGAAAGACGGACCGGATGTTAATGATGAAATGGGCCTCCTTAGTGCCTTCTTTATTTCTCAATATTCCACTCATGCCCCTTCTGATCTAATAAATATTATTTCTCTGAGTATGCAACTTTCTAAAAGCTACTCATTGAGGACTTCTGTAGGAAATAACCAGAAAAGAAGGAATGCATTTAAACAAGTCTCAAAAGAAGTGGCTGGAAAATACAAGAATATTGGCAATTGCCATTTCAACAATTTTAGTAATGTTGAGTAATTCTGGAGTCATATCAAATGATACAACTGCAGGTTTTCTGTGGACCTAAATAACCTCTTGAAAATAAAATGGTCAGCATACTCATAGCTGTGGAGTCATGATCATTGTCCATTTCAGCAAAACTTGTCACCTCAAAAGAGTTAGTGATCAATATTAACAACTGTTGATGTGTTCAAGGTCTAAACCTGTGGGATTCGAGGTTCCTTGGTGAGCTGAATATTAGGGAAAATAACAACTTATGTTGTCTTTTAAATTTTAATTAACACACAACATTTTTCAAGGTCTTGTGTGTTTTTTAATAAATTGTTAGAAGTACAGAAAGGCTATGTTTCTTCTCCCTATGAGATTTTATATTTATGAGATAAAACTGTATCTCTGAACACTGTGTGTGTTTTATGTAGTGTACATGGACATACTTACCACGTATTTGCTTTTCAAAGTTCCCCTCATGGTTGAGTTAGTCACTAAAAGAACATTGCTCTGAATGTCATTATACCAACAAACAAACAAACAAACAAACAAAAACTATCACCTTTGAATACATTGTAATCTATAAGCCTGTTCTTGATTTCTCAACTAAGAAACAAATTTAGAACCGTGTGAAATGTAAATTGGATTTTTCATTGAAATATATTTTTTAACACCATCATGGTGACTGGCTTTTTGAATGAAGCGATAGACATATAATCTAATTTAGTCCATCAAAACCTAGATTTGGTATTGGGAATCTTACATCTGCTTTCCCAGGGAAATCCACTGTCTCTTCATTTTTGTTACAATTAACTTTTAATTTGCTGAATATAAGCTAGTCACATTGCACTTTATGTTTTAAAAAATTAACATTCTAGCTTGGTTTCCCTTTGTTATCGTGATGGCTTCCATGTCCCCATTAGAAAATACACATTTCTGAGTTATGTTGTGGTTTGTACACATAGAACTCTATATGTTATTCAATTCCCTCTCCACAATTTACTTTGTATTGTTCATTTAACAAGTATTTACCAAATTTCTACTGCATACCAAGTTCTGTGCTAGAAATTCGGTGTTTAACTCTAATCTTTATATATTGGCTGGCTCTATACAGGGTGGGGCAAAGGTAGATTTACAGCTATGAGTATGCAAAACACAGAGTTCATTCTTGTATTATTATTTATTAATTATTGTATTATTTTACGTACGAACAACTGTAAACCTACTTTTGCCCCACCCTGTATGTGCTTGTGGTTGATTATATGCCTTGATGCCCAGGGCTTTTGTATATGGAGAGAAACAACCAAAAGTATTAGTACTCTGTTTAATTTTAGCTTACTGAATTCATATATTTTACTTACTAAATATACATTGATTGTAAATTTGGTTAACTAATTTTGCTTTAAAAAGAGAAAAAGCAATTCCACATTTAGCTTGACCAAACACCGTAAACAGCAGATAAATATGTACAAATATAAGGGTTATGCTACATTATTACATTTTCCTTTACATGTATTCTAAAATAGTAACTTTAGAGGTTGGATTAATATCTTCAATATTTCTTTTGTTATTGCACAATATTTTTACTATACTTAACTTTATATCTTCTTAAAGTTTAAATAATACTTCCAGGGATGGTAATCTTTCCTGATAGAAGAGGAAAAATGACTTTTTCTCTTTTTTTTAAATCTTTATTGTTGAGAGTATTACAGATGTCAGCCCCCTTTCCCTCCTTATTTCCCCCCTCCACCTGGTTCCCACCCCACCCCAGGCCTTCACCACCCTATTGTTTGTGTCCCTGGGCAATGCATATATGCACATAAGTTCAAGGTCACAGGATCTTGGTTATCAATTAATAGTATTCGATAGAGAATTGGATATAGAACTTAGTTGTTTCTCCCAAGCAGATTAAAAATCAAGATAATGGTTATCAGGCTATTTCCTTTTGTGCTTAAATAATGTATTTTGAAAGTCTCTCTTTGTTAGTAATGTCATCTATGTCTTGCCATCATAATGTATGGATCGAGTCTATTAGCATTATTACAACTTTTTTAAATTGATTACTAGTATTTTATTATCATTCATAGGGTCACATAACAGTTTCATCTCTTAAGAGTTGCAAAAACTTGACCATACATTTCTCTTTAAGACATTTTGCTAATTCAAATACTTTTGAATACTTCTTCTATTTGGCTGTAGTGCACTTATTACAGTTTGACGCACTTTCCATATGATACAATATGTGACTGTGAGGGCTAATTAGTTCTCTCTGTTATTGATACAATTTGTACCTTTTATGGACTATATAAAAATTGTCAAACTCTACCAAAGTGTTGTAGCATTTTACGTTGCCTCAAGTAATGTATGAGAATTTTAATTACTCGAGTCCTCTCCATTACTTAAAACTGTCAGACTTTCTAATTTTAGCCATTTTACTGGGTATGAAGTGGTACCTCACTGCAGTTTTGATTTGCATTTTCCTGATGACTAATGATATTATGCATCTTTTCATGTGCTCATTATATATGTGTATATCTTCTTTTGTGAAGTATCTGTCTATATTTATTAGGTTGCTCTGTTTATCTTACTAAGTTGCAAAAGTTCTTTACTTCGGTTTCAAATCTTTTGTCAAAAATGAGTAATGTGAATATATTCTCCGTTCTGTGGCTTGCCTTTTAATTTTCTTGACATTGTTTGACAAAGAGCCAACATTTTTTATTTTTATTTTGTGAGGACCAATTAATCATTTTTATGTGGCTACAACTCTATGTAATTTTGTTTCCTTCTTGGTTCTCAGGGAACAGAGCTATACCAAAGCATAGTATTAGAGGAGATTTTTTTAAATTACCTATTAGGGTTATTGAACTTCAGTTGAAATGAAGAAGGGTAAAGCAGATGTCAGCAGGTTTATTAGAGATTTTTCTCTACAAAATATTTTGTTCCCTCCATTTCACTCTACCCTTAAAAAAATAAAGGGCACAGTCCACATAAATGTTCAGATTCACTGGTAAGGGTTTGTTATAAGGTCATTGACATCACATATCTTGACAGTCATATCCAGTCTGAAGGTACAGATGTGGTAAGAATCTTCTCAAATGGGACAAGGAATGGAAGTCCATGGCTAGGCGGAACCAATGTCCTTCCTAAGTCTTCTGTCTTGCCCACCGCCTCATATATAGGACTCTTTTCTTTTTAAAAAATCCTTATATGAAGGGTGTTCAATTCAATTAAATAACTGTGACAATGGGCTGGGAAGACTGATGAGGCGTCTGAACACAAATTAACCCTCAAGACATTCTCCAATAATTATGACTATTTTTCTATATTACTTAATATTCTGCTTTAATAGAAACTGTAAACATAAAGACCACAGATACTTAGGCCAGCACACCTCCTAAAATGTTAAGCAAACTTTTATGTATGTTGTGCACTTCATGGGGAAGGGGCCTTAATCAGATTCTGAAATGGAACTGTGTCTGGTTAACTATCACTGTGGATTAGGAGCTCGGGCACCTGAATGGTTCTGGCTCATTCAATTTGTCATACAGTTGCAGTCAGATGATGGCTGGGGTTGGAAGAGAGGGAGTGCTGAAGCGGATAGGGGCTGGCTAGGTATCTGGCTATCAGAGCTCCCGTAGGTCTTTCTATATGGGTCATCTGGACTTCCTCACAGCATGGACAATTTAGGGCACATGGACTGCTTACTTTAAAAGAATGGTATTGAAAGCAAATAATCTAGCTCATGAAGTTGAAGCTAGCCTTGGAAATGATGTAACTTCACTTCCGCCACTGTTTTCAATCAGTTACAGTGAGTCACAGCCTGCCCAGTTTCAAAGGGAGGGCAGTTAAATTTCACGTCTTGATAGGGGAGCAGCAAGCTTCCACCACATGTGGGGTAAGAAATATTAGTGATGATTTTTATATTTTAGACTATATAATCTGCCACAGACAGTATGATAGAGCAGAAAATTGAATCTGGGTCCTAGTTCTCATTTGCCGCTTACTAGCTGTGTAACTTTAGACATATTTATCTGGTCTGCCAATGTTGTCACATTCAATATCACATCAATATCAAATGAAGGAATGAATGACATAGAATGACTTCTTCAGCCTCCAATTTCTTCCTCTGTATGTGATTAATAATATCTAAGGAAAGTCATGAAGAATACATGAAATGAGAGACTTGAAGATGTTTTGAAAGGGCAACTGTCTATGGGTATTCTTTTTTAAATTTCTTTATTTTCTTTCTTTCTTTATTTATTTTGTTACAGATGTTTCTCCTTTTTCCCCCATTGACACCCTCCTCCTAATCCCACACTCCTGCCCCCAGCATTGTTGTCTATGTCCATGGTTATGCATACATGCATATAAGTTCTGTGGTTTATTCCTTCCCTTCCCCACCCCCTGCCCTCCTCTTCTGAGGTTTGTCAGTCTGTACCCTACTTCTATGTCTCTGGGTCTATTTTGTTCATCAGCTTGTTTTGTTCATTATATTCCACAAATAAGTGAGATCATGTGATATTTGTCTTTTTCTGATTGGCTTGTTTTGCTTAGCATAATACTCTCCAGGTCCTTTCATGTCATCTAAAGGATAAGTGATCTTTGTTTCTTACAGCTGCATAGTATTCCATTGTGTATATGTACCACAGCTTTTTTATCCACTCATCTACTGATGGACCCTTGGGCTGTTTCCAGATCTTAGTGATTGTAAATAGTGCTGCTAGGAACATAGGGGTACATATTATTCTTTCTGATTGGTGTTTCAGGCTTCTTAGGGTATATTCCTAGAACTGGGATTACTGGCTCAAATGGCAGTTCAATTTTTGATTTTTTGAGGTAACATCATAGTGTTTTCCACAGTGGCTGCACCAGTCTGCATTCCCACCAGCAGTGTACTAGAGTCCCCTTTTCTCCACACTCTCGCCAACACTTGTTGTTTGATAATTTGTTGATGGCAGCCATTCTGACAGGTGTGAGGTGATAACTTATAGTTTTAATTTGCATCTCTATGATGATTTGTGACATTGAGCATATTTTCACATGTCTCTTGGCCATTTGTATGTCCTGTTTGGAGAGATGTCTATTTAGGTCCTCTGCCCATTTTTTAATTGGATTCTTTGTTTTCCTTTTGTTGAGTTGTGTGAGCACTCTATATATTTTGGCAATTAACCCCTCATCTGATTTTTTTTCAGAGCCTATGGTGTTCTTTGGAATATTATCAGCAATGTCAAATGTTTGTCCTCTGAGTAATCTGTTTTTATTTTATTTTTTTGAAAAAACTGAAGGTAATTTGGAGCAGGGAAAGGACTGATGATTTCACTGAGTAATAACATTTTGGGGTCTTAAATGAGATATTATTATGACATGATAAAACTAACATTTTTTAAGTGGCTGGTGACCTGATCTGGTGGGCATTTCAAAAAAAAAAAAATATATTACTAAAAGTGTTTTGACTGAAGATGGGAATGGAAATAATTATGTGGTGGCCACAAATAAGAGAGTAATGCTTATCTGAATGTTTGTTAAAAATGGGATTAAATACTTTATCATCTCTCTTGTCCAATGTCTGAGAAAAGACTCAAGCTTCATTTCTAGAATGGGGAAATTTGAATTTTATTGGTGACCAGTTAAAAGAAAAGCCAACAGAAATTAAATAAAATAATTATATTTACAGCTAAGGACCAACTGTAGATTGCTAAAAGTCATAAGAAAACCACTTTAATTCAGTCACCTCTGTATTCCTCTCCTTAAGGTTGAATTACCTTGATATAATTTTTTACTCATGTATATTTTATTCTTTTTGTAATCTTGGAGATGATGAATATGAAGTTTTGTTTTACTTACAAAAAAATGATTTTTTAGTTACTGAAGCAAAAAATTAATAAGGAGGGAAGTGATTTCAATAAGTGGGGCTAATCACTTGCTAGTATTTCCTTTATTTTATTTTTAAATTTTTTTCCTTTATTGATTTTTTGAGAGAGAGAGGAAGGAAGAGGGAGAGAGAGAGAGAAACACATGGAGAGGTTGCCACCTGCACAGCCCCAACTGGGGCCGAGGACAAACTGCAACCAAGGTACATTCCCTTAGCGGGAACCAAACCTGGGTCTCTCTGGTCTACAGGCCAACGCTCTAACCGCTGAGCCAAACAGGCCAGGGCGCATTTCCTTTTTTTAAGGTGTATGATAGCAGTTGGTTTTCTCTATGGAAATGTCATGTATCTGTGATAAAGTAGATAGCACTGTGTCATCCAAGCCAGCCAGGAAGATTCTGAGCAGACTAGTTAGGTAATTTTGATATTATTTTCATTTAGAGGAAAGCTTAGGGAAAACATGATTTAAAAGAGAGAAAATATTTAAAAAAAAAAAGATAAAAAGTAAAAGTATATATAATAAATAATATTCCACCCTAAGTTATTTGTATGCTATACGAGGATAGATATATTTTATTAGTATACATACTAGAATTTGGTCAGAGCTTTTATAAGTATGGACTAGAATTATGCACTCTAGCTGATTGCCTACTGTCCTAAAGAGATCACTAAAGACCGTTGCATATCCATCCATTTCTTCTCAAACCTGACGGCAGTGAACAACTCCCAGAGATTCTTGGTTTATAATCTGCTTGCCTTTGTGGCCTCAAACTAATTTCAGTTGTCCTTTCCCTTTTGCCCTTCTTCAGATGAGGCCAGCCTCAGTCCTCGATGGCTCAGACAGCCCACAACCCATTGCTGATTGAGCTGCTGGCTCGTCCGTCCTGCAGACAAGGAGGATCTGTTGTCGGCATTAACCTGCCGGCAGAGCTGCGCAGATTGGGTTTACAGAAGTGAGGTCTGGTGAGCACAGGCCCACGGATCCCTCTGACAAACGGAGCTGGCTTCCATAGCGTGGGTGGGATGTATAACTGCCGCCTTGCTCCAGGTCCTCAGAGAGGGCAGAGTCTAAGCGCTAGGAGACTTCTGCTTGTGGGGCTTCTAACCCGAGACCCAGATGGGGCTGAGAAGAGTCATTTATGGCATAAAATTGTTAACTGCAATTATGCCTACCACCACGCAAGTCGTGATTCACAGTTTGTGACTTAAGGCATACTTCTTTGTGTCACAGATATTACTATTTATCTCTTATGCAATAGAAAAGTTTCTTATCTTAAGAAGACAAAAGTAAGTGTCTCTATAAGAAAAATGATAGTTTAGATTAAATAGCTTTAAAAATAAGTTTTAAAGAAGGTACAATAAACTAGCATTGCAAGTGTCACCTCGTCTAGCGAGTTTGTTCCTATGTGCTGCCTCCCACCAGGCACCACCGAGCACCTGAGTCATGTCATGTTGACATTTTATAACAAACGAGGAACGCTTCAATAACGGGGAAGGAACTGAAACATGCTTCGACGGAGTGGCAGATATTGGTTTCCCTAATGAAAAAGTTCAAAAGGAATATAATATTTAGTATTTTTTAAGTGCACAAACATTTTAATTTTTCTTTACTTGGTGCCCAAAGATACAGACCACTGTGATTTTATGGCCTCGGAATTACAGCCCCGCCCACCTTCCTGACTTTATTTCCATTTTATCTTGAACTCATTCTTCCTCAGCTTCACAGTTCTACTTACCTTTTCCCTTCAAATCCAGTCATCTTTGTCCTTCTTCTTCCTCTTAGACTCTCCTACCTTCCTGTGTGCTGGACTTGTCCTTTCCTCCACCCTGGAAATCTTTTTTTATCTCCGTTTCTCTACCTTTCCCACCATTTTTGCTGCCATGTATCTGGTTTGGATTCCTCCAGTGACCTCCTAAGTGGACCCCTAGATGCCATACTTGCACCCCTCTAGTTTATTGGCCACACCCCAACCATGGTGATAGTTACAAAACAGAAATTGAATCATAGCACTCCCTGGCTAAAACCCCTTATTGGGGTTTCAGTGTGTAGAAGATACATTCCAAGATTCTTAAAAGGTCCCCTAAGACTGTGCATGCTCTGCCTTCTACTGTCCTGTTACTCACTGTGATCCATCAGTGTGTACTGATTTTTGTCCTATCTTTCTGTCTAAACTTTTTTTTGGAGGGGGAAGGTGTCAGAATGGTGATGCTTCTTAACGATCCTCTTAAGCTCATAAAAAAGAGACTGTCCACATGGGGTTCAAATGAAGCTCTAACATGGTGAGCGATCAGAAAAGCTTTAGCTATATTGGAACGCATCACTTTGCTGGAAAATCATCTAAACCCTTTTTTAAATACTAAAATAGTACATGCTTCCTGTAACAACAATAAAGAAACAACACAGAAGGAAGCTTCAGAGACACCCTTCCAGGGTTTTCTCTGCATTTATCAGCATATACGTAAACACAGGCAAGTTATTTTTTGAACAAACAAACACAAATTATAATTCCTGTCCCAGCAGCAGCTGAGCCTCAGACTAGAAGACTAGAAACTGAGATGTATTTACGACAAACCCCTGTAGAAATTTCTGTTTACTTTTCCTGTGGACTGTGAAGATATTCACATGAATCAGTCCATTTAACAGTTTAATTTGGTCTGGTTGGTATGACTCAGTGGTTTAGCATTGACTCATGCACCAAGAGGTTACCGGTTCGACTCCCGATCCGGGCACGTGCCCAGGTTGTGGGCCTGATCCCCAGTGGGGGGCATGCAGGAGGCAGCCAATTGATGTTCTCTCTCATCGATGTTTCTCTCTCTCTCCTTTTCACTTCCTCTCTCTCTAAAATCAATAAAGGGAAAAAAATTTTACAAAAAAAAGTTTAATTTGCCACCTCCCTCCACCCAGAGTGGAAATTCACTTTGGTTACTGCAAACTCTGACACACCGTCTGGCAGGGCTGCTCCCGCCCCACACTCCAGGACCACTGTCCAGGAATCCCAGCATGAGCACTGGTGGGAACTACACCTTCTTCTGCTGTGGGTGTTATCAGTCATTAATTTGTTGCCGAGGCAATGCACAACAAAACACAAGACTTCTCATTCTAGTTTGCATTTTCCTTATTGCTAATGCTTGAGCATATTTTAATTATTGAGTGATAAGTTGTGATTCTTCTGTGAACTGCCTATTTTTGTCTTCTATTTTTATTAATGGGTTATTTTTCTTTTTATGAATTTATAAACTTTTTTTTATAACACTGAATGTTGTGATGGACACAGAGATATGCCCCGCGGCTCGCCCTCCAAGGAGGGCTTGTTGCCTGCGCTATGGGGAGTGCTGTTCACTGTCAGGCCCCTCAGGGATGGCATCAGCTGCCCAGCCGCCTGGCCCAAGGTCACACCCTTACGCTAGTGGCTTACATCAGTGACTGCTGTATTGCAAGGAAGGTTATAAAGTTCCAGCCTTTTGGACCCATTAGGGGACAATTCTAACAGGCCATTTTACCTCTTAAAGTCCCTGTGTGTGAGCCAAAGCTGTTAGTTGGGTCTGCATGGCAACTGGACTCCCCCCTCAGGCAAATCCTAGACCCTTCCTTTGCCTTCCACAGGGACTGATCCTAAGGAGACTTCTTCATAAGTATTCTGTCTCAGGTTCTGCTTCCTAGAGAATTCATCCTGGGGAAAATATATATATGCAGACATTGTGGCAAATATTTTCTCAGAAAATATCTCGTTGGCAGATACTGTGTCAGGACCTTTGTATGTTATCTTCTTATGCTATTTCCCCTCGGCTGTCTCCTGCTTCTCCTTTAGGTATCAGCTACAATGTCATATCCTTCCTGAGGCCTTCCCTGATCTACAGTCTAAATCAGTTCTCCCTGTTATTTTCGGTCATAGCTTCCTATATGTTTCTTCACAGCAGTTATCTTAGCTTTTAATCCTATCAATAAATCTGTGTGCGTGTTTAACACCTGAATTCTTCACCAGACACTGAACACCATGAGGACAGATACTGTTTGTATTTTTTTTTTCATTCTTCTATACCCAGTTACTGATACATAGTTCCAGAGACAGTGCCTCTTCAGTAAATAGTAGTTAAATGAATGAAGGGATGAATAAAGGAGGGAGGGAAAGGACGAGTTCTCTTTCTTTTTTTTTTATCCTCACCTGAAGACATTTTTGCATTTATCTTCAGATAGAGCGGGAGGGAGAGAGGGAGGAAGAGAGAGAGAGAGAAACATCGATGTGAGAGAGACACATCGAGTGGGTCGCCACCCACACGACCCCAGCCGGGGCTGGGGACAAACTATGTGCCCTTAGCGGGAACCGAACTTGGGACTCTTTGGTCCATGGGCCAACGCTCCAACTGCCAAACCAGCCAGGGGACGAGTTTTTTTTCTAAAGACATGATTTCCAAACAAGGAAAACGCCTCAGCTACTGAGTTTGTTACTCTAGCATCACCAACTGAAATTATGAATCACTCTGCATTCTTTTTTGACTCCCTGAAATTCTTTTGTGGTGTGGATGTGCGGACTGATATAAATTAATCTTGTCCCTATTTTCTTGCAATGGATTACTTGAAATTTATGTCAAGGAATTGCCTTTGGAACCCAGGATTCTTTTGAATTCAATTTGAAAACCATCATTCTATGTAATTAGCATAGTATAAAGAGAAAAACTATATAAGTTCTATGGTTAGACCTTTTAAAGACAAAATTAATTTGCACTACTGAAGGGCTACAGGGAAAATCTAGATTGTGGGCAGAGAATATGGGTTGTCTCATTAGATTTTGTTCAGAACCTATTATTACCAATTTACTAGCTCACCCTTGAATTGGATTAGAGTATTACCATGATGACTATATTTATAATATTACAAGGGATTTATAATGTGTCACTTGGAGCTGAAATTTCTCATGATTATTTTAGCGTACAAGCAGTAATAATACTTAATCAAGCAAAACTTTCTATTTTTTCATACCATTTAACAATGTGTAGTTAAATCACATGTGATTCTTGTATGACGGATAAATTTTATTACATCCAATTTAGTAACAGAAAGACTAAAAGCTTAACACCAAATGTATTATGCACATCATTGAGAATTGGTTAAAAACAACTTGGTCATCTTCTATTTTTTTTTTTTTTATCCTCACCCGAGGACACTTTTCCATCTTTGTTCAGATAGAGTGGGAGGGAGAGAGAGGAAGAGAGAAACATCGTGAAAGGGACACATCGAGTGGTTGCCTCCTGCACAACCCCAACCAGGGCCGAGGACAAACCGCAACCAAGGTACATGCCCTTGACCAAAATCGAACCCAAGACTCATTGGTCCGTGGGTGGACGCTCTAACCACTGAGGCAAACCGGCCAGGGCGATCGTGTTCTATTTTTAAGAGGTATATGGACCTCAGGACATGGGCTTATTTTCGCATATATACAACCATTCGGAAAAGAGTTGCTACATGCTAATGACAACTTTTTTTCCCCCCCAGACAAAGAGGAAATAAAACTAATTTCTCATCTTTTAGTCAATCATGTCTTTGTTTGCTGGGTGAGTTTGCTTCTTGAACCATTTGTTTCTTCAAAGCATAAATCAAAATCTCTTAAAACAGGGAAGAAAAACATTTAAACCAATAAGTAGAGGACAGACAGACCTCTCACCTGCTCTTCAATCATGACAGTCTTGAAGAAGAACCCAAGAGCAAAGGAGAAAGAATATATGTTCTTCCATTTACTAGGTGTTTGCCAACAGGGGTTCTAAAGGAGAATTTAGAGGATCAGTGAACTTGGATTTTAAAAAAGATTACATCTTTATTTTCATTTACATCTAACTAAAATTTGGCATTTATGAATGTAGGCAACACACTCTAGAGTAGTGTTGGTAGTATCTATGATTTTTGTCTCCAATAGGAATGGTATGTAATTGTTATATCATTTTCCTGATGTTACAGATGCCTCCATCATTCACACCCATTACTGCTTCAAAATGATGGTAGTTATTAGACCTGCTGCTAGATCTGGTCTCTTATTGCTGCAGTGAAGAAGCAAGTCTATTATTAGGTCACAATGTTTTTGCAAATATAGGCCAGTATAATTGGTTTATTCTTTAATTATGCATTTACAAACATCATTTTAAGCAGAGTTCATAGGCCCCATATAGGTGCTAATGGGGTTAATGGAACAAAAATGGTCAGACACCCTAAGCAGTTATTTTCAAACTTATTGGACCTAACTTTTTCCTTTTTAAAAAATGGAGGTGAAATTCACATAATATACAATTCAGCATTTTAGAGTGTACAATTCAGTGTCATCTAGTGTAGTCACAATAATGTGTAGCCACCACCTCTCTAGTTTCAAAACATTTTTATCACCCATATGCTTTAAGCAGTCACCCCCCATTCCACCTTCCCCCTATCCCATGACAACCATTCATCTGTCTCTGTGGATTTGCCTATTCTAGATATATCATATAAAAAGAATCATACAACATGAGACCTTCTGTGTCTGCCGTCTTTCACTTAAGCACAATGCTTTTGATGTCCATCCAAATTGTAGAATCTATATGAAGTTCATTTCTTTTTATGGCTGAATAATATTCCATTGTTTGTATATAACACAATTTGTTTACTCAACTCAACAACAGAAAGATCAACAACCTAATTAACCAATTGGCAGTTAACTAGAATAGACATGTTGTATTTAAAAAAAAAAAAAAGATATGCAAATGGCAGAAAAACACAGGAAAAAATGTTCAACTTCATTCACCATTAAGGAAATACAAATAAAATCCATGAGATACCACTACACACCCAGTAGGCTGGCTATAATAATTTTTTTAAATAACAAGTATTTGAGAGCAGTGAAGTACATGGGACGACACTCTCCTGTAGAGCTGTCTTGAGTATTATAGGACGTACAGCATCCCTGACCCCTACCCACTGAATGGCAGTAATGCTCCTCAATCATTGTAGCATCTGAAAACACCCCAACACTTTCAAGAATGTTTCCTTCGGGGCAGTACTGTCCCTTTGAGAACATGCTACCTAAAGTTTATATTCCCTGAATCTTGAAATTTCTCTGAAGATCCACGTTTCATCCTTAAAATTAAATGTGCATCTGTGTTGTCTGATGGAGTGTTGAAATACATGTGTAACGCTCATGCATCCTCACCGCATGGAGGCTAGTCTCAGGCGACTGCATCTTCCTGAAAAGTCAAGTCTAACTCCGAAAGCCTCAATAAGGAATACAGATGTCCCTGTAAACTTCAAAGGAAGTCTTAGGAAAGAGTTACATTTTACCACATATGGCAACACTTCTTTAAAGTACATTTTATTTATTATTTTTTCTATTTTTATGTTTTATTGTTGAAGTATTACAGATGTCCCCCTTTTAAAACTACATTTTAAATCTCTTTGTCCTTTTCACAAAGTCCCTCCTTCTCCCCAGATATGTTTCCTTCCGCTTTTTCAGTCTGGTTGGCTTTAGAGCTTTGTAAAACTCTCCCTAAACCTTTTACCTTAACTCGTTCCACCAAACAAAACAAACATGACACAATAAAATCTGGTGACCAAGTTTTTGGTCACCTCCCCCCACCCCAAGCCCCACTCCCAGACGGACACAGACTCATGAAGGAGTTATCTTGGTCTTTGTGCTTTGTCACTCTATGGCTTGGGCACCTAGGATTTTATATTTAAGGTATCTGAGCTTTAAAAACAGACTCACGGGAGCAGGTGGATTTCGCTCTGTTCTCTGCAGCCCCGCCCCGCCCCGCCCCGCCCCCTCCTCAGCCCCGCCCCGCCCCGCCCCGCCCCCTCCTCAGCCCCGCCCCGCCCCTCCTCGGCCCCGCCCCGCCCCCTCCTCAGCCCCGCCCCGCCCCTCCTCGGCCCCGCCCCGCCCCTCCTCGGCCCCGCCCCGCCCCCTCCTCAGCCCCGCCCCGCCCCGCCCCGCCCCCTCCTCAGCCCCGCCCCGCCCCTCCTCGGCCCCGCCCCGCCCCCTCCTCAGCCCCTACTTGTTCTGATCGCGCACGTGCTTGTTGTGTTGACGCCCCACAGTGCCTTCCTCCGAGTATGGCTGCTTAAAAACCGCTTTAAAACAAATCAACTTATTCTCAGGAACTCTTCTGATCATGAAAAGTTAGGAAAGGAACATGGAAATGATATCACTTCAGAAAATAAAACAAAATTCACAGTTTGCTGATAGGCATCCTGAAGGCTAAGCCACCAAGATTGTGGTTGCAGAGACCCACACTTTGTTCTGTGTCAAGTGTTAGGAGGCGGCAGACCCACTGGAAATCTCTTTTTCACTTGGTCTAAATGTATAACATACTTTCTCCATTCAAAATACCCAGAGCTATGTCCTTGTATTTGAGTTGAACAATCTTTACGAGAATTTTCACAAAGCATCTTGCTGAATTATCATACAGGTATGGATCTGGCAGGTGTATATAAGATGTGTGAAATAGGAAGAGAAAATGATTACAGGTGAACTCTTGCCTCGTTTAGAAACTTATCCTATATTATATTAAGAAATCTTCAAAGGGAGAGCTAAAATTAGTTGCTGTTTAATAGCTGCATATGTGGAAGACTTTTTTAAAAAAATATTTCAAATCATGTGTTCAATAAATCTTCAAAAAAGACCTCTGACAATTTAAGCGTTTCCTTCAAGTTAGTGGATTTCAGGGTGATGAAAGCGATGGGTAAAATTACATAAAATAAAAATTAGGTAAGATATTTGCTTAAAAATAGAATGATACAACGTTTTTTTAAATAATAATTAAGAAAAGTATGCTAGAATATACAAAAGAGTGAAACTGAGCATGGCATGCCCACAGGGGAACCTACTTCCACTTAAAATAAAACGAATGATTTTGCAGAAAAATCCAAAGTACTGCGGTACACCCATGCTACAGCAACAGCAGTGCAAGTTAAGTCATAAATACGGCATCTCAAGGGACTAATGACACTCTTACAGGCACTAGTAGAAAGTGAAGAGAAAACAGCTTTCATTAGATGAAAATACAGTTAATACAAGAGAAAATGAATGGACTATTTCATAAATTTAAATGACCATACTAGATATTGTTTCAAAAGTTTCTGAGGTGTTAAGCCTCTTGGAGTCATTTTTATTTTGTCAACTTTATTTTTAGAGTAGTTGTAGGTTCAGAGCCAAACTGAGCAGAAGGTACAGAGGCTTCCCCACTGTCAATATCCCTCATCAGAGTGGTGCATTTGTTGAAATCAAACTTACATTACCATTTAAATTCCTTAGTTTGTATTACCATTCACTCTTGGTGTTGTACATTCTATGGGTCATGACAAATCTATAATGACGTGTATCCATCATTATGGTATCATACAGAGCAATTTCACTGCCCTAAAAACCTGTGTTCTGCCTATTCAACCGCCCCCCCCCAACAACCACTGAACTGTTTACTGTGCCCATAGTTTTGTCTTCTCCAGAATGCATAGAGTTGAAATCATACCGTATATAGCCTTTTCAGATTGGTTTCTTTCACTTAGTACTATTCATTTAAAATTCTTGCATTTCTTTTCATAGCTTGATTGCTCCTTTCTTTTGTAATACCGAGTAATATTCCATTGTCTGGATGGACCACAGTTTATTTACCCATTCACCTACTGAAGGGCATCTTGGTTGCTTCCCAGTTATAAAGCTTTTATAAACATCCATGTGCAAGTTTTTGAGTGGACATAAGTTGTCATGTCCTTTTGGTAAATACCAAGGAGCATGGTTGCTGGATCATATGGTTAAGAGTATGTTTAGTTTTGTAAAAAATGCCAAACTTTCCTCCAAAGTGGCTGTAGCATTTTCATTCCCTTCAGCATTTGAGAGTTCCTATTGCTTCACATCCTCGAAGCATTTGGTGTTGTCAGTGCTTTGGATTTGGGCTATTTTAATAGGTGCAGTGTTATCTCAGTGTTCCCATGTGCAATTCCCTAATGGCACAGGTGTGGAACATCTTTCATCTGTTTATTTGCCGTGTGTGTGTGTGTGTGTGTGTGTGTGTGTGTATCAGGTGTCTGTTCAGATCTTTTTCCCGTTTTTTTTTTTTTTTTTTTTAATTGGGTTGTTTTCTTATTGTTGAGCTTTTAGAGTTCTTTGTCTATTTTGGAAATCAATCCTTTATTAGATATGTGTTTTGCAAAGATTTTTCTGTCAGTATGCTTAATATTTCACTAAAATTCTCTTTCAATACTGTCTTAGTTGGCTTTTAGAATTGACTTATCACATATTTTTCCTTACTAATACAAGTAACCTCTTACTTTACTTCATAAGTAACAGTTCATGCAACATTTTGTACAGCATTTTTAAATGAAATTATATAAGTAGTTAAAAGGGGGCTTTCAATTAGACAGAATTTCTCCTAAAATGTTTTCTCATGCAAGAAGAAAAAAGAAATGATTAGAACTAAGTTCAAGTGGGAGAATCAGAAAACAAAAACAACAAAATAATATTTATGGCTTATATAAAATAGATGTTTTTTTTTCTCTCATGGAAAAGTCCCAAGATAAGTGTTGTGGAAATGCATCACAGCTCTGCTCCACCGAAGTCTCTGAGATGCAAACTTCGTTCAGCTCTATTTGTCAAGGGGGCAGCGCTTATCTTTGTGGACAAGGTAGCACCCAAGTTCCAGGAAGCAGAATGCAGGAGATGATGGAGAGGAAGAGGTACCGGTGAGCTAACTGCTGCCCCGTCCCCAGCTTTACTGAGATATAATTGACATATAATACTGTGTACGTTTAAGGTATGCAATGTGAGGCTTTGATACATATATATATTGCAAAATTATTACCATAAAGTTAGTTAACACTTCCATCACCTGACATAATTACTGTTTTTTTTTTTTGGTGTGTGTGTGTGTGATGAAAACTTTTAATAAGTACTCTTGTAGCCATTTTCAAATATACAGTACACTATTGTTAATTCTAGTCACCATGCTATGCATTACATCCCCAGAAATTATTAGTCTTATAACTGGAAATTTGTGCCCTTTGACCAGCATCTCCCCATTTCAAAAATTATTTTGCTATAAATGAAGGGGGGCAATGATATTGGGGGACAATTAGTAGGCTCTGCACCCACAAACTTTTTTCATCTGTTTGCAGTCTTTCTCACTATTGTGTTCCTTCTTTTGCCCGTTTTTAATCAGGTTGTTTGCTTCTATTTTATTTTTTATTTTTAAGAGGTCTTTGTATATTTTGATTACGGTCCTTTATGAGATATAAATGTGTTGTGCTGGTCTCAGCTTATGGATAACCAATGTGGTAGCAGAACCAACCCTTGTAGTTTTTATTATAATTGCAAGGCACCCTTCAGCAATACCCATCAGGAAACTTTGAAAAGATACAGATTTATTACTTACAAGACCTCGAAATAACAAGCACACCTGGGGCCACACAACGAGGCCATGGAGAGAGCGTGAGCCTGGAGTGCTGCTTCCATTAGGCAAGGGTGGGAGCCTAATGTTTCTTGGACTCACTCTTTTTTTTTTTTTTTCTTTTAATATGTTTTTATTGATTTTTTTAGAGAGAGAGGGAGGGAAAGAGATACAGAAACATCTATGTGAGAGAGATAAATCTATTGGCGGCCTCCTACATGTCCCCCACTGGGGATCGAGCCCGACCCAGACATGTGCCCTGACCAGGGATGGAACCAGGACCTCTCAGTCCATGGGACGACTCTCAATCCACTGAGCCACACCGGCTCACTCTTTAATGGTGAATTTAAAACATCTGAATGGGAATTTAAAGCATGGGAAGACAAAACAAATGGTCCAAAACATCTGTTATTGTGATCAACAAAGATCTCTAAAACAAAGGAGCCCCAGTGGAGGGAGGTGGCCTAGCTCTTTATCTAGCCCTGTGCTGGCACAGGGTTGATCTGAGATAGCTGGCTGTGAAGTGGACGCCTGCCTGGCCATTAAAGCTGAAGTTAGGCACTTGCATTATAAAAAGGAAAAACAAAAAGTTAGGGCTTATACTACAATGTCTTTTGCAACTATTTTCTCCCAGTCTATGGATTGTCCTCTTCTTTTGAGGTATTATTTCTTTTACTAAGAAAAGTAAATTACAGTGTGGAATAATAATATAAAATTTCAAGATAAAGTTAGCAAAACTTTGGTTTTGTCATATTGTCATGATGATAACTTTGTCAATAGAATAATGGCAAATATTCAAAGTAGAAATGATATAGAACTTTGACGTGCGTGTATTTAGAAGGGAAGATGTGGCTGATAAATAACGGATAAACATGTGCCCTAGGTAACATTTAGAATATTTTTGGAACATTTATTTGATAATATGACAAATATTTTAAATGTTTGATAACATGAAAGTGATATCATAGTAATGAACCTGGTTATTAAATAACAGGAAAGGAGCAAAGGGAAGACCAAATAGACGCATGCCCAGTAAAGTCTGGGTGAAATAAGGAAGGTACTTGTCTGTCAGTCATACCTGGGAACAGGTCATTGGCCAGAGTAGGCGTGGCCACTGCAGGCACCGGAAGATTTGAGATACAGTATGTCATCTCCTAAACAAAGGAGTTCTCTCTCTTGCTCTCTTGCCTCTTGGCTTGTTGCGTTTGACTCCTGGTTTGTAGTGCTCTCACCCTCCTGTGTTTGACTCCTGGTTTGTAGTGCTCTCACCCTCCTGCATTTGACTCCTGGTTTGTAGTGCTCTCACCCTCCTGCTTTTGCCCACACAATGGATTAATGGACTGTAACTAGCCTGATGCTACACCAGATGCAGCTCCACCATGGGACAGAAGCTCTGGACACTGGCTTTGCTTTTAGCTCTGCTGAATCTCCAGCTGCACTTTTTCCAGGATTGGACTAAAGGAAATGGGACTTTGCAAACTGAGGAATGTAATTCCACACAAATAAAGCTTTTTCCCACATCTCATCCTCCTGTGGGGGCCTCTGGAAATGCTTATTCCAGTGGTACCCCAAGAACCCCCGCTCCCACTAGCAACAGAGAAAGGCAATTCACACATTTCACCGATAACAAGAGTATTTTTAAAATTCTCCTTTTAGATGAAATATTCAAAAGGCCAGTGAAATATTACAGTCTGTGTATCACTAAACAGGTACATTAGAAAATGTTCAAAATTGTTTTAAAATTCCCATTACTTGCATTAAATACTGCTATATTTCATGGCCTACCCCCCTAAAGCTAACTATTGGCCGACAAGCATGAGCAATGACAATTAGAAAAAAATTAAATTTGCTTATTTATCATGTTGTGAGGATAAAAATTCATTTTAGAACCACATGCTGCTTTTGTAAAAGTTAACACACAAATGACTACTTCACAATTCTGAAATTCTTCTATTTCTTATCAGGACCATCCAGCATTTCAGAAAACGATAACTATAACCAGGTAGATTTTGTGTTGTGCTTACCAATGCAAAAAGCAGAAACAGAACTGGGATTCACTAATTATCCAATTTTTCTTTAGCTACAACTCCCATCCCTACTGCAGTTTCCCAGTTGTGGGAGTCACTGGGATGTGACACTTTCATAAAGGACTTTCTGAGTTAGCTGTCAGCCTCTTCAGGGATGGCCTTAGCCACTTTGCTGGAGTCATGCCTTCTCTAGAGAAGCCTACATCCAATCATTTGGGGTTATGAATACCCAGTGATTTGGGCCCTACACCGGACAACTCTGCTGGTCATTTGAACTCCAGAGTGTCCTACAGGGTCAGCTGAGGTTGTGGTTGTTGTCCAATCTTGCTTTTCTACCTGTACTTCCACATACTAGTCCCCAGGGTACAACCTAGTAAACACAGCACAAACTAAACTTGACCTCAGAGTTGGCTTCTCAGAGAATCCTTCAGATGAAATACGTTTGTCTTCACTGGGAGCTCTCTGCATTGTTTCCAACTCAACATGCCCAAGGCAAGTTTATCACCTGTGTCCAGTTTCTCCCATGATTTTATTTCCTTATATCTGAGAATACTACTACATGTCTTTTGGTTATTCGATAGAAAATTGAGATTTTATTTTATTTTTTTACTCTTCCATTGTTATTTTCTTACTTCCAATCGGGCATCATATTTTGTGATTTTTTTTCAAATCCAACATCCCCTTCTGTTTCCACTGCTAGGACTAATGTCTGGGTCCTTATAATCTGATATTTAAGTTACTATCAATACGTGGAAACCTTGTCTCTTATTTCCTATTCTGGTCCCTCCCACATATTATTTATAAATCAGTTTTCCTAAATCATTAGTTTATAAAATCAATTCCCTATTCAAGAACTCTGGTGATTTTGTATTTGGTAAACTCTGGAAATATTATTTGTGTGTATTTGTCTTTACTCTCCAACATATTTGTTGAATATACTTAAATATTATATAATAAATATTACCCTCAGAAATTCATAGTTAAAAAATTTTTAAAGAACCTAACTTGGTTTACCTATTATTATGTCTTATCATTGATATTACACACTGTTAATTTTGATTCTAAAATACAGTATTTCAGTAAATTGTAGGGAATGAAAGATGGGGATATAAGTGATTAATAATAAATGAAAACAATAAAATTCATTGTTTTCTTTTTAAAATAATTTCTCTTTATTGATTTTAGAGAGAGAGAGGAAAGGAGAGAGAGAGATAGAAACATCGATGACAGAGAACATCTATTGGCCGCCTCCTGTATGCCCCCCACTGGGGATTTGGCCCACAACCTGGGCATGTGTCCTGACTGGGAATCAAACCGGTGACCTCTTGGTGCAGGGGACAGCATTCAACCAACTCAGCCACACATGCCAGGGCATGGGCTCCTAATTTTTATCTGGGCCTATGACCACCCAGAAAAAAAGGCTGTTAGTTGTGGCCAGTAGACTAAGTTCTGCTTATTGAGATGAAAGTAGAGTGGTATATGCAAATTCTGGGATGTGTTCTTAAGCGAAGGAGCACATCTTTTTTTTTTTTTCTTCTTTCTTGTCAGGTGAAATGAAGATGTGATGGTTGGAGTTGTAGCATTTATTTTGAACTATGAGGATTACCTTAGAGATCAAACACATCAGAGCAACAAGATAGAAATAACTTGGCTCCCTCATACGGAAGGGCCCTGTATCACCTACCTCCAGACATTTATGTTGATCAAAATTCTGACCATTGCCTAGATATAAGTATTATTCTCTTTCTATAAAGTTACATGATGACTATAGAGTCATCTTAGTAAAATATGTTGCTTTCAGATTGTTGTAAATGTTTCAACCAATTTTTTAAATTGTCTATTTTGTTAACATTAATAACCAGAGGATATAGTTTGTAGCCATGGGACAGAGAGAGGTTAACTGGTTTAGATGAGGATCAGATGTGTGATTGTGACTTAATCACTACAAATTAGTTAAAATAATCTACGTAAAGATGTTTGTCTTGTAAGTGCTGGGATTTTAAGTAAGAATCAATTTTTATAAATTTATGTATTCATTGTGCTTACTAACATTTTATTTTTATTACAGTATTTTAAAAAATTATTGTTTTAAAAATGCCTTCCCTTTTAATTAAAACCATTTCACTTAGGTTTTGCAAAGATCACAAGCACACTTTTTTGGTCTATCCGTAGAATTGCTACTCTTCTTGCTTTTACTTTTGTAGAATAATAACTGAAATATTTAATTTTCTTTAAAAGTTTTAATGTCTAATTTAAAAAATCGAATTTACTGCTCTCTAGGATTCTCTCACTCCCATTTGAGAATTGACCTTCATGTTTGACAAGGAGGAGGTCGTTAGATGACCTTGAGAACGGGGAGGTAGCGGGTTTGGACTGAGATGAGGGAAGGATATGAAGAAGTGGAGATCGTGCCTATGCACAATTGTTTTCACGAGTTCTTCTGGAAAGTCCCTAAGTAGAATTTCATATGCTAATGAGAAAGATTTGCTGAGAGGGAGTTCCAGGAGCAATTTAACTCAACAACAAAGGTACCATTATTATATGCAAGGCATGGTGCTACATCCTGCAAGGGTACTAAATCTTGAATCCTGAATGCTTGGCACGTTAACAATCCAGGGTGAAATAGGAAACATGATAGGTTCACAAACATACAGATACAGTACCAAGTGCCATTATAGAAGTTAAAATGTAAGAAAAGGGAAGGATAAACCACCTTTACTTGGGTTAAATAAGGACTTCACGGAGGAGATGGGAAGTTAATTATCGTTTTTGCTCTAAAGTCAGTGTCAAGGTCAAGTCTTCAAAAAGAAGCCTGATCATTACGTCTTACAATGATGTTTTTGTGTGTGTGCTTGCTTGTCGCCTACATTGGGCAAGGATCTAGAGCAGCGCCTGGCATAGAGTAGTCACACAATATTATATCATTATAATGAAAATAAAATGATAGTAAATATGGACTGGCTGAGTGAAGAAATGAAAGCATGCATGCATTCATAAATGGCAGTGAGCTCCTCAGGGCCGGTGGACCTTGTCTTGCTCATCTTTGGACCCCGGACCCGCTGGGGGTGCAGTGTGCATTACTGGCAATTTGCTGAGCGCTCAGATTTCTCCATCAGTCTCCAGAGCCAGCGAGGACAGGACAGGGATCGACGACTCCGGGCGGTAGGGGGCGCCGGCGCGCGGGCAGGCGGGGCCCGGGCACCACTCGGCGAGGAGCTGTAGCGCTGCCGACGCCATGCGCGCGCTGCTGCCGCTGCTGCGCACCGGCTGGGGCTGTCGCGCGGGCGCCCCCGTCGTCGCCCGCCTAGCAGGGGGAGCGATCGCAGGGCCCGGGCCGCGCCGCACCATGGCCATGTACAGCACGGAGGAGCGCGGCCAGCCCCACTCGGCCGGTTACCGCCTCTTCTTCAGTAAGTAGCTCGCTCGGCGCGGCGGAAGAGGCTCGGGTATAACCTGTGCCACCCGTGCGGCCTCCCTCCCTGTCTCCTTTGGGCCCTGCGCGGTGGCCCCGCGGTCCCGACCGCCTTCCTGCACGCGGGGGCCCGCGCCGAGCCACCGGAGACGCCTGCGAGGTGAGCGGCGGTCCAAGTCCCCAGAGGCGGAGCGCAGAGACGCAGCGCGGCCAGTGGTGCCCTGTCGCCCTGGGCGCCCCCCGCCGCCCGCCCCGAGCCGCGCGGTCACCCCGCCGCGCCCCGCAGCCATTAGCCGCGCCCCGCCGCGCTCCTGGGTTCACGCCGCTGAGTTATGAAAGGGAAAGCGCAGAGCCCGCCCTCTCGGCGCGTAACGAGGCTCCTCCTCGCGGGGCCTGCCTGCAGTTGGAGAGGCTGGCGGAATCCAGAAGTCTAGTCCAGCGGTTCTTCTTTGTCGGGGGCACTCTGATGATCTCCCAATCAAGAATTTACACTCACGAGTTTACACCTTGAATGAGATCCATGATCAAGAGCCTCACTGGCTCCAGGGTAGCCCCCCTCCCTGTCCCCAGATTGAGCAGGCCCAAGCCCAGAGGGCGAACCCCTTGCAGGGCGCTGAACTGGCCGACTAAGGCGGGAAAAGATCCAGTTCCCCATTATTCTCGTTTTTCTTTGCACTCAGATATTTCACTGTGGAGCTAGTTATAACCTGAAAATAGCGAGGTGGTTGAGCTGCCTTCTTGCTTCATTGACTTCAGAACCCCAGGGGTTTCGGGTGAAGAGTAGTTCCTTTTTCTGCCAAGTCTGCCTTGCATTATCCCCCACCTGTTAGGAGCGCCAGCTGTGGAGTTGGACTTAAGCTCGGCTCGGATCCTGGAGTCTTCAACTCTTACCTTTGACCAGGGACAAGTTTCTTAACTTGCTAAGCCTCGGTTTTTCTCGTGTGTAAACCAGGGCTGTAAGAATTAACGTGGCACACTGTATGTAAAGTGATTAGTCAGGGTCCAGAATATAAATTACTATTATTAATAATACCTGTAATCATTATTGATATCTGTAATTTCTAAAATGTTTACACATATCAGATCTGAGCTTAGGGTTGAGAAGTATTTTATGGCAGAGAAGACTGAGCTTGCCTCAAGTCTTGTGATTATAAAGCAACTACAAAATTCCCATTTTCTTCGAAGTTGGTTGCTTTTCCCCTCCATACTGCATATATATATATATATATATATTTTTTCATCCTTGTTTGGTTAAGACTGATCAGGTGGACAGGAACCCTTAAAAAGAAGTCCCAGATTTCGGAACACTATATTCTAAAAGGTGATTATTGGGAACAGGTTTTTTCATGGAAACATTTTTAGAAAATGGCAGTTAGATTTTTATTCAGATAAAGGGATCTCTAATGCATAATATAGTGAAGGTATTCTAGATTTGCAATAAGTACAGTAATTAATAATAGAAAAAATAGTTAATGAATATTTATGAAGTATGCTGGGCACTGTTAGGCATGGGAGTGAGGGGATTTAGTGATGAGCCCTGCCCATGAGATTTATAATATCAGCATAATTAGTAAGGGGAATATAAACCCCCCCCCAAAATATTTTATTTGAATGTTAGTTAAGCAAAAACAGTCTTGAGGAGCCTGGAGTATATAGTGTAGGTGACAAGCACTGGCTTTGGCATGGGGAGGGTCCCAGGCCTTAATGCTGACTCTGCCTTGAACCCTCATTGTGTGCTGGTGGACCGGTGATGGCTTAATTTTTTTTCTCACGGAGCCAGTTACTTTAGCTGTAAAATGAAGAAGTTGGTCTAACAGTGATCTTCAAGGTCCTTCTTAGCACTGGTAGTCTTAGAAGGCATTGGATGAATAATAGATATTCTAACAACTTGTAGTGAGGCAAGCCCTCTATCAGGGCATTTCTGGGGCTGTATTGTATATTGGCTGCTCACTGTGGCTTTTTCTTTAGCTACAAGTGTATTTCAGACTCATGATTATTCTGTAACTAGAATGACACAAATGAAATATTGGTGTTTGACTCAGTTGGGATAAACAGCAGGAAAGAAAAAAAAAAAAGTTTTACTGAGGTAAAGGGAAAGAATTGGAAGAAAGGGGCCTATGGCTTTGGAGAGGGGCCAGGTGGTTAGAGCATAATTGGAAGGTATGTTGGGTTAAACAATTCCTGAAGGAAACGCCAGATGGCATCCTTGGCCCAGGACTGTTAATACTTTTTGGAAGGGGTAGAATAAAGTGAAAGGCAGCCCCATTAGGGCAAAGGGGTAAGGGGAAAACAATAAACAAATAGCCCTTTATGAAGATTGTCATAAGTGGGATATTTTAAATTCTGGCAATGCCTGTATGCAGTACTTGAGTGCAGTTCTATCTCACTGCAAAGAAAAACATGAATATAGCACTACTTGGCTGAGAAGTGTTGTTCAGCATTATTAAAGTGGAATCATTTTCCACATTTCCAGATATATCTGGAATACCAGCACAGTGGGGGGTAGACCATTTTTGAGCTTAATGTTTGTAAATGGTTTCTCTGCTGCTATTCAGAAGAATCAGAATAAATGATTAATGTAATACCCCCCTCCCTCCTTTTAATTGGTGTTGAACTTTATAGAAACAGTATTGAAGTGGGAAGACAAGATGCCCTAGGAGCAGGAGCATCCTGGTGGGATCATCAGGCCTCCTCAGTGCCAGCACTGGCCCTGTTAGTATCTTTCTGTGTGGCCTGAGTGAGTCATTGAACCTTTCTGCAAGGAAAGAATAGATTAGACTAGATGATCATTTTCCAAATTGTGCTAAGTTGAGCACAGGTATCCATGGGATATTACTAGGTTTTCTTTGAAAATGGTCTTCATGGTTTAATAAATTAGCAGAACACTTCCTATTTTATCATCTTCTTGGAGAGTCCTAATGTGCCTCTTAAAGTTCTAGGAAATTCTGATGTCATTTGTCCCAAACTTTTGACTCCCAGAGCCCCTGTTTCTCAGAACATCTGTTAACATCTTAGTGACGCTTCCAGTTTCATGGAAATTTAGTTTGGGAAGAGCCGAATGAGATGATTTCTGAAACTTCCAGAAGCAAATGTGTTGTGGAAACAGTTCTAGACTAAAAGCCAAAAAAAAAACACACTTAGATTGAGAGCCTGGCTTGACTGTCTTGGGTGTCTGAAAAATGGGGATAGCACTAATCATTTTACAGAATTACTGTGGCAGTTCAATGAGACTATGTAAAGATTATCAGTCTCACACATGGTAGATATTTAATATATGTTATTTCCTTTTCCATTTGACTTTAAGACATAAGACCAAAATTCTTATTGTTACATTCTGTGAAAAGTGAAACCAGTGGAATGTGGATAAAATGGAATATTTTGAACCTATTCTAATTTATTAATTCGTAGGTCTCAGAGTTTTTTAAGTCATACTGTTCTGCAGTCCTGAATTAATTGTGAAATTATAATGCAGTTATGCTTATTTACATGGGCCCAAACACTGCAGTCAGTATTCCCCTTTGATAGCCTGCATATTTTTGCTTGTTTTGTTTCATTAATAACTTGAAAATGTAGTACTTTAGATTTTTAAACTTTTCTCAAAGGATGGGGAGAAGCGATGCTTTTCATAATTTGGATTTTTGTTACTATGGGGTAGGCAGTTGGTTCATTTACTGAAACAGTGCTGTGGATAATTGCATTTATTTAGCATGAGGAAGAATCATGCAGTTCTTTTACAGTGAATTTGTTTTATCATTTATAGTTAGTATATGCTTATGTTGAAACTACTATAGGTTTTCTTTTTTAAGTACATCATTTGAGTAGTAGGTAGAATCTGCCATTGAATGTACCATACATTTGGACCTCATAAACTTTCCTGTGAAGAATCCACGAAATATGTGTTTGAGTTTAAATATATAAGTTCCTGTAACCTTTAAAAAAAAAAAAAGTTGGCCCATAACATACAAGTTGAATTGACACAGTAGCACATAATTGTTATTTTGTGACTATGGAAAATTATATTTGTTTTTTGTCATTACTGAAGTTTCCAGTAAGAATTTCTATAAATGTTTTCAATAATAGTATGTTATAGTATGTTGCTACTTGGCATATGTGAGACTGTTTGGCATATATAAATAAAATCAGTTTCTCATTCCATTCAATTTTCTCACTTGCTGCTACAAGTAATAAACTTTTCAGTCTAGTTGAAGGGAGAGTTTTGACATTGTTTGGCAATATCCATTGTATGTTGATTGGCCTGATAGAATTCATTAGGTTATGCCTGGAGATGCAGCCTGGTTTTTGACATGAGTGAATACCTAGACAAGGTGCCAGGGTGACTATAATTGTTTATTTTATCTCCTTTCAAATAAATATCCTATGAAAGTGATAGTAAGTCATAAAAAAAGATATCCCTAAAACAACAAATAAGAAGGAGCCATCACGTGAAAAGCAGATGGAGGTTTGGTTATTGATGAAGCAGCATGGAGGAAGTCCCAGCTGACGCGTGTGTGCTGAGGAGTGTGGTGTAGGAAGAAGCTGGGCTGATTGGCAGAGCTTCAGGTCATGGACATGTTGATGTCATAGGATCTCGAGAGCGTGAGGGTGATGTGGAGCTTAACACAGGGGGGTTGACGTAAATGTTATTATGGAATAATAACACAGATGTTTACCATGCAGACAGGCGGCTGGAGGAAAGAGCTAGTTCCTTCTGTAGTAAGGGAAGAAAGTGTTTGGGGGGAAAGTCAGACAACCTGATGATGTTGCTGCCCCAGCAGAGTTCTCTGTATTCTGGCACGTAGGAAATCCCCCAGTAACAGCCTGCTTCCTACCTGTACCTTCCAACCTGTACCTGCCTGCCTGTAAGCTGGCCCTTCAGCAGGCCTTGCCCATGTAGGTACACATCAGTTTTTCTAGTCTCTTATTTGTAAATATAAACCAAATAGTCAAGGATCACCTTTAGTCAGGCTTTCATCACTGCTGCTCTACCAGACTGCTTTGTCAAGGCCACATGTGACTTCCACGTGACAGATTTAATAATCAGTTTTAAGTCCTTATTTCACTGGACCTCAAGGGTACTTTTCACGGTCATCACTTTCTCATCCTTATTTTTTGCCTCTGGGACAACTCTTTCTTAGTTATTCTATTTTGATGGCTTCTCCTTTCATTGATCTCCCCTGCAGGATCCTTCTGTAATTTTGAACTTGAACCTTTGAAATGCTTCAGGGCGTTCTCTCTCTCTCTCTCTCTCTCTCTCTCTCTCTCTCTCTCTCTCTCTCTCTCTCTCTCTTTCTCTTTTGGATTGGCAAACCTTTTGTGTGAAGGGTCAGATACCATACAGTCTCTGACACAACTGTACTCTGCTATTGTAGTGCAAAGCAATCAGAGATAAGTAAAAAGTGTTCCAACAAAACTTTATTTACAGATATAAAACAGGCTGTGGGCTGTATTTGGCCCAGAGTTGGCTGACTTTTGCTATTTATTACTCCTCAGAGGTGGGAAACATCCAGCCCGCAGGCCGCATAAGGCCCTCAAAATCAATACCAGCTAACATCGCACGCCTCACCAAATTAGCCTGACCAAACATAGCAGGCTCATTTTTAAGTTGATAATTTTGTATGGCCAGAGAATGATGTTATGAATATCCCAGTGGCTCTTGGGAAAAGATAGGTTCCCCAGCCCTGCAGGGGATCCCATTCAGTCCCATAGCTTTAGAGACCATCTGTGCTCCCCAGCTTTGTGACATTAAGCCCCAATCTCTTCTTGAACACAGAATTCACACATCTAGCTTTTCACTCTGTATTCCCACTTAAATATTTACAAAGCAACTCAAGGTTAATAGGTACAAACCAGAAATCTGACCCTCTCCCATTCCTGCCTAACTGTTCCCACATCTGTAACCAATAACCTAGGAATCGTTCTTGTTGCCTCTTTGACCCCACATCTAGTTCATCAGCCTCTTCTCTTAGCTCTTCTTTAAAATGTATCCAGAAGACAATACGTCTCTCACTTCTACCCCTGCCACTTTGTATGTCACCATCATCTTTCACTTAGCCAGTGGCCTCCTGCTTCCAGCCCTGTCCCCTGTAGTCTGCTCTCCACACACAAATCACCTGCGTCCTTTAAAAGTGAAAGTCAGGTCATGTCCAGACTCTGCTCAAACCCCAGTGGCTTTCCATTTCACTCAAAATAAATTTTAAATATTTACCATAGTAGACAAGGTCCCATGTGACCTAATACTGGGCCTCCTCCTTGAATCTGTCACTCACCACCCTTCCCTTTGGTCATGTGTTCAGCCACCCTGGCCTCCTTGCTGGTTCTCAACTTGCTGTGCATATTCTCGCCTCAGCACCTCTGAGCTTGCGGGGTGCCCGCAGTGTTCCTCCCTCGATGTCCGCTGACCCGCTTCCTCACTCCTTCAGCTCTGTGCTGAGTGTACCCATCAGAGAGAGCTACCGTGGCCTTTCCCTGTAACAGCATCCCCTTTCATTCTTCTCTTACCCTGATTAGTTCTCCCTTTTGGTGCTTATTGTACCTGATATATTATTGTTGCCTCTGTACCCCACCCCAGCCCAGTGTAAGTTCTTTAAGAGCAGGGAATTTGTACACCTGGTACCTAAAACAATGCGTGGCGTAGTGTTTGTGTGCAGTGAGTATTTACGGCATGAATGAATTTATGAAGACCTTATACATTAAATGGGAAAAGAAGAAAGTAGAAAGAAGAAAACTTGGATTTTAAAAAGTCAAATGGGTGGCCCTGGCCAGTCTGGCTCAGCAGTTAGAGCGTTGGCCCATGGACCAGAGAGTCCCGGGTTCGGTTCCTGCTAAGGGCACGTACCTCGGTTGCAGTTTGTCCCCAGCCCCGGTTGGGGTCGTGTTGGTGGAAACCGGTCGGTGTGTCTCTCTCACATTGATGTTTCTCTCTCTCTCTTCCCCCCTCTTTCCTCCCGCTCTATCTGAAGATAAATGCAGGAATGTCCTTGGGTGAGGATAAAAAAAAAAAGTCAAATGGGTGTCCTCTGATATTTTAGAAGCTGTTGCATCCATTAGAAAGGAAGAGGAGGCCATGAAGAAAAGGCAATGAAAGAACAAGAACTCGGGAAATTACAGCACAGTTACGACAACTCAATAGAAGTTGTAGTGGGTTGAATGGTGTTCTGTGGTTTGAAGCCACCAAGTTTGTGGTCATTTGTTATGGTAGCTCGAGGAAATTAATACAGAAAAGTTAGAATATAAAATAAATAAATCTACACGAAAGTATGAACAAAATGTCAGAAAAAAAGAGGTAGAAAGAAGAGACACAGAGATTCATTCTAGGAAGTCCAACATTTGATTGATATGTGTTCCAGAAGGAAGGAACAGACAGAATGCAGAAGAAATTATCAAAGGGAGAATAGAAAAGATCTAAGAATTTAAGGACCCAAGTATTCTAAGTCCCAGACACATAATTGTGAAATCTCAGAAGACTGAGACTACTGAAGATCCTAAAAGTCCTGGGTCCGGCAGGGAGGGAGGAGAATAGGCCACTAGAAAAGGAATGAGAACTAAACTGGTATCGGACTTATCAGCAACATTGAATACTTGCCAACTCGAGTAATGCCTTCACAAATCTGAGAGAAAATAATATTCCTCTTAGAATTCTCCGCCCAGACAACCATGAACCTAGGGTGAGGATTGAATGGAGACCTGGGACATTTACCTCACATGCAGCCTTCCTTACAGAGCGCAAGTGCGGGATATGCTTCTGTAAAACAAGTAAACACACCCAAAAAGATGAGTGTATGCGATCCAGAAAACAGCAGGTCTTAGCTGGAGACCACAGAAGCAAAGTGTTAAGATGCTAAGCAAGCATTCAGTCCAGATATCAGCAGGAGGATAGGTTTCCACAGGGAGCAAGCAGTATAGATAAAGAGAGAATTTTATCGTTTGGATGGTGTCTGTGAGGCATTAAAACAATTTATAGATATGACTGTGCCTCATGGTGGAAGAAAGATAATTAGAAGCACAAGTCAAAATAGAAGCTGAACAAGGAAGGACATTTTTTTTTCTTTATTGATTTTAGAGAGAGAGGAAGGGGGAGAGAGAGAGAGAGAAACATCGATGAGAGAGAACATCGACTGGCTGCCTCCTGCATGGCCCCCACTGGGGATTGGGCCCACAACCTGGGCATGTGCCCTGACCAGGAATTGAACTGGCAACCTCTTGGTGCATGGAGTGGCGCTCAAACACTGAGCCACGCTGACTGGGCAGAAAGGACATTTAATTTTAACATTCTACTTGGCTAAAAATCAACACATTGACAGTGCTTCTCATACTTTCCTGAATGTAAGAATTATTTGGGTGTTCTAAAAATATAGATATCCAGATTTTTCTCCATAGGTTTCTGATTCACTAGTATGAATGAAATCAGGGTCCAGAAATCTGTTTAACAAGCACTCCAGGTTTTTCTCATCCTTAGAAAAATTTTGGGAATATAGTTGACCTCTGAACAACATGGGGATGAGGGGTGCCAACCTTCTGTACAATAAAACTCCACATGTAACTATTGACTTGACACCCCCAAAACTTTACTACTATCCTTACAAATAACAAACTATAGATGAGCACATATTTGTGTTATATGTGTTATATATTGTATTCTTGCAATCAAGTTAGCTAGAGAAAATAAAATGCTATTAAGAAAATCACAAGGAAAATACATTTACAATAGTTTTTGAAAAAAAAAAATCTGCATATAAGTGGACCTGCTCAATTTAAACCTGTATTGTTCAAGAGTCAACTTTGTACTAATAAGAAAAGCATAGAAAGTTCAATGTTAGATTATAGAATATTGTATCAGCCTTGAAATGAAAATATAAGCGTGCAGGAGACAAAAATTGGAAGTGAGAAGAATTAGGAAAGGGGTAAAAAGTTGATTAGAAGAATCAAGAAGCACTGTATATGTTTGGTGGAACAAAGAAGAAAGAGCTATAAAATGTAAAGATTAGCCAAGAGAGAATTTAAGAGGAGTAGGTTGAGGTCAAATGAACTAAATTTATTTCCCCGAATTGGAATCAGTAGATAATTTCTAAAATGGATAAAACTAATCATAAATACATTATTTAGAGAGATGGAGGTAATCACTAGACCTCAGTAAATTAAGGAGGTGAAAGTGGGTTGCTCTGATAGAACTGTATTGGAGAGAGGTGGGGACTTATTGATTTAACCATGCCCATGCACTGTTTTGTTTGAACAACAAATAGATATTTTGAAAAGTAAATTGGCAACAACTTGATTTCAACTCCAAAGAAACAACTTGTCAGAGCTTCAGACAATGAAGTTCTAACCTAAGACGTATCACTAATTTACTCTGAGCCTCTGAAAAAGAAAGGGCTGTCCGTCTCTAACGTGTGCTTCAGGCTGCTATCTTCAGAAAGTGGCGTACGGTGCAGCAATGCTTGCTGCAATAGACCATTTCTGTCTCTGTGGCTCTCGTGTGTAATATGGATTACCCTTTCATTGTACAGAGGATCAGGATGGATAGTGCATATCTTTAAATCCACCTTTAGAGAATCTTAATACTTTAAATGGAGCATAATAGCATACTAATAGCACTAACCCTAGAAAATGTTTAATGGAAGATTCTCATCCTTTTGTGCATTAGGTCAGTGATTAGCTCTCTAAAGGTACCGAGAGGACTCCTTTTTCTTTAAGCTTGCTGGGTGATGGTTCTCCTGTGATGGAGTACAACCCTGTCTTCGCTGTGGGCATAGCTCACCTTTTAGCACTTGGGTATCTCAGCATCTAGGACGTTTCCTTTTACATAACTAAATTGTACAGTGCTTAATTGAAGAAAATATAAAAAAAATTGTTTCCAAGGAATTGATTAACTCAGTCAAACTCAGGAACTAGAACTCAGGCTCTTGGCCTCTGTATTCATTGCTCTTGTGTGAATGTATTGGCATATTGCCCACCAAAAACATTTTTATCTGAGATCTAGGGCCATATTTTATTTAATTTTTCCAGAAATAATTTTTATTACATTTTTATTTATATTGATGATCTAAATATATGGTTACCTGAGTCAGACCAGTCACTCATTTATACTCTTTTTACCTTCCAAAATGGCAGTTAGAAAAACAATTTAAACAATTTATTGTTATTACCTTACTGTTTAAATAGAATACCATTTAGACCCCAATTTAAAGAGCACTTCTCACAGACTTTAGCTGTCAGCGATCACAGCTTAGTCTAGTTCTGTGTTTTCTTCAGCCTTGAGTGATGTGCATTCAGCTTACATCATAATAAATGTGTTGGGGACTTGTCCCCAGCTAACAGGAGCATTGGAGCTTAGGGAAATTAACACCAAATCAGTGTACGAGAGGTATCCTTTAGTCTGAATTACAAAGGCAGCCCAGCCATTCTGTCAAGTTTCCAAACTGCCTTAATTTAAATAACGAATTTATCTGGTTTGTACAGCTTCCTGAATTCTTAGAGCTGAGATTATTGTTAATTTCCATCGTGATGGTAGGTCCCCAGTGTAACAACTGCAATAATTTACTAAAGCAACTATTTTCAGCCTTTTTCATCTCAGAGCACACATAAACTAATTACTAAAACTCGGGCACACCAAAAAAATTTTTTTTCTGATATGACAAAAATATAGCTATAATTTTTATTTATTCACACCCGACGGCCATTGTGTTGGCTGTGGTCATTTTTTTATTTGACAGTCTAAAGGAAAAAAGGTCAGTGTCCCTGACTAAATAGTCAGGTATTACATGTTTTAAAATTCTTGTGGCACACCGTTTGAAAATCTCTGTGCTAAAGGATTGTGTTTTTATTCTCTTCAAAATTCTAACTTTTCTTTGTGACTTAAAACAGAGAAAAGAATTACAGACTGATGATTGTCCAATCTTTGGAAACAGATACATTTCAATAAAAGTACCTATTGGGTTATTGTATTTTATTTAAATAATATACACTTTAAAAAGTATTTAAAATACACATTTCAGTATGTAATGAAGATAAGGTAGTTTGTGTTATTAAAGTGTTTTTTTAAAACTTACCTTAATTTTAGCATTGTTATACTTTGGTTAGAAATTAATTATTTTATTTCTGTAGGAACTTTGTTCATATGTATTCTAGGCAGAAATTGGGAATTCTTTTATTCAGCTTTTCCTAGGGAAATTGATATAAATATTAATCCAATTCACTTAGTAAAGACTATTTTCAAAATGAGATTTTTCATATTTGGGATTTTAGTCTATTTTAGACCTTTTCTGCTTTAGATGTTTAAGCCACAGGGATAAGTAATGATTTTAGCAACCTAAATATGGTTTATTTGGTTTACATTTCTTTTTGGTGATTATATTGGAGCAAGTTTTAAGAGTTGAATTAAACTGTAAATTGGGAGTTAAAGTTAATTTTGAAAGTACTTTTAAAAGCTTTTTAAAGTTTAAAGTGGATAAAGGTATACTTGCTCTAAAAATGGGATAGTTCATTGCTTTAATTGTTTGTTTGTTTTCCCTTTCCAGAGAATGAAGCTGGTCACTATATTTCCCCCTTTCATGACATTCCTCTGAAGGTGGACTCTAAAGAGGTATTGTTTTAACTTGTTTTGGTGAAGAAAATGCGTACTTCTAGTATCACCATAAAATGCTTTTTGGAAGCATCTTGAAAGGAAAGAATGTGGTCACAAGTCAGGAAGCGTAAGGAGTTACTACACCCGGATTGTAAGCCTTCTTCATGAAGTAGAATTTGTATGAGAATAGGATTCTGTCTGCGAGACTTGGGGATGAAGGAGTGTTAGTGGACCGTAAAGCTTAAAATCTGGTGGGAAATAAAGATTTGAAGTTAATTTACGAGGTTAACAACAGGCTTATTTTTAATAATAATAATAATAAGATAGTTAACATTTGTGGATTTTTTTTCTATTTGCTGGCTACCATGTGAACATTTTATTTAATTCTTATGAGTTGCTATTATTATCTCCAAGGACACGGAAGCTGAAGGCACTTGATTCACTTGTCTAAGATCAGACAGAAGATAAGTGCCAGAGCCAGGTTTTCAACTAGCATTTCTGATCACAGAACTCATGGTCTTAAACCACTCTGCAAAGCAGATGCTGGAAAAATAAAGTTGGACAAACGGTGGTCTTTGAATAGCTATTCTCTTAGAACCTAAAAGTGCTTGACAGATACGAGTGTGGGAAGGATGTACGTCAGTAGCAGTGGGAGACCTGCTGCTACAGGAGGACTGGCTGAGATGCTCCAAACACCGAGCATTCGTCCAGCTGGCGTGAGGGCATAATTGGTGGCGGATGTTAGTTATCCTACTTTGGAAATCCTTTCCTTAACATCAAGTAATTAATTGGTGGATTTCATTACCAAATTTATTAAGGGGCACAACTCTTATTAAGTAAATAGCCAGGACTACATTCCAGGTCGAGGTCATGGGGGGCTGGCCAGTGGGGTTGGGCTTTCTAGATCAGTGTAGGGCAGAGGCCTGTGAGGAAGTGGGGGGCTGCTTCAGATGCAAGAGCAGTTTGACCTTGGAGCTACCTTGGAGGCCGAGTATGAAGCATCATACTAAGGTTACGGAACGCTGACGTAGGATTTGTGCTGCCTTTTAGCCCTTCCGAGGACTGGACTGTCAATAATGACAGCAATAAGGAGAATAATAGTGAAGATTTATTGAGTGCTCATAGTGCTTAACAAGGCGCTGTGCGCAGTGCTTGCCTTGCATGATCTCAATACGGCTAGGGCTACTATTACCCTGATGTTGTTAATGAGGTTAAGTGCCTTGACCATGGTCGCAAATCTAGTCTGCTGTGGAGGTGGGATTTGAAGTTAGGTGCTCTCACTCATAGCTTGTATTCTTAACTGCTCTTGTGTAATCCTTCCAGCTCATTACTTCTAAGAAATGTTCAGCTACAGAACAAAGGGTCACTTAATCTGGAGAGAGAAAGAAACCAAAGAGGGCAGAAAGGACTTCATTTTACTGTGTGTGTCTCTGTAAGTGTAACTGTGTGTGTGTCTGTGTGTGTCCATCCACGTGCCTTTGTGTCCATGTGTTTCGTTTTGTTTGGGACAGTGAATGATCCAGCATCAATATCTTGTGCTTTCCAACACCTCTCCTTGCTTCTGGCCAGAAGTGCTTGCATTCACTTATTCCTTTGTTCATTAATTTAATCCAACGATTTTCAACCTGTTCCCTCTCATGGCACACATAAACTAATTACTAAAATTCTGTGGCACACCAAAAAATATATTTTTTGTCGATCTGAAAAAAAGGTATATGGATTGATTTACAAAAAAAAAAAAGAAAAAGAATAGTAATTACCTACCCTTTTTTGCTCCAAGTGATGTTTTAAAAAAATCAGGTGCCTGTACTTATATATAAGGATTTCTGGTACCAAGAACTAACCCATCAAACACAACCTTGTTATGCTGTGTGACGAATAAGATACAACTCTGTTATATGACCTATATATTTGTGATTTAAGACAGCCATACCGGATGACTGTTGTGTGGGCTAGTGTCATTTTTTAATCTGACAATCTATGGGAGATTAAATAGAGGGCAGTGCCCCTGACTAAACAGTCAGTTATTACATGTTTTAAAAGTCATTGTGGCAACCGTTTAAAATCACTGGCTTAATCCTTTAGTAATCATTGCATGGGCCAGACGGTATCTCAAGCACTAGGATTGCAGTGGTAAGTAAGATAGACATAGCTCCCACTCAGCTGGGGGAGACAGACAACCAGAAAACAAACGAGTCAGTCAGATAGTGTTAAGTGCTATACAAGTAGAACAGGGCGATGAAAGGAGGAGTGATTGGTGGGGTGCTGCTTGCTGTCGCGCATACCATGGCAACATCTGTGTACCTAATAACAAACATAGTAATATTGGAAACATGTAGCAGGTAAGGGTGAGGTGTGGAAGAAAGGTGGACTAGAAATTAGCGGGCATAATATTCTGCCTGAGGAGGATGGGTTCTGGGGAATATGAAATTTCGGGTTAAGTAAAATTGGATAGGGCAGGGCAGAATAGAACAGGATATGCCAATGAATTCTGGGCTTGTGGAGACTGATACGCACGGTGGTTGTGGAAATAGGCTTTCCTCACTCTCAGCCATACTGATTAGTAGAACTATTGCACCTTGTACTTTGGGATGTGATATTTTAGGAATAGTAGTAATATTTCACAGCAAACTTGAAATGATCACTTTTCTGCTTGCTTTGTTTCCTTCATTAGTCATTGTGCTGTAAAAGTTACGTATAATGTGTGAGTATTTCTGAATGGCATAGTTTTTCTTCCCAACCCAGCATATATTCTGTTTAATTTAAAAGTGCATGATGGAGGCCCAGTAATCACACCTTGGTGGGATTCACAGGCAGGAGGTGCAGCTGAGCACTTTCACAGCTTGTTAGTCACGCTCCCTGGAGTTTCATTTCAATAATGAAATGACTGTTTTAAGTGCAATCACTGGAAACTGCCAGTTTTTCCTTAAAGACTGAACAGAGCCTTTGCTTATTTTACAAAAACTAGGAGAATATACTTGAGAGAGATTTAGCTTTTCTAATCATTTATTTTATGAAACACTTTGATGCCCATGCACCGGGGGGATGCCAGTAGTAAGAGAAACACGAATGGGCCTTTGGTAGGCTCTCCGTTGAGTCAGGTTTCTGGACAGCCTCTAGTGGGACGTTTATGCAACAGGCATGCTTTCATGGCTTTGTGGTGCAGCTGTGTTTTCGTGAAATGTTACAATCATAAATACCGTCTTTTCTTTTATAGGAAAATGGCATTCCTACAAAGAGAGCACGAAATGATGAATCTGAGGTATACCTAAAGGTTTCTGTTTTTGTGAGTCACTTATATTGTCTGTTAAAGACCTTGATGACGGTTTGCTTTTGTAAAGTGCTTCTGAATTTTTTTTCCCTCCAAGAGTTTCATGTGCATTCTGATGTTTTTCTTCTTCTGGTATCACTTAAAGGCACTAGTGATGATATTACCATTTCATTGTTTTTTTGTTTTTTTTTCTTGTAGTAAAATATTTATAACAAAATTTACCACTTTATTTATTGCACACTTTTTCAAGTGTACAGTTTAGCGCTCATCTTTTTACTGCAAAGGAAGAGATGTTTTTAAGGCTATTTTAGAATCCAGGAACAAGTCTTTTGGAGATAAAGAAAAAAAAAAGTTATACCAACTATATGCTAAAATAAGTATTTTCTAAATATATCTTTCAAGCACGTAACTGTGAAACCTTTACTATTCTTGACTCAGGACCAGAACATTTGATTGAAGTCTGCTGTCCCATCTCCTGTTTTTTTCAGTGCCTTTTTACTTGCTGGTGCCAGGAGGCTTTTTTTTACCACCTTCTTCGGCCTTCTTTCCCTTCCTGACCTTATTTCCTTCCATTTTCTTCTCCAAGTGAAACTTAGGACCCCGTCCTTTGCATCCACTTTCAAACATAGCTGTGGGGCTGTTTAATTCCTACCACGTTTGCCTGCCACCCATCTTGCATTTTCCTAACCCGGAAAATGGTCCTTAAACCATCTACAGTGGAACCACTTAGGGCACTTGTTAAAATTTTAGATTCCTGCCCTGGCTGATTTGCTCAGTGGTTAGAACGTCGGCCCGTGGACCAGAGTCGCGGCTTCGATTCGGGTCAAGGGCAGGTACCTGGGTTGTGGTTTGGGGCTGCACAGGAGGCAAATAATCAGTGTGTCTGTCTCACGTCAATGTGTGTGTCTGTCTCTCCCTCCCTCCCACTCTATGTGAAGATAAATGGGGAAAAAAATATCCTCGGGTGAGGATGAAAAATAAATAAATTAATTAATAAATGTTAGATTCCTGGTCCCATTCCATGTCTACAGAATCAGATTCTCTGCTTGATGGGGACTGGTTCGTCTGCATGTAGAAACTAGTGTTCCAGAACGTGCTGTACGGACTGAAGTTGGAGAACCACTGCCCTACGTGTTGGGTGAATAGTGATTTTATAGGTTCCTAGAGACTTTGTGTGTTAACCTGGAAACAGCTGCTTCAGTGGGAAAATGTACTGATTGTGAGTTTATGCAGCTAACTTAAAATTTAATTTTTAGGACTTAGTTTATGTCACAGACTGCGTGAGTTGAGTTTTTTATTTTTTATTTATTTTTTTAATCCTCACCCGAGGAGATATATATCCATATATATATATATATCATATATATATATATATATATATGTATGTATTTTTATATTAATCTTCAGATAGAGCTGGAGGGAGAGAGGGAGGAAGAGAGAGAGAGAGAAATATCCATATGAGAGAGAGACATCGATTGGTTGCCACCTGCACAACCCCAACCAGGGCCGGGGACGAACTGCAACCGAGGTATGTGCCCTTGACCGGAATCGAACCTGGGACTCTGGTCCGTGGGCGATGCTCTTACCCCTGAGCCTACCGGCCAGGGCTGAGTTTTTGATTTTTTAAAATTCCCTTTCATTTCCCCCATCCTCCAGCCCCTGGCAACCACTTTTCTGTGCTCTGTTTCTATGGGTTTGACTCTTTTTTTTTTTTTAAGATTCCACATATAAAGTGTTGCCATGCAGTGTTTGCCTTTCTCTGTCTGGCTTATTTCAGTGAGCATAATGCCCTAAAGGTCCATCCATGTTGTTGCAAATGGCAGGATTTCCTTCTTCTGGTTGAGTAGTATTCCACTGTGTGTATGTGCCATATCTTCTTTATCCCTTCACTTACTGGACACTTGGGTTGTTTCCATATCTTGGCCATTGTGAATAATACTGCAGTGAGCGTGGGAGTGCAGATAGCTCTTCAATATCCTGGTTGTTTTTTTTTTCTTTTTTCTTTTAGATATATACCCAGTAGTGGAATTGCTGGATAATATTGTAGTTCTGTTTTTAATTTTTTGAAGTACCTCCAAACTGTGTTCCAGTGTGTATTCCAGTCAACAGTGTACAAGGGTTCCCTTTTCTCTACATCCTCACCAATACTTATTATTTCCTGTCTTTTTGATAATAGCCATTCTAACAGGAACGAAGTGATATCTCATTGTGGTTTTTATTTGCATTTCCGTGATGATTAGTGATGGTGAGCACATTTTCATGTACCTGTTGGCCATCTGTATGCCTACTTTAGAAAACTGTCTATTCAGTTCCTTTGTCCATTTTTTTAAAATCAGGATTCTTTGCGTTGTATGAGTTTATGTATTTTGGGTATTAACTCTTTATCAGATTTATGATTTACAAATATCTTCTAACATTCCATAGGTTGTCTTGTCTTTTTATTTTGTTGATGATTTCCTTTGCTATGCAGAACTTGTTTTTTGTTTGTTTGTTTGTTTTAATCCTCACCTGAGGATATGTTTTTATTACTTTGGGTGAGAGAGAGAGAGAGAGAGAGAAACATTGATGTGAGAGAAACATCCATTAGTTACGTGCCTCCGACCAGGAATCAAATACACAATCTTATTGGTGCAGAGGACAATGCTCTAACCAAGTGAGACACCTGGCTGGGGCAGCTATACAGAAATTTTTTAGTTCGATGCAGTCTCATTGTTTATTTTTGCTTTTGTTGCCTTTGTTTTTAGTGTGAAATCCAAAGTTAGATAGTTTAAGTTAGTAAAAGGAAAGAAGGGTGATTTCTTCCCTTTTTTCCTGATGTATATAAAAATTACTGACTGCTTTGTTTATATTATTAGTTTTTCTTTCTGACTTCTACTATAAAAATAGAAGGGAAAATTGAAGAGATAGAAAAAAACTGAAGGTGAAGGTAATATATTTGTCCCTGGCTCATACTCAGCTTTCTGAATTAAATGTGCCCTCTTGTATCTTTGTGGTTGTCTGATAAATTTCAGCAGACCATCATTGCTTTATAATTAACACTAGTGTTAGGACAACCAGAGTAACATGGGCTTTAAAGAATGACAGGTCATACACCTTTTAGCTGAAGACAAGAAAAGAAGGCAGGTAATATGCTCACGGTGACCAGGAACAAATGGTGAGGGTGAGTGTGGTTTGCAGGCTAAAAATTCAAACCTCCTCTATTGTTTTTTTTTTTGGCCTAATTCAAGTCTCTTTGAGTGGTTTTGGTAGGTATCACTGTGTCAGGCGATTGTCACTAGCTTGGTCTCCTCTGTCACCTCTGAGTGTACATCTGCCTGCATTTGTTCTCTTAGAGCCAGGCTTTCAGGGATGAATAAATTATGTGAACATCTGCCATTTATTTTTTACAGCTACTTCAGACATATTTAAACAGGTGCTGGGCTACCTCATGAAAGAGCATGGGAAATGAAACAGCAGTAGGACTGTGTATAAGGTTGCTGGGATAGGTGTGAGACAGGCTCCCAAGGAGCGGCTGTTGATTCTCGGCTTTGTTCTTTAGCTCATTAAGAGTATGTGGTTTTGTCATTGGTAAACTTCAGTCTTATCTAGAAAACCTTAAAAACCACCAGTACTTTTGTGGCTCAGTTTATACCTATATTTAATTGTGTAAATGACATTCTTTGAACTAATACCGTTCATGTTACTAAGAAAGCCCCAGATATTGTTTACAATACTTTAAACCAGAGGTTCTCAATTCTGGCTGCATATTCGAATTGCTTGGAGAGCTTTTAAAAGTAAGCAATGCCCGGGTCCCCACCCCCATCTCACCCCCTCCCCCAGAAAAACAATTGAATAATTGAATTAAAATATGTGGGAGGTGGGGCTCTAGGAATCCTTTTTGGGAATAGATATATTTAATCACTGTTTCTCAAATGATCTCTGGTGAAGGACTAGATTTTTTGGTTTATTTCTAATCTGTTGTGAACTGCTACTTAAAAAAAAATACAATCAAAGTATATTATTAGAAAAGTATAATTCAGGTTCCAAACTGATATTATTAAGTTCAGCAGACATAAAAGTTACTCCCATCAAATTGCTAGAAATGTTTCTAAATGAACCAATAACAGTCAGCTTGCAGATGAGTCCTGGTCCATGACCACTTGTGGGGTAGCAAGCACTGTTTTAAACCATCGCTTTGCCATGAGTTGTTAGTTACTGATACCAAAATGGCATGGAAGTCAACTTTAACCTTAAGACTTTCTCTTTGTAGCTCCAAAACTGTAGGAAATTATACACTTACATTCCTAGTTACCGTAGGAAATGCATTTTACTTACCATTGACCCAGAGTCTCCTTTGTTTTAAACACTCTGCAAAGTTCAGAAATGATAAAACAGAAGCAATGGTCCTTTTGTAACTTTAGGGAACCAGAGAGCACGAGATAGAAAGATGTTTCTAACTCTTTGTAAGCTTTATAACTCCTTATACTGATAGTCCTAATTTTACATTATGATCATAACTTGGATTTAAATATTGTTTTACAATTTTCAAAGTATTTTGCTTTATAATTTGCTGTGTATTTTCATTTAAATTACGTTATTGATCTTTATAAGGACCTTATGTTGTGAATAGGATAGTGATTAATTATCACACGTACTTTACAGATGGGAAAAGTGAGATATTCAGCTTACATGGTGGAAGGCCTCTCTATTTTAGTTAGAAAGTAAAAATTGAAACAAGTTTCCTGACTCCGTTCTGGTTCTGTCGCCTATATTGGGAGGTATTTCCAGAAATGTAGCAACTTTTAACACTGTGCAGTGGTGGTCAAGTGACATGATGGCTTAAATTCTCCTGTGTTTTAGGCAACTTCTCTGATTTGTTTAGAAGAAATTTAAGGTGTAGGCAGACACTTGATGCAGTCTCTAAACCTGTTTCTGTATGTGTGTGGAAAAGAACTAAAGCATTCTCCTACAGGAGATAAGTGAAAAAATAAAGGATAGGTTACAAAATTTAAATTTTATCTCTCTTTTTTTTTTTTTAACTGCAGAATTTGTTTAATATGGTTGTTGAAGTGCCTCGGTGGACAAATGCTAAAATGGAGGTATGGGTATATTTCATTAATATCAAATGGAAATGATAATCATGATATAAAAACTGCGTTTCAAGTTGTATGCTATAATATTTTGAATTTAGGATGGTCACCAAACTTGTTTATAATAATTGAAAGCATTCTTGTGAACTTACTTTGAAATTTAATTTCAAAGAGCGAAGTTATTCAAAGCTGAATTTATACTTTAAAGAGAATGTTTTCCATTTTTGCCTCTCTAGTTTGTTATATACCTATTTAATTTTCCTTGACTCCTCTGTCTTTGAAAATGACAGATATTTTCAAGGTTTACTTAAATAGATTCTGAGATATATTTTGTTCACAGACACCACTGAAACGTTTTACTTGGGGGCAATTTCAGTTTCTAAGGACTTAATTCTTATGATTTTGTTCTATTAAGAATGAAAGTATTTTCCTGGCCAACTTGATTTATGAGCACGGAGAGCATCTGCTATTACCCTGGTTAGTTTTTTTTTTTAAATCTTTAACATGAGACATGAACCTGTCAAGAACCTCCCTCTTACTTTTCAGAGTTTTATTGTTCCATCTTCAGTTAGGTAACATCCCTTGTAGTTCTGAGTGACATTTAATTTATGGCACTTAGTTTATTTAGTTATTGAAGTCTTCTTCTGCAGCTTTGGATTTGATGGCAAGTATTATTTCAAGTATTTACATTAAGGACTGTTAGCTACATATATAATTTTCAGAATTTCTGTTTGGAAAATTGTGAGTAATTTCACCAGGTCCTGGTAGTATTTTTTTTTTTTTGCTTTGTTAATATTTTAATAGGAAAACATTGGTCTTACTTCAACTATACTGTTTCACATTCTGGCTACTCTCTACCTTAATTACAGGATCAAGAATCTGTGGGATTCTACCTAATTTAAAGTGTTTATTTATACAAACTTGGCTTCAGTTATTTTTGTGTACTTTATAGGATAGGTTTTTCTTTTTGTATGGCAATTTGGATGTGTTGATAGAAAGGTAACTTGGAAATGAAATCACTTGGTGAAGGTCTTTGAGTTAACTTTGTTATAAGATTGATGGTAAAAAGCCTGAGATGAGTAACAAAAGCAAGTTTTTAAATTTTTATCCTCCTGCCATTTCAATCATTTTATTCTTTGTGTTAGAAACAAGTGCATAAATAATAGAGAACCTAAAGACATAATCTGATCCTTCCTTTTCAGTTGTTATTTTCTCACACAGTACTCTAAATAAGAAATAAGAGCTGGCTTAATTTATTTTTAAGTATTTTTGATCAGTAAGTTGGAATATTACTATTTAGTCTGCTAGTAGCAGATCTTAAAAATACTACTTAAAGATAGGATTAATCCTTTCTCCTCTCCTGTCCCCCTTTGTCCATGATCTGCTTAGATCGCCACGGAGGAGCCGTTGAATCCCATTAAGCAGGACATGAAGGATGGCAAGCTGCGCTACGTGGCCAATGTCTTCCCTCACAAGGGTTATATTTGGAATTACGGTGCCCTCCCTCAGGTAACATTTTTGTTATAATGGTGAACCTTTCTGTCTTCTGAAAAAATTGCCTTGTAAATCCTGTGAACTACTTGAATTTAAATTGGTTCTGAGGACATGTCAGTTAGAGAGATTTGTAAATTTAAATTTTTTTAATGTCGAGTTTTATTGTATCCATAAATTTTTTTTTTTCAGACTTTATGTCTGTACCCTAGTTCTTGGAGTTAGGCATAGAGAACACTCACATTTGGCATTTTGAACACATTTCTTTTTCTGGGCTTGGTTATTAAGATTCAGTGAAAAGTGTTTTTTCTGCTTTATCTGCAGTCATTTTTTGAGATATGACAAGTCATGCTTTTATATACTTATAGATGTTAGCATGACTTTTATATTTTAAACTTTAACAGATTAATTTTAAAATTACTAACTTTTTTCAGAATTCATCGTGAATTGAGTGTAAGACTTAATTATTCATTACTATGGATTTATAATTTCTCCGTGGGAAGCAGTGAAAGCAGGGGCTAAGTGGTAAGGCAGCTTTCCTTGAGAGAATGGCACCGTTTGCTTTTCCTTCTTTCTTATCCTTTCTTGTTTTCTTCTGTTTCTCACTTCTGGGAAGTGGTGACTATTTCCAGATTATTTAGTGAGTAAAATTCAAAATATGCAGGCTAAGTTTTGGGGACATAGAGAAACATCTGCCTTCATGTTTATAAGAGCCATTAGACCATTCATCCATGTGGATATTTAATTGTTATGTTTTTATTTTATTTATTAATTTTAACATTTTGCATGAACTTCCAAGACACATTTAGGGAAATATCTGAGAAAAGTGGTCTTGCTTTATCCAACTCAGAAACACAGCTGTCCATGTAGAATAAACATTCACAGGAAAAGAAAAAAGAAAATTGTTTTCTAAAGAGCCAGGCTGCCTTTGATGCAGTTAGACCACCCATGTGGATATGTTCTTTGTTAAATGGACACTTTTAAAATGACCTGCTAAAAATAGGAATGTCTGTTGAAACCATGAAGGCAGGTTTTATGCACCCCGGTGCCTAAGTAGACACTGTTTGACCTGGTGAAAGGGTTAAAAAAATTTTTTTTTGAGGCTTAGAAGATACAGTCTGCATATTAAGTTACTAAGGATATGGGTTTTAGAATCAGATTGCTACTTGCTAGTTATGTAACCTTGGGGAAGTTTGTCCTTCTTTGCCTCACTTTCTTCATCTGTAAAATAGAAATGATGAAATATCTACTGCATATGGTTGTGTTGAGGTTGAATGAGTTACTGCAGATTCATCTTAGAATAGTGCCTATTGGGCCCAGGTTGGGTGGCTCCATTGTCTGGAGCATTGTCCTGTATACCAAACAGGTTGCATGTTCAATTTCCGGTCAGGGCACATACCTAGGTTGCGGGTTTGACCCCTGGTTGGAACAAGTACAGGAGGCAACCAACTGATTGTTCTCTCTCACATTGATGTTTCTCTCTCTCTCTTTCCCTCTTTCTCTAAAATCATAAACATATCTTTGGGTGAGAATTTAAAAAAAGGAATGGTGCCTAATGGCTAGTAATCACATTATTATTACCTACTGGTACTTTTATTATTATATAGTCATTTCTCTAAGGGGATTTATAGTCTCATGGTGGTGATTGAAAGCTAATCCAGTGGTTACAGTGTATCCTAATAGGAGCTATTAACTCATATACTGTTTCTAAGCCTTTGTAGTTTATTTAAAGTCCTGATGAATTTTTGTACTTCTTTGGATGTGTTTGAAGTTTTAAGATGCTCTCGTTTGCTATTAGTCTGTTAGGCACAGTAGTTCCCATTTAATTATAACAGAATTGGACTGCAGCAATATCTTAATGAACCCTGGATTCACTGTTGCCTACCAAAATTTCACATTCCTTGTAGCATCCAAAATAACGTTTTAAAAACATGCATTTGCTAATGTTTTGCTTATATGAGAACCTTTGAATGGTTTTCTATTGGTAAAAGAATAGAAGAGGACATTCTTAGCATGGCTCCTCAACGCTGTATAATCTGGCCTCTGCTTTCTCCGGCCTCATTTTGCAACATTTGTCCTTCCTCATTTTCATTCCACCACTTTGACTTCTTCAGTGTTTCTCGTTTCCCTTGTCATTTCCACATGAACCCTTCACAGAGCTGTTTATTCATTCAGTACCTATTTTTTGAGTGTTTGCTGTTTGCTAGGCAATGTTCTAAATACTGGAGGTAAAGTAGTGATAAAAGTGACACAAATTCACCCTGACCAGGTAGATCAGTTGGTGGGAGTATCATCCTGTACACCAAAAGGTTGAAGGTTCGCTTACTGGTCAGGGCACATACCTAGGTTGCAGGTTCAACCCCTGGTCAGGACGCATATGGGAGGCAACCAATCGATGGTTCTCTCATATTGATGTCTCTCTCACTCTCTCTCTCTCTCTCTCCCTCCTTCCCCCCTCCCCTCTTCTCTAAAAAAAGTCAACAAAAAGATATCCTTGGGTGAGGATTAAAAAAAGTGACAAAAATTTTCTAAGATTTTTATCTTGGGCAGAGACAGACAAAAAATAAATAATAAAATATATAATACATCAGATGGGTTGTGTTGGAGGAAAATCAAGAAATGGGTCTAGCGTGTGTTGGCATCGTTGTAGTTTAGGTAGGGAGGAAGCCTCAGTGAGAAGGTGTTGTGTGAGTGAAGACCTAAAGGAAGTTAGGCAACAAGTAGTAGGGATATGGACGTCTAGGAGAATTCAGCAAGAAACAGCAAGTGTCAGGGTCCGGGTGGAAGTAGGCCTGGTTGTTTGAGAAGCAGAAGGGAGGCCAGTGCAGCTAGAATGGAAGTGAGGAAGAGGAAATAGACTTGTATTCTCTCTGCTCTTTTTTTTAATACTGGTGCTCTTACTTTATTTTATTTTTTATTGAGGTAACATTGGTTAATAACATTATAAAAGTTTCATAATGTACAACATTATACTTTGATATCTGCATACACCATAGTGTGCTTACTGCCAAAAGCCTAGTTCCTATCCATTGCCATACATTTGAACCCGATTCCCCATTTCACTCTCCCTCCACCCTTCTTCTGGTTTGGTAACTACAAGGACCTATCACCTCACACCTGTTAGAATTGCTGTGATCAAAATGACAAGAAGTAACAGATGCTGGAGGGGGTGTAGGGAAAAGGGAACCCTTGTACACTGTTGGTGGGGAATGTAAATTGGTGTAGACACTATGGAAACCATTATGGAGGTTCTTCAAAAAAATAAGACTAGAACCACCATATGATCCAGTCATTCCTCTTCTGGGTAGTTATCCCAAGAATATGAAAATACTCCATGTTCGCTCTGGCCGGTTTGGTTCCGCGGTTAGAGCTTCGGACTGTGGTCCAGAGAGACCCAGGTTCGGTTCCTGCTAAAGGCACTTGCCTCGGTTGCACTTTGCCCCTGACCCCTGGTTGGTTTGTGCGGGAGGCAGCCACTCGATGTGTCCCTCTCACATCGATGTTTCTCTCTCTCTTTCTCTTCCTCTCTCTCCCTCTCACTCTGTCTGAACAAAAAATGGAAAAATGTCCTCGGGTGAGGATTAAAAAAAAAAAAGAAAATACCCCATGTTCATTGCAACATTATTTATAGTAGCCAAGATGTGAAAGCAACCCAAGTATTCATTAATGAATGAATGGATAAAAAAGTGATGTACACACTCACACATGTACACACACTTGAATACTACTTACTCATAAAAAAATGAAATATTACCATTTGTGACAACATCTTGAAGGTATTATGCTAAATGAAATACCTCATACACAAAAGGACAAAAACTGTATGATTTCACTCATATTGAATATAGGAATATAATACAGGATAGAAATAAACAAACAAAACAAAAACAAACTCTATACCATTTTAACCAGAGATCTTTACTATCTTTTAAAACCAAACTTACCTTGTAGTGTGTGTGAACGTGTGTGTTTGTTTTTAGCAAATGAATACACTACAGATTGCATAGAAATTATTTTTTTAAAAAACTTCAATTAAATTTATTAATATTTATAAGTAGAAATTAGAGGGAGTGGAAAATGTCAGCAGAGTGAATGGAAGCTACACAGACCATCTCCCAGGACCAAACTGGAATTACAACTAAAATAAAGACAAATCATCAGGGAAAACCAACTGAAAAGCAGCTGGAGAGAACCCGTACAACCAGGGACAGAAAAAGGACGCCAAATTGAGCCTTGTAGGAACTGCGGAGGCGTGTGAGGGCGGGCTGGGAGCCCTCGGACAGCAGCAGAGAGCTGTATTAGCTGAGTGCACTTCCCTCTGAGAAAGCAGGGGTTTTTAAAAGCACCAAATCAGCTATAGCCACGTGCTTTGGGCTCTGGCAGAGGGAGGGTGGACTGGACTGAAAATGTGTGGAGAGAGTCCGGGGCTCCTGGCTCAGGAGAGAGCTGGATGGGAGAACACCAGGAGTTTTGTGCTGAATCACTCTGTCACAGGACATCTTACTCAAAGAGCCCCTTCCCAGAGCCCCAGGGAAAAGCAATGGCCCCTCCCTCAGGAATTCAACACTGCCAGGCCAAGCCAGAGAAATGCAAATTGAGGCTCATTAACATCAAGTCTGATAGCAAGCAAGTGCCCCACCCTCTGAAATCCTCTTACACCCAAGGGATGTTTTCATTTATCTGAGGGCTACAAATCTAGGCTCATCAAGTAACTGAGACTAATAGTCTCCAGGCAGAAAGCTAGAGGATAACTGAACTTTTCCTTGGCTTGCAAATCTACCCAGGAAAGTAAGACTTGACAGTGGTGTTTAATGTGGGTCCTCCCACACTCATCCAAACCCAGTAGAGGCAGCCATAACCAGTGGAACACCAACACAGGGAAAATTTGGCAGGCTCCAAAACGAGCTGAGAGCCAAAATGGTGAAATAAAGAAACAAATCCCAAATGAAAGAACAAGATAATTCTGTAGGAGAAGAAATAAATGACATAGAATTAAGCAGCATGTCAGAAGGAGAGTTCAGAGTAATAATCATGAGGAAGCTCAACAATATGAGTAAAGATATAGAAACATTGAAAACCAACCAACTGGAAATGAAGAATGACATAGCAGAAATAAAGAACACATTGGAAGGGATAACCAGCCGAGTAGAGGAAGCCGAGGACCAGATCAGTGAATTAGAAGACAGGGTAGAAAAAAATCACCCAGTCAGAAAACCAAAAAGAAAAAACAATTAAAAAAGAGGAACACAGCCTAAGAGAACTGTGGGACAATTGAAAAGTAACAACATCTGCATCACAGAAGAAGAAGACAGTGAGCAAGGGTTAGAGAATATATTTGAAGAAATAGTGACAGAAAATTTCCCTAGCTTGGTGAAGGAAAAAGGCATACAAGTTCAAGAAGCACAGAGAGCTCCAAGTAAGAAGAACCCAAAGAGGCCTACACCAAGACACATAATAATTAAAATGCCAAAAATTAAAGACAAAGAATCTTAAAGGCAGCAAGAGATAAGCAGCAGGTTACCTACAAAGGAACCCCCATAAGGGTATCAGCTGACTTCTCAACAGAAACACCACAGGCCAGAAGGGAATGCCATGAAGTAATCAAGGTAATAAACAACAAGGATCTGAATCCAAGACTGGTCTACCCAGCAAGGGCATCATTCAAAATAGAAGGTGAAATAAAGAACTTCCCAGACAAAAAAAGGCAAAGGGAATATATTAGCACCAAACCAGCACTCCAAAGAATGTTAAAAGGACTGCTGTAATAAGCAGAAGAAATAGGAAGAGAAACATAACCATAATGAACAAAAATGACAATAAATAAATACATATCAATAATAACCTTAAATGTAAATGGATTAAAAACTCCAATCTAAAGACACAGAGTAACTTAAGAAAGCATGACTCATATATATATATTGTTTACAAGAGACCTACCTCACAGTAAAAGACTCACATAGGTTTAAAGTGAAGGTATAGAAAAAAATTTTCCAATCAAATGGAAAGGAAAGAAAAGCTGAGGTAGCAATACACCATCTCCAGTAAAATAGACTTCAAAATGAAGACCATAACTAGAGACAAGGCCACTAAATAATATTGAAAGGATCTATCCAACAGGAGCATATAACCTTGGTAAACATATATGCACCCAACATAGGAGCACCAAAATACATTAAAAAACTTCTGAAGGACTTCATAGGAGAAATTGACAGCAATGCAATCATAGCAGGGGACTTCTACACCCTACTGACATTACTGGATAGATCCTCTAGGCAAAAATTAATAAGGAAATAGAAACAATAAATGATACTCTAGATCAAATGAATTTAATATCTACAGAGAATTACATCCCAAAACTGCAACAAATAAACTAAGATTCCCAGGAATAAACTTAACCAAAGAAGTAAAGGACCTGTTCTCAGAAAACTACAGGACATTGGAAAAAGAAATAGAGGGAGATATAAAAAAGTGGAAGCTTATACCTTGTTCCTGGATTGGAAGAATTAACATCATAAAGTGTCCATACTACCCAAAGCAATCTATAGATTCAATGCAATCCCCATCAAAATACCAATGACATATTTCACAGAACTAGAACAAACACTCCAAAACTTTATATGGAACCAAAAAAGACTCCAAATAGCCACAGCAATCTTGAAAAAGAAGAACAAAGTAGGAGGGATCACAATACCAGATATCAGGTTATACTACAAAGCCGTTATAATCAAAACAGCCTGGTACTGGCCCAAGAACAGGCATATAGATCAATGGAACAGAACAGAGAACCCAGAAATTGACCCAAGACATTATGCTCAATTAATATTTGACAAAGGTGGCAAGAGCATACAATGGAGTAAAGACAGCCTCTTTAATAAATGGTGTTGGGAAAATTGGACAGCTACATGCAAAAAAATGAAACTAGACCATCAACTTACACCATACACAAGAATAAACTCAAAATGGATAAAATATTTAAATGTGACTCATGAATTCATAAAAATCCTAGAAGAAAATATAGGCAACAAAATTTTAGACATCACACGCAGCAGAATTTTCGCTGATACAATGCCTAAGGCAACAGAAACAAAGGAAAAAATGAACACATGGGACTACATCAAACTAGAAACTTTCTGCACAGCCAAGAAACAAGCATCGAAATGGAAAGGGAACCCACTATATGGGAGAGCATATTTGCTAATGATACATCAGATAAGGGGTTAATTTCCAAAATATATAGAGTACTCATACAACTCAATAAAAAAGACAAAGAATCCAATTAATAAATGGGCAGCGGACCTAAATAGATACCTCTCCAAACAGGACATACAAATGGCCAAGAGACATATGAAAAAATACTCAACATCACTAATCATCAGAGAGATGCAAATTAAAACAACTATGAGGTATCACCTCACACTTGTCAGAATAGCTGCCATCAACAAATCATCAAACAACAAGTGCTGGTGAGGGTGTGGAGAAAAGGGGACTCTAGTACACTGCTGGTGGGAATGCAGACTGGTGCAGCCACTGTGGAAAACAGTATGGTGTTTCCTCAAAAATTAAAAATTGAATTGCCATTTGATCCAGTGATCCCACTTCTAGGAATATATCCTAAGAAGCCTGAAACGCCAATCAGAAAAAATCTATATACCCCTATGTTCATAGCAGCACTATTTACAATTGCTGAGATCTGGAAACAGCCCAAGTGTCCATCAGTAGATGAGTGGATAAAAATTCAGTGGTACATATATGCAATGGAATACTATGCAGCTGTAAGAAAGAAAAATCTCTTATCCTTTGAGATGACATGGAAGGACCTGGAGAGTATTATCTTAAGCGAAACAAGCCGATCAGAGAAAGGCAAATATCACATGATCTCATTTATTTGTGAAATATAATGAACAAAATAAGCTGATGAACAAAACAGACCCAGAGACATAGTAGTAGGGTAAAGACTGAGAAACCTCAGAAGAGTGGGACGGAGGGGAGGGAAGAGATAAACTGAAGAACTTATATGCATGTATCTGTAACCAATGGAATAAACAACAATGCTGGGGGTGGGGGGCCGGATCAGGAGGAGGTTGTCAATGTGAGAAAAAGAAGAAACATTTGTAACAAAAAATAAATTGAATATATATATATATATATATATATATATATATATATATATATGTATATAAAATCAAATTAGGGTAGTTGTTTTTTGGAAAGGATAATTCACTTCATTGTCAATAATAAGACAGAATAAACCGGCTGTAATGGAAGCCCGCCCCTGGTCCCATTTACATTTTGTTTTTTTTTTAAATCCTCACCCATGGATATTTTTCCATTTATCTTCAGACACAGTGGGAGGGAGAGAGAGAAACATCGATTTGAGAAAGACAGATCGATTGGTTGCCTCCCACACGACCCCAACCAGGGCCTGGGACCAAACTGCAACTGAGGTACATGCCCTTGACCAGAATCGAACCCACGACTTTTCAGTCCGCATGCTGACCCTCCAGCTGCTGTAGCCAACGGCCAGGGCTACATTTTCTTTTATAATAAATATGCTTTCTATTGATTTTAGAGAGGAAGGGGGAGGGAACAAGAGAAACATTGATGTGACAGAGAAACCTCGGTCAGCTGCCTCCCGTACACACCCCAACTAGGGATCAAACCCGCAACCCAGGTTATGTGCCTTGGCCAGGAATCGAACCAGTGACTTTTCAGTGCATGGGGCTGCACTCAGGCCACTGAGCCACACTGGCCAGGGCCCCATTTGTGTTTTCAGTGTCATCTCCAACTCCTCTGTTCTCCTCCTCCTGTTCCCTCACTGCCACAGTGGCCACCTCAGGATTCCTTTGATGCTCCCGGCCTGCTCTGGCCTCAGGCCTGCACAGTCACTGTGCCCTCTGGTGAGGAACACTCTCTCCCAGGTACGCACATGGCCTCCTCCTCACACGTCTGCTCAGGAGTCACCTTCCTCCTGTGGGCCCTGAGCACCCTTTACAATTTTAACCCTGCCTCCTGTACCCCCATTCCACCTTCCATACTTTCTTTCCCCCTTTTCCATAACACCTACCAACTTCTACCATGCTATATAATTTAGTTATTTGTGTTTAGTGTTAATTCTTCCAGCTAGAATGTAGACTTCATGAGGGATTATGTCTGTTTTGTTCAGATGTCTTCCATCTGCCCAGCTTTGTGCCTGGCACAGAGTAGGTAATCAGTAAATATTTGTGGAACGAATAAATTAATGAATGCATTCTGTGAGTTGCATTTGTTTCATAGATGTGTGTGGGTTTTTGCTGTTCTCCTAGGATTTGTCTTGTAACAGCATGAATTTGTTCAGAGCAGTTACCAAGCCAACCGTGCTTGCAAGAACGTTTAAGCAGCAGAATGCTGTTCAAGTAGCAGTCTCTGCACTTAGCTTGTGATTCATCAGTGTGCCATCGTTACTTCAGACCGTCAGCTGTGTAGGTTGTTTAACCTTAATAACTTCTCCCACACTAGCGGTAATGCCTTCCTCAGAGGAGTTTGGCCTGGGCAGAAATCATCTTTGTCTTCCCCTGATCTTTCTGAGTGAATATTTAGAAGAGCCAGCTGGATAATATTAAAGGACTACAATCACTAAATTCACGATGTCTTCAGTCTTAATGTAATATTGCTGTGTTTATTATTTTGAACTTTATTATTATAAATTTGGTTCCTTGACCCCAGGTATCACTTAGTACCACTTAGTGGCTTTACAACCTGGGACCAGTGACTAAACCTCTCCAGGTCTGTCTGTTCACCTGTGTCATCGTTACACCTGCCCGTCGAGCTTATTGTGGATTTTGAATGAGAGGATCAAAGCCAAGTGCTTAGCCCCATAGTAAGTTCTCAATCATATTATCTCAGTGATGATGACACTTTTGCTGCTGATATTACCTGCTAATAGTGAAACAGCTGGTAGAGGCTTTGGCTCCAAATTGAAGCTGGTAAAGTATAGGTGGTAACTGAGGAGATCTTACTTCCTTTGATTGGTGGGAGGAATCCTGCTTAATCAGGAAGTAGTTTTCAAGAAGCACCAATGCGTACGGGTCTGCACAGGTCAGCGATGTTTCACAGAGACCTGTGAGTTAGATTGCTAAATTGTGAGTTACACACCTATTTTACTTTAGTAGGTATTCCCAAATTATTTACAAAAGGAGTTTGTAACATTGTATGCTCCCACATGCTTTACAAAGGAGGAACTTCTCAGATATGTTCGGATAATGCTTCTAGGTTTTCTGAATCCAATTATACCTCAATCTCACCTTGGTTTTTCTAGCACATTAAGATTAATTTTAGCCATGGCCAGTTTGGTTCAGTGGTTAGAGCGTTGGCCCATGGACCAAAGAGTCGCGGGTTTGATTCTGGTCACAGGCATGTACCTCAGTTGTGGTTTGTCCCCCGACCTGGTCAGGGTCGTGCGGAAGGCAACCAGTTGGTGTGTTTCTCTCTCCCTCTCTCTTTCTCTCTCTGCCTCCCTCCCACTCTATCTGAAGAGAAATAGAAAAATATCCTTAGGTGAGGATTAAGAAGAAAAAAGAAAAGATTAATTTTATAGCATCTGTGACAAATGCTATGCCATTGATTAACATGACATTGTTCAGGGCATTGACTGTGTCCTGTTTATCTCTGTTCCCAACTCCTGGCTCGGAGTAGGCACTCAGTAAATATTTACTGCATGAATGGATGCCTGGTGATAGTTAACAGAAAACAAGAAGCAGTAAGGGGAACAGTAGGAAAGAAGACACCCTCCACAGGAAAATATACTTAGGAGATTCTGAGAGGAAGAGAGGTATTTAAAAGAAGAGACCATGAAATAGAATAAGTTTATATCTGAAAGTAATTACCATGCAAACTGCTATTGTTATAAAAATTTGGACATCATGACATAATGGTTAATAGCATGAGTTCTAATCCCCTTGCCACCATTCAGAAACTGTGAGCTTGGGCAAGTTTAAACTGTGTGCTTCAGTTTACTTATCTGTAAAATGGGCTTAACAATGGTACATTTCTCGCCCGGTCGGTGTGGCTCAGTGGTTGAGGCTTGACTCATGCACCAAGAGGTCGCCAGTTCAATTCCTGGTCAGGGCACATGCCCAGGTTGTGGGCCAAATCCCCAGTGGGGAGCATGCAGGAGGTGGCCAGTCGATGTTCTCTCTCATCGATGTTTCTATCTCTCTGTCTCTCCCTTCCTCTCTCTCTAAAATCAATAAAGAAAAAAAATTGAAACAGACGAACAAAAAACAATGGTACATTTCTCATGGGGTATATGTGTGTATATGTGTATATATGTGTGTGAGTGTGTGTATGTGTGTGTGAGTTTTACTTAGAAAGTGCCTCTCACTTGTAACCAATATGTAAAGTTAACAATTAGATTTCTTCTTCTTATATTTTATTAGTAATGTTAGTATTTGGGGTAGTGAAATGTTGGATTTGGTTTACTGATTTTTTGTTGTTGTTTTTTGTATGAGTGGGTCAGTTTATTCCTGAATGTGCTATAATTGGGACTAAAAGAAAAATACAGGGTGAGGAAAAGTAGGTTCATAGTTGTTTGTATGGCAAATAATACAATAATTAATAAACAATAATACAAGAATAAACTCTTTGTTTCGTGTACTCAGAACTGTAAATCAACTTTTGCCCCACCCTGTATTGGAGTTTATCTAGGGTCTAGTTATAAATAAGAGTCCATTTTAAATATTTATGTAAAATTGGAGGAACCAAGTATGATCATCTGAAATTCTAGATAACAATCTTAAGATGACAGAGTCTCTGCATCTCCAGTGTAAATCTGAGGACAGTAATTTCAGAGAATTTCTACAGTTCTGTTTAGAATCAGGTAATTATGAAGCTTTTGGGGAAGGATAGTACCTAGGGGATATTTAAACTGGACAACAAATTTCTGTTACTCTTTCATACATTTATAAAAGTGCCCATGTATGTATTTCATAGCCAACAGGGCATAATCTTTTCAGCAAACTAAAGAGTTGACATCTTCATGGTTTTGTCGAAGTCTTGAGATGTGATGGAAAAGGCAGAGGATTTTTTAAATGGAATGAGATGAGACATAAGTAGATATTTATTTTCTTTGGTAGTCACGATCTCGTTCTTCAGTTTATGAAGGGAAACCTTGGTTTCTTTTAGTAGAAGCCATTTAAAGAATAGGAAGTTCGTTTTAAAACGCGGAAAGCCAGGCCCGGTGCCGGCTCCTTGTCGGAGGAAGCGGTTTAGGCCATCGGTGGGTACGAGGGCACCGACTGCGGGAACCTGGAACCGAAGCTCTAAACGTGAACATGGGTTTGGACACTGACTGAACTTGGAAGAAGAGTATGTTTGGAAATAACACCCACTTTCTGATGCGATTGTGCAAACAAACGAGACACAGAGGAGAGGAAGTACTGTAAATACGCTGTAATTATTATTGTGTTTGAGGATGTACCGGCAGGTGGGCACTGAGCCTGTGTAATGTCTGAGAATTTCCTTTGGACTATGGCTATCTATAAAACTTCATGATCATGCAGTAAGATTAAAATACATTGCAGTGAGTATTAACCTATATTTCTGCCCCCCCTCCTTTTTTGTAGACTTGGGAAGATCCCCATCGAAAAGATCAGAGCACAGACTGCTGTGGAGATGATGATCCTATTGATGTTTGTGAAATAGGCTCAAAGGTTTGTTTCATGGGCTGTGTTACTCTAACGTATTCTAGTTTATTCATGCCATGAAATTTCAGTTCTCTGGAAGGCACCAGTTCTTCAGCTCTTCCAAGTTCCAGCCTTTCAATCCCTCTGGTATCAGTCCCTTTTTGTATCTTCACTTCCTTCTCTTAAACTAGGGGTTGGTAAACTATAGGCCAGTGGCGGGTCAGATCTAGCTCACCACCTGTTTTTATAAATAACATAGCTACACCAGTACGTTTAGTGTTGTCTGAGGAGTGGTAGCAGAGACCACGCAGCCTGCAAGGTCTGAAGTATTCACTGCCTGAGCTTCTACAGAAAAAATGTTGCAGAGTCCTGTCTTCAGCTTCCTTGCCCATTACCCAGACAGGAAATTCAAAACTGATGAAAGCCAAGGGCACTCCTTTTGTGTGCCTGCTTCCAGGTGGCCTACAAGGGAAAGCAACACCTAGAGTTTCATAGGCTGCTGCTACCCATAGAAGTCTATGTCTTTGGTCAATTCATTGTTCTCTTTTCTACTGCATTTATTGCTAATGTTGGTTATTTTCTGTGGACATTCAACTCCTTGCACTTTGTTCTCACTCCCAGCACAATGTTTTGTCTTTCATTTTGTCGAGCTCAGAGAAACTGATAGATGAGAACTCCCTTACCTTGCCCCCTCAGACTGCCAGACTATCTGTGCTTGCACACATTGTTCCCCCGTCCTTCTGTGACTGCGAGAGTTGTCTCCTTTTGTCCAAGACCAGTGCTGCTTCCTCCTGTGCTGTAGATCCTGTTCCTTCCTGCCTCTGAGTGACAGTATTTTTCTGTCTTTATTTTTGTCCTGTATGTAGAACCTGTCTTTCTTTTTTTTCTTAATATGTTTTTATTGATTTTTTAGAGAGAGAGAGAAACGTCGATGGGAGAGAGAAATATCGATTGGCTACCTCCTGCACGCCCCCTGCTGGGGATCAAACCTGCAACCCAGGCATGTGCCCTGACGGGGAATCGAACTGGGACCTCTCAGTCCATGGGATGATGCTCAGTCCACTGAGCTACACCGGCCGGCTGGGCCGTAACTTCTCTTTATTGTCTTCCTTCCATATGTCTCCTGTCTTCTTCCCCTTCACAGGAAGGCTTGTAAACAGAGTTTCCCACCTCATAAACCTATTTCAACATTGTTTTCATCCTGCCATTATTTCAGTGAAACTGCTCTCACTAAGGTCCCTGGTAGCTTTTTTTTAACCAAATCCAACCAGCCTGTTTCATAGGTTTTGTCTATTGACGTAAGAAACTTCCAAACCTATAAGAATTTTTATGAGTTTATTTGAGCCAAACTGACGACAGTTGCCGGGAAGCAAAATCTCAAGGAATTGAGAAAATGCTCCAGAGAATGGCAATTTTGCACCTGTTTTATACATTATAATCAAAGGATGAGTCTTAAGGGGGTTACATGAAATTCTTTGGTGATAGATTAGGGAAGCGAGAGAAAGCAAAGGGGGGGGATCTCAAAGTAAAGGGGATGGACACGTACTCTTTTTACATTGGTGGGTACTGGATAGTTAACAGTTAACAATTAACATGATAACAGTAACAGTGAGGGGTTCTGTGCTCTGGTTCCATGATTGTGCCTCCCTCAAGGGTCTGGAAAAAGGAAATTACTCTGACATTCCAAAGGTATGTTATCGTAGATGCAAAAAAAAACAATAGACTCAGTTAAGGTAAAGACTGACCTTTGTCAAGGAAGATACTAGCCTAGGACAAGACTACCTGCCAAGACTTGATTTTACTTAATTTCAGACCATCCTGTGTGGTTACTTTCGGTCTCTGAGTTTGTAGGCCCCGCCGTACAGGCCTCCCCTGAGCTTGTCAGGTTTAGTGTGTGGCCCCTTTTTCGTTCACATGTCTAACTTGAATTTATCATTTTATACTGTTAACCTTGTCTTTCTTCCTGAGATAGTCTCTTCACTTTATTTTGATGGTGTTATAATATCTTAGATATTGTCTAATTCTGGATCCTTCCTGGTTTCTTTTGCAAGCTCCTTTTCTTCTGCCCGGTCCTTAAGTATTGGTTAACTTGAGGGTTGTGCTCCTGTCCAGCTCCTTCCCTTCACTTAGGAACTCCCTTGGTGGTCCAGTCCCAAGCACTCCTAGTTTTGCTCTCAAATGAGTATCGCCAGCTCAGACCTGTACACTCAGCTGCCTCCTTCTGCACTTGGATGTCTCCCACACATCTCAAACCGAGTGTCCAAAACTGAATTCTTTCTTCCCTCCTCACCTATTAACTCCTCTCAGTATTTTCAGTGCTTCAAACTGAGGCATCATCTTTATCATTCTTTGCTTTTTGCTTTTCTTCATGCCATTAATCATGAAATATTGATTCTATATTCTGACTAGCCCTTAATTCTATTTCTTTTTATTCTCACTGCAGCTAGCTTTGTCTAGTCTCCTACTTTATTTCACTTGAATTATTCCTGCTACTGACCAGTTTCCTTGCTGAGTCTTATTTTCCCTATCATCACTTATTCCAGACTCTTCCTGCTTTACTCTTTTTTAGTACCTGATCCCTGCTTCGTTTTCTGGCTTCCTCTCCTGGCACTGCCCATTTGCCCCCTGCCCTCCAGCTGCACTGCTCTTTCAGTTCCTGTAATGCACCTGCTGTCTCTCACCTTTTTCACTTTGTTACCCCCACCCCTTTTTTTTCTCTTCACCTCTCCTGCTCATCCTTCAGATCTCAGCTAAAATATCACTTCCTCTTGGAATCTTCCTTTATGCCCCCACCAGCTAAACTACTTTCTCTTTGTCACATGCTTCCTTAGTACTAACTGTGGTCTGTTGTTTGTTCCATTTTCTCCTCTGTGAGGTGAGAATTAGCTCTGTGGGGATGGGACTCACCCTTGCAGTATCTAACTCAGTGCCTGGCACATAGCATATGCTTAAGAAATACCACACTGAGCCCTGGCTGGTTTGGCTCAGCGGTTAGAGCGTTGGCCTGCAGTCCAGAGAGACCCGGGTTCGGTTCCCGCTGGGGGCATGTACTTTGGTTGCAGTTTGTCCCCGGCCCTGGTTGGTCGTGCGGGTGGCAGCCACTCTATGTGTCCCTTTCATGTCGATGTTTCTCTCTTTCTTCCTCTCTCTCCCTCCCACTCTATCTGGACAAAAAAAATGAAAGAATGTCCTCAGGTGAGGATAAAAAAAAAAAAAAAGAAAAAAAAAAAAGAAATATCACACTGAATTATTACTTGAGTCATGTTCTTCCAGTTAAGATTAAATCAGTTATCTCTGGTAATGCCTATTGGCAGTTTTAGGCTTCTAGGTTATTATTTTGGAAATAATTTCCTCTGATTCTTTGTCACTTTATTTACCATAATTATTTTGTTACTCTTTTTTTTTTCTTTCTCATTCCCCTTTCTTATTCCTCTTTCTCTTTTTCCTCCTCCTCTTCATTATCCTCTTAGGTTTCTCTTTCTTCTTTTGCTTCTCTTTTTCCACTTCTTTTTTCCTTCCTCCCCCCCATCCTCTCCCTCCCCTCCTCTCCTTCCTCTCCTCTTTTCCTTATCTCTCTCTCTCTTACTTTTTCCTTGAAGGGGAGATTCTCATCCAACTTATTTCTGGTTTTACACATGGATAGGGACAAACGGGCTGAAGTTTGTGTGTGTGAGACTCTATTTCCTGCATCTCTCCAGAAGAAATATAGCACATTGTTAGCTTTCTTTCAAATGTAAGCTATAGTTTAGGGATTTCTCTTTTGGACATTTCCTCCCCAGAGGGATAGCAAAGTATATTAAAAATGAATAGATTAGAAAGAAGGAAGAATATAAATATTTAAATGAGTATCTCCTGTGTTTCAGACCCTATGTTGCATATATTAGTTTCACATGTCCTATTTCATGATAAGTAAAAGTCACTAAATTAAATAACATTACATTGATGGAAAGGCTTATACAGTAGGAAAAACTCTTATTCTGAGGACATAATCCCTGGGTCCATTCAGTTCATATTAAGTGCAAATTGTTATGTTAATTTAAATTCTTATGCAGGTATTAAGTGTGAGTGAAAAGATTTAATAGAAATGTCTTATTTTCACCTAAAAGTTTTTAAATTTATGTAAAAATTTGTAAGTGAGCATGTAATTAATGAGATTAGTAACTGGAAGAACTCATATGAAAATGTATGTACCCAAAAAATTGATTTGACTAAGTAACAGTAATTTGTTATTGACAAAACAAAGAAATCACTCTAAGAAAACTTGATATAGAGGGTTTTGTTTTTTTTTTTTATTCCTCACCCGAGGATACTTTTCTATTTATCATCAGATAGAGTGGGAGGGAGGGAGGGAGAGAGAGACAGAGAAACATCGATGTGATAGAGCCACATCAACTGGTTGCCTCCTGCATGACCCGACCAGGGCCAGGGATGAACTGCAACCGAAGTACGTGCCCTTGACCAGAATCAAACCTGCAACTCATTTGTCCATGGGCCAATTCTCCAACCGCTGAGCTAAATTGGTCAGTGCCAGATATAGAGGTTTTTATTTATTTATTTTGTTAATTTATTTTTGTTACAAATGTTTCTCCTTTTTCCCCATTGACACCCTCCTCCCCATCTCCTCCACCCCATCCCCAGCTTTGTTGTCCATGTCCATTGGTTATGCATACATGCATATAAGATCTGTGGTTTACCTCTTCCCTCCCCCCCTTCTCAGGGTTGTCAGTCTGTACCCTACTTCCATGTCTCTGGGTCTACCCTGTTCTTCGGACTGTTACGTTCATTATATTCCACAACTAAGTGAGATCATGTGATATTTGTCTTTCTCTTCTTGGCTTCTTTTGCTTAGGATAATACTCTCCAAGTCTCTCCATGTTGTCTCAAAGGATAAGAGATCTTTCTTTCTTACAGCTGCATAGTACTCCATTGTGTATATGTACCGCAACTTTTTTATCCATTCGTCTACTGATAGACACTTGGGCTGTTTCAAGATCTTAGATATTGTAAATAGTGCTGCTATGAACATGTATTCTTTCTGATTGGTGTTTCAGGCTTCTTAGGGTATATTCCTAGAAGTGGGATCACTGGGTCAAATGGCAATTCAATTGTTAATTTTTTGAGGTAACACCATAGTGTTTTCCATAGTGGCTGCACCAGTCTGCATTCCCACCAGCAGTGTGCTAGAGTCTCCTTTTCTCCACACCCTCCCCAGCACTTGTTGTTTGTTGATTTGTTGGTGGCAGCCATTCTGGCAGGTGTGAGGTGATACCTCATAGTTGTTTTAATTTGCATCTCTCTGATGATTAGTAATGTTGAGCATTTCTTCATACGTCTCTTGGCCATTTGTACGTCCTGTTTGTAGAGGTGTCTCTTTAGATCCTCTGCCCATTTTTTAATTGAGTTCTTTGTCTTCCTTTTGTTGAGTTGTATGAGCACTCTGTATTTTGGAAATTAACCCTTTATCTGATATATCATTGGCAATTATGCTCTCCCATACAATGGGTTCCCTTTCCATTTTGATGGTTGTTTTGCTGTGCAGAAGGTTTTTAGTTTGATGTAGTCCCATGTGTTCATTTTTTCCTTTGTTTCTGTTGCCTTAGGTGATATATCAGTGAATATTCTGCTGCGTATGATGTCCGAAATTGTGTTGCCTACATTTTCTTCTAGGATTTTTATGGATTCATGAGTCACATTTAAGTCTTTTAACCATTTTGAGTTTATTCTTGTGTATGGTGTAAGTTGATGGTCTAGTTTCATTTTTTTTTTCGTGTAGCTGTCCAATTTTCCCAACACCATTTATTTAAGAGGCTGTCTTTACTCCATTGTATGCTCTTGCCACCTTTGTCAAATATTATTTGAGCATATTGTCTTGGGTCAGTTTCTGGGTTCTCTGTTCTGTTCCACTGGTCTATATGCCTGTTCTTGTGCCAGTACCAGGCTGTTTTGACTACAGTAGCTTTGTAGTATAACCTGATATCTGGTATTGTGATCCCTTCTATTTTGTTCTTCTTTTTCAAGATTGCTGTGGCTATTTGGGGTCTTTTTTGGTTCCATATGAACTTTTGAAATATTTGTTCTAGTTCTGTGAAGTATGTCGTTGGTATTTTGATGGGGATTGCATTGAATCTATAAATTGCTTTGGGTAATATGGACATTTTAATGATGTTAATTCTTCCAATCCATGAACAAGGTATGTGTTTCCACTTTTTTACATCTTCTTCTATTTCTTGTATCAATGTCCTGTAGTTTTCTGCAAATAGGTCCTTTACTTCTTTGGTTAAGTTTGTTCCTAGGTATCTTAATTTTTTTGCCCCGATGGTAAATGGGATTGTTTTTTTAGTTTCTATTTCTATGAGTTCATCATTGGTATATAAGAATGCCGTCGATTTCTTGACGTTAATTTTGTATCCTGCTACTTTGCCAAATTCATTTATTAAGTCAAGTAGATTTTTGATGGAGTCTTTAGGGTTTCCTATGTATAATATCATGTCATCTGCGAATAATGACAGTTTCACTTCCTCCTTTCTAATTTGGATCCCTTTTATTTTTTCTTCATGTCTGATTGCTGTGGCTAAGACTTCCAGTACTATGTTAAATAAGAGTGGCGAAAGTGGGCATCCCTGTCTTGTTCCTGTTCTTAAGGGGAATGCTTTTAGTTTTTGCCCATTAAGTATGATGTTGGCTGTAGGTCTTTCATATATGGCCTTTATTATGTTGAGATATGATACCTCTATTCCCACATTGCTGAGCATTTTTATCAGAAATGGGTGCTGGATTTTGTCGAGTGCTTTTTCAGCATCTATTGATATGATCATGTGGTTTTTATCTTTCATATATTTATGTGGTGTGTCACATTTATTGATTTGTGAATATTGTACCAGGCTTGTATCCCTGGGATGAATCCAACTTGGTCATGGTGAATAATTTTTTTGTTGTATTGCTGGATCTGATTTGCTAATATTTTGTTTAGGATTTTGGCATCTATGTTCATCAGGGATATTGGCCTGTAGTTTTCTTTCTTTGTAGTGTCTTTTTCTGGTTTTGGAATTAGAGTTATACTGGCCTCATAAAACAAGTTTGGAAGTCTTCCTTTTTTTTTGAATTTTTTGAAATAGTTTGAAGAGAATGGGTGTTAGTTCTTCTTTGAATGTTCGGTAAAACTCCCCCGTGAAGCCGTCCTGGCATGGGCTTTTGTTTGCTGGGAGAGTCTTGATTATATCTTCAATTTCCTGTTATTGGTCTGTTCAAGTTTTCTATCTCTTCCTGGTCCAGTTTTGGGAGACTATGTGTTTCTAGAAATTTGTCCATTTCGCTTAGATTATTGAATTTGTTGCCATATAATAGTTCATAGTATTTGTTAACAATCTTTTGTGGTTCTGTGGTGTCAGTTGTTACTTCTCTTTCATTTCTGATTTTGTGTATTTGAGTTCTCTTTGTTTCTTGGTGAGTCTAGCTAAGGGTCCATCAATCTTGTTTATCTTTTCGAAAAACCAGCTCTTTGTTTCATTGATCTTTTGAATTTTTTTTCTGGTCTCTATGTCATTTATTTCTGCTCTGATCTTTACTATTTCCTTCCTTCTACTTGCTGTGGGGTTTTCTTTTTGTTTGCTTTTTAGTTCTTTAAGTTGTGAGGTTAGATAGTCTATTAGAATTTTTTCTTGTTTCTTTGAAGTAGGCCTGTAGTGCTATGAACTTCCCTCTCAGAACTGCTTTCACTGCATCCCATAGATTTTGTGTCATTGTGTGTTCATTTTCATTGGTTTCCAGGAAGTTTTTAATTTCTTCCTTGATCTCCTTGGTAACCCATTCATTGTTTAATAACAAGCTATTTAGCTTCCATGTGTTCAAATGTCCCTGCATGTTCTTGTTGCAATTGATTTCTAGTGTCATGCTGTTGTTATCTGAGAAGATGCTTGATATGATTTCAATCTTCTTGAACTTGTAGAGACTTAGTTTGTGTCCTAACATGTGGTCTGTCTTTGAGAATGTCCCATGTGCACTTGAGAAGAATGTGAATTCTGTAGTTTTGGAGTGTAATTCTCTGTAGATATCTATTAAATTCATTTGGTCTAGTGCTTCATTTAGAGTCTCTGTTTACTTGTTAATTTTTTGTCTAGAGCATCTATCCAGTGATGTCAGCAGGGTTTTGAAGTCCCCTGCTATGATTGTATTGCTGTCGATTTCTCCTTTGAAGTCCTCCAGAAGATTTTTAATATATTTTGGTGCTCCTATATTGGGTGCATATATGTTTACCAAGGTTATGTCTTCCTGTTGGATAGATCCTTTCAATATTATGTAGTGACCTTCTTTGTCTCTAGTTATGGCCTTCATTTTGAAATCTATTTTATCAAATATGAGTATTGCTACCTCAGCTTTTTTTTTTCCTTTCCGTTTGCTTGGAAGATTTTTTTCCATCCCTTCACTTTCTACCTATGTGAGGTGGGTCTCTTGTAAACAACATATATATGGGTCATGCTTTCTTATCCAATCAGCTACTCTGTGTCTTTTTATCGGAGTATTCAGTTTATTTACATTTAAGGTGATTATTGATATGTACTTATTTATTGCCATTTTTGTTCAGTGTGGTTATATTTTTTTTCCTATTTCTTCTACTAATTACAGCAGTCCTTTTAACATTTCTTGCAGTGCTGGTTTGGTGCTAATATATTCCCTTAGCCTTTTTTTTTGTCTGGGAAACTCTTTATTTGACCTTCTGTTTTGAATGATAGACTTGCTGCATAGAGTAGTCTTGGATTCAGATCCTTGTTTTTCATGACCTTGATTACTTCATGCCATTCCCTTCTGGCCTGTAGTGTTTCTGTTGAGAAGTCAGCTGATAGCCTTATGGGGGTTTCTTTGTAGGTCACTTGTTGCTTATCTCTTGCTGCCTTTAGGATTCTCTCTTTGTCTTTAATTTTTGGCATTTTAATTACTATGTATCTTGATGTTGGCCTGTTTGGGTTCTTCTTACTTGGGCCTCTCTGTGCTTCTTGAACTTGAATGTCTTCTTCCTTCACCAAATTAGGGAAGTTTTCTGTCACTGTTTCTTCAAATATATTCTCTAACCCTTGCTCATTTTGTTCTTCTTCAGGAACTCCTATGATGTGAATATTATTCCGTTTCCAGTTGTCCCACAGTTCTCTTAAGCTGTCTTCATGTTTTTTAATGTTTTTCCTTTTGGTTTTCTGATTGATTGATTTTTTCTACCCTGTCTTCCAATTCACTGATCTGGTCCTCAGTTTCCTCTACTCTGCTGTTTAGTCCTTCCAATGTATTCTTTATTTCTGCTATGTCATTCTTCATTTCCACTTGGTGCTTCTATATCTTTACTCATGGTGTTGATGTCCTTACTCATGCTGTTTAGCTTCCTCAAGATCATGGCTCTGAACTCATCCTCTGATAACTTGCTTAACTGCATTTCATTTATCTCATGTTCGGTAGAGGTCTCTTGTTCTTTTATTTGGGATTTTTTCTTTGGTTCCCCATTTTGGCTATCTCAGTGGGTTTTGGAGCCTGCCAAATTTTCCCTGTGGGTGTTGGTGTTCTGCTGTTTGTGGCTCCCTCTACTGGGTTTGGATGAGCGTGGGAGGACCCACGTTAAACACCACTGTCAAGTCTTAGTTTCCTGGGTAGATTTGCAAGCCGGGGAAAGGTTCAGTTATCCTCTAGCTTTTTGCCTGGAGGCTATTAGTCTCAGTTACTTGAAGAGCCTTTGGTTCTCAGTTGAATGAAAAACTCCCTCAGGTGTTCAGCGTAAGGATTTCCCAAGGGTGGGGCAAATGCTGGTTGTTAATGAGCCCCAATTTGCATTTCTTTGGCCTGCCTGGGTGGGGTTGAATCTCTGAGGGAGGGGCCGTTGCCTCTCCCCAGAGCCCTGGGAAGGAATAAGATGGCCACCGTCCTGCGTGGCCACAACTCAGTGAAAGCTCTGAGTGCCCTCCAAATCCTGATGTCCCCACACAGTTCCAGTCCAGTCTGCCCTCCCTTTGCTGGAGCCCAGGGTGAGTGGCTGTGGCCAATTTAGCTCTCTGTCCCGGCCCTCTGTGCTGTGGAGCCGCCTTGGGATTTTAACCCCGAGGGCACTGCTCACAGCTAAGACCACTGCTGTCCCTATCACACCTCCACTATCCTACCAGGATCAATTCAGTGTCCCTGGTTATATGGTCCTCGCAAGCAACTTTTCTGTTGCTTTTTCTTGATTTGTCTTTATTTTAGTTGTAATTCCAGTTTGGTCCTGGGAGATGGTCTGTGTAACTTCCATTCACTCCGCCGCTATTTTGGAATCTCTTGATATAGAGGTTTTTAAATAAACCTGTCAAAGTAGCTAAATACTCAGAATAAAATTAAAGGTTTCAAATGTAAGTGATTTTTAATAAGGTATATATAAGTAATCTTGAAAGCATACTTTTACATTTTACATAGAAAGGTTGGTATATAGTAGGTGTTTGGTACATCATCACTGAAAAACATATTGACTTATTATTTTTTGTGGAAATGTAGTATTGATTATAAATGGTCAAATGAATACACTTCTGGTTTAGTGTTGATCATATAATTTAAGGTCTAGGAGAAAATCCTGTGGACTAAGACCTACCAAAGAAGAAAAGACACCCTAGGATGATGAAATAATCAGTAATATAAAAGAAAACAAATAAATTTTTAGCTATCATAGTTGCCATTAAGCAAAATGTTGATAGTTTATTTTAGAACTTACTGTTTTGTAGGTCTGATTACTATTAAACCCAATAATCAAAAAATTCATTTTTTAGATTTCTTATTTTTACCTGGTTTTGTTTTTATGCTTGACCCAAATTTCTTCTACTTTTAGTTTTTATTTTCTTCAACAATATTTATTTTTCAAGAAAATTTTGGTTATATTATTGAAAACAAAATCAAATATCCTTCACTCAGAATCTTTCTATCCCAGTCAGTCATTTTGATTTTGTTGGGCTTTTTTTTTTTTTTTTTTCAGTTCATTTTCTGTTACAGAGTTGATATAGTTAAAGCTTTTCCTGAATGTAGCTTTTACTTTTTAATTTCTTTAGGGATAACTGGATATGGGAGGTAGAGATCCTAAAAGGGCCCTGATCTCTGGAATCTGTGAATATGTCACTCCCTTGATTATAATATTTTATATAGCACAACTTTATTTGTTTTTTATTTTTTTTTCTTTATTGATTTTAGAGAGAGAGGAAGGGAGAGGGAGAGAGAAACATCGATGAGAGAGAACATCAACTGGCTGCCTCCTGCATACCCCCCACTGGGGATTTGGCCCACAACCTGGGCATGTGCCCTGATCGGGAATCGAACCGACAACCTCTTGTTGCATGGGTTGATGCTCAGCCACTAAGCCACACCAGCCGGGCTAGCACAACTTACTTTAAAGTAGGAAGATCGTCCTTGATGTCCCATGCAGGTCCAGAGTAATTACGTTAGCCCTTAAAAGTGCCGAGCTTTCTCTGGCTAGTGGTAGAAGAGGAAGTCAGCGGTTCAGAGTGTGAGACAGTGATGCACCACTGACGTTTGAAGGTGGAGGAAGGGGTCATGTGGGAAGGAATGCAGTTGGCCTCCTGCTGCGGAGAGTAGTCCCTGCTTGACATCTAGCAAGTTAACAGTGACCTCAGTCCAACAACTGCACAGCACTGAATTTAAGTGGATTCTTCCTTTGAACCTTCAGATCAAAGCCCAGCCTGGCAAAACCCTTGAATTTGGCTTTATTTGGCCATAAGCAGAGAATCAAGCCATGTTGTGCCTGGACTCCTGACCCATGGAAACTGTGAGATAGTAAATGTACACTATGTTAAGCCATTCTACTGTTACACTACAATAGAAACCTAATACACAGGATGACAGGCCTTAAACAGGTTTGCTTTCCATGGTTTTCTTGTATTGATCAGGTCCACTTGAACTTTTACCCCATTCTTCAAATTCTGAATCAGCGTGGAACTTTTGTTTTAGGCGACTTAGTAGTTGACGAGTGGGAGCTAAGTACCCATAGAGCCCAGAGAGGAAAGATGCTGATATTCGTGGAAGACCTCATGTGTTCTAGTTCATGTGTCTGCTGTTTCCTCTGCTCTTTACTTCAAGGAATAAGGGACATGATCTCCGTATTACTGTTGAGAAACCACGTCCTAACACGCTGAGTGAAGTAATTTGCCTGAGGTCACTTTAGGGAATGGTGGAGGAAGAATCCAACTCCACGTATTTGTAACGTAAAAATCCTGTCTTTTGAAATCTTTCATAATAGCTAGAAAAAGTCGATAATGACCCCACTCTAATTTTTTCCTAAAACCTTTGAGGCATGCCTATGTTTTTGGTTCAGAATCTCAACTGATTTTCAAACATGATTTGATATATGGTTCCCAAAGATTTAGTAACGGAGTCTGCTGTGTACATTAGTTTTCCTGGAATGGTAGACTGAAAGTTGTGTAATGGAACTGGGAAAAGAGGTTTCACCCTATAGCTAGATCAGTGTATTCCTTTAGTTAGGAACCTGAAATAACAGATAGTAATTATGGAGTAAATATTTAATTGCTATATAAAGAAAAGGTTTTTGTTGGGGCCTGTGCTCCTTTCCCTGGATACGATATGCAGGAGTCCTTAAACCACCTGTAAGGAACATGGTGGTCGAATGTCTTTAGCACCACATTGTAAACGGGCAAAGGGAAAGGAGTAGAGTCCTGCAAGTTGATAGTAGGCTTAAAACCACAGAAAAGACATTTTTAAGGTTAAGTTCCTTGAGGGCTTATGTATCAGTCATTTGGTGTCTAACATTATACGTTCATCATAAATTTGCTGAATTGATTTAGAATGAATTGAATTGTGAGGAATTCATAAGAATTTTACTATTTTTTTCTAAGCATCTTATCCAGAATTTGGGGTTTGACTAAGAGTTTTCTTTCCAGTTTGTAAAGGCAGTATAACAAGACAGTGGTTTGTCTAATCCCTTGCTGTTGCTTATGAGATCAGAGAGCATGTATCATTCTGATGATGCTTGATAACCCCCAGACGTACTTCCTGCTTGCTGGGAACTGTAAAATCTCAGAGCTTCTCTTGCTCTTATGATGTCTGTAATTTCAAAGTAAATTACTTGTTGTGAATAAAAATAAAACAAGTTAGAATGTGTTTTTTAAAACTATGTATGATTCCCAGGAATTCTGATAGACACCCCTGCCGCCAGAGTCTACTGCAGGACTCTTCAGCTTTGGCACTGCTGACATTTTGGACGGATAATTCTCTTACAGGGGACTGTCCTGTGCAATCCCTGATCTCTCTTCCCACAAGGCGCTAGGAGTACCTCCCCAGTTTGACAAACAAAAATATCCCTAGACATTGCCAAATGTCCTCTAGAGGGCAAAATTGCTTATGGTTGAGAACCAGTGATCTCCTTTGTCACTGCCTTAGACAATGTAGCCAGCCTTTTCATTGATAATTATGTGATATGATAACTTTGTACATTTTTGTTTTGTAAAGGATCTCCAGGCATGAGGTATGTAGGTCTCCCAACAAGATTGTAACCTTTGAGAACAGGGATCCTTTCTTTTTATATACATAGTGTCTGATACGGTGCTGAGTACTTAATGAAACCTAAACATGTACGAGTCTGGTTAATATATTTGTGAATATTCCCTTAAGAATGAGATTTGTTTCGTTTATGTAATTTCACTAATCTGTTGTGTAAACTAATTACAACTTCATACAGATTTATATTAAGGTTTCAGATTTATTTTGCAGATGTTCTAAAAGTATTTGACTTTTGGTTTAAGGTCTGGTATTTCTCTCTCAAATAATTTCAAGATACAAAGTGACTTTCTTTTGTATACCTTGCTTTCTAAATGTAACGCTGCATTTTGAATCATGAAGGAATTTATTCTGAAGCATGTGTTCAAATTCCAGCTTCCAGTGAAATTCTATAGCTGACTAAACCTTTAAATATAAAAGGATATAGAAAGAATGCATGCATGTAAACTTGATATTGACAACTTGAAGGAACCACTGAAATACATTTTGAAGCACATCGAACATCTACTTGAACATCATGCTATTTCTTGGTTTCTCTTTAAATCTTTTAAAACATTTTAGGAAGATTGTTTTGTCTGTATCTTTAACATACTAATAATTCTTACATTGTCATTCATTATCTTCTTAAGGTTATATTCTAATATGTTAAAAATTTACTTTTCACTAGTAAGTGAAAAATGTGTTTTGCAAAAAAGGTACTATGAAGCACTTTAAAAGGATACTCAGGTCTCTTTTTACCCCCACGCAGCAGAAGCTAGGGTTATATTATGTAATGATGTACATGGATTTATTTTTTGTTCTGCTGAGTTTCTAGGCCTAGTACATTACATTTCAAGATCTATAAATACAGTAACTTCAAATTCTAAAAAGGGATCAAGATACTAAATTTTAAAAGGCATTTCGTAAAAGGGCTTTTTAACTGTTTTTACATTATTTTGAATTATTAAACCATTATTAAATTTTAGTCTATAGTGCTTTTTATCTTTCCTGGATTTTTATGAGTTATGAGTAAACTCCAAAGTTTTGTAAATGCAGAATCTCTTTTCCCTTTAAAGGTTCTTTCTCGTGGAGAGATTATTCATGTGAAGATCCTTGGAATTTTGGCTCTTATTGATCAGGGTGAAACAGATTGGAAATTAATCGCTATCAATGTGAATGATCCTGAAGCCTCAAAGTTTCATGGTAAGTCTATCACTTTGGAGAAACAGAAATAAATCAGTGTCATTGGAATTCTTAGAATTTAAAAGAAGTTTATGTAAAATACACTGTATATATTTGGGAGCTAAATTTGTATGTTTTGTGTTTTATTCTCGTGCCGTGGAATTTAAAGGACATTCCACTGTGACTGTGTGTGAGTTGTGTCATATTGCTAGGAGGAGCAAGAGAGGAAAAAGTATGTAGACAGACAAATGCTACTTCAGACTAAGAAAGTACATTCTGTGGGTTCCCTTCCCCCTCTTCTCCTACTCTCCCTTCTTTTCTTTCTTAAATCTCTCTTTTGTTCATTCGAGGAACAGGGGAAAAAACTAAGGAAGGAGTGTTTATCAAGGACATAGCTGTTTGCACACCTAGTTTTTGTTCTGTCCTGTACAGATGAAGGGAAAGATAACTGCCCTCTGACAAAATGTTGACGTCCCAGAAATTTCAGTTCCAGAAATTGCTTGGCATGATGAAGAGCTGACTTTCTTTGGAGTCTGACCGCCTTCAGTTTAAGTTTGGCTGTGCTGCTCTCCACCTGAGTTACTTGGAGAGATCATTTAACCTTTCTGAATTTCAGTTTGCTCGTCTATAAATGAAGATAGTGACACCTACTTGTGTGGCTGTTAATAGAGATCATTTACTTAAAACATCTGGCTGTCAAGCACAAGCTGACTCTATGCCACCATTATTATTCATTTTGACCACTTTTTCTCCTCTGTCTTTCTAGCCTTTTTCTTTTCCGTTTCATCCTTAGTTAAGATTCTGGTTTCTTCTAGTCTTCAACTCTTATCTGAACTGGAAACTATATCCTTTCTGAATTGACTGAAACTCATTAACCACTTATATGTTAGTCTTTCTTAATTTATGTGCATTTAAAACCGTTTCTTGCACATGGAACAGAAAAAAAGGATTTTATGTTATTCTTGCATGTAATTGAGAAAGGGAGGGTTCTGATAGGGTGATTACATGTAACCTCAGGGTCAAAACTAAAACATGAAACTACAGTTAAAATTGGAAATTTGAGTCCGTAAACCATATGTATCTTATCTGTCTCATTATTTTACCCCAGGTTTCTTTATTATCATGTTTCTTATACATGCATATGTAAGAAGAGTAAATATCCAATTTAAAATATTAATACATTAACTACTCCTCAAATGAGAACTAATAATGAAATGATGCAACATCCTGCAAAAACAAATCAGTTGTGAAGTGGCAAGCTGAGGTCATGAAAGTCTACTGAAATAAAGGGTACCCGCTTTAAACTGGAGATCTGAGAGCCTGAACGAAACTAGTCTTTAGGTGGAATAAACTAGCCGTTAGCTTAGTATGGTTGGAGTTGTGATTTAACATTTTAGACTCCCTGGTGTATGCCAAAGAACTGGTGCCTGTTCTAGTACATACTATTATTATTTTTAAAAATTAAATTCATCAGGGTGATATTGGTTAGTAAGATCATGTAGGTTTCAAGTGTACAGTTCTATGATACATCATCTGCATATTGCATTGTGTGCCTGCCACCCACGGTCACATCTTCTTCCATCGCCATAAGTTTGACCCCCTTTACCCTTTGGTACTCAAAGGATTTAAATAACTTGTCCAAGTGGTACATCTAGTAAACAGTAGAACCATGACTTGAACTCATTTCTGTTTGATTATAAAGTCCATTGTCCATCTATAGTACTATACCAAGCAATTTATACTTGATTGTAGTCACTAGTGGTATTGAAACCAAACTACATAGGCTAAGTGTCCTAAGTCTTAGAATGAAAAATGTTAGCTCTCTTTCACTTCCCTTCTGTTTGTACCCAGAGCGGAGATGACTTTGCATTTAGTCATCATCTGAATTCTTCGTGTGTGTGCTTGTACAGAAAGACAAGCAGGAATACTGAAGCTCATTTAGTTTGAGATGAAAACTGGAATAAGTAAAACAAATTATTGTTTTGAAAGGAAAAGACTTTTTTTTATTCTACTAAAAGGCAACACATTTTATCTTCATTATGAAAAATACAATTCTTCATAAGTTTTTTAAATCCTAAAACTAAAAGATGAGAATTATTGATATATTTTGCTCTAAAATGATATGCTGACACTGTGTTTGGTGTTTATTTCCAGAATGAGTACGGTATGGGAGGGGATGGAAATTATTTTCTTTAAGGATATTTTCTTATTGTTTGCACTGGGTAGGACCTTAAGTACTCTTATATATCTAGATTTTGTAAAATAAATTCTGAAGTTTTAAGAGCTTTAAGTGTTTTCCCTTTATCTCATTTCTTTTACCTTCACATTGTTATAATACATTCCACACATATCTTTATTGAATTTTCTTCTGTCCTCTCTTATTTTAGTGACCCAAGAAAAAAATAGATGTAGGCATAGAATAAATTGAAAGGCTGAAAAAATTGTAGTATAAGTTTTTTTTAAAAATCATGAATCATGAAATATAGGTGATCCTATGTAGCAGCTTTATTTTGAATTTAACGCAAGTTTTGATTTATATTAATTATATCTTTCAAACATCATACAGCTGTTCTCTCAACTATTTCAGACAGCAGAGTTTCTTTTGTCCTGCTGCTTAAGGAAGTGTTAATGGACAGAAATTATCCCCAATCTTCCTTTCCAAATCTTCACTCCTTAGCCTGCTGTGAGTCTGTGTTTTCATTAGCACCTGCCAAAGAGGGGAACTGGAGAGCATGAGCACTGAGTGATGCTCAGTAATCACAGGGGTTGAAAGCTTCCTAAATCAGGGGAGGGATTTTTAAAAGTTTAAGAAAATAGTTATGATTTGATTATAATATTTAATAACTTTTTTGTGTCATAATTCATCTTCTAACAGTACCTATCTTATCATTATTGTAAGCAAATGGCTTATTTTATATGTTGTTACAGGTTTAAAATAGAACCTTGGTCAGGGTGATGAGGCCTCAGAAATGAATAAAGGAACCAATTTTATGATTATGCCTCTTACAACAACTTATGATTTTATTATAAAAGAAAAAATGTAAATTTGGATTCATATGATTAAATAAACATTACCTAATAGGTGTGTGTATGCATATATATGTATATGTACTTATATATGTATATATGTATATGTATATATACCTTTGAAAATTAATCAACTATATTTAATATTAAGTTAAGCAACTTTTAAAACTGTCTTATGTGTCCTGCTCACATTTACTTTCCAAAATCACAAACACAGGATTTTGGATGGCATTTTTTTAAATCATAAAAATAATTATAATACTTGGGAATAAAATCTTAGAAGTATGAAAAAGGTATATAAATGAAAACTAAAGTTCTCCTTCCCACTTCTCACCCCCAGTCTTACTGATCATAACTTCGTCACCCTGCGTTTTCAGTTCTCTAGAGTGTTCTCTTCCCTTCAGTAAACAATGTACTTACACATCTATTTCTTAATTCATGTCTTTCCCTCTTGACTTAAGTTACTACTTTGAAAGATTAGGAAATGAACTCTTTATACATTTCTCAATTCTGTTACCATATTTCTTCTTCTGTTATCTAAATCATTCTAAGTATTACACTTTGAGCTCTATGTATTGCTTCATTAGTTTTAAGCAGTAACTGGAGGCTGCCCAGAATGGAACTTGGCCATTGAGGTTTCTGTACTGCTCTCCTTCTCTGCCCCTCATCACCCAGCTACCCTCGGCTACACCCTTAGTTCTGCAGCATCGACATGAGTAATGTTTGAAGTTCTGTTCCTTACCTGTAACTGGTTTTGTGTTTTGACTCCTGCATCTGAAAAACTCATGGATAGCATTTATAGCATGTATGTGAACGTCATTCATGAAGTTTATCATACCATGGATTGAATGATCAGTTTTGCACAGGCTGTTCTCAGCATAGCTCTTATTGTGGGTTTCTTTACATTGCCCTCCTGACTTATTAGTTCTACTCTTTCTTAGACCCTTTCATGTCCTCTTTTTCTTTGTTTTTTTTTTTTCATTATTGGCTGGTACTTTTTCTAAAAATTTTTACAGAAAATGCTTGGGACATTGGTTCTCTGAGTTGGTACATATTAGAATGCCGTGTGTGTGTGTGTGTGTGTGTGTGTTCACCTTCTACTTAAATAACCTTAAAATATCTAATGCACCACGGCAATCTTGAAAAAAAAGAACAAAGTAGGAGGGATCACAATACCAAATATCAGGTTATACTACAAAGCCACTGTAATCAAAACAGCCTGGTACTGGCACAGGAACAGGCACATAGATCAATGGAACAGAACAGAGAACCCAGAAATTGACCCAAGACAATATACTCAATTAATATTTGACAAAGGTGGCAAGAGCATACAGTGGAGTCAAGACAGCCTCTTCAATAAATGGTATTGGGAAAATTGGACAGCTACATGAAAAAAATGAAGCTAGACTACCAACTTACACCATACACAAGAATAAACTCAAAATGGATAAAAGACTTAAATGTGACTTATGATTCCATAAAAATCCTAGAAGAAAATGCAGGCAACAAAATTTCAGACATCATACGCAGCAGAATTTTCACTGAAACAACACCTAAGGCAACAGAAACAAAGGAAAAAATGAACACATGGGACTACATCAAACTAAAAATCTTCTGCACAGCAAAAGAAACAAGCATCAAAATGGAAAGGAAACCCACTATATGAGAGAGCATAATTGCCAATGATACATCAGATAAGAGGTTAATTTCCAAAATATATAGAGTACTCACACAACTCAACAAAAGGAAGACAAAGAACCCTATTAAAAAAGGGCAGAGGACCTAAAGAGACACCTCTCCAAACAGGACATACAAATGGTCAAGAGACATATGAAAAAATGCTCAACATCACTAATCATCAGAGAGATGCAAATTAAAACAACAATGAGGTATCACCTCACACCTGTCAGAATGGCCGCCATCAACAAATCATCAAACAAGTGCTGGCGAGGGTATGGAGAAAAGGGGACTCTAGTACACTGCTGGTAGGAATGCAGACTGGTGCAGCCACTATGGAAAACACTATGGTGTTACCTTAAAACATTAAATATTGAACTGCCATTTGACCCAGTGATCCCACTTCTAGGAATATACCCTAAGAAGCCTGAAACACCAATCATAAAGAAGATATGTACCCCTATGTTCATAGCAGCACTGTTTACAATAGCTAAGATCTGGAAACAGCCCAAGTGTCCATCAGTAGACGAGTGGATAAAAAAGCTGTGGTACAGCCCTGGCCGGTTTGGCTCAGCGGTTAGAGCGTCAACCTGCGGTACAGAGAGACCCGGGTTCGGTTCCCGCTAAGGGCATATACCTTGGTTGCAGTTTGTCCCCGGCCCTGGTTGGTCGTGTGGGTGGCAGCCACTCGATGTGTCCCTTTCACGTCGATGTTTCTCTCTCTCTCTCTCTCTCTCTCTCTCTCTCTCTCTCTCTCTCTCTCTCTCTCTCCCTCTCTCCCTCCCACTCTATCTGAACAAAAAATGAAAAAAATGTCCTCAGGTGAGGATAAAAAAAAAAAAAAAAAGCTGTGGTACATATACACAATGGAATACTATGCAGCTGTAAGAAAGAAAGATCTCTTATCCTTTGAGACAACATGGAGGGACCTGGAAAGTATTATCCTAAGTGAAACAAGCCAAGCAGAGAAAGACAAATATTACATGATCTCACTTATTGCTGGAGTATAATGAACTAAACAAACCGATGAACAAAATAGACCCAGAGTCATAGAAGTAGGGTACAGACTGACAATTCTCAGAAGGGGTGGGGAAGGAAGGAATAAACCACAGAACTTATATGCATGTACGCATAACCGATGGACATAGACAACAAAGCTGGGTACGGGGGTGGGGGGTGAGAATGGGGAGTAGGGTGTCAATGGGGGGAAAAAGAAGAAACATCTGTAACAAAAATATATTAATTAAAAAAAAATTAAAAAATAAGAAGTGGATTAAAACAGTAAAAAAATATCTAATGTAGTAATTTTAAATATAAATTACTGTGCATGAATTGCAATTTCTATCGCAAAGGAGTAAGCGATTCTATAACAGCTTAAACATTTGTCACTATACTTCTTAATATTTTTATTAGATCAACAGGAGGAAAGATTAAAAGCATGTAGGAAAGGGTACAGTTCTCTGAGGATGTGTGTAATATAGAAGTTTAAAAATAATTTTAAAAATTATTTTCTCTACATTTTTATTGTGTTTAGACATTTAAAAAATAAATCTCTCCTATTTATTTCCAATACTTTGAGAAATAGCTGTTTCGTGTTTTTTTCCGGCATGGTCAGTGCCAATTTTTTTTTTTTTTAACCAATCTGTTTTAATTAATGGACAGTATGTTGTGTGTGTGTGTGTGATATTAATTTAGACACATTTAACGTATGACTCTGCTAGGAAGTTTTAGGGTTGTGTTATTTGTTATGAAATAACTTCTTTGTTCCCAACGAACATATGTGCAAACTTTGGAAGACTGTAATATCCTGTAATAACAGTTACAGTTTTTAACTTTGACATGACTGAACTAATGTTAGCAGTTGCATCAGAGACCATGTTTCAGATAATAAGAAAACAGGTTTCTGGCTGTGTTCTGTAATTCCTACATTATTATTTACATCTTTACGTTTACCTTCTGAGACTGGAGTAGCCACTATGAAAATCTAAAAAAAAAGTCTAAGTAACATTTGAAAGCAAATCCCTGGTATTCCCTGCTAGAAAATTGGTCACTTTGCCTAGCTTAGTCAACTTGGAGAGCACTAAGACCATTTAATGCACTGTAATTAGGTTCTAGGCTCTAATGTTCTCAGTGGTGCCGTAATGGCCTGAAAGAGCTAGTAATACTACCACACACCTACACTGTTACTCAAGAATGCTTTAGCCATTAGGAATAATAGCACTTAGTTATGAAATAACCAAGTTCAGAGCTTTTTAAGAAGATCAGAATGCTAGGGGTTGTGTAATTTCTCTCTCTCGGTTAAATTAACCATGTCCTGTAATGTAGAGCTTCATGTATTCACCAAACAGATCTTTGAGCCTCTTCAGAACTCCGGTGATGCCTAAGGACCTTATGTCAGGGGAAGTAGTGTTATGAGAAGGTTTTGGCATAGAAGCTGCTTCAGCTTGCAGAACAATAAAGATTTCTTTTGTTTGGTCTCTTTAACTAAATGAAAACGATTGTCTATTGTCCTGTAATAACTATGGCTTTTGCAGTGATTTTACAGTTTAAAAGATGAAACATTAAAAAACAAAATTTGAAATCAGAACAGTTATATTGATATAGATACATTCTGAGATGAATAAATCACATTAATAATAAGGAAATGATTTTAAATGAGGCAGTTGGAACTCTTTCAAAGGCCGGCATTGCACTTGTTCTAAAATTATCAGAATTTATATGTTTTTTATATGCTGTAGTTCACCTTATCTATGGGGGATACTTTCCAAGACCTCCAGTGGATACCTAACTCTGTGGATAGTATCAAACCCTATGTATACTGTTTTTCCTGTACAAATATAACTGTGATAGACTTTAATTTATAAATTAGGCTCAGTAAGATTAACAATAATAATAATGGAATAGAACAGTTATAACGATATACTGTAATGAAAGTTATGTGAATATGGTCACTCGTTTCAGAGGATCCTTGCTGAAGTCTTCATATAGGATCAGTGCTTTCTGGAGTAACCTGTTGTCATCAGTGGGAGCATGTATTCTGTCTATGTTTTCTACTCACAAATTTAATGCCTTTTCTATCTTAACCAAACACAACACACTGTGGTTATAACTTTTGCAGTTTGAGGTACAATAGCAAAAGCAGCACAAATTTCTTTTTCCTTCTTCACAGTTTTACAGATAGACAATTCATTCTTACCATAGATGTTTCAACTTCAGCATACAATTTGTTTTCTTTTTTATTTAGTCCAGAATTTTTACCTTTTCACTTGAAGAGATTTACAGCTTCTCTTTGGTGTATCTGAGTTGCCAGCATCCCTACCCTTGCACTTTAGGGCCATTATTAAGTAAAATAAGGGAGACTTGAACACAAGTACTGCCACACCTCGACAGTCAGTCTGATAACTGACACCAGCACTAAGTGACTGACAGGCGGGGAACATACACAGCGGAGATCACTGGACAAAGGTATGATCCACATCCTGGGCGGCATAGCGTGAGATGGCACCAGATTTCATCACGCTCCTCAGAATGGTACACAATTTAAAACATGAATTGTTTCCCTGGCCAGTTTGGCTCAGCGGTTATAGAGTGTCAGCCCGCAGACCAGAGAGTCCTGGGTTCGGTTCCTGCTGAGGGCACGTACCTCAGTTGCAGTTTGTCCCCGGCCCTGGTTGGGGTCCTGTGGGTGGCAATCACTCGATGTGTCTCTCTCACATCGATGTTTCTCTCTCTTCCTCCCTCTCTCCCTCCTGCTCTATCTGAAGATGAATGCAAAAATGTCCTCGGGTAAGGTTAAAAAAAAAATAAAACATGAATTGTTTATTTCTGGAATCTTTCCATTTAATATTTTTGGACCATGGTTGACCGTGGGTAACAGAAACCCCAGAAAGTGAAACCATGTATAGGGGGCCTATATTGTCTTTCAAGGCAGGCATATATCTGTGGAAACTGAATCTCTGGCTTACATTTTCATTTGCTAAATTAAAAATTGTTGTGTCCCTGCAATTATCATTTAAAAAAATAAGCAAATTAATTTGGTGTTTGATTTCCTTACTTCCTAAAACACAATTTAATAGTCATTTGGGGGGGGGGGAGGAATAGCATACTAATCTTAAGGGAAAGTATTTGTGTTAACCTTTGTAACCAGAAAGAATGGAGTTCAGGTTGCTTTCCTGTGCACACACTCTTTGGCACAGAAAGGGGCTGGCACACCGTCATTGTCATTCTAAAAGCTCTAATGTTTCTGAAAGAATTACTGTGTGCCAAGGTACTCTGCTGAATGCTCCTTTTGGAATAGCTGTTTAATGTGTACGCAAGCTCAGGCAAGAGGTGCTGGTGTTCCCTTTTTCTTTCAGATTAGGAAACTGATGAACTGGTGGGGTTGGGGGGTTGGTTAATAACTTGTGTAAAGTCAGGACACTGGAATCCAGTTGGGGTTGCCAGATACATTTGTGTCCTGGGACAGTGTTGCTTTCTGGGAGTGCTGACCATTTGCTCTGAAATAATTTAGGCATCAGTGGGATCATTATGATTAAAGGTTCCAGTAAAAAGATGGCTCTTTTGATCTTCATTCCTTTCATTTCATTAGTCTTTATACTTTAATAGGTGTGGGTGTGAAGGGGTGGGTGTGGGAGGAGGCAATTGAGGAGCAGGGACAAATTGATTAAAATGTACTATCATTAAGACTAGAATTGGATTTCTGGGAATCTTTTGCCTCTGTTTTAAACCTGGACCTCTTTCAGTGCTTTTTAGGTTTCAGGTGGTAAAGCGTAGGGAAACGTAAATTCTAAAATCCTCTCATGTTAGTTATATGACCTTGGAAAAGTCATGACCTCGAGAAGCTTTAGTTTCTTCTCTAAAGTTGATCCTCTAATCAGTAAATGTTCCCAGGGGTTTTTCCCATCTCTGAATTTGGATTGTTCTAGGAAATATTTTTAATCCATTATTTTTAGCCTGTCTTCTTCCAAAGTAAAAAGACCTAAATTATTTTCAAAGTTAGTGATGAAGGGAAAAGTTTAAATTAAAGGATTGTGAGATAGACTTCTTGGGGACATTTGGCGCATTTTTAAGTTCTTTAGTGTAACTGTTATCATGCTGTAGCTGTTACTTCAGTGGAGTTCTGTCCGACCCAAAGCCTGAGCTGTAGCCAGTTGGTTATATGTTTCATATTAAAATTAGATTAGAAGAATATTTGCATTTCTATTATGCACCAGACATCTGGATGTTTTCATTTTATTGGTCATGTCAAATTTCTCATGAAATGATAATGAACGTGTATATTTTTGGAAAAAAATTTACCAAGTCTTTTCTGAGAGGTTTTTCTGATACAATACAAATAGGCCTCCGTGTAGAATGAACTTAATTGGTATTACTTTTTTTGAAGTGTGTTAATTTTCATTATTTTTCGTGAGGTTAATACATATTTATAGTACAGGTGTTGGTAAGAGTAGAATTTTGGGAAAGGGGAATGGAGAAGGAAAGAACAACTAAAATGAAGGATAGTGTTCGTTAATCTGGGCACTCTTAAACCCAGAAATGCAGAACAGGATGGGACACATGAAAACCTTTTAGAGGTCCTGAGTCAGCACAAACTATGACAACAGTTCTCTGAACTGGAGCCTCTCATTGTGTTGGAGAAAATACAGTGCGTTCTCAAAAGGAACTGTTGTTTGTTAAGAATGTTTATAAAATGTCATTAAAAACATATGTTCTTGCTTGCTGCAGACTTTGTGTAGAGGCCAGAGTGCCCGTGAGTCGTTCTGTGAGAGCAGCATCTGGAGTGTTGGAACAAGAGCACTGTGCCTTTGTGTCACTTCCTGCTGTAAAATCCGTGGAATTGGGAACTCCTTACTTATTTATTTATTTTTTTACCCTCTTCGGACAGAATTTTAAGTATGAAGCCATTTCCCAGTATCTTTTTTTTTTTCTTTCAAATAATATGGGCAAAGAGATATGGCCCTACATTTATGTTACTGGTTTTTATCTAAACATAAAAATGAGCCCTGGCAGGTTTTGCTCAGCGGTTAGAGTGTTGGCCTGTGGTCCAGAGAGACCCAGGTTCGGTTCCTGCTAAGGGCACGTACCTCGGTTGCAGTTTGTCCCCGGCCCTGGTTGGGTCGTGCAGGAGGCAGCCACTCGATGTGTCCCTTTCGCATAAATGTGTCTTTCTGTCTCTCTTCCTCTCTCTCCCTCCCACTCTATCTGAACAAAAAAAATGGAAAAATGTCCTCAGGTGAGGATAAAAAAAAAAAAAAAAAGAAAAGTCAGCTGATTATATGCTTTCCTCACTTCATGTTATGGTTTGGTGGAAATTATCCAGATAAAAATGGCATTTTAATTTTTTTCTTTAAATCTTTTTCATGAAAGTACAGGTGGTTCTCAATTTGGGGATGTGGTTAAGAAGCAGAGATGGGAATGTACATAGTTTGATAAAACTCCCAAGTTGAGAGCCATTCCATTAATCTATCTTTCTTTACTTGTTGGATATTCAATCTTGGATCTAGAATAATTGATACATTTAATTGGGAGATGTAATCACCTAAACAAATTTGATGATGTCTCCCCCCTACACATACACACCTGCTGCTACTATATTGAGTTTATTCCCTTTAAGAACTTGAGCAAATTACTTAATCTGACGGAGCCCCCATTTCCTCATTTACATAAAGGAAATAATAATACCTAATTTACAGGTTTGAAAGGTTCAATGACATACTATTACTGTGCATTAAAAACTTTTTTGCCAATCTGATAGATGAAAAATGGTATCTTGTTCTAATTTTGCACTTTTCTGCTTAATGCTGGGATGGGGCATCTTTTTTCATACATTTATTTGCTATTTGTATCTTCCCATCTCTAAATTTCCTAGACATATTGTTCCCATTTTTCTATTGAGTTGGCATCTTTTCATAGATGAGAATTACTTGGATATTTATTACTTAGATTGCAAATATCTTCTCCTCATCTGCAGAAAAACTCTTGCCTTTTGGTTTACAGATATTTTTATTTTTGATGTACTGCATTTCATCAGTCATTTTTATATATGACTTTAACATTTTGATTTATTTTAGCATTCATTATGATGTTTAACAGAATTATTAAAATATTCTTTCCTCATAGCCAAAGATTAGTCTAGTCATTTTGATTCTTATTTAGTCAGAAAGATGTTTTTTCTTTATTTTCTTTTTTTTATATGTATTTATAATTGGGTTTTAATTAATGTGGCATTTATTTATTTTTTCATATATACAATTTTCCCATTACCACTTAATAGAAAAATCTGTCTCTTCCACTGTTTTGAAATGCCTCCTTTATCATATATTGCCTTCTTATTCATGCAAGCAGTCTGTTCTGGATTCTGACTGGTGTCAGTGATCTACTCCTGTGCCAGTGCCATGTTATTTTAATTACTATAACTGCACAATAAAACACACACAAGACAAATGCCCCTTTTGTTCTACTTTTTCAAAACTGTATTTTATGCCTTTATTCTCACTTTAGTTTTCCATCACCATTAATCCCATCTATGCCCTCTCTTCTGTGCAAATTTTTGAATCCAGTTGTCAAGGATTTCTGCTATCTTAAAAATATTAAATGTTCCTATCAATGAATATGATACTTATATATTTCTACATCTATTCATGCTTTCTTGTATATCTTCTAGTAAAGTGATATTGATTTAGTAATGAAGGTCTTGTTACATTTTATATTGGGTTTATGTCTAGGTATTTAATAGGAATTGTTCCTGGCATGTTATAGGTGCTAAAAATATATTTCTAAATTAATGAATAAGTGAATTAATGTGTATGTATATATGTATTATTGAGAAGCAAAAAATGAACGTTTTGAGCAAAGTCTGAAAGTATCTTCAAAATAGGTGCATTTTCATTTATTTTAAAGGGAGAAAACTTAATGTACTTAAAATTTTGGCATTTTTAACAATCGCAGTTATATTTCATTAGTCAGTTGTACATATTGCCAAAGACACAGCGTCTTTGGTATATGACTTCTTCCTCTTGCATAATGCTTTAGAGTTTCATGCATATTGTTGTGTGTAATTCATGTAGTCTGTTTTATTTTATTGCTGAGTAGAGTTCCACTGTATAGACATGCCATAGTTTCTTCATCCACCTGCTGATGGAAATTTGGGTTTTCAATTCTGGGCTAATGTGGATAGAGCTGCTATGGACATTCAAATACAAGCCTTTTTGTGAACATATGTTTTCATTTCTCTTGGGGAAATACCTAGGAAATGAGTTACTAGTGAGATGGTAATTATATGTTTAACATCATAAGAAACTGTCAAACTATTTACCATAGTGGCTGTACCATACATTTTATTAATTCCTGAAGATCTGTAGTTTCTATCTCACGTCATTTCTCTTTTACTTGAAGACCTTAGCATTTTTTGTAGTGCAGTTCTGCTGGCGATGAATTTTCTCTATTTTGATTGATCTGAAATGGTTTTTTCTTGCCTTTGTTTTGGAAGTGTAGTTTTACCAGATACAGAATTTCGAGTTATGAAGATTTTTGTAAAGATGTTCCATTTCCTGGGGCCTCAATTGCTTCTGATAAGTCAAATGTCAACTTATTGTTACCTAGTATATAATAGATTGTTTTTACCAGAGTGTTTTTAAAGATTTCTCCTTATCTTTGGATTTCAGCTAATTTTTTGTGATATGCTAAGTTGTTCTTTCCTTTATATTTATCTTGCTTAGGGTATACAGAATTTTGTGTATCTGTAGGTTCATGGCTTCACCACAGAAATTGTTTGCCATTATTTTTTCACATTTCCCACCCTCCCACCTTCTCTTCTCTTCATTCTGAGACTCATAATATAAAATTTTAGACCACTTTTTATTGTCTCACAGGTCACTGAAACTCTCTTCATGTCTTTTCAGTCTTTGTTCCTTCCTAGTCTTCAGACTGGATAATGTCTATTGATCTGTCTTTTACTTCCCTGACTTTTTTCTGTCATATCCAAGTTTTGATTAAACCTATCAGACTTTTTATTTCAGATTACTCCCTCATTTGGTTCTTTTTTTTTGATAGTTTTTTAGCTTCTTTCCTTGACTGAGATTTCCATGTGTTTATGCGTTACGACTGTATTTTACTGAAAGTCCTTGAACAAATTCATAATAACTACTTTAAACTTCTTGTTAGCATGGGTCGTCTCAGTATTGATTTCTGATGGCTGCTATTTCCCTAATTAAGTGAAAATATCTCAGATATTCCAGTATGTACAATAAATCATATCATCCTGCTTTTACTGACAGGTATTTTTGTTCTATATTGAGTCTGCAAGGTGCTTATCTTATTGTTTTTGGTTTTCTCTTTTTTTAAGTTAACTGTCTTGCTGTGGGTTAACCAGAGGGAGTTTGTTATACATGAATTCAGTGCCTCAGCTTTGTCAGAAGTTTCTGTTTTCTGTAAACCATATACTTTGGAAAATTGAGCATTGTTTTTCTTTTTTTTTTAATTTAATTTTTTCTATCACCTTTTATTCTCTCTATGCCCTCTACCACCTCCACCCTTCCCCCTCCACTCCATCCCCTCGCAGTCACCACACTGTTGTCCATGACCATGAGTTCTCTCTCTTTTTTTTCTTTTTTGCTCATTCACCCCACCCAGCCCCCAACCCACAGAGCTGTCTGCCTGCTCCCTATCTAGGAGTCTGTCTTTGTTTTGCCTGGTAATTCAGTTTGTTCATTAAATTCTACATATGAGTGAAATCATATGGTACTTGTCTTTCTCTGACTGGCTTATTTCATTTAGCATAATGTTCTCCAAGGCCATCCAAACTGTCAAAGGGTAAAATTTTCTTCCTTTTTATAGCAGAGTAGTATTCCATTCTGTATGTATACCACAGCTTTTTTATCCATTCATCTACTGATGGTCACTTGGATGATTTCCAGTTCGTGGCTATTGTAAATAATGCAGTGAACATAGTGGTGTATATATTCTTTTGATTTAGTGTTTCATGTATCTTCGGCTAAATTCCCTGAGGAGGAATCACAGGGTCTTAAGGCAGTTCCATTTTTAATTTTTTGAGGAACCTCCTTACTATTTCCACAGTGGCTGCACCAATCTGCATTTCCACCAACATTTCACGAGGGTTCCCTTTTCTCTACATCCTCGCCAACACTTTTTGTTTGTTGATTTATTGATGATAGCCATTCTGACAGATGTTAGGTGATATCTCATTGTGGTTTTAATTTGCATTTCTCTGATGTTTAGTGACATTGCCCATGTTTTCATATGTCTATTGGCCCATCTGTATGTCGTCTTGGGATAATTGTCTACTCAGGTCTTTTGCCCATTTTTTAATTGGATTGTTTGTTTTCTTGGTGTTGAGTTTTATAAGTTCTTTATAAATTTTAGAAATTAACTCCTTATTAGATGTATCATTGGCAAATATGTCCTCCCATTCCATGGTTTGTTTTTTCATTTTGTTAATGGTTTCCTTTGCTGTGTAAAAACTCTAGTTTGATATATTTTTATTTATTTTTTCTTTTGTTTCCCTTGCTTGAAAATACATATCAGAAAAAATATTGCTACTGGAAATGTCCGAGATTTTACTGCCTATGTATTCTTCTAGGATTTTTATGGTTAGAGTCTAACATTAATCAAGTTTGAGTTTATTCTGTGTGCAGTGTAAGAAGGTGGTCTAGTTTCATTTGTTTGCACATATCTGTCCAGTTTTCCCAACACCATTTATTGAATAGACTATCTTTACTCCATTGTATGTTTTGCCTCCTTTGTCAAATATTAATCGACTGTAAAGGGGTGCATTTATTTCTGGGCTCTCTATTCTGTTCCATTGATCTCCAAAATCTGTTTTCATGCCAATACTGTGTTGTTTTGATTACTGTGGCCTTGTAGTATAGTTTGATATCAAATAGGGTGATTCCTCAGACTTTGTTCTTCTTTCTCAAGATTGCTGTTGTTATTGAGGGTCCTTTTCGGTTCCACACACATTTTTGAAACATTTGTTCTAGTTCTGTGAAATGCTCCATTGGTATCCTGATAGGAATTGGGTTGAATCTGTAAATTGCTTTGGGTAGTATGGACATTTTAATGATATTAATTCTTCCTATCCCTGAACACTGTATATGCTTTCACTTATTTGTATCTTCCTCAATTTCTTTCTTCAGTGTCTTATAATTTTCCAAGTACAGGTCTTTTGCATCCTTGGTTACATTTATTCCTAGGTATTTTTTTTTTTTTTTTAAAGAATTGTGAATAGGATTTTTTTTTTTTTTTTTAGTTTCTCTTTCTAATAGTTCATTTTTGGTGTATAAAAATGCAACCGATTTCTGGATATTTATTTTGTATCTTGCCACTTTACTGAATTCATTTATCAGATCTAGTAGTTTTTTGGTGGAATCTTTAGGGTTCTCTATATACAATATCATGTCATCTGCAAATAATGACAGCTGTACTTCTTCATTTCCAATTTTGGATGCCTTTTATTTCTTCTTCTTGTCTGATTGTTGTGGCTAGGACTTCCAGTACTATGTTGAATAAGACTGGTGAAAGTGGACATCCATGACTTGTTCCCAATCTTAAAGGGAATGCTTGTAGTTTTTGCCCATTGAGTATGATGTTGGCTGTGGGTTTCTCATATATGGCATTATTATGTTGATGTATGTTACCTATATTCCCACTTTGATGAGAGTTTCTATCTTAAATGAGTTCTGGGTTTTATCAAATGCTCTTTTTGCATCTATTAATATGATCATGTGGTTTTTATCCTTCAATTTGTTTATGTGGTGTATCACATTTATTGTTTTGCAGATGTACCAATCTTGCATTCCTGGAATAAATCCCACTTGATCATGGTGTATGATCTTTTTAATGTATTGTTGGATTCAGTTTGTTGAGGATTTTAGTATCTATGTTCATCATGGATATTGGCCTATAATTTTCTTTCTTTGTTGTGTCTTTATCTGGTTTTGTAATTAAGATAAAACTGGCCTTGTAAAATGAGCTTGGGAGACATCCTTCCCCTGAATTTTTTGGAATAGTTTGAGAAGGACAGGTGTTAGTTCTTCTTGAATGTTTGGTAAAATTCACCTATAAAGCCATCAGGTTCAGGCCTTTTTTTGTTGGGAGTTTTTTGATTACTGCAATTTCATTAGTTGTAACTTGTCTATTCAGATTCTTCTTGATTTAGTTTTGGAAGGTTATATGTTTATAGGAATTTATCGATTTCTTCCATATTGTCAAATTTTTTGGCATATAGTTGTTGGTAATATCTTCTTGCACCCCTTTGTATTTCTTTGGTGTCAGTTGTTACTTCTTTTTCATTTCGGATTTAATTTCTTTGGGTCCTCCCTCTTTTTTTCTTGATGAGTCTGGTTAAAGGTTTGTCAGTCTTGTTTATCTTTTCAAAGGACCAGCTCTTGGTTTCATTGATCTTTTGTATTATTTTTTAGGCTCTTATTTCATTTATTTCTGCTCTGATCCTTATTATTTCCTTTCTTCTACTCACTCTGGGCTTTGTTTGTTCTTTTTCTAGTTCCTTTAAGTGTAAAGTTAGGTTATTTGAGCTTTTCCTTGTTTCTTGAGATAGGCCTGTAATGCTATGAATTTCCCTCTTAGGACTGCTTTCACGGTGTCCCACAGATTTTGGGTTGTTGTGTTCTCATTTTCATTCATTTCAAGGTATCTTTTGATTTATTCCTTGATATAATTGTTAACTCATTCATTGTTTAGTAACATGTTGTTTAGCATCCATTTCTCTGTGTGTTTTTCAGTTTTCTTCTTGTGGTTGATTTCAAGTTTCATAGCATTACGGTCAGAGAAGATGCTTGATATGATTTCAGTCTTCTTAAATTTATTGAGACTTGTTTTGTGTCTTAACATGTGGTCTATCCTAGAAAGTGTTTCAGTGCACTTGAAAATAATGTATATTCTGCTGCCTTGGGGTGGAATGCTCTGAAAATATCAATTAAATCCATTTGATCTAGTGTATCATTTAAGGTTGCCATCTCCTCATTGCTTTTCTGTCTGCAAAATCTATCCATTGCTGTCAATGGGGTGTTATAATCCCCCACTATAACTGTATTACTGTCAGTCTCTCCCTTTAAATCCATCAAGATTTGCTTTACATAGTTAGGTGCTCCTGTTGGATACATAAATGTTTATAAGGGTTATATCCTATTGGATTGATCCATTTATCATTATGTAGTGTCCTTCTTTGTCTCTTACTGTATCCTTGGTTTTAAAGTTGATTTTGTCACCCTGGCCGGTTTGGCTCAGCAGTTAGAGTGTAGGCCCGCGGACCAGAGAGTCCTGGGTTTGGTTTCCGCTGAGGGCACATACCTTGGTTGCAGCTTGTCCCCAGCCCCGGTTGGGGTTGTGTGGGTGGCAACCAGTCGATGTGTCTCTCTCACATCGATGTTTCTCTGTCTCTCTTCCTCCCTCTCTCCCTACCCCTCTATCTGAAGATAAGTGCAAAAATGTCCTCAGGTGAGGATAAAATAAATAAATAAATAAAGTTGATTTTGTCAGATATAAGTACCCTAGCTTTTTTTTTCCTTTCCAGTTGCATGAAATATCTTTTTCCATCAACTTTTGGTCTGTGTGTATCTTTTGTTCTGAGACAGGTTTCTTGAAGACAGCATATACATGGGTCTTCTTTTTTTATTATTCATTCAGCTACCTTATGTCTTTTGATTGGAGCATTTAAGCCATTTACATTTTAAGTGATTATTGATATGTATGTATATATTTCCATTTTATTTTTTTAACTATGTTTTCTCTCTCTCTCTCTCTCTCTCTCTCTCTCTCTCTCTCTCTCTCTCTCTTTCTTTCTTTCTTTCTTTTTTTCTTTCTTTCTCTTTCTTCTTCCACTTCTTACAGCAGGCCCTTTAACATTTCTTGTAATGCTGGTTTAGTGGTAACAAACTCCTTACCTTTTTCTTGTCTGGGAAGCTCTTTAGTTCTTTTTTTTTTTTTGACATGTAATATTTTTACAAATTTATCTTTATTGTTGAAAGTATTACAGATGCCCCTATTTTACCCCCATTGACCCCCACCTCCTTGTTCCTGCCCACCTGCCTTCACCACATTGTTATTTATGTACATTGGTTATGCACATACTCATATAAGTTCTTTGGTTTATCTCTTCACACACCCCACCCCCTTCCCTCTGAGATTCATCGTCTATTCCCTGCTTCCATGTCTCTGGATCTATTTTGTTCATCAGCTTACTTTGTTCATTAGATTCCACATATAAGTGAGATCATGTGGTACCTGTCTTTCTCTGACTGGCTTATTTTGCTTAGCATAATACTCTCCAGGTCCCTCCATGCTGTCTCAAAGTGTAAGAGATTCTTCGTTTTTACAGCTGCATAGTATTCCACTGTGTAAATGTACCACAGCTTTTTTATTTACTCATCTACTGATGGACACTTGGGCTGTCTCCAGACCTTAGCTATTATAAATAGTGCTGCTTTTGAACATAGGGGGTGCATATATTCTTTCTGATTTAAGCTCTTTATTTATCCTTTAATGTTAAATGATAGCCTTGCTGGGTAAAGCATCTTTGGTTGTAGGTTCTTGTTTTTCATCATTTTGAATATTTCATGCCAGTCCCTCCTGGCCTGAAATGTTTTTGTTGAGAAATCAGCTGACAGTCTAATGGGAGGTCCCTTGCAGGCTGCCTTTCTGTTCTGGCTTTTAAGATTCTCTCTTTGTCTTTAGCTTTCGCCATTTTTATTATGATGTGTCTTTGTGTGGGCTTCTTTGCATCCACCTTGTTTGAAACCCTCTGTGCTTTCTGGACTTGTATGTCTTTTTCCTTCACCAAATTAAGGAAGTTTTCAAAATATGTTCTCGATCCCTTGCTCTCTCTCTTCTCCTTCTAGTAACCCTATCACATGGATGGTGTTTTGTTTCTTGTTATCCCAAAGTTCCCTTAAATTATCCTCACTTTTTTTTTAAGACTTTTTTCTTTTTGCTGCTTTGATTGGGTATTTTTTTGTACCTTATTTTCCAAATCACTGATTCAGTCCTCTGCTTCATAAAGCCTGCTGTTTATTCCTTACAGTGTATTTTTTATTTCAGATATGGCATTCTTCATTTTTGACTGGTCATTTTTTTATGGTTGCTATACCTTTTTTCATACTATTGAGCATCCTTATAATCATTACTCTGAACTCTGTATCTGATAAATTACCTCCACTTCATTAACTCTTCTTTTGGAGAATTATCTTGTTCCTTCATTTGGGGCCTGTTTCTTTGACTGCCATTCTGGCTGCCTGTTTGTGTTTATTTCTGTATATTAGGTAGATCTACTATGATTCCCAGTCTTGGTAGGGTGGCTTTATGTAGTAGATGACCTGTGGGACCCAGTGGCACAGTCTCCCTGATCACCAGTCCTGGGTGCTCTAATAGTGTCCCTTGTGCATGTTGTGTGCGCACTCTTATTGTAATTGAGTCTTGATTGCTTTGGCCCATGTCTGGACTTGACCCTCAGGCTGGATGACAGTGAGGCTCAACACCCAACACAACATGCAGGCTGCTGTGCAGCTGCTCGTCACATGGAATAGAATTTGCCTCAGCAGGGTTTGGTGCCTGTCAATATCTATCTGCCTACAGATATGCTGCTCTGTTGTTGTCTGAAGCTGGCCACTGATTGCACTGGTCCAGGCCTCTTCAGAGTGACCGTGCTTCAGGCCAGTGTCAGACACTGTCTGCGCTTGGCCCTGAGCAACCTGTTTGGAGCTATCAGTGAGCCACAGCTATGGCTCCCTCTGCTGGCCTGGTGCATGTGGAAAGAACCAAGTTCTGCACTGAAGTCTGTTTTTACTAGCTCCGGGCCCAGGAGCAGGTCAGGCAAAGATTCAAAGCACCCAGGGATCCACCTCTGCCTGCAGAGTGTCTGTTAGTGTCAGTCATTTAATGAGCCTCCAGCTATAGTCAGGGTTGAAGTTCCACAGGGTGGGGCAAGAGGGTTTCCAAAGGACGTGACTATTGTTTACCCCCAGGCTAATGCTGCCTGAATGGTAAAGGTCTGCCTGAGAAAGATGGCTTCTGCAGTATTGGGGACTGACTCAGCACAGGGATCCAGGCATCTTTAGTCTCAGCTCACTTCCCAGAGCCACCAACCCTGGACTCTCTTCACACAGTTCTAATCCAGTCTGTTCTCCCTGTGCCAGAGCCCAAAGTGAGTTGCTGCAAACAAAATCTTGTGTGTTGGCCCTTTAAGAGGGCACCTGCATTTTTAGCCATCTCTCCCTGGCAGTCGGAAACCCTGATGCTTTTCACAGCCAGATGTTATGTGGGCACTTTTCCCAGTTCTGGTGCTCTGGGCTTGGGAGCCCAGCTTGGGGATTAGACTCCAAACTTCTCAGGGGGAACCCCCTAAAGCTGAGATATCCCTTTGGAACTTTGGCTGCTGCCTGTGAGAGCCCCACCAGCCCTCCTGTGCCTCCGCACTTCCTATCAATCTCAGTGTGGCCTCCTCTTTAAGTCCTTGGTTATTAGGCTTCTCTCAAGCTAGTCTTCAGTTGGTTATTCAGGATGATTTTTTATATTTTAGTTGTCATTCCAGGTTGGTCCTGAGAGAAGATCAGTGTAGCTTCCACTTAATCTGCTGCCATGTTGGACTCGAGTGTTGTTTTTAATTGCTATAATTTGGTTAATATACTTAAACTGAGTGACAGTTTTATTTCAGAAATAAAAGTAATTTTATTTATATATTTTCTCTCTACTCTATGAAAAAATGGTTATTTAAATTTAACTTAAACACACTAGAAATGAAAAAACTATAAGAACTAAACTGTAATAATATTAGGAATAAAGGCAAATGTGTCTGTCATGAAATAATAATCTAATTACAAATTCATTTGAGGCTTGCTCTTTACCATAAGAAAAAAATATATAAAATAAGTATACATGTGTATATGTGTGTATGTATGTCCAGGTGCCTCTTATGTTATTTTTAGTTCTTGTTTACATTGTTTATATCTGTGTCTAGCTACTTTGATATTTCAGTAGAGATACGCATTAAAAAGAAAATAACTGTCAGTATTTTAATAATTTTCTAATTCATTAATTCATTTTTTGATTTATTTTTGAGAGATAAAGTTTATTTCTGAGTATAACTTTGGCTCCATCCCATGGACAAGTTTTTCGGGGATTGGAGGGCTGATCATTAATATTTGTTAAGAATTAGCCCTTATTTTTTATTAAATGATTTTCATATAATACCTTATTTAATTCTCACAAGAACCTTCATTTCCTTCATTTTGCATTTGAAGAATCAGACAAAGTAATTTATTTTTCCAAGATGACTCAATAGTATATGAATGCCAGAACTGGAATTTGAACTTAGTGCTGTCTAATTCCAAACAGGATATTTTTCCTAGTTTTTCCTTATGTTTTATAGACTCTCTGAGTGTTCTTATTGTCATGATTTCCTGAATTTTCATAGTTAGAGTTTGTATTTTCTTTAGGACCAAAAAGTTATTTATTAAGCAAGTGTATGTTTTTCTTGTTTAATTTGTTAAAAAATTTTTAATTATGTATGTAGTTGGGGGGACTGGGTGTGGTTATTTTTTTGGTGGGTAAGAGAGTTACTTAAATGTTTTATTGTCAGTCTTTAGATTTACTTTATTGTGCTAACCGAATATGTTTTCATAATTTTCTCTTGTTTCTAATTTTTTAGTGTTTTCTTTGTTTTTAGTACATAATTATTTTTAAAGTTCATTGGTGCTTTAATGTCTCTAGATATAAAAGTTCTCATACTTTAGATCTTTCTCTCTCTCTCTGCCTCTCTCTAAAATCAATTAAAAAAGAAAAAATTGCCTGGTTGGTGTAGCTTAGTGGATTGAGCATCATCCCATGGACTGAGAGGTCCAGGTTTGATTCCCGATCAGGGCACATGTAGGGGCTCGACCCCCAGTAGGGGGCGTGCAAGAGGCAGCCGATCGATGTTTCTCTCTTCCTTTCCTCTAAAAAATCAATACAAACATATTTTTAAAAAAATAAATAAATAAATATAACTAAATTAAAATGGAGAGGTCTGGACTTGGTAAAAACCAAATTGAACTTTAAAATGTGTTGTTTCATCATCATTTTGTTGTGCTTTTTTAGCTAGTATTTAATAAAGAAATGTATAAAATTTCCAGTGGATTTATTTAGAACTATAATTATTTTTTATGAATCATGTATCTTTAGTTTTAATATAAATATTCTCTTAAGGAGACTCCATGTAATTTTTGTTAACTAAACTTTCAAATTTGAAAACAGCCCTGTAATAAAGTAAGTCATGGCTTCACATTATTTGTCAGAACTTATGATACCTTTTATGAAGCTTTTTTTTTTTTTAACTAGGGTAATACATATTTCGGTGACTATTTTTACAGACTAGTTCTTTTTAGCTCTTTGATGCTTTAAGTTTTATGTAACTCTGATCTTTACTGGTTTTTGTTGTTTTTACTGTTTTTCCCCATTGGTAAGTCCTCGCAGTTGTGCTTTCTGCAGATAATCCCAAATTGACCATTTGTCACCACCTCCATACAACTACATTTAGCCTCTTACTGGATTTTCTGCTTCCACTTCTTCTACACAGACTTTTCCCTACATAGCAGATACAGAGAGTTTCCTAAAAACGTGTGCTCCTCTGTCCAGAACCCTCTGCTGGTTTCCCATCTCGAAGTTAAGAAGTGGAGTCCTTGGCCTGGCCCTCAGAGTCCAGTGTGCCTGGCCTGTGGCTGCATCTCTAGTCTCCCCTCCTAGCATGCTCTCTCTCCACCCTGCTCCAAACACAGGATGTCCTTACACGGGTTCTCAAACATCTTAAGCACACTCATACCTCGGAAGATTGACACTTACCACCTTCCTCCCCAGATGAGTTTCTTCCACACTTCATTCAGGAATTTACTAAAATACTTTTTATCAGCGGCTGTCTCTGACTCCTCATATTTAAAATCTTCCCACCTCACTTACAAAGCAACCTACATGCATAATTACAGACTTTTATGTCTTTTTCTCATCCTTAACTATATTCTTACCTGGGCCTAATTTGACAGTAGATATTTTTAGCAACCTGTTCTATTTAATTCTTTCAAAACATTCAGATTAATTTTTAAAAAAAATATTTTTATTGATTTTTTTAGAGAGGAAGGGAGAGAGAGAGACATCGATGTGAGAGAGAAACATGGATCGGCTGCCTCCTGCAGGCCCCCCACCAGGGATCGAGCCTGCATTCCGGGCATGTGCCCTGACCAGGAATCGAACCGGGACTTGTCAGTCCATGGGACGACACTCAATCCCCTGGGCCACATCAGCTGGGCTAAAATTATAGAATCAAAATCTCTATTTTGTACTGATAAAATCATGGCCTTACATAATATTTTATTAACTCATAATTATAACTAAGATGCAGTTGGCGTAAATGTTTGGGGAATAAACACAGCTGACGTTTGCTGAAGTTGAAACTTAACTGGAGGAAGCAGCGTGTGGTGTTTATTTTAGAGCTGTCTCCTAGACTGAGTGTACAGGTTACTGTGGACATCAGTCAGAATATTTTAAAGACGTCTTTGTTAATTGTCCAGGGAATTGATCAAGTAGAACTTGATTAAAAGAGTTTCGTTTGTAATTAAAAACAGGAACTGAAATAAACTTAGCTTGATTATGTAAAACACCTCTTCTAGATTATTCTAAATTGTTGGATTAGCTCATCTTGAAAATCAACTATGTAATTATTTATAATGGAAACTTTAATATGAAGTTAATTCCCTGGAGTGGGAATAAAGGACTACTATAGAATTGCTGTTTTTCTTAAAATACATCATAAGAAACACATCTAATGAAAAAATTTTGGAAATGGATAACAGTGATGGTTGCACAACATTGTAGATGTACTTAATGCCTCTGAATTATATGCTGAAATATGGCAAATTTCATGTTATATATATTTTAACACAATAAGAGAAAACATTGACAATAAAAAATATACCTAACACTTATATTCTTTTAATGTAAATAAAACCCCTGGCAAAATGACTGTACAGTGTAGAAGAAAAAGAATTTATGGATTTAGAAGACTTGTATTTATGTAATATAGTAGTCACCCCTTATCCGCAGTTTTGCTATATCCGCAGTTTCGGTTTGCTGAGGTCAACCGCAGTCCAAAAATATGAAATGGAGAATTCCAGCATTCAATAATTTGTAGGTTTCCAATTGCATGCCATTCTGAACGGCATGATGAAATCTCGTGCTGTCCCGTTTGTCCTGCCCAGGACGCGAGCCTTCCCTCTGTGCAGCGTGTATGTACTGTGCCCGTGCCACCTGCGGTTATCAGAATGGCTATCAGATAGAGAGAGAGAGAGAGAGAGAGAGACCACAGTCACATAACTTTATTACAGTATGTTGTAATAATTATTCTATTTGTTGTTGTTAATCACTTGCTGCGCCACAGTTATAAATTAAACTTTCTCAAAGGTATGCACGTATAGTTCTATCCTCGGTTTTAGGCGTCCACTGGGGGTCTTGGAACGATCCCGCACAGATAAGTGGGGACCGCTGCACTGGCTCTACCAGGAGTGAGGTGGATCGATTTTGGCAAATCCTTTACTTTGTCTTAGTTTTCTTATGTTTCACATGAATGTGCTTATTCTTCTTAACCTTCACAAGTTTTATGAGGGACAAATGAGGTTATTTACATAAATTATAAGCTAATCAGTTTATAGATTTAATTGGAACTTTTCATATTTTGAGAAGAATAAATCATGGAACTGACTGTTGGTATTGGACATAAGATTTTATCTTGAGGCATTTGCTATTGAGGTTTTAAAAATGTTTAAATTGCTTATTATCAGTTTTGGGTGGTTGTTTTTTTGCATGTGTGAAAATCTGTCAGTCCCACCCCCTCCCCCTGCCCAGGAGATAATTAATTGAGAATGGAAAAGTTTAGCTTATATTTGGAGAGTTTACTTCTTACTGGCATTATTACATTTTCAGGTTTTTTAAATTATCATTATTATTATTGATGTCTTTGCTTAACAGTTCCTCTTCATAACCTCTGAAGAGAAAGCCTCCTAAACTGAGATAGATATTGAATAATCTTTTTTATTTGATGTCAGTAAATTGAAAATCAGTTATCAAAAAAATAAAGTTTATGCAGGGGACAGAGAGTGGCAGACTGGGTAAGGAATAGGGATGGAGTCATAAATCAGATTTAAGTGATAGAAACTTATGTAAGTGCCTTTCTGGTTGCTCACCTTGAGTGTACTAAAATAATTTTTCCCCCCTCTGAATAATAAAACTTGGAGGAACTCAGTATTACCTAATTTGCAGAAAAATTTTTTCACAAAGATAGAGATAGGATGTAGGAAAACGGGCAATAGAAAGCTCACCTTGGAAAGAAGCTCTTTTAAAAAGATAAGCAAAAAAAAAAAAAAAAAAGATTCAGAAATTGAAGAGGAAACAACATGTACCAGGTGAAATATTTATTAAATGTTCTATTTGGGGCATGACAAAGACTTCTATGACCTAGGTTATGATGTACAACCTAAAAAAAATTCACTATCTTAAACTTCTTTCATCATTTAATCAATAAATACATATTGACTATGATTGATAGAGCAAATATAGCCTATGTTCAGTTTCAAGTGATTCTTTTCCCCCTTAGTGGAAATGTTTCTGCTATTTTCTCCAGAATTACTTTAGATAGACATGTGGCCCACTGACACATTGTAAAACTTTAAATTTGAGTGCCATTAGGCAGCATACGCAATCTTCTATTTGCCATGGTCTCTGCCATTCCTGTGGTTGTCTGCCTTACCACACTCATTTCACTTACGTGAAGCATCTGCCCTCTGGAGGCATATGTAACTCTTGCTAAACCTTTACATAACGGGCAAAAGGCAAGCATGAAAAGCAGAAGGATAATTCTTGTTTTTCTAACCCATGCCTGCAAAATGCTTACCTTTTCCTGGCATGCCCAGTGAGTGAGGGATTCCCACAAGGCCTGGATGGACAAATCTGAAACTGTGATCTTTAAATTATCCCTGTGCATGGTGTCTTCTCCCATGTTTAGTTATAACTTTCTAATTTTTCAATGTTACCAAGTCTGTTTGTCGTTTGCTATAATATATTATGCATAAAGGACTATGCTAAATTAAGCCTGAAGCCACAGTCTGGTGGAGAGGAAAGACTTCTAGTTTTATCTAGTTATTTCTCAGACTTTTTGAATTGATATTTATTGGAAAGGATACATTTCTTGGAAACCTTTTTTGAGGGAGGAGGTTGATTAATACAATAATATCCAATTATTTTTAAATGAATGTCCTCAAAATGTAATGGTTAAGCTGTTTACATGGTAACAGAACTTAAATCCTGTACATTATTACAGAATTTGAAATTGAAAACTCCGTGAACCATCTATGTATCATCCTGTTTAAAATTACCCTGTCCTCATTCTTTCTTACTCTGCTTTATTTCCCTTCATCGGACTTTTTGCCGCTCAACATATTATGCATTTTGTTTCTTTATTTGTCGTTTGTCTCTTTGCACTGTGTAAGCCATGAGGGCAGGTATTAGTCTCCACTCACTGTGCTCTTTCACGGCTTAGAGCAGTGTCTGACACAAAATGAATGAGAAACTTTCTAAATATTTGGTATATGTGTTCATGAAACCTTTCTCATCCAACTTGAGTATGTTCTCTTCAGGGTACTGCCCTCTCCTTTCTATCTTCAGTGTTGCTTTAGCTTCATATTTCTAGAACACCGACCCTGGTGTTGTAACTTCCCCGACTTTAAGACCTCCATTGCCTGCAGGATGACATCGGCGCTGAGCACATCTCACATAATCTTCTTACTTCATTTTGTCGTCTGTTTGTCTGTCTCCTTTAACCAGACCTCTGAGCTCCTCGAGGAAAATAACTTTGTTGTTCTCATCTACTGTACCTAACACAGAGTCTGAAGTGTCTGTGGAATGAAGGAGTAATGTTCACGCTGCAAAACTGGAAGTCCAGACGTGCTAGGACATGTGTTGATGCTTCTGCTGCTGGCTACCAGTCAGACTACATCCTGTGTTTTCTGACTCCTTTGGTTCAGTGCTCTCCCACTAATAGGAACGAATTTTGATTTTTAACAAAAAGTCTTCTTGTTTCTTCACTTACAGATATTGATGATATTAAGAAGTACAAACCAGGTTATTTGGAAGCTACGCTTAATTGGTTTAGATTTTATAAGGTGCCAGAGGGAAAACCAGAAAACCACTTTGCCTTTAATGGAGAGTTCAAAAACAAGGTGAAGATGATCATCTTTGTTTTAAAATGTACCTCGTGATAGCTGTACAATATTTTCTCACTTTTGAGGTTTCTTGTATGAATATTTGTGTATAGCAGGATAACAAAAGTTTTACTGACTTCTATACTTAAGGACATTATTTCATCATTTTTATTTAAAAATTTTTTGGGGGAGATCTCTCTTAGTGAATCAGTAGATTGATGAATGTCTATATCCATCTATTTATCTATTGATAATCTCTTTCATCTCAGAAAATGAGGGTTTCCATGATGAGTCTTAATTCTTCAAATTCTCTATGAAGAAAAACTGTCTATATACTATTCTGGAGAGGACACAGTTACTTGCTATTACTGTGAATCGATAGGGGCTTATCTCCTATGTGCCCATTCTACCATGACTGAATTCAGCTGCTAATTTAAGAAAGCACTTGAATTATCTTGCTGTCATAGGATTTTCTATTAGAATATTATAAACTATCTTTAATATGACACAAATGGAGAAAATAGGCCAAAGAGGGAAAGTGTAAAACATGGAATATTTTTTAAAGGTTATTACCCCTGTATGAATTACACATCAGAAACCAACATTTAAGTGGGTGCTAATAAATAATGTTTTGTAAATAAGCCATGTTAATGAAAACTAAAATTTACAGTAAGTATTTTGCTATACAAGAATTTATTGCTGGACCCAGTATTTTTTAAAGGCATATTAAAATAACCCTTAAGATCTTGAGTGCTTTGTAATTGGATTATTAAGTATAAATATAAAACCAGGTTCAATAAAACTTTACAAAAACAGGTACCAGGCTGAATCTGACCCACAGGCCCTAGTTTGCCGACCCCTGATTGGATTATTCCCATTTCATTCCATTTTATAGAAGAAGAAATTAACATTTAGTGACATTAAGTAACTTGCCCAAAGTCAAACAGCTGGTAAATAAGGATGCCAGAATTTATACTCTGATTTTCCTCACACCAGAGCTCATGTTCTTATAGGGATTATAATGTTAGTGTACTATGTTAATATTCCATGTTAGTATAATGATGTGATTGCTGTGTCTTTTTTTTTGGTTTGGAACTAGGCATTTGCTCTTGAAGTTATCAAATCTACTCATGAATGTTGGAAAGCATTGCTTATGAAGAAGTGTGATGCAGGGGCTATAAATTGGTAAGAATTTGTCTTTTCTACGTAATGCTATTTTATTATTAATTGGCAATAAACAGTCATATAGTAATACTACTCAGATTTTTTTTTTTAAAGAGAATTGCAATTCTTTTTTTTTTTTCACTTAGGAAATACTTATAGTGTATCTATTTGGAAGACATTACTAAGTGCTGGATACCATGAAAATAGTAATTGACACATCATTTCTCAAGGGATCTATAGCTTAGGGGGGCATTTATAATTTTAATATTATTATATTATGGTAAGTGCAAAGGTAGAGTTAAAAGCATTAACAGTTTTTCAACATACAAACATATGGTTATTTTATTTACCTTCTAACTACCACATCATTTCTTGATAAGAACAGTAACAGCCTTCTTATCCAGCAACATCTGGATCATAGCTGATGGATTCAGGGGAATCAAACAATAGCAACATATATAACTCAATTATTTATTTTACTTTAAAACATTAAATGTACATTTATAGACCTTTTCTATATTGATTCCATATAGATTATATATATTCTAACATAGTGTGTAATGGAAAATAAAGATCAGCCTGTCTGGTGTGGCTCAGTTTAACATCATTCTGTGCACCAGGAGGGCGCTGGTTCGATTCCTGTTCAGGGCACGTGCCCAGGTTGTGGGCTAATATCCCCACTAGGGGGCATGTAGGATGCAGCCAATCAGTGTTTCTCTCTCATCAGTGTTTTTATCTTTCTCTCCCTCTCCCTTCCTCTCTTTCTAAAAATCAGTAAAAACATATATAAAAAAAAAAAAAAGAAAAGAAAGATCAGATCCTATAATCCTTAAACTCCTTACAATGAAAACCCCTTATAGATTTGTAGGAAAAAAAAAAAAAACCTTTTTTTTTTTTTTCCCTAACCTTTCACTGTTGTTTTATCCCACACCTGATTTGACACCAAGTTTTATAGTGATTAACCTTTATTAAGGCCTTTTAGAGCCTCAGTAGTTTTAGAACCTCCTTAGACTTCATAGAAACAGTTCTCTTTCCATACTCCTTTCATCTGTGAGCATAATTACTGCTTAAATTGTGGAATAATAATAACAAGGACAGCCGACATGAACTGACTCTGGGAAATCCTAAATGTCGGAAGCAAAATTACACATCATCCTTGAGAGTAGATACCACCCCACTCCATCATTCCCTTCTCTGAGTGAGGGGAAATTGGGAAGCCAATCTCCTCCAGCAAATGCTAGTGAGGGTCTCCTGCCAGGGGCTGCCCTGACGCCAGGATTACTGCTGTGAACATAGTAAACAGAGCCCCTGCTCAGCTGGAGCACGAAGCCTGGAATCGAGAGAGACGTTAGAGAAATCATTAGAATAAATTAGTCAGATGGAGGAAAGAAGTAGTCTCAAGGAATATTTTATCTAGGTCATCAAGAGTCTCATCTTACCTGTGACACTTGGGCATTATAGCTTCAGGTTCTGTTTCTCATGCAGGCTAATGTAACAGCCTCAACTCTGATATCCTCCTCCCTGTTTTCTACCCCTCATTCAGACTACTCTTTTTTTCAGCATAGTCTTAAAACTTAGGTCAACGTTTCTGATTTAAATAGTATAATTTATTAACAACAAAGTCTTCCAGTCCTGACTATCCTAGGAACTAATAGACTGAGTTGGTCTTCAGTGGTCAGAAATTCTAAGTCAGATATTACAGTGATGAGGTAAAAAAGAAGGGATCTCTGATTGTCTGGAGAGGTATTTGCTTGCTATTTGCTTTCTTACTTATCTCCTTTCCTGATCATATTTTCTGAAAAGCTTCTGCAGTCCTCAATGGACCTGTGTGTTTCCCAGGCTTCCTCAGCTGCACAGCTGGAGACCATCACTTTGGTTAGTTTTTCTACAGCTTGATATCATTCTGTCTGTGCTGATTCTAATTATCTTTACCCTGAGGGTAACTTTATTTCTAAGCTCTGGAGTTATTTTGCTATAGTCTTGGTAATGATTAGGACTGCAGTAGTAAGAGTTGTCATTTATTGAACTCTATGCTGTTTTCCAGGTTCTAAGTGTTTTATGTGTGTTATCATTAGTACTCACAAGAACCCTATAAGCTATATCATTATATCTCTGTTGTAAGCATGAGGAACTGAAAGCACATAGAGATTAAATGACCTAAGGTCACACTGCGTGTGGAGCCAGGATTTAAGCCAGATTCCAAATCTACTCCATAGCTGTGGTATACCTCTGCCATTTTAAAGACGACAACAAAATAAAATTTTAGCTTAACAGTGATCAGGACATAAATTTCTAGGTATTAATTATATTTGTCTAAATAATATAAAGTCAAAATCTTTAGAATTTTAACTCACCTTTCATTTTATCACTACTTGATTTGTAAAATATATTCATTTGTTAAATTTGTATTTCCTTTGTCCTTAGTGAATAAATTACTTTTCTCGTAGTTTCTTTAAATGTATGTTATTGATGAGGAAACTGCCTCCGCTTCCTTTTCACCTGTTTTCCCCACTTAGCTCAGGTTAGGTTCCCCTTTCTTATCGCAGCAGCTCTCATAACACCACGTGCATGGGGACCACCTAGGGGACCTCAGAAAGGTTCCCTGTAAGCACTCTCTCCTTTTGTAAGCCTAGTGAATTAGGATCTCCAGGCCTTTACCTGTTTAAAAGCTTCCCAGGGGCTTCTAATGAGCCCCTCTGTGTATGAACCATAAAACCCGAACTTTCTCCAGAAGAGCAGTGAAGGCCTTCCCAGATCGGCCCCTGTCTGGTCTTATTTTCCATCACTTCTTGCCTCTTATTTCCTGTTCCAGCAACTGAGACCTGCTCTCCACTCCTCACAACACCACGGCCTTACTGCTCTCTAGGCCGGTGCTCACTGTGTCCTTTGCCATGATGTCTTCTCGTTTTGCGAACAGGCGAACTTCCTCGTTTTTAGACTTGGTTTGGACTGCATCTTCCCTGGGAAACTTCCCTTCCAGTAGCCCCAGTGCTAGCTGAGGTGCCGGTCCGCTCTGCATTGCCCCTGTGTGTTTCCATCAGTGCATTTACCAGGTGACTGACTACAGTAGTCCCCGCTTTCCCGCGGTTTTGCTTTCTGCGGTTGCAGTTACCTGTGGTCTGAGATATTAATGGAAAATTCCAGGGAAAAAAATGTATAAGTTTTAAATTGACACTGTTCTTAGTAGTGTGATGAAATCTCACGCTGTCCTGCTCCATCCAGCCCAGGATGTGAGTTATCCCTTCGCCCACTGTACCCACACTGTATACACTCCTCGCCCGTCCGTCACTTAGTTGCAGTCTTGGTTATCAGATGGATTATCAGAGAGAGAGACCACATTCACATACCTTTATTATTGGAGTGTATGTTAGAGTATGTTGTTATAATTGTTCTATTTTATTGTTGTTAATTTCTTACTGTGCTTAATTTATAAATTAAACTTTATCATAGGTATGTATGTCCAGGAGAAAATGTAGTGTATGTAGGGTTCCGTGGTTTCAGGCATCCACGGGGGGTCTTGGAACATGTCTCCTGCAGATAAGGGGGCTGCGGGACTTGGGTTATGGATTTGTGTCCTCCTCTAGAAGTTGCTTGAAAGCAAATGAATAAAGCTGCCTTCATGGTCTTTGTTTCTCACCTGACATGTAATAGCTACTTAACAAACAGCCGTTGGGGTTAACTTGAGTAATATCTTAAAGCCAACAAATGTTTGTTGTGTTCTTGGTGACTTCTGTTTCTAGGAGCACTGCGTTTAATTACGTTCTTTCCTGGTGTTTTGAGTCGTATCTTTCTCACTGTACATTCTGGTTTTTTACTCTTTTCCCCACTGTTCAGTGTACTCTGAAAACTACATAATTTATTAACAGAAGGAATGTCATTATTTCTATTCTTACTTGCAGTAACTTTAAACTCTGTTGTAGGAGAAGTGCAGTTTTTCGCCATTTGGGTTTACTCTTCAACGCCCCTCACCCTCTCCTCAGCCACAGTTTATTTTTCTGCCTTTATTTTTAAGAAATCTAAAATGTACTGCTCATTTTACCATTTTATTTCATTTCACTAACAATTATTTATTGTGATGCAAATTTTTCAAGTTTCCACTGATTCTCAAATGCCCTTCTAATTGTAAAACTGCTTTAATTCAGTTACTTACCACTTTTGTACTCATAAATTGTTTTGTATTGGAGCTGCTCTCCTGTTTAATATGCTCTATACAATACTGTCAGAATAGTCTTCGAAAAATACACATCTGATTGTCATTTTTATTCTGAAACACTTGATGTGGTTCCCTTCGATTATAGAAGATGACCCAGCTCCCCTGGACATGAAGCAGTGTGTCTAAACCTGCGTGTCCCCCTCATCTCATCGTCTTTCCTGCATCAATGACATTCTTCAAGAAGCAGTTTACATGTCACCTCTGCAAAGAATTTTTGTTTTTTTTCTGGACAGAATAAACCGTACTCTCACCTGGGCTTACATCACAGCTATACACACCTCTGTGGAGAACTTGGAGCGGTTTATTATTTTTTCTTTCTTATGCTCTTGACACATATAGGTAGTTTATGCTTCCTGAATGAAAAAATATATATGTGCAGATTGTTTAGGTTTTAAAATCGTTTCTTTTTGCCTTTCCAGAGGAAGGTGTATTTGATCTCATACAGATGGCTCCAGTTCTTTTAACTTTGTATAGATTTACTTCAGAGTCACTTTTCTTCTGCAGACTCTGGAGGTTATAGTCTAAAATCATTGTCATTCTCCCCCCGCCCTCCCTCCCGCCTTCCTTCCCTCCCTCCCTCCATCCCTCCCTCCCTCCCTCCCTCCCTCTCTCCTTTTTTTTCTTGACTACTTTGCTGTAGAATGAAAAGCCTGGGAAAATCTATATCCTGGACACTGTCTTTGAAGATTCTCATGAGTTTGAGCCTTTGTCTGATTTGAGATTGTCTTGAAAAAAATCATTTCTCTTTACTAAAGGTCTCTATTGCTGGCCGTAAATTTCATCTTTTATGTGTCTGTTTATTATTTGCAGGTAATTTTCTATTTCTATTTCTTTTTATTTAATCAATTACTTTTGCACTATTATACATCTATTAATGTACCTTTTTATTATTTTTAAAGACAATTTGGGTTTGTTGTACACAGCATTTTGGTATTGCTCCTCTGTTGCTCTAATGTCAGGTCTGTTTATTTTGATGAGCAAGATTGTGTGTGGGCTATACAGTGTTTGTACATTTACAAGGAAATGTTTGGTATCTTATTATTATAAAAAGGAAAGCACATTTTTGTAGTCATATTTAATCTCATTTGTAGTAGACACCATCAGCTTAGTCCTTTTTCCTTGAAATGATTTTTCCGCTTCTCCTCTTGTAGGCCATGGTCAAGTTTGAGAGCTAAAATGATCCCTAAATATTGTAAGCTCCATAGGGGCTCTGTGGTTCAATATTGTATCCCTTGCATCTAGAGATGGTTTAGTTTTCATGTTAGAAACATTGTATATAACATATTTACTGCACACCTTGCTTTCTTCAGGGGACTAGCACTGAAGACTTTGCAATATCTCATTTTTTTGCCTTGTTGTTTTTAAATTTAGTTTTGACTTTCTTTAGGGAAACTTGTAACTTATAAGGCTTTACCATTTTCAATTTTTAGTTTAACGTGGGATGTAGAGAAGAGAATAAAAAATAGTTCAGTCTTAAAGATGATAATGTCAGCTTTCATCAATTTTATTCATGTCAAGAATGACAATAAATCCCACATCTTGAGCCTAGATAGAAAGCAAACTGACCAGTTACTATAATTGTTATATATACAATGTCTGATTGTAGGCAGATGTGGTTAAAAAAGATAAATGAATAAATAAATAAATAAATAAATAAATAAATAAATAAATAAATAAATCGATCTTCTTATCATATATAGTCCGACATATTTCACACATTGCAAAGATAAACTTGATAATGTATATCCCATAGATCCACTTGAGGGCAAGTGTGTGTGTGTGTATGTGTGTGTGTGTGTGTGTGTGTGTGTGTGTGTGTCATTTATTAGTTATTTCCTCTAGGAATCTGCTAATCACTTTTTCTTTCTATTTAAAAAATTAATTGGGCTTTAACTCTTCTTACCACCTCTTTCTGTATCCATTTTAATCTGATTTATTTGATGAACTTTATGTTTGAGAGGAATGGTGCCTTTGCTTTCATGTAGGAGGTTGGAAGTAGGAATCGGGTGGCGTGCTTGGGTAGGTAGCATGCTGTTTCCCAGTGCATGGAGAGGCTTTTGACTTTATAGAGCCTTTATTGATCATGGAAGGAGCTGCTGTCTTAATGCCTTACTGAACTTCCTTATAAGAAAACTGAGTTTTCATATTTACATAGTTTTCTCTCAGCACTCTTAGCTTAGTCTTCCATCCCTTTCTGAGAAAGAGATCCCACAATATCTTTCAGTAGCCAATTACAATGTTTATCACCTCACTTAGAGGAAAATTCTTCCTTATAGTCGTCCTTCTATGGGTCAGTTTATTTTTTTCTTTCCTTCAGTAAAGGTGAAGTGTAGTTTTAGCTTAGCCTTTTATATATACCAAGATATTATTTAGATTTGTATACTATTATATAATTTTATTTTGAGTTCTGGAGAGTGCAGTGCTGTGGAGCACTTTTATTTATAACTTTGCCTGAAAGAATGTACAAGAATCTCAGCTGTCCGAATTTATATTCATTCAGGCTCTTTTTACTGGCTAGAATCATACTGTCATTGTGGAGTGTTTGGAGCTGGTTTTCTTTTTGGTAGTTGCTCCTTTTTTATCCTGTGTACTAATAACCTTCTCTTTTCATTTGCAGCACAAATGTGCAGGTGTGTGATAGTCCTTTCCACTGCACTCAAGAGGAAGCAAAATCATTAGTTGAATCGGTAAGGGAAAAATGTCCTTTAATCTTACAAATGTCATGAGGAAGTCTAGCAGAATTTCTGAAAAATCTAGTAATGACAAGTATCAAGTCTTTGGGGAAGCATAAAGTTAAAAATAGCATTAAAATATATATTTTTTAAATCCGGGGAATTTAAGTAAGAAACCTTTTAGTTAAATTATTATTATTATTGGAAACCTTATATTTTTAATGTTTCATTTACTTATTAATCCCCTGCTTTGTCTCCAGAGCCTTTTTTAAAGGCACTTAAAGAAACATATGCACACAGTACAATAGGATTTTTTAAGTGGATGAGTCAAGATAAGAGCAGGACAGTGAGATGGAGTTGGTGTGAGGTCATTCACTGGGACACATGTCATCAGATACCTACTTAGTGGTGGCATGGTTTTAGTTCTGGGCTTCCTGGTGGCCAGAGAAACGGAAACATCCTCAATTAAAGCTGTTAAAGTGACCGTCAGTAAGAACAGAACCTTTCTGTTGAATTAAATTCTATTTTCTAAAGTATATTAACCATTAGATTAATTTCATATTGTACATCAGCAATTTGTTGTTGTTTGTATGCATTTGTTCTCCTCTGCACAGTTCTGTTCTCATGGGTTACCCACCATTCAGTGGGTACAGAGCAACTGGCTGCTGGTACAGGTGTATTTTGGCTCAAGAAAAAGGAATCAGGCTCCCTTTCTTCCCGTTTAGTTTGGCAATCTCACAAGCTTTCCATGTCATCGCTAGGAAGATATCCTTGGATTTTTACATGTCCTTCTGATTTTGCTGCCTGAAAATAACTGAATTTATTAGTAAATTAGTACTTTATTTGGATATCACTAAATAAGAAAATTTATATTCAGATAATCAAGTAACATTGCTATATGTAGTAACATTGCTATATAAAGGAATGATCTTAGACTAGAAATACCACTTATAAATCAAGTTCTAAAAAAATAACTATGAGGTAGGAAACTAGTGAATCTAAATGTTTGCTTTAGGAAAGCAAACACGTTTGCTCACTATGGCTGCTTAGAATTTTTTCTCATGAATTCATCGGCTATTTAATTAGTGCCTGCTCCGTGTGGTGGGACTCTAGGTGCTGGGGATGCAGTGCTAAGGAAAAGATATAAACACCTCTGCCCCTGTATAGCTAGCATTCTAGTTGGGGAGGTAGACAGTTATTAAATACACAAGTGATGAAAACTGAGCAGGGAAGAGGGGATAAAGAGCTTGGAGCGGGGTGCGCGGTGCAGTTATTTAAAGAGGTTAGTAGGACGGCCTCTGTGAGGAGAGGACTGCCATGGGTCACGATTCTTAGAAGGAAAGGGAAGGTGCCAAGTGTCTGTCTGAAGGAAGAGCTTTCTAGGCCACAGTCCCAAAGGCCATGAGGCAAGAGGATGCCTGACATGTTCTAGAAATACCCGAGGACTGCGGTGCCTGGTGGAGTAGAGAGCGTCTGGGTGACAAAGGGGGAGATAAGATCAGAAATGTTTGGTCCGGCCGGTGTGGCTCAGTGGTTGAGTGTCGACCCATGCACCAAGAGGTCGCCAGTTCGATTCCCGGTCAGGGCACATGCCCAGGTTGTGGGCCCAATCCCCAGTGGGGGCATGCAGGAGGCGGCCAGTCGATGTTCTCTCTCATCGATGTTTCTATCTCTCTCTCCCTCTCACTTCTTCTCTCTCTGAAATCAATAAAGGAAAAAAAAAATTTAAAAAAAAAAAAGAAATGTTTGGATCTGGGGTTTGGAAATGGAGTCAGATTATTATGAAAGACCCTGTAATAGAGTCAGTAAAGACTATTTTAAGAATTTTGTGTCTCATTCTGAATGAGATCGGGAGCCATTGGAGGATTTTGAGCAAAAGAGTGATATAATTTGACTTAGATTTTGACAAGATACTCTGGCTCCGTTGCTGAGAAGAAACTATAGGGAAGTGAGGGAAGATACAGAGAAGCCATTTTAGTAATGCAGGCCAGCATATCATTTATTTTCTTCGAGTTTTCAATTTTTTAAAAATTTATCTTTATTGTAAGTATTAAAGATGTCCACCTCTTTTTTCCCCCATTGACCCCCTGTTCCCCACCCCACCCCTTACCCCAGTCTGCCTTCAACCACACTATTATCTGTGACCATTGGTTATACATATATACATATAAGTTCTTTGGTTATCTCTTCCTGTCTCTTCCTGCCTGCCTCCCCCCCCACCCCCGAGGTTTGTCAGTCTGTTCCCTACTTCCATGTCTCTGGATGTATTTTGTTCATCAGTTTATTTTGTCCACTAGCTTCCACATATAAGTGAGATCATGTGATATTTTTCCTTCTCTGATTGGCTTATTTCACTTAGCGTAATACTCTCCAGGTCCTTCCATGTTGTCTCAAAGGATAAGAGATCTTTCTTTCTTACGGCTGCATAGTGTTCCATTGTGTAAATGTACCACAGCTTTTTTATCCACTCATCTACTGATGAGCACTTGGGCTGTTTTCAGATCTTAGCTATTGTAAATAGTGCTGCTGTTAACATAGGGGTGCATATATTCTTTCTGATTGGTGTTTCAGGCTTCTTAGAAGTTGGAATCACTGCGTCAAATGGCAATTCCATTTTTAATTTTTTTGAGGAGACTCCATACTGTAGCTGCACCAGTCTGCTCTCAAGTTTTTACCTATGTAGATTACATTCTGAACTTAGTTCTTGCCAATATTTACTATTACTCTTTTAAGGAAAACAAAATATTTTTATCTTTGTCCAAGTAGTCTCACCAATTTCAGATTAAGGCTATTCCATTTATTTTAGTTTGGGATCTATAAATAATAGACAAAGATATTTGTCTTAAAATTAGCTTCAAGATTAAAGTTTCTATCTTACATTCTGGTTTCTCTCTCACATCGATGTTTCTCTCCCCCCACTCCCTTCCTCTCTCTAAGCATGTCCTTGGGTGAGGATTTAAAAAAAAGGGGAGGGGATTATTGGATTTTGTTCATGAATATAGATGTTTGAATTTATATATAATCGTGAAAGGCATGGCTGTATCAAAAACAAATTCAGACATAGACCTCAACACACTGGGGGTCCATCCAAGGCAAAGCACTGACTGCCTTGTTACTCTGGGTGTCTGGCTGCAGCCCGTGGCCACTGCGACAGGAAGAGCACTGATAGTTCAGCCACAGGACCACTGTGAGTACGTTTTGTGATGTTGTGTCAAGTGTTCTTTTACCTAAGTTTATAGCCAAAAACTATGGGACTCTTTCTCAGTTTTTTAAGACTATGTGACTAGTAACTGGAGCTTTACTTCAGGGAGGAAGGTTCAGAGCATTTATAGGGAACAAAGAATGTGTGTGTGTGTGTGTGTGTGTGTGTGCACATGATTGTGGGTGTGTGTGTGTACACATGTGATTTGCCTTTCAGATCTAATATTAGTTGATACTTAAATGACAATTGATTTAACTAGTGGGGTTTAAGATGCTACTTTTAGGATCCTTTACTGTATGCAAATGTTATTTTGAAATATGTTGATAAGATTGAAACAATTTACAAGCTAATCTAATAGACATATGTAATTAGGGAATACATAAGTTTTTTTCTAGTACATGTGGACACATCCAAAAATTGAGTGTATATTAGGCCACAAAGGAAGTTGCAAAAAAATGGCAGTTGTCATGCAGACCACATTAGTAATAAAGTTACTAATCAGTTATGAAAATATTAAAAGAAAAACTCCAGATCTGTGTGTATGGAGACTAAAATCACTTCTAAATAAGTCATGCATCAAAACAGGAATTAGAACAAGTTATAAAGTATTTAAATTGAATGACAGCTAAATCACTATATGTCAAAACTTGTGCAGTGAACCAAAAATAGTTTTTGAGAGAAATTAAATGTATACAACACAAATGAAGAAAGGAAGTCGAGAGGCTAAACATTCAACTCAACAGTTATATTCTTTTTCCTATCTTTTTACATCATAAAAAAGAAAATTACAAAGAGCAGAGCAAATATTTGAAGAAATAGAAAACAAAGAAATAATGGCAAGAGTCAATTAAAACAAAACCTGGGTTTCTTTTTTAAGATAATTCATACAGACAAACCTATTTTTAAAAAGATGATGAAAGCCCTGGCCGGTTTGGCTCAGCGGTTAGAGCGTTGGCCCACGGACCAGTGAGTCTCAGGTTCGATTCTGGTCAAGGGCATGTACCTTGGTTGTGATTCGTCCCCGGCCCTGGGTGGGGTCGTGCGGGAGGCAGCCACTCAGCGTGTCCCTTTCACGTCGATGTTTCTCTCTCTCTCTCTCTTCCTTTCTCTCCCTCCCACTCTGCCTGAACAAAAATGGAAAAATGTCCTTGAGTGAGGATAAAAAATAAAAATAAAATAAAAATGATGAAATAGAGAAGGCACAAATAAAAATATCAAGAATTAAAATGAAAACATATTTAAATAACTGGAAAGAAATAGTATGAGATTTTTTTTTTGGCAATACCTTTCTAAACACAAATGAATTAACAATTTTATTTAAAATATAAATTAACCAGTATTAATTCAAGAGTAAATAGAACACCCAATTGATTTATAACAGTTTAAAAGGATACTTAATCATGAAGATGGCAATTTTTCCCTTATTAGTTAATGAAGTTAATCAGATTTTAGTCAGAATCCCAATAGAGTTTTCACTGAACTTGACAAGATGATCCTAAAATTTATACAGAATAGTAAAGGGCCAGGAATTACCTAGAAAGGATTGCTAAATTTAAAGTTTTTGTGTTTTTTTTTTTAACTCTAAACAACTATAAAGATACCTTAGAGTAAGTTAAAAGATAAGCCGCTGATTGGGAGAAGATATTAGTATATCAGCAAATACTTATAAATAATTAAAAACTTATTCAAATCTACAAGAAAAAAATAACTCGGAAAAAAAGGCAAACAATATGAATGGACAACTCACCAGACAGATACTTAACTGGCCAGTAAACGTGAACATTTGCTCTATCTCACCAGTAATCAGTGAGCTCAATCTAAGACACAATACAATTTCATAGTTATCAGTTGGCAAACATTTAGAAATCTGACCCTCCAAGTGTTCTTAAGCAAGTGGCGAAAGGGGATCTCTCGTACGTGTTGATACAGTTGATGAGAATATAAATTGGTACAACTGCTTTGAAAAGCAGTGAAGTCATTCCTAGTAAAGTTGAAGATGCTTATAACCCACTAAGAAATTGCCCTCTAGAATCTATAGAGTTTTTAATATATGTGTTTATGTGATCAGACATGGGAAAATTGGAAACCAAATAAGTGTCTATTAATTTTTAAAAACTGGATAAGTAAACTATAGTATATATATGTAGTAGAATACTATGACACTGGTAACATATGTAAGAACTATATGACTCTCATGGATAAAGCCTGGGCGAAAAATGTGTTTGCAGTAGTATATAGTATGCATTATTTTTTGTAAATTTTAAAACACCCAAAGCAGTAGTAGTACCATATACTTTTAATGACTACAAAGAGATACGGTGTTCACATTTCAAAAACAAATAAGAACAATAAACACCAGTGTCAGCTTAGTGATCAGGAGAAGTTGCTTCTGAGAAGGAAGAGAAATAAGATTTTAATATTGATGAGTAGCTAGAAAAAGAGACTTCAGTTGTAAAGTTTCTGAAATAACAATGTTAACTCTTTTAAAAAGCTATGCAGTAGGTATGTGCTGTAATAGTCTCAGTAAATTTTCTGTATGTTTGAACTATTTTATAATTTAGAAAATTTGTGTGCCCAGAAAACCCATGAAGAAAATTAATAAAAACAAAAGTTAGTTCTTTGGAAAGACCAGTAAAATTGATAAACCTTTATCCAGAACGATCAAGGAAAAAAAAGACAAATCTTCAATGTCAGGAATGAAATGAATGACATCACTGCTGAGTCTACAGATAGTAGGAGAATTGGGAAATACTGTGGAAAACTTTCTACCAATAAATTAGACAACTCGAATGAAATGGACACATTCCTTGGAAGACAAACTACCAAAGCTCACTGAAGAAGAAATAGGCATCTACAGATTAAACTTGTGTTTCAAAACCTTTCCATAAATACAACTCTAAGCCTAGTTGGCCCTCACTACTTTATTCGGCATTTTATTGAACGTTCTAGCCAGTGCAATAAGGCATTAAAAGGAACGAAAAAGCATCCAGATTGTAAAGAAGGACAGCATGAATGCCTATGTAGAATATCCAATAAAATCTACTGAAAACTACTGGAGTAATGATTTTAGCAACTCTGCGGGATACAAGATCAATAAACAACAAATGTATTTTTATGTACCAACAGCAATCAGTTGGAAACTAAAAATAAATACAGTATTTATAATGGCATCAAAAATATGAAATGTGCCCTGGCCAGTTTGGCTCAGTGGTTAGAGTGTCGGCCCACAGACCAAAGAGTCACAGGTTCGATTCCGGTCAAGGGCACGTGCCTCAGTTGCGGTTTGTTCCCGGCCCTGGTTAGAGTTGTGCGGGAGGCAGCCAGTCAGCCAGTCATTGTGTCTCTCTCACATCAATGTTTCTCTCTCTCTCTCTCTCTCTCTCTCTCTCTCTCTCTTTCTCTCTCTCTCTCCCCCCTCTCCCTCCCACTCTATCTGAAGGTAAATGGAAAAATATCCTTGGATGAGGATATAAAAAGATATATATGAAATACTTAGGGATAAATCTGGAAAAAAAATATCTGAAGAACCTATACCCTGAAAACAAGAAAGCATTGCCAACAGAAATCAGAGAACTAAATAACATGACCATGGGATGGAAGACTCAATACTGTTATGTCAGTTCTCTTCAAGTTGCTGTCAATTCAATGCAGTGTCAAGTCAAATTCTAATGCACTTTTTAACAGGAGTTAACAAACTCACATATGTTAATGCTAAGGTCCTACAATAAAGCAAACAACTTTGTAAAGAACAGAGTTGGAATAGTAACTATTCTTGATTTCAACACATTTTATAAAGCTACAATAATCATGAGAGTGTAGTAATGGTATAAAATTAAACAAAGAGATCAGTGAAAGAAAGTCCATAAATAGACCTACATATATATGGACAACTAATTTTCGAAATGATGATCTGGTCAACAAATAGTGCTTGAGCAATTGGCTGTTCCATATGGGGTGTGGGGGTGTGGGTGGGGGCTTCATTTCACACCTTGAACTATATATGATAATTATCTGAAGTATATCCTAGACCAAAGTTTAAAACATAGTACTGTAAGCCTATTTTGACCTTAGGTTAGTTAGACAGGATTTCTTATTTATGCCACTAAAAAGCACAATGTATTTTTTTAAATGATAAATTGGACATCATCAAAATTTTAAATTTCTATTCTGTGAAAAACACTTAATAGAAAGAAGTCACATACTGCAAGAAGATATTTGAAAATCATATACCTGATAAAGTGAGTTATATCCAGAATATATAAAGAACTCTCACAACTGAAGACTAAGAAAACAAAACATGCCCTTCCTCCAAAAAATGCAAAATATTTGAACGGTCACTTTGCCAAAGAAGATATACTGAAAACACATGAAATGATGTTCAACTTTACTAGTCATTTGATAAATGCAAATTGAAGACCACAATGACACACACCTATGCACACTTTTTAAAATAGCTAAAAATTTAAAGATTGGCCATACTAGTTGTTGGCAAGAATGTGGAGGAACTGATACTCCCATACCCTGCTGGTTGGAATGCAAAGTGGCACAACCACTTACGAATACAATTTGGCATTTTCTTGAAAAGACGTATACCTATCATACGATCCAGCCATTCCACTCTTAGATATTTACCCAAGAGAAATGGAAGTATATGTTCGTAAAATGACTTCTACACAAATGTTTATAGCAGTTTTCTTTGTAGTAGACAAAAACTGGGGACAACCCAAATGTCAATCAACAGGTGAAAGGGTAAACAAATAGTGGTATATCCATACAGGTGGGTACTACTCGACAACAAAAAGAAGTGAATTGTTATTGGTACATGCTACACCATGGCTGAATTTTTTTTTAATTGTGTTGAGTGGAAAGAAGACAGATGTACATGTTATATCATACCATGTGCTATGTAAGATTATATGCAAACACTCATGTATACTGACACAAAACAGATTGTTGGTTGGAGGGTTTGGGAGAGAGCCAGGAAGGAGGGATTTACAATAATTTTTACAGGGACTTAGAAAACTTGTGAATATGTTTATTGTCATGATCATGATAATAGTTTAATGAGTGTATATGTATATGTGTGTGTGTGTGTGTGTGTGTGTGTGTATCAAAGTTTATTTCATGTTAGTTTTAGTCCTTTATTGGAAGGGGAAAAAAAGGTTTGTTCTGGAGTCAGACTCTAGGTTCAAATACCAGGTCTTTTATTCTTTTTTAAAAATTTAATTTAATTTAATTTATTTTCATTGTTGAAAGTATTACAGATGCCACCCGTCTTTCCTCCATTGACCCCTTCAACCCTGCTCCCACACACCCTCCCTCCAGACTTCACAGCACTGTTTTCTGTGTCCCTGGGATATGCTATATGCATATATGTTCTTTGGTCAGTCTCTTTCCATCCCCCTGCCCTTCCCTCTGAGATTTGTCAATGTATTCTGTGCTTCCATGTCTCTGGATCTATTTTGTTCATCAGTTTATTTTGTTCATTAGATTCTACATATAAGTGAGATCATGTAATACTTGTCTTTCTCTGACTGGTTTATTTTTCTTAGCATAATAATCTCCAGGTCCCTCCATGCTGTCTCAAAGGGTAAGAGATCCTTCTTTTTTACAGCTGCATAGTATTCCATTATGTAAATGTACCACAGCTTTTTTGATCCCCTCATCTATTGATGGACTTGGGCTGTTTCTAGATCTTGGCTTTTGTAAATAGCACTGCTATGAACACAGGGGTGTATGTATTCTTTCTGATTGGAATTTCAGGCTTCTTAGGATATATTGCTATTAGTGGGATCACTGGGTCAAATGGCAATTCCATTTTTAATTTTTTGAGTAAATTCCACACTGTTTTCCATAGTATCTGCACCAGTCTGCATTCCCACCAGCAGTGTACTAGAGTCCCCTTTTCTCCACACCCTCCCCAGCACTTGTTTGATGATTTGTTGATGGTAGTCATTCTGGCAGGTGTGAGGTGATACCTCATTGTCATTTTAATTTGCATCTCTCTGATGATTAGTGACTTTGAGGAAAAAATGCCCAGCTCTTTTATTCTTGATTTGAGACAAATTATTTAATTTATTTATGCTTTGGTTTCCTTATTTATAAAATGGAGCTAAAAATAATATCTTCCTTATAAGGCTGTTGTGGAGAACTGAATGAGATAATCCAGGTATGATGTGGAGTAGCTAGAAAGTATTCAGTAACTGTTGGAGTTTATTGTCGCTGTTGTTATTAGTGTTGAGTTAAATTGACCACAGAGAGAAATCCCTTCTATTCCAGCCCTTTTCTGAATCCTTCAGTGGTGAGGTTGTCACTCCTTCATGAGATGGCCCATATTCCATTGTTGGATAGTGACAAGGTCAACCTAACTTATTCTGTGAGAATTAGACCCGTTTTCAGAAACTGAACAGGAAGAAGGGGAGGGAGAACGAATAAATTATTTTCCACAACATAATAACTTATTCTAATTCTTAACCACTTTTCCCATCTGGGAATTTTTTCCTCAGAATTCTCCCACATGCTACTGTTTAAGCACTTTCCTCATATTCTGCCCTCTGAGGAACTGGAAAACCTCCAAGCATCATGTGAAGCTGGGGAAAGTTTAAATTAGGTAATTTGTAAGGTTCTCTAATATGTAGTGACTGTAGTCATTTTATAAAAAAAAAAAAAAAAAAAAGAAGGTTGAATTTTGTGGGGTTCCACACACACTCAGTGCGTGTCGAACTGAGAGCCAGCCTCGTTCATTGCTAAAGGAATCCCAGACCTGCCTCTGACCCTACACAGCCTGGTAGCTTCAGGGAATTAAAAACCTTAGGATCTGGGATCAGGCCAAGAAGAACAAGTAACCAGACTCCTGCTGCGTTGTAGGGACCCAGTCCCATGATACCGGGAACCTTTAGCTCACAGTAGTGATAGAAAAGTTCCAGAAGGTTAAAGACATCTGCAACTGGGAAGATAGACTGCCTGCCAGAGAACTCCCACAGCCTCAGCCTGGCTTCGATCTCGCCCTCATGGCCCGATTCTAGAAGCAGTGTCAGGCCCACTGGAGCGGCCAGCGCCTGGAGATGGCGGGGGTGGTTCCCCTCGCACAGTGAGCAGCGCTTTGAAGGCAAGGGTAGGGAGCAAATCTCAGCTTGAATTAAACATGTATTATTCTGACTGCATTTGGGAGATCTCGTTTTTTCACTAGTAAGGCCTGCAGTAAATCTGAGTTTTGGATGGTCGTTTACGTTTGACGTCAGGACTTAGCTGAAGGGTAAAGAGCAGTGGATTCAGGGGCCAGGGCACAGTGGCCTTGGGGGCAGTGGACATCAGCTTGTAGTGTGGCCACATACTCCACCCCCAGCCTGGACCAGCAGTGTCGCGAATGCACATGGGTGTTTACAGAGAGACTCAGAGATGAATCCCTGTGGAGGACTCGGGGTGAAGCCATCCACTGAAGCCTTCCATGCAGTCTGAGGCATTGCTAGCATTTCAGAACAATCGCACTTTTCGCACTTTAAAAAGTTGACATCAGAGCCGTAGTCCATTTTCCCTGGGGCCCGCAACAGACACAGTCAGTGAAGCATCTAGAAGTGCTCACTCAACAGGTGCCGTGCTCTAGTGGGAGAAGACCAACTAAAGAATGTTAAAGAGTAGTTTCAAATACAAAAGTGGTGAGCAGAAGGGCAGTGTTACAGGTCACTGTAGCTGTTGGATAGGGCTTCTAACAGCCTGCCCCTCCAGTGGTTGTCCTGTGGGCCTGCGCTGGATCCCTCCTGAAAGCTGCTGGCGGCAGGAGGGGGGCAGGCTCCTTGCACGTCCCGGAGGCGACGACCATCCTTGGCGTCTGGTTATTGAAACCAAGCCAGCTCAGAACGAAGCTCTGACGTCTGTCTGGCCCGGACACCCTTTTATCACCAGGGGTACTTGGACCCCGTGGAGTGCCCGGCTGGAAGAGGCTTCCTGTGTGGGCACTCACCCGGTCGGAGCGACATCTCCCCCAGAGAGGGCTGTTTCCTTTGGAGCAAACCCTTCTGGGGATGCAGTTTTCTAACGATGTCACACTGCGATATGTGTGCCATACAGATGTGCTTTATGTGTGACTGAGCATGAATATCTTTATGGCAATTCGTTCTATGAAATTTAAAGTAATGCCTTTTCTTGATAAGTCAGGGTCTGATTCTAGTTAATTTATATCTCCTTCTTCCCTCTCCCCTTTCGCCTCTTGAAGGCTTCACTGTGCAATACCACCCAAAGACGGGCAAAAGAAATAAAAATAAAATCAATACCTACTAGCCAATTATATACATTCTTGAAGTAGATTGTACTTTGATAACCTTACAATACTCTCACGTTTTGTTTATGGATAACTAAGAAAATGCTTGTAGGGAGCTGCTGGGTTATCTGAAGGAGAGACACTAAGTACAGAGCAGTTGTATTAATCATTTGTATCAGTTTAAAATACAGTTCGTGTGTGGATAGGGACCGGGGCTAGAAAACGCTTTCTTTGGTTGATAAAAGAAAGAGGAATACTTTGGTAATGAGAATGATAGATTTGTTTCAAAGAAATAAAAGATATGACTATTTGGAGTGAGAAAAGGGGAGGAGATAGCATTTTAGAATGAGGGTTTAATAATACTGTTTCGTGGAAAATTTATCTTAGATGAGTAGAGGGTGCCCACATTCTTTTCCTACTGAGAAACAGAAGTCACTGAACATCCCTTCTTTGCTTACAAGGGGGATGTAATAGTGGTGATCCTGAGAGTGGGAGCTGGGATCAGGCCCTTTCAGATGCTGCTCCATGCATTTCTTTGTTCTTCCAGTTTCTGTAAGCGAGCGTTGTGTTTGTTATGAATGTTTAAAAGTCAGGAAACTGCCCGGCCGGTGTGGCTCAGTGGTTGAGCGTCGTCCCATGGACTGAGAGGTTCCAGTTTGATTCCCGGTCAGGGCACATGCCTGGGTTGCTGGCTCCATCCCCAGTAGGGGGCGTGCAGGAGGCAGCCGATCGATGTTTCTCTCTCACATTGATGTTTCTATCTCTCTCTCCCTTCCTCTCTCTCTAAAAAATCAACAAAAATATATTTAACAACAATAAAAAAAAAAGGTCAGGAAGTCGTTGGTAGTAAAATAGCTGATGTGTACCATGATCCCATGTTGTCGTTTTTAAATAGATGCTGGTCTCTCTCTTTTGGCATATCTTAATATGGAAAAATGTATAAAACATAAACTACCTCCAGACTTCAACAGTTCACTATCTCTGAGTGTTGGACTTACCTATGATGTCTGTTTTCTTTTATGTGAGGCTTTGTGCACTCTGAATATATTCTACCAACCAAGAAATACATTTTCAGAATGAAAAAGTTAAAACAATCTGGAAATTATTATTTTTTTTAAGTTTAATGCTAAATGTCTGAGCTAGAGTAGTTTGTTCATTTATTTTCTGTAATACTTTTTATGTTAATGAGAAGCGGCTCAGTTATTGTTTTATGTACCATACATTTTCTTCTTCTGACATGTTGGCAGCCCCAGCAAGAAGCAGCTGCCAATTTTAAATGGAAAATCTAAACAGCTAACTTTCTAACAAACTTTGTAATATGTGTCCTGCACAATTGAAAGAACGTAACAATTTCAAAGAACAGGCAAGTTACTCCCTTTTAATAGTCTGTTTAGAAAACCAGTCATTGAATCCCAAATGCCTAATCTCAATGAGTATAATTGTATGTTGTACTGTTACTTTCACACCCAGATTTATTTCAGTCCTACCAGCCTCAAAAACAGCCATGGTTAAGCATTTTCTCTGTGCTAGGAAACTGAATAGAATTTTTCTTGTTTGAAATACTTGGAAAATGTCAAGGATGTTTTACATAAAACGTGTACAGGGGTCTTTATTTACATTGTTACATCATCTTTTTCTATGACAGAAAGGAAGTCAAAGCATAATTGATTAGCATTTTTTTAAGAGTTGAAGGAATAACAACTTTTAACAGTTCATAATTTGGGGGAGGGGTGGATATTTGAGTTAGGGTTCTCCAGAGAAACAGTCATCAATAGGGTGTGTGTGTGTGTGTGTGTGTGTGTGTGTGTGTAGAGAAAGAGAGATAGTGGGAGCTTGGTGAGTCCAAAATCTGCAGAGTGCGCTATCGGGCTGGAAACCCAGAAGAGCCAATGGTGCAGATGAAGTCCAAAGGCATTTTGCTGGAGAATTTTCTCTTGCTTGGGGAAGCTGTTTTTTTTTTGTTCTATTCAGAACCTCATGTGATTGGATGAGGCCCACCCATCCAATGGAGGGCAATCTGCTTTATCCAGAGTTAACCAATTTACATGTTAATCTCAGCCAAAAACACATTCCAAGGTGACACATTCACTATCATAGGGAATATTTTAATACTGCTGAAATGTAAATGCTTTTTTCCTGCTGCGTTGTTCTTATCCAGTACTGCCCTTAGACCTAGAGGGTCCTGCTCTGAGTCCTGCTTTTTAGAGGGTCCTGCTTTGGCCCTCATCCAGTCATGTCCCTTCCCACAGGGCAAGACCAAGGGACCAAAGTTGTGCCTTCACCAGCAGCCCAAGCCCCCCATTCTAGACTAACCTTCCGGCTGCTCAAGACCCTGGCGTATTTTGCCCAGGCAGCTGCAGGCCCGTTTCCAGGGCCTGCGTGGGCATCTGCCCAAATTCACACCCATTGCTGTCTGGACTGTGTGCCCCCTGTGTCTTCTGCAGGGGTCGGGTGTGGCCATTTGTAGGTAGGGGTTGCAGAGATGTGTGGACTGGAATTCCCACCTTCGTGCAGGTGAGGCTCCCAGAGCAGAGGGAGCCTGGGTCGGGAGGAGGTGTGGGCAGGGGGAGGGCCGTGCGCCTCTTCTCACTCTGCCATCCTCAGGCAATCTCTGAGGCATGCGGAGTGCTAAACGAGAGCCTCAAGTCATTACAGAGGTATATGTACAAGCCAGGAGGGTGAAACGTACTTTACGTCCTAGTCATCACTGTGTTAGCTGGATTTATAACTTAAATATTCAGATGCATGGTGTATGGTCTTTGGTTTCTCCCTTTGCCCCGGACCTCCAGTGTCCAGGCACGTCTTCCCTCCTGAGGGTGAGCAGATTCAGAGAATTAGAAGTTGATTATCAAATGTGAAACCTGAAAAGTGTGTTGCAGAGTCAGGGTAGTGGTTATCTCTGGGGAGATGAGGCTGTGATTGGGGAAGGGCCTTCATGGTCCGTGTCTCGAGTTCGGTAGCGATTACAGAGATGCTTATTCTAAGGACTCTCGGGCTCTGTGCATCTCTGTCTGTGGGAAATGGATCTTCCAATAAAATGATTTTTATAAAATTTTGAAAATATATTTTTAGTTAGAAAAAATTTGTATGTCAAGAAATCCTTTCTTTTAAACTTGTCCACCACAGATTGTATTACATCTGCCCTAAAAATCTTGGCCCAGTCATCGAAATAAACAAAAATTATCGTAAAAATTCTAGAAAGCAGCTAAGTAAATTACATCATTTGTTTGTGGGCTTGTGTATGTGTACACACGTGCAGGCCCATACTTAGGAATGTGTGTGTTTGATTTTTGTCCTCAGCACCTCAGCCAAACAAGCAGCCGAAAGAAAACCTCTCTCCTCCTTCTCAGTAGTTCCCATGGTTAACGAGAGAAGATATTTTCAAGCATGCTTTTTTCATTTGACTCTTAAGTCTGTGGTTTATCTGAAAGAATGAGCAATGATAATAAAGGCAAAAGGAATATTTACTTTTTTCAGGTTAGAGAACCATTGTGTGGGAACTTGGTTCTGTAAATTTATGACAAAAACTTTTGATACAGTTTCTATATCTAAAAATTCATTGTCACGGAGATGCTCTGTTCTTCTCTTTCAGGTATCCTCTTCAATAAGTAAAGAAAGTAATGAAGAAGGTATCGTATGTTTGGGTTCTTGAGGAACTAGATATGTAAATTTATTCATTTACAGTTAGTGGAAACCCACCCCCAAATGCAATAGATTAATTTCAAAGTTATATAAACTAAGTAAAATACTTTAAAAAAGAGTCACTAAATGTTTCACAGGAAATAGCTTATATCCTAATTTTAGAAAATGACCAAGAGTACATTTATTACTTTTAGGCTAGAAAATGGCTGATTATGTAGTGACTTTTTCTGGTGAAGTAGAGTGATTCCAGCTAGTTCTGATAAATTTAAAAAGACTCAAAATGTCTGATTTGGGAGATTTTCTTTATTATCTTCCATCATTCTAATTATTTATTTTAACTGAATATCTTAAAAATAAAAATTAGTAGTATGATTGAAAATACCATATTTTTTTACTACCCTTATGTTTGAAGCTGTTTTGAGAAACAAGTAAAAATGTTCTGTGGTCATAGTTTCAGAATACAAGCAGGTGCGCGTGTCCTTTGCCTTTCAATATTTGGCAAGACCTTTAGTCTTTTGCTTTAATTTAAAACATTAGGAGAATATAGAGCTTGCAAATTTGGAGAAAAACGGAGAACTATTTACTGAGTCCAGTTCTCGGATGTTTAGAAAGGAGCAGGTCCATAGACCTGATTTCCTGGGGAAGCCACCCCCCCTGTGGGGAACTGACCCGATGTTTCTTGGTCCTGCTAGCCCAGTTTGGATGTTTGACAGGCAGTCCAGTTTTACAGTTCAAGACTTTTCTCAACTTTTTGTGCTGCAGCTAGGGTACTAACTTCTGTGTATTCGACAGAGACTTAAATGACCCAGAAAGAAATAGGAAATAAAGTGGGAAGGCTCTGGACTGTTTAATGCAGTTTTATATAAGACTTGATCTAAATGAGAGAACGTAAGAGTTTAAATGGAAGTAGCTTTAAATAGAGAAATGTGTCACGCTAAGCTTCTTGATTGTTTTTATCTGCCTACATACTTCCTAAAGGTCTAAATTAAATTTGTCTTCTTCTTCCTTCCTCCCTCCCTCGTCACCCCTCCCCTAACACCCTTCTGCCCCATTTTGAACACAGAGCAAGTATGGCACTTCCTTGGCAAGTGATGGGAACATCTGAAGTTCTGCCACAAGATTCCAGTCTCTCTAAGGCCTTCCAGACTGCACCTCCCTCAAGCGCTGGAGATAGGCAGCTCTATGAGAATTTGCTGACTTTCTATTGAAACTTCATTTCCCCCCCAAACTTCCTGAGATGTGCACTATGTAAATAAATACTGCTTTTGAATTAGTCTTGTCCAGGCATTTATTGATATGAAAAAGATTTCATTTAATTTCATAGCAGAAATTTAGAAGCATTGAGTTTTGACCAGTTCAAAGGTCTATGCCTGAAGGAGCCCAAAGATTTTTGTTGGCGTGTATTTCTATAGGGTAATGTAAAAATTACAAATTTAATACATTAGTAAGATTCTGTAGATATTATTGTTTTCATTTTCATACCTTATTATCCCTCTTCAAGTCCATTGCTGGTGGAGACTTTATTTAGCCAATCTCTGTTTACTTATTATTCCTTTGTAAACATTTACATTTTAAGGCTCTTTCCTATAATTTACTGTTTTAGAGGTCCCAAACTCTTTTTGAGTCTCATCCATTTGCCTTAGTTTCAGTTCTCATCTCCGTGTTGATGACCCCCAAATCTGCATAAGAAGCTCCTGTCTCTCTCCTGGGGTCCGCCTGTTGGACATCTCTTTAAATGCCTTTGACCCTTCTGGTCCAAACCTGACTTCATGTTAATTCCTTTGTTCTTGAACAATGGAATTATCATTCTTTTCGTCCCCCACGCAAACCCTTGATGTCATATTGGACCTATGTTCTCCTTTACTGATAAAGATCATCTACATGTTTTCTTTGTCATCTCCATTCCTTCACACTCATTCTTTGCTGATTGTCCCCCTTATTTCAGGGGGACTGTTATAATAGCCCCTTCTTTGTGCCTTTCTGCTCCAGTTCCTCTGCCTATTCCCCAGTTGCTCCAGCTCAGTTTTACACCCTCTTTCCTCCTAAGTCCTGCCTCTGGCTTTTCTCCCTCCATACCATCTTCCACATTCCTAAACAGTTGTTTTCCTAAAGCATAGGTCTTGCCTTGTTATATTTTCTTCCTAGTCTTGAGAAAAAAAAACAGCCTCTGATTTCCCCGGAGTCCATCCTCCAGCCACGCCCTGCTCCACACTCCTCCTCAGTGTGTCATGCGCCCAGTACTTGGCTTCTCTTGCCCATTCTGTTCATGTCTTTTTCTTCCCTGTTTGTTCTATTATTGTCATCAACACAGGACATTTACATAATATGCTTTGTGGTTTCCAGAGCGCTGTTAAGATAATAGTTACCATTTCTTGAGCATCCGTTCTATATTAGGCACTGTTGTAGATGCTCTGTGTGCAAATAGTGTAATAAGGTCGATACTGCCCCCTTTATATGAGGCTCTGAGAAATTCTATAACTTGCCGGGGTCACAAAGCTTGTAAGTTTAAGAGCCAGAGTTAGAACTCACGACTGTATGGCTGTAAATCCCGTGGGCTTTCCGCTTCCTTATGCGTGCTGCTTGCCCAATACAGCTCCCTTGTGATGTGGGCAAAGCTCAGAGCGTGCCTGTTTCACAAAAGAGGAAGCAGGCACAGAGGGTGTGATGAGCCCATCTGAAATAGCAGGGTCCCCTGAAGTGTCTTTGGGAATGTGTGAACCTCTTTGAGGGATATCAAAGAATGTAAGGAGAGAATTTATTGGTTTTAATTTTATTGATATATTGATTTTTTAATTGTGAAAATAATTTTTTTAATCCTCACCTGAGGATATTTATGCCATTGCTTTTCAGAGAGAGTGGAAGGGAGGGAGGAGGTGAAGAGAGAGAGAGAAACAGCAATGTGAGAGACACATCGATTGGTTGCCTCCAACATGCAGCCCAGTGGGATGGAACCTGCAACCCAGGTATGTGCCCTTGACTGGGAATCGAACCTACGACCCTTTGGTATGAGGGCTGATGCCTTATCCACTGAGCCATGCCAGCCAGGGTGAAAATAAAATTTATAGAAATAGAGAACATGGGGAACAGCTATCATTTTAATAGTTATAAACACGCTGAATTACCAAAGGATATATAAGTGGGCTGGAGGCATGTGGTGTATTAGTCTCCTGAACGTTGGAAGAAGCAGCCATGTCTGGTGGGCCTCTTCATATCAGGTGCAGCAGGGCATCTGTCAGTCACGTCCCGAATCCTGGTTTACCCCGAGGAAACCAGGGGTAAATGCTGATGCTTCCTCTTCTCTATTCAGAATACACAATACATAAGGCTCTTCCCCCTTTTTAAGTGCCTGGTTGCAAAGGGTTGAATCACAGAAATATTAGGGGGATTTGATTACATCAGTCTGCAATATGTCTCATTATGATTTTAATTAGCCAACCCTTTCTTTAGACACGCTATCTCATTAATGCTATTTTAAAATGCATTCATTCAACAATTACTTATTGACTATCTGTATATACACTAAGTCCTCACTCACGTCATCAATAGGTTCTGCAACTTCAAGTGAGACGATGCATAGCGAAACCAGTTGTACCATAGGCTAATTGATACACACAAGAGTTCCTGCAGCATCTCATCAATGTCATAACAAATGACACCGAGCAGAATGTGCATTGAGGACCTGCTGTGTGTAGCAGGTACCGTTCCAAGTTTTTAGAATACGTTGCTACAAAACAAAAATCCCTGCCTGTGTGGACCTTGCATTTTGTGTGGGGAAGACAGGTCATACACATGGTAAGTAATTTACATGCTGTGTGGAAGAGAAAGAACAGAATAAGGGGGATCAGCAATCCAGCTTGTGTCCAGGGTTAGGAGTGTGAATGGAAGTTCTGAATTGGGTAGTTCAGGGCAGGCCTCATTGGGAAGACGAGAGCTGAGCAGAGGTTGAAGAGAAGCGAGAGTGGGCCCGCGTGGGTCAGCAGAAGAGAACCAAGGAGGGGAAACTCCAAGAACAAAGGCTCCAAGGCCGAGTGTGACCCACTTGTTAGAGGAGCAGTAAGGAGGCCCGGTGGCTGGAGGGGAAGGAGTGGGGAAGGAGGAACAGAGGTGGCAGGGAGATTAGGGCCTTGTAGGCTACAGGCCAATGTAAGGACTTGGCCTTTTACCCAGATAAATGAGCCACCAGAGGACCACTCCAGCTGATCCGTTGAAAATAGATTGTGCTGGGGTGGGGTTTGAGGGACCCTATAGATCAAGGATGGAAACAGAAGATCACTTACAAGGTTTCTGCAGTAATTCAATACATTTGCTGTTTTTCCTTGGAGATAACTTTCTTAGTATAAATTTCCTAAAGTGGAGTCAAAGAATAAGAACATTTTATGACCAAATAGATTTTCATAAGGGTTATTCCAAGTTATATTGCCACCAGCAATATATGAGATTTCTAGGATAGGATATTTTATTTTTGTCACTGTTACTAATAGGTTTAAATGTGTTCTATATATTTACTAATTATATTGTCTTTTATGAATGTTCTGTTTATTTGCCTATTTGGATTCTGAGTACTGAAGCCACGTTTAAATCTATTAGCCCACAGCCGTCCAGAGTGGCTCAGTTGTGCACAGAAAAGTTGCTGGTTTGATTCGCAGTCAGGGCACATACCTGGGTTGTGGGTTCCATCCCTGGTTGGGGCATGTATGGAAGGCAACCGATTAATGTTTCGTTCTCTCTCTCTTACTCTCTAAGCATGTCCTCGGATGAAAATTAAAAAGAAAAAAGATACTAGCTTACATTCAAATACAAAAATCTAGACATGGGCCTTGGAAATGTTTATACTGAGTTAACTGGGAATAGGGTGAAATATACTAATTTTCCTGTAGACAGAATTAGCTACAGGAATAACCTTATTATGTTACTGCTACCTGGTCTCTGTTAAAATTTAAAAAGAAAAATGAAGATAAATTTTAAAGCTAACATTCTAACTTTAAAATGGTAAAACCAGTACAGTTTTAACATAAATAATGAGTGTCAAATGCATCCTCTCCAATTAAAGCAGCTAAAACTGGTGGCAAGTGTGCATCTGTGGTCCTTGACCGAGACAACTTGGCAGTTGGCAAGATCCAGCATTACCTTCTGAAAGCAAGGTGTCTCCCCACTTGGCGTGTACATCGTGAATCCTAGGATTCAGACCAGAATCTCATGAGATCAGGAGTACTTTTTATCCACGGGTAGCAAAAAGAGCTGAGCTCACAGTGAAATCAACAAGTAGACTTTGGTGTTCCTTCCTGTCCAGACCAGCAGCATGGGCAAGGGTGCAAGCCCAGGCCCTGTGTGTGCAGGAATCCCTGCAAGCTCCCATCCCCGTGAGCAGCGCAGACAGAGGAGCAGAACTCGGGCTGTTGCCCTTTTCATGTGTTGCATCCTGAGCTCTTTCTTATCCTCAGAGTCCATCTCAGATGCTGTCTTTTCTGCAAAACCTTCCCCAGTCCTCCACATTGAAATCAACCATTTCCTCCCGTGTGGGAGACTAGCACTATTGATTTTCAGCTCTATTACAGTATTTAGGTCATTCTGGCTTATATTAGAATTGTTCAGTGTCTCTACTGCTGGGTTATGAACTAACTGAGATCAGTGGCTGTGTCATGAAAATGTGGTATTATTGTTTCACACATTAACAATTCATGTTTGTTGTAGGAAACTGATACAGTACCCTGTGAGGAAGACAGATATTCTTTCCATTTTACTTATTAAGTCAAGTTTAGAGGTGTTAAGTGGATTCCTAGAAATCACAGGCCTTGTGCACCTGAAGTTCTGTTGCTGCTGTCGAAAGCATCACTCTGCTCTGTCCCAAAAGCCCATGTAAGATCTTTGAAATAGAATCTTGCCGGGGTGGGGAACGTCTGGCCCGCGGGCCGCGTAAGGTTCCCAAAATCAATACCAGCTAACATCACACCCTCACCAAATTAGCCTGACCAAATATAGCAGGCTAATTTTGAAGTTGATAATTTCGTATGGGCTGAGAATGGTGTTATAAATATCCCAATGGCCCTAGGCAGAAAAAGGTTCCCCACCCCTGCTAGGGATCTGCGAAAGAGATATAATATCCAACCTAAATACTTGTGCTTTTAATTTATTTTATTTTGTTTTTAATGTGTACTCACAGAACTCACAAATCTGAAGGTGAAAATAAGCAATTTCTTTTTTTTCTAAGTTGTGTAATTCTTGCCTCCTAAAATTCTACTCATCACTGAGATTTTTCTTAAAATCCTTTCTAAATTATTTTATTATTATCATCTTGGCTATGGAGCCCCCAAATGAATAAACATTTGCCTAGTGGGGAGAAAAAAAGAGAATTCATTTTTTTAAGCATTCTATATACCTAGAATATTTTTGCTTTCTGGAACAACAATTTTTGTTACCCATTCCCCAGCCCCCACAAGTGAATAAATAATAACCACAAAGTAAGATTCTCTGGAAAGGATCTTACTTATTACTAGTATTTAAGGCATTTTGCGAGTTCTCACACAGGAATCTTCTGATCCCCTGGAAAAATACTTCACTCATACAAAAACAATAGCTAACTGTGAAAATACTAAGACTGATCATCACATGTTTCCTGCTGCCTTTTTGTGGAATATGAGGCAAAAATAAACATGAAAGGTTTAAAAATAAAAATAGGCTCAGGGTTCAAAGGTCAAAATTATTCTCTTTTTTTTATGTAAGTTGGTCTCATTTTCCTTTTCCATGCATTTGCACAGTGTGAGCACCCATCATGTGATTAATAATTGTGCATTTAGGAAACACAGTCCATGGAAGCAGTGACAGCTGTGGGATTGAGATCATGGATTTCTGTGTGAAAAGGATGCGTGTCACATAGAGCTGATTTTGTAGTTTTTAAACAGATTTTATTGCAATGAATCTTTTTTTTTCTTTATCCTCACCCGAGGACATTTTTGCATTTATCTTCAGATAGAGCGGGAGGGAGAAAGGAAGGAAGAGAGAGAGAGAAACATTGACGTGAGAGAGACACATTGACTGGCTGCCACCCATGCAACCCCAACCAGGGCCGGGGACAAACTGCAACCGAGGTACGTGCCCCTAGCGGGAACCGAACCCGGGTCAACTCTGCTCCGCGGGTCAACGCTCTAACCACTGAGCCAAATCGGCCAGGGCTGCAATGAATCTTATATATATTTGAGGATTTTAAAAATATAGAAAATCAAGTGGATGAAATGAAATGTATATTGTTGAGTTCTAAAGGAAATAGTAGTCTTAGAATACAACACTTCTCATGTGGTATTCCATCAATATTATGTGATGCTCATGTAATATTGATTTCTTTTTACTTTTTTTATATTATTTATTTATTTTTAATCCTCACCCAATGATATGTTTTTACATATTTTTAGAGAGAGAGAGAGAAACATCAATGTGAGAGAAAAACATTGATCAGTTGCCTCCTGTAGGAGGAGGAACCCAAAACCTAGGCATGTGCCCTGATGGGGAATTGAACCTGCAACCTTTTGGTGTATGGGACGATGTTCCAACCAACTGAGCCACCCAGCCAGGGCCATTTTTTTTTTCTTTTTAATTGTATTCCCATCCCCCACCTCACTTTTCTTTGGCAAACATCAGTTCATTCTCTATATCTGTGGGTTTGTTTCTGTTTCATTTTGCTTAATCATTTATTTTATTTTTTTCAGATTAGTGAAATCATACAGTATTTGTCTTTCTCTGTCTGACTTATTTCAGTTAGCATAATACCCTCTAGGTCCATCCATGTCACAAATGGCAAGATGTCATTTTTGTAAATTGCTGAATAACATCTTCTTTATCCCATTCATCTATTGGTGGATGGCTAGGTTGCTTCCATATCTTGGCTATTACTAGTAATGCTGCAATGAACACTGGGGGTGCATATATCTTTCGAGTTAGTGTTTTTGTTTTCTTCAGCCAAATACCCAGAAGTGGAATTGCTGGGTCATATGCCAGTTCTATTTTTAATTTTTTTGTGGGATCTCCATACTGTTTACTACAGTGGCTGCACCAATCAATACACATACCCACCAGCAGTGCATAAGGGTTCCCTTTCTCCACATCCTCTCCAACACTAGTTTGTGAATTTATTGATGGTAGCCACTCTGACAGGTGTGAGGAGATACCTTGTAGTTTTCATTTGCATTTCTCTAATGATTAGTGGTATTGAGCATTTTTTTTTCATATGTCTTTGGCCATCTGTATATCCTGTTTGGAGAAAGGTCTGTTGAGATCCTCTGCCTATTTTTTAATTTTAAAAATAAACATGAAATACTTAAAAATAAAAACAGGCTTAGGGCTCAAAGGCCAAAATTCTTGTTCCAGAGTGTCTTCTCACATGGGTTTAGATGTAATTACTGATGATGATTTCTATGTTTGAAACTTGAACTCCCACATTTGAAGGTAACGTAAATATTTTGATTTTCAGATTAGAAATATTACGAGAAGCACTCCTGAATAATCTTAAGAGAATGGTAGAACAAAAGAATGATATGTAATGAGAAAAATGTAATCCATGTGAATCTAATATAAATAGTTTAGTTAATAAGCTCTCATGAAAAATAGTTTTAAAGGTCATCTGTTGTACTTAACACTCTCTAAACTACTGTATTTGTGGGAACCTTTTTTTTCCCCCAAAAAAATGTTAGTTTTTCCTTTTCTTCCCACAATATCAAATGTCACTCCTCTAGTTTCTTCTTTTCTTTAGTTTTTAAGAACAATTTAAAGCTAAATCATTCATGAGAACTTTAGTCGGCTTTCAAACCATAATTGGATTTTCACCAATGCCCACCTCAGCCTCATTCTCCTGCCCCTCAAAAGAAGCGCTAGAAATGTAATTTACAGTAGTCTTCATATTATCTCTAGAATAGACTTACCCACTCACACATAGATTTTATGTAATTCAGGAGCCGCTGGAAGCACAGTAGTATAGACTGTAGGCTGCTTTTCTGAATTTTAAGGAGGATTGAGAACATAGGACATTTTGAACTTGTAAAGAATCTTCCATATAAGATGAGGCAAGTATACTCGAGAGAGGTGGATCGCCCAAAGCCACCAGCTAGCAACTAGGGGAGACCAGGTCTTTCGAATCCAGACCTATTGTTTAGTTTTTGCCTTTTTTATCATGATTTTCTATGTACTTTGCCACCTTTAAAGTACAAAGGTATTCATTTGCCCCTTTGTAGGGTATGCATTTAAAAATAATTGTGCTGTTGTGACTGAGGAAATGAAGATATCCATCATGTTGCCGTTCTTTGCTGTAGATTTTCTTTAGTTAACAGCTATTTTTAATGGTTATGGCTCTAACACAAAACAGTATTCTTTATATGGAGGTTTCTTATTTTGTAATAGGAACTTCTTGTTATGCTCTAAAGACATTTGATTTTTACTGCTGCCCAGCCTCATAATATTTCTTGTAAATGTGACTGAAGGAAAGATCAAATGTAAGTCCAGGAGTACAGTGTATGGCTTAACATTTTAAATTGTAGAATAGTATTTGTGATTGACTTACAGCAACGTTTTTTTGCAAAATTATGTTCAATTTTTGTGTGTGAGTCCAACAATAAGCTTTTTGCTGATCTCTGGCTTGTTTCCAGTTTGCGACTCCCGTATCCCTTGCTGGGAACTGGAGAGAGACGGACGGACGCGCTCTGCCGCTGTGTGCCCCTTAACGCTTACCAGTAATGAAAGCGTGGATCAGTCTTGAGTTTTTCATGATGTATTAGTGCTTTGAGAAAACGAGAGGCACATAAACCAGCTTTGCTATTAAAAATACTGTCTTTATCCAGCATCTGTTTGGGTGGATGTTTTCCCATGGTGTAAAACAAAAACTGCAACAAATCAGGTTTGCCACTTCTCAGTGCTTTTTTCCTATATGCATTGAATGAAAGATTTAAAGCAGAGACAGAATTCCAGAGAAAACAGGTGGCATGGGAGCTGGAACTGACGTTGGCCAAATACTCTGTGGCACATATTCATCCTCTCTAACCAATGTGTCCATCCCATGAAAGCTTTCTGCAACTTATTACAGGGAACATATGTGAGGAATGTTAAGCATTGGCCTCAGGGTTGGACACTTGGCGGGGCCGTGACAAAGAATGATTTGCTGGTACCTACATGTACTAGAAAGTATCTGCTTTTAAATGCCATTTCAAGTTAGATCAGTACTCATTTCTTGGAGAGAGGAGGTACTGTTTTTATAAGCAGATGTCATTTGGCTTCTTACCCCTATTCCCTCCATGCAGACTGATCACCTAAGTGGCAATTATACTTGACTGTTTTAGCTTGCATATATATATGTGTGTGTGTGTGTGTGTGTGTGTGTATATATATATATATATAGAGAGAGAGAGAGAGGTGGTGGGGACTTCTTGCAGAAAAAAAGGGAAAACAATGAGCCTTTATTTTTGCCACAAACAGAAATTTGGCAATTGCTTTATATAGTACATAAACCTTTGATGACAAGATCAGTGTAAAAGTTTTATTCCCAAGAAAATAACTCCAAAAATAATTCTCTTCCTGTAGTTTGTGAAAAGAGGAGTACAACTTCACGTATAAGGAAATATACTATCATCGGGTAGCGGGTGCCCCTTTTGCTCTTCACTGTCCCAGAGAATATGGTCATTAATGCCAGCGTTGTGACAACATCATAAGGAGTTGATCATTTTAATTCTGTTGCTACAACTGATAATTATCTAGCAGCCTAATTTGCATTCCCTTTGGGATTAATGTTGGAGTCATTTTAGATCATAAAGAGATTTTTGCCCTACCATTCTCATTATCTTCTAAACCAATATGCTCTATTTTTATGAATTGAAATTTGAATTGTTATTGTGAAATATTTAAGCAAAGGACTATTGCATAAAGAAATTGGTGGTAGAAAGAACGTTAGCTGAGCGACCTTGCCGAGAAGTCAAGTTCAAAGATGCACATGAGACATGATCAGGATGATCATTAGACTGAGGTGTCCCACAATTATGTTGGGAATGTGCTTGTTCTCACTTCCCAGGTGTTACTGTTAAGGAAAAACAGCCTCAGATTCACATTTGTCTCTCTCTCTGTTCCTAGCATAGTATACTGGGAGCCAGGGACAAGAAACACTCTCAGTATGAACAATAGCCTATTGTCTAACTCACATAAAAGTTAAACAGTTATTAAGATAATTTCTTTCAAAAAGTCAAATACATGATTGCATTAGTGTAGTAGGAGAAATTGATTTTTAGAAATTAGTTACTTTATTTATCTATTTCTGCATAACAAATGATCACAAATTTAGCAGATTAACACAACACATCATTTCTTCATTTCTGTGAGTCGGGAATCCAGACAGGGCTTAACGGGACCCTCTACTTCCAGGTCATCTCAAGGCTTGAGTAAGGAAGGACTGGCTTCCAAGCTCACCTGGTTGTCAGGAGGACTCAGCTTCTTGCTGGCTGTCGACTAGAGGCCACCCTCCCTCCCTGAACACAGGGGGGCCTCTCCAGCATGGCCGCTGGCTTCATCACAGGGCACAAGCCAGGAAGGAGAGTCTCCCAGCAAGACAGCAGTCACAGTCTTCTGTTCCTAGTCATGGAAGTAACATCATATGACCGCGTCATAGCCGGCTGCTTAGAATCAAGTCACTAGGTTCAGCCTCCGCTCAGAGGAAGGGGCTGAACACGAGAGTGGATGCCGGCAGGCAAGGGTCTTTGGGCACCATTTAATTGTTATTGTTTAGATTCAAAATCAAATGAGCACTTTTTATTTTTGTAAGTATCAAAGATGCACTCATGTTCATGTTTCCATCGTCACCGTGTATATGGACCTCAAAAAAAAAAAAAGAGCAACAACAAAATCAAAACCAAAAACACCCCTAAGTGTGTGTTGGTGGGAGAGAGGAAAGAAGCGAAAACCAGAGGAAGAGAAACTGCCCGTTTTCTGCCGTGTCTCTTTCTCTCTGCGTAGGTATCACACACATCCTGTGCTCTGTGGCCTGTCTTTCCATTATCGCACAGTGTCCATAAACAGAAGTTTTTAATTTAACGAAATCCAATTAATTCTTTTCTTTATGGCTAGTGCTTTTTATGACTTAAGCAATCTTTTCCCTAACCTGCAGTAATGAAGGTTTTTTCCTATATTTTTAAGTCCTTATAGTTTTGCTTTTAATTTTAATTCCACTGGGCACTATTTTAAAGTCCGCCTGCCACCACTCCTAACCACCACTAGTGGAAAGTCCACATAGGCCAGCTGAGGGCTGTGTAGGAAGGAGGACCAGTCCTGCCACGTTCCAAGGGAAATGGACCCTGGCAGAGGATGTGTGGGATTTGCCAGAGTTGCATTTCCGGAAAAGTATTGTTCTGGAAAATTGAGGCACGTTACAGGGAAAGTTTTCTAGAAATAGTAATAGCAGTCTTAAGGTGAAGGACAGCCAGTCAAGAAAAGGCGGATATCCATAATGAAGGCCAACCATCAGTAGCTATGTTGGTCTAATGCATTTCAAGCTCGGGGATTTTTGTAGGTGGCTAGTGAGTCATGAGAAACATAAAAGATACAGAGGAATGCAAGATTTAAAGGGGAAGTAGAGCAAGCTAATCTATTTGACTGCTTTAAAAAAATGCTTGGAACAACTCTTACAGATTTTAACATACAGCTATCAAGGAACATAACACTGGAACCACTGATGGTCTAGGTTTCTCACACTCGACTCCAGGTTCCCAGGCGGGTTTCAGAACTCAGAACACCTGTGGGGCGATGGCCGTGCCTGGGCTATTTGAGAGGGTGCACAGGTGACTGGAGAGGGACTTGTCGCATACGATCTGAGGGACGTTAAGTTGCAAACATGGTTTAGAAGCAATGCGACAGTATGGCGTGGTTGTCAAAAACTGGTTCGGAAGTCAAACAGACCTCAAGTTGCTTTCTAGCGCCGTCACTTAGCGGCTGTGGGTGAGGCGAGTGCCTTCCCTCTGTGAGCCTCCACCTCCTGTATCTGTAACACGGCTTGTCAGGCGCATCTACCTCGAGGGTTTGCTTTGAGAACTAAGTGCAATAATGTGTATACCATTCAGTGTCACACAGTCAGTGCCCACGACATAGTAACTGTGACTCATACAAATTGATGGCTGCACACACAGGAGGGAGAAAGAGATGAGACAGACAGATTCAAGGTTTTGGCCAAGGATTCTGGGGGAATGATGCTACCATTCATTCTCAAAGAGTAAAGCAGGGGGAGGGTGGTCTGCTGTTTGGGGGAACGAGGTCAGTTTTGGGCTTATGACATTGGAGGCGGCGTTATGGGATCCTATGCAGAATTTCTTCACTTGCTCAGGCGGAAGGTTAAGTAAGTCTGGAGGTCATGCTGGAGATCCCCGTGTTTGTGACCCCTCGCTCATCGTCGACCTGACCCCTTCCCCTGACTGGACCCCCCATTCAAAATTGATATATTCAAAACCTAAGCCTAAACCCAGCCAGCCTCTATCCTTAGAGATTTGGAACTGAGACCAAGACATTACAGCCCAGTCTTCTTTCTCCCTGTAACCACAGAGATGCAATTCAGTCTGAACAAAGAAATATTAGACGGACACACAGAAAAAGAAAACAAAATAGATTAAAAGGCCATTTGTTTTCCATCCCTGATCCCAGGTGGCCCTAAAGCTCAACTTCATTCTTGCCTTGAATCATTAAATTAAAATTTTTTTTCAATTTTTATCAATCTTTTCTTTTTTAATCCTCATCCGAGGACAACTTTCCAGCTATTTTGGAGTTACCATTGGTAACTTTAGAGATGTCTACCCTTCTCAACAGACTACCTACCTATAATAACGTTGCTTTCAAATTTTTTGAAGCTTGGCAAATAGTGTTCCCTCCTTTATACAGCTTCTTAGCACACATGTGGAGTATGTCGGTATTTTGCTTAGAATTGTTGGGTAAATAGATTGACTGCATTGAGTTTACATTGATTATGGTTCAAAATGGTCGGGCCCTTTAACAGCAAGGTTACTGATTGGGGCTGAGTCACCTGGTCTTGAGCTTAGGAACCAGCTCAGAAACGGCTGAGGGTGACACTGTGGCCAGTATGAAAGGCAGGAGAAGAGGGGCATCTCAGGTTGCTTCAGGAAGATGCGGCCGGGGGCCTTCACTGTGGGGAGCAGCCCCGGACCAGAACGAAGTGTGACCCAGAAGAACAGAGCTGATCAGAGACAGGCTTTTCTGAGAATCAAGAAGGATTCAAAGCAGGTGAATTGGGTCCGTTGCAGCTTTTGGCAACTGAGGAAAAACTAGGAAGTTGTTGAGCTTTATAAACACTGAGACTTGACGTAAGAGTGAATCCCTTTATAAGGAAGGGTAAGGTTGAGGGTCGGTCAGCATAAGCACATTAAGAAACAGGATACCTATGTGTCCTCCTTTTGTTTTCCTTGTTACTGTATTTCTCCACGTGTTTTGTGTTTGATAAGGAATGCACTGATTGCTTCTGAAATATGTGTGTGTGTGTGTGTGTGTGTGTGTGTGTGTGTGTGTGTGTGTGTGTTAGGATAGTCAGTTTTAGCTTGACCAGATTTCTACTTCTCTGGGCCTGTCACTGTGACTTTGTCACCAGCCAAAAGAGGCACAGGTCTTCTAGAAACAGGGTCTAGATGAAAAAGCATCAAAGATGTTCACTAACTCAGGAGTTCTCAACCTTCCTAATGCCGTGACCCTTTAATACAGTCCCTCATGTTGTGGTGACCCCCAACCATAAAATTATTTTCATTGCTACTTCATAACTGTAATTTTGCTACTGTTATGAATCGCCATCAGAAATATGTGTTTTCCGATGGTCTTAGGCGACCCCTGTGAAGGGGTCGTTCGACCCCCAAAGGGGTCGCGACCCACAGGTTGAGAACCGCTGCACTAACTACCAAGACATTTCACGTCCCGCCGAGTCTCAGCTGCAGTCGGAAGGAGAAAGCGCTATCCCGGATTCCTCTGGGACACATCTGGGACCTATTTGGAAAGGAGACGGAGGCACACAACTTATGTGCTTACAGAAAACAAGTTGCAATGGGGATGCATGTCCGCTTACTGCCCTCAAGACAAAAGGTATCACTGCCATGACCCCCAGCTTCTTCTTCTGTTGCTTTCGGGCCCTAAGCTAAGTATGAAAAAGTATTCCAAAATCTTCTGCCTCGATGGCTGCCAAGGAAACGGTGGTCACATGTTTAACCCTCCAGGCAAATGACAAACCGGTAAAGCCAGTTTAGTTTTTGTTTGCCACCATGGCAAGGGGGGTGAGGGTGAGCTTGTCCCCTAAAAGGCTAGGTAGGGACCAGATTTAGAGTTGTTTAAAAAAGTAACTGGAAACATTAAAAGTTTAACATCTAATGTGGGTGGATGTGGCCACTCAAACGAGAATTTAAAATATGAGCAGCACAGGGACATGCTTTGAAAAGTTGGGTGAAGGGAAGCTGAATACAAAGTAGCATCTGTTATGATTAAAACTAGGTATAAAGTATACACGTATATAAATAGAACACAAGAGGATACAGAAGGTGATTTATTAGAGTGGTGGGCAACTGGATGATTTTTTAAAATTCTTGTTGATATTATAATGTTATGAGTGTAACAAATTTAAAGTAACCAAAATTGATGTATTTATAGCGAGTGATGGTTTTTTGGTTGAATTACAATAAAAACATCTTAACCTAAACCATGCACATAATCACTGAATCAAAGAGTGGCCCAAGTCCAGATTCTTGTGATCCAAGCAGTTCTGTGGCGTGATAGAGTGGTGAGACCTCACATCCCAGGCCCAGAGCCAAGACTGTGCAGCAAGGGTAACAGGATCACGTAAGTGAGTTTCTTTCTCCATCGAGGAGGGATAATAGCTAAACTCGAAAGCTGTTCAGAAGTTATATGAGGAACTCTGGGTTCATGGCTAGTTAGAAAGAGAAAAAAAATATACGTCAGATTCTTCTGGGAAACAGTCCATGAAGATAAACAGTAAGGACGGTCTAGTGATGATAAATTGTACATAGAAAATTGACCAGAAGAAAATGTAATTTTTCCTTGAGAGGAGATGGGTCTAACTTACTGGAGATATATGTGTTCTGCAAAAACAATTAGAGCTGGCTCCTTGAAAGAAGGCCAACTCAGCTACAAAGCAGGAAGTTTCATATCCCTCGACTTAATGATGTGGATGAAAATACGGACATTTCTGCGCCAATGAGCATTTGTTTTGCATATTAAACTTTAAGAAGACACAGTAATAACTTTGAAAATCACAAAGGCCCTAGCTTAGTAGATGTAGATGCTTTTAGTGGTTTGCAATGGGTGTTGACATTTTTTTATCTAAATTAATCTAGTGATGAAAGCACAAACTTTGGAGTCGTACAGACCTAGGCTTGGGTTTCACTTCTTGCTATCTGCATGATCTTGAACAACTTGCTTAAACTCTCTGAATCTGTTTCCTCATCAACAAGATGAGGATAAGAATACTCTCTTAGGGCCCAGTGTGCTGTATGGAATGAAATGTACTCAAAGTAATTTAAGGAGAAAGGGGAAATATTTATAAGGAGACAGGGTGTCTAATGAACCCCCTGACGACAGGAAGTGTGGCAGGCCTCATAAGCCAGTGATTCCAGGAACTGAAATACAGTCGTGTACCAATGTGACTTCAGATGCAGTCAGTCTTTCTTACGGCTGAATGGTCTTTTTCTGCACCATTCTTCATTCTGTCTGAAGACCTTCAAACGGATCCAACATTCTCCATTGGAACATTCGTTGGTTCTAATCTTCAACACAGACCAGCCTGGTTTATTTATATCCAAATGCAAATTCCTACAAATTTGAGTTTGATCTGAACAGTTTACCTGATGTCAGGTGTCCCCCTCTGGTCTAGTCAACAGTGACCTGGTGGGTCAGGCTCTTGTCCTATGAAGGTCAACCCCTTCTTGGAATATGATAAGGATGTAAGAGTAAAGAGAAAGTGATAGCCATCTCTCTAACTGAAACCTGACTTCCTAGGGACAATAAGAGCATCAAATAAGATAATGAATGTGAAGCATCTAGAATAGTGCCTGGCATGTAGCTCAATAAATGGAGTCTGAGAAGTAACACAGCTGAAAGGCAAGGGCCATAAAGTCTCATGTTCTTCATCTTTGAAATCGTAGCCTGCTGCACCTGCCTTCAGAGGAGGAAGCTCACAAAAACATTAGTCATGTGATATCTATGACAAATGTCTTTCTAAACCAAAGTGGTCGCCCTGAGAAGGAGCTTCCTCAGCAGGTGATGTGAATTGTGGTCAATCTGTGACTATTCACATCCCACTTCCCATCTCTGTGGTCTCCTTTGAGCTTCCCATGACTATGGGTGAATAAGTAGATGCCTATTTGAGAAGCTACCTAGCAGAGTGACTAAATGACTCAGATATTTTCCTTGAGTTTGTGTAAAAGACATGAGGCTATTGACCAACTTTTTGTTAAATTGCTTTCTCCTTCTGCATTGATGTTAATGAGATGATAGAGTATCAGAGTCAAGACATTGGACCCTAATGACTGCTCCTTGTTTGAACATACAAATAGTAATTGCTCTTCCCAGGCATTCTTTCCCAACTATAAGAAAGTACTCCCCAGGCAAAAAGAAGCAGTCATTCCCCAGAGAGCCAAGTTCAGCCGAAACAAGCTACTTCTCAAGGTACGCTGTTTCAGTCCTGCTTAAATCAAGTTGTCTATTTTTAAATTTTAAATATCCCCTTTAATTAAAGAAATACTATGAAATAGGTATGAGTGTACTTTTTCTTCTGTATCTATAGCAGTTGAGGTGTCCAGAGATGCTGTGGTCTATAAAAGAAAACAAAATCCCAATATACTCGAGTTCTATAAATTATATTGCATATTAGGTAAGTTTTTGAAAAAATTCAAAACCCAAAACACACTGTGAAGTTTCTCTTTGAGATGATTTGAGTGTATTACTATGCCAAATCAATGAAATGCCTTCACTTGCTGAACTGTCAGGTTTTGAAGCCAAAAAATATATCAAGGCAAAAAGTTAACTTCTCTCTGAAAGATTTTTTTAATGATTTCATACTCATGGGAGTCATTACCTAATATGTTTCCTTCTTTTCTTACTAGCAGCTTTCCAGACTTTACCCTTCAGGGCTAAGTTCTCTTCTCGTCTAAGATCAGTATGTATTTTCGAAGCCAAGGTACCAGTGCAGGAAATGTGTCATAGGCATCTGTGACGCACAAGCTAGGAGGAGAAACATACATCTCAAACATGTCAGTGGATTGGCTATGGCAACCTCCGGTTTTAGGCTGGAGAATTTGGGGGAGAAGTTCAGTCTTCAGCCTAGTTTGTTAACATCAGGAACCTGTATTTGTCCTGCCTGGGTCCAGCCACTCTGGTGCCGACTCCCTGGAATTGCCGCCGATGGCCTCGATGAGATGGATTCCCAGGGCCCTCCACTGCTGGGAGCAAAGATAATACGGTTTGATGGTGGACACATCATGTCTAGCTCACATGCTGAAGATTGAATAGACATTGTGGAGGACATCAGAGTGACCCCGGTTGTTAAATGGCTCAAGTTAGGTAGAGATAGAGTGAAGGTACCAGACCTTGATCCTGAGGCTAGAGGAGGCTGCCCTGGGCCTTGCATAAATGACCCGCTATCTTATCAACTCCAGCTTCTCTGAGCCTGACCGGTATACCCAGCTGCCTGTTAAACATCTCCACCTGGAAAATCCACGAGCATCAGCATGGCCAAACATTGAGCTCATGGTGTTTTACTTCCAAAACCATACCTCTTCCACTGGTGAGCAGGTTCCAGCCTCCACCCACCTGCCTGAGCCAGAAGTCCAGGAGCGACTCAGTTCTTCTTCCATTTGCCTCCATGTCCCTTTTCACTCGGTCATGTCAACCCTGCCTCTTTGTAAATATTCGACTTTGTGGTTTGCGCTACTTTTAAAGTGTTTCACTTAGAGTATTTTTCCCTTTCAATTTAAGTGATGGTTGTTAGTTTCCTAAAAGTGGGCCATTTTAAAAAATACAAACAAATGGATGTTCCATAAGAAAAACAGCAACATTCAAGGTACATATTCAAGTAGTTAAAATAGAATAGCTCTATTGTAGTAATGAGAACAATAAAAACAGTTTATAGAAAAGTGAATACATAAAGTATTTTTTTCATGAAAAAAATGTCAATGATAGTGCCCAAGCAAGCCACAGATTTAAAAAGCTCAATTCTCCTCAAACTTGAACGTGCTTACACATCGCCTGGTGGTCTTGTTAAAATGCAGGTTCTGAATCAGCTGGTCTGGGATCGGGCCTGAGTCTGTGTTTCTGACAAGATCCAGGAGGTGCTGCTGCTTCTGGTTAGAAGACCATACCTTAAACAGCAAGACCTCAGTCTTACGTCTCTCGGTCACGTTCATTTACGTCTCAAGGAATTCTTGTCCCCAAATTATCTGTCTTGTGGAGAGGTGTTCAAACTTGGGTCTTAAATATTGGAAAAATTGTTCTGATTTTTCCCTCTGGTGAACAGCCCCTCAGAGAGATGAACCATTCACATTTTTTCACTGTAGGTGATAATATAAAATATAAAAATTGCCCTGCTGGTGTGGCTCAGTGGATTTAGCATCATCCCATGGACTGAGAGGTCCCAGTTTGATTCCCAGTCAGGACACATGCCCGGGTTTCAGGCTCGATCCCCAGTGGGGGACGTGCAGGAGGCAGCTGATCGATGTTTCTCTCTCTTTCCCTTCCTCTCTCTCCAAAAAATCAATAAAAACATATATATTTTTTTAATAGAGGTATTTTTATATCAGAGGTAAAAACATCAATTTGCATAAATCCTAACATGAAATGACATTTTACAGACATGTAAACTCTTTAGAGATTAAAAAATAAGAAGCAAATCAACACTCTGGGAATACACGTTTAGAGGCTAAACTTCAAAACATCGCAATAGTAACTGAGAAATGAGTTTGCGAGAAAAGCCTTAGCCAGTCTCAGCATGAGGACTTCTGTGGCCAGCAAAGGACGCCAAAAATGCTGTCAGGCAATATAAACCCTGTTATCCTGGAAATAGCACAGGAATATTTCCCCTAAAGCAATGGGGAAAATGTTCATCACTTTATTCTGAAAATACAAAAGGATTATTTTGAGTTGTAAAGATTGATATTTTCCTGAGACAAAAAATTTATTTATTTTTTTTTAACACAAATAAGAACATGCTATGGATATGTCTTCAACTTACTCAATTTCCACTTAACAATGACCTTGGGCATCCTTATGTTCTAGTAATATAGTTTTTAGCCTATGTTTTTGATACCTGCATAGCCCTTATTTTTGTGTATTTGTATGTGTTCTAAGTGTATTTAAAATCCTTTTGTCCTGCCCTGGCCCATTTGGCTCAGCGGTTAGAGCGTCAGCCCGTAGTCCAGAGAGACCCAAGTTCGGTTCCCACTACGGGCACGTACCTTGGTTGCAGTTTGTCCCCGGCCCCGGTTGGCAGCCAGTCGATGTGTCCCTTTCACGTCGATGTTTCTCTCTCTCTCTTCCTTCCTCTTTCCCTCTCACTCTATCTGAAAATGAATGAAAAAGTGTCCTCGGGTGAGGATAAAAATAAATAAAATCCTTTTGTCCTGATGTGGAATGTTCATACTCATTAACTAAAAAAAAATGAGTTACGTGCCTTGAAATTACATTGTGTTGCTAACATTTTCTGAAGGCTTCCTCTATACCAGACACGGTACCGGTACCAGTTGCTTTACAAACATCATTTCAGGACATCCTGAGTCAAATTTAATGTGGGGTGTTGTAAGGTAACACGCAGAGTGAGTCACTGTGCCTGGCTATCCCCAAAACCCATCCCGCTTTCATACTCAGCTTGGTGGCTCCTTACTTATCCTAGCATTCAGAGTGACAAAAATAAAACTTTATATCTAATAGAATATGATTCTGTGAAGAAGTTAATACTTGCTATTTGTTGCTAATGACAGAGGTGAAGAGAAAGGAAAGAGTCTAAGAAAACCGTTCATCTAGATTAAAGAGTGGAGCGTCCCATTTATCAGCGGTTCGGACCATGACCTGCTGGATCCCCGGGAAGAGGATTTCAGTGGGCATTGCAATTTGAGTACAGGAACTGCTCAAGCGGAAGCGAGAAATTTAATGCAAAATTAAAAGTTATTTAACTTGTGGTATTTAGGCAGGTGCAGGACAAGAATCTCTAAATGGAAATGAAAAGTTATGTGGGAGAAAGCCAGGCCCTTCTGCAGACACTGCCGTCATTATCAGATGGGGGATTTGCAAGGACAAATCTCTTGTGGATGTCAAAGGCCTGCTGCACCAGGCCTTTTAAATTGGTCTTCTTTTAAATTGGTCTTCTTCGCTCCGTCTCCTCTGTCACTAACCTAGTTCAAGCTTTTGAGATTTCTCATCCGGACCATTGCAGTAGACTCCCTTCTGGTCTCACTGCCTCCAATCTTGCTGCTCACCCTGCCCAACCCATCTTCCTCACTGGTGACAGAATCACCTTTGCAACTGCAGATCCGACCCTGCCATTTCTCTGCAAATCCTCAGTGATGCCACATCAGGTACAGGGTGAAGTCTCAGCACCTTTTTCTTGGCATATGAGTTCCCCACAGCCTGGCATCATGAGCACAGGGACCACCTGTCTTGCTTACTTATTCTCAGAACCTAGCACAGCACTGACCATCGGTGTGGAATACATGCCTCTTTATTTCTTCTTTTATCACCTTTGTCACTACTGTCCCTCGCATATATCTCAGGTGGTGTTTTTTGTTTGTTTGTTTGTTTTTTATTGTATTGAGATTCTTTATGTCCCTGTCTTCCCCAACTACATAAAGAAGGGATTGAGGTTTGTAACCGAAGACAATTTCTTATTCATCTTTGTGGGATAAGTATTTAGCACGGGGCCTGACATCAGTAATTTTTTTTACATAATTTTTAGTATATGACTTATTCTTCTATTTATTTATTTTCAGATAAATTACTCGAGGTGGGATCCTTCAGTCAAAGCTATACACATATTTTTGGTTCTTTTTTTAAAATGTATTTTATTGATTTTTTAGAGAGAGAGGAAGAAACATTGATGTGACAGAGAAACATCATCAATCAGCTGCCTCCTGCACGCCCCCTACTGGGGATCAAGCCTGCAACCTGGCCATGTGCTGGGACCGGGAATAGAACTGGAACCTCTCAGTCAGTGGGACAACGCTCAGTTCACGGAGCCACACCAGCCGGGCTATTTTTGGTTCTTAATACACATTAACAGCACATGCCCAGGTTGTGGGCTCTTTCCCCAGTAGGTGGTGTGCAAGAGGCAGCCAATCGATGATGTTTCTCTCTCATCAATGTTTCTATCTCTCTCTCCCTCTTCCTTCTTCTCTCTCTAAAAAACAACTCAATAAAAACATTTTAAAAAATACATATTATCTGATTGCTCCTAGGGTTTCATCAATTAACAGTTTCATTACTTTAGAATGCCAATGGTACCATATGAATACATTCAATTTTAGCACAACTTCCCTCACTGGTAGTATTGTGTTTTTGTTTTTGTTTTTAATCCTCACCAGAGGATATTTTTTATATTGATTTTTAGATAGAGTGAGTGTAAGGGAGGGAGGGAGAACGGGAGGAAGGGGGAAAGAGAGGGAGAAAGAGAAATATCTATGTGAGAGAGACACATGGATTGGTTGCCTCCCACACCTGCCAGGGCACAGGATTGAACCTGTAACACAGGTATGAGCCTTTGACTGGGAATTGAACCCAAAACCCGTTGGTGTGCCAGCTGATGCTCTAACCACTGAGGACACTGGCCAGGGCTGTGATATTGTTTTAAGACTTACTATTATTTTTTAAATAATCCAGTAGGATTATATGTGTGGCAAATGCAGTGGCAGATGGTTTTTATTTTTATTTATTTTTTTAATTACATACTAAAGCACCTCCTCTTTTTATGCTATCTTTTCTAATTTATGCATTGCCACAATCAGACTAGCTCTGTTAGCTCAGGATATGTTGAGCAAAATACTTTTTTTTACTGTAGTATCAAATACTCGTTTTCTTTTATAAAAAATTTATCTTTATTGTTGAAAGTATTACAGATGCCCCTCCTTTTCCTCCATTGACCCTCTCCTCTCCACTCCCACCCCCCTTCACCCCCTTCACCTTCACCACACTATTGTCTGTGACCATTGGTTATGCATATATGCATATAAGTTCTTTGGTTTATCTCTTTCTGTCCCCCCTCCCCCTTCCCTCTGGGGTTTGTCGGTCTGTTCCCTGTTTCTACATCTCTGGATCTATTTTGTTTGTTAGCTTACTTTGTTCATTAGATTCCACATATAAGTGAGATCATGTGATACTTGTCTTTCTCTGACTGACTTATTTTGCTTGGCATAATACTCTCCAGGTCCCTCCATGCTGTCTCATAGGGTAAAGATCCTTCTTTTTTACAGCTGCATAGTATTCCATTGTGTATATGTACCACAGCTTTTTTTATACACTCATCTACTGATGGGCACTTGGGCTGTTTCCAGATCTTAGCTATGGTAGATAGCACTGCTGTGAACATAGGGGTGCATATATTCTTTCTGATTGGTGTTTCAGGCTTCTTAGGATTTATTCCTAGAAGTGAAATCACTGGTTCAAATGGCAGTTCAATTTTTAATTTTTTGAGGAAACATCATATTGTTTCCATGGTGGCTGCACCAGTCTGCATTCCCACCAGCAGTGTACTAGAGCCCCCTTTTCTCCACACCCTCGCCAGCACGTGTTCGTTAATATGTTGGTAGTAGCCAGTGTGGCAGGTGTGAGGTGATACCTCATAGTCGTTTTAATTTGCATCTCTCTGATGATTAGTGACACTGAGTATTTCTTCATATGTCTCTTGGCCATTTGTATGTCCTCTTTGGAGAAGTGTCTATTCAGGTCCTCTGCCCATTTTTTAATTAGATTGTTTGTCTTTTGTTGAGTTGTATGAGTACTCTACATATTTTGGAAATTAACGCCTTATTTGATGTATCATTGGCAAATATGTTTTCCAAAAAAGTGATTCCCCTTTTCATTTTGATGCTGGCTTCTCGTGCTGTGCTGAAGCTTTTTAGTTTGATGTAGTCCATTTGTTTATTTTTTCCTTTGTCAGATGGTTGTTAGATATATCTCTTCAGCTTTCCTAAGCTGCTTACTTTGAAAAGAGGAAGGAAGAATCTGGAAGTGTGCAGGGAGGCAGGAACCTCTGGGGTCTTCTGGGATGGTGTCCTGTCCATTCTCCTCACTCCTCTCCACCTCCACTGTGTTGAATTACTTTCACTGTTAAAAGTCCAGCCCTACATATGCACAGAACAGGTCACTATTCCGAAAGGATTCGAAGGTTTTTTCCTATATGAGATTAATTTAGAGAATAAGTTACTCTTTTTTATGATGAGTAAATAGAGGCAAAAACTCTTCTTGACTTTTTCTGCTCTCATCAAGGAACTTGCCAATGTTTTCTCATGTTCATGGATGATCTGACCTTAAGACCTTTTAGGTTGCTTAACTGATGTTCATTGAGTAATATGTAAGTCCTCTGGGTCTATTTTCCTCATTGTCATCTTGTACTTTGTGAGCCATTTGGAGTAGGAAATAAGTGTGAGTGACTTCATTGCACACGCTTCAAATACACATTGTGAGTAACTGATTGAGGTTTGAGTCTTCGCGAGCAGAACCTGCAGGGGGGCCTCTTGCTGTTTATTTCTTATAAATCCTGTGATAGTAATAAAGCGGGCAGGAGCCGGATGGAAAGAGAGAAGCACAGAGAAGGGGGAAGGAAGCATGTGTCAGCTATTTCAGTTCTCATCATCCTTTCTATTTGGATAGCACATCAAATTTGGCTGCAGCTGAAAAGCAAAATCCTATATTTAATGAGCCAATAAAATGCCTGGAGCACCAGTGCGCTCGGGGAGGCTTGACTTTCCACTAAGCTAAAAGCCGATAATTGAGCCTGTGTGCCAGCTGAGACCTGGAGATTTCTACTGAAAGAGCTGTGGCTTGAACATTTTTTCATTCCCCTCTCATGTGCAGCCAGCTTCTGACGAGGACTCCAATTCTCCCGAGAATTAACTGCAATCACCTAAATTATTTTGATTAACCTTAACTCTGAGATTCTCAATTTAGTGACATGCCACATTAACGCAATACTCCTGTGTAAATGCCTGCTGGGGAAGTGATAAACCAGGTCTCATGCCAGGGGGATGAGGTTGAGCCTTTTTTTTTTTTCTTTCCCCCAAGCTTGGAATAGAATTGTAACTGTTTCTGCTTCAGAAACACACAGGGAGAGAAAAAGGTTAGCAGGAAAGACTATTTTATGTAATTTTAAACTAATCTCTCCTTTCAAGTTACAAGTTTAGCTGTGAGTGTGCTTTAGTGGGGGTATTTTTTAAACACATAATGAAGGGAGCCCACTCCGTGGTGTCTTTAAACGACTTTTATAATGACTCTGGCCCTCATCTCCAGAGTTCTCCCTGTGCACACCCTGACAGTTGATTTCGCTGGGAGTTTTACATAAACATTTTCTTGAACTTTTGGGGCAGGTGGTGGAGAGTTGTGGTAGACATTTAAAGAACGCAAACAACAACAAAACAAAACATTACCGGCATACCTTGTTTTATTGGCATACCTTGTTTTATTGCGCCTTGCTTTATTGCGCTCCACAGATGTTGCTTTTTTACCCATTTAAGGAAAGACCCTCCACCAACACAAAGATTACAACTTGCTTTATTGCGGGGGTCTGGAATCAAACCTGCAGTATCTTCAAGATATGCCGGTATTGTTTCCATCCATTCAGGCTGCTGTAAGGGATACCACAGACTGGGTGGCTGATGAAACCACAGACATTCACTTCAGAGTTCTGCAGGCTGGGAAGTTGAAGATCAAGGCACCGGCTGATTCAGTGTCTCATCGGTGCCCTCTTCCTGGTTCAGAGATGGCTGTCTCTTCAGTGACCTCACATTTGGGGTCTCTTTTACAGGACACTGATCCCATTCATGAGGGACCTAATCATTTCCCAAAGGCCCCACCTCCTGATATCATCACATTGGGCATTAGATTAATATAGGAGTTTTTCTCGGGGTGGGGGTGGGGGCACAAACCTCCAGTCTCTAGCAATTAGGATAGATAGACTAATTCAACTACATTTGTGGACCTAGAGGCTACTGATGTAATGGCTTTTTGCGTGATCCAGAGCTTGGATCCTACAGTGTTAGATATGACAAAAGAAATCAATTATATGCTCGAAGTCCTCTGAGGTTTTCGTAGAGGTTTCAAGGTGTTATAAAATGAGATTCAAGGAAACATTCTATAATGATTCATGTGCCAAGTTTAATATATAGCTATAATTGCACACACACACACACACACACACACACCATTTTACAGACAATAGGCAAGTTTAAGTGAAGATGGGTCATTTCAGTTTAGGTACGTGTATTGTTATATTATGGGCTAGGGCAGCTATGTTAATCTTTTGTCATTTCATTTGCAAAGAGGTTTTATGCCATGTTATTCTTTCATTTAAAAATGTCTTTAGAGCATTGACTATAGTTAGACAGGATAAAATGGTTTCTTTAGCACATTTTAGTAAGGAAATAATTCCCCTCTGGCCTACATTTGCAATCTTCTTGTGCACACAATCTGGCCAATTGGGAAACCAACTGGAAGACTCGTTTTCTAGAGCCAGCTTTTGGCTTTTCTCCTCCTCTTTCCCCTTGTACCCAATTTCTTTTGCATCAGTCTGATTTCATTTGAAAGTTGTAAATGAGACTTCAGAAGAAGTCAGAAGAAATGAGGCAGGAAAATGCAAATCAAGGAGGCGAATAATGAATAAGTGATGAGTGGCACCTGGGAAGTGCATCTCAGTTTCCCTAACTATCCGGAGATAAAGGGGTTTGTAGACTCCTGTATGGCCTTCTCCATGTGTTCCTTCTCACACGTTATCCTCCATGATTAAGGACTTTCCCTTTTAAACCAGACTCTTTTTCAAAAAGTTCCATACCAAAAATGTCTTTGTTTGGGCAAACAGAAATTTCATTTGTACCCATTAAATCTTAAATTGAGATCCATCACCATTGACTAAAACTAGAATCAGTAAGAGCTGACATAATGTAATTAATAGAGTCACGTATTATTATAAAAGAATTTATTGAAGTTAGCTCCTCTCAGAAAAATTACTTCAAAATTGAGAACACATGTTCCTGGCTTAACTTGAGGTTTTGAAATCAAACCATATGCTTTAACCCTTCCACTTATGTCAGTTCTCAGGCCTCGGTGTGCTTTAATTAGAATCAGCTGAAGGGTTTGTGAAACCACGGATTGCTGGACCCCTTCTGAGAGTCCTGATTTCAGTAAATTTGGGAGGGGGCCTGAGAAATTAAATGTTCAAAAGTTCCCAGGTGTGATAGGCAGCATTCCCAAGCTCTCCCACCTGGTATCCACCCCTGGGTTATTCAGTCCAACGCCAGTCTAAGAGCTTCCGTGGAGGGACTTTGCAGATGGAATTCAGGTTACCAATCAGCTAACTTGTAAAATCAGAGAAGACCCCGGATTATCTGGGTGGGCCCAATGCAATCACCTGCGCTTTTAAAAGCGGAAGGAGCTGCCAGAGACTTGAAGCTTGAGGGTGTAACAAGCGCTCCACCCTCGCTTATTTGAAGCTGGAGGTAAGGGCTGCAGTCCAAGGCTGTGGTTGGCCTCTAGGAACCGGGAACAGCCCCAGACAGCTCAAGGGAACAAGGACCTCAGTCCCACACGGAATCGAATTCTGACAACAGCCTGAATGAACTTGAAAATGGATTCATTTCCAGAGCTTCTAGAGGGAAGTTCTCCCTGGTGACACCTTGATGTTGGCCCGTGAGCCTCTCTGAGATGACAGCCATGGGAGCCACACTGTGCCCGGCCATCTGACTTACAGAAACTGTGAGTTAACAGATTTGTCTTATTTTAATTATTAAACTTGTGGTAATTTGTTATAGCAACAATAGAAAATTGATGCCCATGGTAATACTGTTGCTGCTGGCCCCAGAAACACAATGTGAGCATCCCTGGCTTACCTTTCGTAAGTCTTCTATTATTACCAATTTGCAGACTTGAAAAAGTTCAATCATTTACCTTTGTTTTCCTTACTTAAGAAAACGGGTACTAAGGTGAAGGTTGCTACTTTTATTCTTTAAGATAAATAACATGTAAATAGTTTAGAAGAGTGCTTAGGCCCTTGCTAGAATAACTTCTATTAGCAGATAGTATTTATTAAAATGCTCAATGCTTGGCACCATGCTAATAACTTGCTATGATTTTGCCTGATTTCTTCTCATATTCACTCTCTGAGGTAGCTGCTGTCATTGAGACGCAGAGGAAGCTTGCCCAGAATCAGGCAGTCAGTAAAAAGTAGAGGTGGCGCATTGCTTAGGCAGTAGGACTCGCGAACCCAGAGAACCCAGAGAACCCAGAGAACCCAAACCCTTAATTGTCATTGCCTTAGGTTATTTCACATCTGATTGTGCATTCCCTTCTTGTTTGCCTCTTGAATTGAACAGCCCTACATGGTTTTACAAAATAATAAAGCTTAAGCTATATAAGTTTGTCTTTATCAAAGGATGATAAATTGTATTTATTATTTACTTAGACAGAATCTGTTGAACACGTACTATATGCCAGGCGCTGTGCTGGGATTGAGTTTGCACATTTGATGGAGAGTAATTCTTACCCCTGTTGAACTTACAATACTCAAATCAGCAGTCACTAAAGGACTTAGAGAAACACTGTACAGTCATTCCTAGTAAAATCACAAACAGCACAGTAATGCTTTAATCACTGATATTTGGCATGATTCTTGTAATGCTAGCAATGCAACTGGACTTTGCAGGTTTAGCAAATAAAAACATAGAACACCCAGTTAAAAATGTGTGAATTTCAGAAAAACACAAAATTTTCAGTATAGTCTATCTAAAATATGACATGGGAAATACTTGCGTTATCTGTTGTTAAACGGAACACACAATTCTGATTATTTTATCTGGCTACTCTAAAGGCAGCTAAATAGAAAAACTAAAAGTATATGATTATTATTTGTAACTAATCAACTGTAAAACAATTAGTACCAATAAAAGATAAATTAAAAGACTGAGTGTAAAACATACAAAAATCAGTGGCTTTTGCATATACTAATCATAGTTAGAAAACACAATGGACAATAGTACTTTTTAAACTTATTTTTAAATTGAGGTGTAATTAACATATAACATTGTATTAGTTTTAGGTGTACAACATAATGATTTGATATATGTATATGTTATGATTACCACAATAAATTTAGTTAACATCCATTATTGCACAGTTATAATTTCTTTTCTTGTGATGACTGTTAAGATCTATTCTCTTGACAACTTTCAAATAGGCAATACAGTATTATTAACTATAGTCACCATGCTGTATATTATATCCCCAGTACTTTTTAATCTTAAAACTGTAAGTTTGTACATTTTGACTACCTTCAAGCATTTTTCTACCCCCAACCCCTGCCTCTGACAACCACCAATCTGTTTTGTGTCTGTGAGTTGGATGTCTTTTAGATTCCACATAAAAATGATATCATACAATATTTGTCTTTCTCTGTCTGACTTCTTTCACTTAGCATAATGTCTTCAAAGTCCAAATGGCAGGATTTCCTTCTTTTATGGCTGAATAATATTCATATTCTCTCTCTCTCTCTCTCTCTCTCTCTCTCTCTCTCTCTCTCTCTCTCACATATATATATACATTTCTTTATCCATTTATCCATCACTGGGCATTTTGGCTGTTTCCATGTCTTGGCTATTGTAAATAATGTTGCAGTGAACGTGGGGGTGCATATATCTCTTCAACATAGTGATTTCATTTCCTTCAAATAAATCCCAGAGTTTGGATTGCTGGATTATAAAGTAGTTCTATTTTTAATTTTTTGAGGAAACTTCACATTGTTTTCCATAGTGTTTGAACCAATTTCCATGCCTTGTCTCCACATTCTGGCCAACACTTGTTATTTTTGGTCTTTTTATAATAGTCATTCTAACAGATGTGAGGTGATATCTTATTGTAGTTTTGATTTGCATTTCCCTGGTGGTCAGTGATGTTGAACATCTTCTCGTGGACTATTGGCCATTTGTATATCTTTGAAAAATATCTTCAGAACCTCTGCCATTTTTAATTGAATTTTGCTATCAAATTATATGAGTTCTTTATAATTTTGGGTATTACATGATTTGCAAAAAGAAATTTTCCCATTCAATATGTTGCTTTTTAATTTTGTTGATTTTTATTTTTTTCTGTGCAGAAGCTTTTTAGTTGGATGTAGTTTCACTTGTTTACTTTTATTCTATCGCCTTTGCTTTAGGAACCAAGTCAAAAAAAGCATTGCCAAGACTATGTGAAGGAACTTAGCATGTATGTTTTCTCATAGGGGTTATATGGTTTCATATCTGATGTTCAAGTCTTTAACTCATTTTCAGTTGAGTTTTGGGTATGGTGTAAGATAGTTGGTAACAGCTGAAATTTGAACACATTTTAAAGCTCTACGTTTTTATTCTTCCCTCCCACTTTAATGTTTTTGGTCTCACAATTATATCTTTTTATCGTATGTACCCAATAAATTTTTTTGCAGTTATTTTCATTACTTTCATCTTTTAACCTTCATGATAGATTTATACGTGATTCATCTGCCACCATCACATTAGAATATTCTGAATTTAACTATGTATTTACCTTTACTGGTGAGATTCCTACTTTCATGTTTTCCTGTCACTAATTAGCATCCTTTTGTTTCAACTTGAGGAAGTCCCTTTATTACTTCTTGTAAGACCCGTGTGTGGTGATAAATTCCTTCAGCTTTTATTTGCCTGGAAAACTCTTTATCTCTATTTCCGTTCTAAAGAACATTTTGCCAAGTAGAGTATTCTTAGTTGGCTATATTTTTTCAGCACTTTGAACATATTGCGCCTCTCCCTTCTGGCCTGCAAAGTTTCTGCTGACAAATGTACTGATAGTCATATGGAGGTTCCTTTGTACCTAACAAGTTGTTTTGTTTCTCTTGCTGCTTTTAAGATTCTCTCCTTGTATTTAACTTCTGACAATTTAATTATGCTGTGTCTTACTATGGCTTTCTTTGTTAAAATTCTCACTTTGTTCATGCACTATTCTCCTGACCTCATTGGACATCTTTATGAACTTTATTTTGAACTCTTTATCAGGTAAATCTCTTATCTCTGTTTCATTAAGGTCTTTTTCTGGGATTTTATTTTGTTCTTTTGTTTGAAACATATTCCTCTATTTCTTCATTTTTCTTTGCCTATATGTATTGGTATTTATGCATTTAATAATAAGTAACCTCTCCCCATCATGAAGGAGTTTTTTCATGTAGGAGATGAACCTTATTGTTCAACTGTGCCCTTGCTCTTGGTTGTCTCCTAAATCTTTTCATTGTCTGAGCAGCCTTCTTTGTTCGTAATATCTCCCAGAAGTTAAGAGTGTGCCAGGAAGTGTCAGTGTCCACAGTGGAGGATCTCATTCATCACCTAGATGCCAGCTGATTGGAAGCTAGACCCTCAGGCAGCAGCTTTTAAAGTATGCAAATAGGCGGGCCAGTGTGGCTCAGTGGTTGAGCGTTGATCTATGCACCAAGAGGTTGCTGGGAATCTGCAGCCAATCGTAGTTCTCTCTCATTGATGTTTCTCTCTCTCTCTCTCTCCCTCTCTCTCTAAAATCAATAAAGGAAAAAAAAAATAAAAATAAATAAATAAATAAAGTATGAAAATATACCTCTTTCAGGGGGAGCTGGGAGGTGGGCATTTCTGTCTGCTGCCTCTGCACTGGGCCCTGGGGAGGAGCCACAGTGGGTCCATGAGGGCCTGCTTGGACTCTTTCACAGTTCAGTAGAGCCTTGTGGATTCAGGCCCTGTAGGCTTCCAAAGCTAGATGTTTTGAGGTCCCATCTCTCAGGGAAAAGTCTTAAAAGTTGGGGCACTAGATGTGGGGTCCAGACTCCTTATTCCTCAAAGGCAAGCTGGGAGCTGTGGGCTTCCCCCTGGTTTCGTGTTGCCGCACTGGATGCGGTTTACGAAGTAATTGTGTCTCAACCTCTTCTACCGATTTCGATGTGTGTTTTTTCTTGTTCCTCCAATGTGAAGAAGTCACTCGGCTAGTTCCTGGATTATTTTTAAAAAAGAGATTCATTCTGTCTGTAGCTGTAGATGTGGTGTGTCCCTGAGAGGAGGTGAGTTCAGGAGGCTCCAAAGTCACCATCTGAAATCAGAACCAATAATACTATTTAAATTAGCAGTCACCAATAAAATATAAAAAGCAGTTACCAAGAAAAGCACGGGATAACAGAAAACTGTAACATGTAAGGGGCACAAAAGGATTCTTGAAACCAGTTATAACCATATGCAGTATGTTCAGATATCGTTTCTCCTTAAATAGTATATTTAATGCAAGCAAAATTAAAATACTTGTGGTATTATGAGTGGGGAGAGAGATGAGGAACTTTGTAAAATGAATCCAAAATCTATGGACAAGTAAAAGTATGAGAATAGCTTAATTCTGCAAAAGAGGATTAAAAGAAATGAAGACCTAGCCAAACTGAATTTGGTGCGAGAGAGCAGGGTCTTGGTAAACAGTCCTTTGAATAGCATTCATCCCTGGAATGGTTTGGTGAATCTTCCCGAGTAGGAATGTAAATTCCAAGTACAAAAGGATTGTGGTCTAGCATAGAAGCCCCAGCATGGACCAGGTAGTGTCATTGGGCCATCCGTCCCCTACCACGAGCACGTTGGTGGGTGGGCAAAGGAAGCTACAGTGAGATACGAAGCATTTGCCTCTGCTCTGTGCAGCTCTCACTTTCATCGGACGCACAGATCAGTGCGTGTGTGTTGTGCTCTCTTCCTGCTACGCTGTGGCCCACCTGAATTTTGGCAAAGGCATAAGCTAATATTCACATATTTTGAAGAGGAGAGGGCATGACACCAAGACAAAAAACACATAAGGCCAAAGATTTTTGGATTTGACTTTAGAACAAATGAAATATAAACTTAAGTTGAAAGAAACTATCCTATAAACATTTGACAAAATGCCAATATGCCTAACATACAAATAACTTTCGATTTTATACCAAAAAAAAAAATGACATGTAGTCCGGCTGGTGTGGCTCAGTGGTGGAGCGTCGACCCACGCACCAGGAGGTCGCTGGTTTGATTCCCGGTCAGGGCACACGCCCAGGTTGTGAGCCCGATCCCCAGCGAGGGGCATGCAGGAGGCGGCCAATCGATGTTCTCTCATCGTTGTTTCTATCTCTCTCTCCCTGTCTCTTCCTTTCTGTCTACAATCAATACAAAAAAAAAAAAATGACATGTAACAGAAAAATGGGTATTTACAAAAATATCAATAAACATGACCAATAAACCTATAAAATTACAAATAAAACAAGATTCATTGTTTTACAGACTATGAGCCTGATGAGGTTTGAGGAGGGAGATAACACCCTCTGTTGCCCAGGGATAATGGAGACTATCATAAATTGTGGTGAAAGTGTGTCAAGAGCTGGGAAGTGTCTGAGATTTTACTTGACTGGCAAAGCCAACAAGTTAGGCTGGCACAGTTCATAGACGCCTGGGTCAGAAGCAGAAGACTTTTACTCACAGCAATAACAGTATCAAGAATAGCAGCATCCTCGGTGCCAGTTCCCTAAGCCTCATTTCCCACCCTCTACCTGGAGTTTATTCTAAGGAGCTCTTTGGAAAAGAGTGCAGATATAATGTGTTTCCACTGCTGCAGTTTTTTAGAGTATCAAAAAAATGGGAAACAACATAAACGTGTGTTGATTTAAATGCTAGTGCATCCATACAAGGGAATATTAGACAACCATTACAATGATCATATTTATTGACTTGAATTTAAATGTTCTAAAGCTTTTATGGGGGTTGTTATGGACTGAGCTGTGGCTCCTCAAAATTTATATATGGAGGCGCTAACCCCCCATGTGGCTGTATTTGGAGATAGAGCCTTTAAAGGGGTAATTAAGGTTAAATGAGGTAATTAGGGTGTGGTGTTTTGTTATAGCAGTCTAAGCAGACTAACACAGGGGGTAAACAGCTAGAATAAATCATGAACAAATTTATATATGATTTTACAATTATGTTTTTACATAAAATAGATATCTAAAATGATGTCCACCAACTATACCAACAGTGGTTATCTCTGTGTCGTAGATTTTGGAGGACAATTAATCTTCTTACTTATTCTGTTCTATATTGCTTAACTTTCTATAGTAAACAAGTATCTTTTATATTCAAGAAAATTAACTTTGCACTTGCAGGAGAAGGAATACATTTTGAAGCTCACCCCAGCATGACTCCATTTTATTCCATTTTCTGTCTTGCCACCTCCCAGCCTCTCCTATGATTACAGGGCACGTGACTGTCCCCTTTGAAGTGATGATTTCGCTCATAAGTCAGGTGCATCCTGAGATGAATAATCTCAGATGTTATGATAAGTGGCTCCTGATGAAAGATGGTTGGAGACTCAGGAAACAGGAATAATGCCCCGGGTAATATATCAGATCTTATTCTGAGTGGGAACTTGAACAGGTTGAAAACTGCCCAGTAACTAAATAGGTGACCATCTTTTCCTTCAATCTCCTTGCTCCTCGAAATAATGCCGACCTATTTTAGGTGGCTTCCTCTTATTGACAACTTTGATTCAGATGTTATTGGTATGGCAAAGTTTTAAAAGGCATAAATAATTTATTTTTAATTATACTTAATATTTGGGAGTAGGTGTAAAAGCAAATGCAGTCTCACTTCAGCTAAGGCAAGTTATTTTTTAATCAGTACATAGAGGAGGCTTGTTTTTCATGAGTTGTGTCATTAGGAATTCTGCCTAGTCAAAGGAAATATTTCCATTATAATTGGTGTTGATCTAATGATAACATCCTGACATTTGTATGTAATTTATAAAGATTAACTCCTTATAATTCATCACATCTATTTTATAGTAGACCAGTGATGCATTCATTTGTGAGCTGTTATTGTCAAAGAAATAAATGTGTAACCCAGATGTTGGTTGGGGCTTCTGTTTCCTGAAGATTTTGGTAACTTTGGTTCGAATCCTCAATATCTCAGTTTTTGTGCACAGGGAATTCTCCCCAGAGTTTTTGTGACTTCCCACACCTATTTTCTATCGGTCACTCCTACTCATCATTTGTGCACAGGGAATTCTCCCCAGAGTTTTTGTGACTTCCCACACTTATTTTCTATCGGTCACTCCTACTCATCATCAATCCTAGAGGATCCATAACATTATAATCCAACCTACACTACCTAATATGAAGACTTTCACCATTTTACTTTATTTCCTATGAAAATCCAATCAGTTATGATCTTGTGGAATTAGTGCCATTACTGAAGACTTGACGGGTTGTCATGTAAGGAGCAGTCACAGCCCACAGTCCCCTCCAGTGTGCTTGCCTCCTTCTCCAGGCTCTGTCACCTTCTAATGCCTGTGCCTCTGACAAAAGACCCTTCTCATGATTTGCAGACCCCTGAAAATTATAGTCTAGTTCTGTGAGTCTGACTCCTTTTATGAGGAATGTTCTTTTCAGGTTATTTTGCCTACCTCTGACCCCTGGAGAAGACACAATTTCCCATTTCACTGCACTGATACAGGGAACTGCAATGTTACTGACACATGCCAGAAATCGGTGGCAGGGGTGACACCCTCAATCCGCAAACAGGTGTCTATGAGGCACCCTCCAACTCCCCCAAACTGTGCTAAAGACTAAGATAAAGAGACATAATCATGAGAGAAATGTTTTTAAAGCTTTTTCCATTTGAAAAAAACGTATGGATTGTGGAGCGTTAGAACTAGAAGGGCTCTTGGAGCGCATCGGTTTGAACTCTTCATCATTATACAGACGAGAAAACGAAGGAACAAGATGATACAGCTGATCGATGGCAGAACTGGAACTGGTACCCGTGTCTTCTGTCTCTTTGTCTCGTTCCTTTTTCTGGACATCTCAGAACATGGAGGAAGTTGCTCAAGTGAGATGTGATGCAGGAACGCTGAGGGGGAAACGTAAGCGGTGTGTCAGGAAGGAAGAAATCAAACGCGCGGGGCCTCGTGAGAAAAAGTGGAAGAGGATGTGCCCAGCCACAAGGCAGAGGTGGCTCGGTCAGGTGGGAGTAGTCCCCGCAGACTGAGGAGTGTGGCAGAGAACAGGCACATAGGTGTGTGCACAAGTAGGTGGGAAAAGGAGAGTAAGATGCAAAACCAGTGCTTCCTGGGGCTTGATAAGGTTTCATCTTGTTTGTTCAAACTGATTGCCCCCAAAATTTCCTCTGATGTCACTTTTCTTGATGGGCTGGGAGAGGAGGAGTTGGTACATTTTTGAGTAATCAGGCCATCTTTGTGGGATTGCCAACAAAGATGGGAAAATGAACCAAGTGTTGTGAAAGAAAAGAAACTTTTCTCAAAGGATTTGTTGGGATCATCGGCGTAGACTGAAGAACTCCATAGAGTAACATTAAGTGTGAGTTTTCACCAAGGAACCTTAACCATAGGCACAAATGCGTGATTTCTGGGGTCCAGAAACCACACACCTGTCTGCTTGGAAGTGGTGATAGTGAGAGGATGGAAAAACCAGTGAAGAGGTTTGTTCCCTACTGCATTCAAAATAGAAGCTCTCATCATGCTGAGAAATACTGTTCCTTTACCTCTCTGTTGTATAGGATTTTCCTTCTCAGTCAGAACACAACTTGACCTTGCATTTGGCAAAGGATGAGAATTTTGGGGGATGATAGAACCGTTCCGTATTGTGAATGAGATGGGGGTTACTGTATGCATTTGTCGAAACTCAACTGTACACTCAAGATTTACTGCCAACATTTGGGTTGGCAAACTGGGCCAGTTATAACCTTTTTTTTTTTTTTTTTTTTAAGATTTTTTGCTTCTAAGGGATAAAAACACACTGCTAGAGTAGAACATGGACATTTCAGAACAGAAAACAAAGCAGAGCAATGCCAGGCAGAAACTAGACCTGGAAATGAAGTGAGGTCCTTCCTGTCGTTTAAGCACATGTTCTTTTTATTTCTGAGTTTGAACCTCTCCTCCCAAATGTCAATGATTTTATCAACACCTGACCCAGGATCGTGTGTCTACATGATCCTTCTTGTCATTCATGGACATATGATCATATTACTGATTCAGTTCTTGTATCTCATAGCTCAAATTCTTGAGACGAAATCTGGGTCATTTTGCTCAGCTTCTATCTCGGTTCCCTTTGAAAAGGCATCTACTGTTGATCAACTCAGTTGTGGCTGGAGAGGAAGGGGGGTGACAAAAGCTTCTTTCTCCATCAAGGGAATGTGGTTTGCTGTTTCTAGGGAAAGTCCATATGCTTGGCTCTGTGATCTAAATTATTTTTTCAAGCTCATAGTTTCAAGAACAAATAAATCACACTTTCCAACTCATTAAGCATTTCTCAGTGGTCTTTTGGTCTGGGACTCAGGTTTTCGTAGTGAGCACTTAAGAAATTTAGAATTAGGATTTAGAATCTCATCAGAGAAGGTGAGAAAAAGTTAAAAGCGTGGAAAATGTGGGCTTTTATTTGTCTCCTTAAGCTGTGAATGTCAAGAGCCACAATGCAGAACACTTTTCTTTATGTTCTTGATGTTCTCTCAGGGCCTAAATTCAAAAGAAAATCAGAGTAGGTTTCTAAAGAAATAGATATTTTACATGGTGGGACACCACCCCTCTAAAAATAAAGGCCACTTTGAGAGATTAAACAAAATTGGGCTGTAACACAAGGATATGTGGATTGGGGAGGGAGGGCAGGTTTTTTTTCTTTTCCTTGTCTGCAGATTTTGATAAGTGGGGAAATCATACAGCTCCATTTGCTCTTTTGTGGAGATCTGAGACCCTAATGCCAAGCATAGTTCACACCTCCTGGCAATGTCTGCAGGATTTGGTGGGTGGTAATGATGCGTTTATTGATTACATTATGAGAAATCAATTCAAAAGTCTCCCAGACCTTTACTCCAGGACGCCTTCTGTACATTCAATGGCAGGGTAACTGTTCACCACTGGGGCTAAAACTAGGTGCCACGGGGTGCCTAATTACAGGCCTGCTGAGAGGCTCTGCAGGGAAGTCATTTTGGTTTCCTTCATTGCCGTCCTGTGGCCTCCGAGCAGGGAGCCTCGCAATTCTCTCTGGTTCTGGGGCAGCGGGAGCACTGATGCCCCGTCTGTGCTGCTGACTTCCCCTGGCCGCTGGACGAATCCGTGCTTTCCCTGGCCTTTAACACCGCCGTTTCTCTCAGATGCTGAACAGCTGTCTTTGGCTGAAGATGCTCCATGAAAGTTAAGCAGGGGCTAGAAATCCTTCGTTTCCTTTGCTCATATTAATCAGACTTGTTCATTGAAGACAAAACCTCCCCCTGGAAGGGAGGAGAGCAGGAAAAGATTGGGGTAAGGAGGGAGCCAGAGAGGATGGAGGAGTGTGATGGAGGAGCTTGGTCAGAAGCCCTCTGATGAAGGCTACATTCTTTTTTAATTTTTTTTCTTTATTGATTTTGGAGAGGAAGAGAGAGATAGAAACATCGATGAGAGAGAACATTGCCTGGCTGCCTTCTGTATGCCCCCCACGGGGGATCAGGCCCACAACTTGGGCATGTGCCCTGACCAGGAATCGAACTGGCGACCTCTTGGTGCATGGGTCGACGCTCAACCACTGAGCCACACTGGCCGGGCTAAGGCTACATTCTTATGGGCGCCTGGCTCCCTTGTGCATGCTGCAATTGAAATGGTTAATAACATGCTTTGGATCAAAGAGGTTTCTTTAAATGAACATAGGGTGTAGGTCTTAAGGCTGTTAGAGAGACTTTAACATATGCCAAAAAGAAAAAAAAAAAAATGATCAGAACTGTCTGGCCAGTTTCTAATGTAGCTTAACTATCGTGTTTCAACTTATTTTGATCTGCTAATATTTTTCTGGTTTCACTGTAGAGCCTCCACGTTTAGAGAATGAGGGCGAAGGAGCATAAGTGGATGATAAAGGGGAACCATGTTATTCTTTCTGTTAAAACATGATTTAATTCTCCTCCACGTTCCCTCAGTCTTCCCCTTTAGCCTGGGAATGAGGCCTAGCAAAAGGAGAATGATGAATTGGGCTCAAGTGGGGATGGTTGGAGACGCTGAGTCAAATATGAGCAGCTCCGAGGTCCAATCTCCCAAGCTACAGAGGACTGGTAGGTCTGTGACTTTGAGAATTTGATAGGCAAAATCTAATAGAGGCATCCCTCAGAGATATTGTGGGTTTGGTTCCAAACCACTGCAATGAAGCGAGTATTGAAATAAAGCGAGTCATAATCTTTTTGCTGATCGTCTAGCCTTCAATTTGGTAAACAAACAAACAAACAAAGCATCCGTAAAGCACAATAAAGCGAATCACAATAAATGAGGTATGCCTGTAGTGTACATGATTGGAGTTCCATTACATTTTTCCCTGTTGTAACCAATCTTGTAGATTTTGAGGTTTCACGGCAAAAGAAATATCCTCAATACCTAAGTCTTGAATGTTTTTATCTCACTCAGAAGAAATAGATTAGGCTTTCCTGGTGATTCTGTCATAATATATGGGAATCATTCCTATACTGAGGACAACACATCTTTGCATCAAAATAAGCCACCATCCATGTAAATCCCTTACGGGGGGGACAGAACAGCTGATGAATGCAACGTGGTGTGCACAAGCTATGAGGAATTGTTTGCTTTTGACAAGAGAAACAAACTTTTCTGGATTCACTTTTTTAAAAATTAAAATAGAGCAAAATGTAAAGTTTGGGGCAAAGACTGCTATCTTAAAAGCAGGAAAATATATAAGCTACATTATCTAAGCTGTGATGAGTTTTGGTGGTGACTGGGTACAGCACTGTCAGGTTTGTATCTTCAAGAACAAATTGTCAATCTAAACTGTGGGAAGACAAAATTGTTAGCTATGTCTCTGGATGAGCAAAATTATTGATTGCGTCTCGGGAAGGTGAAAGTCCTTGAGAGTGAGAGAAAATTGTCAGATGCATATTTTCGAGACAGAATCATTGCCCATGTCAGTTAAATAACAGGTTACTATTATTTTACTGCTCAACTGTGAAATTGACCATTTTTATCCCCTTTGCCATTTGAATTGACAGAGGGAACTCCACCCACACTGTCATGTGCGTTGGTACTTACAAGGACAGATGTGCCACATGTGCTTTTGTGTTCAGATTGGAAAGATAGATACATATGGGCAACCAACCCGCCAGTATATGATAACATGTTGCTTGTGTTAATGGAGAAAGAGCCATTCTGAGTTCCTTGAATGAGTGCTTCAATTCAAAATGAAAGACAGTTAGGTCTGCGGGAGGTGGGACGAAGGCATGGGGAGTGGGGCAGCCATTACTAGAGCACTGTATTTAATGACATGGCTCATGACAGGATTGTGCTAAGTCAATAATTCCTTTCTGAGTGATGTCATTTGGCTCTGGAGTTTGTGTGTGTGTGGGGGGGGGGGTGTAGAAGGGAGAGAGAGACAGAGGGAGGGAGAGAAGGAGGGAGAGGCTGATTTCTACACCAGCTCCCATTCAACTGGCAAGAGGTGTTTCTAACAGAGGAAGTTAGCCTTAAGAGTAAGGAGTAAATAGATTAGAATATCTTGTGTTCAACTATATAACAAGAGTTTCCAAATTCATATTTGAGAAACTAACCTGAATAACATTGCCAAAATGAGGTAGATTCTCCAGTACTGGAAGGGTTTGAATTCCCTTTCCGGTTACTGAAATGCTAACACTGGGTGCATTTTATTTTTCAGACCAAGACTTCCCAGTAGTCTCTTGGTTATCCCCAGAAATTAGTTGTCTGTTTTATTTTGATTCTGTGGGTTTGAGATTGTCATTGTGGAAGGTGGGTTCAGCTTTGAGTCTAGATGAAGGAAGTTGTAAATGTTGAGCTTTAGGATTCCCAGTTTGTTCTTCAGCAAAACTAGCCTGGATACCTGGATTTTGATACACTCTGGCTCATGACTTTTCGATGTCTTCCCATTGCCTACAAAATAAAGTAAGTATACACTAGATTAGACTCTAAGAACTTCTGTAATATGGCCCCCACTGGTCTTTCAATTATGTTGTAAGTTCTTACGTAGACTCTGCTGGCAAACTGCTCTAATTGTTATATATTTCCTGAGCCCCCCATCCTGTTTTAATCTAACATTAACCTGAATCCTGACTCTTCCTATATGAGTTTTTTGGGACCTAGAGTAAATATGTCTTTAGTGATGTCTAATGTAGCTAAAGAACACGCTTACTCTTTTGTACTTTAAGTAGTTACTGTCACTTTATACTACTAAATTGATACTGATGTACACTGTATTTTATTGCTATTTATGTATTTAAATAATATTTCAAAGGATAACTATGTGTACTGTATCTGATGTTAGTTGGATAAAGATAAACAAGACATGTACCTATCTTCCTGGCCAATGTAGTTGAACAAGGGAACCCGAAGGAAACAGGTGCTTGTAACAGGGCACAGAAAGCATTGTGAGGGGGAAGCACAGGGCACAATGAGAGCAGACAGGAAGAACTTCTTACCCAGGCTTACGGTTCAAAAGGAGAAGTCTAATCTGTGGATGTGACATTTAGGCTGATACCTGAAGGAAGGGCAAATCTTAGCTCTTGTACGAAAGTTGTGGCAGGGTCCTTTGTCGAACTAGCAAACTGAGATAGTACTTCTATACCTCTTCCATTCTCCATATTCTAAGCACGGGGACTCTACTATGTGAGATGGGGATGGTGAGAGATGAGGGGGGTGCATAGCGTAGAGGACATTGTAGGCTATCCCAAGGTGTTTGAACATTGTCTTAAAAGGAGCCATTGAAGAGAGGGACATAAAGGGAGGGACATGGTCAAATTTGCATTTCAGAAGCATCACCCCTGGCTTCAGTGGAAAATGTGATTAGCCTGTTGAAGTACTATCCATTTTAGCGTTTGTTTTATATTTTTAATTTATTTTTTAACAAATTAGGAACTCCGCTTTATATTTCTAGCTTCTCCATGGGTTCTTCTTGTACTGTTTGAGAGAGATGTCAATGAACAGAATTCTCACCTTAACATGTAGTTGAGTCTACAAGGCACCTCCCTTTCAAGGACAACATGCAAGGAGTTCGTAATAAAATAGCCCAACAGATAACAACATCCATGTTCTTTAGTTCTTGAGTCATGGTGGGAGAAGCATATAAAACTGCTCTTCTACTGATGTACCAGCCCCTTGTGCCAGCCTGTAAGATGCAGAAAACCGTCACAGTCAGTGGGAAACAAGGGACAGTAAAGGTTAAATGTAGCTGAAGTGATGAGCAGGAAATAGAAGTTGGCTGATTTGCTATAGCACATAGAGAAGTCCCACTACAGTGGTTTGGCATTTACTATATGTTATATATCTGTTAACAATTTATTTGATTTTATTATTTGATGACGTTTTATTGAATAATAAACCCTTTCAACAGCCATGAGATCAAACAAATCAAAAGCACATGTTCAGTGAAAAATTAAATACTGAATTATTGTTTCTTGAGAAAGTTGATGCTGATTGATCAACAAAATGATCAAACAAAATATTGCTAACCAAATGAAAACCAGAAGACAGAAATCTCTAAAAATCATCAATTTCAAAATGAATACTTACAAGAAAACTGTATGACTACAGCAATTTAATGTGTGTGGGTGCAGAAAGTGCGTTTCCTTTTCCATTCTATGGGCATGATTTTTTATTATATCAAATGACCACTCTGTTCATCTTCAATTTCAAGTTTTCTAGGACACATATGAAAAAGAAGTAACAACCATTGGCTCCATTAGCAAAAGAGATTCTCAGTTAGTTAAATGATGTTGGTTTTGCATCAGTATTATCAGATGCTTCAAACAGAAAATCGGTGAATTCCAGTGGTCCTTTTCTTAGACTATATAATTCGTAAAATCAAAGGAAAATGTTTGGAATTTCATTTGTTTGGCATTATTGTGACTGTTACTGCATATTTAGTTTAAAACAAAGTTCAATTTTGAACAAGAAATTATTTTGTGATAATATAAATACATTTTGGTAAAGAACAGATATGAGGTATAAACATTTATTAAATTAAGAAACTATGGAGCCCTGGCCGGTTTGGCTCAGCGGTTAGAACGTTGGTCTGCGGTCCAGAGAGACCCGGGTTCGGTTCCCGCTAAGGGCATGTACCTCGTTTGCAGTTTGTCCCCGGCCCTGGTTGGTTGTGCGGGTGGCAGCCACTCGATGTGTCCCTTTCATGTCAATGTTTCTCTCTCTTCCTCTCCCTCCCTCCCACTCTATCTGAACAAAAAATGAAAAAATGTCCTCGGGTAAAAAAAAAAAAAAAAGAAATTATGGAGCTGAACTGTACTTGCATTGGTTGTTGTGCACAAATACTTTATAATTGCAGCTAAACAAGCTGTATTATTCTACCAACTAAGTACATTTTTATACATTCCCAGTAATATAAATTTGTATAATGCCAATGATATTGAATATACAAAACTACTTTTTCATGTCAGAAGTTATATTTTTTCTCTTTATGACTCATCACCAATTAAATTTTAGAAATGTCTGAGTCTTCGAAGGACACTTTGTAAATCAACCTAATTGACCTACAGTGGTTTGAAAATATTTTATAGATAATTTCTTTAACTTTTTATTGCAATTTGTCTGAAGTATATTGAGAATTTAAGAGTACGTATTTTAACAAATAGACCTCCCAAAATTATGTTCTTAGCAAATTGAAGTTATGGGGAGGGGGGGATATAAGTAAAAGGAAGACATTCAAATTCTTTCCCTCCTCCACAAAAGGAGAGAAAAATGAACACAAATAATGAGGATTCAAGTGGTGTATAAATATTTTATTCTAAAGTTTTAAATTTTGCTTTGCAATATTTCTATTTGTGGGATGAATCTTTTAATGAGGCTTCTGTTTTTAAAACTGGATAAATTTCTATTCCATATGCCAAGATGGAAGGAAATGGAGAAAGCTTATATTCTTCAGCATCTAAATTTGGTGAAACATTCAAAAGGATCATAAATAGAGGCAAGTTTTTGGACAAATTTGTTTTATAAAATTATGTATCAAAGAAAGACACTCTAAAGAGTGGCAAAAATATAGTATCTGTGAAAATATTTGAGCTGAAATACCTCCAATTTCAATATGCAAAATTTGATTTTGGTCTAGGCATATCAGGAACCATAAATGGCACTTTCACAGTGAAAAATAGTATGGGCTCAGAGAAAAATCAATTAAAGGTACAAAAACTTCATAATTTGCAACCCTAAAGATTTCAGATAATTTTATGAAAGAATTAATTATTCAGAAGAATAATATTCATAATGTTAAAGTAGATACAGCTGAGAAAGTGAATATAGCATATAAATATGTATGAAGAATAATTATTCTACTAATGTGACTTCTAGTTTCAGATAATCCATATAAAGAAGGATTTTTTACTTTAATATATACATGAATGTGTTATTTTTTAGAATTTTATTTAATGTGGTCAAAAATAACATGAAATTTGCCATTTTAACTATTTTCAATTTAGTGGCATTGATTACATTAAAATGTAATATAATCATAGCCACTGTCTGTGTCCAAAACATGTCATCAGCTGAAAGAGAAACTACCCAAAGCAATAACTCCCTACTCCCCCGGTCCCAGCCCCTGGCAACCTCTCATCTACTTTCTGTGTATATGAATTTGTCTGTTCTCTTATTTTATATAAGTAGAACCCTACACTATTTGTCCTTCTGTGTCTAGCTACTGTCACTAGCATAATGTTTTAGAGGTTCCTATACCTTGCCCCGTGTATCAGAACTTTATCTCTTTCTATGGCTGAAGAATATTCCATTGTATGTATATATCACATTTGTTTATCCGTTCATCTGTTGATGGACAACTTTTGGCTATTATAAGTAATGCCACAATGAATATTGCTGCATGAGTATTTGAGTCTCTGTTCATTTCTTCTAGGTGTATCTCTAAGAGTAAAATTGCTACGTCGTATGATGATTCCACTTTCAGTTTACTGAGGGACTTCCAAGCTGCTTTCCACAGTGGCTGTGCATTTTACATTCCTGCCAGAAATGCACAAGGGTTTCAATTCTTCCAAATCTTTACACTTACTGTTTTGTTTTTTAAATTTATTGTTTTTTTTTTTTTTCCATCATTATGGTCATCCTTGTAGGTATGAAGTAAGATCTTATGGCAGTTTTGAGGAATTTTACTTATTGAAAGCAGTTCTTGAGCCCAGCCAGGGTGGCTCAGTGGATTGAGCGTCATCCCATGAACTGAGAGGTCCCGGTTCAATTCCTGGTCAGGGCACCTGCCTGGGTTTCGGGCTTGATCCCCAGTAGGGGGTGTGCAGGAGGCGGCCAATTGATATATCTCTCTCACATGGATGTTTCTAGCTCTCTCTCCCTTCCTCTCTCTCTAAAAATCAATCAATAAATAAAAAATAAAAAGTAGGGAGACTGAATGGCACTTGCTGTCCAGGCAGCAGATGAAGATGTCCTGACCTGGGGCAGTGGTGATGTGAAGGAAATAGGTTTAGGAAGTAAATATCAGGAGGTATTTGGCAGGTAAAGTGAATGGGGTATAGGAAGAGACAAAATTAAGCATGGTGCTCAAATTTCTGACTTGAATAACAGGGTAGATGGTGGAGCCATTTTCTAAGATATGAACCCTAGGGAGAGAAAGAGCAGGTTTTGAGGTAAAGTGAATAAAGATGATAACCTGTACATGTTGAATTTGAGAAGTACTTGGAGCATCAGAATGGTGATGTTTTCCCAGCAATGCAATCAATTCATCAGAAGAGGGAAACCCATTATTGCCTGTCTGGCTTTGTGCACTCCAGGCCCTTGACGCCATGCTTCCTTTTTCAGAGAACCAGGAATGTGATCCCCCTCACCTTGGAGGTAAGCATAAACACGCCCATTTGGGAAAAGTCGAGTTAAAATGGGAAGGAGTTACTCCAAACGGGAAGGGAACACCCCTTCCACGGTCGTCTGTCCTGTTGACTTACTAAGAGGACAACCCCTGGCAACGTCTGAGATTGTGCAGAATGCCCCAGGAGGATTGCCCTGCACACTGGAACAGTTGTGTGTTCACACCCACTCTCTCTTTTTCCCTTTTCACTTTTTATTTTTTCCTGGTGGGGAAAATGTAAACAAAATATGAATGTATTTGGTCTAGACGAAGCCTTTTCTTTGGTTCTGATTGGCCTTTGGTGGGGCGGACTGCAGGGCAGGGAAGGAAGGCAAAGGAGGCTTTATTTGGCCCTGGAAAAGAAACTTACAAAACAAGAATTACTTTTACTGGGTGTTGCGCTTCACATACATTGTCTTGTTTAATTCTTTTTTTCTTTTAATATATTTTTTTCCTTTATTGATTTTTTAGAGAAAGAGGAAGTGAGAGGGAGAAAGAGATAGAAACATCGATGAGAGAGAACATGGATTCGCTGCCTCCTGCATGCCCCCCACTGGGGATCGGGCCCACAACCTGGGCATGTGCCCTGACCGGGAATCGAACCAGCGACCTCTTGGTGCATGGGTCGATGCTCAACCATTGAGCCACACCGGTTGGGCTGTCTTGTTTAATTCGATTAATTCTGCAAGATTGCCATCATTATTCTTACTTTTCCAACTGGGGACAATAAGGCTCAGAAAGGTTAAGTAACTTGCTCATGTGCAGACACGGCAGAACCAGAGTTCCAGCTCAGCTCCGGCTTTCTTTGGAGACGAGGTTCTTGTGCTCAGGCAGCAGGCTAGTCTCTCCCTTGGGTCTGAGAAGACCATGAGTGACACGTTTATCAGGGGGCTTAATCAGCACCCAAAGAGGTGGTTTCTCCAACAACTTTTTACCAGCTCAGTCAGACTTGGAAAATTTTTCTAACAGAGTAGCAAGTATGAGATTTTGTTGAAAGTATGAGAAAAAGAGAGGGGAGGAAGAATTAGGAATAGCTTCTTGTGTCCACTAGGAAGTTTTTGACTTCCTGTCTTTTTAGTGGGGGAAGAACGCGAATAGTCCTCTCTCCTCCCCTGCTTCCTCCCTCCCCGTTCCCTCATGAATTCTGTAGCCATCATTGGTAGAATGAGTCCATGTATATGAGATAGAAGAGAAAGCAGGTGGAGGATATTTCTTGCCTAGCCCAGGTAATTGTCCATCTCTGATTTTCCGATGTAGATGGACTCGGCCACTTCTGAGTCTCTGCCTTCTGAGAGTGTCATCGTTAAATACTTAAGAAGACCATCGACCTTGAGGAAATGCTTCTCATGTCTTTCTTCCTCCCTCCTTCAGCCTTACCTCAGCCCCGCTGTCCCCCCCCCTCCGCTCTCTGACCCCCATTTCCAGGACTGGTAGTGCTCTCTTGAGTCATTCTTTCTGTTTCCAGATGGCTAATGTTAATAGTGACTCAGAGAAGTGGAACAGCCTTTTTTCTCCGAAAAATCTCATGGTTAGATGTAGCGAGTGGCTTCTGGGTGTTTTTCTGTCCTTGGGTTGCTGAGTGTCGTTCTGTGCAGCCCTGGGGGTTTTCCCTCGTATGGTCTCGGTATGAATGGTTACCATGAGAGCCAGTGAGTCACCACGGTTTAGCATACCCAGCAGTAGACGAGGCTCTGTGACCTCAGATGCTGGCCTGCGCTCCTACTTGGAACCAGACACACGCCCACCTGCACCCACACCGCGTTGCTTCTGTCACTCAGAGCCGGAAGCCCTGAATAGAGCAGGGTCCCAGGTACTGTCAGGTGTGGTGTAATGTTTTCCACCGACGCAGCCCGATTAGGGGGTAATAATGTGTCTGTGCTGTGTACTCACCATCCTAAGCCGTGTTGTTAAATCTGAGCCCATTGTTGTCTTTCTCTTTCACTCACCCTTTCTCACTGACCCAGACTCCTTTGCCAGGGGACAAAGAAATAACGAGCAGTGCATCTTATACAGTCCCCAGGGGGGCCAGACATGATCCACAGGACTCTACTGACAGGCCTAGGTCAGGCGAATAGATATATGGTCACCTGGGAGCTTTATTAAAAATTGGACAGCTGGGCCAAAGGCTGGGCTCCAGGGCTGCTGACTGCTCTGATTGGTCAGCCAAAGGTCCTGTCACCCAGATAAAACAATTTCTTGCATCTGCTGTACTTTCTGCCAGGATCCAGAGCCACTTACCAGCTCTGTGATCTTGAGAAAATTATTTCAATTCTCTATCTCAGTTTTTTCAGTGATAAAATGCAGATAATAACAGGACTTCTCTTAAACGGTGGTCAATGAGGATTGAAAGAGTTCATGCATGCCAAGCACTTAGATCAATGTTGGCCCATAGTAAAATTCTTTATAAAAGTTAATGATAATTGCCCTGGCCGGTTTGGCTCAGTGGTTAGAGTGTCAGCCCGCGGTCCAGAGAGTCCCGGGTTCAGTTCCCGCTAAGGGCACGTGCCTCGGTTGCAGCTTGTCCCTGGCCCTGGTTAGGGTTGTGTGGGTGGCAACCAGTCGATGTGTCTCGCTCACGTCGATGTGTCTCTCTCTCCCTCCCGCTCTGTCTGAAGATAAATGCAAAAATGTCCTCTGGTGAGGATAAAAAAAAAAAAAAAAGTTAATGATTATTAATATCCTTATTAAGCCTCTAGCTTGGGAACTTCCTAAGCTGCAAATATATAAGTAATATCATAGCCTACCTGGGAGATGAAAGCATAGTCTTTGGAAGGTTCTGTGCTTTGACATGCAATGGTATGACTGACAGGGTCATCCCATAAGCACCTGAGTACTCCTTGCAGTGATATTGAACAGGAAGCCTGTAGGGGCTGGGACTGAGTCATATTTTTCCTATTTCCAGCCCTTTTTGTGGTTCTCTCATAAAGCCTGGCTTGTCGTAGATGCCCAATTGAATTGCCATCAAGGGCCATGACTTGGAATCTTTACTATGAAAATGCTCCTCTGCTTGGCTGCGCAGAGCAGACTGCTCCATGGTACAGTGGAGGTCGGCTTCAGGCACTAGTCGCTCCACAGTTCCTGCGTGTATGATGTTCGTGTCCCAAGACACAGATTTTATTTTAACAATTGTATTTCCAGTGACTAGGACAGTGCCTAGCACACGGTCAATGATCAATACATATTTACTGATGGTATATATAAAAGAAAAACATTGGAAGGGTTTGGGAGTTGATGTATTTAGAAGAGGGCAGACAAGGACTGACCTAAAGTCTGTGGTTGCATAACATAAACATTACCATTTTAACAGTTTTTAGGTGAATAGTGCAGAGGCATTAAGTAAATCCACACTGTTGTACAACCATCTCCGGAAAATTTTCAACTTCCTGAACTGAAATTTTGTTTATTTTTATGTTTTTTTTTTAATCCTCACCTGAGGACATTTTTTCATTTTTTGCTCAGATAGAGTGGGAGGGAGAGAGAGGAAGAGAGAGAGAGAGAGAGAGAGAGAAACATCGACGTGAAAGGGACACATCGAGTGGCTGCTACCCGCATGACCAACCAGGGCCAGGGACAAACTGCAACCGAGGTACATGCCCTTAGCGGAAACCGAACCCGGGTCTCTCTGTACCGCAGGCCAACGCTCTAACCGCTGAACCAAACCGGTCAGGGCCCGAACTGAAATTTTGTACCCTTGAAAACTAACTTCCTGCTCCCCCTACTCCCCAGCCTGGTAACAGGTATTGTACTTTCTGTCTCTTGAATCTGACTACTCTGGGTACCTCATATAAGGAAAATCATACAATATTGGCTCTGTTGTGTCTGGCTTATTTCACTTAGCACAATGTCCTCGAGGTTCATCTGTTTTGTAGCCTGTGTCAGATTTTCATTCCTTTTTGTGGCTGAATAATATTCTGTTGTATGTATATATTCCACATTTTGTTTATCCATTTTTCTCAGTCAGTTTGCACGGCTCTAATAAATTACCACAGACTGGGAGGCTAAACAGTAAACATTTTTCTCATATTTCTTAGTCTGGGGAGTCAAATACCAAGATGCCAGCAAATGGCCATCTTCTCCTTCTATTCTCATTCAGTGGAGTGCAGAGAGAGGGAGCAGGCTCTCCTGTCCCTTCTGACAAGGACACTAATTTCATTCATGAGGGCTCTAACCTTTTGACCTAATCATCTCCCACACCCCCATCTCCTAACACCATCACATTTGGAGGTTAGGACTGCAACCTATGAATTGGGTAGGGGACACACACATTCTGTCTAGAATACCATTCGTTTTTCAATGGACATCTGGGCTGCTTTCACCTATCGTGAATAATGTTGCTGTGAGCATTGATACACATATATCTGTCTGAGTCCCTGTTTTCAATATTTTGATAATGTACCTTGAAGTGGAACTGCTAGATCGTATGGTAGTTCTGTTTGTGTTTTTTTGAGGAAACACCATACTGCTTTCCACGTGATTTCACCATGTTACGTTCCCACCAGCAATGCACAAGAGTTCCAATCTCTCTGCATCCTCTCTCACCCTTCTTGTTGCTATCTTGATGGGTGTGAAGTGATATCTCACTGTGTTTTATTTGCATTGCTGTCATGTTTAGTGAGGTTGAGCATCTTTTCATGTACTTATTGGCCATTTGTATACCTTCTTTGGGAAAATGTCTATTCACGTCCTTGACCCATATTTTAATCAGGTTATATGTTGTTTTGTTGTTGAGTGAGATCGTTGTTTTAAACATTTTTGTTTAGTTTCTTTAAATTCTTTGTTTGATACCTGGGCTTTTTTAGGGAAGCTTTCTGCCAGTTTATTTTCTTCTTTGCCATGGCCGTATTCTCCTGTTTCTTTGTCTACTTGTTGACTTTTTTTGGTGTGGAAAATTGGGCACTTGGAAAAACAACCTTTTCTAGTCTTTGTAGATTGGCTCTGGCCTGGGCTCACTCTTCATCAGTTTGCTGGGTGTGTTCTGGGCCTTGGGGTCAGCCTGAGTTGAAAACTTAAGGTCTTTTGGGGTCTTTTCTGAGCATGCATTTTATCTGGGCCTTGTGTGGCTTTTTCAATCCTTTTCACCCCTATATAAGAATGTTTTTGAATATTTTACTTCTCCAGAGTGTCTCACTCCAGCTTCTCGGGGGCCTTGGATGGCCTATTGTATGTCCTCACCAGCAATTGCTTGCCCTAGGCATCTGCCGGTTAGTCTCTTTGCAGCGTTCAGGAGCAGCTCCCACTCCTTCTCCCCACCTGAGCACTAAGGTAGGTGGAGCACAGACAGGCATTCAGGACCTCAGATAGATCAGAACGTAGCAAATAAGGTTTGCTCTAACCCACTGGCTTATGGGAGGGAATTGGAAAAGGGGATGCTACCTTGGCAGGTAAAAACACCACAGAATTTCCTACCATTTTGAATGTGGCCTTTTCTTGAGTGGGTGTACTCTTACTCTTGATTGCTGGTAGGCCTTTGACCTTTTCCTGTTGCTCCTGTGACATTTTAGCTCCATTGTGTGTATGTGTGTAGGTAAGTGTGTTTAATGTTTCTGTGGGGAGTGAAAGCTTGATTACTAGTCTGCCATTTTGTTGACATCACTCTTCAACTTAGATTTTATGACTTCTTTTTAGAAGAGGTTTGGGGGAGTATTGATGAAAATGGATACCTTTCGAGTGCCCTCTCCACTGAAGTTACTCTTAGGCACTATCCCAGATTACTGGATTTTGAAGCCCTGAATGTAACTAGAAACTCCCAGTAGAAGGCCAAGTAAAGAAGCTACAGAGAGCCATGTTTGAAGTTGGGAGATAGCCCTCCTAACCCCTGGTTGGAGGATGTCATGGCAGCATTACTTTCACAATCAGCATGTGTTGTGCATGAGATCCCAAGAGAGAAGTTTTCCTCTTTACCTAATAAAGTTTAAAATACATAAATAGTCTTTGAAAAGTAGGCAAGACATGTATCATACCCATTTGCTAATGAGGAAACTGAAAATTATGAGTTTGAGCCAAGATTCTTCTTCCCACTCTACCATGCTGCCCCTTCTGCCCTCCCTGAATATGGAAAATTCATTTGTAGTTGAAAGCAGGATTTCTGTATTGTTTGCTGATGTATCCCATGCATCTAGAATGGTGCCTGGCACATAGTAGGTGTTCAATAAATATGTGTGGGATGAATGAATAAATGGGAAGCTAGTTTCTTATAGTATATGAAAGGAATAATGAGGACCTTCTTATCTTTTTTTTAAAACTTTATAATGAAGTAGAATATTCATACAGAAAAGTGCACCTGTCCTAAGTTTATAGGTCAGTGATTTTCTTCATGAACACATCCATGTAACTGGCTCCCAGACACAGAAACACTATGCCCTCATCAGTCAATACCACCACCAACCCCCATCTTCTCTCTGAAGGGTAAAATCTACCCTGACTTCCTAACTACATGGATTTGTCTTGCCTGTTTTTGAACTTTCTATAGATTAAATAATGTAATATGTACTCTTTTCTCTTTTGTGTTTGGCTATGTTTTTGTTCAACATTTTGTGAGATTCATCCTTGTTGTTGAGTGAAGTTATAGTTGAATTTTAGCTTTTAAAACTTTAAAAAACACGTAATTTTAAATTAATCAATGCCAAAGGAAAATGAAGATTTATAGAATAATAGCCTTTGATAACCACCATTTTTTAAGCACATTTTTTAAGACAAACTCTATACTGAGAAGTGATACTCATGAGTGATCTTACTTTCCCCTCTCAACAGTTTCCTGAGGTGTAGCTATCATTCTCCCTACTTTCTTGATAGGGAAACTCAAATATAGAGACATTAACTAGCTTGCTCGTAAATAACAGGCTTGTAAATGATGAAACTCTCAGTTGAACCCATGAACATGGTTTTGTTAACCGCTACTCTCATTGGCCATTCCCATATAGGACTCCTTTAAGAAACTGTTTTAAATGAATATGCATTGAGGTAAAACTAGTGGGAAAAGTGAGATGGGTACTAATTTGGAGACAGCTGTGTGTTAGCATCTGTACTGCATGGCAGGACAGTTTCCTAGAGCCTCTTTGCTGACCCTTTGGGTCCTTTGCCCTCTGATCACCACAGCCAGTGTATCACAAATTTGGGTCTCAGGATCAAGTCAGGAAGAACTGTCTCCTGCTAGGTTCTTTTCTTTAAGCCCTGACAGTCATGGGTCATAGACCAGCTAGAGGTCAGCTCTATACAAGCTGTTCTTGATTTCTGGGTGGGCAGTGGAGACCTTGGTGAATCAGCCCACATTGAGAACTGCATCCCTCTTGTCAAGTGGCGAGTATGTACAGAAAATTTCTCCAGAGGCAAGCTCCCTGCCTGGGATTTACTCTGTTTACTTCCCAGCTGTTTTTAACACACCATTCTAAATTATGCAGCATTTTCTCTTGTTGAGTTTTCCTTGGGCCAACATTTGGCCTTCTCCATTTTTGAAGGCCTTAAATACTGCAGGCTCACTTGTCTCTTGCTTTCTACATTCATTTATAGACATTTGTGAGGAAGGACAGAGGTCCATTTGGCACCAGAAAAGGCTGTCCTCACGTTGTGTTTTCTTACCAATGGCCTGTCCTTTGTGAGGCAGGACACACCTCCCTCTCTAAAAAAAATCAATAAAAACATATATTTTTTTAAAAGTCACCTTTCTGCATAGTACTCCATTGTGTATATGTACCACAACTTTTTTATCCATTTGTCCACTGATGGACACTTGGGCTGTTTCCAGATCTTAGCTATTGTAAATAGCGCTGCTATGAACATGGGGGTACATATATTCTTTCTGATTGGTGTTTCAGGCTTCTGAGGGTATATTCCTAGGAGTGTGATCACTGGGTCAAATGGCAATTCAATTTTTAATTTTTTGAGGTAACACCATAGTGTTTTCCATAGTGGCTGCACCAGTCTGCATTCCCACCAGCAGTGTACTAGAGTCCCCTTTTCTCCACACCCTCACCAACACTTGTTGTTTGATGCTTTGTTGATGGCACCTATTCTGACAGGTGTGAGGTGATACCTCATTGTTGTTTTAATTTGCATCTCTCTGATGATTAGTGATGTTGAGCATTTCTTCATATGTCTCTTGGCCATTTGTATGTCCTTTTTGGAGAGGTGTCTATTTAGTTCCTCTGCCCATTTTTTAATTGGGTTCTTTGTCTTCCTTTTGTTGAGTTGTATGAGCACTCTATATATTTTGGAAATTAATCCCTTATCTGATGTATCATTGGCAATTATGCTCTCCCATACAGTGGGTTGCCTTTCCGCTTTGATGGTTGTTTCTTTTGCTGTGCAGAACCTTTTTAGTTTGATGTACTCCCATATGTTCATTTTTTCCTTTGTTTCTGTTGCCTTAGGTGATATATCAGTGAAAATTCTGCTGCGTATGATGTCTGAAATTTTGTTGCCTACATTTTCTTCTAGGATTTTTATGGATTCATGAGTCACATTTAAGTCTTTTATCCATTTTGAGTTTATTCTTGTGTATGGTGTAAGTTGATGGTCCAGTTTCATTTTTTTGCATGTTCAATTTTCCCAACACCATTTATTAAAGAGGCTGTCGTTACTCCATTGTATGCTCTTGCCACCTTTGTCGAATATTAATTGAGCAAATGTACATATACACAATGGAGTACTATGCAGCTGTAAGAAAGAAAGATCTCTTAGCCTTTGAGACAACATGGGAGGACCTGGAAACTATTATCCTAAGCGAAACAAGCCAAGCAGAGAAAGACAAATATCATATGATCTCACTTATTTCTGGAATATAATGAACATAACAGTCTGAGGAACAGGGTAGTCCCAGAGACATGGAAGTAGGGTACAGACTGACAATTGCCAGAAGAGGGGGCAGGGGAGGGGAGCAATGAACCACAGAACTTGTATGCATGTATGCATAACCAATGGACATGGACAACAAAACTGGGAACGGGGCAGGGAGGGAGGGGGAGGAGGGAGTCAATGAGGGAAAAAGGAGAAACATCTGTAACAAAAATAAATTAATAAAAAAATAAAAATAAATTTAAAAAGTCACCTTTCTCCCAGCTCTCCTTTTCATTTTATTTTCTCTTGTTTCAGAGAAGAATTTTTTAATGCTTTATTGATTTTTTTTTTTTTTTTTTTTTTTTTTTAGAGAAGAAGGGAGAGAGAGATAGAAACATCAGTGTGAGAGAAAAACATCTATTGGTTGCCTTCTGCACACCCCCTACCAGGGATCAAGCCCATCAAGCCCGCAACCCATGCGTGTGCTCAGATTGGGAATCAAACCAGGACCTCTCAGTCCATGGGACAATGCTCAATCCACTGAGCCACACTGGCTGGGCTCAGAGAATAATTTTAATTTACTACTCTCTGCAGCCTCTCTGAATTGTCTGGAAGAGTTGAGCTTATTTTGCACCAGACAGGTATCTTGTTGGATACCTTCCCATGCTTAGCCCATGAATCCTCACCAACACCTTTGTGTGAGAGAGGCTACTATTGCCATTTAATAGAGATGAAGAAATTGTGCTAAAACAAAACACAGAGTTAGGAGTAAAACTAAGATAATTAAAACCAAAACTGTGTCTATTTTATCCCATTGCCTCCACGCTCTTTTACCTTTGATAATTATAAAAGAATGCTATCCAGAAAAGAAGGATCTCATTCTATAATTTGTGGAGGAAGCCTCCTAAAATGAAGGGCCCTCAGGGTAGTATTTCTCTGTTCATTCTCAGCACCAAATGTCAGTCCTTCAAAGCCCAACTCAGATCTCACCTCTTTGGCAAGGCCTTCCCTGGAAACAGCCCTCCCAGTGCCCTCTCGTGCCTTTGAATAACCTGAGGCCTGTTCGATCAAGTATTTGGCACCTACTTATTTACACTTTCATTTCATTCTTTGTACGTTGGCACATTCCTAACTCCCTCTTAAGGAGTGCAGGACTTTCAAGGGTTTTATCTTCCAAACTGCCCTGAACATAGTTTGTACCCAAAAAATATATTTTGATGAACTGAGTAGACCACATCTCTGGATTATTTGTGGATTCTGGATATCCTCTTTTGTTTTGGATCTTGTCTTTTTTTTTTTTTTTAATATATATATATATATTTTTATTTCTCAAGTCTAAGAATATACTCTTGAGTTTCTCCCCTTCCTTTCTACTCAACAGCCCTCAGATGTTTCCAGGTTGCTTAAGGGTCACCTTGCCAAGCTACTTCCAGGGATGTCTCCCTCCTTCAAACTCCCACGCTTCTTAATAGCAACAGCTTTCATAGTGCTCCAAGCTTATGCAAACTTATATTAATATAGCTTCTTAAATTATTTCAGGGAACAATTATTCAATCACATTTGAACTCTGTAAGCCCTGTTTAGGAGATTAAACTTGATACTGAGAGCAGTGAGAAGCCCCTGAAGGGAACAGGTAGGGGTTTGGGGTTGTTCTGAAAGCCTGTCACCCTGACTTCCTGCTAAAGTCGTTGAAGGCAGACACTTACAGAGCTTTTCCTTAACCCTATAGTACTTTGCACATAAGTGCTTAGCCTATTGATAGTGGCAGAGATAGGGCCAGAACGTTGACTTTCCTCCTCTCAGCCCAGTGCCTTAATGGAATTGAAGGCAGAGGGGTCATGCTACATTTGAGTGCTGCTTCTGTGTTCTGAGCATTTTGCTACACGCTATTTTATGTAAATAATCTTATTTAATGTCCTCAAGAACTTTGCAACAAATGTGTTTTCTCTCATTTATCAGATGTGTAAACAAAGCTTAAGGAGTTTAGATGATCTGATCAATAACAATATTTAATACTAATTATTAGATATACTGAGTTACTGCCATTGGAGTGGCCAAGGAACAACCAACAGTATCACAATTTACACTTAATTCCCAGCCGAATTTTGCTTCATAGGACTTTATTAAAAAGGCACTTAATGTTCTATTCTGCTGTGCCTTTGTACTGTACATGACCATGATGCTTCCTGCTTAGAAACAGCACGTTCATGATGGGGGGTAACAGATATTTGCTGAGTCATGATTTACAAATTACCTTTTTAGCATTTGGGACACGAACTGTTACTATTTTTATGTCAAAATTTTTATGATAATTACAAATGAGCTTTATATATGAAAGACCTACCAGCACGTATGCTTAAGCAAAACCCCACTTTAGTTAGAAATGAGATAATTTTTATTGTAATAAAATGACATTTGTTTAATGTAGCAATGGAATTTATCAGCTCAGTGGGTTGTACCCAGCCCTCCCTTCTGGCTTTCATTATTGGATGGGAAAAGTCTGGCAGGAAATGGAGAAAGGCCTGGGCTACTCCTCATGCCTCGTGACCTTAATCGAGTTATGTTATTACCCTAGACTTCAGTTTCTTCATCAATTTTTAATTGTTTATATTAATCCTCACCCAAGGATATGTTTTTATTGATTTTAGAGAGAGAGGGAGGGAGAGAAGCATTGATGTGAGAGAGAAACATCAATCAGTTGCCTCGTACGTGCCTCAACCTGGGATCAAACCCGCAACCTAGATATGTGCCCTGACCAGGAATTGAACCTGCAGTGTTTTGGTGTATGGGACGATGCTCCAACCAACTGACCCACCCGACCAGGGCCATCAATTTTTTAATTTATAGAAGACTGTTGCCTACTCAAGTACATCATTCCAGAAATTGCCCTCACTTTTTCTCCTGCATTATCAATTTTCCATCTCTGCTGGATCATTCCCATCTGCAAACAGAGATACTGCTATGGTAACCCACCTCAAAAAGCCTTTTCCTTGTGTCCACCTACCCTCTAGCTATCGCCTTATTTCTCTTCTTTCATCATAGAAAAACTCATTGAAAGAGCCACCTATGCTCACTGTTGGACATTCCTCTTTTCCACTTCTCGAACTCTCCAGTTTGGCTTTGGCCTTTGCTATTCCATCAAAACAACTCCTGTGAATGTCAGCCATGACTTCCTTGTTTCTAAATCCAGTGGTTCATTCTCAGGCCTGAACTTTCTTACTCACTGAGCAGCATTTAACATAGTTGGTCATACCTTTGGTCTCAAAGCCCTTCCCTCACTTGGTTTCTATAAAACCTCTCCACCCCACTCCCACTCCCACCGAGTTCATTAACTGCTATTTCTCTGTCTTCTTTGCAGGTTTCTCCTCTACTTCACAATCTCTGAATATTGGAATGGCTCAGGGCTCAGTTCCTGGGCATCTTCCCTCTTCTATCTATACTCCTTCTTAAGGGATATTATGTAATAGTTTTAATGTAATCTTACAGTGATGACTCCTGCATTTATTTCTTCAGCCACACTTCTTCCTTAAACTCTAGATTTTGTTTCCAATTGACTTTCAATGCCTCCACTTGGATGTTTAGCACATATCTCAAAGTCAACATCTCTGAAACTAAACTCTTTTCACCCTAGCCCCCAACCTTATCTTTTTAGTCATCCTATTTGAATTTCATTTTCCCCTTCTGAATAAATAGCAATTCCAGTCTTCTAGTTGTTCAAGCCAAAGACTCTGAAGTCATTCTGACTTTCTTTCTTTCACACTCATATCCTTGGTTCAACCACTTCTCATCACTGCTGTCATCCTGGCCTCTTACTTGGCTTATAACAATGGCCTCCTATCTGGCTTCCTTGTTTTCCTCTTTAAATTTTTTAATTAAATTTTAATTTTGAACCCACTTTTAAAAAGATATTGTTGACACATAACACTATATACGTTTAAGGTATAAAATGTGTTGATTTGATACATTTATATATTGCAAAATGATTGCTACCATAGCATTAGATAATACCTGCTATCAAATAATTACCATTTTTGTGTGTGGTAAGAACCCTTAAGATCTACTCTCTTAGCAACATTCAAGTGTATGATAATACAGTATTATTAGCCAAAATCACCATGTTGTACATTATTTTCTCTTTAAACAGCAAGCTTGTTTATATTCCTCAGTTACCGTAGGTGCTATCATTCACTATTAGGAGAGTTTCTGGTATCAACTAGGTGTTCAATAAAGATTTCTTAAACAAACAAACAAAAACCAAAACCATGTTGTACATTAGATCCCCAAACTTGTAAATCTTGCAACTGGAAAATTTTTTTTTAATTTATTAAAAATTTTTTTTTCTTTATTGATTTTAAAGAGAAAGGAAGGGAGAGGGAGAGAGAGAGAGAGATAGAAACATCGAAGAGAAAGAACATTGATTGGCCACTTCCTACATACTCCCACTGAGGATTTGGCTCACAACCTGGGCATGTGCCCTGACCAGGAATCGAACCAGCAACCTCTTGGTGCATGGGTCAATGCTCAACCACTGAACCACACCGGCCGGGCTTATAGTGGAAATTTATACCCTTTACCAGTATCTCTTTATTTTCCCAATCCCCTAACACCTGGTAACCACCACTCAATTCTCTGTTTCTGAGTTTGAGTTATTAGATTCCACATATACATGCAATCACAGAGTATTTGTCTTCCTCTGTCTCACTTATTTCACTTAGCATAAGGACCTCAAGTATCATCTGAGTTGTTGCAAATGGCAGAATTTCCTTCTTTCCCATGGTTGAATAATATTCATTATATATAATTCTTATCCACGGTTTCACTTTCCATGGTTTTAGTAATTTACAGTCAACCACAGTCTGAAAATACCAAGTGGAAAATTTCAGAAATAGAAAAGTCATAAGTTTTAAATTGTATACCATTTTGAGTAGGGAGATGAAATCTCATGCTATCCCTGTGCAGTCCTCCCCGGGATATGAATTATTTCTTTATCCAGAGTCTTCCATTGATCTGTGTCTGTTCTTATGCCAATACCATACTGTTTTGATTACTGTAGCTTTTTGTATATTTTGAAGCCATACCTCCACCTTTGTTCTTCTTTCTCAAGATTGTTTTAGCTATGTGCATTTGTGTGTGTGTGTGTGTGTGTGTGTGATTTCATAAAAATTTTAGAATTTTTTTTCTATTTCTGAGAAAAATGCCATTGAAATTTTGATAAAGATTACATTGAATCTGTAGAATGCTTTCAGAAGTACAGACATTTTAACAATATTTTTTTCAATCCATGAGCCTGTATCTTTCCATTTATTTGTATGTTCTTCAATTTCTTTCATCAATTTTTTATAGTTTTTAGTGTACAGGTCTTTCACATCCTTGGTTAAATTTATCCCTAGCTATTTTATTCTTCTTGATGCAATTGTAAATAGGATTGTTTTAATAATTTTTCTCTCCTAAATTCTATTATTAGTCTATAAGAAATTCAACTTATTTTTCTATATTGATCATTTTGTACCTTTCAACTTTACTAAGGTTATTAGTCCCAACCTTTTTTTTTCATGTAGTCTTTAGGGTTTTGTACATCTACAAATAGTGAGTTTTACTTCTTCCTTTCCAATTTGGATGCCTTTTATTTATTTCTCTTTCCTAATTGCTATGGCTAGGACTTGCAATACTATGTTGAATAGAAGTGGTGAATATGGGCATCCTTGTCTTGTTTGTGATCTAGAGGAAGAGCTTTGAGCTTTTCACCTTTGAATATGATGTTAGCTGTGGGCATGTCATATATGGCTTTTATTATGTTGAGGTACATTTCCTCTATACCACTTTAGGAGTTTTTATTATAAATAGATGCGAATTTTGTCAAATGCTTTTTCTGCATCTCTTGAGATTATATTATTTTTATCTTTCATTTTGTTAATGTAGTGTAACACATTTTATTTATTTATTTGTTTGTTTTTGTTAATCCTCACTCAAGGATATTTTCCATGGATTTTTTCTTTTGAGGGAGAGTAGGAGGGAGGGAGGGAGAGGGAGAGAAAGAGAGAGAGAGAGAGAGAGAGAGAGAGAGAGAGAGAGAGAGGCACTGATGTGACAGTGACACACCAATTGGTTGCTTCCTGCACGAGTCTGGACTGGAGCAAGGAATCAAACCAGCAACCCGGGTACATGCCCTTGACTGGAATCGAACCCATGAACCTCTGGTCCATGAGCCAATGCTCTAACTGCAGAACCAAACCGGCCAGGGCATAACATGGTTTTGATTAGCAAATATTGAACCATCCTTGCATCCCTGGAAAAAAATACCACTCAATCATGGTGAATGATTCTTTTATTGTATTGTTGATTTCAGTTTGCTAATATTTGTTGAGGATTGTTGAAGCTTTGTTTAGCTGGGATATTGGCCAGTGATTTTCTTTTCTTGTAGTGTTCTTATCTTGTTTGGTATCAGGGCAATAGTGGCCTTGTAAAATAAATTTGAGAATGTTCTTTCTTCTTCAATTTTTTAGAAAGAGTTTGAGAAGGTTTTTTAAAAAAGTTTTCTTTAAATGTTTGGTAGAATTACCAGTGATGCTATCTCTCCTGGACTTCTTTGTTCATTGGGAGGTTTTTGTTACTGATTTACTCTTCTCCTTTGTTACTGATCTGTTTAGCTTTTCTGTTTCTTTATGAGTCAGTCTTTGTAGGTTATGTTTCTAGGAAATTATCCATTTCCTCTAGATTACCCATTTTTGTTTGTTTGTGTGTATGTGTACTTGTTTTTAGTAGTATCTCATGATACTCTGTATTTTTGTGGTATCAGTTATAGTCTCCTCTTTCATTTCTGATTTTGAGTTGTCGGTTCTCTTTTTCTGAGCAGTCTAGCTAATTGTTTGTCAACTTTGTCTATCTTTTTAAAAAGAACAGCTTAATTCCGTTGATCTTTTCATTGTTTTTCCAGTCTCTACTTCATTTATTTTTGCTCTGATCTTTGTTAATTGCCTTCCTTCTGCTAACTGCATATAGTTTGTTCTTCTTTTCTAGTTTCTTAAGGTGTAAAGTTAGATTGTTTATTTGAGATCTTTCTGTCTTCTTAATATATGGATTTATCTATAAACTGCTCTCTTAGGGCTGCTTTTGCAGTATCCTGTAGGTTTTGATATGTTAGTACCTCTATTTTTATTATTTTTCATGATATTTATTGATTTCCCTTTTGAATTTTTTCTTCCATTCATTCGATGTTCAGGAGCATTTTAATTTATTTGCACATATTTGTGTATTTTCCAGCCTTCTCCTTGTTACTGATTTCTGGTTTCATTCCATTGTGTCTGGAATAGATACTTGTTATGATTTCAGTCTTCTTAAATTTGTTAAGACTTGTTTTGTGATCGGTCATATGATCTATCCTGAAGAAACTTCAATGTGCACTTGAGAAGAATGTGTATTCTGCTGCTGTTGAATCAATGTTCTGTATATATCTTTTAGGTTTATTTGATCTAATATTTGGTTCAAGTCTAATGTTTCCTTGTTGATTTCCTGTCTGAATGAGTTATCAATTGTTGAAAATGGAGTACTGAAATCCTTTACTATTACTATATTTTCTATTACTCCTTTCAGATACATTAGTATTTGCTTAATATATTGGGATGCTGTGATGTTGGGTGCATATATATTTATGATTGTTTTATCATCTCTTCAAGACAGCATATAGTTTGGTCTTTTTTAATCCATTCAGCCACTCATTGGGAACCCAATTCATTATTATTTAGAGTAATTATTGATAAGTAAAAATTTACTAATGTCATCTTATTTATTGTTTTCTGGCTGTTTTAAAGTTTTCTTTTTCTTCCTTTGTAAGTTGATTGTTCTCCACAGTGAAATGCTTTGATTCTTTTTTCATTATCTTTGTGTATCTATCGTGAATTTAGGCTTTGTAAGTTACCATGAGATTTTACATAAAACATATATGTGTGTGTGTGTCATATGTATATATATTACAGTCTATGCTGAGAACAATTTAACTTTAATTGTATATAAAAACTCTGTACTTTTACTTCTATGTTTCTGAGGTCATCATTTACCATTTTTTAAATTGTGTGCTCACTAACAAATTGTTGAAGCTATAGCTATTTGTATGCTTTTGTGCTATAGTCTATTCTAGAGTGTTAAGTAGTTAGCACATCATTATATTACAATATTAGTGTATTCTGAACCTGACTATATGCTTACCTCTACTGATGTGTTATGTATTGTTTTGTTTTCATGTTACTAATTGGCATCCTTTTGTTTCAACTTGAAAAACTCATTTTAGCATTTCTTGTGGGGTTGGTTTAGTGGTGGTAGCTTTCTTCAGTTTTTGTTTAAAAGGGTAAGTTTTTATTTTACTTTCAGTTCTGAAAACAACTTTGCTGGGTAAAGTATTCTTGGTTGACAGTTCCTTTCTTTTAGCACTTTGAATATATTATCCCATTCTTTCCTGACCTGTAAGGTCACTGCTGAGAAATCCACTAAAAGCCTCATAGGGGGTTCCTTCGTATGAAAAAATAATTTCACTTTTGCTTGTTTTCAAATTCTCTCTTTGTCTTTGGTTTTAGACATATTATTGTGTCTTGGAAAAGAATGTTTTGCATTAAGATTTTGAAGTGACCTATTAGATTCATGAACTTGGATCCTTTTTTCCCCCCTTTTGAAACCCATTCTTAACATAGTCATTCTTTAAAATACAAATAAGCTCATGTTTCTCCTTTTTCTGAAATCCCTTTAATATCATCATCTTACTTAAAGGCCAAAGGACTTAAAGTGCTCTATAACAGAGCCCTCGACCATCTGACCTTATACCCCACCACTCTCTTCATCACTCATTCTGCTCCACCCTCAGCCTTCCTGTGTTCATGAGCCCACTTTAGTGCCTTTAAGTTGTAGTTCTCTCTGCTTAATATATTCTTTCTCAAATATCCACATGGCTTGTATTTTCACTGCTTTCAAATGTTAGCTTATCAGTAAGATTTCCTTGACCAACCTGTAATTTAAAAATCCTCCACCCCTCCCAATAGCCAGCACTCCCTTTGCCCCTCACCCTGACTTACTTTACCCCAAGGCACTTATCTCCATTTCTACTTTATTCTGTGTCTATCTCTCGCAACTAGAATGTAAGCTCCAAGAGGATAGGGACTTACTGGTTTTATTCATTGCTGAATGCCTAACTCCTAGAAATGTACAAGACACCAGTTTTCAGAGTGGGTGTTTAAACATATTTGTGAATGAATGACTGAAGGAATTATTATATAAAACCAGGGTGTTATGAAATGTGATCTCTAAGGTCTCACTCAAATCTGCTTATCCATGATTTTGTACAGTTAATAACTACTTTCTCTGTTGCACTAATGACTTGAAAATGCATACAAAACCACTGTGATAAGAAAGAAGAGCCTCAGCTGAATTAACATAGTTATAATAGCTTTTAAAAATTATTTCTGTGTGCTTTAAATGAACTCATTTATTCCTCACAACAACCTTGTGAGATAGATATTATTTCCATTCTCTAGATGCAGAAATTGAGGAAAAGAAAGGATTAGCACCTAGCCTAAGGTTACACAGCTAGTAACTGGCAGAGCCAGGACTTGATCCCAGAGCTATAGTTCTTCATCATATATCATCTCCTATGGAATACAAAAATAAAAGTTTTAAAAAGTTAGTGATACACAACATTTAAAACAACTAGTGTCTGCCTTTCATTGTAACATACTCTGCCTTAAAATATTTTAATACACATATTTGAAACATGGATATCATAAACATTTCATGAAATATGTCTATTAATAGGTGACATTTTAAGTAATGGAAATAAAAATATTATAATTTTCTCAATCAATTATTTTTTTTCTCTTTGGTTGATTTTTTCTCCTGCTTTTACCTCTTCAATGGTTTGAGCATTTTTTCATGAGTCTTTGTGTATTTGGTATGTTACAAACTGTGACATCATTCCAACTACTGGAATTTTCACACAATCACTAGGGGATTATTAACTCATCTGAAAATCAATCTGAGGCTTTAGGAGATTACAGACAAGGGATTTTTTCCCTTTTTTTGTCAGATGTTTCACGATCAAGAGCTTTGCTGTTATGTGAACCTGCTTTGTCAGGTGAGGGAATCAGGGGTCCTGCTCATAGGGAGGGGGAAGGGGGTGCAGGAGTCAGCTAGACAAGCACTATGATGTGGTCAGCAGAATGGACCTCCTAGCATGAAGCAAAGAGGGATGAAAACCTTTGTAAGAATAACAGTTTATCCTAGTTTGTGCTTAAAGCTCTACGTTCTCATTCATCTTCAGCACATCCCTGAGAGAGGAATGCCCTGTTTTACTGAAGTTTACAAATGAGGTTTAATGGCACATAACTAATAAACTGTAAGGTTGAATGGAAAGCCAGATACTTTCTACTGCACTGTTACTTGTCAATCATCATATTCCTGAGAGCTAAGTCAAGAGCTGCCCAGGAGAGGATTGAGGGCATCATGAGCACCTCGAGTTTCAAGCACCACCCACATTTCTATCCGCATGACTATTCTGTGCAAGGAATAAAAGCAAGTGGTCAGTGACTATGCCTGTAAATCTTTAATTCCGTGAATTTAAGTGATCTGAATTCATTCTTGGGGGGGGGGGGAGGGAGGAAGTGGAGTATCTTTACATAACGATGATTTCACTCAACACCTAAGTAGAAATTTCATTTCGGTTTGAATTAAGAGTTGATTAGAGAGTAAAATGTCACACTGGGGAGAGACATTCCTTTTGAAACAGCACAAAAGGAAGCCCCCAAAGAAAGCATATTCGTCAAGAGCATGTGCAAGAAAAACAGCGGCTCCTTTCAAGAGTGAATGCTAGAGAGACAAGCACAGAGATTTGTGAGAAATTGCCTGGTAATAGAGGGAAATGTAGGCAGGTGGCCTCGAATATATGGGAACAAAAGTATCTTTGTTCCTTGAAACTGAAGAGTGCTGGTAAAACCGAAATAATCTATAATTGCAGCTAATTCTCATCTCAGCGTCTTTTATGAAAGTTTTCTCTAACAACTGGAGAGTGTGTTTCTCAGGGGAGGGGGGCAGGGAGAAAGAGCGCCCACCCTGTACTGGTAAGCCACGTGACTGCTTTATGATCAGGTGTCTTTATGCAATAAGCACTCTCCCCTCACATTGATTTTGGGGGGGGGAAGATGCTTTCTCAGCCTTCCTTTTCTGTTGGATACTTACCTCCAGATGGCCTTTAAGCCAACAGAACCAAGGTCTTTTCTCATCGAGTGTGTTTCTCACACAGCTGATCAAGTACAAAGCAGTAGAACTGCCCAGGGCAGGAGGATCTTTACGATAAATCGACTGGTTTATCGTACAGACGGAAGAAAGGAGCAGTGGTCGTGTGACACGGCAGCTGTGTGCCTGTCTGTCTGCCTGCGTGAAAGGTTCATTCTTGGCCATCACTCCCAGAGGAGGCAAGGGGCCAACAGAGCTTTGTGAATGCTGGCTCATCTGTCATTTCCAGCTGTTCCTCCCCCCTTCAAGTCCACCTGCAGGCTCATAGCAGCAGGCCTGCCTGCACCTTCATTTACAGTGCACTAGCATCCCCTGCCTCAGCCAGGTGGGTCCAGATGGGCCTGACAGGAAAAGCCTTGGACTCCCTTGGCCCTGGGCACGGCAGGCCCTGGGCATGGTAGGTGAGCAAATGAGAAGAGTGGGAGGTTCCAGAGGTTCAGCCAGAGGATGGATGGTGAAATGAGGGTTGACAATGTCCCTAAAGGGCTGAAATTAAAAAAAAAATCATTGGTTCACTGCTGTTCAGTGATATTGCTGCTGCTTTTACGATGCCGGCTTTGAGCAGAGTATGGGAGGAATCACCAGTCAAACTCAAAGCTTACTAAACCACAGTTATTTCCTCGGCTCAGGAATGACTCTTCAAATCAAATTTGGCCCAGGCTAAACAGAGATGGAAATCGGGGAAAGGAAATTCTTCTGCTTAATGATGAAAATACTTTCTCTGCCAATTTGGGAAGGGGCAGAGGTTGGGTACGGGGAGGGGGGACAGTGGGATAGGAAGGGCTGAAAGACACATAACTATAACTAGTTACTGTGTTTAATGTCTTGTGTTCCTAGGACGTGTGTCAGCAGGGGTGCACAGGTGCTCTGTGAGGGGTGAGTCGCATGACAGAGAAGGGGCAGAGATGAGGACAACCTAGCCTCCAGCTCCCTGAAGCCATGTGGTAGGATGAGGACATGCATGTCTGTCTGGTGCCTCCCAGGCCACTTGCCCCGCTCTTCTTGTCTAGCACCACCTGCCTTTCGGATGGGCAGGAAGAGGAAGCTTCCTTGAGAAGAGCGGACATAAAGAGGAGGATGTGACTCTGAAATCAGGCTGCACTTAGACCACAGCAATGTGAACTGACCCCGGTGTACCTGTTGTCACTGGTAGCTCTCACAGATGACACCCGGAAGGGAGGGTCAGACTAAGGTCAGCAGGTGCTATTACTCTACTCCTGACTTATACTGGCTCTACATGGAACGTGAATAGGCTAAAAAGTAAACTGGAAAAAAAAAAAGCTGACTATCTAGACTATTTAACCAGAGAAATATATTGGCCTTAATTATGTGGATATTACTTTAGATATAGTTTAACATTAAGAATAACCACCTAGCCCAGTCGGTGTGGCTCAGTGGTTGAGCATCGACCCATGCACCAAGAGGTCGCCAGTTCGATTCCCGGTCAGGGCACATGCCCAGGTTGTGGGCCCGATCCCCAGTGGGGGGCATGCAGGAGGCGGCCAATCAATGTTCTCTCTCATTGATGTTTCTATCCCTCTCTCTCCTCTCCCTTCCTCTCTCTCTCAAATCAATAAAGAAAAAAAAAGAACCATCTAAAAATTATCTTTAAAAAACCAATTATTTTCATTCCCTTCTGCCTCATTGAGATGGCAGTAATTTAGGCAGTAAACAGAAACTTCCACAAGACAGTACTTAGAGTGCATTAAATAAATATAAATTTTATTAAAAACACTCACATAGCGTTATCAGGAATGATATAATAATAAACGCTTTCAAATAACTTGCATTCATAACATTACAATACTTACAGTATTTATAACCATCCTCAGATTTTATAGACAAACCAAACATTTCATGAAAATGAATCGAAACTAAGTTTTTAAAAAAGCATAGAAAAATGCACACAGAGTTCATTATCTTAGTGTCAAACTGCAAAAGTTTCCTACACAAGTTGACCACTAGCTTTAGAAAGTGAACTGTATACCACTGTGCGTCAATCAAGATGAAAAATTCATTCAAGTAAAGTTGACACCACTCAGAAGCATTTTCAAGTATGGCTATATAGTCAACCTGATATTCCTATATAAACAAATGGGAGATCTGCTTTTCATTCATTCTGAGGCAGGTTTTCTATTTACAAGTATAGATCTGATATTTACAATATGCCACTCAATTTCCTCTTCTCCCTACCTAACCTCTCCCAGACTCCTCAAACTGTACTTCCTGCTCCTGTTGGCCAGCAGTTTGACAAGTGACAGTGGATGATACAGAAACCACATATTCATATAGGGCTGGCTGACTCAAAACCAACAAATGTGCATGTCGTAACCAGATATTGGGGGCTAGATGCATGCCATAGGCAAAATACTAAAGTCATGTGGTTTGATAGATGCAAAGCAAATGTTTATGAAATGTTTGTAAATTGGTCAGAGCAAAAAACGAACATTTTTTTTAAAAAAGACGAAAGCCACGTTATAAAGAAAGATTTGACCAATAAACCTCAAAGGCTACTTTGATTAAGAATGTATCTGAAATGTTAGTGAGCATAAACGTACTTAGACCAAAATCGAATTGTACAGTTGATTGCACACCATACCCCTCAGTGTTTTGCCTGTTTGGGGAAGTCCCTATGGATCTGTACCTATACTGATTACAGGATCATAACATCTTTATTTAGAGAGTTGAAAGACTCTAGCCAGCAGCCAGCCACTTGCCAAACTCCTGCCTTACAATTTTCCCTTTATCAACTCAGTGCATTCTATTTTCATGTAATTTTGTTTTTCCTGCTTGGAACAGTCAAAATATTCCCCAAACTTTTAAAATGCTTTTCTTTACAATAAAAAGAGTCAACAGATTTACAAAATTAGTTTTAGTTACATCAGGACATATACAAAGCAAAATAGAAGGGATTCAAAATAAAAGGGTTAAATCCCTGAAAAAGGATATATTTACGAACCTACAATTTTACATAAACACAGGCGACGTGTTGGCATAAGGAGAACATGAGCTGAAATATCCCTGATTTTTAGAACAAAAAGGTTGACGTTCAAGTTATACTTGCTAAGAAATCAAGTATTGGAGAAAAGGTATGCTTTTTAATTATAAAAAAGAAAGACTTGGGAAAAAATGATGGTACATGATGCTATAAGCTTTCACTCTCAGTTCAATATCCTATTGCCAAACTAGTGTTGAGGTATATGACAAGTAGGAACATCACTCAAACCTTTAATGAAGTCTTAGCTCACATTATGTCATATTTGTAGCAGGTTGAGTAGCACCATCATGATGTGAATTCTGCTTCAAATCCATATATATATATATATATATATATGTACACATATATATGTATATATTTAATTTTTTTACAGTACTAAAATACTAAAGCATTGCGTTAAAAAAGTTTTGTTTACAATTAATTTACTTACTATACATCTCTTTTACTTCTTCTTTATACAAATTAATGATTTAAAACACCACAGCAAACCAGCTGCCTGTTTTCTTTTTTTCCTTTTAATTAACAGATTCACATGGAACTAACCCTGTTTATTCATCTTACGCAAGCATCTTCTGCTGGGTCTTCCTGGGAACGAGGACACTTAAGCTAAGAAATGACAACATCGCCATGTACAACGATCAACACAAAGGCAGACGGACATTCAGTTCGCTGAAGAGCACACAGATCCGTAAAACTGCTTTGTGGACATGAACAGCTTGGTTGAGTCTGTGGCACACAGTTAATCATGACTGCAGTCGATAGAAAATTCTTAAAACTACGTATTGAGCCACGAACTTGCCATACAATTTTGTATGAAACTTTTACAGTGTAGCATGTGAGATGAGCACCAGAAAACATGTTTTATGAATTAACGTATTCCCTTGAATCCAGTAAGCTCCCTTTTGGATTTAACCGGCTGTATCAAAAATGGACACATTGCTCATCAGCAGATGCATGGCTAAAAGCAAAAATATTTTAAAAGCTTTCCTTTCCTTAAAAAAAAAAAAAAATCAACTTTGCATTCTAAAATGAAAGTAAACTTTTTTTTTTTAAAACATCTCAGTACCTTAGCATTGTTCAAGTTGTCAAAGCTTAGGTAGGCAAAGTGCTTCTAAGACACCATTTAAAATATTTATACATATACATGTGTGCGCACATATACATATGTGTGTATATATATATGTACATATATAAGTTTATTGTCCTACAAGGACTTCACTGGATGAGCAAAATCCAGAACCTTTAAAATGTCCACATTTTAAAAACAGCATGTGTAAGAATAGGTAATTATAATAAAAATTTGAATGAAAAGGTACCCCTGTTATTCAAGGGCACTGGAGTTCACTGATAGCAACTTGATGATATAAAGGCATTACATTTTCAACTGTTAAAAGACACCATTTTCTTAGCACCATTTCTTAGAACATCCAAACAAATTCAGTGTTTTGCTGTCTATTCATTTATCCTTCCTGTAGCTATTTTGATAAATAAAAGTTAATATTAAGATTACAGTAAAAACTGCATGTTAAAAAGCCTTAATTCCAGTATTTCAGTACATCGTGTGTTCAGCACCAGATGGTATTTAAGAATCCTGCCACTGTAATACTACAGTACTTGTTTGATTTGTGTCCATGACTATGCAAACTTGGTATTACTAGAAGTGGTCACAGATGCGTAGAGTTGTAAGGGGGGAAAAAAGTCCCATTTACATATCACATCGTCCAATAATAGAACCAGTGTTTAAAAATGTAAATTGTGGAACACTTTCTTCCCCACCTTCGCTTTGCATAGAATGCTTTGGTCTTTTGCCTAGATGCCATCTGTGACCACTTATGAGTCAGTGGAAATTAAGTGCTATGGTAAGATGACCTCTTTTTTTGCTGGTGAGCTGAGGTTCTTCCTACCACATTTGTCGTGAATACTGTGTCCTTTCCCCTCGGCCCATGTCATGAGAACTACACTTTGGGCAGGTTGGTTGTGGTCTTTTCAAATGAGGTAACCAACACAAGGGGCGACATCATACATATCTGTTGTAAGGCCCTGTGACCCGAGTGAAGGCATATGGAGATGTATTTACTGTGGAGTCTGTGGTCACGGACATGGTCCTTTCGGTGAGGGACTTGATGAAGCGCAGGTACGTGGGCTCGGAAGGTTCATGCAGCTCAGTGGGCTCCCGTTTCACTTTTTTGCCGTGGGTTTTCTGAGGCACATAATCCGGGCCATACTTTTCACACTCCTCTTCTTTCTCGCGGGCTTTTTCTGCCATTTTGGCTTCCCAGAGCGCCAAGCCATGTTTTGGCTCATTCATGCTCTTGTGCTGGTAAAAGACAAGAGATATCCTGGTGGGGTGGTTTCTGTTGGGGTTCTTGAGAGGCGTCGTGGCATGAAGCTCGCGCTTGGCACACTCGATGAGAATGGACCCATGCGTTGGAGCCACCGCCACCCCCCCGATGTCAGGATCCAGAAAGTTCTGCTCGCTGTCTGACCACACCTCGTCGTTTTCCTCCGGAGCGGAAGGCTGCTTTTCCTGACTGCTTGCATCATGTAGTTGGTGTGAGCCTTCCTGGAGAGAAGCAGTTCTGTCATGGTTCAGACCCGGAAGCATCTTAGACAACCCGTTGGCTGTGTGGGAAAGCATGTCATTCTCCTTGTTCTGGAGACGCAGGGCGTGGAGAGAGCTGTTGAACATGCTTGGAGCTGCACTGTAGTTGTGGAGTATGTGCGAAGGCGGGTGATGTCCACCGTTTTTATAGTCTATGTTCGGGTTGCTCAAATTGGGTGGGAGTCTAGAGGCGGCCCCCATGAAGTGGCCATCCATCTCATGCATGGAGTAAGGAGGAAATGTCCCTACGTGGTGTACGTTTGGCCTAATAGTACAACTGCTGAACGTATCTCCCTGCATGTTTTGGTTTCCGTAACTTAAGTACTTGGAAGTAAAACTCTGGCTATTTCCAAACCTCGGCTGGTAAAGTGGATGGATGGGTGGTAGGTTTAGTTTAGAGAGAGAGTCTTGGCTTGGATACCTATATAGATCCACGGGCTGAGACTGGGGAGAATAAGAACCCAGATACGAGGAGCAGTTGTCCATTGATACATTTCCATTGCACTGATATGATGGATATTGGTTATTCTGATTTAAAAGCCCAGGGTAGGGGTTCATGGGATTAGAAGAATTCAAATATGAGCCCGCTGTTTGGGGTGAGGTGGAATAGAAGTTCATACAGTTGGCACCTCCATAAATATCTGAAGTGTGTGAAGAGCCTGGATAAGGACTAAGTGGATTGGGCCGTCTCATATACAGACTGGTGGATCCAGAAGACGGGTAAGAGTTGACAGCCTCTGACTGATGGGTATTAGTCAAGGGATGATGCGGCGGCGGCGGCTGGGGCGGCGGCGGCTGCTGGGGTTGCTGCGGCTGCGGAGGTTGCTTCTGTAGTTGTTGGGGTTGTGACTGGAGCTGAGGCTGCTGGGACAGCTGCATGACTGGTCCTGAAAGTCGCAAAAGTTTTGTGGACAAGATAAGGAAAGAGCAGGGACAAGTACGCTTGATTATTATTTTACGAAAGCTAGTGAGGATGCTTAGATGTAGGTAAGAACCACCAGAAGGTTAATGCAACACCCGTCAAACAAAGGTAAGACCAATGATCACTGTTTGGCATGGTTTTTGTGTGTGTCTAAAACATTAGAAATAAAATGGTAGTCCTCATAACAGTACCCTCGGGTAAGTGGAGGTAAAGGTAATAAACATCCACAAGACATTCCATTGAAAGCATCACGGTCTCTGGAGCCTCTGTGCTTCTGACCATGCCAAACTCTCTAATGAAGTGCCCTCCCCCCCCACCCCATGTCCCTGCCCTTCCTTGGCACGGTCATCCCTTCCACGAGGAAGTCTTCTATGACCTCACCCAGGGCTTTTGCAGTATTCACTGCAAACATAAGTCACATGAAGCGACAGACACAATGTATTGTAATTCTCCATTTTTAGTCCCCTCTTTACCCCCCTGAAAAGGAATTCCTTGTGGTAAGGGATCGTGCCTTATTTTGCTTTATTTCTCCATTGTCTGGCATGTGATAAAATTGGTTAAATAGTTCCAATAAAGTAGCATAAAATCTGTTATGAAAGATGCAGCTATGCTGTGAGAAAAAGAATGACATTCATTTAAACACCCAAAGCATCTTTTATAACACACAAACCCATTTCATTAGCATGCTTCTGAGAAAGGAAATCTACAGAGTTAGAGATGAAACCTTTCTGCAACTTTCAGCTTTGCAAGTGACACTTTAAAAAGTCATACTTTTGTGTCGTGACCTCACTTAAGAGAGTCATCTGAGATCAGAACAAATGACAGCCCTGACAAGTGAGACTCTTATTACATAAACCGGCTAGAAGGGACTAGAAGCCAAGTTCTCTGTGCCTGTGCTTTAAAGCTAACTGAAAGGAGACATCATGGACTGAATAGCATTGACTTCTCTTAGTGTGAGTCAACCAATATTAAGCATCTTTTGCACATTATTCTAAATTACTTAGTTTCTTTGAGATTCAACGTGAATCACAGGAAAATCTGACTTTGTGATGCAAAGCTGGCTGGTTCTAAGCAAACTGGTTCACTAAACTAAAAAGATATATATTTTTCACCCTGGCTGGTTTGGCTCAGCGGTTAGAGCGTTGGCCCACAGACCAGAAAGTCCCAGGTTCGGTTCCCACTAAGGGCATGTACCTCGGTTGCAGTTTGTCCCCGGCCCCGGTTGGTAGTGTTGGGTGGCAACCACTTGATGTGTCTCTCTCACATCCATGTTTCTCTCTCTCTCTTCCTCCCTCTCTCCCTCCTGCTCTATCTAAAGATACATGCAAAAATGTCCTTGGGTGAGGATAAAAAAAGATATACATTTTTCTCTTATTAATGGCCAGGTCAATACCATCTCTATGATTTGGATATGGACATCGATTACATTGTATTATTTTTTACACTATTCACTGCAGACATAAAGCAAGGGGCTTTGGAAAGAAAATATCAACTCGGTCTTGATAAGTCACGCTCCACTGCTCCTGCTGTAGATGTGAGCTGTTGTGATGCGGCAGAGCTTTGTAAGAACTGCATGTGGCCCCCCCTCCTAAACCTGACTCAATGTGGCTAAGGAAAGTTATCTTACTCTCCTGCCCCTACACCCACTAATCCTGTTTCCAAACTTATCTCAATAAATTGTACTGTTTTAGTTACCTAGGCTTAAAACTTTGGAGTCATCCTTACATTTCTCTTCTCCTCATCCCATTGTTTTGCCACTAATATACTGATAATTCATTTTGGAAGAATTCACTTCCATCATTTTTTGCTACATTTTCATTGTGACCGCCAACATTCAGCTCTTATCACCTCCCTCTTGGTTTATTGCTTCTGTCTCTAAAGTATTAGCTCCTTTACCTCGAATGTGGCCTACTTGCCACCACTAGAACAACACTAATTTCACCCTGTCACTTACCTATCAGAAGGCTCTGCCATTTATCACAGAGTGAAATCCAAATTTCCCATCAAGCTGGGGCTGATGGTGCCGTAGCTCAGCTCCATCTCCAGGAGCAAAGCCTGGCCCTGCTACTTTAGAGAAGATTCTGGTACAGAACTAAGACCATGATTAAATGTAACCTTCCAGAATTAACAGTGTTCACTTTTAGGTATCCTATAACATACATCTACGAGGCTCCCCATTAAATTTACCTGCCAACTGTTTAGCCTGGGTTGCATTTTCATTCTGCTTCGTACGGGATGGGGCGGACTTGTCCTTTTCATTCTTATTTGCGTTGCTCTCCAGAGAAAAAAGCTTTTCAGCTGCAGCCTTCTTGGCTTCTAGTTTCCTTTGTCGGCATGTCTTCACTGGCTCTGCTAACATCCTGACTTTCCGCCGAAAAGAACTCAGCACCTGAATAGCACCATTTTGTTTTTTCTCCTCCTGAGCTTCTACACTCCCAAACTCATCCACATCAGAGACTTTGTAAAGGGGCAGAACGTGGAGCTGCTCGTCCTCAGGTTTCCCTCCAATTTCTCGATTGTCTTCTCTAGTGAGGGTGCACACCTAGAAGGGAAATAAGACAGTACAGAGCCTGAGTTTCAGTCCAGAACAAACGTGCATGCGTGTGCGCGCGCGCGCGCGCGTGTGTGTGTGTGTGTGTGTGTGTGTCTTGCTCTCAGTATTTAGATTTGTGGTGGTGTCCTACTGGACCAGATCAGTGACCATAAAACCATGTCTGTCCGTTACGAATAAAGACAGTATCAAAATGGTACAGGTGAACAGACATGTTCATACTGACCTTCTTTTGTGTGTGTCTATCAGGAACTATTACCTCTGGTGACTCCGTTCTTCACACACATTTCTGACTCTAAGAGAAGAAGCAATGATCCTACCCAAATGAAGCACGATGTGACGGATGGGAAGCCTCTTCTGAGAGAGGCCCCAAGTCTGTTCTACCAAATGACTTCCTCTGCTTCTGGCAGGTCACACACGCCTCATCTCACACTTCTGTATGCAAAGAAATTCCCCATCTTTCCCCATACCTGATCCTAACTCTCCTTCACGGTGTTTCAGAAATTTCCACAAGATACCAAAGTGAAATCTAAATAATGTAAAATTGAACATTTGGTGGATCTATCTTACATGTAACTTACTACTCTTTTCACCTTCTTTTCCTCTCCTCTGTACTGTTAAATCTAACCCCTTGTTTCTCTTCTCATTTCTTTTCTGAGATATCACTACATACAAGGGGGTACTCCAAAAAGGAAAACAAAGCCACTTCTGTTCATTTAATGGTACTTTTGTCTTCTGTTAGCCACAATCATATTGTTTTTGATGAAGCATTATTGTTGGTTTTAAAATTCTAGCTTTTCATATTTAGTGTTTTTGATTAGTGGAGACAAGACAGTGTTACCATGGTTATTTAAAACCCAAGGAAATATAAAATCACTGGGAACTACTCTTGAAAGGAATGTGATCATGATGATAATAGACTTACTTTTATAAAAAAAAGTTTAACATGTGAGAGAGTATTAAAATGAGATTTTCGTGTCCTACATATAAAAACCTCTGAGTACGTGCCACCTCTTCCCACGTACATTCCTGCTCAGTCTTATCTGGCGCTTCTGTCCATTTCACTTCACAGCACCTGTGGCCTGTCAGGCAAATCCCCCTTCATTCAAAATACCCTCCTCATCCTCTGCCCACCCTCCTGCACTTGCCGGGGGAAACGCGGTTGTCTTCAGGACCCTCATGCAGCTCCAGCCATCGTGTATTTCTTCTCCTCCCAGACTCTAGCCTGGCCTCTCATGATGAGCAGGTGCTCAGAACATGATCAGCGATGAGTTTAGACATTGTGGGTGACAAGCTTTGTATTTGTTCTCTTGGGTCAGACACCAGCAAACTAGGGCCTGTGGCCCATCTGCCTCACAGCCTGTCTTTATATAACCAGTGAACTTTAAGAATGGTTTTTGCATTTTTACAAGATTTTTTTATATTAAAAAGCCCCAAACAAAAAATGTGCCCTATGAAAACCCTGTGTGGCCTTTTACAAAGCCGAAAATATTTACTTTCTTGCCATTAATAGAAAAGTTTTCCAACCCCTGCTCCGGACCATGAAACCAATACTTTCTCTGCTTCTCAACGAAAACTTTGCACCAGCTTCCTCAAAGGACTTCCACCATTCCTACTACCTCCCTGAATTCTTTTCTACCCTGGAATAACTCTAGTGCTCGTCTTCTGTTTTTCGTTTTAAGTCTCACCGGTCATCTTCCTTAACTATAACTATATCCATGTCGATGACTCAGATTGATTAATGTATAATTTATTCCCCTGAACTTTCTCATTCTTTATCTCCACTCTGGATCCTCTCTCTACAGGCAAACCCACACCTCGGACTTTGTCAGTATGGAACGTTGCCCCACCCTCAGACTGGATTTATTTTCTCCCCTTCCCACAGCCTCCAATTATAAGGCCCAATGCATTTCACCCACGGGAGTATGTATTTCTTGTGGGCTCTTTTTCACTTTGACTTTTCTGTAGTAGTTACTGTGACAGTGACGATGTGTTTTAATCTACGCTTCTCTGCAAAGTGAACTGGTACCTTGGCTTGTTGCTTAACTGATTATAACCTACCCGATATCTGACACTTAATTTTTAAAGATTTTTTTGGCAGCCAATGGTAGCTGGCAACGTGTAGTCACTGGTTGAGATTAGCACCAAGAATTTCCATGATTTTCATGAGCTTGTCAACACAGTTTTCCACGAGCGTGCCAACCTGTTACGAGAGTACCGGTTATGCCAAACAATTGTGCAACCGCAGTTCATTCATGAAAACACCGCCGTGCGGCGTGACACCTGCGGAGATGTTGCTCTCACCAGACGCTGCCAGCGGCCAGCCCCTCTGCTCCCACGGGGCGTGCTGCTTGCCTGTCCTCAGCTGGACTTACCAAGGTGCTGCCGTTCTGCATGTTGTGCAAGTCTCTATGGGCATGAGCACAGAAGTCCAAACACGCAGTGACCCCTGAGAACGGGCGGCCTTCCTTCAGACCCAGGCGGCACTCTGGCGCTCTGTGTTCATATTCAATCTGAACGATAAAAGCATGAGTGTGAGTGGGAGGTACTTAGGCAGACATGTGACAAAAAAGTACAACACTTCTGCGCTATTAGGACCCAAAAGACGCCTTAATATTTAGAACTTTTAGAAATGTTTCATACTTTATATACAAAAACACAATAGAATGACACACAATAAAGAAAACACCTTGACACGGTAAAGTTTTAATTTGACAGTGTTATTGAGGTATAACTGACATACATTAAACAGAATATATTTAAAGTGTACTATCTGATATGTTTTCACATATGTATGCATAAAACCGCTGCCACAATCAAATTTATGTACATATCCATCACTCCCAAGTTTCCTTGTACCCCTTTATAATTCACGCCTCCCTTTTGTTTCCAGGCAACTATTGATCTGCTTTCTGTCACTGGTGATTGGTTTGCATTTTCTAGAATTTTATATAAATGGATCCATTTTGAGTTCATTTTTATATATGGTATGAGGTGGAGGGTCAAGGCTACTTTCCCCCCACATGGCTATCCAACTTTTCAAACATCACTGGATAAAAAGATTGTCCTTTCCCCACTGAATTGTTTTTCTTGAAAAATGACCATACATGTCAGATCTACTTTGGGACTCTCTCATGTTTGGGGTGTATGTGTGTACCAATACCAACTGTTTTAATTACTAATAAATGTAGATTTTTAGTAAATCTTGAAATCAAACTATAATTCTTTAAATTCTGTTCCTTAAAATTAACTCTTTGACCATTCCAGGTCCTCTGCATTTCTCTCTCTATATATTTACAATCACTTTGTCAGTATCTCAGAATACTGGGTGAGATTTCAATAGGTCATGTATTGAATTCCTTTGCATTGGTTAATTTGGGGACAACTGACATCTGAATATCATCTTTGTAATCCATGAACATGATATATCTATCCAATTATTAAGGTCTTCTGTAATTTCTCTCAGCAATGTTTTGTAGTTTTAGTGTACAGGTCTTATATGTTTTTGTGAACTATATGCCTAAGAATTTCATATTTTGATGCTATGTTAATTGCTATTGGTTTTCATTTCAATTTTTGTTTATTGCTAGTATTAGAAATACAATTGATCTTTGTGTTTTGCAATTTTACTAATACATTTATTCTAGGAGTTTTTTTGTTTTGTTCGTTTTTTGTAGATTCTTTGGGCCTTTCTATGTAGATAAGCATGCTGTCTGAAAATAAGGACAGTTTTATTTCTTCCTATCTAATCTGCATTATTTTCTTTTTCTTAATTATTTCACTATCTAATATTTTCAGTTAGTTGTTAAATAGAAGTGGTGAGAATGAAATCCTTGCCTTATTCCTAATCTTAGGGGTAAAATGTTCAGTCTTTCACTATTAAATATGATATTAGCTGTAGGTTTTTGATCTATGCCCTTTATTAGGCTGAGAAAGTTCCTTTCTATGGATGTTGAATTTTATCAAATGTTTTTTTTCTCTATTGAGATAATCATATTTTTCCCATTATGTTAGCTAATATGATGAATCATATTGATTGATTTTTTGAATGTTAAATGAACCAATAAAATAAACTCCATTTGGTCATGATACAGTATTCCTTTTGTACAGTGTTAAATCTAAGTTTTCAGACTTTAGTTAAGAATTTTCATATAAATATTTATGAAGAACATTTGCCTATAGTTTTCTTTTTCTTTAATGCCTGTCTGGTTCTAGTATCAGAACATGTCTAGCTTCCATAGAATGAGTTGAGATTTACTCCTTTTTTATTTTCTAGAAGCATTTCCACTGAGTTATTATTTATTCCTTAATGTGTCAAATTAAGAAGGAGAATCATCTGGACCTGGAGTTTTCAGAAAAGTTTTTAACTACAAATTCAATTTCTTAACAGATATAAAACTATTCATAAGATTTAGTTTTTCATTAGTAAGCTTTGGTAATTTGTATTTTTCAAGGACTTTGCCCATTTCATCTAAGCTGTTGAACTCATTGGCATAAAGTTTTAATAACTTGTCTTTATTATTCTTTTAATGGCTGTAGGATCTGAAGTGATGCCTCACTTCTAGTTCTTGATATTGGCAATTTGTCCCTCTCTTTTTTTCCTGATCAAATTGACTCAAAGTACCAGTTTTTGATTTCCCTGATTTATTCTCTTGTTCTCTTTTTTCTATTTCATTGATTTCTATTTTCTTTCGTGTTTCCTTTCTTTTGCCATTTAGGGCTAAAATTGCTCTCCTAATCTAGGTTTTTAGGGAGAAGCATATATCATTGATTTGAAACTTCATGTTTTTCTAATATAAGTGTTCAATGCTATAAATGTCTCTCTAAGCAGGGCTTTATAGCTGCACCCCACAAATTTTAAGGTCACATCTAAACTTGCATTTACTTTGAAATAGTTTCTAATTTCCTTTGTAATTTATTCTTTGGCCCATATGTCATTTAGAAATATATTGTTATGTTTCCAGATATTTAGGGATCTTGTAGGTATCTTTCTGGTACAGATTTTAATTTAATTGACTTTAATTTAGAGGCTGCTTGCTTTAAGGTTTACAGCATACTCTTTAATTTACCATAGCCTACATTCAAGTAATATTATACCACTCCGTATATAAGAACCTTATAACAGCATATAGTAATCTCCCCTTATCCGAAATTTTGCTTTCCATAGTTTCTGTTACCCGTGGTCAACCATGGTTCTGAAAATATTAAATAAAAAAATTCCAGAAATAAACAATTTATATGTTTGAAATTGCACACCATTCTGAGTAGTGTGATGAAATCTTGACCAACCTGCTCAGTCCCACCCAAGTCGTGAATCCTCCCTTTGTCTAGCATCTCCTGATGTATGTGCCACCCTACCTACCCATTAGTTACTTAGTATTCATCTTGCTATCAGGTTGACTGTGCGGTATCCCAGTGCTTCTGTTCAAGTCAGCCTCATTTTACTTAATAATGGCCCTAAAACACATGAATGGTGATGCTGGTAATTTGGAAATGCCAAACAAAAGCCATAAAATGCTCTCTTTAATAAAAAGATGAGTATAATCAATATGATCTTTTGCGAGAGACCATATTCACATAACTTTTATTACAATATATTATTATAATTGTTCTATTTTATTATTAGTTGTTACTCGCTTTCTGTGCCTAACTTATAAATCAAATTTTGTCATAGGTATGTATGTATGGGAAAAAACAGTATATGTAGGGTTCAGTACTATCCATAGTTTCAGGCATCCTCTGGGAATATTAGAATGTATTCCCCATAGATTGGGGCAGATGGTTGGGACTACTGCACTTCCAAATAGCAAGCCTCTGTGCTAATTCTACATGTTATAACCTTGAAGTACATTGTTAATATATTTTCTAATTAGAAATTTACCTTAAACATTTTTTAAAATTCTTTTTACTCACATATACACTATTTGTGATATTTTTCTTTCTTTTTTGTCAATCCAGATTTCTGTCTGGTTATCATTTTCTTTTTACCAGACAGCTTTCTTTAACATTTTTGAAGTGTTAGTCTGCTGGTGGTAAATTATTTCAGCTTTTGTCTGAAAAAAAGTCTTTATTTTGCCTTTACTTTTAGAGTTGTTTTCACTGGTTTTCTAAGTCGACAGTTTTCTTTTTTATTCAGTACTTTAAAAATATTTCTCCTCTATCTTCTTTCCTGCATTTTCTTTGACACGAAGTCTTGCGTTTATTATTTTTTTCCTCATTCGATGTACTATGTTGTCTTTTTTCTTCCATCTGCTTTTCACGTTTTTCTCTTTGTCATTGACTAAGCAAACTGATTTCCATGTATCTTTTATGTAGTTAATGTCTTTTTTCCACCTCTATTAGGGGCTTGCTGAGCTTCTGGGATCAGTGGGTTTATAGTTTTGAACAAATTTGAAAAAAAATTATCTATTATTTATTTAAATATTTTTCTGTACCCTACCTCCTTCCCAAACTCTAATTACATATATATTATTGTAATACTTAGTTTGATCAATAATAGGTCATCAAGCTATAAATTTCAGTTCCAATTTTGTTTTTTCTCTTTATTTCACATTAGAATTTTTCTATTGCTATGTATTACAATTTACTAATCTGCTGTTGATTCCATCTAGTGTATTTTTTTATCTAGACACCATATTGTTTTCATATTTAATGTGGGTCTATTTGATATCTTCTTAGCTTTCTTTATCTTGCTCATGCTCTCCTCTGCTGTCTTGAGCCAATGGAATATATACGATAGGTATTTTAATGTCCTTGTCTAAATATTATCATGTCATTGTTTGAATTATTCTATTGAGTGCCTTTTCCCTGTCCTCATTCTGGGTCATATTTTCTTGTTTCTTTGTATGCCTAATAATTTTTGATGAGATGCTAAATATTCTAAATTTTACCTCATTTTAGGGATTTTTAAAAAAGTCTTCGTTCTGGGATGCTGTTATCTGGAATGAGTTTGATGCTTTCAAGTCTTGATTTTAAACATCTTTAGATGAGACCAGAACAGCCACATCTACTTTTGCTACCAAGGCCATAAGATTCTGAATATGCTCTTTACCATTTTCTATTTTAATAGGTCTTTTCCTTCTGAATGGTATTAGCAATAAGTTTCCAGGTCCTGTATGAAACCAAGGGATTGTTCTGCCTGCTCCTTTTGATGGTTCTTCCTACAGCCTTGGTAATCTCTTTACATGCACTGTTCAGTTCTCAGCTGAAGACTCAACCAGAGAACCCTCTACAGATGTCAGGAGCTCTTCTCAATGATGCTCCCTCCTCCCTGGTACACTGAGTTGTGAATTCTATGACCTCACTTCCCCATATTCTGAGCTTCGTCTCATTAATGCATAGATAACCCTGGATCCTCCTCCTGGCCCTGGAGCCAACGTGCTCTTCAGGAAATGTTACGATAATCGTAGGTTAACCTTTTTTGAAAAAAATTCAATTTATTGGGGTGACATTGGTTTGCAAAGCCATACAGGTTTCAAGTGTACAACTTAACAAAACATCATCTGTACACTGCATCGTGCACTCATGGCCCCAAGCAAAGTCTCTTTCCATCCCCATTCCCACCCATCCCCCACCTTTGCCCACCTCCCTTCTTCTCCCCTTTCCCTCTGGCTATCACCACATTGTTTTCTGTGTCCATGTGATAGGTTCACTTTTTCCATTTCCCTTTCTCTGATATTACTAGCTTGTGCTTTTTCTTCTATGTATTAAAAAATTGTTTCATATATTTTGTTGTCATTTTACTGCGTAAAAGTAAATCCAGCCCCGTGAATTCATCATGGCTAGAAGCTGAACTCACAACATGATGTTGTTGATGGCTTGAATATTATTTACTACTGGGTTCACGTAATATATTTGTGCATTGAAATTCATGACTTTGGCCAAAGGAAAGTGAAGGTGTGTACCCCTTTATTTCATAGCTGTGTGGTTTGTGACTGTTTGGTCCATGCTGTGGTATAGAAAATCGAGTTGGTCATTATACAGACTTATGCCATCTCATAAGAAATACCATGCTCTGGTTTGTGAACGAATTACTGAAAATTCATCTCCATGTCTGGAAGGCAATTCTAAGTGCATGGCTTTCTGATGATATCAAAGCTGTACTATTCAATGTGGTAGCCACTAACTACACGTGGCTACTTGAATCTGAGTTAATAAAAATAAAAATAAAAATTCATTAACGCAATTGCACTAGCCACATATCAAGTGTTCAATAACCACATGTGGCTAGCAGCTACTGTACTGAATAGCATAGAGAGAGACTATTGCCAAAGAAGGTTCTCTTGGATAGCACTCGTCTAAAAGGTCATCTCTACATATGATGAAAACATGATTTTGAGATATGAACCTGCTAATTCAGGCCTAAAACTTAATGTTAAGACAACCATAGAAAAGATTGAGTAAATATAATTCTACTGGATAGATATGAAGAAAGAATATTTAAATTGAGAATAACTATGTTCTAATTCCATGGAGTTGACAGAAGAAATGCTTTGAAGACCCAGTGAAGCTTAACTTTAGCAACAAGACTTTAACTATGAAAACAGGAGACAAAACAAGGAAACACATTCAGATATGAGAAATAAAGATAATACATTCAGTTGGGCGAAGCAGGCAAAGATCAAATGGTAGGTTTTGACAGCATCCATAAACTCAAAACATCTTCCCATTTACTGTGTGGAAAGATCACATGGCTGTTTTTCGATCTCTAAGCCATGTTAAGAAATATAGATGCACATTACCAGTAGTACCTACCATGTAATACAAAAAACACCTTATCCATTCACAGCCATTAACTGAATTAATTTATAGAGATTTTACATCTATTTCTTTTAATGTGTGAATATATGTAGTATTTAAATTTTATTTCATTGTGGTAGGAACACAACATGAAATCTACCCTTCTAATAAGATGTTAAGTGCACATTATTGACTATAGGTATAAATGTTGTACAACAGATTCTATAGCTTGTTTATTCATCTTGTTTAACTGAAACTTGATGCCCATTCAATATAAATATTGAAACACAGCTCAGGAGTTCTATATATAATCATCTGGTGATAACTTAAAAATGTTGAGTACCTTCATATTTTAGGTACTCCTGGGTTCAGGAAATGCATGAAATACTCCAGAGAAAATGTAGTAGGGCAGAATATAAATGCTTAGAAAATCAGGTGTGTATGAGACAAGTCTATAATGAGAATCAAAGGAGTAAAATGCACAGCAATGTTTTGTTATTCTGTCCCTTTCCTAAGCTAAAATTGTTTGATTAATAGCACCTATAAAAAATTCATTCAACAGAAAGCGGTCAAACTTGAAATCTAGCAACATAGATTCAATTCATGTTCTTCTTTTTATAGCTTGATTTACTGTGTTTCTCACCCAGAATTATTTTTCAACAGTACCAAAGCATCACTTCCACTTTCCTGTGATACGCACTAAAATAGGTAAGGTTGTAAAATAATAGTTTTAATCCCACTATTATAAATAGCATTTAAAATACTTTTCACAGACATTCATATACATTTCTAAAATCCTAAATTATGACACGAAACAACTTATAAACAGACCAGCATTATTTAATTTGCTTCCTTGGCTCCCACTTAAAAAAAAAAAAAAAGTTAAGGTTTAGGAAAAGTGTTAAAATGCACAATGGAAACAAAAGTAGCCAAATCATTTATTAGGATTGGTCCTCTGTCTGTCTCTGCTATTAAACTAATTGAATCCCATTAGTCGTCAATGTTAAGGAAATGTTTGCCCATGTACTGCTACCCTTCCTTCATACTTCGTCATACCCCTTTCTGCTGTGTACTCGGCTCCGTACCTTCCTATCACCTCCAGCGTTCCTCCATCTATGTCTCCCTCTTTCCCCTAAATCTTGAACCTCTCCCACTCCACTGCTCCTACCCCTAGCACTTACTTCACTGGTTTCTCTTCTTCCACTTACCCATGAAATGTTGATGTGCTCCAGAATCCCAACATTGCAATTAGCCCCTCTCCTCTTTATAATCTCCACTCTGAAAAATAGGCATTCACGCCTATGTATTCAACTTCAATTACTTCCTCCTGCATTTTTGATAATTCCCAAACCTATTAGCCTGTGTTTTATTTATACTTTTACAGATAATTATCTCAGAAGTACATAAAACCTAGCATGTCCAAAATGAAATTTATCATCTTCCCATTCTCTCCCCCAAACTTACTTTTCCTCACTGATTCCTGGTAATAGTGAATAGAACTACCTATTCAAGACAGAAATTTGGCGGATCCTCAAATTCTCTTTTGTTCATCCTCAAATTCAATTGATCACTAAATTCTATAAGTTCCAATTCAAATATTTCACGTTTATTTCCTTTTCTCTATCATAACTGCCTTTTTTTTTTTTTAACGTAGGACCTTATCATCTCTTGTCCAGTGACTGCAATAGCTTACTTCTGCTACAGTTTTATCTTCCACTGAAGAAATGTGTGCATTCTTCTATCCTGGCTGTTAGTGTATTATTCTGTAATTGCTATTTTACATATCTATATCTCTTTTAGAGAAGAAATTTCTTAAAGACAGAAAACCTACATTGCCTGTATTTGTGTTCATAGAAACTAAACACAGTGTCTGGTTTGTAACAGGTTTTCATTTAATGCTTTTGTTTTTGATATTATTGAAACAGGAAAGACTTTTATAGTCTTTTGCCTCCTACATGAGTATTTCTGAACAAATATTTTAGAAAACCTAGCCCCCGGAGTAATATGCTAAGTGAAATAAGCCAGTCAGAGAAAGACAAGTGCCATATGATCTCACTCATATGTGGAATCTAACGAACAAAATAAACTAACAAAGTGGAGACAGACTCATGGATACAGAGAACAGACTGACAGCTGTCAGAGGGGGAGGGGGTTGGGGCTGGGTGAGAAGGGTGAAGAGATTAAGCAAAGAAAAAAGAAAGACTCAGGGACACAGGTAACAGTATGGTGATTGCCACAGGGAAGGGGGTGGGGTGGGAAGAGGTAGAAAAGGATAAATAATGATGGAAGGAGATTTGACTTGGGGTGGTAAACACAATACAAGATACAGATGATGTATTGTAGAATTGTATACCTGAAACCTATATAATTTTATTAACCAATGTCACCTCAATAAATTCAATAAAAAAGAGGAAAACTAGCCTTCTAAATAGGTACAGTGAGGAATATACTTATATAGGAAGAACTTGTTTTTGCTTGGTTCATGGAGCCAAGGCCAGAATAAAGAGGACCTAGCAAACTCTGGCGTATCTGGACACTTACAAAGTAGTGCACCCATAGCTCTGTCTGTACAGACTTTCTGTGAAAACAGTTATGACATGGCTGAACCTACAACTTGGGCCATAGAATTTTAATCAAAGTCTGCTTACAGAGTCAAAATTATTCATATGAGAACAAGATTAGTAGATTGTGAGCCTCAAACGCTCATGATATTTACAGATTGAGAGACCAAAATAGTGTAATTTTTGTTCACCAGAAACAGAACGCTGCAGTGACTTCAACAATTAGAGAAAAAGTTAGAAAGATTGAAAAAAAATCATTGCGCCCTGGCCAGTTTGGCTCAGCGGTTAGCGCATCGGCCTGCGGTCCAGAGAGGCCCGGGTTCAGTTCCCGCTAAGGGCACGTACCTCGGTTGCAGTTTGTCCCCGGCCCTGGTTGGGTCGTGCGGGAGGCAGCCACTCGATGTGTCCCTTTCACATTGATGTTTCTCTCTCTCTCTCTTTTCCTCTCTCTCCCGCCCACCCACTCTATCTGAACAAAAAATGGAAAAATGTCCTTGGGTGAGGATAAAAAAATAAAAAAATAAATAAAAATCATTACTTCAAAAATACTTTTGGAAGTAGGCAGGTAGGTCATCAATAATAAGTAAACGGTTTCAATCACTGTCAATTATTTAAACTCACCTGATTATTATATGCATCAGGTGCAAGCTTCTTGTACGTCGGTGCCATAAGAGTAGACAGATTTTGTAAATGAGACTCCAGTTTCTCTTCCTGTATAAAATGAATAAGTCTACATATTAAATTCTAAATCCATTCTCTTTGTCTATGAGAGAGACTATCATTTAGATTTCCCTCCACCTTAGATCCAAATCACTACATACTATTCTTCTTACTAAATAACTAACGGATCTTACCATGACTATGTCTAAGTGGAAGTATAGGCCACATATGACCTAATTTTAAATGTGCTATTAAATACCTAGTTCTTCAGTATTTTCATAAGATTAATCAACTTTCTACTTTGCGTGCAGATACTTGGCATTTTATAAACAGAAGCCTGTGCAGGTAGTAGGGTTAGGAGAATGTAACTATATGGCCTTGAAGAGGTCACATTCTCTACTCCCTCTCCAATTAGCTGCCAAGGAAGACGGGCTATTAAAATGCTTTGTTTGGTTTAATTTGTCTATTTCTAATCTCTTTACTTTTAAATGTCTATTAAAATAGCATTTCAAAATTCGAAAGGATCTCTTAATATAACAAAAAAACGACTTGATGCTTTAAACCTGAATAAAACTTTCAGAACTAGAGTGTGGTATATATGAAGAGCTTTGTAATTTTATTTAAAAGGAGAAATGTTCAGTTACACTACCCCCCTCCCACCAAAAAACAGATTTTTCAAAGTAATGTGGTTTTTAAAACTGTAGGTGATAATACTCAGTTGTTCTATTCATACGTAGAAGTTCTCATTGCATATTGCTATTTCTCTTAAAATCTTGGAAGCTGTAAGCACCAGGCAGAGATGCACTTATTTACATTTTACAAGGGGAAGAGGTTTCTGAGTGGAGCTCTCTGCCCTAACTGAGGGAGGATGTTACTAGCCATTCCCTGGACTTGGTTTACATGAAACCTAGACTGATAAACATTTACGAAATAGCAGAGAGACAGTTCTCCGGTGAGGAAAATGAAAGTGGCAGCCTGCAAAATTGCTGCTCTTCATTAGGCTTATTAAATATTCATTTTTTCTTAGGAAAAGGAGACATCTAACACATTTAAGTAATACAGTCTATTAAAAATAGGACCTATGAAAAAATTATATAATTTAAAGAGTTTTTGCACTTTATTAAACTTCCACTCATTATTATAGTCATAAATAATAAAGTTAACACATTTTTCATTTACAAGGACATACCAATATTATAATATCCATAGTATAACTATATATTTCAATTGCACTTAAAATTTGAAAGATAATTATAAAGTGTACAGAATAACTAAAAATTTGGTCATATCTAAATGCTAAATATACTGAGGTTTTCTGATTATTCAATTAGCATACTCTAGAATGCAAGCTGCCCAAAAGTTGTTAAATTTAACACAAACCTGAAATTATATTTTGAGAAATATACATTCTTCAGAAAAGACCAAAAAAAACCATTGACTTCAATAAGAAATCAGTGTTCATTTCTTTCAATAATACTTTTATATTAAAATCTAAATGTGTTTTAGGTGCTTGAATGCATTCATTACAGTAATTAAATACCAAATCTCATGGTGTGAAATGTGACCAGAAATGGTCTTTTCTGAATGTGGCAGTCATGAACACGACTTCTATTATTCAGGTTCAAGAGATGAAAGTTTTAACACTGAAGTGTTAACATTTAGTTTTAATGTCGAAAGGACAGGTGTTTAAAACTCTGGAATTAACATAAAAGATAAAGAATAAATATAAAAGGCAATAGGTATGAAGAGTTTATGTTGTTTTCTCTATGTGGTATAACATGGTTATTATGCCAACTTAGTAAATTATTACAATGTGTTTACAGATTAGCAAAAATGTTGTTGATTCATCTCTGAGATGAAACTCTTGAGTTTGATGGAGTATGCCATATTGCTCATCTGTGCTCACCAATTCTCCATGAAAAATAGAGAGATTATACATCAGGAAGTAAACAAACCTCTTTTGGGTCATCCCCAAGCAGCTTAAATTTTCTTGGTATCTTGCTTCTGGCAAACTTACATCCATTGTAGTACATGCTCCACGAACAACCAAAAGAAAAGGAGGCACCGCAGGTCTCTGGGTCCAGCCCTTGACAGGCACAGGTTCTCCTGAGAAATCAAAGGATCAAATTCATGGCTCTGGATAGCATTATATACACTGCCAATCTCATATTCCTGGTGTCTGCATGCAAATATGAGTGCAAATTATCTTTTAATGACATCTAATCTAACTCTATATTAAGCTGTGACATAATTACATCAGAAAAGAACTATTTCAATTGACTTTAAAACACAATTTAAAGAAATATTTTATTGTACTATAATACACAGGAAAGTGCACAACATTTTATAGCTTGCAAATGCTCACAAATGAAATACCAAGACAGTAGCATTCAAATGAAGAAACAAAACATATACTTGCACCCCAGAATCTCCTCTTAATTCTTCCTTCCAGGCATTGTCCCCCAACAGTAACTTCTATCAGAAGAGATTAATTTTGCCTATATATATTACATACAAACACATATAGTTTTGCCTATTTTGATACTATATATAGGATACTATATACCTACTGTATATAGTGTGTGTGTGTGTATATATGTATGTATATAGTTTTGCCTATTACTATAAAATTAAAAATACTAGTATTACATATAGTATAAAAATAGGCAAAACTATCTATACATACATACATACACACATGTATATAGAATTATATAGTATAAGCTCATTTGTGTCTTGCTTTTGTTCAACATTATGTTTAGAATATCCATCCACGTTGCTGCATGTGTTCTACTTTATTCATGTATTTATTCACTGAGTTCAGTTTCCCATCATATGCCACAAATTAACCATTCTACTACTGATGGGTGTTTGAGTGCTTTCTAGTTTTTGGCTAAAACACACTATTGTGACTTCACAGCCCACGTCAAATATGTCCAAAGAGCAATAAACAGACAAGCTAAGAAGCCAGAAAAACAAAACATGATTAAAACAACCTACTAGAAAACTATATTCAGTAGGTATTTTTCAGCTTTACTGCAGTATAATTGACAAACAAAATTGTAAGATACTTAAAGTATACAACGTGATGGTTTAATGTATGTATACATTGCAAAAGGATTCCTCCATTGAATTGATTCACACATCCATCAGCTCACATATTTATCTTCTTTTTTTTCTTTTTTTGGTGTGGAAAGAACATTTAAGTTCTACTTTTTTTTTTTTTTTAATCCTCACCCGAGGACATTTTTCCATTTATTTTCAGACAGAGTGGGAGGGACAGATAGATAGAGAGAGAGAAACATTGATGTGAGAGAGACACATCGGTTGGTTGCCTCCCGCATGACCCCGACCAGGGCCAGGGACCAAACTGCAATCAAGTTACCTGCCCTTGACTGGAATCGAACCCACGATTCTTTGGTCCACGGGCCTATGCTCTAACTGCTGAGCCAAACCAGCCAGAGCTTAAGTTCTACTTTCTTAACAAATGTCAACTATATAATACATTGTTATTAACTATAGTCCCCATGTTATGCATTAGATCCTCAGAAATTGTTCATTTTATAATTGAAGCATTGTGTCCTTTTATAAACCTCTTTCTCTTTCCCCTGCTCCCAAGCCTCTCCCAGCCACTTTCTACTCTGCTTCTATGAGCTCAACTTTCCAGGTTTATCCATGTCACAAATGTCAGGATTTCCTTTTTTAAGGCTAAATAGTATTCCTGTGTGTGTGCACGCTCGCATGTGCATGTGTAAGCACATACTGCATCTTCTTGACCCTTTATCTACTGATGGACACTTAGGGTTTTATCCACACTTTGGTTATTGTGAATAATGCTGCAATGAACACTGGAGTACAGATATATCTTTGAGATAATAATTTAATTTCCTTTGGATATATACCCAGAAGTGGTATTCCTGAATCACATGGTAGTTCTATTTTTAATTTTTTGAGGAATCTCCATACTATTTTCCATAGTGGCTGTACCAATTTAAGCCCAACAACAGTGTACAGGGTTCCCCTTTCTCCCCATTCTTCCTAGCATTTATTATCTCTCTTTTCTTTTCTTTTTTTTTTTTTTTATAACAGACATCCTAACAAGTGTGAAGTGATACTTCACTGTGGTTTTGATGGGGATTTTCCTGATAATTAGTGATGAGGAGCACCTTTCATGTACCTGTTGGCCATTTGTATATCTTTTATATAAAAATGTCTATTCTTGTCCTTTGCCAAAATTAGATTTTTTGGGGGGAGGGGGGGCGATTGAATTATATGAGTTCCTTGTATATTTTGGATATTAACTTCTTATTGGAAATGTGGTTTGCAAATATTTTCTCCCATTCCATAGGTTGCCTTTCATTTTGTTGATGGGGTTTCTTTGCTGTGCAAAAACTTCTTAGTTTGATGTGGTCACACTTGTTTATTTTGCTTTTGTTGCCTTAGCTTTGGGTGTCAAAGCCAAAAATTATTGTCAAGACCAATGTCAAGAAGCTTACCCCAGAAGGGGTTCAAAATTGGCCTCCCCAAGATGTGCCACTTTGGCATGTGAATTTTTTTGAAGGCAATATAGACCCTGTGGGCTCACAAGAAATGTTTACCTCTCCTTTAAAGAATTTAAATTAGGGGACTTGCCTATAATAAGAGTTATCACCAGAAATAATTGTTATGATTTATCTACAGGGCAGGGCAAAGTTCTAATTACTGAACATCTGCCCTTCCTAGTATCCATCCTGAAATGAACTTCCTCCATCTGAAGCCCCAAGGTGCCTTAACTCAGAATATTATATATATCTAATTTTTCCCTTCTGTCTGAACTTCTCATGTCTGTGAGTCTCTTACTCTCATGCATGTGGTGTTCCCATATGTACACATGTAATTAAAGTTGGTTATTTTCTCTTGTTAATCTGTCTCATGTTGATTTAATTATTTTACTAGCTGGAAGAATCAGAAAGGTAGGGGAAAGTTTCTTCTATGTTTTTGTTCTAAAAGTTGTGTAGTTTCAGGTCATTTGTTCAAGATTATAATCCATTTTGAGTTGACTTTGTGCATGACATAAGAGAGGAGTTCAATTTCATTTTTTTTGCATGTGATAACCAGTTCTCCTATCACCATTTATTGAAGAGACTACCATTCCCCTATTGTATAGTCTTGGCTCCTTTGTCAAAATTAATTGACCATGTTTTCAAGGGTTTATTTCTGGGCTCTGTATTCTATCCCATTGATCAATGTGTCCGTTTTGATGCTAGTGTTGTACTGTTTGATTGGCATAACTTTATAATATAGTTTGAATTCAAGAAGTATGATGACTCCAGCTTTGTTCTTCATTCTCATGATTGCTTTGAATATTGGGGTTCTTTTTGGTTCTATACAAATGTTAGGATTATATTTTCTATTACTGTAAAAAAAATGCCATTGATACATCACCTAAGGCAACATAAACAGGAAAAAATGAACATATGGGACTACATCAAACCAAAAAGCTTCTGCACAGCAAAAGAAACAAGCATCAAAATGGAAAGGGAACCCACTGTATGGGAGAGCATAATTGCCAATGATAGATCAGATAAAGGGTTAATTTTCAAAATATATAGTGTGCTCATACAACTCAACAAAAGGAAGACAAAGAACCCAATTAAAAAATGGCCAGAGGACCTAAACACACCTCTCCAAACTAGACATACAAATAGGCAAGAGACATATGAAAAAATGCTCAACGTCACTAATCATCAGAGAGATGCAAATTAAAATGACTATGAGGTATCACCTCACACCTGCCAGAATGGCTGCCATCAACAAATCATCAAACAAGTGCTGGCGAGGGTGTGGAGAAAAGGGGACTCTAGTACACTGCTGGTGGGAATGCAGACTGGTGCATCCATTATGGAAAACAGTATAGTGTTTCCTCAAAAAATTAAAAATTGAATTGCCATTTGACCCAGTGATCCCACTTCTAGGAATATATCCTAAGAAGCCTGAAACACCAATCAGAAAGAATATATGTACCCCTATGTTCATAGCAGCGCTATTTACAATTGCTAAGATCTGGAAAGAGCCCAAGTGCCCATCAGATGAGTGGATAAAAAAGCTGTGGTACATATACACAATGGAATACTATGCAGCTGTAAGAAAGAAAGATCTCTTATCCTTTGAGACAACATGGAGGGACCTTGAGAGTATTATGCTAAGCGAAATAAGCCAATCAGAGAAAAATACCACATGATCTCACTTATTTGTGGAATATAATGAACAAGGTGGGCTGATGAACGAAATAGACCCAGAGACATAGAAAGGAGTATGGTTCAGACTGAGAAACCTCAGAGTAGGGGGATGGGGGCGATGAATGAGATGAACCAAAAAACTTATATGCATGTATGCATAACCAATGGACATAGACAACAATGCTAGGGGGGTTGGAGGGGAGGGATGGGGAGGAGGGTGTTTATGGGGGGAAAAGGAGAAACATCTGTAACAAAAATAAATTAATAAAAATTGGGAAAAATGCCATTGAAATTTTGATGAGAATTTCATTGTATCTTCAGTTTTCTTTAAATAGTACAGGCATTTTTAACAATATTATTTTTTTCCCAATCCATGAACACAGAATATCTTTCCTTTTATTTGTGTCGTTTTCAATATCTTTTCATGAATATCTTATAGTTTTCAGTGTACAGATCTTTCACCTCCTTGGTTAAAATTATTCCTATATATTTTATTCCTTTTTGAGCTATTACAAATGGGATTGCTTTCTTAATTTCTCTTTCTGTTAGTTCATTGTTAGTGTATAGGAACATAACAGACTTTTGTATATTGATCTTGTATCCTGACACTTCACTGGATTTGCTTACTATGAGAGTTTTTTGGTGTAGTCTTAAGAATTTCTATGTATATTTTTCTACATATATGTGTCATATACCAATCGGGATGGTTTTACTTCTTTTTTTTTAATTTGGATGCCTTTTAGTTCCTTTACTTGCTTGACTGCTTTGACTAGTATTTCCAGTAGTATATTGAATAAAAGTGGTGAAAGTAGGCATTTTTGTCTTGTTCCTGATCTCAAAGGAAAAGCTTTCAGCTTCTGAACACTGAGTATGATGTTAGCTGTGACCTTCTCATATGTGGTCTTTATTATGCTGAGGTACAGTCTTTTTATAATCAGTTTTTTTTTCTTCTGGTTTTTATCTTGAAAGGATGTTGAACTTTGTCAACTGCTTTTCCTGTACCTATTTAGATAATTATAATTTTTATCCTTCACATTGTTAATGTGGAGTATTGCATTGATTGATTGGGTATGGTGAACCATTCTTACATCCCTGGAATATATCTCCCTTGATCATGGTATATGATCCTTTGAATGTACTATAGACCTTGGCTTTGCTAATATTTTGTTGAAGATTTTTACATCTCTGTTCATCAGAGAAATTGGCTGGTAATTTTCTTCTCTTGTAGTGTCCATTGTTTTGGTACCAGAGTAATATTGGCCTTGTATAATAAATTTGGAAGTGATCTCTCCTCTTCAAATTTTTTGGAAGAGTTTGAGGAGGATTGCTATTACTTCACCTTTATATGTTTGGTAGAATTCACCCTTGAAGCCATCTGGTCCTGGACTTTTCTTTCTTGCGAGCTTCTTTTTCCTATTATTTAAAAATTTCCCCCTTTTTTTACTGAATTTATTGGGATGACATTGGTTAATAAAATTATATAGGTTTCAGGTGTACTATTCTATAATATATTATCTGCATTTTTTTTGTTTTTACTACCCTAAGATAAGACTCCTTCCATCACCATTTATCCCCCACCCCTCTTTCCCACTGGTAGTCATCATACTGTTGTCTGTGCCTATGAGGTTTGTTTGTTTGTTTTTGGCTTAATCCCTTCACCTTTTCCACCCATCCACCCCAACTCCCTCCCCTCTGACAGTTGTCAGTCTGTTATCTATCTGTGAGTCTGTTTCTATTTGTTTGTTAATTCATTTTGTTCGCTAAAGTCCACATATGAGTGAAATCATATCGTACTTGTCTCTCTCTGGCTTATTTCACTTGGCATAATTCTCTCCAGGTCCATCCATGCTGTTGCAAAGGGTAAGATTTCCTTTTTTTCTTTTTTTTCACAGCTGAGTAGTATTTCTTTATGTCAATGTGCCACAGCTTTTTTATACACTCTTCTACTGATGGGCACTTGGGTTGCTTCCAAATCTTACCTATTGTAAAAAATGCTGCAGTGAACATAGGCATGCATATCTTTTGAATTTGTGTTTTAGTTTCTTCTCTTGTGAGGTTCTTGATTACTGATTTAATATCCTTACTATTAATTGGTCTGTTAAGATTTTTCTATTTCTGCATAATTCAGTCTTAGTAAGTTTTATGTTTCTAGGAAATTATCTATTTCTTCTAGATTGTACAATTTGTTGGTGTATAATTGTTCATAATATTCTCAATGAGCCTTTGTAGTTATGCGGTATCAGTTGTAATGTGTTCTCTTACATTTATAATTGTATATCTTTTAGTCCTCCTTCTTTTTTTCTTGGTAAGTGTTGCTAAGAGGGGATAAATGGGGATCAAAAGAGATTTTGTTTTGGGCGATGGGTGCATGTTGTAGTGTGCAGATGATGTTTTGTTGAGTCGTACACTTGAAAACCTATATGGTTTTGTGAACCAATGTCACCCAATAAATTCAATTGAAAAACACAGCTCTTATTGCATTAATCTTTTCTATTGCCTTTTTGGTCCCTATTGCATTTATTTAGACTCTAATCATTATTTCTGTTCTTTTGCTAATTTGGGGCTTAGTTTGTTTTTCTTCATCAGGTTCCTTAAAGTGTCAAGTTGGGTTGTTTGAGATCATTTCCCCCCCTAAATTAGGTATTTATTGTTATAAAGCTTTCTCTTAGAACTGCTTTTGCTGCATCTCAGAAGTTTTGGCACGTTTGTCTCAAGATATTTTTCAGCTATTATTTCTTAAGTAAGCTTTCTGCCCCTGTCTCTCTTCTAGGACCCCTATAATGTATATATTGGTCGTCATGATGTCTATAAATCCTTAAGCGGCCTTCACTCCTATTCCTTCTTTTTTTTCTTTTTTCTCCTCTGATTGGATGAATTCTACTGCTCTTTGCCCTGTCTTTGATCTCACTGTTGAACCCCGTTAGTGAAATTTTCAGTTGAATTATGTATTCTTCAGCTTTATGATTTCTGTTTGGGACTTTTTAATATTTTCTGTCTCTTTGAAATTCTCATTTTGTTCATGCATTGCTCTTCTGACCTCATTGAATATCAGTAGTTTATTAGTAGTAATGATATTATTTTAAACTTACTTCTCTATATTGTGACATGAAGAGATCTTATTATTGAACACAAGCTAATATCTGTGAGTTAATAATGATACTAAAAAGAAAAAACAAATAAACTGATGATTTTCAGATTAATACTAGGGCACTAAATCACTATTCAGAAATTTCACAGCTTACCAAGTATTTATTCTGTCATTTGTTTACAAACGATATTCAATGGTAACTGAAAAGTTGATAAGAAAAGTTCTTTAAAGAATTCTAGCTAATAAACACAGAAAAAATGTTACAATTAGAAATTATAACTTTATAGATGTTAGCAAAGATGGCAGAATAAGAATCTCTGATAATTTCTCCACCATAGAAGCAATGAGAATACTGGTAAATATTGTCAGAATCAACTTTTGAGAAATCTGGAAATTAGCAAAAGGTTTGCAGCTTTCCAGGAGCATTTATTCAATAAACACAATGAAATTTTGATGAGAGGAATACGTTTTGCGCTGTTTTAACTTGACCTATTCCCATTGTACCCTGAACTCCACAACAGCCTTGGAAACCAACAGCTCTCATTTATGGTAAAAATAGTCCTGGCAACCACTGGAGGCGGCAGAATTAGGTTAGATATCATCCAAAGCTCCATTCCCAGAGAGGTGTCATCATTTTACATATTTTGTAATTTGCTAGAAGACCCCACTAGTAAAGTTGTCTTCATTTGATTTGACTTTGAATTCACTGAGTGTGTACAGCCTTTTCCTCCCAGAGGTGTTTTCTGAAAACAGAGTGATTACTGAATAATGTAGCTGCCTGAGGTGGTGGGTAACAGTTGGAGGAGAGAAAAAAGCTAACCAAAGAACTTAAAAGTAAAAGCTTGGAAATGAGATGTACATAGGAGGCTTTAAAAAGTTCCAATATATTCCTGGCATCCAGAAAGTTATGTGCATGCTTAGAGCTGTAAACTGCCTGGCTGAATGTTGAAGGAATGCCCTCAACATACACAGGGTCCCATGGCAATGACTGAGAGACTTACTGGTTTTAGGCACCTTAGGAAATCTCTGTCTAACCATTAGTTGACTATTAAGCTAACGAAACACAGACTTCCATGGCTGCCTATAAGAGAGAGTATAGATTTTAGAGAAATGGTTCTGAAAAATCACTAAATTAACAAACAAATAAATAAGAACACCACCAATAACAATAATAAATCCTAAGGTGGGCAAAGAACCTAATTTCCAAAGTTACTACATTATATTATTTAAAATGTCCTTTTTCTAACCAACAATTATGAAACATACCAAAAAACCAAGAAAGTACGGTCAATACAGAGAAATAAAAGCAGTCAACAGAAGCTGCCACTGAGGAAGTCCGGATGTAAGACTACTAGACAGACTTTGGGTTACTATTCAAGTATGTTTAAAGAACTGAGGGAAACCATGTTTAAAGAACTAAAAGTAGGAAAACAATGTTTTATTAAATAGATGTGATAAAAGAGATAGAAACTATAATAAGGAAACAAGTGGCAATTCTGGAACTGAAAAGTACAATAACAAACAAAAAACCCATTAGAGTGATTCAACAGATTTGAGCAGGAGGGAGGAAAAGCAGTTAGGAGAGAAGTTGAAGAAGAAAGGTCAATTGAGATGATCCAATTTGAGAAAAAGAAAGAAAAAAGAATGAAAATAAATAGAGCCTCAGAGACCTGTGGGTAGATACTATCAAGTATACTAACATATGCATAATGGTAGACCCTGAAACAGACTAGGGGAGAGTAAGATAGTATGGAGCAGAGATACTATTTGAATAAACAGTAGCCAAAAATATCCCTACATTTGATGAACAACATTAATCTACACATTCAAGAAGCTCAACCAACTCCAAGTAGCAAATTCAAAGTGTTCCACACCTAAAGGTATTATAATCAAGCCATTAAAAGCTAAAGAGAGACTCTTGAAAGCAGCAAGAAAAGTAACTCACGCATACAAGAATTTCAGTAAGCTGATGTTTCAACAGCTGATGACTCATCAGAAACAATGGAGGCCAGAAGGCACTGGGATGACATATTAAAGTGCTGTAAGAAAAAGACTGTCACCCTGGCTGGTTTGGCTCAGCAGTTAGAACGTCGGCCCGCGGACCAGAGAGTCCCGGGTTTGGTTCCCGCTAAGGGCACGTACCTCCGTTGCAGTTTGTCCCCGGCCCGGGTTGGTGTCGTGTGGGTGGCAATCACTCGATGTGTCTCTCTCACATGGATGTTTCTCTCTCTCTACCTTCTCCCTCCCTCTCCCTTTCTCTCTCTCTAGAATCAATAATAAAAAAAATTTAAAAAAACCATATCCTTGAGTGAGGATTAAAGAAAATAAAAAGTTGCCGGTTTGGCTCAGCGGTTGGAGCATCAGCCTGAGGACCAGAGAGTCCAGGTTCGGTTCCCGCTACGGGCACATACCAAAAAAAAAGAAAATAAAAAGTCAATATATACCAGAACCTTTATACAATGCAGCTAAGGCAGGCTTAGAGGAAATTTTATAGCTTTAAATACTTGCAGTGAAAATAATTAAAAAATTCTCAAATCTATAAATTAAACTTTCACCTTAGAAAACTAGAAAAAAACAGAAAACTGAATCCAAAGCAAGCAGAATTAAAATACTAAAAATTAGAGTAGAAATTAACAAAATAGAGAATAAACAATAGAGAAAATCAAAGAAATCAAAAGTTCTTTTAAAAAAAAATCAACAAAATTCACAAAACTAGCTAGACTGACCAAGGAAAAAGAGAGAAGACCAAGTGATTAAAATTAAGAATGAAAAAGGACATTATGCTGACCTTATAAAATGCATCACAAGTGAATACTATAGCAATGATATATCAACAAATTAGATAACCTACATGAAACAAATTCCTACAAAAACATAAACTACTGAAAGTGACTCAAGAAGAAATAGGTAATCCAAAAAGACCTAAAACATAAAAAAATTAAATTAGTAATCAAACAATTTGTCACAAAGATAAGCCCAGGAATATATGCCTACTGGTGAATTCCACCAAATGTTTAAAGAATCACGCCCCAATCCTTTACAAATTCTTCCAAAAAAATAAAAAATAAAAGAGGGAATACTTCTCAATGCATTCTATGAAGCCAGTATTACCCTGATACCAAAATCAAAGCTATCACCAGAAAATATATAGACCAATATCCCTTATCAATAGAGATGTAAAAATCCTCAATGAAATACTATCAAATGGAATCCAGCAACATATAAAAAATTATACATTATATATTATCCCAGGTAGTCAATGTCGGTCCTATGTACAAAAATCAATCAAAATATTGTACCACACTAACAAAATAAATGACAAAAACCACTTGATCATCTTATTAGATGCAGAACAAGCATTTGAGAAAAGTCCAACACCCATTATTGATAAAAATACTCAGCAAACTAGGAACAGAAAGAAACTTCCTCCACCAGATAAAGAGCATCTACAAAAAAATAAAATAAAATAAAGTAGTAAATAGACAGCTGGATAGCCATATGCAAAAGAATGAAGTTGGACTCATATCTCATATTGTAAAATTAACTCAACAGTGATCAAAGCCCTAACTGTAAGAGGTAAAACTATAATACTTGGAAGAAAACATTAATGTAAATCTTCAAGACCTTGGGTTAGGCAATGGTTTCTCAGATATGACACTAAAAGTATAAGCAATTAATTTAAAACTAGATGAATTTGATATAATTAAAATGAAAGATGTTTGTGCTTCAAGGACATTATTAAGAAAGTAAAGAGACAACCTACAGAATAAGAGAAAATATTTGCAAATCACATGTCTGATAAAGTTCTGGTATCCAGAATATATAACTCTTATAGCTTAAAAAACAATTTAAAAATAACCAAAGCTTTAAGTAAGTATTTTTCTAAATAAGATACACGAATGACCAAAAGCACATGAAATAATTCCTGACATTATTGGTCATTAGGGAATGCAAATCCAATTCCTGAGATACATTCACACTCACTGGGAGGGCCATAATAAAGACAGACAATAACTAGTTTTGGTGAGGATGTGGAGACATCGGAACCCCCATATGTTGCTGATAGAAATAAAAAATGGTTCAGCGGCTTTAGAAAACAGTTTGACAGTTCCTCAAAAAGTTAAACATTATAATTACCATGTGACCAACAATGTCACTCCTAAGTATATATCCATGAGAACATATGTCCATACAAAAACTTACACACAGGTTTTCATAGCAGCATTATTCATAATATGCAAAAGTGGAAACAACACAAATGTCCATTAACTGAAGAATGGTTAAAGAAAATATGGTATATATACACAGTGGACTGCTATTCAGCCATAAAAATAAATAAAATATTGATTAATGTTATGATATGGATGAACCCTTAAAACATGCAAAGTAAAACATACCAGTCAGGAAAGCCAAATATTGTATGATTCCACTAATATAAAATGCCTGGAACAGGCGAATCCATAGAGACAGAAAGTTGATTAGTGTTTGACATTTAGGGGAGAGGAGAAGGGGAAGTGACTGCCTCATGGGAATGGGGTTTCCTTTTGGGAGTAATGAAAATATACAACTTTGTGACTATACTAAACCAGTGAATTGTACTTTTATGGTATGTGAATTACACCTCAAAAATATCCCTATATAACAAGTTGGAATGACTTCAAGGTGATTTCCTACGTGAAGTAGCTACTAAAAGGCATTTTTATTTCTATAGGGACCTTTCAAATGTTCTTAGAATTAGCACATACCAGCCTCATTTTAATATGACACAGTATTTGGCTCATGGTTAAATGATAAATCAGTAGAGCAATTATGATAAAATAACTCATCTATGTAACAGATTTTAAAAAACATTCTCAACCTTTGAGTTACCATTTGGACTTCTAATTATGAAAAAAAATTTAAAAATTAGTTCAGATATTTAAACTTATGCAAGTATACACAAACAAGCAAAAATAAATGTATATAATTAAATTTATACATCAAAAAATAATAAAATTATCAATTTGCAAACCAACAAAATATTGGAAACAGGCAAGGATAATCAATGGATGCGTTAAATCATCAGGTGAAGGTTTTCTGGGAACCTTCATGATGGATGAATCAAGCTGACAACTCCTGAACTAACTGAACACTCCTGACATCACCATAAACTAATCAAAGGTATGTCCCGCCTGATAGATAAGAACTAAGACTATTTCATCACCACTTATGAGGCATTTTTACCAATATATACATATATGTATACATATGTTACTTAAATTTCAAAGTGTACAAAAGATACGGAGGATAGAGGAACAAGTTAAATGAAACAAGTGTGCAATCAGCCAAATCCAGAATATGGAAAATTTTACAGAGCAAATCATATAGTTTCTTTAACAAATAAATTCATGGATAAGAAAGGGAGACTTTTGTAAATAAAAAGAGGCTTGTGAATCATATAACTTATCTTGCAAAATGGGACACTTCTGAGAATGAAGGAAGTTCTATTAACAACTATGCTAAATCTTAGACATGAACTGGAACCACTCTACTCAAAAGCATCAATCAAACGCAAGATGTGGACGTTCTTCTCTCAATTTTTTTTTTCTTAAATTTTTTTTTTTTGAAACAGCATCCAATTCTGGAATTTGAACATGGTCTGATCATTAAATATATTAAAAATGGTCAGTTTTAAAGTGAATTATAATGACACTGTGACTGGGCTTTGTAAAAAAAAAAAAAAAGTCCTTATATGTTATAGATACATACTGCAGTGTACTTAGGTGAGGTAATATGGTATCTGTGTTTTGCTTTAAAACACTGGTGGGGGTGGGGGTGGGAGTATGATGTATAGGGAAAATATATGAAACAGTATTGATAAAATGTTGATAAATATTGCTGTGTGATGGGTCCACAGGGATTTGTTATACTACATACCTCCATTTAATGTACACTTGAAATTTTCTGTAAAAAAAAGGTTTTTTTAACTGAATTTATTGGGGTGACATTGGTTAATAAAATTATATAAGTTTCAAGTGTACAATTCTATAATACATCATCTGTATGTCGTATTGTCTGTTCACCACCCCAAGTCAAGTCTCCTTCCGTCACCACTTATTCCCCCTTTACCCTCTCCTGCCTCCCCCCAACCCCCTTCCCCTCTGGTAATCACCATACTGTTTTCTGTGTCTATGAATTTGTTTGTTTTTTTGCTTAATCCCTTCCCCTTTTTCATCCAGCCCCCTTTAACCCCTCCCTCTGACAGCTGTCAGTCTGTTATGTAAAGTTTCTTTAAAAGTTTAACAGCACCCAGCACAGCAGAAGGCATTTCTGGCTTTGACTTTCTTATAATGACAGGTACACTCCCACAACACTTAACTTGCCAAAAAAATATTGGTTAGGCTTAGTCATAAAATGGAAATCTCAAAGGGAAATCTTTAAAGGAGGAACAGCTGGTTTGGCTCAGAGGAAATGTAAAAATCTGTTTCTGACCATCCCACTGAAAGCTGGTCTCAGAGTTCTTCCCTGGACTCACTGTGGGTGGTTATGGTACATGTGGGCACTGGGATTTGTAAGAACTCAGTGACGAGGCTCACACAGCTTTGAACACGAAACTGGGTCAGCAGCTCCAATTTGATGCTATCCTATGTTCTTGGCAAAAAGTCATAATTTTAACTCCTGCCAGACATAAAATTTATTTTGTGGGGTAGAAGAAACTTCAAAAGTATATCTGAGTGAAGTCTCTGTTGCCACTGGTTAAGTGTCTATTTTAATCGTGTTTCCCAAGTACAGTTTTTGGGGAATTGCTGTTTGGAGAATAGCCCAGAGTTAAAATTTCATCTAAATAGTTACTCAGCTTCACTTTGAAATGCTCGACAAAGATAAGCAAAAGTTTACAGCTTGGCCTTTAAAATGTCTTAATATTTGAAGTACATCTTTTAATAGTTTTGAACATGCCTTCTATTGAGACCAATTGTAATTTTTCTTAGACCCTGGCCCAACTGTTGTTCTGGTTTCCAAATGCAAAATAACACATTTTAGGAGAGCTCTTCACATAGAATTTCTTCCTATATGTCAGACTCCATTGCAGGCAAGGACATTTATGAAAATTAAAGAGGAACTATACCAGAGATGTATAATATTAATGAAAATTAAATCAATGACAAAGAACGTGAAATATATCTTGCATGAAACTTCAAGAAATTTAAATAAAACAACTGTCATTTTCACAAGATGTTCTTTAGTGGTTTAGAAATTCAAGCCATCAAGTTTCAGAGGAAGTTTGCTTTCAAAACACAAGGCAGTGTCACTGAATTTCTCAGAAAAATGCTATCACCAACAATTAGTTCAAGGGGCTTTAACTTTCATTTTCTTTTTGAATAAAGGCACCTAAGTACATTTTTAAATGAGGAACAGGGAAGCTGGTGTAAAGTGAGTAGTATGTTACACCTAAAGCCGTCCATGTACGTCTGAGTCGTGTGTAATGAACCAGGAATTTCGACCTTCCACCACCATTTTGTAAATGTGGACTCATGGCAGTGAAGTACACACTATGACATTTTTGGATTGTAACTACCATAGAAAGCCAAGTAACAATTTCATGTAGAAAAACTAACTTTCTTAAACAGATTATTTATAGTTGATTTGCACTCCCTCATGACCCAAAGAGAGCTCCTTTTTTTTTTTTATCCTCCCCCAAGGATATTTTTCTATTTATCTTCAGATAGAGTGGGAGGGAGGAGAGAGAGGTACATCGACGTGAGAGGGACACATCGACGGGTTGCCTCCTGCACAACCCTGACCAGGGCCAGGGACTGAACCGCAACCGAGGTACGTGCCCTTGACCGGAATCGAACCCACGACTCTTTGGTCGGCAGGCAGACGCTCTCACTGCTGAGCCAAACCGGCCAGGGCGAGAGAACCTCTTTTAAGATAAAGTTGGTAAAACTGTACCAGTTAGAGTAAGAGTGAAAAAACAAATTTGGTTAGCAATGGGTCGTTGCAGTGAGCAGTGCAGTATTTCCATAAGCTCAGTAAACCATTTTGCAGTTTGGTGAATATGGAGGAAAGGAGACTACAGGAAGAAATGCAAAATTGAAATTATTTTAGAATTGTGAGTAAAATAAGTACCGAAGGATTTCAGTGTAGCACGGTAATTACCCTATACCCTGAATGTTATCAAGGGTAGCATAGCAGAGGAATACAAAATGAAGCTTTCTCCTGAAAGTGGAGGGGGTTGAAAACAAACATAAGACACAAAAACATACAAACACTTGGATGCACTAAACGTATTTAAGTGCAAACCCCTGTTCTTCTATTCCAAATATTTATATCCCTGGGGAGAAAAATGCATATCTATAGCCAATAAATCCTCGACTATTTAGTCAGAGTAAAAATGGAAGCAATTTTGATTACTTTCATGGAAATAATGAACTAGATTAAACGGAAGTCAAAATCAGCGTGGTTCTCTGTAACTCCTACTACAGGCCTTGTATTTTGTTTGCTACATCTACAATTAAGGTTCTTCACCTGGAACCCTAAAATTTCTCACCAAACTTACTTTTGCAAATACTGCCCCTTAGAAGTGGTGTCAAATCTTACTAGTGTTAAGGCCAGGCACACTGTCACCTGTAGCAAGCGGACACACAAGTACTTTCAGGTTTATGCTGGGACTGAGTTCACATGGGCACAGACACTCAGCTAACTAATGACTGCACTGTCTGAAGACAGGAAATATTAATGAATTCACCTCCAGCTGTCCATGTTAGCGAACACACCCTCCTACCACGTGACTGTGGAGCAGGCACCTGGATCCCCATTTTACACACGTGACAGTGCAGGTTCAACTCTTCCCTGCAGCCAGCGATCAGGCTTTCCTTTCAGTGGAAAGAGAGGAGGGGCTGGCTTCACTTACTCTTCATTCAGGGCACAGCGCCGGTTGGTGAGCGTGCCGTACTTCCGCAGCGTCTCGGTGAGCTCCGAGTAGAGTTTGTCAGCCAGAGACAGTGGGATGCCTTCCCACACCAGGATGAGAATCACAATCACGGCAGCTTCACAGGTGTGGCCAGCTCGCTCCCGCACCAAACACAGTAGCTTCTCCTCACTGCCGCTTCTGCGCACCACCTGTGGGGGTCACCATTCCACCCCAACACCCCCACCCCAACCAAAACAAAACAAGGGTCACTTGCAGCAGATGTCAGCATTGATTTGTGTATGTATATTTTCTCATGTCTGGGTCATAGTTAGGGCAACATTTACCACCGCCTGCAACTGGGGGTTTATCCCGGGGTCAGACTGGGAGAGATGGAAAACTGCTCAATGTTTAGGACTACTGTATACCCAGTACTTGAGGGCAGTGCCACAGAGCTAGAGGGAAGACATGCAGTGCTTTTTCATAAAGGCCAAGGTTTTCATAAATGACAATATAAAGATTAACTGAAGTAATTTAAAGGAAGATTTATACTTGTAATAGGTACTTGAATGGACCTCCTCCTCACAAGTCAATTCTTTCAATTAAATACGGTTAGTACATGATTATAAAACCAATCTGCCTTTTTCTTAAGAGATAACACATGATAAAATAAATATAAGCAATGCATCTTTTAACTGGTATAAATGGACTGTTTGATCTGGGTAACCTAATTCTCAGGGTTAGATTAATGAATCAAAATGCCCAAGACTGAAGACCAAAAGCCTTGTCAAGTCACACTTACCCATTTGGCAATAGGACATCCCTGAGAACTTTTGCCTTCTTTACCAGTATAGATGACTCTTTCAATTCTAATAGCTTTACCCTTCTGTCCAAACCTTAAAGAAATCCACAGAAACACACACACATAAGATTAGCACATGAATCTAAGAAGCACCCAAAATATTGAGCATTTGAGCATAATTTTATTCTATTACCACATCCTGAGAAATGAATGGTTTAATTAATTTTTTTAAAACAGGTCTATGCCAAGCAAACTGGATAATAGACTTTAAGCCTTGTTTTTATTCAGTATCAAAATATACTGATAATTGTAATGAACTATTTTGAAATTATATGTTGGGTGAAAATAATGGGAAAGCTTAGTTTTATACATAACTTCACAAAGCACAAGACTTTTTTAAGTTTGCTAAATTCATTCTTCTAAGATGTATACTACATGATTTTTTGTTCTTTACTAAAATTAGTTATTTTAAAACTTAGGGAATCATACTAGATTTTAGTAAGAACTGTTCCTCAAAGAATCTCTCGCATTTTTAAAAAGGAAGCTGGCAAATAACTGGTATCCAGCAATACTGAAAATAGAGGAGAGTTCTAGAAGTAGATTATATTTTCCTTTATGACCAAGGTACTACTTACTACTTGTTAATAAAAAATAAAAAAAGGCACTAAATGATTATTTAGTGAATTTCTACGTTCTAATTTTAAAAAGACTAATTTGGAAATGGGGCAAGAATGATGTGAAATATGTCCTTGCTGCCCAGACTGTCTCCTAATGTATTTTAATAATAACACTGCCTACCTCTTAAAGAAAAGGCATCCTAGCATAGTAACAGCTCGAGAGCTGTGGACACCTATATGAATGTCTCTCTGCATTGATTATCTTGCTCCTAAGACTCTTCTACATGCAGGAGTAACTGTGTAGATTCAGGTAAATACTTGCATACCTGTGACTGACAGTAAAAAAAAAAAAAAAAAAAAAAAAAAAATTCAGCTATAAATAGAATGAATGTCTATTTCTATGCAATATATCACAATTGCCCTTTGCTCACACTGAGGGACAACTTCCTTAGAGATGACTACGCCTTTACAACTCCAGGTGAATTTAACTCAAAGGTTCCTTTCTTACCCCACACTCCCCCCATTTCCTCTTTGACACTTTATCACCTAGCGGGAGAGCCAGAGTGGGGCCTCTCTTTGCAGCTCGTGCCAGCACCCTTGTGCCTGGCAGGCAAGCTGGCTGGTTCTTGCTCATGCCTGGGTTTTCTGGCATCCGTGTCAAAGTGGGCAGCCCGTGCCAGCTCGCAGACTCTTGGTCCTGTCAAATATTGTGACTCTGGTGAATAGCACAGTGTGTAGTGTTGGCAACCCTGGAATAGCTAAGCCTACTAATAATTACTCAATTTACAATTGTTGACTGCTTCGTATGGGTAAGCTGGAAAAATTCTGACATATACAAAAGGATAAACGTTAATCTGCCCTGTGCCTTTGCGTTAATTACCTTTCTTCCATGATTTCTCTAATAGCTGCCACATTAGGACCTGCTCCTAGATGGGTATAAAAAGGACCTTCATCTTTTTCAATAATTTGCTCTGTTGAGATAATAGAAGATTATTATTTTAGACCTCAATTATACTAAATATAAAGGCTACATCCACAAAGCTTATCCCCCAACTGCACATTAAGGGCCCTAAATGTGACTTTACACATTTTTTCTCTCTTTCGAATGAGTAAATTGGAGTCATCTATTAGAAAATGTGCGAAATAATTAAGTATATGTACATGTTGGCTGTTGGATAAAAATATATTAAATTACATTTCAGATATTGGATAAGAAATTATTTTATACCAAACGCATGGAACTAAACAAAGAAAACAGTGTGGGAATTATAGTATATTATATGTAATATCAACTACAAGTTTTTAAACTAAAAAAAAATTTTTTTACAGCTGACTAGAATTCTGCCTGCGACTTGGATGTTAAAAGATTGAAAACAGAATTGCCTGTCTTATCTCACCCCTAGGAAATTGCTCAGTTTATTGTCAAGATACCTTTTTTCTCCTCTTGTCTCCACACAACATTGGATTACTCTGTTTTGAAAATAAAAACATTGAATCCAGACCCATATTGGTATGTACTTTAGAACAATGTTTGAAGAGAAAAAAAATACTGGAGAGAGGGTCAGGTAAGAGGAAGAGACTCCTGCAAACTATCAAAGATGAAACAGGGTGGTGGTGGGGAGGTTAGGGTGATAGGAGAAGGGAGTGGAGTCTATTGTAACTTACCTAATGTTATCTATAACGTATGTGGTACTGAGCCCGGTGAGGAAACCTAACACTGACCACACAAAGGGCTAGGAGGCATCCTCCCTCCATTCGCCTATAAAAATGCGGGGTGTCCCGGTCATGAGAGGAATAACATGGGTGGGCAGACCATTAGCCACATGGGTTTAACATTTGTTTTTGCAAATGTCTCCTACTGTATCCAAGCTGAATCACCGTGATTAAGATCTCCACATATATGTGTATAACATCTGTATCCATCAGCAAAATGTGTCCCTATTCCAACAGAACTGTCACATATCTTGAATCTGTACAAAAAGGTGTGTGTTTGTTTTTTTAAAAAAGGAAATTACAGATTTTCTATCAAAAAGAGAAAACTTCCATGAGAAAACAGAATCAAAATGATTATAAACCACACGATCTTTCAAGTGTATAAGGAGAAAGGGCAACCTCATGAATATTCAGGACTTCAGCATTACAATGTCCCCGACTCACCAGGACTGAAGACAATGTCTCCCTATCTAGACATGAGCCTTGTAAAACTACTAATACCCTCAACCTAGAATTAAAAAATATTAAAAGCTTCTACATTTGTTTGCATATGACAGTTACTTTTGTCATTTTAATAGATGTTTTTCCTGCCTGGATGTCTCTCCAGAAAATGATATATAAAGACAAATAGATTGATTCATCTAAAACAGATACCTTTATGTTTTCAAGGGTTTGAATACAGGGGAAAATGAGCATGCACAATTGTCTTAAAATTTTGAAAAAACTGAACGTAAGTGAAGTTCTCTCTTGCAGAGCACAAGCATTTGTAATTCAAAGACAAGAAATGTAAGCTTCAGATTTTTATGAGCCTTTACAAAGAGCTGCCAGACTCAAAATTAAGAAGTAAAAAAGAAAATCCCATATCTAAAGATGAATTTGCTAATTCTGGATAAACACCATGTGTCTCGGGACATTTCTGGCACTTACCTACACATCTGCATGAGGGGAAATCATACTGAGTCTTGACAGGTGTATCCAATAAATTTTTTATAGGCGTATCTAGTAATTTGGAAGGTGACTCTAAAAAATTATTGAGAACAGAACCAGCTGTTCTTTTGGTTGGTGTCTTTTCTGAAGAAGGAGTTGCCTGTTGCTCTAAAGCTGGGGTGTGGCTATCGAGTTCTGCAGCACTGGTGTGTCTAGTTAAAACCGTGACTGGCCCTGACATTTCAACTTTTACTTGCTTCTGTGATTTGAGAGTAAGAGCCTTATGGTCAAATAAAGATTTGACCTGAAACTTCTTCATATGTTGCTCCATGGTCTCGAGAATGCTCCTCTGCTGCGCATTCTCACAGCTCGGAGGCGGAATCTCTTGCTTAGTTATCTTTTTCCACATCTTGTTTTCTGGCTGTGCTGACTTGGGGTGCATACAGGCATGGGGCTTGGATCCAGGTTCAACCTTAATGGGCCTGTGTGCCTGATTATGGCAAGATTCGGTTTGGAGTTGTTGGTTTTGCTGCTGCTCTTGCTTCTGTAAGAGGTGCCACTTGAGAGCGGCGTGCTTTTGAATGTCCTTCTGGGGAGGGGTCTGAAGGTGACCTCCTCCTTGGTCGGGCACAGCGAAAGCATTTGCTCGATTGTGCATCAGGCACCTTTGTTGAGTGAGTTGTGCAGCTTGCTGACTAGACACACCTTGGTCTTTACTTTTATATCCCTGTAGAACTGAAGCTTGTTGAGGCTTCTGTTCTTGTTCTTGAAAGCACCTGTGAAGAGCATCCTGCTTTGGGGTCACATTATTTGGAAAATACCGCATGTGATGCAAGTTTGGGGTCTTGTTTCCTGCAAAAAGTTCAGGACTTACAGTCTGTTCTGTATTCTCTGAAACTAGGTGAATGTTGTTTGCACAAGAAATCTGTACTTTGCTTGCATTTGATTGCAAGATCTGACCATAGGCGGGATTTCTACTACTCATAGTCTGTACGTGCTCCGATTGCATTTGGGTGTCATGAGTCTGAAACTCACTTGATTTTGAATACTGATTTTCACCATGAAAGCAGTCTTCTACTTTAATCTGACTAAAGAATGAGCCTTCTCTTTGCTGATCACTGTTGCCTTGGGGATGAGAAAAAGTATGGGGCATTTGTTCTTTATTCTTCATGTGTAATTTCTGCTGCTGCTGCTGCTGCTGCTGCTGCTGGTTTTGAGGGAGATGTGAATTCTGGGATGTCTGTGTCTGTGCTGCCTGCTTATGAGGCTTATGTTGCAAAAGGTGTGAGTTTGAGAAGGGCTCAGTCTCTGAAGCCTGCTGATTCAAGTGCTGCTTTAATGATGAGGGCATGAGTTTCTCAGTTTGGGAATCTGGTCTTTGTTGAAAATGAAATCTAGGGGTATGCAGTGACTGCATGTGAGCTTCGGGGGAAGGGTCTGTCTTGGGGAAGTGCACCTGGAGTGAGGGTTTTTGGAACTGGAGATGCTGGTCCACTGTACCTTGAGACTGCCCTTGATTCATCTCCACTTGGTATCTTTGTGGCCTCTGCTCTGGCTGCATCGTTTTCTGGATGTAAGCTTGCCCTGGGAGCCCCCCGGGCATGTTGGAATTTCCAGTGTATTGTTTGGAGGTCATTTGATTGGAAGAGTTGGATTGATACTGAAGAACTGACCGCATTGATGCTTTATTATGTTTTAGATGAGATTCTGCTTGATGAAAGTGAGGGGCCTTCAATTCAATCCATCCTGGTTTCAGATGGGGCTGTGTTGGGAGCACAAGATCTAGTGTTTGTCGCTTGTCTCGACCCTTCAGAATCTCTTGTTCGTTGTGTCCCACCAGCTGCTGGCAGTGGTCCTGTGGAACTCCACTCGTACCAAGACTTGATGGGTTATGCTTGGGATGGTCTGATATTTGTCTTTTCTCAGAACACAATGGAACAGTCATTGTCCCGGGAGTCCGTATGTCATTCTTGTTAACACAATTATTCTGAAGCCTTTCTGGAAGTGCCAGAGGGGAGTTGGACACATATGTGGATGGATTAGGACTGTGGGATGGTGGTGCTTCGGGTTGACCCTCTATTTTCACGTCCCTTAAAAGAGTAGCATTACTTTGGTTGGGATAATGATGGTGTCCTTCCAAAACGCCATCATTCAGAGTGCTTTTTCCTTCTGAAGGAAGCTGGGGAACCTCCGGAAGAGGAGGAGGGGGAGAAAGAAGCAACTGTGATGGCGGTGGTGTGACAGTGGCAGAAAAGGAATCCTTAGTGAACACTGAGGTTTGCTTGAAGTAAGCACCATTCATTTCATTTTGCTTGAAATACCGTTCAGAGCTGCCACCAGGGGCCTGCGAACTGTTGCTGGAACCCGCGGAGAATTCTTCACCAGACACTAGCTTTGTGGCTCCTTGGATGTTACTGTTTTCTGCAGGAGATGGGCATATCTCAAAAACTGATTCTTGTTCTGGTTTCGGAAAGGAACAGGTACCTAGCATTGCCGCTGGTTTACTGACACCGTCAGCGTCACAGGCCTCAGTCACCACTGCAGCTGGCTCTGGAGGCAGCTCAGAGTTCGAGGTCTGCGGGAAATTGGTCTGCCCTGAGGTATGCAATGGGTGAGTGATCTCACAGGACAACTCCTTGGTAGCCTGGCTGGTAATGGCATGTGTGTGAGATGTGGTTTTCTGCACCGCAATGGAAACACAATCTGGATAATATTGAGACAGTGTTTTTTCCAGGAGTTCACCATGTGTGTTTTCCATGGAAGAGGCAGAAACTGTAGCACCATTAGGCATTAGCACTGACTTGTTTTTACGAAGTAATATAATGTTCTTGTCATGGTAGTTAGCATGTTTTCCCTCCTGCTCGTTCAGAATCTGATGCTCCGGATTTTCAGACCCACTACAGTTATGTGTTGAGAAACTGGTGAAATCTTGAACTGCATTTTCTGGGGCCACAGAGCTTACAGATTCTCTCTTATTCGAATCGGAGACATTTGGTTGACTGCTGCCTTTGCCTGGATTTCTGTCTTGGCTTTCCCCGAAGTTCTTTCCTTCTCCATTGGCCTTTTGATCTTGTTTCAATTTCTTGTTCTGATGGAGCCCAGAGAGAGAAGGTTCACTGACTGTGCGTTTTATTCCTCCATTCTGCAAACACTTGGAATACCCCCTGCCTTCTTGTATAAAGTCCGGACTCACACGGCTGTTCTGGCTTCCCTTCATATGGGGTATTCCATAAGAACTGTTGAAAGACTGCCACTTGGTGTCTCCATTGACTTCTGGATAAGGTCTCTCTGTTAATGGGCTTCCATTCTGGAGCTTTATCGCCAGAGGTTCTGTCTGGCAAATGGGAGAAGGAGATGGTGTCAGGAATGGATTTAGTCTGTTGCCCTCAACATGATTGGTTCTGTCCTGTTCCATCAGGCTTGCTTCGGGGCCATCCACAAGGCTGCCCTCCGAGTGAATTCTAAAGAGCATGGGAACAAAAATTACAGTACGTTAATACATATCTAACACTAACGATACATTTCAGAGAATACTCATGTTGTGAATATTGAAATTCTAGACATAGCAAATTGTGATACTCATTTTGATGTTTCAGTGATGACCTGTAGCTACTCAAGAAATGACTATTCTTTTTTTATCTTTATTGTTCAGAATATTACAGATATTCCCCCTGCCCCCCGCCATTCACCTTCTCCCCACGCCCACACCCACTCCTGCCTTCCCCATTTTATTGCCTGTGTCCATTGGTTATGTATACATGCAAATAAGTTCTTTGGTTTATCTCTTCCCACCCTATCTCTCACCCCCCTTCCCTCTGAAATTTGTCAGTCTATTCCCTACTTCCACGTCTCTGGATCTATTTTGATTGTCAGATTATTCTGTTCATGCTGTTCCATAAATAAGTGAGATCACATGGTGCTTGTCTTTCTCTGACTGGCTTATTTCACTCAGCATAATACTCTGCAGGTCCCTCCATATCATCACAAAGGGTAAGAGACCTTTCTTTCTTAGAGCTGCATAGTGTTCCATTGTGAATATGTACCACAGCTTTTTTTGTCCACTCATCTACTGATGGGCACTCGGGTTGTTTAAAGATCTTGGCTATTGCAAATAGTGCTGCTATGAACACAGGGGTGAATATATTCTTTCTGACTGGTATTTCAGGCTTCTTCCTCATACCCACCAGAATGGTGCCATCAACAAATCATCAAACAACAAGTGCTGGCAAGGGTGTGGAGAAAAGGGGACTCTAGTACACTGCTGGTGGGAATGCAGACTGGTGCAGCCACTATGGAAAACAATATGGTGTTTCCTCAAAAAAATTAAAAATGGAACTGCCATTTGACCCAGTGATCTCACTTCTAGAAATATATCCTAAGAAGAAATGACTATTCTTGTCTTTCCAGCAACTGTCAAATATTTACGGTCATAGAGAAAAGGGTGATCAAAATCAACAGGTCACGTGGGAAGGTCACACTGCATTAGTGAATATTATCAATTTCCTTTTCAAATAATTCTTTGTGTGAAAATGCTAAGAACAATGGAGAAAGAGAGCCTCCTTTCTGTCTTCTCTAGCACCTTATACAGCAAACCACTTGCTAAGCTATCAATTCCATTTCCTACCTATTCCTTGACTTTTCTTCACTGCCCCTTGGTGGCCAGATTTACATGATCTTGCTTCATTATCAATCACAGTGGCTTTTTAAACAGTTTCCCCCATGGGCTTCTTCAAATTGTTATCAAAGGGGAGGTTCTAAAATGCAAATCTGATGTCCTATTCTCCTTAACACACTTTACTGCCTTTATATTGCCTGCGTTAGTAGTTCCCAAACTCTTTTACCCAAACACACCTGGAGGATAAGCCATACTGCCTTTAGTGCTAACATCCCAGGGGATCGGACAGGGATGAAAAGTGTAGTTTATAAAATGCCCTTTCTAGGTGAATCTATGTTTTCTTCTCTCGGGCCTGGCTGCCACTTCTATTGAGAATTCTTGCCTAATATAAATGGTTTTCATATGCAGGTTTCTATTTTTCTCCCCTCCTACTTCTTCTCACCGTTTATAATCCAACAGCAGCTTACAAATACTGTGACACTTTTGTCTTATCTGCCCTGAATGCCTTCTTAGATATCACATCCCCTAGGATTCCTCCTTCGATTTTGCAAGAGGATTAATCATCCCCCTTTCTATGCTTTTTCTATATCTTTTATAAGCTCTACCACTGAACATATCACACTCAATTGTATTTTACTCTCTTACTGGACTGTAAACTCTTTAAAAATAGCTACTCTGTTCATGTTTGTGCTTAGGATAAAGTAAGCACGCAGTCAGTTTCACTAGATTGATATAAATTTGCTCATCTAACGATCATTTCTGCATTCATTCATTCGAACATTTTTGAGAATATTATTGATGGATATTTCGAAGTCCAAATGATAGAAAAAGCAGGAAGAAATGGGCACTAAAAACCATAAAGAATCCATTATATAAAGTGAATGCTGCCCTGTTCACTATTTTCCCACAGTTTTCCTCATCACATTTATTTTAAGAATATAAGTAGAAAAAAGAATCAAGACTATTTTATCTTTGGGCTATTAAAATACCCATTCCTTACTAACCAAGGCAAATGAAACAGTGGGAGAAATAAAATATTAACACTGGAAAGCAACACTAAAGTTATCATTATTTTCAGATAAGACTGTACACTGGTCAACCAAGATATTCAACTGAAAAATTGTTAGAGTTGATGAGAAGTCAGTAATGTAGCTGAAGAAAAAAAAAAATCAATAGCCTTGATATATAAAAGCAACAACCAGTCAGAAATTTCAGTGGAATAAAATACAGTGATAGAAAAAAAAATGTATATATATACATATATATATACACATATATATATATATATGTATATATATGTGTATATATATATAAGACACCAGAAATACACTTAAAAAGAAACAGGGAAGAACTAGTTGCATAAAAGTTTAAAACAAGTAGAAAAGTATATGTCCTTTTATAGTTGTCAAATTAACCTATTCATTTAATACACTTAATAAAAATGCTAGCAGAATGTTTTGAGGAATTAAAGAAGCTAACTCTAAAGTTCATGGGCAAAAATAAACAAATTGGGTGGCCGGGAATAATCTGAAAAAGAATCATAATCGGGCCTGAACAGGAAAGTAGCCAATTTAAAAAATATTTGAAAGCAACTATAGCTACGTACTTAAAACAGCTTATACTTGCACACTGACAGCTGTTGGAGTGTTAATAAGACCAATGGAAATGGAATTGACTAGAATGTCCAGAAATAGGTACAAAAAGAAATATCATTTGAGGTAATGACATTTGCAATAAATATATTAAAACAATTGGATAGTCTTCTGAAGAAAATGACAAAGCTGAATCTATCCCATACATCTTATATGAAAATGAATTCTAGGTGGATTTGAAATCTGAATATGAAACAACCGACACACACACACACATACACACACACACACACTAAAAGCAGTCTCAGAAAACTTGAAAACAAATTATCTAATGACCAAGTTCTTTGTGACTCAAAATCTCAAAGGCATAAAACACTAGAAAGTTCAGTAACATTCATGCATGCAAAAATAAACCCATAAGCAAAGTTAAAAGTCACATAAAACTTTTCTTAATATATAAAACTCACAGAATGGACAAGGAAATGTCTAACCATCTGATAGAAAAATGAGCAAAGGACATGGACAGTTCACAGAAAATAAAATGCAAAGGCCTCTTAAATATTTAAAAAGATATGCAGTATCCACATTAAAACTGCAACAAGGTGCCATTTTTCTAAAATTGGAAAAGATAAAAAAATTTGATGATACACTATGTTGGCTGGGATGTAGGGAAACAGACACTGTCGTTCATGGTTCTTGGGAGTTAAAATTAACACTCACACCATGGAGGACACTTTGGCAAAATCTACAGAATTTCATAGAAACTGTTTTTGACCCTCTAGTTTTAAGAACATATCTAACAAGTATGCGCATATATATGTTACATGATGTGTGCCCAATCTTTTTCAAAAGCAAAAGGGAACAATCTATATTTTTAGATAGAAATATTTCCAAGTAATTAAATGGAATAAAGCAAGCTGTAGAAAAGTATGTATAAGAATGCCACACCTATACATTTACAAAAATAAATATAAAGTCGGCTCTGGGAGAATATACAACAAACTGGTTGTAATATTTTGCCTCCAGGAAAAAGGACTGAGGAGGCTAGAGAATAGCCTCCTGTTCGTTGTTTCTGTAACTTTTAAGCATTTATATTAGTTAATAAGTAAAACAAATAAAATGTCATAATTTCTAAGGGACAAAGGGGAAAAACAAAAACAAAAAACAGAGCCAAGTGATGTCTTTAATTCTGCGAGACCTTCTTGCTTCAAAATATTAAGAGACGGGCTGGATATGCATAGCCTCTAGTCACGTATGGCTATTGAGCCACTGAAATGTGGTTAGTCCAAATTGAGATGCACTATAAGTATAAATACACACTGGATTTTAAAGACCTTAGTGTGGTCAAAAAAAAAGGAAAATAAAATAACTCAATTTTAAAAACTATTGATTACATGTTGAAATACAACATATATCCAAAATACTCTTTTGGATATATTAAGTAAACTGTGTCATTAAATTTTCATTTTTTTTACTTGTTTTAGTGTACTAAAAAATTCATAGTGCCATATGTGGCTTATAATGTAATTTATTGGACAGCTCTAAGCTAGACTAATAATCTTAATCATCAATAACCCTTAACAAAAAAATTAGGTTCCAGAATCATAAAAATTGATTTGTAGACTTCAGTGCAAGAGGAGTCTCCAAAATCAGGGGTACTACCACTTTTCAAAAATTAAAGAGCATTGAAATAAGCTTAGACTACATCAATTAGCTTTCCAAACACTACAATAAAAATGTTTTCTTTTGGCAACTGTAAAATCAATTCACACATATACCAATCAGAAGGTATTTACACGTACAAACATGTACATTTGTTATGTTATATATAAAACTTGCATGCTCTGTATACAATATATATTGTCCTACTCAGTTTTTTAGATCTAAGATATTTTAAGCATTTTTATTCTCTATTATGATCCATTCCACATAATTTGGACATTCTTTAAAGTGTCAAGGGCAGAATTATAATAGATGGAGTTTGCAAATCTTTTATGAGCATAATAATAGCTCCTAAGAAGAAATGAAGGTGACTTGAAATGAAATTTATTTTAATATGGAGTTTTAAACCTAATAGTCATTTTTAAACACTAATTTAAAATAACTATCAGAACTATTCTGTCTGTGACAGCAATTCCTTCACTGAGCACAACCATTACATGTGGAAAGTTAAATGTTTAACTTTTTCAGAGAGGGCAAAAAAACAACAACAAACATATCTTTCCATTTTAGGATGAGGATACATTGTTATTTGAGGATTATTTGTTATTAACCTATGAATCTCAGAAAATTTAAACCAATCAAGTGCCCTCGTAGAGAGAAAAAGAATTATTTTCTTTGACTTCAATATGTCCCAAACTACACTTTGTGTGTGTGTGTGTGTGTGTGTGTGTGTGTGTGTGTGTATACTCTGAAATATTAAATGATCCACTAACTCACTTGCACAGTACTCTTTCAATTGCCTAGTGCTTTCATGCTGACACTGGCAGGTACTATTTTTAATAAAAAAGAGAAATGAGAGCTGTTCATTTTGCTCATTGTAGAAATACTGAAAGAGATGCCTAGCCGGTGTAGCTCAGTGTTTGAGCGTCGACCCATGCACCAAGAGGTCGCCGGTTCGATTCCCGGTCAGGGCACATGCTCAGGTTGTGGGCCCAATCCCCAGTGGGGGCATGCAGGAGGCGGCCAATCAATGTTCTCTCTCATCAATGTTTCTATTTCTATCTCCCTCTCCCTTCCTCTCTCTCTAAATTAGAGTCTAAACAATAAAGAAAAAATATTTTTTAAAAAAGGAAGAGCTTTCATGCTGTAATTTTTATAGTATTATTTATACGAAGTTTTTTCAAGCTTATATAAATTCAATAATCTATGTATAAAACAAACAAAAATCTCCCAAGGTAATCATTGTAGATGTCTACCTGCTAATCAGTGAAAATAGAGTTGACAGGTTATTTTTACAAATTTGGGGAAGGAGGGGAAGAAAACTTTTTCCAAAGTTAAATGAAGTGTTTTTCGAATAAATGTAAATTTTTGCTATAGAAATATTTTTCTGTGGCACTGCTTTTGCTTCTCAGAGACCAAGAACTAAGATATAGAGTTGTTAGTCATTCATATCTGCCCTTATAAAGTGACTGGTAACAGAAATATTTTGAATTCTCATAATTTATATTTTTTGAGATAGAGATTAAATATCCTTTATTTTTTCTACACCAGAGAACATTTAATTAATATAATGTACAGTACCAATCATGATAATACTATCCCCTTATGCAACGGAATATTCCAGTGCCAGCTCCTGGAGGTCTGTATATGGTAATCTATGCCAAATAAAAATGTACAATAAAAATCAGGAGAAAGAATTTTCGTTTTAGAATGAGACTGAATTTTACAATAGGGATAATGACTCACCTAAGAGGACATTGCCCAATTAAAATTAAGGCACTAATTTATTCCCCCCCCCACTCTATTTTATTGAAGTTACTGGGGAGACATTGGTTAATAAAGTTATAAAGGTTTCAGGCATACAATTCTATAATAAATCATCTGTATATTTATTGTATTATGTGTGTACCACCCCAAGCCAAGTCTCCTTCCATCTCCATTTATCCCCTCTTTACCCTCTTCTTCCTCCCCTACCCCACCCCCCTTTCCCTCTGGTAATCACCATACTGTTGTCTGTGTCTATGAGGTCTGCTTTTTTTTTTTTTTTTTCAATCCCTTCACCTTTTTCACTCACCCCCCAACTACCTTCCCCTCTGAAAGCTGTTCTTTGTATCTATGAGTCTGTTTCTATTTTGTTAGTTAGTTTTGTTCACTAGATTCCACATGTAAGTGAAATCATATGGCACTTGTCTTTCTCTGACTGGCCTATTTTGCTTGGCATAATACTCTCTAGGCCCACCCATGCTGTCCCAAAAGGTAAGAGTTCCTTCCTTTTTTATGGCTGAGTAGTATTCCACTGTGTAAATGCACCACAGCTTTTTTTATCCACTCATCAACTGATAGGCAGTCAGGCTGCTTCCAATTTTGGTTATTGTAAATAATACTGCAGTGAACATAGGTCTACATACAGTCTTTCAAATTAGTGTTTTGGGTTTCTTTGGATACAGTCCCAGAAGTGGAATCACTGGGTCATAAGGCAGTTTCATTTTTAATTTTTTTAGTAACCTCCATATTGTTTTCCATAGTGGCTGCAGCAATCTGCATTCCCATCAACAATGTATGGGGTTCCCTTTTCTCCACATCCTTGTCAACACTTGTTTGTTGATTTGTAGATGATAGCCATCCTGACAGATATGAGGTGATACCACACTGTGGTTTTAATCTGCATTTCTCTGATAATTAGTGATGTTGAACGTCTTTTCATATGTCTATTGACAATCTGTATGTCCTCTTTGGAGAAGTGTCTATTCAGGTCCTTTGCCCATTTCTTAATTGGTTTGGTTTTTTATGTTGAGTTTTATAAGTTCCTTTAAAAAAAATGGATATTAACCCTTTATTAGGTGTATCATTGGGGAATATATTTTCCCAATCAATAGGTTGTCTATTCATTTTGTTGCTGGATCCTCTGCTGTGCAAAAAACTTTTTAGTTTGATGTAGTTCTATTTATTTCTTCTTTTGTTTCCCTTGCCTGAGGTGATATATCAGAAAAAATATTGCTACGAGAAATGTCCGAGATTTTACTGCCTATGCTTTCTTCCTGGATTTTTATGTTTTTGAATCTAACATTTAAGTCTTTAACCCATTTTGAGTTTACTTTTGTGTGTGGTGTAAGAAGGTGGCTACAGTTTCACTTTTTTAAGACACTAATTTTTTCTTAAAACTGTTACAAAATGTATATGTAAGAGCCTAAGCTGAAGAGTCTTTGGCAACCTGGAAAGGGTGACTGGTTAAGTTTCCCGTGGATGTTTTTCATGGTATCAATTACTTCATGTTATAGTGTTTAGTTACAATTTTAAAATGAATAGCAAGCTTTTAACATGTTCCTTAAGAGATGCTCGTATGGGTTTTGGCTGATTTCAAGCCGTCAACCTCCAGTTCATGAAATTCCTGAAATTTTCACAATCTGCTCTTGCAAACTGCTATGAGTTGGTTCTGTAAGAGCTACCAAAATATTAACAAATCATATATATGCACACACACACATATATATACATTTTTATTTTTTATTTTTTGCCAAGGAATGAAAGTTCCCTGAGATCAAGTACATGCTGCATTATTTTAGTAGTTAGTCTTCCTGATGATTTCCAGGACAGCACTAGACAAAGAGCTCTTGCTCACAGAATTACTAAACAGTATGTTAAACTTCTGGAAGGCTAAGAAATTATAAAATGACATATTCAAAATAACTGATAAAATGTGATGATGGTGGTCCTCTGTATAAAACATTCAGAGTATAATAAATAATCTAGTTCCATTCTCTCATTTTATAGATGTAAAAACTGAGCAATTTCCTCAAGTGTAGGCAACAAAATAATTGTTCTCAGGGGGGCTAGAGCGGCAATTTTATAGAAGCACTTCCTGCCACATAATATTAAGAAAAAGGCGCAGTTCAGGGAGTAGGTTTTATTTTGTTAATAAATTCAAATTTAGCTGATGTTTTGAGTTTTTTTCAGGCTTAGGATGAAAAAGAATATAAAGTATTCTGGTTACATGTTTCTAGGCCTGTAATAATTAGCATATTTAAGGATATTTTGCATGTTATATCATCAAGGTATCATTTCTTTGTGTGGACCAGAATAAAATTGAAAAGGAAGTGTAAACATTTAGTAAATGAAATCTGCGGTAGCCACAACGTTCTTCTGATCGCTTCTTTGCTACTTTTCTAGACTACTTTTCAATCAATAGTGGGTTGCGGGTGATTGTTCCCTAAGGTATTTGAGGACAATTTGTAAATCTCTGCTGATAATGTCATTGAGAGAATTGGAGCTCAATGCCCATTAGTTCGTTTGTGAAGTTCATGGTCACAGTTCATTGGTCACACGTTAGCTGAGTCCCCACGCTGTGCAAGCGCTGTGGGGTGGAGCTAACACAAAGACGGGCAGGTGCCGCACTGCCCTGGCCTATGGCTATGGGAAGGCAACGTGACTGTTTGAGTGCCCCAGGAGCACAGGAGAGGAGAGAGCACTTCCAGAAGCCAGGGTCTGCACACCATCAACCAAACCTCTCCCATGAAATTCACTCATTCCCCACATGTCCCGCCAAGTCGACGTTCGTTATAAAAGCATGACAACAAACGCACATCAAACATATCCGTCAACATCACTGAGGCAAAACAACTAGTGCCCTAAGTTGAATATGTATCAGTTGTCATCAAGTACAGAGGAAACGATGTAAAAACTCAATGGGGTGCCTGGCCCGGTGTGTCTCAGGGATTGAGCGTTGTCCCATGGACTGAGAGGACCCAGTTGGTTTCCAGGTCAGGGCACATGCCTGGGTTGCCATCAGGATCCCCAGCAGAGGGAGTGCAGGAGGCAGCCGATCGATGATTCTCTCCCATGGATGTTTGTATCTCTCTCTCCCTTCCTCTCTCTCTAAAATATCAATAAAAACATGTTTTAAAAAAACCTCCATGGGGTACATTAAAAAAAGTAATATTCAAAAATGACTTATAATTATTGAACTCTTTTTAAAAATATTTTTTATTGATTTTTAGAGAGAGAAAGGGAGAGGGAAAGAGGGAAACATTAATGTGAGAGCAAAACATTGATGAGCTGCCTCCTGCACGCCCCCTCCTGGGGATCAAGCCCAAAACCCAGGCATGTGCCCTGACTGGGAATCAAACCAGCAGCCCTTCCGTTGGTGAACAGAATTACACCCAACCCACTGAGCCACACAGGCCAGGGATAATTATTAAGTTCTTATCCTAGGAAAAGTTATGGCATATATTTATCTGCTTTACTCTAACACTTGTCTATGCTAATCAAAATGTAGTAAGTTGCTTATTATTTAAATTGTACACACACACACACACACACACACACACACACACACATGGGTTTTGATTACATGGTATAGCATGAGGTTTCTTCATAGGTTTACCAAAATAGCAACAAAGTGACTTAAGCTTTAAGAATGAAAACACAAATACACAAAAAGATTTTTAAAAATAATAGAAGATGGCGGCGTAGGTAAATGCGGTATCGCGTCCTTCCACAACCACATCAAAGTTACAACTAAACTACAGAACAACCATCATTCAGAACCGCCTGAAATCAAGCTGAATGGAAGTCCTACAACTATGAAATTAAAGAAGAAGCCGCATCGAGACTGGTAGGAGCGGCGGAGGCGCGACGGGCTGGTCCCACACCCACGTGTGACGGATAAAAATTAGGAGGACACCTCGGCTGGGAAGGTCCTCCCTGAGGACTGAGAGGTCCCTGTCCCACACCAGGCGCCCAGCTCAGGGTTCCAGTGCCAGGAAGAGAAGTCCCCATCACTTCTGGTTGGAAAAACCAGTGGGAACTGAGGCTGAGGTGGCTGGAGCCCCCGGCAGCTCCTCTTAAAGGGCCCGCGCACAGACTTACTCAGACTCCCACCCTCCAGGCTCCAGCATGGGGGAGGCAGCTTGAAAGGCACCAGAGTCATATGGGGAAGAACTGAGCTGTTTGGCATTGGAGCAAGGGCTGGAGAGGCAGCTTTCTCCTGGACAGACGTGCTATCAGAGGCTTTTGTTCCTTTGGTGAGCCCTTCCCTGGGCTGGCAGAAGGCAGCCATATCTGGGACTCCAGCAACCTGGCTCACACTATTTGCCACCCCCCCCCCCCCCCCGGTGATGCCCTGAGGCCCTGCCCCACCCAACTTTTAGGCCCACCCAAGCTGTTTCCAGTTGCTTCACCATAGGATTGGCCTGTCTTGGATCCTGCTTCAGCTTTCCTAAATTCTTTCAAACAAGCAGCATCTGGTCTCAGCTAGCCCCATACCTCTTGCTAAGTAATACATAGAAACAAACACAGGGAGGCAGCCAAAATGAGGAGACAAAGAAACAGGTCCCAAATGAAAGAAGAGAACAAAACTCCAGGAAAAGAACTAAGTGAAATGGAGTTAAGCAACCTAACAGATGCAGAGTTCAAAATATTGCTTATAAGGATGCTCAATGGACTTAGTGAGGACTTCAAGAGCATAAAAAAGGACCAGTATGAAATGAAGGATGCAGTAACTGAAATAAAGAATAGTTTACACAGATGCAATAGTAGAGTAGGTAAAGCCAAGAAGCAAACCATCGATTTGGAATATAAGGAAGCAAAAAACACCCAATCAGAACAGCAAAAAGAAAAAAGAATCCAAAAAAATGAGGATAGTGTAAGGAACCTCTGGGACAACTTCAAGCGTGCCACATTCACATCTTGGGGGTGCCAGAAGGAGAAGAGAGAGAACGAGAAATCAAAACCTATTTGAAACAATAATGGCAGAAAACTTCCCTAACTTGGTGAAGGAAACAGACATACAAGTCCAGGAAGCACAGAGAGTCCCAAACAAGATGAACCCCAAAAGGCCCACACCAAGACACATCATCATCAAAATGCAAAAGGTTCAAGACAAAGAGAGAATCTTAAAAGCAGCAAGAGAAAAGCAGTTAGTTACCTACAAGGGGGTTCCCATAAGACTGTCAGCTGATTTCTCAAAAGAAACTTTGCAGGCCAGAAGGGAGTGGCAAGAAATATTCAGAGTGGATGAAAAGCAAAAACCTATAACCAAGATTACTCTATCCTGCAAAGATGTCATTTAGAATTGATGGCCATGTAAAGAGTTTCCCAGACAAAGAAAAGCTAAAGGAGTTCATCACCACCAAACCATTATTATATGAAATGTTGAGGGGTCTTCTTGAAGAAAAAGATAAAAAAATATGAACAAACAAAATGGCAATAAATACATATCTATCAACAACTGAATCTACAAAGTGAACAAGCAGAACAGAGACATTCTCATAGATACAGAGAACTTTTTGGGGTACTAGATGGGTGGGGGCTGGGGGATGGGTGAAAAAGGTGAAGGGATTAAGAAGTACAAATTGCTTGTTAGACTGACAAACCTCAAAGGGAAGGGGGGTTGGGGGGGGGGAAGAAATAAACCAAAGAACTTATATGTATATATGCATAACCAATGGACACAGACAACAGTGTGGGGAAAGGCAGGAGGGGAGCAGGAATGGGGAGGAGGGGGGCAATGGGGGAAAAATGAGGAACATTTGTAATACATTCAACAATAAAGATAAGTTAAAAAAAAGATTTTTAAAAATAATAAATAAAAAACATTTAAAAAGAATGAAAAAACAAACCAAAAAAAAACCACTTAAATTCTAAAACCAGCTTTAGTATTTTTTAAAATGCCTAAAGAAGCAGTTTTAGAAATTATTTAACACAATGACAGATGTTAATTAAAACACAATTTAAAATGTCATAATTTAGATCCTACTAGTCATATCATTTATGGTTATCTTTTTATTCTAAGTTAATATTCCCCATAAAGTCTGGCCTTCTAAGGAACCAAAAAGAGTAGTTCTATTAGCTATAAATACCACTGATATTTTTGGAAATTCCAAAGGTCAAATTATAAGGAGGTAATGTAAGAAACAGGATTTATGCAATAATATATTATGGCCATTTAATGATTTCAGCTAATGCTCCAGAATAATTTCTCATAAGCTATGAGAGAGGCTGAGGAAGAGATTGAGAACTTTAAAAATGCCAAGTACGTCAACCTTCTTCATCCTCTATGTCAGAAGAACACATTTATGAAGCATGTTTACCTAAGTGGGAAATACTGGCCTTTTGACTAGTAGATAACGTTTAGGTTTCCTAAGACCGAAACAGGTTTTCGCCACAGCAGCTTTCCTGTGGTATTTGATTTTGCTCCCTCTCCCACCTCTCTGACAGTAATTTATTATGAATTCAAGTCACATGGGCAGCATCTGTGAAACAATTACTGCATGGAGGACGGACTCTGCAGTCTAATCCATCATCATTATGACAGGCCTCTTTGAAGATGCTGCGATGCATGACTTAAAAATAGCACATTAGTGTGCAAATGGATCAGCATCTCACTCCACCAATGTGCATTTAGGGTTGTAATTTAGCTCAGAACCATTTGACTCTTTCTGAGTCACTCAAGAATGGAGGCTGTCTCTCTCCCCACATAAAGCTGTAGATGATGCTCAAAATTTGTGAAGAGGCCTTTTGTTTTTCGCTTTTATTTTTTGGTTTATTGATTTTGTCGTTGGTGTGTCTTTTACTGCTCTAAGAGGGGGAAAAGAAACATTTAAATCTCATGTCAGCTTTTTTCAAGGAGATAAAAGAGTCTATTTATAGATCTGTATAGTTGCCATACTACAAGGCAGTACATTTTTTTTTTCTATAAAAACGTTTGACTTCTCTGAGATTAAAAGTAATATAAAATACTCTGTCATCATCAAATGAGTTTTGTTGATTGACATATGCAAATTTTGGGGGTAGGGACACTCTTAGGACTCATTATTTGTAGGGATTGCACTTCCTAAAGACCATGTGTTCCAGCAGGAAATGACTGGATGTGTCTCTATCACCTCCACTGATGGGTGTTGCCCCGTCAGTGATTCGGGTGTTAGGTATTAATTTGTTCTTGACATGGAAAATGTTAAATAGAGATGATATGTTTGACAACACCTACTGAAAAGATGGCACTAGTCTCCAAAACTATTTTAGATTCTTCCTGTGAAAATGGGACATAATTTGTCAAGTATACATTTATTTCAAGCTACGTGCAGCATGATGAGCCTCCGCATTGTCTATCAAATGTCCCTATAGACGGTGCTGCCCTAAAATGTTGGACTCACTCCCCATCTCCTGCATCTATCAAATCCCCTGTACTTAGTTTGACTTTCTTTCTTAATTAACACATAAAATTTGTATGGTTGTTAAGTCCCACTCTGGTAGTCAGCAAAGTGTTGTTGTTTTTATAGGGCACTGCTTATGAAATTAAAAACTTTTTAAATTTAATATTAAAGTCAATATTTAAATTTCCTTTAAAGTTAAAATTTTAAAGGAAAATAATCATCAATCCAACACATATATTTTCAACAGCAAAATTAATGTCTCAAAGCTACTTGTTAAGTCTGTACTATAATGCTTCATATATGCATTAAGTATGGGGAATATGAGGTGAATTAATCTCTTTATGGCAAACCTGACTTTTATATTTTTCATCTGATAAGACATTTCAATCTCAATATTAAGAAATCTGTGAAGATATAGTTCACATCTCTTTAAAAGGCCCAGTGTACACGAGCACCTCAACGTCTCAAAGTTCTTGCATTTCCGGAAGCGTACTAATTAAACACACAGCTGCACACACGTGCATGTACACTGGGAGCGCCACGCTGTGTAGCATGCTTTCCGGGGAGGCCTTGTCGGGTGTTTCATAATCCTCAGTAGATACTATTCAATTCCAATGTGTGAAGTTTTAAAATTTGTTTCTTATCTTAAAATAACAGTATAGACAAAATTTAATAATGTATAGATTATTTGAGGGAAGAGAGTCAGGAGGAATGTCACTGAAGATTAGAGAAGAGGCTTACAGACAGAAGTCTGAGCTTATGCTGTGCAGAGAAATGGCAGTTTAGAAATACATCTGCTTACAGGTTGCAACGCCAGTCAATCAGTTTCCCCACTGATAAGATGGGCATGCTTTTTTGTCAGTTCTCACTTATCTACATATCTGTAAATCCTGGGATTATTTTTCAAATGTGGACTCTCTAACTCTCATCAAACTAATATGTGCCGAGGATAAAGATCATCAAACGTAATTGGAAATGGGAATTGACACAGGCATTATTTGTTTCTCATAAATTATAAAAATTATCTGAATAACTGTTCAGTTTCCGTCCACTCTATCATCCTAATGGCTAACTGTGAACTGAGTGGTCTTACTAGGACACCCTCTAGGGCACAGAATACATTCTATCAAAAGTTTGACATTTTTCAATTAAAAAAAAAAATGTTCTGCAGAAACTGTAGTTGTTTGGGTTTGATCTTGCTGATACCCTACCTGGGAATCTGTCCAGTGGGCAAGGAGACCCCAGCAGAAAGGACTCCCTGCAGGCAAAGCTGAAGTGTGAGTGATGATAGAAGAGATGAATAGGAAACAGACTTCCCATGTCAGGGAGCTCGGCAGTAAGAACCCCGCAGGCCCCTCTGAAGAGCCCGAGGGTGCCAAGAGAGAGCTAGTCTTTGTTTGCCTACCCCACAGAAGGCATCTGAAGGCTAGTCAGTGTCAGCTACTGACATGGAAACACGCAAAGTCCTGCAGCCTCATTTAGGTGAATATGGAGCCCTAAGCTTTTCTCATTCTTCCTTAGACCTGTCCAACCTCCTAGTGTCTGGTGCTTAAAGAAAGGGATGAGGTTGGGGGAGATATTCAGAGTGAGACTCTTTGCTCTCAAAACCAAGTGCTGGAGCCAGAGGGTAAGCCTGTGCTGGGGGGAGAAGAGTACTGAGCAGGCTTGACTGGAGATGCCATTAAACCCACTGCCCATCCAGTGGCTATCAGTTTCCAAGACAGGAATGAAATCGTTCTACTAACCAGACGATGCTGTAAACATTATGGAATCTAGGCAAGAAGACACCATAGGGAAAGTGGGGTGGAGGAGATTACCACAGTATATCTGAAGGGCAATTGTAAGAAAAAATGCTTTCATTTTTATATGCTGAGGTATATTTTTTCCAATAAATCCAATAAAATGATTTATAGTAATATATAAGAACTTCATGTAATTTATGACAGGGTTCATAATCATTCAATGTTTTTTATATAGTGACAGTGGTGGTCATAAAAGTAACCTGTCAACGTATTTATTCTTTTTTTTACTCCTCATACAAGGACATTTTTCCATTTGTCTTCAGAGAGAGTAGGAGGGAGGGAGAGAGAAAGAAATCTCGATGTAAGAGAGACATATGGATTGGTTGCCTCCCGCAGGACCCTGACCAGGGCTGGGGATGAACCGCAACCAAGGTACATGCCCTTGACCAGAATCAAACCCGCGACTCTTTGGTCTGCGGGCCAACGCTCCAACCACTGAGCCAAACCAGCCAGGGCTATATTTATTCTTTTATTCAACAAATATTATTATTTTTTCTTTATTGATTTTAGAGAGAGAGGAAGGGAGAGGGAGAGAGAAATGGGAACATCGATGAGACAGAACATTGACTGGCTGCCTCCTGCATGACCCCTACTTGGGATTGGACCTACAAGCTGGGCATGTGCCCTGACCGGAAATCGAACTGGCAACCTCTTGGTGCATGGGTCCACGCTCAACCACTGAGCCACACCGGCCGGGCTCAACAAATATTATTGAACATATCCTATGTGCTAGCTGTTGTAGCCAACAGCATTATACCACTGAACAAAAGAAAAAAACAGCCCTGTCCTCTTGGACCTGATATTTTAGTGGGGAGAGAAATGATAAACATAATAAGGAATAAATGTATGGTATAGTAAGAAGATGTTAAGTGCTTAGGGAAAAGTGAAGAAATAACAGGGCAGGTAACAGGGGATCAAGAGTCCCAGGGAGAGGCTGCAGGTTGCAGTACCAAATACTATAATCAGAGTAAGTCTCATTGAGATAGTGCAATCTGAACAAAGTCTCAGAGCCAAATTATAAAAAATCCAATTCACCAAGATGATCTTAATTAACATATTAATTTTATATTATTGAATACACTGTGCCATGTCTTCAGCCCTAAAATCAAGCATGGAAGGAGAAACATACTACCAAGATGTAGAAGACAACTCTATTAGTGCTAACTAAATTGTGGTGTTTTTTTAAATTATTTTATTTTATTTTTTTATTGAATTTATTGGGGTGACATTAGTAAATAAAATTATATGTTTCAGGGCTACAATTCTATAATACATAATTTTCATATTGTATTGTGTTCACAACCCCAAGTCAAGTGTCCTTCCATCACTATTTATCTCCCCTTTACCCTCTCCAACCACTCCCCCACCCCCTTTTCCTCTGGTAATCACCATACTATTGTCTGTGTCTATGAGGGTTTTTTTTCCTTTGCTTAATCCCCTCACCTTTTTCACCAAGCCCCCTTACCCACTCCCCTCTGGCAGCTGGCAGCCTGTTCACTGTATGAGTCTGTTTCTATTTTGTTTGTTAGTTTACTTTGTTCATTAGAATTCACATGGTACTTGTCTTTCTCTGACTTACTTCACTATTCTTCAGGTTCATCCATGCTGTCCATAATGTAAGACTTCCTTCTTTTTTATATTTGAGTAATATTCCATTGTGTAATTGTTTTATCTCCAAGGGCATCTAAAATATTGACGTGAAACAAACTAATAACATACCTAACATTTTACAGATTCTATACTAGGAATCCTTGCAACACAGGATTTTGGCAATTACGTACTGTAGTGTATTCGTGGAATCTGGTCCTTATCAAAATTGTTTTGCTCCCTACCATGGTCTCAAAAGGCATGTTATCGGTGATTCTGAAAAGTTTTGTATAACCTTGAGCAGTTCCATCTTTATACCAATCTAATCCTAATCTGCTACAGTTACCATTACAACCTAGTCATTTTCTTCTTCCTATTTTGAAACAATTAGTGATTATTGTGTTTCAGTTAACTTTGTAGGGTGTTACAAAGTTATTCTTGAGGGTATAATAAATATTCTATTTAAAGATGAAGATGTTAAACCCATTACCCATCAATTGACTGTCAATTTAATATACTTCAATACGTACCAGTCCTAAGGAAAACTGCCAACATTATTTCATAACATAAATTTTAAAAATTTTAGCCCATCCAGAAGAAAAGAAACTCTCTAGTGGGTAAAGCATTAGGAAAATAAGAAACACCAACTACACAGACGTTTTAAAGAGACTTCACATGACCACATATTCATCAGAAACACGTTCTCCCAATATATGAAGATTACTATCATCTTTATCTTCTGTGTTCTATTAAAACATATGATCTAAAAAAACTTTAGATCACTCAAAATTATTGTGCACATTTTAAATGGTATCAAAAGAGAAATAGAAAAACAATAATTTTTTTTTTTTTTTTTTTTTTTTGCACAGAAAGGTTCTTCTGGGAACACAATTTATGGGATACAGAAGTATTATCAAATATGGTCTCTATCTTTACAGATTTCTAATTATTTAATTGGCAAGATAAGATATATACATATGAGAATAGCTATTCAGAACAGGAAAGCTGGTTTCCAGTTCTGGATATAAATTTCTGAGCAAGTCACAACCTCCACAAATCACAATTAAAAACAAAACAAAAAACTCTAATGTCATATGAACAAGAATACAAGAATACACATATCAAAGGTCATTATTTCTACAATGCTACAATTTTCTAACATTGGCAATGATAAATATGTACTGGAGTGTTACTGAAATGCCATCACAAAGACTACTTTGGGTGTGGGAGGTATACTTTTCACCTCATTTACATGTAAGTAAACAGAAGCTAAAAGAGTCAAGTAGTTTGGCATCGGCAGAGGTAGATATGAAATGCAAGCCTGTGTAACTTCTAAGCCAAAGAGTGAATAAATGGGGGTTGGTCAGCTCAGGGCAGAGACACACATTTGCACTCCTCATCAATACTGTCCCGGAAGGGAAGCTCTGGATTGGCGATATGAGTGCAGTCATTAGGCAAGAAGATTCTTCTGTGTAAAATGGATAACTAAGAAGCTTTCCTCACTGAGGTCTAGATAATAAAATATTATTTAAGACTCTAGCCCTGGCCAGTTTGGCTTAGCAGTCAGAGCATCAGCCTGTGTACCAAAGAGTCGAGGGTTCAGTTCGGTAAAGGGTATGTACCTCGATTGCAGTTCGGTCCCTGGCCCTGGTCGGGGATGGCGGGAGGCAACCAATCAATGTGTCTCATCGATGTCTGTCTGTCTGTCTGTCTCTCTCACCCACTCCGTCTGAAAATAAAATGGAAAAATATCCTCAGGTGAGGATTTAAGAAAAAAAAAAGACTCTTTGCCTCCAAGAAACACTGGGTACCCTTAATTCAAGTACTTTGAACAATGGACATACATCATATTTTGATCACTGAAAATGTGAGTTTCTGATTATAAATTGATAAATGTATAAATCTGTTTAAACATCAACCTCTTATGTGTTTGATTTAAACCACTTTCTGAAGGAAAGATCAAATTGGGTTTCTGGTTTTTCAAATTAAGGAGCAGATCCTGGGGTGGTGTCTGCCCCAAAATGGTAACTTTTTGACATTACTATCAAGTCTCTATTTTTTTAATACCTAATTCATTGACTTTTTAACTACAGATGTCCCTCCTTTTTCCCCTTAACACCTTCTTCCCCACTCCCCATCCACACCCACCAGGCTGCTCTCACAGTAAGGTTGTCTGTGTCTATTGGTCATGCATATATACATATAAGTTCTTTGGTTTATCCCTTCCTGCCCACCTCCACCCCCTTCCCTCTGAGGTTTGTCCGTCTATTCCCTACTTTCATGTTTCTGGGTCTATTTTGTTCATCAGCTTATTTTGCTCATTATATTCCTCAAAAAAGTGAGATCATGTGTTATTTGTCCTTCTCTGATTGGCTTATTTTGCTTAGCATAATACTCTCCAGGTCCCTTCATGTCCTCTCAAAGGGTATATCTACTCTCTTTATAAGTGCATTGCTAATAAACTAGAGATGAACATGTCTGCATCGGTGCATGAACACAAGCACACACCCACACTACTGAAACACAGTCACACCGTAAGTGACCTATGAAACACTGGTTCTCTTAGATACTAGTATGCATTTTTAAAAAGGGCCAATCTAAGGGAGAATAAGTAAGAAAAATTGGGTTAAAAACAAATTTAAAACTTTCTTTAATGAAAAGCCTCAAAGCCTTTAATATGATGATGGGACCTCTAAAGTCACTGTTATGCAGTGTTTTGAACACATAGGCTGGGTACAGAGGCACTGTTTACAGAGTAGCCTGTAAAACCAACATCCTATGGAATCGCACACACTAGAAAACCCTAAATCAGATGTATATGATAATTTTATGCAGTTTTAACACATACATTCATCTTGAGGCATTAATAAGAACTTGGGGTCTCAGAGGACATCAATTCATTTCACCACTCATAACTTAGCTGTAAAGAGTTCTGTATTTGTCTTCTAGAGCAGCGGTTCTCAACCTGTGGGTCGTGACCCCTTTGGGGGTTGAACGACCCTTTCACAGGGGTCGCCTAAGACCATCGGAAAACACATATTTCCGATGGTCTTAGGAACCGAGACACCGCTCCTCTATCCGTCTCCAGGCGGGTCCGCCCACATGCAGATATCCACACACAACATGAGGAGCTGTATTAAAGGGTCGCGGCATTAGGAAGGTTGAGAACCACTGCTCTCGAGCCAAGGGCATGTATCTATACAATTCTTGCTTTACCTTCAAATTAAACATGTAAACACTGAACTGTTTTCTTTGTCTTGTTTCGCCAAATTACATAACTGTTCTAAATTCTTGCCTTTAGCTCAAAATCTCTTCTGTCCTGGTAGAAATATTCAGAAACAGTTATAAAATTGCAAACTATAATAAACGTTTCGAAACAGTAACTCATAACCCTGTAACTAATAGTAATATATTCTTCTTGATAACTTCAAAAGTAGCAGTCATTTACTTAATGCCCAAAGTGATTTTCATCATATATACATACGGCAAGACCTTGAATAATGTAGTTTCGCTCAGTGTTGTTGCATTATAACCTTGATGAGATGCCGTAGGAACTTAACTCTTGTTTACATCAATTAGCCTATGGTAAAATTAGTTTCCTTACATGTCTTTTTGTTTAAACTTGCAGAAGCTATTGACAACATTAAGTAAGGGCTTACTGTATTTTAAGAGACAAGTAAATACTTAGTTTTTTTGTTTTATTTATTTTAAATACATTTGTATAGAATTTATTGTGGTTACCTTGGTTAATAAAATTATATAGGTTTCAAGTATAAAATACTATAATACATCATCTTTATATTGTATTGTGTGTTCACCACCCACAGTCTAGTCTTCTTCAGTCACTATTTATCCCCCTTTTACCCTCTTCTTCCTGCCTCCAACCCCCTCTGGTAATCACCATACTGTCTATGAGGGGTTTTTGTTTGTTTGTTTGTTTGTTTTGCTTAATTCCTTCACTTATTTCACCCAGCCCCCCAGCCCCCCTTCCCTCTGAGTACTTGGCTTTACAATGAAATGTTATAAACTAGCCTTTGTTATCTCCCCATTTCCACCTGCCACGTCAAAAAGCCACTCATAGCTGTCCAATACCAATCACATAAAAATGCAATGGAAGCATGAATACTGCATAAGGTAAGTTTTTATACACTAAATAATAGAAATAAAATCAGATTACAGTTGAGGGACTATAGTAATATAAGATTCCAATTAAGGATACTATAAATAAAAACAGGAATCAAAAACTTAGCTTTTAATAATTACTTTCTAAATATCAGAAGGCTATTATGTTCATACATCCAAAATTTCATCAGCTGTGAAGTGAACAATTAAACTTTTGATAACATGACCACAAAAATCTCTGCCATGTAATAGACAGACTGGAGTCTTTAGCACTAGTGTAGAATGTAATATAAAATAACCCTGAAGCATAATTTTAAAAGTAAAATAAGACAAACAGGAAAATTCAGATGCCCAGAAGAAAATTTTATTTATATTAAACTATCCTGTGTAACTCTTCACTTCCCCAAAAGAGGAAAGTGTGCTCACAGGGTGTAATCTGGGGGACTGTTCCCTTAAAGTAGCACCACACTGATGTATATCTTCACAGGGCATGCCAGGAAAGACAAGGAGAAAGATAAAAGATTTATTTTTTAAAAAAAGATTGTAAACACACTAAAACTAAGCTTTGAGTAAAACTAAAAATATACTTCCACATATGTCTGCATTAAAAATATCATTTAAATTCAAAGTAAGACCTAATTACCTGCAAAATAATTTCCACATAACCACTGCATTATTTAGATGCCACAAATTTACATGTTACACCAAATGGTGTATTTAAAATGAATGTGGCCAATGGTTTGCCCAACACACATAGCTATACATCTGTTATCACGACTTTAACTGTATCTGTTAAAAGATGAATTAGTTTTTTTTGTTTGAAATAGCTTCAAATTAATAGATCAGGGAATGATCCAAGTTTATGGCCTTTTTTCATAGAATAAGGTAATTTTCTAGAGAAAATAATCTAATAGGAAACATAAATTTTCTGCTTAAATTTATCATATAAATTTTCTGGTGTCAAATCATTACTGTTACACTTCAATTGTATTTGAATGTGGTATATACAATATAAATCTGCAACAATGTACACTCAAAATGTCACCAGTCCCCTGAAAGTAGCTTTCCCTTGTTTCCTTCTCTTTTCCCTGTTTCAGTGGGCATAAGAACTCTGATTTTCATTGCCATCTTATAAATATGGCACCATAAGATAAATCCACCAGTTAAAATAAGCACTGAATTAGGATGAAGAAAAAGAACCTCTCAGATTAACTCTTAAAGGTTACAGAACGGTGGTAACCAGAAGTACAAACATTTCCTTGAAAGGGCTTTGTTAAAATTCAAAACAGTATTTCCTTTGCACTTTCCTCCCCCTCACCTGTTTCAAAGAACTACAGTGAAATAAACACACTTGAACATTCACTGGTTTTAATCTTTGACTTTAAAAATATTAGTTTTTACTCTCCTTGTCCTCTTCCATCTGCCCCAGAGGCACTAACCAAATTCCAAGTCCACTAACACTCTCACAGTCACGTGGAAATGTTTACACTGCCTTCTAAACCCACGGTTAGCAATAAAGATTATAAAATACTCTGCAGCTAAATTAATTTTATTTGAGAAGAGAACAAAGGGTAGAAGAAAATGGTGGTTAGTGTCCTAATGGGAAAATTACTTTCATCACGTATGAAGAAAACAGAACTCTGAATTGTCAGACATTTCTATTTGAAGGTATTGACTTATAGTTGAAATATTACTTGGGCTACCCATTTATGGCATTTCATAAAAATTCAACACTGCTCTGGTGGAAGAGGTTGTGGGTTAGAATCCCAGAACTGAATTGGCATTCTGACCCCCTCTCAGTTTCCTACAATTCAAGGCAAACTCTTTCCCATGTTTAACTGTTCTCTTTGTGGCAACATGCAGCATAAAGAGATGGTGAGATCACTGGAGCCACACACACACACACACACACACACACACACACACACACACAAACACACATACTCCTGGCTGATCTCATCTTAACTGCAGCTAATGCTTTGAGATGACGTTTAAAATTGCATTACTGAAGCAATGCTAGGAAAATGTATTTCTTTATGTTTCTCTATTTGAAACACTTTAGAAACTCTAAATCTTTCCCCAGAACCCACTCTGGCATTTCCAACTTTGGAAGACTGCCACAGAGCTACCAGTCTTATAAAGATTTAAAGTACCCCCAGCTAATTTAAAATGAGAACCTGCTGAATACAAATTCAGGCTTTGGGTAATAAATATAAGTCAAATGTCACAAAGTTTTAAAATCCCTTTCATTAATTTTCTTGAGCTTATATTTCATGCTCTGGCAATTGATCATAAGATGTTACTATAGAGAAGCACTGAAATCACCCATTCTTTTCCGTTGTAATGTCATTTAGTTGAAGACAATTAGATTTTACAAAAAGGTATTATGGCGCCTTGGCTGGTTTGGCTCAGCAATTAGAGTGTCGGCCCACAGACCAAAGGGTCAGGGGTTCGATTTCTGGTCAAGGGCACATGCCTGGGTTGCAGGTTTGATCCCCAGCCCTGGTCCAGGTCATGCAGGAGGCAACCAATCAATGTTTCTCTCTCTTCTCTCTCTCTCTCTCTCTCTCTCTCTCTCTCTCTCTCTCTCTCTCTCTGTCTCTCTCTCTCTCTCTCCTTCCCTCCCTCTCAGTTCCAGTCCTCAGCACTGTCACTGTAGGCTGTTTCATATGGCACTGTACATTTGCATGTCAGAAGAAGGGTTAAGGAGTGGAGTCAAGAATCTTGATGTAGTTAAAAAAAAAAAAGATGAACAGATGCATTTGTAAAATAAAACATCGATGGTGTCTTTTGGGGGTGGGGTGGTGGGGGGAAGACAGATGTAAAGAATAAATACATTTTTTTGTATAATAATGGAAAATTAGAAAATTAAGATTAGTAATAGTAATTTGATTTTTAATGTATTTAGACTGGAAACAATAGCACTAGGAAATACAGACAGCCTTCACAATATCAGTTTCTAAAATTTTGGGAATCCTAACTTTGATTTAATATACACAAATGAGTAATTTTACTCTAGTTTAAAATATCGATGTGCAAACTAAACTCGAAGCAGAAGGAAAGAAATGATAAACATTAGAGCAGAAATAAATGGAATACAGAACCAGAAAACAATAGAAAAGATTAACAGACCTAAGAGTTGGTATGTTGAAAAGATAAACAAAATTGACAAATCGTTAGCTAGGTTGATGAAGAGAAAGTACTCAAATAAAATTATAAATGAAAGAGGAGACATTACAACTGATACCACAGATATATAAAGGAGCATACGAGAATATTATGAACAACTATAAACGAACAAACTGAACAGCACAGAGGAAATGGATAACTTTTTAGAAACATACAAACTACCAAAACTGAATCATGAAGAAACAGAAAATCTGAATAGACCAACAATGAGTAAGGAGATTAAATCAGTAATAAAAATCTTCCCAACAAAGAAAGGCCCAGATGGCTTCACTGATGTATTTTACTAAACATTTAAAGAATTAACACCAACCATTCTCAAACTCTTCCAGAAAACTGATGAGGAGGGAACACTCCCAAACTCATTTTATGAGGCCAGCATTACCCTGATACCAAAGCCAGATAAGGGCACTACAAGAAAAGAAAACTATAGGTCACTATCTGTAATGAATGTAAATGAAAACACTCTCAATAGAGGACTAGCAAACTGAATCCAACAGCACATTAAAAGGATCATACAGCATAATTCAGTGGGATTCACCCCTGGGATGCAAGAAAGGTTCAACATACTCAAATCAATAAATGAAATAGATAAAATAATAGAATGAAAGATAAAAATTATATGATCATCTCAATAAATGCAGAAAAAGCAACTGACAACATCCATTCATGATTTAAAAAAAAGAAAAAAGCAAGCCCTGGCCGGTTTGGCTCAGTGGTTAGAGCGTTAGCCTGCGGACTGAAGAGTCGCAGATTTGATTCCGGTCAAGGGCACAAGGGCAGGTACCTCAGTTGTGGTTCCTCCCCTGGGGGGAGGCAGCCAGTCCATGTGTCCCTTTTACGTGGATGTTTCTCTCTCCCTCCCTCCTACTCTATCTAAAGATAAATAGAAAAATATCCTTGGGTGAAGATTACAAAACAAACAAACATGTTCATGGATTGGAAGAATCAATGTTGTTAAAACACCCACACTACCTAAAGCCATCTGTAGATTCAATGCAATTTCTATTAAGATTCCAATGTCATATTTTACAGAAAAAAAAAAAAAAATCCTAAAATTTGTATGGAAACTCAAAAGACCCTGAATAGCAAAATAAATCCTGACAAAAAAGAACAAAGCGGGAGGCATCACACTTCCTGATTTCAAGCAATATTATCAAGTTGTGGTAATCAAATGGTATTGTACTGGCACAAGAGCAGACACACAGACAAATGAAACAAAATCAAGAGTCCAGATATATATTCAACTAATATTTGACAAGGGAGCCAAGAATACCCAATAGAGAAAAGACATTTTCTTCAATAAACAGTACTGGGAAAATTGAATATTTACATGCAAAAAAAAAGAAAGTAGACACTTACCTTACACCATTCAAAAAAATTAACTTAAAATAGATTTCTATTTCTAGTCCTCAGCAGAATTCCCAATTTAAATTTGTTAACTGTCTCCCAGTCATCTGTATATTCAAAACTGAATTCATTATCTTCTATTCCAAATTGGTCCTCTCTTGTCTATTCCAGTGGTAATATCATCTACTTAACAAGAATCGTTGGCTGTTCAATTCTTTCTTCTCTACCTTCTCATTGTCTCTGGAATCCATAAATTATCTACATCTTTTCTCCCCATAGCATAGCTCTTGCTGTCACCAACTCCTTCCTGGATTACCACAACAGTCCATTAAATGGACCTCTTGCCCCTAGTCTTGTTCATCTTCTAACTCTTCTCTATACTAAGGTCCAGTGCTGAACACCATTACTTTTCTACATATTTCCCACCTTCAAGAGATCCTTTTAGCCTTCCATATCCTGTAATACGAACCTAAGGCCTTCTCTCTAACCTTTTATCTCATGTCCATTTGCCCCAGCCTCATACTGATATTATTTATAGTACACAGTTCCTTTAACATACCACACACATTCACTTTTGCCCCTGTGCCCTTGCACACGAGGTCCCCCTCACTGTAATAAATCTTACCTATTTCTCTCCTCTTTACCTTTCCCACTTTGGACAAATTAACTCTTATTCTATTCAGGTTCTATTTTTTTTATTTTTATTTTTTTTAAAATCCTCACCCAAGGATATTTTTCCATTTATCTTCAGATAGAGTGGGAGGGAGAGATAGAGAAACATTGATGTGAGACAGACATCTATTGGTTGCTTCCCGCACGACCCTGACCAGGACCAGGACTGAACCGCAGCCGAGGTACGTGCCCTTGACTGGAACCAAACCCAAGACTCTTTGTTCTGCGGGCCGACACTCTAACCGCTGAGCCAAACTGGCCAGGGCCTATTCAGGTTTTAGTATGGACAATACTGCCCAAAGAAAATCTTGAAGAAGTCATTGAAGATGGTGTTAGATGCTCTCCTGGATGTCTCAAGAACACCTTCTCTTTCTCCTCACCATAGCATTTACATTATGCTGCATCTGCCCATTTCCAAATCTGCACCCTGCACTAGGCTTGAACTTCTTGCAGAGGGAGGGCTGTGTCTATTGGCTTCTCAGTCATGGCCATAGTGTCCCACTCAGGACCTGGCAGAAAGTATGAGTTGAATGAGTGAATGACTGTGTATACATATTCTCTCTGCTACTGGTTTATAGGAATTTTAAAATCCACATTTAGCCATTATACCTTCTAACACAGAAATTTCTTTTAGTGAACTAAAAGAACTAAATTTCTTTAAGTGAACTAAAAACTGAAACACACAAGAATTTTATAACGAGCAAAAGTACATACTATCTGGGATAGATAGTACATAGAAAAAATAACTACTTAGAAAAAAAATAACATTTAGTCATTGATTTAGCAATTGAGGTAAAACAAATTTAAAGTTTCTTCCCATACATGTTTATTTTCAATCCAGGTCCCAATACACAAAAAATAAATCCTCAAAAAATGACTTTGGCTACAATGTTGTAAATTATTGTTTCTTTTTAAAGCATATTGGATGAAAGTACAGATCTTTCACAGGAATATGGAGCCCTAAATGCCCTTAGTCACTTCCCTTGTTATCACTAAGGGAGTTTGTCCTTGAGTCAGTTATTTCTGAACTACCTACAGGCAAATTCCAGGTCTTATCTACCTTTCCTCTCCAACGTAATGCCTAGCACAGATATGCAGCAAGTACTCAAAACTTTTGTGTTGCTTGAATAAAAATAGAATAGGTATGATGATTCTTGATAGACTCTACTGTAAACAAATAAACCTGAACTATCAGTAAAAGACCTATAACTAAGTATTTTATGTCCACCACAGGGGGGAAATTTTTAGCATGGTGTCACCAGATGATGAGAAATAAGCTCTGAGTTTTCTGTTTCTGCAAGTTTAAGATTTCGGAATTTTCTTAAAGACATCTAATAATAAAGTATCTTCTCTGTGGAAGAGTACAATCATGTTTAATTGCATTAAAAATGCACACACACAAAAATGAAATAAATCTGCTGTCAGATTTCTGTTCTGTTCCCATTGTGACAAACCAACCTGGCATATGCGCTATTTTAGTTAAAAGATAGGTGTTGGAAGCACATCAGGTCAGCCATGTACCTCAGTCAATGGGCACACGTATTTAGACCTCTAACCTTGGAAGTCAATTCAGCTGACCATTTAATGTAAAGATCTAGAGTCATGACTTCTGTGTCCAGGATCATCCAGAGCCTCTCAGTCAGGGTAAGAACAGAAATTCCAAATTTCCTACTAGATAAGGTTGAAGACTCATTTTGATCCAAAAATCTGTTATTACACTTGACTTATTCTAGAATAAATTCAAACTTCAAATACTGTTCATCAGATGCAAATCTGGAGTTACATTGTTATAAAGTAATCACCCTGGTTGAACAACTCATAACTGGAACATGAACACCAAAGGGGACTGTATGAAAAATATTCATGCATTCATTCATTCCAGTGTATTCAGTTTTGCTGGATGCAGCCCCCACTCAAACATATACACCAGGCATGGGGCAACTATTTTTATTTCTGCTGTGCTAGCTGTATTTATGAAATTCCAAACTTGATTAAACTGGCATGCATTTTAATCATTTTCCAGCAGATGTTGAAATTGAATGGCTCTGTCCCTTTATTCCTGTTTATTTCTAAAACACTTATCACTATTTGAATTTGAGATTACATTTGCTGACAGTTTAATTCTTTGGTGGAAGGAGACTGGTTTTAATTGGTACCAAGTTTCCTGCTGTTTCCTCTTTGTTATGGCAGGTCACCATGTCAAAAAAACAGGAAGACATCAAAGAATAGAATTAATACTAAATTAATCCCAAACTCTGAGATTAATTGGAAACACTATCTTCTCAGGACTGTGCCTTCATGCACTTCTATTTTACTCTGCTTTACCCCATGAGCTAGTAAACAAAGTTGGGTACACTCAGCACCTTTTCCACGATTGGAAAAGATTTAGGAAATGTATAAGGGTTAAAATAAAATGTATAAGTGGTAAAATAAAGATGCCCTAATTAGGTTGGTAAACCTGTTGTACATAAAAAAATTCTCTCTCTGCATCCTTTATACTTCAGTAAATGGCAAGAAAAAATAATTAGATGATAGATGTAAATGAGAAAACCAGAGTTGATCAATTCGAAAACTGATTCTACAGAGGACTCAAAATGTAATGATGAGGAATATGTTGGAGAGTCCTGCTCAGTGCAGAGTGGTTGTTCACAAATTGAACAATCGATTTCTTCCATTTTTGTAGAAAATTGTTCTACCCGTTTCTACCAAAATAAAAGAACATATGGAAATACTCTGATACATCTTCAGAGTGAGCTTTATTTATTCTGCTAATGCCTAACTGAATGACTAAGGTGTTTACAGTAATTTCCACAGCTGAACAGGTTGTATCAGGGAGGGAAATAGCTGGGCTCTTCCCCCCCTGAAAACACAGGAGCACAGAGTTGCCGTCATGACCAATCGTTTAAGTTCCTTCTCATGTTCTCTTAATACAGACACTAAATCTCAGGCCACTGTCAAAGCCAACTGAATGTGCTTACCACTTGTCTTAAAACTCACTCCTCCCGTGGCATACCAGAGGAGCTATGCAATGCAAGAGCTTGCTTAAAATCTGTTGATTATTCTGGGTACACTTCAAATCATCTGAAATCCAGTTTTCTGCACTCCAGCTTCAGGCTTTACTCTCCTTTTAAGGAGAGTTTTTGTGCTTAAAGTTTTCATGTTTGCGTTAAAGCAATCTCTTGTGGAATTAAGTCTATTACCCTAACTAGAAACTCATAAGATAGTGAATTATTGCTTTAATTTTCTTAAACATTTACAGCATTAGTTCCTTAGCTTTGAGATCCTGTTGAGAATCTTATAAAATCACCTGGTCCCCTCTCCCTGGCAAAGTTTATGTAAAATTTCCAGTGGGCTTATGGAATCCTATAAATTAATGCTTAGTATCCTTATCAGCTAAAGACTTTAGCTCTTCAATTATATTTGAAGAGTTCAGCTTGAATTGGATATGTAAAAAAGTTTACTCTAAAACCTGTTTTATAAGGTTTGGCTTATTTTTGTCTTTGTGAGACTGGCTGACAATCTATTTTCTCTTCTTGAAAGCTTACCTTCTATTTTGAATTTCCTTGAAAGTGGCATCCAATATTAAATCCATTTAAGAAGCTAATTTTCATCATGTTCATGAACAAAGTTAGACTGCGGGACTTTTAGAAAAGTGCTAACGTAAGAGCAGACATCCAAGCCCTCTTTCCTGTAAATGACTGAAATAATAAAAAGCCCAAACTGGAAAATATCCTGCATCAGCACCGACATAGCAGGGAAGAGTGCCAGCCGAGAGGCAGAAAGTTAGAGGAATTTCTGGATGTAACATGTAGATGAGTCCATATTAAGGGGCATCACTGAAAGTCTAATCACAGCCCCTATTCCTAGGCCAGTTGTAGAACACTGAAGAAAACAAGGGGCCCCACTGTGACTGCCCAGTACCCCTGAACCCCTTATTTTAGGCATGGTTTGGGGTGGACAGCACTAACAGCAGAGAGGGGACTTTATAAGTGAAGCCCTCCACCCCTGCCCCGTAGCTGAGAGCAAGCTAGAAACCCAACAGAACTGTGGTGTCTCTCTCTGAGCTATATGCTCTTTTGGCTGCTTACCTGACAAAGGAAAACTGTCTTCCCAACCAAAAAGTGCCCTCCTAATGTAGAAGAGCAAAATCTAAAGGTGAGGGAGCCTTTGGAGAAACAGATATTTGAAGCTTTGGGGAAATAAAACATGAAAGAACTCTCCAAACAGAACCCCTTGGGGCGGGGGTGGGGGGTGGGGGGTGGGGAGGGCAGGGCGCTCTTCTCTAATTTGGCTTCTTATTCAGAGTGGGCTCAATTTCCTCAACTGGAAGTCCTCACTGTGGGAGGGGTGCCCACGGGATTCAGCTCTTCCCCAACTAAGTGGGCCGACTCACCAAAAAAAAAAAAAAAAAAAAAAATCAGACAAAACAAACTGATGCACCCGGACTAAAGGCTATGATAAGTAAGACAGATATGGTGGCAGGGTGTGGGGGGGTGGAGGGGGAAAGATAATGCTGGGATGTGATCTCTTAAGCAATATCTTCAACAAACAGAAAATTGTTTACAGTGATAATGTTCCAAATGTACCACTAAAAGAATGTTTTGAACAATCTAAGAAGATTCTATCGCACTTTATTATGGTAGCTGGTAAATCAGCCTTCCTTCAAGGATGTATAAGTAGGAGGAACAAATACAGAATTGATATCAATGGAAAAAAACAAACAAAACTTCAACTAAAAGAGGAAAATAAACAGATTAGTCAACAGTAGAAGAAAAGCATGCTTTCAGAAATGATTTGATTACTGTTCTAGAAATAAATCTTGGGCCTCCTGTGCTTTATCCTGCCAAAGAAGTTTTCATAGGGACTCTTTGAAACAACAGATGAATGGTTAAATTAGAAAATAGGCCGCAATTAAGAAGGAAATTAAGGCCCTGGCAGGGTGGCTCAGTTACACCAAAAGGTTGCAGATTTGGTCCCTGGTTGGGGTGCAAACGCCAGGCAACTGATGTTTCTCTCTCTCTCTCTCTCTCTCTCTCTCTCTCTCTCTCTCTCTCTCTCAAAGTCAATAAAAAGCATATCCTTGGGTAAGGATTTAAAGGAAAAAAAGATGGAAATTAAGAAGTTAAGGAAAATAAAACCAGGTAACATAATTTTGCAGCTAAATACAAAACAGAATTAAAAGAAGCAATGCCCCCCCACAGAATTAACACTACAAATAATGAAATTACAAGTAAAGAATAAGCTAAGGAGAGGTTTGCTTCTTTTTCAAAGTAACTTTTTGCTCAAAGAAGAAATTAAAACTTTAAAAGAAAGAATTTCTGACAAATGGTAATGAATACAGCTCGTCTCGAAATGCATGGGCCAAATTATAATCAGAGGCTTAAAGTCCTTTTATTGATAACACAAAATAGAATAAAAATAAGTGACATAAGCATTCTCACTTGGTAGTTTAGAAAAATAAAACAAACTTAAACAAAGAAGGGAAAAAGTAGTGAACAATAATATAATTATTTAATAATAAAAATATATGTAGGCTTAGTAAATAAATCCAGGAATAGATTATTTGAAAAAGAATATATGGACCAAAAAAATCATTACGGTAGTAAAAAAAAAAAAAAAAAAAAAACCCACAACAACACCTAAATTAGTGTAGACAGAGGTACTATATCTACAGATATACAGACTATTAGAAGAATAATGAAATGTAATATACTTTAGACCAATAAATTAGAAAACCCAGATAAACTGAACGGGGTTACAGAGACATACATTGCTAAAATCAACTCAAAAAAAAAAAGTATAAAGCATAAATAAACTTATACTTTTGGAATACAGTCTTTAAATTTTTCGAATTATTATCCTGCAATTAGACCCAGAGTTCAAATGTTCCCACAGACATATTCTTACAATTTTCCAATAAACATGTAACTCTTATGTTATTTAAATTTTACAAAGTGCAGAAAAAGGTATAACTAAAGATCCCCCCCTTTTTTTTTCTATAGACTGCATGCTTGATATTATATGATGTCTACATTTTTAGGCAATAGTAGCCCCGTATTCATTTGAATACCCAGTAAATGCTTAGTATGTACTAGGATTCAAGATTTTTGTCCCTGAAGAAGAGAGAAGCTTAAAACATCATAAAGAAACAATGTGATTAGCTTTCTAATAATTATTATAACATGCTTTTTCGAAACATGGAAAAGAAAGGAGCTAAATTTTCCTCAAGGAGTTGGGGACAACTTCAAAAAGGTTGTATATTCCTTATTAAAATTAAAACTTACTCAAATCTTGTCATCATAGTAATTTTAATTGTTAAATTTCTAAGAATTGACTCATCTTGAGAATGTAGATTTTTTTTTAAAGGAACAATTAAAACACAAATTATGCAAAGAAACTGTTATTTCTTACCTTACCTTTAAAAAAGTATAAAGGGAAAATCTTTTTGAGACTATCTGATTATATACTTTTAATAAATATATAACAAAAGGCTATATATTTTTGTCCTAATTGCTATACATATACAATGCCCAAGTATTACATTTTGCATTTGATATGGGAAGTTTATTTACCCCCTCTAAAGCAATAAGTTTTAATACTTACTTTACTGGTTTGGTTAGGGAACCTGGAGCTCAGAAGTTTTTCCCCAAAAAGGAGCTCTGACTGGTTTGGCTCAGCAGTTAAAGCTTGGGTTTGACTCCTGGTCAAGGGCAAGCACCTGGGTTGCAGGTTTGATCCCTGGCCCCGGGTCGGGGTCATACAGGAGGCAACCAATCAATGTGTCTCTCTCACATTGATGTTTCTCTCTCTTTCTCTCTCTCCCTCCCTCCCTTCCACTCTATCTAAAAATCAATGGAAAAAAATATCCTCAGGTGAGGATTAGCAACAACAACAACAACAAAAGAAGTTTTTTCCAAAATGTTCTCTAGAGATCCGGCACATTGATTAACCGCTGCAAGCATGCATACATTCTCAGCTATGTCCTCACAAAAGCACAAAGCACCTGGAGAGCAAGGCCAAACAGACTGCCTCCCACAAGACCTAAATTCTACAGTAAACTGACCACCTTCCTCCTGTTAGTTAAGAGTGAAAAACAGAACAAAAACAAAAAACTTTTGGAAGTTGCAGGTTTGTTATGCAAAAGGTTGATTAATAAAAAAAAAAAATGTTTAAGGTTTTTTTTTTTTAAATAAATGGGTTGTTTATTTATTTTTAAAGAAAATCTATCATCAACTAAACTTTCTGGAAATTTTAAAACATTTCCTGCCTTCATGACTCACTAAACAAGGTCTTGAGTGTGTTTTTCATCAAAATTGATACCCAAAAGACATCAGATATCCACAACAGCTTTCAAATTTCTCTTCCTATAGTGAAAAATTTATGTTCAACAATACTACTAGAATCCAAACACTGAATACATCCCTAAAGTCTCCTAAATAGCCAATAAAAGCACAAATGTCAACTGTAAAAGATTTAATTTGGGTAGGATACTTTAGGAAAATAAAACTTAGTATCAAGTGTTACTCATACAAGTGTTTGTTACAACTGAACATCTCTGAGGTTCAAGTTCTGAAATGTAACTTGTATATGAGATCACCATGCCCAGACAGGTGATGCTCCAACTGTCCACCCTCCACAGCCCCTACCCTGCCCCAATGGGCAGGTGCTGTATCAATTTTAAGAAGAGGCTAGAGGGGACAAAGAAAAATAAAGATACAAAAAAGATCACAAAGTGACTTCATTCTTCTGAAGAGTGTGATTAAGTGCCTACTATGTAACCAGACACTGTGCACAAGGTTAGGTTTGAGAAGTAAGACATGCTTGTCCTAGGGATTTCAGTTTGTAGAGAAGATGGGCACAGAAGACAACAATAAGTATGACATTGAGGAACACCAGTGCCACAAATATGAGGCTTTGCTGACGAGAAACCTGAACTGGGTCTTTCAGGAAAAGGGGCAGCTAACCAGGAGAGGAACAGCAAATAGAAAGGCTTAGATGAGTGAAATAAGTTTTGCTCAAAACCTATGGTTAGGAATAATTACATCCCAGAATCTGAGGGACAGTATGATGACAAGGAGGTTGGAGAGTAATCAGGAGGCAGATAGGAATATCAAGCACAGAGTTCGGTCTACTTCCTGTGGGCCACTGGTTTTTCAACCTAAGTTCTTTAGATACCAAAGGTTCGCTGAGCTGTTCAGGGCCACAGTGGCTGAACAGGGGTAGGTAGCACCCCTAAACCTTATCCACCATCTCTCATTGACCAGATGAACTCCATTTTAATTGTAAAAATGTTGTGGGGTGGGGAGAAGGAGCCTCTACTGCTTGAACAAGGTTTGACAATGGGTATCCATCAAAGGGTGTTTAAGAACTGGTGTACAAGGTTCGATTTGCATTAAGAATGAGCACACTGGGGCACATTAAATTGACCATTGTGGGGTGTTGGGGAGAGGAAGAACAGAAGTAGAATAATAAGGACATGGTTAATTAATGGAAAAAGGAAATTCCAAACGGGTATGAAGGGGTATGGTGTGGATAAGCTGGATTTGAGGGTATGGGTGGGAAAGGAAGGTAGAATTCCTTGCCCAATGATTTCAACATTGTCAACAAAGTAGGAAACAGGCTGCCTGGGAGGATGTAAGGAAGGATGTTGTGTGTGCGTGTGTGCACACGTGTGAGTGTGGAGGAGGGAGAGTCAAGATCTTGAGAAGATGACCAACATTTTTTTTTTTAATCTTCACCTGAGGATATTTTTCCATTGCTCTTTAGATAAAGTGGAAGGGAGAGAGGGAAAGAGAGGGAGAGAGAGAGTCATCAATGTGAGAGACACATCGATTGGTTGCCTCCCATGCGATCCCCACCAGGGCCAGGGATCAAACCTGCAACCCAGGTACATGGCCTTGACCAGGAATCGAACCTGTGATCCTTCAGTCTGTGGGCAAATGCTCTAACGACTGAGCCAAACCCGCCAGGGCCAAGATTTTTTAAAGTATGTTTTTATTGATTTTTTAGAGAGAGAGGGGAAAGGAGAGAGAGATAGAAACATCGATGTGAGAGAGAAACATCCATCGGCTGCCTCCTGCACACCCCCTATTGGGGATTAAGCCCAAAACCCAGGCATGTGCCCTGACTGTGAATCAAACTGGGACCTCTCAGTCCATGGGATGATGCTCAATCTACTGAGCCACACTGGCTGGGCGATGGCCAAGATTTTTGTTGTTGTTTTTGTTTGTTTTTTAAAAATCCTTACCTGAGGACACTTTTCCATTGATTTTCAGATAGAGTGGGAGGGAGGGAGAGGGAGAGAGAGAGAGAGAAACATCGATGCCAGAGACACATCAATTGGCTGCTCCCCAGACACAACCCCAACCAGGGCCAGTGATCGAACCGAAACCAAGGTACATGCCTTTGATCGGAATTGAACCCGCAACCCTTTGGTCCACGGGCCGACGCTCCAACCGCTGAGCCAAACTTGCCAGGGCTATTGTTTTTGTTTTTGTTTTTAAAGTCCCTCCAAGACCCTTACCAAGATTCAAGGGCTTGGTCTGAGAATTACAAAAGTGTTTTACACATAGACGACATTAACTATATGATCACAGATTCTCCCAGAAACCCATTACTTGTTCTTCTAATCTTCTCAACATAAAAAAAAAAAAAGCCAAGATAACACACTAATGGTACATTTTTAGGAAAAGGTTAGGTCAGAGTAACATCTGTAAAGACGGGTAAACCTTTCTAGTGCCTTTATTTACATTGAAACTTGGAGAACATTATGCTAAGTGAAATAAGCCAGTCAGAGAAAGACAAGTACCATATGATTCCACTCACATGTGGAATCTAATGAACAAAATGAACTAACAAGCAAAACAGAGACAGACTCATAGACAGAGAGCAGGCTGACAGCTGTTGAGGGGACCTGGGGGGTGGAGGGATTGAGGGGAAAAAAAGAGAGAACTCATGGACATGAATAACAGTGTGGGTATTGCTGGAGGAAGGTGGAGGAGGGTGTGGGGGAATGAATGGTGATGGACAGAGACTTGACTTGGGATGGTAAACACACAGCACAGTGTACAGATGATGTGTTGTGGAACTGTGCTCCTGAAACCTCTGTAATTTTGTTAAACAGTGTCACCCCAATAAATTCAATAAAAATAAAATAAAGTGACAAAAAATATTATAGTACACTAAAAAATAAATGAACTTACACAATTATAATACAAAAGAAGAAACTTTCTTTTAGAATACAAGGTGTATTCACCAAGACTCTCATTTCTGTTTTAAATATCCTATGACATCAGTGGAGGCAACTGATATTTCACCTTTTGATGGGGAAACTGAAACACAAGAATGGTGAAAATAACTTTCATAGGGTGCATTCTAGTTTAGCATGGCTTACATGTTCTAAACTCTAAGTACATGTCATACATAGATAGGCATCAATATACCAAATGTGCTAGAGTGCTATTTATATAGTGAACGTAGGAAATGCCCACGTTCTCAGGAGAATCCCATGACAGTGTCAATAGTCTCTCATAATTCAATCTCTTGGGACATAGAGACTATGAGACCAATCTAGGACAAAAATTATACACAAGATACCACCACATATAACGAAGGTGTAGTTTTTACACCGTTGAGTCATGACTTGTATCATAATGTGGCATATGTAATGGAAGAGAGGAAGGAAATGTATAAAGAATCGTAAATAGAAAAATAAACATTTTCTCTGTTAAATATGCTTCTCCTCACTTGCTAGATGATTATATTTTATAGGAACAAGAAGACACTTATTAGCAAACAGATGGGTAGCAGAATAGTTTGAAGAGTGCAGACTGAAGAGCACCGCATTAGATGATTTTTGTTTAAAATCCTATGACCCAAAACGATAACTTGATAAGGCTTGTTATCACAATGACCATTGATTTCAGTTTATAAGATTGATCTGTAAGAAAGCAACATTTGCCCTGGCTGATTTGGCTCAGTGGTAGACTAATGAGTCACAGGTTCGATTCTGGCCAAGGGCACATACCTCAGTCGCCGTTCGTCCCCGGCCCTGGTCGGGGTCGTGTGGGAGGCAGCCAGTTGATGTGTCCCTCTCACGTCAATGTTTCTCTCTTTTCCCCTTTCTCTCCCTCTCTCTCTCTCTCCTACTCTATCTGAAAATAAATGGAAAAATATCCTTGGGTGAGGATTAAAAAAAAAAAAAAGAAAGCGACATTTGTCCACTCATCTACTGATGGACACTTGGGCTGCTTCCAAATCTTGGCTATTGTAAATAACACTGCAATAAACATAGGGATGCATATATTCTTTTAAATTAGTGTTTTGGGTTTCTTCAGATATATTCCCAAAAGTGGGATCTCTGGGTCAAAAGGCAGTTCTATTTTTAATTTTTTGAGGAGACTCCACACTGCTTTCTGCAGTGGCCGCACCAATCTGCATTCCCACCAACAGTGCACAAGGGCTCACTTTTCTCCACATCCTTGCTAACACTTGTTGTTTGCTGATTTTTGATGATAGTCAGTCTCACAAGTGTAAGGTGGTATCTCATGTGGTTTTAATTTGCATCTCTCTGATTATCAGTGATGTTGAGCTATGGTACATTTACACAATGGAATACTACTCAGCTGTAAAAAAGAAGGAAATCTTACCCTTTCGTGACAGCATGGATGGACTTGGAGAGCATTATGCTAAGTGAAATTAGCCAGTCAGAGAAAGACAAGTACTGTATGACTTCACTCATATGTGAAATCTAATGAGCAAAATAAACTAATAAACAAAATAGAAACATACTCATAGATAGAGAACAGACTGACAGCTGTCAGAGGGGAGGTGGGTTGTGGGGCTGGGTGAAAGGGTAAAGGGATTAAGCAAAAAAAAAAAACACACACACACACACAAAAAAAACCTCACGAACACAGAGAACAGCATGATAATTACTAGAGGGGAGGGGAGATGGCGGAGGTGGAGGAGGGTATAAAAGGGATAAATGGTGATACAGACTTGACTTGGAGTAGTGAACACACAATACAATATACAGATGATGTATTATAGAACTGTATACCTGAAACCTATATAATTTTATTAACCAATGTCACCCCAATAAAAAAAAAAGAAAGCAATATTTGATGTCTTAATTTTAAAATCTAGGTAGTGATTTAAATTTGGAATAACAGAAACCATTTTTCTCTGATAGATAAGCAGAAATGAAGTACAATGATAGAAATACTATTCCATCTCTGTAAGACAGAAAGATGCCTTACAGTCGTCCCTCGCCACTTCGCACTTTGACTTTCGCGCTTCACTCCTATCGTGGTTTTTTCAAATACTATACTATATTTGAGGAAATATACTATACTGTATTTGAAAAAACCGTGATAGAGTGAAGCCGCGAAAGTCAAAGTGCCAAGTGGCGAGGGACGACTGTGTATAAATAAAGAATCCTGCTTCGCGGACATTCATTTATCGGGTAAAGTTGGAACTGATTAACTGCGATAAACGAGATAAATGAGGGCCGACTGTATTTTAAATCAGGAGACATCAACAATGACTAGGTTGGCAAATCTAAGCGGATACCGGCCATGACCCTCTTCTAGTCCCACCAATGTTCAGTGACACTTTCTCAACGAGTGACAGCTGCTTCCTGAAGGGGTAAAAATGTCCGCATTTTTAGAAGTACAGCTAAACACAGTACTAATGGGCACGTCCAAACTTCCTAACTCTGCTCTCCATAAGCAAGCTGGCAAAATACAAAGCAACCGCTAACCGTTTTTAGAGCCAGCATGGAGAGGGGTGGGAGCGGAGCCCTCACTATGGAGACCTGAGGCCAGGCCAGGTTTTGCCAGTAGCTCATGGTATGGAAGTCATGTTTCACCTCTGGGTACCCCAACTTCCCTATTTCTTTTAACACCAACCCTTAATTGTTCATTTTAAAACTTGAAGAGAAACTTGGACTCTTCTCCTGTATCCCCTCTGTGTAAGTACCGATTAGATCCTCATGATTTTTCCTTAAAAGATTATCAAGTCTAGCTTCCATTTTCAGCCTTGTTGCTATTAGCAGAATCCATGTTCTCAGTGTCACTCCTAAGTCACTCCAACCACTTCCTCCATCTCCCTACTCTTCTCAGTTGTCAAATTAATAATATTGTTAAAGACCCAAATCACCTTGTTACATACTTGCTTCAACTGCTCCTCAATATTTGCAGGATAGCATGTAACGATAGTCTTAAGCCTGGCCTTAGGGTTTTACAAAATTTGGCCTCACCAGCTCTTCCATCTTCTCTCCCACTACTGGCAAATTCTACACAAGATTGCCTGCCTCTGCCCCTCCCCTTGCCCGATGCCTGGTAGACCCTGCCCTCAAAGCCAACAACCCTGCCCTCAAAGCCAACATCCTCATTTCACTTCACCTCAAGCAGTTTCCCCTCCACCTGTCCCTACTGGCATATCGTGTGTGTGTGTGTGTGTGTGTGTGTGTGTGTGTGTGTGTGTGTGTTGTTTGTTTGTTTTATGGCAGAGACTGTGCGGGCTATGTGACTATACCATGTATAAAAATAACTAATTAGAACACTTTCTTTGGAGGTTTATTTTTTTCATCATCACTGAGGTATAAGTGACAAACTGTAAGATAAGTACACATAATGTATAATATAATAATTTGATATGCATGTACATTGTGAAAGAATTCCCCCCAGGAAGTTAATAAACACATTCATCACCTCACATGTTTAAACTTTTTTTCTTTCTCTCTATTTTCTTTTTTTTTTTTTTGGTGAGAACATTTAAGTTCTATTCTCTTAGCAAATTTCAATTCTACAATACAGTGTCGTTACAGTCACCATGTTATAAATTAGATCCTCAGACTTTATTTATCGTATAGTCAAAAGTTTCTACCCTTTTCCCAATTATCCACATTCTTTCAGTCCTTCAGGACCTAGGCCACGACCTGCCACATTTTTTGTGTGAAGTCTCCTCTGTTTTAGTCTAGACGAGCCGTGCTATTCCTTGGACTTCCCAAGGTCTCATCTGTGCCACGTGGGCATATGGGTGAACGTTTATTGGTGGAATGTGATGAAGTGGCACAGGATGCTCTGATTGTCTGGCTCATCTGGAAAACCTTTCACTGTTCTGGGGCTCTGTGGCCTTTCTCTTCCACCTGGAATGCTCTTTCCTCATGTAACTTTATGGTTACAGCTGTATTCCTTTTACACATTTTTACTCAAAACGTAATCTTCTCATGAGGTCTTTCTTTACTACTCCATCTTCAGTTACTACCTCAACATGCCCCCAATTTCCTTTTCTTACTTAAAATTTTTATGCTTAGCACTTCTTGAAGTTTATTTACCTTGTTTATGCCTGTCTCCCACTCTAGAGTCTAAGCTAAACAAGGAGAAACATTTTATTTGTTTTGCTTATTAATGCATTCTAGTTCCTAAATGGTGCCTGATATTTGACAGATACTCAATAAATGCTTTTTAACTAAATTCACTATTAAAAAACTGAAAGTAGCATTAATAATAGTAATTAATAACATAAAATATAAAATTGAGAACTTACTATGTGCCAGGCCCTGCATATATTATCCATACAATAGTATACGATCCCATTAGCATTAACTACGACACCTTTGCCAAGTGAAACAAGGTTTAAAGCGGTTAAATAATTTTCCAAAGAACATACAGATAATAAATGTTACTAAAATATAAGCCCTAGGCTTATTTGTTACTGAAAATAAGTCCCCGACTGAGCTTGTCCAACTATAAGAAAGTAAATGCAAAGTAAGATATTTTGGGGACATGAGGGAAGAACTCCTCTGGGAGTTTACTTGTCAAAATCTTTTCTTTTTATTTTTTACATACATCTAATACTTGAATGTCCTGACCTCATTTCTTGTAATTCATCTTACACTTTTCCCTACACTTCTGCATGTTCTTACTTGCCCACCCTTCACCTCCAAAAAGAGAAAATCTTATGACATCACTAAAGAGATAAAAATTCCATTTAAAATTTTTCTTTCAGTTCTCATGTTAAGGTCAAGTACAGAGTGAGCAGTCCTGGCCCTCACAGTGAGAGAGGCAAAGCATCCACCACGGGAGGAGGGGAAAAGCTAAGAATGCTTTATTCATAATTACCTAAGATTTTCCAGCATGAGAGGGGAAAGAGGAAGTCTATTTTCAGTGACAATGATTACTCTGAAAACATTAACATGCAAGGGGAAAATTTTCATTCTGAGAGTTACTACAGTGCTGCGTTCTCTTTCCTTTACAGAGGACTTAAAATTCCCAGGGCAGAGAGGTAATCTAGGCAGAGGCACTTGCCCCATGTCTCGAAAATGGCAACATCCAGGAATCATGGGAGTTTAACTGAGGACACGCTGGAAAGGATTTCTCAGCACCAGGTCAGTCTCTAAGAAGTATCAAGTGGCAGAACGCATACTTCGAGTCTGGAGTGAGGGCAGAGATTACAGCCACACAGGCTATTTAGAAGATTTGTTATGCTGAATGCATAAACAAAATTCAGGAAAACCAAAGCTGAATTACCTGCTAAAGGAGCTACAGAAAGTGGAAAAAAAAAAAGCCTCATTCTTTCTTTTCTCTACCTAACCTCCATTTCCTTTCCTACAAGGCTCCCATCATTTTAACTGACTTACAGTAAAGACAAAGCTATATATGGCTGAATTCATTGTAGTCTTCATCTTAAATATTTTGGAAAAATAAATACACCAGTTCCTTACTTCTGTTCATCCACACAAGTGATAATGATCTGATCAATAACCCTTAGGTTGGGACACTCACTAGCAGGTCAGTGGCATTCAGAACAAATTGATCTTTAAGATCAATTATAAGAACATGATGTAAAATGTAGTTGGTGTCTCCCTCTCTGTTGGTACCTCTATTTGTGTTTTTCGAAAAATCGTGTGGGAAGAAAAAATCATGTGAAATATTGCATGGGTTTTCCTGAGTTTGGTCATTCTATATTTTAGTTCTTCACTGGTTCTGCGGAGCCAAATTGTCATGAAACCCAGTTGCCTAAGCTCAGTATGTGCTCACTTTTCAGTCCAGCAAATAATCACCAATATCACTTTTTTGGTCCTCAACAAGACTGAGACAAAGTGGCCACCGTGAGGTAAAGTGGACAGGACAAACACTGTGACAGTAGTTATAGGGATCACATTTCTCCATGTTTATAGTGACATTTGAATGGTTCTTATCTCTCTCTTTTAAATTCACAGGCATGGAGAATCTGATGAAAATATTTTCTCTAGAAACAAACAAACAAAATGTATATACACCAAAGTCAGCACATAACTTTAGGGAATCCATAGATCTTAAAATCGAAGCTCTGTGTCCAAAGCATAGGTAATAAAGGTAGTTGAGAGAGTACAGAGTAACTTAGAGTTGAGGTTGGAAGAGACATTGACCATTAAATTGGGAATAAGCTTTTCCCAAACCAAGCACCAACTGTCCCATTGTCTTACCAGCAGCTCTACCCTCACTGCTCCTCCTGGATCATGGCCTGTTGGCTGTCGCAAAGCCCATCTCCTGCTTCCAAGCGTGGTAACTCAACAGGAACAAGGGCAAGTAAACAATCTTGAGAGGGTCTGCTGCTGAATGTTGGCCAGCCTGGGAAAGACACAGAGTGAATATTTTAAGTTAGCAAAAAGGAACAAGGCATGCACATCTGGTATGAAAGCTATTACGTAGAGTTTAAAAGGTTTAAGATGCCCATAATTGGATATTTCCACTACACCGTTGGCTGTTAGAAAAAAAAAGAAAAAAAAAAAAAAAAAGAGGGTTGGAGGATCTTTCTCAAAGCAGTGAAACTCCCAAATGCACCACAATAACATTGTCTAACATTTGGAGAGCACTTTGCAATGTCCAAAGCATCTCTTCCTCCATCAGTGCTCCTCACATCCTGATTGTGATTGTCAGTTAGGCTTCTAGTCCTTCATCAGTTTAACCCAATGGCTCTCAGCCTTGGATATAATGGATTACCTGTGTGTGAAGCTGAGGCCCCTGCTCAGAGATTCTCATGTGTTGGGTTAAAAGTGAAGCCTTATTCCCCAGGGGATTCTAAGGTCCAGCCAGGATTGAGAATCATTAGTTTCAGCCCTTGTACTTCTTTAGATGTAGCACTAAGTTAACTCCAAAAGAGCAGAAGTTTATTCAGAATACTATGTCAAGGCAATGTGCTAAGTGCTGCGGAGAAGGGAATGCAGAAGAACACGTGGCCCCTGAATTCAGAGGGCTTTAAGTTAGCTGGAGAGATTGAACACATACTTTAAAAATATAACCTAATAAAATGCATACTTTCAAAATATAACCAAAGTGCACTAGTCAAAGATGGAGTGAAAATCTTGGGTGCTGCAAAAAGTCGAGATTACCATCCATGAAATCAAGGAGAAAGTTCGATACATGGTTTCGGAAAATCTTCTGAGTTGCAAGAGTGAAATTCAGAGAAAGACAAAGAGGAACAGGAAGAGAACACTTTTCAGGCAGAGCTATGAGAATATGCACAGCAAAATGAGGGAGAATAGAAAGCCCATTCTGAAGAAAGGGTTTCTATAAAGGAACATTATAAGAACGAGGAGAGGCAGATTTGAGCCAGAACATAAAGTGTATTGGTAAAATGGCTAAGGGAGTTGGGCCATTTTCCCAACCACCTGAAAATAGTATCTGGAATAGTATTGGAAGTTGTTGAAGGCTGGTGTCCCAAGGGGTCGTAGTCAATTTACTGGGTTCTTAGTAACTACCAGACACAGTGCTGGATGCATTACATATGTTACCTCATTTAACACAAACAGCTGGTGAGGTAGTTATTATTATCCCTATTGTACAGAGTAAGAAGAAAGGTCACTTACTTTTCTCAGTTACATAGCTAGAAATAGTCAGCTGAGACTGGGGCATGCTGTTTCTTGAGAAACATGGCATCATGTAGGTTTTTAAACATTGAGATATAATTCACATACCATAAAATGCATCCCTTTAAAACATCCAATTCAGCATTTTTAGTATATTCAAAAAGTTGTGCCATTACTGCTTCTAATTCCAGAACAATCTCATCATTCCCCAAATAAACCCAGGACCCATTAGGAGTCTCTCATTCATCCCTCCTCTAGCTAATTGAATTTCTGTCTCTGTGGATTTGCCTATTTTGGATATTTCAAATAAATACAATCGTGTACAATCTGGCTCTTTGTGTCTGGTCTCTTTTATTTAGCATGATGTCTGGTTTCTTTTACTTAGCATGATGTTTTCAAGGTTCACCTACGTGTTAGTGTGTATTACTACTTCATTTCTTTTCATGAGTGAGTAACATTTTACTGCATAGATATATCACAATTTATTCATGATGGATATTTGAGTTATTTCTACTTTTTTGGCTATTATAAATAATGCTGCTATGAACATTTATTGACAAGTATCTTTTATTGTGGTAAAATGTATGTAACATAAAACTTACCATCTTAACCATATTTTGAGTGTACAGTTATATAGCATTTAAGTATATTCACCATCCATCTCTAGAATGTTTTCATCTTCTCAAACTGAAATTCTGTACCCATTAAACACTTACTCTCCATTTTCCCCTCCCCCAAGCCCCTGGCAAACACAATTCTACTTTTTGTCTCTATGAATCTGACTAGTCTATGTACTATGTCTATATAAGCAGAATCATATAAGATTTGTCCTTCTGTGACTAGTTATTTTATTTAGCATAATGTCTTCAATATTAATGTTGTAGCAGGTATCATAATGTCCTTCCTTTTTATTTTTACTTTTATTAGCATTTATTTTATGCTGAATTTACTCCTGGGCCACAAGTTTTTGTTTCTTCACTTTCTTCTGGGATATATTTTTCTCCTGAGCAACCTCCTCTTCTGGTTTAGGAACAACCTGCTTTTTTGTTGTTGTTGTTTTATTTATTTTTTCTTTACTGATATTAGAGAAGAGAGAGGGAAAGACAGATAGAAACATCGATGAGAGAGAACATCGAATGGCCGCCTCCTGCATGCCCCCCACTGGGGATCAGGCCCACAACCTGGGCATGTGCCCTGACTGGGAATCGAACTGGTGACCTCTTGGTGCATGAGTCGATGCTCAAACACTGAGCCACACCAGCCGGGCACAACCTGCTCTTTTTCAGGAAGGATCCTCTCCATGTGGCAGGGGGAGCTCGTGTATGGGCTACTCCGCCCTGAGCTCCGTGAGTTCTGTACCGCATCTCAGGAGCTCTGTTCACCCGGATGTGCTCAACGACCAGAGAGTCCACATGTAAACCCTGAAAATCATGGTTACTCTCTGCATCTGTAAGCATGTGCAGCAAAAATTCAGCACTCTCTTTGGACCCCACTGTTTGGCCTGGACACACCTACCAATGCCACCATTGTAACAACAGACTGGCACACACTGCTTCTGTAAAGTGACATCTTCAGATACCTGGTGGCTTTTGAACACACACACCCTTGGTAGCCTGCGCAGTTCCACACGTGTTCTTAAAGTGAACAGGAAGATTTGAACCTCTTGATTTGCATGACTCTGTGGAATTTTCTGGGTCAAGTAAATAGCAAACCATTCTGGCCACTTATGGGAAGAGCTCCTTCCTTTTTAAAGGCTGAATAGTATTCCATTACATGTATTAATATACATCACATTTTGTTTATCCATTCATTCGTCGATGGACACTTGGGTTACGTGCACCGTTAGGTTAGTGTGAATAATGCTGCTGTGAACACGAATGTTCATTATTTATAAGTTTTTGTGTGTACCTATGTTTTACATTCTCTTGGGAGTGGGGTTTCTAGGAGTAGAACTGCTGGGTCACATAGTAATTCTGTTTACCCTCTGGAGGAACTGTCAAACTGTTTTGCAAAGAGCCTGTATTCTTTTACATTTCCATCAGCAATAGATGAGTGCTCCAGTGTTTCCCCATCCTCACCAACACTTGTTTTTGTCTGTCTTTTTCATTATAGCCATCCTAGTGGGAGTGAAGTTGCAGAAAATCAAAGTGTAATAACTTATTATAAGCATGATACTGGCTTCTTGCAGTAGTTCAGATGTAAAATGGCAAGAGAACAACAGGGGTCCAGAGGAAAGGAAAAAAAAAATGACCAAGCAGGAAAATATTACTGATTGAGAAGTAGATTTTAGTAACATTCTAGATGAAGAAAGAAAAAAAAAAAAAGACTCAATTATAGTAACAAAGCTTTGAGTTTGGTTGCTTGAAAGAGGGACAGTATTAATCAGAGAAACAGATAATTCTAGAAAGGAATCTGAAATGACAAGATAAATTCTTGCCATGATCTATTTGAGGAGGCTATATAATCCAAATAAATAATGATCAGGCAGGTGAAGTTCAGGAGGTCGGGGTTGGAGACGAGGAAATATGTCTTGCTGTTAGAAAGGATCAGAGCAGCATTGGCCACACTAGGAAAGGGTCACTGCCAGTACACGCTTTGATTCCTCAGGCTGCGTTTAGCAACTTACGGGCCAAACACTGAGGAAGGCAGAGTAGCAGAACTATACACTCGCCTTCTTGTTTTCTGTTTAAAATAGTAAACAAAACTTAAATAGTAAAAATAACATATTCTTTACACTCAGAGTTTTATTGGAACTTTGGCTGTGCCTCCCTTGAGTTGGCCCATTAGATTTTTATCCATACATCGGGGCATTCAGGACAGCATGCCCTTGGGTCAGGACGGTGTGTGCCGGCCTGGTGGGACTGCCCTTTGAGGGCTGGCACAGGATGGGAAGTCCTAGAGGAATGAGTGCTACTACAAGCAGTTATCCGGTTGGCAGGAAATCAAGCTGGCAAACTATCAAGGAGGAATGTGAAATCCCAGTTTTCTATGCCTCGAACCAGCCCCTTATAAAAAGAGGCCATCTCCGCAAACAGAATGTACACCTGTAAGGGACCACAGGTCTCTTGTTAGAACACAGTTCCTCAATGGTCAACAATCCTGGCTTTGTTCGGTCTTGGAACATCTCCAGTATAACACTCAGAAATCAATACAGTGATGACTCGGGTGCTTGGATATCTGTTTTGAAAGAGAAGTTTAGTGATACTATTTAGGAGGCTATGATAAATATTCTCAAAGAAGATGCAAAGTACTGGTGGTCAGCTAATACACTGAGTTTTCCCTCCGACCTGATATACTGGGATTATAAGAAAAAAATGACACAGAATGCAAAGCAATGTAAACATGAGGGTAACTGCTGCTGAAGACAGGTTCAGACAAGAGCCCGAGAGAGAATGAGAGAGAGATTGAGAGACATCTAAGAATGAAAGCCTATGAATTAATTTAAGTGTTCTTACTCCCACACATGTCTACATTTTTAATTAAATGCAATAAACCTCACCGTCAAAGTTGCAATCTTACTAAAGATATGTGTTTCCAAAACAGATTTTTCTTTTTTCCCCTCAATTGAAACCTATTCTGGTATATTTTATCTTCATCAACTATTCACTGTGTTTTAAGAGGGTAATATGTACTTACTATAATATTTTTTTCAGAATGTAGGTGAAAAATAACAAAAATCACCAAGATTTATTGAATGTCTTAGTCATGTAATCCTCAAAATTCCATGGGTCATGTCCCTTAGCACACACTTCACAGGTGGCAGGCCTCCGGAGCCTGTGCCCTCTTATCCAGCTGACAGCCAATGAAGAAAGCATTTCACTTTGGTTAAATGTAAGTTATTCCATACTTCACACCCTAGAAGTAGATCACTTTTTCTCAAAAAGTAAACACAACTTTTCTCTACAAACCAGTCACTCCACCTGTAAACATGTATGACTCAATATGAGCTATGCATCATGCACAACCATTTTTCTTTGGGACCTTAAATACATTGTCCTTTCAACAGCTGGATCCATCAATGATCAAAAGTCATTAAATACTTCCGTTACAAACAGGAGACTGTTATCCCGCGGGATCTAGTCCTTCCTTTCCCCCGTCTCTTCAAAGCTTCTAAGTAATAGGTGTTTCCTTCTGTTGTAATGCTGCCTTGGCTGCTTCCCAGTTCAATGTGACCCTCCTCCAGGTCCAAACGGGATCAGACTGGAGTTCACCGAACAGCAGGTTACTGACCTCAGCAGAATATGCCCACGAAATGATTTCTTCCCTTTTCTCCTTTATTCTCCTCTCTCCTCGCTCACACACACACACACACACACACACACACACACACACACACCCCACACACCCTCTTTCTGCAAGTAAATGGTCCCAACTGTATAATGACCAAAGGGAAGTGCTATTTCAGAATGTCAGCTACTTAGCAGCAATGGCTGTTTTATTAATGCCTTAAAAAAAAAAAACACAAAAAAAACAGCACTCAAGTAGTCAAAGCTCTAAGAAGAAAACTAAAGGAAGTCCTCTTGCATATTTATGCCCTGTACTTCCTAACACATTTTTCCTTGGTGACTCCAAGGAAAAATTCAGTAAGTGTTTACAAAACAAATTCCAATAAGATAAAAAACAAATATACACCAAACAAGACTATTTCTAATCAACACCCTTTATAGAACTAAAATTGCCAATCAAAGCTGAAACATTAGGCAACAGTTATAAATTCTTTGGTATAGTATTTGCATTGCACAAAGAAATTATTTAAGAACCAAACACAGAAATGGAGAGATGCGGGTATGAATTCACTTGGCATTGTTTATAGATTATCAGATCAACTTCTATATCTTCCAGAAACAAAAAAAGGGGGGACACTAGGAATAGATAATTTTTTTAAAACCAAGATGAAAAACCCACATTAGAAGAAAACACTGAGTAAAAACCAAGCAGGAAAAGCTTATGTAAATTCTTGCGTCTGGAACACAAACATTTCTATAACACTCTTACACTTGCTAATACTTGACCTCTTTGGTCAGAAACTGGGCTATTGTAAACCAATGGAGATGGCTCAGTATCTTAACTCTGAAAAGCCAGGAGAGAATATGGTTTGTTTCAGAAAACATAATTCTCTACAACAGAATTCCCAACGTCCAAGCATTTTAGGGATCCCCTCTAGAAATTACATGTAATGAAGGAGAAGAATGATATAAAAGAGAAGAAAGAGATAAAGAAAAGTGTGTGTACTGATTTTCATGGTTCATCTGTCATTTCCTAATTCTCCACACAAGGAACATTAGGTACTAGAGATTGTATATATATGGTTGACTGCAGGACAATAATTCTACTAGGAGCTAAGTTTTGAGCTGAATCTGAGAAGAAACATCTCTCCCATAATTTTCAAAAGCAAACTAAAGAAGTAGGCAGGTAGAAGAGATAATCAAAAGGTAAGTCCATCTCAGGTTCTACTTCTGACACTGAAACTCCATAACTCTATGACCTTGAGCTGGTCACGTAAGAAAACTGAGGACTACAGATGTCTATAAAATGCTGAATTATCTCTGTTCCAAACCAGATTTAGGGTTTTATGACTCTGTGACTTAGATATCTAATTTGATGCAGATGGAAAAATATACATATGTAAAAAAAGAGGTATTACACAAATAAAAAGATATTAAAACATGAGCATATATTGGTAGAATTATCACAATTTAAATACACTTAAATTGCCCGGCCCGTGTGGTGGCTCAGTGGATTGAGCATTGTCCCATGGACTGAGAGGTCCAGGTTCAATTCACGGTCAGGGCACCTGCCCAGGTTTCAGGGTGGATCCCCAGTGGGAGGCCTGCGGGAGGCAGCCGATCGATATATCTCTCTCACACTGATGTCTCTCTCTCTCTCTCTCTCTCCCTTCCTTTCTCTCTAAAAAAAAAATCAATAAAAACATATTTAAATACACTTAAATAATATTAAAACTTTCTACTGAGTAATCCTTAAATTATAATATGTAACTGTAACTGATAGTCACGATGCTAATTATTGATTCCAAAGAAATTTTTACAATGTACATTCTATTCCTTTAGATACAATAATTTTATAAGTAATAAAATTTTCAGAGTAATGAGGTTACTACCATGGTTCATTTAGACTGAACTGCTCAGTATATCCATTTATAACAGTAATAGATTGGGGATCAATAACTTGGTAGACTGTAACTGCTTTTTAAAAAACTGCTTCAAACCTATCACATTAACCTAGATATTTAAGAAATGAGTTCATTTTCCCTACTCTTTAGGAAAATAGTTAGGTGTATATTAACCTCACCTTCCATTTCTTTAAGACAGATAGGAAGTACAAGAATACATTTTTAAATCTATTAGTTATGATATAAATGATTCAATAGCCTAGAGAATATCTTTAAGCAAGGATGCTGTTAAGTCATATGATCTATATGACTGAAGGTTTAAAACCATTACATTAATAATATCAATACAAACATCAAAGGATCAATGAGAAAAATCCTAATGCTTAAAGAGATAGCAATTTCACTTTATAGTATAGAAAGTGAAATTTTATACTATATAGAAAACTGCCAACATTTGATTTATGACAATTTTTAAAAAGCAACATCACTTCAGTTATAATACTGTCTACATTTTGCATTCTAAAAATTTAAACAAGAAAAATGCATCAGACCTTCTTTCTTTTTTTTTTTTTTCCTTTATTGATTTTAGAGAGAGAGGAAGTGGGAGGGAGAGAGAGATAGAAACATCGATGAGAGAGAACATCAATTGGCCGCCTCCTGCATGCCCCCCACTGGGGATCGGGCCCACACCTGGGCATGTGTCCTGACCAGGAATTGAACTGGCGACCTCTTGGTGCATGGGTCGATGCTCAACCACTGAGCCACACCGGCCGGACTCAGACCTTATTTCTAATAAGAAGGCAAAGGAGAGAGAAAAACTCTACAAATCTCCCAATGATTCTAATTTTATCTTGTTCCTTAAAATGGAATATTATACTCAAAAGATTTCAGAACACATAGAAAAATTCCAGTTATGATTACCTGGCTTGTTAAAATAAGTTATGCATTTTGCAAAACTGAGCCAGTAAAATGACAAAATAATTTTATCATAAGATATTCTGAAAAACAGCTTAGCCCTGGCCGGGTGGCTAAGTTGGTTGGAGCATCATCCTGTATACCAAAAGTTTGCGGGATTGATTCCCAGTCAGGGCAAGTATCTAGGTTGTGGGTTCAGTCCCTGGTCACAGGTATATGGGAGGCAACTGACCGATACTTTCCCTTCCCTTTCCTCCCCCCGCCCACTCCTCCCCTCCGCTCCCCTCCCCTTCCCTCCCCTCCGTTTCCCTTTCTTCTCTTCCCTTCCCTTCCATTCCGTTCCCTCTATCTCTCCCTTCCTCTCTCTAAACATATCCGGGGGGGGGGGGTTAAAAAAAAGAAAACAGTTTAGTAAACATCAAGTTAAGACAAATTATGCTTTTTTTTCCCCATACACGAGTGATCATCAAAATATTAACCGCTGGCATGTCATAAACATGGGTCCCAGTGCTGCAGGACAGTCCTAGAGACCATCTACCGGCCTAGGTTATTCTAGCTGACAGACTGTGGGGAGGCTCAGGGAGTCACGAGGAGAGAGCACAGTGGCTCAGAACAGCAGAACCCTCCAGCCACCCTGGAGTCATGTCAGTGACCATCAGCACAGCCACACTCACACACACCTGCTGCACAGCAGTTCTGGCTGTTTATATGATTCTTATAAGGGATTTAAAAAAAAAGGCATTAAGCAAATGTTAAAAGTCTTTGCAAATCTACGACTTGTTATTAGAGAAAATGTAACTATTAACCTTGGCAATAGCTAGAAAGCAACACCATGGGGAAATACGATAGAAGGAATAAAAAATTAAAGATGAAAGGTTTCCTTATTTTCAAAACTAACGATGAAAATTAGATAAAATATTTTATGACAATGTCAAAAATTATTTGAAAATAAAAATATGAGATTAAACCTTCAGGTAATGACTAGGAAGGCAGAATTAAAAAATATATATTTCCCTAAATAAAGAAGACATTTAGTATAAAAAGCTGTAAATCCAATCACACTTAAGGGAGTCATGTAAATGAATGAGAAATCCAAATAGATATTTTAATAACAAAATTTTGACATAGTATTTTTCATAAAATTATCATGTTCATGTTACACTGGATTTTCAACTGCCAGGAGATGCTGTACAACCAGCTGAACAGCATCTCACCATGATGAAGAAAGGGCGGCATAAGAAAAAATATCTGGTGCCACCTTAGTGGTGTAGCGGGTGGTCTATACAGAACTGTACATTTTGGGGAAATGTTTTAAATCACTTTTTATTTATGAGATCTTCTAGGTGAAACATACACATCTAAAGGAGACAGGAATGCGGTGTTGTTGTCCTCCTGTTGAAAGGGATTAAAGTTACCTAGCAACCTCTGTGTTGTAGAAACCAAAATAAAAGAGGAGTTGGTTGTCTACTACCAGTTCCTCTAACACAGAAGAGGACAGGCAAGCAGAAAAGCACTCTTAGTGCTGTGGTGTTTGGACACCTTTTTCATGACATGACATAGTAAAAAATCACCAAGAAATTCCCAGGAAAAAGAAAGCCTCTAAAAGCATATTCATTGTACCTACATTGAGAGTTTACAAATCACTGAGACAGACACACATACACACTGCACAAAAGAAGGGGGCAGGGAGGAATGATAATAAAATATTCTGTGTAGAGATGGAAATGAGCATAATAATTAATAATAATAATTGATCAAACCAGAGTCTTTTTTAAAAAAATTTTTCTTTATTGATTTGAAAGAGAGAGGAAGGGAGAGAGAGAGAGAAACATCGATGAGAGAGAACATCGACTGGCCACCTCCTGCATGCCCCTCACTGGGGATTTGGCCCACAACCTGGGCATGTGCCCTGACCAGGAATCGAACCGGCAACCTCTTGGTGCATGGGTCGATGCTCAACCACTGAGCCACACAGGCCGGGCAGAGACTTTATTTTTAAACTTACTTTTATAGAGAAAAACAAGGAATAAAAGATTGAGTTTCAAAGAATGAAAAAAGAATAACACCAATTAGAATGTGAAATACAGTATGTGACAGTGGTAAATAATAAAGAATATTTATATTTCCAAAAGTTCTCTTTGTGTCATGATATTTCAGAGTGCAAAAAATAAGCTCTGAAACAAATATAACTTTGCCTCCTAGTAAAACACACACACTATATATATTTTAAAGTAGAAGAGCTTAGTAGTTATAGAACACGTGTGCATATATTTTACACGTATGCAGATATGACAGCAGAAGAGAGCAGGCACGTGAGAATTTGTATTTTCCTCTGTGTATTAATGTCGGGGGTTTTGGAATGGGGGGCATTATTTTTACACAGTGAAAGAATAAAATCACCACTCTGAAGTCATCACTGAGCAATGTGAAGTGTGGGAATAACAGAGCCACTGACACTGCCCATAGAGAACAATGTCTAGGAAAAGCCCTTTACGCCAAGTTAACTTGGGTTCACAGGCCACGGAAATCAATGTCAGACATCTCGACTCTTTGGTGACTCACAGTGGATAAGGAGCTGAATGAAAACTGGAGCATCTAACTCCTTATACTTGAGAATGTGAAAGTGTCATTTCTAAGAAAGATCAATTGTCAGCTGACCAGAGAGGCATACCTGCTTTAACCTCAACACTGAGCCAGAAAAAGCAGAGAACAGAAACAAATAAATGAACAACCATTAAGAGACGCACATCACTTTAGCTCAGTAGCCACTAAAAGCCAGATAATCTGCATGCTAGAAAAACCTCTTTCCTTTTGAGAAAAAGTAAGTAAAACCAAACAACCGAATAGTGAGATACACGTAATCAGGTCCCACTAGGAATGCAGCTGCCCCAGAGACCCTCACTGTAGATAGTTCTATAGTGAGATGCCAACCTTCCCTCCAAGCGCCTGCCAGGTCAGTGTACACAGGCCACCTCCAGAGCCACCAAATGACATCATGCTTTATCAGAAAGCACATCAGAGATGACGTAAGTCATTTCCTAAATGAAGAGAATATATACCCTTCATTTTCTGAGCAGTGATGAGGGGGGAAATCCTTACATAAAACCAAACAAGACTTTTTCATCTCCAGCACTCTGAGTAAAGGCCTGATGTGTGTAGGTACATGAATCTGGCTTGGAGCCTTTGAGGTACCATGGACACTGAATGAAGCCAACTGAATAACCGACTCCCTTCTGGATATGCCCTAACCCTCTCCACTGGCCTTTCTATGAGGGACTGGTGCTAACAGTTCATTGCAAATAAAGTTGGGGGCCAATTAAGAAGATTAGGTCATTTTCTTTAACCTCAAGTTGGAAAACTGAGAGTTAAAAGAGAACTTGAATTGAAGCATTATAGCTACCCCTAAGAAAGAAAAGATATACTTTTATTGCCTCGTTTACTTTCTTTCTGTAAGTTTAAAATTTTTCAGATTCTCTTACATGTTTTAATGAATAAACTTAATTTTTGAGAACAGATTAAGGTTCACTATACAATCTAGCAAAGCACAGAGAGCAGTCATACACTTCTGTCCACGTACATGTACACCTCCCCCTCTATCAACATCCCCGACCACAGTGGTGCATTTGTTACAGCTGAAGAACCTACACGGACACACCATTATCACCCAAAGTCCACAGTCTGCATGAGCGGTCACTCTTGGTGTTGTACATTCTATGAGTTTTGACAGATATAAAAGGACATGTATCTACCACTATTGTATATTATAGAGCAGTTTCACTGCCTTAAAAATCCTGTACTCTGCCTATTCACCCCTCGCTACCCTTTAATCCGGGAAGTCACTAACCTTTTTACTGTCTCCATAGTTTCACCTTTTTCCAGAATGTCATGCAACTGGAACCAGGCTGTATGTAGCTTTTAAGGAATGGCTTATTTCACTTAGTAATATGCATTTAAGGTCCCTCCACGTATTTTCATGGCTTGGCACCTTATTTCATTTTAGTGCTGAATGATATTCCATTGTCTGAATACCAGTTTGTTTACTCATTTACCAACTGAAGGGCACCTTGGTTGATACCAAGTTTTGGCAATTGTGAAAAACGCTTCTATATACATCCATGTGCAAGTTTTTGTCTAGACATTACTTTTCAACTCTTTTGTGTAACTACCATGGAGCATAATTGCTGGATTGCATAGTCAGAGTACATTTAATTTTGTAAGAAACTGCCAAACTTTCACCCGGCCGGTGTGGCTCAGTGGATTGAGTGTCGTCCCATGGACTGAGAGGTCCCAGTTAGCTTCCTCATCAGGGCACATGCCTGGGTTATGGGCTCAATCCCCATTAGGGGGCGTGCAGGAGGCAGCCGATGGATGTTTCTATCTCACATCAATGTTTCTATCTCTCCCTTCCTCTCTCTCTAAAAAATCAATAAGAACTATATTTAAAAAAAAGAAGAAACTGCCAAACTTTCTTCCAAAGTAGCTGGCTGGATCATTCTCCATTCCCACCAGCAAGAATGAAGAGTTTCTGTTGCTCCAAAACAGAAATGCTTAGCATTTTGTGTTGCCAGTGTTTTTGACCATTTTAATAGTTGTGTAGTAGAATCTCACTGTTGTTTTAATGTGCAATTCCCTAATGACATATGATGTTGAACATCTTTTCATATGCCTAGTTGTCATCTGTACATTTTCTTTGGTGAGATGTCTGTTCAGGTCTTTTGCACATTTTTAAAATCAGGTTGCTCATGTTTTTATTGTTTTAAAAGTTCTTTGTATATTTTGAGTAACGTCCTTTATCACATTTGTCCTTTGCAAACATTTTCTCCCATTTTGTAGCTTGTATTCTCATCCTGTTAACATTGACTTTTAGCAGAGCAGAAGTTTTTCATTTTAATGAAATCCAGCTTTAAAATTATTACCTTCATGGATCATGTCTTTTGTGTTGTATGTAAAGAGTCATTGCCATACTCAAGGCCACCTAGGTTTTCTGCTTGGTTATTGTCTAGGAGTTTTACAATTTTGCATTTTACCTTGAAGTCCATGATCCATTTTGTGTCAGTTTTTGTGAAGAATGTAAGATCTGTGTCTAGATCCAATTCACTGCATGTAGATGACCAGTTATTTCAGCACCGTTGGTTGAAAAGGTTGTCTTTGTTCCTGGTCTTTGTCAAACAAAGATCAGTCAACTATATTTATGTGGGTCTACTTCTGGGCTCGCTGTTCTCTTCCACTGATTTATCTGCCTACTCTTTTACTAATGTCATGTTATACTGCACTGATTGTTGTAGCTTTATAGGAAGACTTGAAGTCAGGTTGTGTCTGTCCTCCGCCTTCTTCTCCTTCAATGTTGTGTTTGAATACTGGCTTTTCTGCTTCTCCACTTGAACTTTAGAACCCATTTGTTGATAGTCACAAAATAACTTGCTGGGATTTTGACTGAAATTGTATTGGATCTATAACTTAAGTTGTGAAGAACTGACGTCTTGAGACAACATTAAGTCCTCCTATCCATAAACATGGACTTTCACTCTATTTAGTTATTTTTGATATCTTTCATCAGAGTTTTGTATTTTCCTCAAACAGATCTTATACCAATTCTTTTTTTTTAGATATATAGGTATCTCATTTGGGTGGATACTAACATAAATGGTAATGTGTTTTCAATTTCAAATTCCATTTGTTCATTGCTGGTACATAGAAAATTAACTGACTTTTATATACTAACCTTATACCCTGCAAAACTTGCTATAATTGCTTATTAGTTGCTGGAGTATTTTTGTTGATTATTTCAGACTTTCTATGTAGAAGATCACGTCATTTGGGAACAAAGACTTTTATTTCTTCCTTCCCAGTCTTTTATTTCCTCTTATTTCACTAGCTAGAACTTCCAGTACTATTTTAAAAAGCAATAGAGAGAGGGAACATCCTTGTCTTGATCCCAACCTTACTGGAAAAACTTCGAAATTTTTTATCATTAAGTGTGATGTTAGCTGTAAGTTATTTTATAGATGTTCTTTATCAAGTTAAGGAAGTTAGCCTCCATTCTTAGTGTGCTGAGAGTTTTTATCTTAATTTTAGATTTTGTCAAATGCCTTTTCTGCATCTATTGATATAATGATGTTTTTTTTCTTCCTTAGCCTATTAATGTGATCAATCACATTAACTGGTTTTTGAATGTTGAACCAGCCTTGGACACCTGGTATAAATTACACTTGGTCATAATACATAATTATTTTTATACATTGTGGCATTTCATCTGCTAATATTTTGTTGGGGATTTTTGCATCTATGTTCATGAGATACATTAACTTATAGTTTTGTTTTCTTATAATGTCTTTGTGTAGTTTTGGTATTAGGATAATGGCCTCATAGAATAAGTTAGGAAGTATTCCCTCTGCTTCTATTCTCTGAAAGACATTGTTTGATATTAGCATTTTAAGGGCATGTTTATAATAATGTTCTCATGAGTATGTTGACAAAGACCTACAGACTATTTTTTTAAATCTTTAGATTTTAGTTTTATTTTAAGAGGTCATGTTCATTTTCTTCTGTAATAAACTTAAAAGATATCCATCCATCATTTGGTCACATTTATTTATTCTTTAGCAATTGAAGCATTAAAACAATGACAGTTTTTAGTCTCAATCTTTAATAACATCATATTCATTATATTTGAAATTGTTTAGCTTTCTCATGGGGATAAAAACCCAAACATAAACCTTTATACTATCCCCTAATAGTTCTGCAGCATAATTTTAATAAAAAAATGTTACTTATAATTTGACAATTTATATGATGTGGGCAGAGAAATATCAAGAATAGTTATAAAGTGATCAGTCTGGTAAGTCAAGAACTATGACAAAGATTGCTACCTACTATTAAGAAATTACATACACTATTTTTATAGGCATGGGTAACATGTTTATATTTCCATGTATGCATCTACCCTTAGTCAATATTTTTGTTACATAAAGTCCTGAAAGTATCTAAAGATTTTTCCTGATGGGTATTAATCTTGTTCAATTATAATCCTGTTTATATACATCAGTTTGTTAAGAGTTCTCCTAAGAATATTAGTCTGAGTTCAAAGACATTTTAATTTAACATGTAATTAACATCTGAATAAATGCACTTTTGCATTAATTTAGTAGAGAAAATATATCAGCACATTTCTTTGAATTTCCTAGTCCTATCAACTGCATTCTTGTAGCAAATATGTCATTTTCAAAACTAGACTTTACTTTACTTACTAAAATAACTCATTGTTATTTCAAATTTTCAATAGACTGAATTTTTCTTGAAAGATTAATCTGGGAATTTATCACTTAAGCAAATTACACACACTCAATAGCAATTTTATGCACATTTTCCTTTAGGGATTAAAAACAGGCAAACTTTTTATCCTTTGTATTGGCATGCAGGAGTGGAATTCCTCTTAAAAACAAAAATTTATGTTCTTAAGAGGATCTGACAAGCAAGACTCTTTTCCACATCATCTATTCTCTGAAGGGATACTTACAAGGTTTAAGAACAAGTGTTGGCGAGGATGGGAGGGAGGAAAAGGGAACCCTTGTGAACTGTTGGTGGAATTGTAAATTGGTGCAGCCACTGTGGAAAACACTATGGAGGTTCCTCAGAAAATTTAAAAAAGAACTATCAGATCACCCAGGTATTCCACTTCTGGCCATTTATCCAAAGAAATTAAAAACACTAATTCTAAAAGACACATGCCCCTTTATGTTCAATGCAGCATCATTTACAATAACCAAGAAATGGAAGCAACCTAAGTGTCCACCAATACATGAGTGAATAAAGAAGAGAGGATACATATATACAGTGGAATGTTACTCAGTCATAAAAAATTGACATCTTGCCATTTGTGACAACATAGATGGACCTTGAGGGTATTGTGCTCGTTGGAATAAGTCAGTCAGAGAAAGACAAATACCATATGATTTCACTTATTTGTGAAATCTAAAAAACAAAATAAATGAATAAACAGCACAGAAACAGACTCATAGATAGAGCAAACTGATGGTTGCCAGATGAGAGGGTGGGTTATGGGGCTGGGTGAAAAAGGGGAAGGGGTCAAGAAGCACAGATTGGTAGTTACAAAACAGTCATGAGGATGTAAAGTACAGCACAGGGAACACTATCAATATTATTACAATAACTTGTGTCAGGGGGGATCTAGACTTATTGGGGGATCACTCTGTACATTATATAAATTTCTAATAAGTATGTTGTACATACTTATTAGACATTTATATTTCTAATATATATTTCAATATATATCTGAAACAACAATATAATATTGTATGTCAACTGTTAAAGTTTCTTTTTTAATTTTTTAAAAAATAAATGAAGTTTGGTTTATGGAAATAAGACCAAAGTAACTTTACTCTTTACGTTGTCAGAAAAGCAATATGATGGCATAACAAGAGAGCAATAGCATAGTCAACTTCGAAAAAGATTGTTAATTGTTCCTATCAACTTCATTACCAAAAATATATCATTTAATAGAATACTTCTAATGAATACCTTTTTTTTTCCCTCCTCACTGAAAGATTTTCTTATTAAGATGGGAGATGAGTTCATCAGTTTCATCTTTTAAGGACAATAATATTCTCACATTGTGAGAAATATTATAGGAAGTATAAAGATAATCTATAAGAAACTCCGAATTCAACCTTCGTAGTTCTGAAATGTTTATACAGGCATTTGAATGTAGTACTATTTCCCCCCTAGGAAGGAAATAAAAAGGTCACTTACAAAGTGCAATGAAACAAATATTTATTTAACATTTGTAATATGCTACAAGTAGTCATGTATAATATATACTCCACTATGCTGTATTTGAAGTTCCGAGAAGTTTCAGAAATGTTATTTTGTCTAAGTCCTTAATAGATGCGGAAATACGCAGTAAGTATCCTGTCCGGCATCACATCAAAAAGTCAAATATTTCATTTAAAGTCAACAATTCCTTTTTGCAATACCAACGACGTACTAATCCTGTTTTGCCTGTCTGAGAAATGTATGCTATGAACATGTGAAGGAAATGATAAGCCTTGGAAGAAGATTAGAAAACAGACTCCAAAGCAGGTAAAGACAAGCATGTGAAAATGAATAATGCAACCTGGAGGAAAGAGCCTCGTCTATTTCTGTAGGTCTGTTTTCAAGTATGAGTGCTGCCTTACCTTTTCCAAGATCCCAGCTACCATGTTGCAGTTTCCACTGCAAATGGGCAGACATAACTAACACTGGCAACAAGGACCAGCATCCTTTACCAAGAAGCAGGTGTAGCTCATGAATTGTATCATGGTAGAGCCAGTATAGAATTTAAGGATTTCAGATGTCTCATTAGGTTATTTGAATTTATTTGAAGATCTCATTTTAAATTATTTCTGCTTATTTAAATATTTTTTTAGCTCTGAATTTTTTTTTTAATTCTCACCTTTCTGCCATTTTTTTAAAGAATGAAAGGTCAATGGAGGACCACTGTGTTTTTTTTGTTTTTGTTTTTGTTTTTGTTTTAAGGTGGTTATATAGTTCTATATTATTATGTCAATAAAAGATATTACAATGCAGCCGGGCTGGTGTTGCTCAGTGGTTGAGTGGCGGCCCGTGCACCAAGAGGTCACTGGTTCGATTCCTGGTCAGGGCACATGCCCAGGTTGTGGGCCAAATCCCCAGTGGGGGGCATGCAGTAGGCAGCCAATCAATGTTCTCTCTCATCGATGTTTCCATCTGTCTCCCTCTGCCTTCCTCTCTTTAAAATCAATAAAGAAAAATAATTTTTTAAAGATATTACAATGCATAAATCCATTATCAGATTTCAGAAAGTTCTCTATATTTGGAAAAAAGTAAAGAAAGAACTACTCTATCAATTTGTACTCATTTCACTGGAATCGAGTAGAGCAGTGGTTCTCAACCTTCCTAATGCCGTGATCCTTTAATACAGTCCCTCATGTTGTAGTGACCCCCAATCATAAAATTATTTTCGTTGCTACTTCATAACTGTAATTTGCTACTGTTATGTCTTAGGCGACCCCTGTGAAAGGGTCGTTCGACCCCCAAAGGGTTGAGAACCGATGGAGTAGAGTAACACCATTATGGATTTGTCATGCTACTAAATCTTTGGAATGAGAATTCTCTAAAAGTATCAATCTACATTCAACAAATATTGATTGTGGGCTTACTATGTTCCAGGCACGGTGCTAGACACTGGGGATAAATGACACTTGGAACAAAACAGAAACAGAACTCCCATCATGGAGCTTACAAATCAAACTCAAGTTCTGCTGGATTTGGAGCCATTCATCATAAAACACAATAACAATAGTAAGAAAAATACATTCAAAACACTTTGGATTTATTTTAGCCACTTTAAAAATGAATAAAGAAGGTATTTCAAAACCAGCAGCAACTTACATATGAAGAATTCTCTACCTAGAACTATTTTTCATGGTGAAATAAATGCTAAGGATACTCAGACTCAGAACTAAGGAACTAGTGAATGGTATTATCTCATCATGATAGTAAATACTAAGGAATACTGGAAATGGTGCTACTTCTCCTAGCCAGGAATGAGGCTGGTAGCCACACAACTGGAAGAAAGGAAGGAGGAAGAACACAGGCCGTGCTCATCTTTCTGGAGGCCATAGCTCCTGAAGTCTCTTTATAAATCACTGTCTAAAACTGAAAATAGCTTTGCAAATCACGTTTATATTTTGAAGTAGCCACAAAAGTCTTCTGAACACACAATGTAACTGAAATATTATCCAATTGCAATAACATCAGGAGAGATTATAGTTGCCAATCTGTATGATAGTTTAGCTATAAATGTTTCCCTGGCCCCAGAAGCTGCCGGGAGACTCAGCTATGCCACATGGATGTGAAAGCCGGATTTCACCTATAACGCGAGCACATGAATATTTTCTCTGTCTTTAATTTCTGATGGAGAGAAATAAGGAAAGACAACATCACACTAGTAGACTTAAAGAGAAAAGCAGTAACAATATATCACTGCCATTTATTTTTTTTTACCATTTTCATTTACTCACACATTCAACAAATATTTACGGAGTGCCTACCATGTGCCGGCCACTGTTCTATGTGCCGAGCCTCATTGTCAGTGACCCAAACAATGCCCCTGTTCTCAGAGAACTCACATCTACTGCGGGGAGCAGACAATAAATGAAAAAATTTAAAAAGCATAAAAAATGAATACTCTGCCAAGTGATATTAACCTTATAAAAGATAATAAACCCTATGAAAGAAAAAATACACCTTATAAAAAGTGACAGTTCTGTTGGACAGAATAGCTGAGGAGTGTGTTCTTGAAAACGTAACAATCCAGGAGCGATCAGAAGGAAGGGAAGAAGCCACACATGTGGATACCTGAAAGAAAAGTGTTCCAGGAAGAGGGAACAGCAAGTGAGGAAACCTGGAGGGAATAACACTTGTTTCCAGATTATACAGGATCATTTCATGCTGAAAAGGATTATTTTTAAAAGATCTATGCCTAGATACATTTGGAGTTAGATTTCCCCTGAGCTTTTATTTTCTAGTGGAATTTCAGAGCTGAAAAGAGAAAGATTCTGCCTGGTGGAGTGGCTCAGTCGGTTGACTGTCATCCTGTGTACCGAAAGGTCGCTGGTTTGATTCCCGGTTGGGGCACATGCCTGGGTTGCAGGTCCAGTCCTTGGCTGGGGTGCATATGGAAGGCAACTGATCAATTCCTTTCTCTCTCTCTCTCTCTCTCTTTTTCTCCCTCCCTCTCTCTAAGCATGTCCTTGGATGAGGATTTAAAAATAAAAAGATCACGCCCAGCTGGTGTGGCTCAGTAGTTGAGTGTCGAACCATGCACTAAGAGGTTGCCGGTTCGATTCCCAGTCAGGGCACATGCCCAGGTTGTGGGCCTGATCCCCGGTAGGGGCATACAGGAGGAGGCCAATCGATGTTCTCTCTCACCAATGTTTCCATCTCTCTCTCCCTCTCCCTTCCTCTGTCTCTCTAATATATCAATAAAGAAAAAAAAAGAAAAAAATAAAAAGATCCTAATAAGTATGTAAATATATATAAAAAAAGTTATCTAAACAAGAAGTCAAATTTGTATCAGATATCTCTTAAGCAAAACTGAATGAAAGACAGCAATGTACCAATGTATCCCAATTTCTAAGGGAAAATTACTTTGTACCCAGGATCATATTCACAATAATTTACCAGTTATTTTGAGAAATAATTTAAAGTACTTTGGAGAGAATATAAATATTATTTTGGACATGCAAGAATCCAGTTTGCCTCCTACACAACATTTCTGGGGGGGAAATTTTGAGAATGTATGCCAGTAAAAAAAAAATAAATAAGTAGAACCAAATACACAGAAAGACATAAGACTAAAGTAATGGTGGACCTACCCAGGAGAATAATGAAAAGAAACTCTGACTCAGAATAGAAAAATCAGAGAGCATAGAGAATAATGATTTTAAGAAGAAAACATATTTCATTCACCAAGAGCATAACTAAGAAATTGGAAAAATCACTGCAGTATAATGAAAGCATGTTTCTTCTATCAGGAAGAATAAAGGAGATTAGGATTTTCAAGAAAAATTAAAAGCTTGCAAGAAAATCTAAGTCCAAAAGTGAAGGAAACTAAAATATGGCACACGTTGAGGAATTAAAAGAAATTTAAGAAAATGGAATCCATTTTACCTTGAAGCTTAAAATATTATCCTTGGAACAAACCCGGTTTCAGTGGCATGAGATCATTTCTTCTTCTCTGCGTGGTCAACCATACCACTTGGTATTATAATGCATTCTACTTATTACAGTCACAACATTGCAAATGCTGTGTGTGTGTGTGCGTGTGTGTGTGTGTGTGTGTGTGTGTGTTTCGATTAGCATCAAGCAACAAACAAAGCACAGGAGAAATAGCTACAGAAGCAGAACAGAATATAAATATTATAAACTTGGCAATACGGAATAATGGTATACAATCCAGAAGTTGTCAGAAGGTAGGGGGAGACAAGGAGACAGAAATGAGGAACACACATTTTCACAACTTACACTGTGGGAAGTCAGAAAGCTATGGTCTGACATTGGTAATTTTGAAAATTAAAATTTTCTTACTATAAGAGAGAATAAAGACATACTTCTGATTGTAGTATTTTAAATTGTTTGGTTTGGTCATTACCATGTACTTGTAATTTTTGATAAGTCACTGTAGAAAATAAGCAATCAATCGCTCCCTCCTTTTGTGCTCCTTATTTCCCAGAAATGATAGTTCAGACTTAGAATGGTACTCAAGAATATTTCCAACCTACACACAACAACCAGCGTATCAACGTGTATGTGTGTGTGTAGGGGAAGGGTCTGCTATGCACTTGGTTACACACTCATTATTGTGGGGAATTCAACAAACACACAAGATATGATCTTGGCTCTCAACAAAACTTGAGTCTTGATGGAAGAAGACAGTGCTGACACATAAATAGCTGATGTATTTTAAACTGTTAACTAATTTGAAGACACTCTAAAACATCTCCCACATGGGTCCCAAATCCCATGACACCACCATGTAAGGAATTTCGTTCCCATGGGAAGCTCCTCGGTGGAAAACAAGGAGACTATCATCCATCTTCAAGCAAGGTATGCCCAAGTACCGGTTCCTGTTCCTAAAATGGGGTATGAAACACACTGAGAACAAGTAACATCTATAATCCTTATAGTTTTTACATCATGCATGCTCTCATTTTATATATATTTCTTTATTGTTTAGAGAGAGAGGAAGGGAGAGGAAGAGATGGAAACATCGATGAGAGAGAACATCGATTGGCTGCCTCCTACATGCCCCCCACTGGGGATTGGGCCCACAACCTGGGCATGTGCCCTGACCAGGAATCGAACCGGTGACCTCTTGGTGCATGGGTTGATGCTCAACCACTAAGCCACACTTGCCAAGCTCATTTTATATTTCTATGAACAAGCTTGTATTTTTCCATTTAATTTACCTAATGAAGACAGTAAAAGATGACTGTGTACAGATAAGACTCACAGTTTCTATCCTGATTGAAACAATACAAGGGATGGAAATAATCCTTCATCTCTTCCTCAGGGGCATTCTTCAGAGACTATGCAGTGAGACTTATTTCATCTGTCAGGCCCCAATGTGGAGAAAGCCACGTCAACCCTCTTACCTAGGGCCATTCGGGCATTTGAGGAATCACATCTTCGAGCAAAGGGCTGAAAGCCTCCTGGGAAATTCCTCACTTGACCAGTGTGTGAGTCCTACAACTTCCATCTCATTTGATTTTTTAAAAACCACAGCAGTGATTCTTTCCTATATGTCTCTATGCTCCACAAGGGTAAGGATGATGGCTCTTTTCTTTCCTGATACGTTGATGCTCAACATATGCTTGAGGAATGAACAAATATTTATTCAATCACTGCAATCTTGCCAACTAAAACACTGGATGTTTGATTTATGTTAACTCTTCTGACTGTCTCAGCAACACGTGAGAAAAGTTTTGCTGGCTGTTGTGATTTTACCGATGCAGAAGCAGATTCAGAGACGCTAATGCGACTATGCTAAGTGAGAACATACACAGCTTATAAGAAGGAAAGCCAGGATGTAAAACCAGATCTTTCTAACTCCAAAGACCGGACTGTTTGATGGCATCCAGCTATTTAGGAGTTTATTTTGATCCCTTAGAGATTAGAAGGCAATATAGATTCCTTTGGGGAAAAAAATAAGTAGAAAGCAGAAGTGATGGAAAGGAGGGTGGGAAAGAAAGGCCAGACAGGCAAGAACACCAAGGAGGAAGAAATTACAGTCACAACAGAAAGAAGCAAAAAAAGAATGGGTGAAGGAAGCAGAAATGGAAAGGGGCAGGGCAAATAAACACAGTAACATATTTTATAGGGTGTAGAAATAAATGTGCAAATGGAGAGAGGGCAAAGACAATTCAAAACAAGCAGGGAAGTTATTTAACCCTATGTCCTAGTTTCTTCCTCAGTGATATGGGGATAACAATAGCACCAACAAAAATAGAGGTGATGTGAGAATTGAATAAGAAAAGTGCCGCCCTGGCCGGTTTGGCTCAGCGGTTAGAGCGTTGGCCTGCGGTCCAGAGAGACCCGGGTTCGGTTCCCGCTAAGGGCACGTATCTCGGTTGCAGTTTGTCCCCGGCCCTGGTTGGTTGTGCGGGTGGCAGCCACTCGATGTGTCCCTTTCATGTCGATGTTTCTCTCTCTCTCTCTCTTCCTCTCTCTCCCTCCCACTCTATTTGAACAAAAGGTGAAAAAATGTCCTCGGGTGAGGATAAAAAAAAAGAAAAAAAGAAAAGTGCCTACCATGGTGCTTAACACAATGTAAAAATGTATTCAACACTGACCATTATTAGTGTGATAAATATCCTATTATGCAATTTAAGGCAACTGTCTTTCCCGTCCCAAGCCTCCATTTTCTCATTGTAAATGCAACAGATGGGTTAGAGTGTCTCTAAAGGCCTTTTCAATGGATAACAATCTATGATCTTATGTCTGCAAATGCACTACATGTTTGTAAATCTGATGAATGATTTATTGAAATGCTGAAGTAACAGTGGTGGGAATCCAGGTAGCAATAAGTAGCTGGAAACATCTCTACTTTGCATAGCAAATCTAAAGTGCAAAAACATATTCAAACACAAACATACAGGCACACAGAATTAAACACGCAGTCAAAAAAAAAATGAAGTCTGTTAAAAGTTTAAAGAAAGGTGAATGAAAAAGTTTTTGATAATTTGTAACAAATAGGAATGAGAATTTGAACATGTATTCACTGAAAACTCTTTCTAGTCTCCTTATTTTTTACACATTTTCCCCTCACTGTTTTAGGTACTTTTCCATATTAAACATAGTTACTGGTGTTTAGGTGAATGAGTACCAACACTTTATTGTTACATATTTTCCAAAATTATCATTTACCTTTTCTTTCCCTGTACCATGATTCTATGAGATAATAAGCCCCTCCTCATATGGTTACATATATAGGCTCTTAAACAGATCATACTCTTAAGCAAAGTAGTTCTATACAAACATTCAGTGATTCTGCAAATCATTTCTATATGCAGTAAGAATGACATAGTTTCAAAAATAAAACGAACAATGGGTGGGAAACCATTTGAAAATGGCAGCTGGAACTCCAATTGTCTGTTTCCGTGCAGGTGGGTAGTAACATTATTACAGACGGTTAAGCTGCCATAACTTCTAAAGGAGTCTGAGTCAGCTTGGTTATGAAAGACAGTGACACCCTTAAGAGATTCATCACCTCCAGTCCTTGGATACTAAAGCACTTACTCACTTGTCCCAGTTAAATGCTACTATTTTAAGTTCAAATTAGAAAGCTTCTTTCGGGTGGTAATGATCGTTTAAAACAAAAAATGTGGGGGGTTGGGGCAAAGCCTCCTTTAAGCATGGCCCATGTTTCCCCCTGACATCCTCAGTCAGGTTTTACTACAATCAGGGCTTCCTTACTCTGTATCAGTAATCATGATCCAGGCCATTAAACAGTTTATGAGCTGCAGACCACTCCTTCCCCACCCCCCTCCATTGTTCCATCACTGGTGTTCAGGATTCTGGAACGGTGTGTATAAACATTACAGCCATGTGTGCTTGACCACATGGGAAGGCATCGGGATGGCCTGGATGGCTTGCACAAGAGGGAACACCCTGGCACCAGCCTCCACCTCACCGAGCCAGCTGTTTGTTTTCAGGTGATTGTTCCTCTTTGACTCCTCAGCCATTTCCTGGAAGAACTGCGGAGAAGCAGTTTATACAAAAGACCCTCGGGACTTTGGGCAACTTCATGATATTTGAAAAAATGCATGACATCGGTATTTTTTTCATTTTATATTCATAGAGACTTTCACTACGGTTTGTTTAATTAACCCTTTCTACCAAGAAGACTTAACTCATGTATCAAAAGTCCAAAATACACACACATATACTCAGCAGTCATTGAAAAGGGATATAAACAGCCTAAAATTTCCACATTGCTTCTTGTATGTATATTTCACATTGCAATCTACACTTTTGATATTTTATAATACGGAAACAATCCCCACTAAGTCTCATCTGGAAGATGGGCCATCCATTGAGTATATCCATTTTCTCTGCATGCTTGCTATTTCAAGTGAAACTACAGTCAAATGAAAGTTGTATTTAAATCCATTTCTTAGTGGAAATGCATTAACTTAATAGCCATCATCAAATTCTGACTACTTTCAGTTTATAACCACATAGGACTTACTATTCAACGAAGGTATAAGGAGAAAATATTCATGTTCCAACACAGGATAAGATGATTCTTGTGAAACCCTAAGAGTGTTCAGACATGGCTCTGCTCTTAGAAGGAAAGTATACTCATAAGTAATTTCACACAGACTTTGACTATTTGGGCCTAAGGGTGATTAAGATAAATATGTCACCTCCTGAGCAAAACAATAAAAAGCAAGCATGTAAGACAAACAATTGAAAATATATTGTTCAAGTGTACAATCTGTTTCCACCATATCTTAATTTAGTGTATTAGAAATGTAGAGTATCTTATAACTGATAAATACTAAATGAGTTATATCTTTTCAAATCCAGAAGGAACCTTTACTCAGCAACAGAGATTAAAAACATCCATCCTTAGATTTTGTTGTTAGTTAAATGAGTCACTCTTTTGGTAATTTTTTCCAAATGAGAACAAACTCAGATGTTAAACAGTTAACTTTATTTAAAGAAATTTAATATTTAGCCCTGACCAGTTTAGCTCAGGAGTTAGAGTGTCAGCCCTTGGACCAGAGTGTCTCAGGTTTGATTCCCAGTCAAGGGCATGTACCTGGGTTGGAGGTTCCATCCCCAGCCCTGGTTGGGGTCATGTGGGAGGCAACCAACTGATGTGTTTTTCTCACATAAATGTTTCTCTCTCTCTCCCTCCCTCCCTTCCACTCTATCTAAAAATCAATGGAAAAATATCCTTGGGTAAGGATCAACAACAACAACAACAAAATAAATCTAATATTTAAAATAGATTTCTAAGCCTCATGTATATAATAGATTTGGACAGATAATCTCTAAATTATTACAGATCTAAATTCCTCTTATACCAAACACTACTTAAAACAAAATAAATTTGTTGCTTGGTTTATCTCTTGGAAAAAGAGCTTTTATTTTTTAAAGTTAAATTCATGTTATTTATGGTATCACTTTTCAGAGATTCTGATCCTTCCGCTTTTTAGAAAGGTAGTATAATTACTATATATATATATATATATATTCTATGAAAGAAGAGTTCAAATAAGCCAATTTTTAAATTAACTATAAGTTTATTTTTCAATCATTTAATTTCAATTCTTTGTTAGGCAAGAAGGGTTCTATTTTTGGATAATCAATTATGACACCCATCTAAAATACAATATAAAAAGAACTCAAAATTTATTCATATTTTAAATATTCCAACCAGTTTACATTGAAAAGCACCAGGAAATATATACCAGATACACAGGATTAGACATTTAAATTCTTGGTGCTTTATTATTATTTTTTTTTATTCAAGACTTTCTTTTTATTGATAAATATAAATGAAAAACCCTTAAAATCAATCTTGGAAAGGAAAAAAAATTCCTTAAGTATGGAGACCTAAAAAAAAAATTTTACCCCAAGATTTGATGTGGAATTAAAAATGAAGGAGGGTTGAGGGAGGTGTGGTGATGAGGAACTGAAAAGGGAGGAGAGAGGGAGGGGAAAATGTGGGTGTAGGGTGGCAAGGGGAGGGTGATCAAATAACTGCTTTCTTGAGTGTTCTGTGGTCGGAGTGTCTAGCTCAGCAAGTCAGATTATTAATGTTCCTGCATCGGCCTGAAGATGCTTACAAATATGAAAATGCACTTTTTAAAAAGGCTTTTGTGAGACTGGGCAGCAGACGGGCATGCATCGCAGTGGCACCGTAATTACAACCAGAACCAAGGCACAAACTGCCCACGTTGTCCAAAATCACAAACAGGTTTGGCATCGCTGGCTGCAGGAGTTTAAAAAAAATCACAGCTTTTGAGGCTTTGGTAGAAAAACTGCTTATCGGGTGGGTGAATCCTGACCCAGACACCTTGATCTTTGGTTCATGACCCTGTCAGAGCCAGACAAGGGCTCGCGGACTATGAATTAAACTGTTTGATCCCTCCGCCCACAGAGACACAAAGCCCTGTACTCTGTCAGCTGTTACATAAGAGTCTCTGGAATCCCAGGATGGTGTTTGTAAATAGCGCTGCCATGCTCAGGGCACCCACGTGTCAAATGTTGATGTGACCGCGTGTAATCAGAAGGGGAGAAAGAATCAACAAGCTCCAAAGAGAAACCTCCCATTTCTCACTCGAATTTTATGAACTATCAGACACTTTATTTACAGAAATGATTTCTTGTTCTGTTATGAAGTATGCAGTAAAACAAACAAAAAGCTAATAATTATCCAAACTAATTAGAGAGTGTCTAAAAGCAATCCTTTTAATGCAAAAACCATGAAAGGTTATAAAAGTGCTGAGAGAATTTTACAGCCAATGGCAAATATAAAATTTCTATGACTTCAAAGTAAGGGACTTCAAACAAAGATGGAAAAAGTGCTGAAAGAACAAACAGATTAAAAAATAAATTAATAGGAACAAGACAGTATATTAGGGATGGAATCTGGGTGTGATATCATTGTACTATTTTCAGGTTCTGGTACTTTACTTTGGAAGCAGCACAACTAATAATTAAGGTAATTTTAATGGGTGCCTTCACTTCTTAATGCAGACAGGGAATAAACACCATGAGGAATAACTCAGAGATATTTCACGTTATATGCTCTGGGTTTCGCTATCATTATTTAAGCCTGTTTTCTTCTATACTCCAACACAAAAAATATATATATACCAATCTGAGGAAACTATAATAAAACACCATCTTGAGAGTTGAGTGAATAGTTCCCATTAAAGTATAATCTGGACATAGAAACCAAATTTAATACTCTATCAAGAAAATAAGTGACTTGATAAGGCAGGTTACAGCAACAGCTAACGAGACATGACAACAGTAATTAAAAATATCATTACTTTTTTTTTCTTTATCCTCACTCGAGGACATTTTTCCATTTTTTGTTCAGATAGAGTGGGAGGGAGAGAGAGGAAGAGAGAAACATCGACATGAAAGGGACACATCGAGTGGCTGCCACCTGCACGACCCAACCAGGGCCTGGGACAAACTGCAACCGAGGTACGTGCCCTTAGCGGGAACCGGGTCTCTCTGGACGGCAGGCCGATGCTCTAACCAATGAGCCAAACTGGCCAGGGCAAAGTATCGTTACTTTGTAGCATCCACAGAGCTGTGAAAATTTTCTAAATGATAAAAGTAGCAAATAAAAAAATATCAATACTATCTACACCATACCTAAATGGGAGATCTCTTGTGTCTACACCTGATCATAGACAATTCTGTTCTCTGGTGAGAGCAGTCCATCCGCCAAAATTCACGGCTCTATGTTTTTCTTTTGAATAGACTGTATCTTCTGTAGTAATTATTTATAAAAAAGCAAAGCTAAAAATATAAACAACAAATCAAAATATTCCATTTTCTATATATCTAATTTGCTTGAAAAAAATTGTAATTTTAGAAGTGCATTTAAAAAGCAAAGGTGGAGTACTACACCCAAACCCAAAAAACACCTTTTGAATATTGTGGAGATACCTGTATAAAAACCTAATGTCAGCTGGGGTTGTTCACAAAGTGTTAAGAGAAACAAGATGGGTCAATACAAGTAAGCTACTCATTTCTCCCATAAGGAGGACCAGACCTATAGTCTACCTATTGCTTTCCTTAATAATCAGTATGTCAACTTCTTGATGGGTTAAAGGTTCTAACATGAGTGTCTAACGTACACCTATCACAAATATACAACAAACTTACAAGTGCCATAATCATACTTTTAAAACGTCAAATTCTGGGTCATTTCCACAGCTCTTCCTTGAAAAAGTAATGATCACAGCAAATATATGAAACCACGACATTTCCTTATTGAGTAGAATAATATGGATGCATTATTAAAGCTGAATGCTTCTGTATCATTGAATCTCTCCCACCCCAGTTATCACTCATGGCCCCAAGCTACGGATCCAACTGGCAGCAAACCAACATTCTCATCAGAATAAGGGAGATAAGCGTTGCTCAACAAGAAGAATGTCTGGTATCTAGAATTACATCAAGTTAGAAATTCAAATAAACCAATCCCAAGTAAGTCACCCTGTGTGTCCAAAATTATAAGTCTTAATTTCATAGGGACTAGTCCTAAAAAGCTATACTCATTTTACCATTAATAAGTCTGTAAAAATCCTGTTGGTGTTTGTAAAGACTGTCGCCATGTGTAGCAAAACATGGAGAGCATCAACATTCTGACCCGAACTTTTTGTCTTGACATCACAAAGACTGCTCCAGAGCAGTTTCTTTCTCAACCCTATTTTACATCTATAATGTACTACAGAAACAGTACACAGCACAGTATCAGTACACAGAAACAGAATTCTTTGTTTAAACCCAATGAAATGTTTTGCCATTTTAATTTTAAAAACAGATAGATGATAATAAGTGGAGATATAAACAGTTAAGATAAAGTTTGGAAGTCTACTCTGTGCCCTTCTGTTTTCACATAGACAAGAAATGTTAACGCAAAACAAAAATCAACAACCACAACAAAATATCATCTAAGATTTGTCCTTGTTTCTAGATTAAACTACACACTTGGCAGCAGTACAAAGAATGGCAACTTTTATAGACATTCCTTTTGACATTTGGGTTACATCTCCTGAATTAATTGAAAAATGGCTAAGTAACTGAATATATTTGAGAAAGGTTCTTGCAATTACACATTAAACCCTGTTCACCAAGTCCCCTAACCTATCACCTGTCAAATGAAACATCCTATAGGCTCTTATTCTCCACTAAACACAATGGCAAACTTTTGTGTAATTAAGTATCCTTCTCATCTATGAGAGAAAGGCAACAACATACAACTCGTTGGCATCCTAGTTCTAGAACAACATGCTTCACCTCATACAGTTAAATTCAAGCTACCTACATTTCTTTGTATGAGACATGAGATATTTCTGAAAGCCACATGCTATACATTTTTTTTCCCTCACCTGAGGATATTTTTCCATTGCTTTTTAGATAGAGTGGGAGGGAGGAAGGGGAGGGAAAGAGAAACATCAATGTAAGAGAGAGACATCGATTGGCCACCTCCTGCAAGACCCTGACAAGGGCCAGGGATCGAACCTACATGCCCTTGACAGGGAACTGAATCCGAGACTCTTCGGGCTGCAGGCCGAGGCTCTAACCACTGAGCAAAACCAGCCAGGGCAATGGTATGCATTTTTATAACAACTTTATATCATTAACATAAAATAAAATTCACTCTTTTAAAGTGTACAACACAGTGTTTGTTAGAGTTGTGCAATCATGGCTATCTAGTTATAGAACATTTTCATCACCCCTAAAAGAAACTCCATACTGATTAGCAGTCAGTGCCCAGTGCCCCTTTCCCCTATCCAAGACCCGAGCAATGACTGATCTACCCTTGGTCTCTTTAAATTTGCTTATTTTGGACATTTCATATCAACTGAAGCATCCTATATATGGCCTTTTCTTTACTTCTTTCAAGGTTCACCTGTGTTGTAGCATGTATCAGTAATTCATTCCTTTTTATTGCTGAATAATATTCCATTGTGTGAATATACCACAGTTTATGTATTTATGAGTTGATGGACATTTGGGTTGTTCTAATTTTTGGTAAGTATTAATCATGCTGTTATAAATATTAGAAGTTTTTGCATAAACAACAGTATGCATGTTAAGTCTCCTTTTATGATCTCCCCTATGTAGTCTATATTATAGCTATAATTTTATTATTAATAGTAATGAGGAAGTAGAGCACAGTGGCTAAATTCAAATCTTAGCATAGCCACATACCGGATGTGTGAACTTGGGCAAGTTAGCTAACCTCATTGTGCTTCAGTTTTCTCACCTGAGATGGGGACAATAATAATAACACTTATCTCTAGAGTTGTGATGAGAATTAAATGAAATAACTTGCCCTGGCCAGTTTGGCTCAGCAGTTACAGCATCTGCCTGAGGACTGAAGGATCTCGGGTTCAGTTCAGTCAAGGGCACATACCTGGGTTACAGGTTTGATCCCAGGTCCCAATTGGGGTCATGCAGGAGGCAACCAATCGATGTGTCTCTCTCACATCCATGTTGCTTGCTCTCTCTCTCTCCCCCTCCCTCCCTCCCCCTTCCACTCACTCTAAAATCAGTGGAAAAATATCCTCGGGTAAGGATTAACAAAACAAACAACAACAAAATATAACTTACAATACCATAAATCATCAACACAACTTAAAATATTTTGAACACAAAGGCATTTCATGCAAAAGATATGTAAGTAAAAAACATTCTCGGGTGCATTTTGAGAAAGCATGGTAGCACAATCACATAATTGATGAAACAGAATGTATTAAACTTTTGTGTTTTCAGAAAAAAAAAGTTTAAAAAAAATCTCATCATGAGATAAAATGGTACAGAATTAATAGACACATACACATATATAAGTTAAAACTGGGGAACTCTGACTAAGACTGGGAGACTATATCAATGTCAGTACCCTGGCTGTGACATTATACTACAGTTTTGCCAAATGTTACTGCTGGGAGAAATCAGGCAGAATGTGCATGCCCAATTAGTATTATTTCATACAATTCCATATGAATCTACACATACCTCAATAAAAAATTTACGTAAGAATATGTAATCCCAGTATTAACTGATTAAAAGTCATTAAACTGTATGCGGACAAGGCAGGACTTTTATGAGACAATTGCCACAGCCTTTAGAAGTTACATAGGGAAAAAGCACCATCATTACTACCATCAATACCATCACCAAGACTGTTTACATTAGTTTTCTCTTATGATTGAGAATACATTACACATTTTCTAATTAAATGACATTATTTTTGCTAGTTCTATGTAATTCATTAAACATTTTTCCAGTTTTTTTAAATGTTTTTATTGATTTTTTTTTAGAGACAGAGGAAGGAAGAGAGAGAGAGAAACATTGATGTGAGAGAGACACATCGATGGGCTGCCTCCTGCACTCCCCCTACTGGGGATCAAGCGCACAACCCAGGCATGTGCCCTGATGGGGAATTGAACCGGGACCACTCAGTCCATGGGACAAAGCTCAATCCACTGAGCCACACTGGCCGGGCCATTTTTCCAGTTTTCATTGAGATGCAATTGACATATAACATTGTGTAAGTTTAAGGTATACAATGTAATTGTTTGATGTGTGTGTGTGTGTGTGTGTGTGTGTGTGTATGGAAATGATTACCACAATAAAGTTGGTAACTATGTCCATCACATCACAGTTATAATTTTCATGTGTATGTGTGTGATGAGAACTTTTAAGATCTACTCTCTTAGCAAGTTGTTTGTTTTTAATTGGTTTTAGAGAGAGAGGAAAGGAGAGGGAGAAAAACATTTATGAAAGAAACATCCATCAGCTGCCTCCTGCACAACCCCTAATGGGGATTAAGCTGGAAACCTGGGCATGTGCCCTGACCTGGAATCCATCCATTGACCCGCTCAGTGCATGGGACGATGCTCTAATCAACTGAGACACATTGTCCAGGGCCAAGTTTTCAATATACACCATATTGGTAGCTATAGTGACCATGCTATACATGACATCCCAGAGCTTACTCATCTTACAAATGGAAGTTTATACCCTCTGACAACCCTTACACCACTCTCCACACCCCTCTCATTCATTAAATCTTGACTGAGTAGGATACTACTAGGTTCTATTAGGGAATAAAAAGACACAGAAATCAGATTTCATACTGTATCTCAATAGATATAAATCTCATTTAAAAGAAACCCTTATAGTAGTTTCAGTGACGCAACCAGTTCATTTTATGTCCTAACCTGTCCTTCAAAAACACTTCATCCCAATTTATTCATCTCTTAATTAAATTCTCAGATTATTTGGAGCTTGATTTCAAGTCAGTTTGAGTAACAACCCTTAGTCAGTATAAAATACTAAGTTCTAAATTCTTAAGACTGCAGATAGGTTGACATTATCACTGAATTTATTTTTAAACAAAATATTGAAAATTCACCCACTATCTATTTCTCCTTTTTGAAACCTGGCACATTTACTGCATTTCATGATAAGTGGAGAAAGCATACATCAAAGCTGATAAAAATTTTCTATTTTGGAATGGGCAACCAAAATTCATTTTATTGAGAAAAGATTATATATCTATCTTAAGTCGGTGATTTTCAGCAATGTACAGTGTAGGATCAGAATAATGCTGGAAATAAGTAGATAGATACAATTATTTTTGGCTTGCAGTCACAATGATTCAAGTGCTCACTTTACCCTCTCCCCTTCAGCAACTCTTCCCTCCTACTATATACCAAACCAACAGATGTAGTCAATAACCCCCTAAAATTGTCACAGCATTCACTATGCTTTTGCAGTGAGTCAAAATAGAAATTGGAGACCCAGACCAAGGAAATACTGTATATTTGGCAAAATCATTTGTGGCTGTGTTCTTCAACACAGTTTCCAAGATAACCACCAGCTCCACTTGGCAACCTGAGTTTCCCACAGTTAAGACTCCCATTGTAAACTTGGCTTGTGAGATATTTTCCTGCCACTGGCTTTGGTGCCATTACTACTCTTAAAAACTACTGTGAAATGGTGGCATAATAGTTGAGAGAAAATGTTATTTTGATGAACCAACCCTATCCACTGGTTCAGCATTTTAACCTGTCCTCATGATAGAGAACAATTACAGTACAACCATCTATATGGTGTTTATAAACCAAAGAAAACTCCATCTAGTAATTTGAGATGCTAGGTAAGACTATTAAATTCTATTAATCAGCAATAGCAACAGTTGAACTGGCAGTAGAAACAATTAGAGCATAAAAAAGCAGAACCAGTATTTCTAAGTATTAGACATTCTAGAATGTCAAACATTTATAGCTTTTATATATATATATATGTTTTTATTGATTTTTTTAGAGAGAGAGGAAGGGAGAGAGAGATAAAAACATTGATGTGTGAGAGAAACATCTATCCTATCCACTGCCTCCTGCATGCCCCCCAGTGGGGATAGAGCCACAACCCGGGCCTGTGCCCTGACCTGGAACAGAACCAGGACCTCTCAGTCCATGGGATGATGCTCACTCCACTGAGCCACGCCGGCTGGGCAAACATCCATTGCTTTTGAAGACATTTTATTTCAAGATAATTTCATAAGAACTCATAAGAATTTACCAATTTTGATTCAGGGCAGGAAGCAAAACAGAGTTTCTGCCTAGGTGTGTCTGTGAATGAATCATAAGAAGGGCTTTTTAATGAGGTCAGCAAGTAAGGAAATACATTCAATGGTGACATTTGGCTCACAACATTGTGTATGGGTGGAGCCTTGGAGAGATTGATAGAGAAATTCTAACTTCAGCAAGTGAAACCAAAACATTAACTCCAGTTTTTATTACCTAATACAAGTCCAGTGCCCAAACAGGACTTTGGAAGTCTGTCATAACAAGTCCCCAGCAGGTGCATTTCACTTGTTCTGAAAGTGATATTGACCTATCCATGAGTAGGCCCACGTGCCACTACATCAAAATCACAGCAATCCCTCTGGCTCCTGGCATGGACCAGCACAATGCCAGATCTAACTAAAGCATTAAGAAAATAAGTGTTTGGTAAATGTGTGAATTTAAACAAAGCAGGGACATCCCTCATTCTGAGTTAATTTCTCATTAACCATTAGTTCAATTTTTAAAAATAAGTGAAGCAATATTATAGTTTAAGAAAAACTATCTTATGGTGGTCCACTATCACTCCCCTAAAATTCAATTACCCAAGACAGTTGTATCTACGACATTTTTTTGGATGGTCTAGGTGGAACTAACTCTCACAAATATGGTAAAGGAAGAACTGAGGTTATGTCTTCTATTATAACCTATTTATTTCATACCTATTCATGTAATTTGTCTTTTCTGATAAATGAAAAGGTGGAACTTTTGTTCAGATTGGTGAATAATACGCACCTCTCCTTATAATCACTGAAGCTCTCATAAAACATTAATTAGCAGCTATTTTCAGCATGCAAATAGTATGCATAAAATAACACAAGGGTCTAAATTTGATAACAGGAAAAAAAAAAACAAGGCTTCACAGTCACGATCAAAATTATTAACTAATATAGGTAGTCTTACTTATCAATGTAAGTGGAAAATACTATATCTATTATTATTTGAATAGCTTGAAGGCAATATATGCCACAACATTTGAAAAGTCCCCAAAAAGTAGTTAGACACTAGTCTATTAGCAAAAGAAAGTGTTTATTTTTAATTCTGAATTGCTGAAATAATTAACCATAGTTTTCTCAGCAAATAGTTACCATTTATGCTAAATTCTTGTTTTTTTTTCTTTTAAACATTTTATGAGAAATAACTAACCAATTGAGCTATTTCTATACCACAGAGATGAGGAATACTCCTGAACCCTTGTTCATGTGAAATAACCCCTAGTATCAATGATTAAAGTAAAGTTAACTGCTTTTTCAGAGATCAAAATACAAAGAGTTACAAAATGAACTATTGAGGTCAAATGGTTTCAGAAATATTATTTATGGAGTAATGTCTATTATTGTGCTTTTCTTCTTCCCACCTTTTAATCATATACATACCTTATAAACTTAAGCTTGACTGTCCAATCCTTCACTGACACCTCTCTGCTTAATAACATTAAAAAGACCAATATTTACTGTGTTGAAATGTATATTCTATCTCAAACCTATTGAAACACACATGCAAACATGTAAAAGAATATAACTCCCCTCCAGTATTTCAACTTTCCATTAAAATACAAATATGATTTCATTGGTCAGGCAACAATATTCACAACCTTAAACCAAACAAAATCAACATCTTTTCCTTACACATCTCAACTTCCCCTAAGATGCCATCTACTCTTATGATAAATCATTTGTTGATGATCATTTTTGGATTTGGCATTATTAACCCGGACTGGAGAGGGAAAATTACAATATGTGATTTTAGATTTTAAGTTCATATATGTATCGAACTCCCTAGACAAACAAATATAAAAAACATTTCACTAAATTTTAAGCAAACAACAGGAAAATAACCCTTCTTTCAGTTCCTAAACACTAGATGAAGGGGGGGGGTCACTCAATGCAATTAAAAGTATGTCATGAAGGCAATAGCCCGCGAATAACATAACCTTCCTGGGAGTCTATCCAGGCCACACTTTATTTTGCCATAGGTAGAACACTCTCCATAGAAACTCTGTTAGCTTAATAACACTAGACAAGAAGCCCCAGTGAAAAGATTCATCAAGATTCGAGTGTGTGTGTGTGTGTGTGTGTGTGTGTGTGTGTGTGGAGGAGGAGGAGGAGGAGGAGGAGGAGGAGGAGTAGGAGGAGGAAGAGGAAAGAGACATAGAGAAAGGAAGAGATAAAAGACCTAAGAAAAGAGAGCAACCAAGAGAGAAAGAGAAATTTGGACGGGACTGTTAAAAATGTACTCTCGACTTCTCTGTTTCTTTGCTGGGATTGGGTTTCATTTCTTTCGGCGCCCCTGACCTTGCAGTCTTCCAACTCTCCAGGCTCCCCCTCCCGTCTGCCCCCTCCCCGGGCCTGCGCCCGCCTTTGTGTCTGCCTGTCACTTACCGGGAGCCCAGCGGAGCGGATTCGGGAGAAGCACAAAGCCAGGACACAGATTTGCCCACAAATTCTCTCACACACACTCCCCAGGCTGCAGGGCACAGCCCATTGCAGAGCTGATGTGTCTTGAGAAAGTGGGCTCTAGTCTTGTTTGGGGACCAGAGAAACTATTCGTGCCTCTCTCACTCGGCGCCACTAACAAAACGCGCGGACTTAAGGGGGGGAAAAGCCAGAACCCCACTTAGTGGACTCCAGTTTCACTCCCTGTGACATTAGCCCAAAGCCCAAAGGGGGCACGGGGTGGATGGGGCCAATGCAGACCCAGACCCAGACCCAGACCCAGACCCTGGGCGACAGCCGATCAAAGGGTCGAAAAGCCCCGTCAGCGTTCTTCCCGGGGTGGGTGCGGGCAGCCCGAGACTCCTCTGACTTACAGGAAAGAAGGGGAGTGGGAGGATCGCAGGGAAACGTAGTGGCCCCCAAAGCTGAACTAGTTTAGAAAGGAAAGCAAAGAAAAATCACTTTCCCGTGGAAAACCGCGGCTCGGAGTCACAAAGGTAACTTTTCCGGGTTCGGAGGAGAAGAGCAATAGCCGGAGAGAGGCGAGAACACAGAACTATAGGTTTAAAGGGGGGTGGGGGGGAATTAAAACTATATTTGTCAGCCATGTTGAAGAGGCTCCAGTAATTTGTGAAGCTTCCCTCTTCCCTCTTGGTATTTGTGGGTGACACTGCAGGGTGAGCTCCCCCGTCCCTGGAAGCCCGAGAGAAAGCAAAGGGGAGAGGAAAGGGAGAGTTTCGCGGCAAAGGCAAGCGCTCTGACCTCGTTCTCGTCCCGCAGCCTTGTAGCAATGCAGCAGTTGCAGTCGGGTCTCCTTTCTAACAAATCCTAAAGGGCAGCCATCTTGCTTCCTTCTGCTTCTCTACGAAAGCAGCCTAGCCTCCGCATCAATATTCATAAGGCAGTTTGACGTCTGTTCTCATCACTCGGCGGGGCTGGCGTCTCGGGGCGGCCGCGCCGAGGGGGCGGACGTGACTCGCATGCCAGCCGGGCCTGGGCGCGCGGCGCTCGCGGGGAGGCGGCGGCCGCCGAGCTCTCCTCCTCGGCCGCCTCTGCACCGCCGCCGCCCGGCCTCCTCCGCCTCCTCCTCCGCCCGGATTCCGCCTCCTCGCCCGGCCTCCGCCGCCGCCCTGAGGCCCTGCGCCCCGCTCCCAGGGAGTCACCCCCTAGCCGGGGCGGCCCGCACCAAGGCCGCGGCACGCGGGCGCCGGACACTGGGGCGCGCGGTCCCGGCCGGGCTGCCCTCGCGCGGTGCGGCGAGCGGCGCGGGGGGAGCGGCGCGCCCGGCTGAGCGCGGGGCGAGGGCGGGCGCGGGGGAAGGTCCAGCCCCCGGGCACCGCGGCCAGCCCCGGGGCACCCGGGACCCTCGGGCGCGTCTCCACCCCGTGAAGGCGCGGGGCAGGCGCGCAGGGGGGAGGTAGCGTGGGTGCCTGGCACGAGGATGCGAGACCCCAGGTTAACCTTTTAAACTTTTTGTTGGTACCTCACTCCACCCCCCACCCAGAGGTATCTGCACACCCCTCGCCCCCGCGCGCGCCCACCGCCGTCCCGCACCCTCGCACTGTCCCTTGCGCTCACCTCCTTGCGGGCACCCCAGCACAGGCTCCGCGCGCACCCACCTCATCCCGCAAAGGCCGGCACCCCCATCCCCTGGTAGGCTCCCCGTGCACCGGGTTTTGGCATCGTCTCCACACTGTCACTTTAATCTTGCCGAGCAGAAGCACCCCCCAGTTTCGCCGAGGGCAAGTCCTTAGTGCATTAAGGGCCTGTAGTTTTAAAGACTCGACAAATTAGGAAACTGACTGAGTCCCGCTACTCCCCGCCCCGGCCCACCTTCTGTTTACTTTGCCACGTGGGCCGAGAAGGAGAGGGATTCTCACAGATCCAAGAGGAATTTCTCAGTGACTCTACTTCTGGCTAGATTGGGTCGTAAGAAATAAACCTGCACCGTCAAATGCTTAAGTTTACTTCTGTAAGAGCCTCTATTGTACAAAAAAATTTCCACCGTGTAGTTGAATAACGAAGACATCGACCCATAAAGGATAAAATTCCTAATGACGGACGCTCGATTTTCCCTGACGTTCCGGACTCGATAACTATGCCCGTCCATTGAAAGTTGTTCTTTTCTGTTACCGAGTGCTTTTACTTATCTCTTTAATGTTCCTTTTTCTAATCATAATTTTTATTTAAAAATGAGATAAAGAACAAAGCCCATATGAGTTATTTCGAATAGCAATTTTTGAGATTCGCCCTCTATCTTAAAGAAGTTTTCGCGTCACTGACATTCAATTTTTAAATACTTATTTCAGGCACATCGGTTATAGGATCACTACATTGTGACCCTTTTAAGTCAACACAAATTATTTCGTGTATCCCATTTTTTTGTGTGTGTCTGTAATTTCCTTACAGGTAGAGTCTTTTGCTAATTTTATGAAATCGGAATAGTTCACTCATTGAAAAAAAGTGTATCAAGAGAACTCTTTCTATGTGTCACATTGTTACTAAGAAGAATGTTTAAAGTGTGTTCTAGGGAAACATTGTTTATTCCATTTTGAGACAAAGTTGACTCCGATTTCTGATTTTGCATAGGCTAAGCAAAATGGTTCATTTTCTCCTAAGTATTTCATTCTGTGAAAATGAATTTCTGTCTTTTCTAACTGTACACTAATGTTTGTCGGAGTCTTGGCAACTGCTAATGGACTTTAAGCTGTTTAGGAGGTTTCTTGGATTTACTTTTCAAGTCCAAAAACTAAGTTTTTCAAAGACTTGGACATACATCTGTGTCGTGCACAGTACAGCAGAATTTTTAAAAGCATGGGTTTGGGAGCCCAACAGACTTAAGTGAATCTTGACTCTGTCCTTTACTAAATGTGTGACCTTGAGCATGGTACTTTGTGTGTATCAGTTTTCTCATCTGCTACACACCCTCTAAAACAACAAGGTTGTGATGAGTAAATAAAACACTAAGTGCGTGCCCAGGTAGTTATTCCTATTAACTAATCATAAGTCGTCTACTTTTCGGAGTTTTTCTTGATTGACTAGAAATATATAATGTCTTCTTACATTGAATAACATGTGGCAAATATTGTATTCACATATGTCTCGTATAAACATCTGCACATTCCCTTAGTTGCTTGTAAGATAATTGGAAAAATGATCCTTAAGGTCACCTCCTTCTCATTTCATCTTTTAAATCTCTCTCTCTCTCTCTCTCTCTCTCTCTCTCTCTCTCTCTCTCTCTCTCTGTATTGTAACAGGTGGTTCTTGTCTATTTGGAATCATACTTGGCTTGTAGTTGGTTTTGCAACAGGCCCTGAACCTTTTCTTGCCAACTGCTTTCTCTGCACCCCCACCCCACCCTTAACCACGTGGCATTTTTTAATTTAAAAGAAAATACATTACTCCTCTTGGCTATTGTGACTTTTTAACAGCAAAAAGGAAGTAAAATTCTAAAGGTCTCCAAGTGTAAAATATTTTAGTGAGATTTCTGTATTGTTGATTTAAAAAAAAAAAAAACTGTTTCTTAGTTGCTATTTCTGGGAAAGAAAAGATGTAGTGCACATAATCAGTTATTTACTGGACATTAATGCACATGTGTATGGGCAATTCAGAGCCAGCTTTTCTTCATTGTGTGCTTTCTTGAAATTCCTCCTATAAGTGTAGATAATCTATTTTAAAAAGATAATTTGCTGTTTGAATTGTTATGAAATTCTGTCCCATTTTTTCCCTCGGACTAGAAATAGCACCACTGCTTCCTTACAGAGACATCATTGCTTCTTTAACAGAGAAAAAAGACGAATAGAACAAGTTCCAGAACATGCTATTCTGTGTTAGAAAATTGACTTGATTGGCCTGGGCACCTGCTGTCTAACTCAGTTGCTAGGTCTCTAAGCCTCTTAGGGTGGAGGCAGTTTCCTGTCTGCTCGGTCCATTAAAGAACTGGCAACAGCAGCTTGCTTTACAATGCAAATATCTTGTGGTATACTAACAACAACAACAAAATAATAGGTGATTCTTCATTTCCTCCCCACTTGCAGAATAAGAAATTTTCTTGAAGGAGTTGATTTCCTCTTTAACAAAGAGAAATAGTTGTGATATATCCTGCTTTGAAAGAATTATAGTGGTTTAACAAAGCATTAAATCATGGCCTGTTGTTTCCCATCTCAGAAAACATATTTCTGAAGTATGACATGATAAAGATTCTCTGCATGCTTAAAAGACAATTGACCTTCAAGCAGCACAACAGTCATTGCTATGAAGGACTTCCTTGTTTCCTTTTGTCTGGTGACATTACTGCACACCATACAAAGGTACATAACATAGGCAGAATGCTAAAGTTTTTTAAAATCCCTAATAGATTAAACATTTAGATGTAACATTTCAATTTATTGATATACACTATTATTAATAAAAACCATTAAAATCTAAAGCCAGGGGTCACAATATTAGGAAGGTCTTGATAGATTCTCTTTTATTAATATGATTTCTGCTTACTTTTTCTCAAACCTTTATTCATATTGTTAATTTCTTGTTCTATAATTTGGAAATTTTAAAGAAATAGATACACATGATATCATTATAACTTACTTCAATCAGGAGCTAGTTAATGTGTGTACTGATTTAATGGGGCAAAAGGAAATGCCAGGAGAAACTCAAATGTCTAATCCTGTTAAAATATTGCCAAAGTCATTATAAAAGAATATTAGGATCATTTGTGGGACAAGCATCATGAAAATGCCTCCAGAAGTATGGGAAACATGTTGCTAATATCAATCCCTTTTCTTTTCATAAATTCTGACTTCATCACCCAGTAACTAATCTTATACTCATCCAAATTTGGTAACTCAATATCCCACTTTCTTTTGAGAGAATAATTTTCCAACTTTAATAATGAACTTCAATAAAGAATAAGTTTTAACTATTAGCAGTTACCTCAGCACCATTTTACATTTATTTAGAATTTTATACTTTTAAAAACATTTTTATACCCTGTTATGTTTTTATGGTAAAGTGTACAGTATTAGGCATAATATTCAAAATCATATGCATATTTAAGGTGGCATTTAATTTAATTCCCATCTTATAAATATGAAAAGTTAGATTAAGTGACTTCCTCAAGGTCATACAGCCTGTAAATAGAGGAGCACCTCTCAAACCCAAGTTTTGTAAATTCCAGATCAGGCCTTTTTCATTATAACAAAATGATCCTCATATCTTTTCCTGCTTATCTTCCTCTAAATTTTTCTCACTTTTGTTAGTACTGACTGATATAGGAATCTTCCCTTCAGAACTCAGAATAATTTTCCATTATTCTTTTTTACAAAAACAAAATAATAATAATAATAATAATAATAATAGTAATAATAATAATAACAATAACCCCAGCAACTCAGCATTTACATTTCCTTATTCTTAGTACTCCTAAACTAATCTAATACTATTTATTAAATACTGGCTATGCACCAAGCATTGGGATAATAGTTTTACACTTTTTTTTAAATTTGAATTAATGCTTATTACAACCAAATAAGGTAGGTAATATCTTGCTCAGAATTAAGAGTTGAGTAACTTGGTTGGGATTAAAAAGCTTGAACCAAGTTCTAAATCTGGGTTTATCTGATTCTAAAGCTCATGTCCTTGCAAGCTAGTCTAGGCTAGCTCCCAATTTTAGAAGATACAGTTATCTATGTGTAGGCCACGTTTTTGTTTGCTTGTTTGTTTGTTTTTTCTTAGCAATAACATCAGTGTCTCCCATCTCTTCCTCATATAAAACAAAAACCCTCTTCTGTCTAAATATTTACTTGGTTTTTCTTATCATCTGCTTTCTACCTCTTTTTGTTTGTGTCCAATTTTATAGTAAAAAGTTGGCATACACGAACTCTTTGGAACAATGATTATATTTGTGTAATAAATGTGATAGCCACTCCCCTGCTCTCCCCTCCCCCTGCCACTTTATCCCACTAGCATATTGTTTGTAAAGATAAGTTCTGCCATCTGTTTTCAGTATGGGTGTAGTGAAAGGAAGCTGTAGCACCCTTGATCTGCTCCTGACTTCCTTGAATGACTGAGGGTTCATTCCTGCCGAACAGGGAAACTGGCAGGTGGTATGAGCGCCACCTACTGAAAGCGTTAATAGCACGTGGGTCTTTGGGGATACAGTCCTCCGAAGGGGATAGCAAGGCATGTTCCCATTGGGAAAACGAATCAGAATCACCTGTGGAGCTTTTGAAAACTATGCATAACTAGGTTCCACTCCTCTGTTCCCTACAGCCTCTTGGAAATTCTGATTAATGAACTCTGGGTTGGAGCTGGAGTAACAATATTTTTCAAAAGATTCAGGGACAATCAAATGTACAAATCTGCTTTACGATCACTTAATGTGTAAAAATACAATGAAAACAATAGATTTTTATACTTAATAGGCACACAGCATTGTCATTCATGGAGCACGTGAATCTCTCTGTGGTCTGGCGGAGCCCTCACACCTGTACAGAAATCTAGCAAAGCTGTCCGTGACTGCCTTTCTGTATTTCAGGTTGATGAACTCCTTTTGATCTCTTTTGTGATAGGTACAAAAATAAATATTTTGGAGAAGGAGATAAATAATTAGCAACCAAAGAATGACTCAGCTTATCAGGGGTCAAAAGGAAAGATTAGGGGGAAATATGAGTGATAGGACTGATACCCCAATGCATTGGGGAGAGAGAAGTATTGGAAGTTGCCCAAGTTGAATTTGTGAAGATTATTTTGAGATTTTTGTTCTTAAGAGAAAATTCTACTGGTTCAGTTTTGTCATATTAAAAAAATTTTTTTTTGTAAACCATTCCTTAATCTAGACAATTAGACAAATTGATTCTGATATCTTTCTTTTTCCAAAATGATGGCCATGCAATGGTTTGTGAGTGTATTTTTATAGCATCATGATAGATATTAGTGCAGGAGCTACAGAGAATAAACTGATTTTAGACCTCCATGAGTTAAATCAATCCCTTTCTCATACTCTGTATGGAAAAGAAAGAAAAAATAAAAAAGGAAATAGGGTAGTTATTATTTGACCTCCAGCTTTCGTCATATATTTTAAAGTATATTTCCATACTGTCTAGAGATGTGTGAAAAAAATCTAATGAGATCTGACTCAGTGCCAACTCAGAGTCTGTGGGAGCATGAGAGGCCGAGTAGTTTCCTGCAAACTCTGCACCACCGACCTGTGTTTAATTTGTTTTCTTACTTTATATTTTAGAGCACAGTATTATTACTATTTAGCAGAAAACCTCATTGATCTGTCAGTAACTAGGCATGCCTCTAAGTTGAACATGGGTTGCTTGCCAAACAATTGTTCTTCATTTCACAATGACTTTTATCCTCAAAGGAATACATTATATTTAAGCAATGACCAGCAAAAAGGGGTTTCTGAAAGAAGGATTGGGATAGAAGGTGAAAAGAAACACACAAACACATACACATGTTAAGTCAGAACATCAAAACAAATCTTAAAGGAGCATCTTACCGGGGGCCAGTAACTTTTATGTCTCTGAAATCTTATGCTCTCTGATCCTAGTTAGACTGGGAAGGGGGAGGTAAGGAAGTAAGAAATATTGGAGGAGGGTGTGTTTAGTTTAGCATGATGGAGGAGGGGTGCTTTGTCAGGTAGGTGTGATCCTAGTGGTGATACTAATACATTTTAGTGAAAGAAACTTTCCTGAATCTCCTTGAATCATAAAACATCAATAGTGCCTGGCTGGTGTGGCTCCGTGGCTGAGTATCAACCCATGCACCAAGAGGTTGCCAGTTCGATTCCGGTCAGGGCACATGCCCAGGTTGTGGGCCAAATCCCCAGTGAGGGGCATGCAGGAGGCAGCCAATCTGTGTTCTCTCTCATCAATGTTTCTATCTCCCCCTCTCCTTTCCTCTCTCTCTCTAACATCAATAAAGAAAAAAAAATGTTTTTTAATTAAAAAAATATATAAAACCTCAATAGCCACTGCCTTCCAGTGAACAAGAACTGAAAGAGTCTCTCTCTAAGTTTAAAACCAGGAAAGGGTAAAATCATAATTTTGATGGATGTAGGCTGCTGTTAAGAGTAAAAATAGATATTAAAAATTTAGAAGAGAAAATCAGTCTGATTTAAATAACACAGTCCAGAATTGTAGTCTAGACTCAGCTATAGAAAACCTACAAAAGAAATAACTTTAACATACATTATCTCGTTTACTAGATACAATTATCTTGGAAATAGGTAAGACAGTATGACTCAACTTATTTTATTTTTAAACATCAGAGAACATGTGTTTAACACATGAGGGGACGTGTCAGAGAGATTAAGTAACTTGCCCAGGGTCACACAGCAGGTGATACATTCTCAGACTTAAGCCTTCTTCATGTTCTTTCCACAAACTAAAGGGAAATAAACAAACCAACTTTAATTCCTTTCTGGAGGCAGAAAAGAAGCTCTAATCAACTTGTGACATTGCATCTTAGGCTGCTCACATTTTCATTTCTTGCCTGTGCTCACACAGAGAGAAGAGAATGCTACAGTGACAGAAACATTTAGAACCAGTGTGTTTAAGATATTATTATTATTTTTTAAATGTAGGTCATCCACTATGGTAGAAATTCTATTCATTCCAAATATGAAGTGAAAGTTAATCAATTACCTAAAAACATTTCTCAGGAAAACAGTAACAAGTTATTCAAAGTCCTGAAAGATAAAATATTGGAGTTCTTTCTTGATTTCTCTCTTCTCAAGCCACAGAAAAAGGTGTTTGGTGTGTTTGGTGTGTGTGTGTGTATTTATTTATTTTAAATATTTTTTCTTTATTGATTTTAGAGAGAGAGGAAGAGAGAGGGAGAGAGAGACAGAAACATCGATGAGAGAGAACAACGATTGGCTGCCCACTGGGGATTGGGCCCACAACCTGGGCGTGTGCTCTGACCGGGACTCGAACCAGCAACCTCTTGGGGCATGGGTTGACGCTCAACCAGTGAGCCACACCGGCCAGGCCTGTATGTGTGTGTTTAAATAAACAAATCATTGGACAAGAAGACATAGACTCACATTTTCATTAAAAAAATAATTAAGAAATATCTATAGTTAATGGAAATAACTTTTGTTTTATTGAATAGGGCTGGAGAGAATGGGTTTTGATAGATTTAGGTCAAATCATATTTTCACACTCACACATTTTCTGAAACCAAAACTCAGAGTGAAACTTTATGCAATACAATCTGGAATGAGTGAAATGTTTTACCCTAAACTATTTCACAAAAAGATAAGTTGCATACAATTTTAGCAAAGAGCAATGTTCTTCAACAGGGCTGCTTGCCAAGCAATAACACTTTATCACATATCCTTGTCTTAAAAAAAAAAAAAAAAGCTAACAAAGAACAAATTTATCATAGAGTTGTTAATTCTTGGGGACACTGATCATTTTACTTTGTGGCTTACATCTGTACTTTTAAACTCGGAGAGACTGCCTGCATCCGCGGATGCGGGGGCAACGCATGAAATTCAGAAGCATAGTGTTGGTGACAAGAGAAAGAATGATAGGCCCTGCCTTTTAGGGGGGACTGTTTGAGTTGCTTTGCTCATAGGAAAGGTTGTACTCTCAATTCAGAGGTTGGAAAGAAGCTAACCAAAGGATTTGAGATAAAAAACTAACCTGGCCAGGGCACCCTCTCGAAAGGATTGTCAGTCTTCCTTTCCATTGTGCATGTGTTGTTCGAGTCTGGATCTCTGGTCTGTGGCAGTCTGTGTCGCAGTCAGCTGTGTCGTTCGCGCTGCAGTCTTCACATTCTTGAGAGGCGTTTCAGCCAGCCCATGAGCACAGCCAAACCAAGTCAAACTGTGTCATGATGGGGGTCTGCCCCGGAAACCCCCATAACACAGAAGAGTCAGAACTGGATATGGAAACGCCGTCAGAGACCATCCCTCATAACGTATCTGTGTGTTTTCGTTTCACGTTAGTGGTGGCATTTCCCATGCTCTGCTGTCTCCGCCTTATCCTACATTAAAATTAAACTCACGCTGTGACAGCTCACTGCTTTATTCTCACTTCCATGACCTTACTTATTCTCTTATCCGGTGACACAATAGTACACAAGGTGTGTCCCCTGCCCTCACAGAGCCCAGAGTCAAGGGGGAAGGCACGGTGACATGTGTGAAGAAAGGTGTGCCAGGCGCAGTAGGAAGGGCGCTAAGCTCGTGTTTGCAGGTTCAGAGACAACGTCTCATGACAGGAACATTTCAGCTGCAATCTTAAGGATGAAGAAGAATTATTCAGGCCAAGTAGAAAGTCGGAGAAGAGCACGTGGTGGAGATAAAGGAGTACGTGAAGGACAGGGGCACAACAGTGGGTGACATGCTGGAAGAAATACGACACATTCCAAGTGCGTTGGATAAGAAGTCAGGAGGGAAAGTGTGCAGGGGATCCCGCGGGTGAGTGTAAATCATGGCAAGTGGTTTGAATTGTGGCCTAAGTGCATTGGGACATATATGGATTTTAAAAGAGAAGAAAATGGTCAGATTTGGACTTTGGACATATCTCTGTAGTTATAGACTCGAGAATGGATTGACAGAACACAATAGCACAGGCTAGGATGCCAGCAAGGAGACAGGGGAAGTCGCTTAGGAAAAACTGGAGTGTCTGGATCAGGTGAAGCTATAGGAAGGAGAGGAGTGGATGGGTCCATGGTGTCGCAGAGGTACAAGAAACGGAGCATAGCAATGACTTTGAAGCAGGGCTGGGGGATGCTGCCCAGGCTTCTGACCTGACCAATGAGATAATGGGTGGGGACTTTCCCTGGAGGTGGAAATGACAGCAAGAGAAGACCTGGAAATAAGAGCTTGGGAGTTTGGGAACGTTAAGTCTGAGGCACCACAGGGCCATCCATGTGGAGATGTGCTGCGAGCAGCTGGATACCTGAGCCTGGAACTTAGAGAAAAGATTCAGATCTATTGTGCTCATCAGGTGCGGGTGGGACGGGAGCTCGGAGGAGGGTGTCAGTGGGGGGAGGGGGGAAGGAGGGACATCTGTAACAAAATTAATTTTATAAACAGGAAGATTGAGAATGGGGAGTTACAGAAGTGTTAGTCATCAGTGTTAAGGACAGCAGTTGAGGAAGATAACCTGGGGCTCTGAGAGGAGGAAAGTCCAGGAGAGAAAGGGGGAGCAGCACCCCGCAGGTGTGAGATGAAGAGCAGCCTGAAAGGAGGAAACCTGAGGTGTGTGGTGCTGTGGGAGTGCACTGAGGACAAGCTCCACGAAGGAGGTCTGACCTGGTTAGTGGGGCCACAGACGCCTGAGCTGTCAGCTGAGACAAGCCCTGAGAGCGATACAGAAGTGGTGCATTCACTGCGACCCTTGGCAAAGCAGCTTCAGTACAGTGGTGGCGCCCGAGGCCAGGTGGCCCCAGGTGGGAGGATAAACACCAAGCGAGGATGTGAGACTGGGATGCCGATGACCATCTACATTTATCTTCAGACAGAGTGGGAGGGAGGGAGGGAGAGAGAGAGAGAGAGAGAGAGATGTGGCCCGACTGATTGCCACCCGCACACCCCAACTGGGGCCGGGGACAAACCGCAACCGAGGTACGTGCCCTTGGCAGGAATCGAACCCGGGAGTCTTTGGTCTGAAGGCCGACGCTCTAACAGCTGCACCAAACCAGCCAGGGCACCGATGACCATCTAAAGAGGTTAGCTAAAGAGAGGACGATGGGGATAGCAGAGGAGATGTGGAGGGAGGTGGGACAGAGGAAAGATTTTTTAAGATGGAAGAGACTTGAGCCTGTTTACTGATAGGAGATAGCAAATTGAGGTGGGTGGTTAAAGATACGGAAAAGAAAAGAGCCCCCTGCTGGCAGGGCTCAGTGGTTGAGCATCCACCCATGCACCAAGAGGTCGCCAGTTGGATTCCCGGTCAGGACACATGCCCAGGCTGTGGGCCCGATCCCCAGTGGGGGGCATGCAGGAGGCGGCCAATCCATGTTCTCTGTCATCGCTGTTTCTATCTCTCTCTCCCTCTCCCTTCCTCTCTCTCTCAAACCAATAAAGAAAAAAACTTACAGAAAAGAAAACTTACTGAACAAAGTTCCTGAAAGGTGGGCTCTTTTAAAAGATTATTCTGCCTACAAGCTGAAGTAGAGGATAAAGCTTATAAAGGAGTGGGGGCCAATTTGTTCAGTGTAAAGTTTTTATTTTTATTTTTTATAGTTCAGGTAGGCTATAGTCCATAGTGAGTCAGTCACACAGGCTAAAAGAGGTCATTTCATTGTGCCCTCCCTCCATCTCTCTTTCTAGTGGGCCCTGCTCACTGACTTTCTTCACAAGTTTTATCATTGCTTTGGAGAGAGAGAAATGGGGTCTGTGAAATGTATTATGAATTAAATGCTGATGGTTTGGACAAGGCTGAGGTGATGTCTGTAATATACAATTCTAGAAGTCAGGGCTTCCTTTAAACACAAGGGTGTATTATAAAACACCACCAGTGATAGATAAATAAATAACGGGTTTTTATGGTGGCAAGAGACTTTCCATGTGGGTGATGTAAAGTGATGGCTGAAGTTTCTGTCCCTGCTTCTTACTGTAGTGGCAGTTCTGTGAGCCAAGAATAGTCAGAAGAATACATACCAAGTATTGATTGCCTACTGAGTACTGGACACAAAGTACGTATTATTTTTATATTCTTATAAGAATCCTATAAGTTAGATATTATTATTTTCAGTTTACAGATAAGTAATGGCTCAGAGAGAATACATACATTTCTACAGTCAGAGCTAGTAAGTGGCTGAACTAACACTAGAACCCAGGTTTATTTCTTTCAGAGGGTGAGCACTTTGCACTGAGCAACCTGATGTATCTTTCAGAAATGTATAATTAAAAATTACCTTTGCTCCACATTTTCCTCGTAGCCATGTGTTATTATACAACTAAAACATCTTCTCTTTAAGACAACAGTGAATACAACATAGGGAAAAATTAGTGTGTGAGGGGGAGAGAGTTGGAAGAAAACTGGATCCAGAAATATAGAGAGTAATTGGGGGGGGGGTGTGATCTCCAGCACCACATATTCCTTCAGCTTGCCCATTTATTCATGCTCTTCGTTTCTTCATTCAATGAATATTATTTTTTAAATGACAGAGATGTTTTCTCCCCCTAGAGCTAAAAGTAATTACACAAGTAAATGCTCACTTCCAATGATGACAAGCACTGCCAGGGAGGAGTTGGGAGACTGGGGAGGGGAGAAGATAAAAGGAAGAATAAAACAGTTTAGAAGTCAACGCAAGCTTTGTTTGAAGAAGGGATAGCTGAGCTTTGAAAAAGCCTTTGGAAAATGAGTAGAAATGAACCGATCTGTGGGGGCAGGAGGGGGTGTCTTGCTCCAGGCAGAGGGCCCTCCGCAGGGGGAAGGTCACGCAGAGAGGGCGGTGGCAGGAGGCCAGCGTGGCTGGAGAGTGCAATCAGACGAGGCTGGTGAGGCAGGCAGGGACCAGAACATACAGCGCCCCCTCGGTCACATTCCGTATGGAGTCGTTTTTTGTCACCTATTAATTCCATCTGCTCAGGATCCATTTTCCCTTCTGTTGGGGAATGACACTGTGATTTCTCCTGGGCGAACCAACCTTCGTACCATGAGGCTCAAGGAGATCAGTTTTAAGGGTAGGTACGTGTTAAACAAACCTTGTCCACTCAGAGAATAAGCTCCATCTCTCCCTGCAGGAATTATTAAGCGGAAACCTCAACCCAAGTCAGGCCAATCAGAACCAGCGAGACCAACTCTCAGCCTTTTGTTGGTGGGAAAACTCTTCTCTTTCTCCGGGGATGGTAGGGACCACGGGATGTAAAACTAAAGCTATGGCAACCAGGAGGGGAAAACTCGATTCTGTCGAAGGAAATGTTTCTCCTGCAGTGTAACAACACGGAGAGAAGAGCTGAGAGATGAGGAGGGTGTACAGTTGAGTGGACATCATTGAACATAATGTCTCAGTTTTGTGAAGCAGTAAATTTCTCTTACCAAGCAAGCCTGTTTGTGACATGTTTTAGTCACTTAGATTTGGAAGGGTCCTAGTTTATTTATTTTTTAATGGTACTAGAAATGAAGTATGGAAGGTAACAGACTCTGAACTGCGGAATTAGCTGAATCCAGGTAGGAAAAGCGGCAATGAGGACCCCCCCCCCAATCCCCTTTCTTTAGCTGAGAAATGAACACAATAGTTGCTTAACTTGCTATTTTTGGTATCTTGGGCCTCAGAGCATGGGTCTACTGACACTGGAGATTAGAGGATGTGTTTAGGAAAAACATCAGGGATGTATTGGTTCCTCCTGTGAGGTTTAGTGAGGTCCTTTATGAAAGCGACAAGCCGCAGTTAAAGCTGGTTTGTCAGGAGGCAGTGAAAATACTCAGAGTAACCCTTTAGGCTTAGCCCTTATCCTGACATCCCAAAGAACTGAGAGTTAGGAGCATTTTAACTCTTTGAAGTTTGAAAAGTCAGGGCCTCTGCTCTAACCTCAAGTTAGAGCTAGCAAAGGTGGGAAGGGCAGAATGAAATGTAAAAATAAGATTGAAACCAGGACCCCATTCATCCTTGGGGACAGAACACACATCAAACTCCTTTGGCATCTAGATTCAAGAGTTAGGCATCCATGCTAACTCTGACTTTTGTTGCTAACTCCTCCGCTGAGTTTACTGGAAACAAATAGATTGTAGAGTTTACTAAGCTTTGAAAGGAACTTGGGTTTCCAGAGAAACTCAGCCACCCATAACCTCGGGGTTGTGATTGCTCAACCCCTATGGCAATGCTCAGTCAGGATCCTAACGCCACACCAACAGAAACGGATTAGTGAGATGTGATAATTAGAAAGTAAATACCCCCCAGGGCCTTTCTCAGCTGTGGCCACACAGGACAAATTATAAGGGAAATCATTCCAGAAGACAGTTTCAAGAGCAGACAGAAGTGCTCCCCAAGAAATTCACTCTGAAGCCAAGACAAGGGACCCCTCTGCTCCTGTCCAGCAGGATACTACTGTATATGCAGATGGTATATTGCATGCCACCCGCCTCCCATTCCCCCGTTTTTTAAGTAGAAGTTGTTATAGTAGTTACTTTGTTTCCTCCTCCCAGATGTACATTTGTTGGAGATAGTTAAATGTATCATTTTTCAATGGATTTCTGAGCCATGAGGAATGCATATTAATAAGAGAATCTAGACTCGAGCTAGATGCGGTAACGAGATAAAACTTGAGTGGTACTGGTACATATGATTTTTATCCCATATGATATCATTGCTTAATGTAAGCTTGGGGAATTTTGAATTTTTAGGTATAAAAAAAGATATGTGGATGCTGTGTAGCCAAGAGGTGAACTGTAATACATAGGTGTGTTTTGGCCTATCCAGAATCCACTTTTCCTAGGTCTACTCCCTGATTTTCCCAGTGAAATCACGCCCCCGCCCCCTTCATTACAGGTGATTAGGTGAGTCTGATTTCAATTTCAGCTTCAGAAGGTCAGCATCCACACAGACCTGGCCAGTCAGAACATGGCAGACCTCCGGCTTGAGTGATTGTTTCTGGACATCTGTCCCACCTGTTCATATTGTAGTCAGTTAAATCAAAAGCAGTGAGACAGTCCTGGGACTGAGGAAGAGGCATTTTCTTTCTGCTGGGTTGCTGCAAACATAGAATACAAGCCTGGAGTGTCTAGCGCCTATCAGAAATGAAGCCCCTACCTGACAATAGAGCTAAAATGGACAAAATGAGAGTAGAGGTACAGGGAATGAGACTCAGTCTTGAGGATACCATCTGAGCCACTTCATCAACCTGAACCTAATAATCTACCTTTGAAATTTTTCATTATGTGAGTCAATACCACCCACCCCATTTTCCCACTTCTTTTTTGGGCAGGGGAGGAACAATCTGGTTTATGTTGGGTTTATTTGCTTCCCAATCGCAAGAGTCTTTAACCCAAGAGCAATGGGAAGTCATGAAATAGATTTACTCAGGGGAAGGATGTGATCAGACTTGAGAATTTTGAAGATCAAATTTTGATTGAGTATCTCTTCTTGAATGCCACTAAAACCTTTCCCATTCCATTCCCAAAAAGTAATAAAGAAGAAGAATCAGGCAAGTGACTTGTACCTATAATTGCATCCAATGTTTGTAGTGAGACCAAATGTAACTGTGGTTAGGGGTAATCACTGGGGACAAGGTCGATGAATGTTATAGACACATGGTGTCTAAATAAGATTGGATTTCCCTTTACTTTGAAAATTTTATCCATGTTTACTTTATACATTTACAGATCGAGTTAGCATTTCAAAGAAGAAATGACTAAATCTCTGGCTCATTCTCTAGCTGTGAGTTGAAAATTTGAGAAGATGGTAGGCAGAATTTCTTTTTCTTTTCCAAGATAGGAATATATTGAGTATTTTTTATGAAAAGATGAAAGAAAATAGGCCCACCAATTGATATAACTATCTATAGCAAGATTAAAAATAATTTATTAGCATTGCTATGTCACATGCTCATACATTGATTAAGATTAAGCAGAAATGTTGGGTATTTTCTAATGAAGGTAGACATGTTCAACTGTCTTCTGGTATATCTTATAAACTAAGCTATTATTTTGTAATTCTTCTTTTAATTTTAGCCAGTGGGTAAAAGTAAAGTATATATCTGTTGATCACATTTTGTTGTTGTTGTTATTAATCCTCACCCGAGGATATTTTTCCATTGATTTTCAGATGTTTCTCACAGCTAGAGAAACATCTGTGTGAGGGAGACACATTGATTGGTTGCCTCCCGCACAACCCTGACCAGGGCCAGGAATCAAACCTGCAACCCAGGAACGTGCTTTTGACCAGCAATCAAACCTATGACCCATTGGTCCAAGGGCCAAAGCTCTAACTGCTGAGTAAAACCAGCCTGGGCTGTTGATCACATTTTTAAAAAATATGTTTTTATTGATTTTTTTTAGAAAGAGAGAGAAACATCGATCAGCTGCCTCCTGCATGCCTGCCACTGGGGATCAAGCCTGTAACCCGGGCATGTGCCCTGACTGGGAATCGAACTGGGACCTCTCAATCCATGGGACGACGCTCAGTCCAGTGAGCCACACCAGCTGCACTGTTGACCACATTTTTAACAGAATTTACTGTCCTCTACTTCATCTCTTTCCTCCACTGTGGGCTGGATTGTAGACATAATATTATGAACCAGTGTTGACTATGGGCTATACAGATGAGGCCAGTGCTTTAGAGGAGGCAGAACAAGGTACAGGTAACTTGATTCCCTTAATGACCTCCTGGATTGGAGCCACCTACCTACCTGGTACCACACATGAGAAATAAGTAAGCTCTGTATTATCTAAGCGGTGCATTTTGGTATCTCTTTATTATATCAGTTTAGCATGTAACCTAAGTACATATCCATCAAATACAATAGATTATTATGTCCAAGTAATCAGGTGTGGGTATGTGTGAGTGTGTGTAGCAGATTAAGTGACCAAAAACTAAGTGAAATCCAACGTTTATTCTCATAATGTGGAGGTAAATGTTTTTCAGATTAGGATGCATAAGAATTTCCCAAGAAGCTTATTTAAAAAGACAATTTAATTCTATCTAAATATATACAGAACTTGAAACATTTAATTCTGCATGTTCTAAAAATGCTCTTGAAATATGCTAAAATTATAAATAATGATTAAATTATAGGGAGTGGCTGAGAATCTATAATTTATATCAGAAAGTTATAAAGCGAGAGACAGAATTTTTGCTGCAACATTCAGTTCCATGGGAAAGAAATAGAAATTATAAAATTCAAATTAAGCAAGTTTAAGGATAGAATGACAAGCTTAGTACTTGTTTTGTGGGTGTTTCCATAACTTTCTGAAGCAGCAAGAGGTAAGAAAACAGATATGAAAAAGGAAAGGAAATACTAAACTTGACCTTTACTCGGTTATAATCCTCAAATCTAAAAAAAATTTTAAAAAATTTTATCTGATAATGCTTGGAGGAAAACAAGAGCCAACCTGGGGGGTGGGAAGGAAACCCTAAGCTGTACAGGTTTAAACTCCTTGTTTTTGTTGAATTATGTGTCTTCTATCTTTAATATATACAAAGTGTCCCCAAAAATGTATACAAGGTGTCTGTAGATTCTATTCCATGTTTAAAATGAAATGTACTTTTATTTTATTGTATTTATTAATTTGAGAGAGAGAGATTGATAGATTGATATGTTGTTCCACTTATTTATGTATTCATTGGTTGTTTCTCATATGGGCCCTGACCAGGGATCAAACACACAACCTTGGCATATCAGGATGACATGCTAACCAACAGAGCTAACCTGGCCAGGGCCATGAAATGTATTTGGATAAACACTGGCTTCATAATTATCCAAAGTTGTGTACACATTTGGGGGGGGGCACACTTTATTCGCTTTAAAGAAAAGAAGGCCTGTTTTTAAGCTGAAGACTTATTCCACTTCCTCAGAATGCAGGTAAGATACAAACTGGGGAAAATTATAACCTAATGCCAATTTTCCTTCAAGATATCTGTGTTTCATGGCAGGAGGCGGCTGAGCCAGCTGAGTCTGAGCTGCTGCGACAGAGAAGCATGTTCCTCTTCCAGACCAGTGGCTTCACATGCTTCTCTCACTCAGAGGAGGAAACAAATCAAAAACAGAGGTGAAACTTTTCATGCATTAATGTTTTTCAGTGGGCTTTTCAAATAGCTAAGCAGTTTGCTTTGATGAAGATCTTACAATGCTCTCCCTTGGTATTTTCACTCAGAGGAAAGAATGAACTGTATTCTCTGATTTTTTTTTTTTTTCATTTATGTTCAGATAGAGCAGGAGGGAGAGAGGGAGGAAGAGAGAGAGAAACATGGATGTGAGAGAGATACATCCAATGGTTGCCACCCACACGACCCCAACCAGGGCGAGGACAAACTGCAACCGAGGTACATGCCCTTAGCAGAAACCGAACCCGGGACTCTCTGGTCCACGGGCCGACGCTCTAACCGCTGAGCCAAACCAGCCAGGGAAAGTATTCTCTGATATTAACACTATTACTGAGTGTAAACCTGTCTCCCCAGGCAAATTCCTTTGTAGAAACAGATTTTTTCAACCTGAAATCTTATTTGGTATACATATAAATTGAAAAAATTAACTACCAATCAACAATATAAAGTTTCTTGACAACCTATTATGTATGTATCTGGATTTGGGTAAAATACTATTCTCTACTTCCTATTGCAAAGCAAAAATTGAAAATTAGGTATTTACACAAAGATACAGTTGCACACCACTATGAGGAATAATCGTGTAACAATTTATTATGTTTCTTATTGAAGACTTTTAGGAAAGATAATTTTGAGAGAAGTGAGCCAGCTTTTTCTATGGCTGTTTGTATGATTTCTCTCGCTCGCTCCCTCCCTCCCTTCTACTCTGTCTACAAGTCAATGAAAAAATATCCTCGGGTGATGATTAACAACAACGAATAAATGCTATTGATATAATTTTTTACTTTCAAAGTAAATAGCATTTCCCCCCATTTAATGTTTCTACCACATTACCACCTTCTAATTGTGAAATCTCATTATCATTACAAAAGTTTAAAAAGTTTTGATGGTGTAATGCCTTCCGTGGCTTCCCATTATAGTCTTCCTGTGTCAAGATACTAACCTATACATTTTGCTTTGTGACTTACTTTTATCCCATAATGCTTCTGAGTCTTAACATTTCCTTGTTTATGACAATGTTTCTTTTCCCCTCTATGATTCTCAATGCATTTTACTGAGGAAGAGTAACCTACAACTCTAGGTCACTGAATTTTGTAGGTGAGATTTTGCTTAATGATTGTCTAAAGATATTTGCATTAACAGTTTTGAGACTATCCTGGATAATTCACTGGAGTCATTCCCAGAAAAGAAAATACTCTTCTTGAGACTATTTATCCAACAAGTTCATCTCTTACTATTCTAAATTAATGCTTCCTTTTGATCAGAAGCAGACGATGGTAAGCAGGACACCAAATTTACTGTTTGACAGTTTGTTCTTCAAAACCAGGCTTCTGTGGCCAATTCTAAGTGGCTGAGGTTTGGGGGTGGCCCTCCTGTGTTTTTACAAGTGAATGCCCTTAAAATCTGAGTTTCTTCAGATGAATTCACATATGTATCAATGAAGGCCACAGCTAAAGAATAACCTTCCCACTCCCCATTCTATTTGAACCAATATCTAAGTATAAGTTTAGCGACATGAAAATTGGCTGCACCCATAATGTCATGATGCTGCCAACTATTTTAAAACATAGAGGGCACTGGCTGGTGTCAGCGTGACCAATGGAACTGAGCTTTTAAAATTGATTTTGGAAGTGTTTGTGTTTTTACTGTGCCTCCTGGAATCTCATTCAAATACATTTCCCAATTGTGGTTACTACCATATTGTTCTCTGTAAGAAAAAAAAAAAAAAAAGAAGATAAGCATATTATTTTTTAGAGGAGAGGAGAAAATGTTTTCCTCACATTAGATTAAGGTCAATTTATGAAGCACTAGTACTTTTCATTTCAGCATAGATTGCTCCATCTGTCCCATGAACAACTTTTTGGCCAAGAAGAACATCCATAAAAACAAATATTTTATTGAAACGTCTGGATTTCTCTAGAGAAGAATACATAATTGAATTTTCTGTTTTATAAAAATTTGAGATTATGATCAAAGTTTGTGATACAAGAGACATCCACTTCCATAGGTTCAAAAGATTGTTCAGAAACTCCCAAATAGCTTACAGGAGAGATTACACTTCACAGTTAGATAAACTTCTTTTCTTCCATAAAGGAGCACAGAGTAAGTTTTCTTATTAAAAACTTGTGCCAAAGATTTCTTTTTCTCCAAATCTATATATTCTTTACCACTTAAAAAGATATTTATGTATAATTTCCTTCTTGGAACTTGTTAACAGTCCTCAATCAAGATAAACCTTAGAAATCAATAATATAAAGCTAATCAAGTCAATATCCATGTTACATAAATGGACCTTTTAATTTTATTTCCCAAATCATTCTGAAAGAGGTTATTTTAATCCATAAAATGTAAGACCTGTCAGGACTTCCAGAATTTTTATTCTTGCTAGAATACTGTCTACAGAAGTCCTGGAACATGGGAAAATATTGACATTTAAAATTTTTATATTGTTTCAACTTTTAGAAACATAACTTTTCTGTCATGCTAATTTTTATTGAGCAATAGTTATTGAATACAGAAACTATACTCTCACTAGGCACTTTATAATTACTTTAAGCAATTTTAGCTTATTAAATTCTAATTAATTCTTCTGCCTATTAGTGTACTTTTTAGGTATACCACCCTACCATTTGATAGGTACATATTCAGAATTGATTGCCCCTGAAATAATACTTCCAGAACATGGTCCTTAAACCTTTTAGAAGCATCCCAGTAAAATAGCTGTGAGTCAGAAAGGGTCCCAGCAGGAAACAGAGGGCATACTCAAAGGATAATTTGAGATGGGTTTAATATCGATTTTATAGATGCTTAGAGAGGGTTTATGGAAATCACAAAGAAGAGCATTATTGTCATCCCTATAATTAAAGGGGCAAGATGAGGGAATGGTTACCAGAACCCAGAAGGGAGCAATCGGCAGAGTAGGCCACCTTGAGAGGAGCTATAACTATAGGAGGAAGGAAAAAGCAAATTTTAGGTGAATCCACAGGGAAGGAGTCGGGAAATACGTATCCCCAATTTACCCTTGGCCTTCCCTGTGACCCAATGCCAGGCCTTCCATCTGGCTAAACTTCACTGCTAAATATATAGCCTAGTCACAGATGGCTACTGGGCACTTGAAATGTGGTTGTAAGTGTTAAACATATACCAGATTTTGAAAATTTAGTATTAAAAGTATGTAAAATATCACATTAACAATTTTACATTAATTAAAAATAGAAAGCATAATATTTTAGACCTACATATTCAAGGCACACATTATTAAATATTAACATATATTATTAAATATGTATTTATCAATACCTATAATAGGTTATATATAAATAATATATAAGATATATTGTTAATACTAATTTCACCTATTCATTTTTAATTTTTAAAATGTGCTGCTAGCTCCCAGCCGGTGTGGCTCAGTGGTTGAGCATCAACCCTTGCACCAAGACGTCGCCAGTTTGATTCCCGGTCAGGGCACATGCCCAGGTTGTGGGCCCAATCCCCAGTGGGGGCACACAGGAGGCAGCCAATTGATGTTCTTTCTCATCAATGTTTCTCTCTCTCTCTCCCATTCCCTTCCCCTCTCTCTAAAATCAATAAAGAAAAAATATTTTAAAAATAAATAAAATATGCTACTAGAAAATATATCTAATTATAAAAATTTGAAAATATATTTATATTTATACAGCCCTGGCCAGTGTGGCTCAGTTGGTAGGAGCATCATCCTGTACACTGAAAGGTGGTGGGTTTGATTCCCAGTCAGGGCACATACCTAGGTTGTGGGTTCATCCCTGGCCCTGGTCGGGTGTGTTTGGGAGGCAACCAATCTATATTTCTCTCTCACATCAATGTTTCTCTCTCTCTCTCTCTCTCTCTCTCTCTCTCTCTCTCTCTCTCAGTGTCCTTGGGTGAGGACTAAATATATACACACTATTTTATCTTATATATCATTTATCTTGGAAAGCACTGAGATAAACCAACCAGAAGTTAGAGGATATAGAAGTCTGTTGATTTGGTTGATGACAGGCCATCCTCCTACAGCTGAAAGTGGGATAGAGAAGGAAGGAGAGTGGACTTGGAGGGGCTAACAAAGATACCTGGCTTAGGCTGTTAATGAAGAAAATTAACATTCAAAACATTTATCCTAAGTAAGAGAATATTTTTGGTGATTTCTATTGTTCGCCTGTGGAATTATTTGTTAGCAAACTTGTTAGGACATTCCACATTGGTATAAACTAGCATTTCTTAAAGTCAGCATTGGGGGCGGACCAAGTACTCAGATGAGTCGTTTAGAATCCCAAGTGTTTGTTTTTATGCGTGTTCCATCTTGTTAAAGCCTAATTATAAATTGAAATTTCCATTATGAAAATATCTTTAGGTCTTTCAGGGACAGCTATAGCAGTTGGACAAGCAGAAGCCATCATTAAGATGGTTTTTCAGGATGGTGTTTTGATAAAAACATTTGATATAAAATTAGATATAAAATTTTGGATAAAAATTATTAGACAAATATATTTGATTAAAAATCTTATTGAAAAACTTTGTTTAATTTTAGTCATTTATCTATTTATTAAACAAATATTAAGTCTGAGCACCTTTTATATTCACCCATTGAGCTTACAGGCTAATATTAGGAGAGAGGTATTTAGCAAGTAAGCAAGTAAATAAATAATATTAATTCCATCAAGTTTCATATACTGTGAAGGAAGAAAAATAGGCTATGTGTAAACAATGACTGCAGTGTGATAGTTTTAGATTCTTTCTGTAGTTTAGGATGGTGAATTAATTTTTTATTGCTGTGTAACAAATTACCATGAACTCAGCAGTGTGAACATCACCAGTTAATTATCTTACGGCTCTGCTGGTCAGAAGTCTGGCACAGTGGGACTGCGTTCTCTGCTCAGGGTCTCAAAGGTGAGAATGAAGGTGTTGGCTGGGATTCATTTCTGTCCAAAAGCTCTGCGGGAAATTATGCTTCTGTCAAAGAAAAAACATCCAAACCTATAGAAAAATTTTATAACAGTTTATTTGAGCCAAAAAATGAGGACATGCCTAGAAGCAAGATCTCAACGTTTGAGAAAATGCTCCAGAGAATGGTAGTTTTGCAGTTCCTTCTATACATTTATAATTAAAGGAGAAAACATAAGAAAAGTTACTGAAATCCACTGATGGTAGATTAAGGAGGCATGGGGTGGGGGGAGCAAAGTGGGGAAATCTCTAGAACTGGATAAAAAGCAAAAAGGAGAGACACATGCTTCTTTTACATGGGTGGGTACAGGACAGTTAACACTTCACATTAACAGTAAACAGAAATGATAGGAGGGCAACAAGATAACAAGGGGTTTAGTGGTGTCATGCTCTGGTGCCTTCGGCTGTGCTTGAAGGGGTCTGGAAAAGAAAATTACTCTGACATTTCAAAGGTATGTTATCCTAGCTGCATGAGAACAATCGACAGGGCTCCCTTAAGGTAAAGATTGACCTTTGCTAAGGAAGCAATTAGGCTTGGGACATGACTACGTGACTACTGGCCATGACCTGCCACTTAGGAATGTATGATCAGATCATCCTGTGTGGTTACTTTCAGTCACTGAGCTTGTCAAGTCTACTATATAGCCCTCTTCTCGGTCACACTTGCAAACTCATTGATGTTATTAGCAGAATTCAGTTCCTTGCAGTTGTAGGACTGAGATCCTTGTTTCCTTGCAGGCTGTCAGTGGGGGCTACTCTCCCCTCCCATAGTTTGCCCATGTTCTTGGACTTCCTCCATCTTCAAGTCAGCAATGGCATGTGAAATCCTTCTCATGCTTTGAATCTCTGATTTCTGCTATCAGCCAGAGACAATGATCTGTTTTTAAAAAACTCATATGCTTAAGTCAGATAGACCCTGTTAATATTCCCATTTTAAAGTCAACAGATTTGGGACTTTGATTCTATCTCCAAAATCTCTTTATAGCAGGAGCTAGAATAGTGTTTGATTAAATAACTGGAGGAAGGTGAGTGTGCACAACAGGGCCAGGAATCTCGAGGGCGCTCTTACAGTTCTGTCTGCCACAGGTGGTCAGGAAAGAAAAAAGCCTCTCTGGGAACTAAGGCCTGAATGATGAGAAAGGACCAGCCCTAAAAGGATCTGGGGGGAAAGCATTGTAGCCTGAGGCAAGGCAGAGATTTACTTATTAAAAAAACAAACAAACAAACAAACAAACAAAAAACCAGAAAGAGGCCAAAAGAGGTTTAAAAAGTCCAAATTGGTAGTTATGGAATAGTCATGGGAATGTAAATTATAGGGAATATAGTCGATAATATTGTAATAACTATGTATGGTGTCAGATGGGTACAAGATTTATCGGGGTGGTCCCTTCATAAGTTATAGAAATGTCTAATCATGGGGCTGTACACCTGAAACTAGTGTAACATTGTATGTTGACTGTAATTAAGAAATAAAAAAAGTTTTAAAAAATAGAAAAAGGCCATCAGTACTAGCTTGTGGTGTAGGAAAACATACAGAAATGAGGTCAGAAAAGTAAACAGACTTGAGACCAAGAGAAGAAATTTAGAATTCATTCCAATTGAAATGAAAATCTTCTATTGAAGGGTTTGAGTGAATGAGGGACATTTCAAATGATTAAATATCTCTTGGGTATTACCCTCACCAAAATATACACTTGACCAAATTCTGGTATATGGATTCTTTCTTGGTGTTGCATCCTTTTTCATGGTGATTTATCATACAGAAATCAGATTCCTGTGTTCTCAATGAGTGAAAGACATATTGAAATCATGTCCTTGAGTGCTATGATACACCACTGGTTATAGCTTTATAAAGTGGATAGAAATAAACAAATATTATAGAGAAAACGTTAAAAATTAAAGTTCTTTATTACCTAATTGTATAGTCTTTGATTAAAATAAAGTTTTGTCCAGTTAATACTAGAAAAGTTGTTTTTTAAAATCTTTTATATCCTATAAGCTTGAGGGAGCAAATGAAATTTTCTCTTGGGTGAGAAATGTATGCTTTATTTAGATTTTGGAATTCATTGATGCATGAGGCTACTTGGTTTGACTTTTGGGTAATCATTTGGGTAGTTTTCTCTTTCTTTTCTGCACTCAACATGTTGAATCATCTGCACAGTATAGCAATAGCCCTGATGTACATTTCAAATTAGGAATTCCTCAAAAAATTATAAAGAAAATATACCATGTCAAAAACTCTAAAAGCCTCTAGAAGCATACAGACTATTAAATTCTGGAAGTCAGTAATGTCTGTATATAGATATCCATTGTGCAAATGCTGATTTTAAGTATTAGAGTTTACTAGAGAAGCATATACAGTGAACAACCTCTTTAGGGCCTTATACTTTCTACACTTCCCCAAATTTCTACTCTCATCCTCTGTTTCTAGATTCCAATCTCTTGTTTACATTCCTCATGTATCTTCTTGTTCCATCTTCCTATTTATTTACTCTCACATGGTCTTAATCACCATATTATGCCTCTGTATCATCTTTTATTTTATTTTTTAAGTTTATCTTTATTGTGGGAAGTATTACAGATGTCCCCCCTTTTATCCCCCATTGACCCCCTCCTTCCCACTCCCACCCCCTCCTGGATTCCACACACTGTTGTCTGTGTCCGTTGGTTACACATATAAGTTCTTTGGTTTATCTCTTCCTGCACCCCACTTTCCCTCTGATGTTCATCTGTCTAACAAACAATTTGTACTTCTTACTCTCTTCCCCTTTTCACCCATCCCCCAACCTCCCTTCCATCTGGCAACCAACAAAAAGTTCTATGTATTTATGAGTCTGTTTTGGTCCTGCTTGTTCATTTGGTTTGTAGATTCAATTGTTGATAGACATGTATTTATTGCCATTTTATTCTTCATATTTTTGTTCTTCTTCAAGAAGATCCTTCAGTATTTCATATACTGGTTTGGTGGAGATGAACTCTGTTAGCTTTTTCTTGTCTGGGAAGCTCTTTATATGTCCATCGAGTCTAAATGATAGCTTCGCAGAATAGAGTAATCTTGAGTGTAGGTCCTTGCTTTTCAACACTTTGAATACTTCTTGCCACTCCCTCTGGCCTGCATAGTTTCTTTTGAGATATCAGCTCACAGTCTTATGGGCACTCCCTTGTAGGTAACTAACTGCTCTTCTCTTGCTGCTTTTAAAATTCTCTCTTTGTCTTTAACCTTTGGCATTTTGATGATGTGTCTTGGTGTGGGCCTCTTCAGGTTCATCTTGTTTGGGACTCTCTGTGCTTCCTGGACTTGTATGTCTGTTTCCTTCACCAAGTTAGGGGAGTTTTCTGTCATTATTGTTTCAAATAGATTTTCAGTTTTTTGCTCTCTCTTTTCTCCTTCTGGCACCCCAATGATGCAAATATTGGTATGCTTGAAGTTGTCCCAAAGGCTCCTTACACTATCTTCTTTTTTTTTTTTTTGATTCTTTTTCTTTTTGCTGACCTAATTGGGTGTTTTTTGCTTCCTTAAATTCCAAATCAATGGTTTGCTTCTTGGCTTTACCTACTTTACTATTGATTCCCTCTAAATTATTCTTTATTTCAGTTAATGCATCCTTCATTTCTGACTGGTTCTTCTTCATGCTCTTGAGGTCCTCACTAAGTTCCTTGAGCATCCTTATAACCAGTGTTTAGAACTTTGCATCTGTTAGATCGTTTATCTCCATGTTGTTTTGTTTTATTCCTGGAGTTTTGTTCTGTTCTTTCATTTGGGACATGTTTCTTTGTCTCCTCATTTTGATTGCTTCCCTGTGTTTGTTTCTATGTATGAGGTAGAGTTGCTACATCTCCTAGGCTTCATAGGGTGGCCTATTGCATTAGGTGTCCTGTAGGGTCCAGTGGCACAGCCTCCCTGATTGCCCCGGTAGGGCCCTGAAGGAACACCCCCCATGTGGATAGTATACCCTTCTGTTGTAATTGAGTCTTGATTGCTGTTGGCATGTCAATGGGAGGGATTTAGTCAGGTTGATCAGCTGCAACGACTGGCTGTGCCCACTAACCACTGGCCTCTGACTACCTTGGAGGATCAGTTGTGTAGGGGCCCACCACACAGAGCAAGACTTCAGCAGGATTCTGGTACCCACTGAGTCCACTCATTGAGTATGTCACTTGTGGAGGTGGTTGGGTGGTCATGCTTCAATGTGGTCTGAAGCTGTCCACTGGGTGTGCTGGCTCTGGGGCCAGGTCAGCCACTGCCTGTGTTCTACCGGAGGCCACCAGGCATAAGCTACAAAGTGATCTGCTGATGGCTGCTTCTTGTGCTGGGCTTGAAGGTACCCAGGCAAAGCCAAGCTGTGAACTAAGGCTGGCTGCTTCTAGTACCAGGCCTGGGGCCACTTAGTGAGAAGTATGGGGCTCGCTGAGACCAGATGCTGCTTGTTTGAGAAATGTTAGGAAAATCCAAAGCATGAGCCCAGACAGGCCAATCCTATGGTAAAGCCACCGGAAACAGCTTAGGTGAGCCTGAAGTTGGGTGGGGCAGGGCCTCAGGGAATCACCAGGGCAGGGCAAACAATGTGAGTCAGGTTGCTGGAGTCCCAAATATGGCGGCGTCTGCTGCCCTGGGGAAGGGCTCACCAAAGGAACAAGGATCTCTGCCAGCACGTCTGTCTGGGAGAAAGCTGCCTCTCCAGCTCTGGCCCGATGCCAAACAATTCAATTCTTTCCCATATGTTTCCGGTGCCTTTCAAGCTGCCTCCCCCACACTGGAGCCTGGAGGGTGTGAGTCCAAGTAAGTCTGTGTGCAGGCCCTTTAAGTGGAACTGCCTGGGACTCCAGAAGCCTCAGCCTCCCTCAACCTCACTCCCCACTGGTTTTTACAGCCAGAAGTTATGGGAACTTCTCTTCCTGGCACTGGAACCCTGAGCTTGGGGCCTGGTGAGGGATGGGGACCCCTCACTCCTCAGGGAGGACCTTCACAGCTGAGGTATCCTCCTGATTTTATCTGCCACACGTGGGTGTGGGACCAGCCCGTCTGCACTTCCGCCCCTCCTCCCAGTCTCGATGTGGCTTCTTCTTTAATTTCATAGTTGTAGGACTTCCATTGAGCTCAATTTCAGGAGGTTCTGAATGATGGCTGTTCTGTAGTTTAGTTGTAATTTTGATGTGGTTGTGGGAGGAGGCGAGTACCATGTTTACCTACACCATGCTGCCATCCTGACTGGCCGGCACCTTTGTATCATCTTTTAAGTGATCCCACATATCTAGAAAAATCTCAGCTTTTATCAACACTCTACCACTAAAGCCAAGCTCTAGATGAAACTGAGAAAAATTATCCTTCACAGTCCTTTAATTTTTCCTTTAAGTTCTCGTTGACTTCTTTTTGGTGTCTCGTCTCTACCAAGTATAAATCTCAGGCCTTCTCTTTCTTTCCCAACACTAAAGCTCAGATAGAGCTAGATCATATTGGAAACCTCTCGTATATATTAACGTTTAAACAATTAATGAATGGTTTTCCTTGTGCAGGGCGTGTCTGCATTTTAACAGGGGGAATTAGTTAATTAGTTAATTCAAAGGACTGAGGAACTTAATCAGGAAATCTTCAGAACAATCAGGTTAGGTGCCAACCATGCCCACTGTCTCTAGGAACTGCCCTGCTCAGGAAAGGAGCACCGGGTTCTCTGTGCAGTCAGACACTAATTTGACCAGCGTGGGCACCTGGCTAACTAAGGCTCACCCATAAAACCACCAATCACCTATAAGACTGACTGGTACAAAAGGTTCTGCCCGAGGTGGTGGGATAATTCACTTAGTGATTTCAATAACCATTTTATTTTCTTATGATGCTGTGGGTCAATGGTTAAGGCAGAATTCGCTTGGGTACTTTTTCTGCTCTACTTGGCATCAGCAGTCTCATCCACTCATTCGCACTCACCTGATGGTTGAGCAGAGCTGGAAGTTCCCAGCGAGCTTTACTCCGAAATATGGCACTTCGGCACTCCTCCACGTGGACTCCCTCCATGTGCTCAGCGTGGACTTCTGCAGCAGGGTGGTCTGTGAATACCTACACTTCTCACATGGTGGCTGGCCTCTAAGAGAAAGCATTCCGAGACGGGCAAAGCAGAATATACAGATCTCTGAAGACCTAGCCTTGAACGTGATTTAGTCACTTTTGCTACATTCTATTTGTCCAAGTATGTGATAGGGCTTGCCTGAATGCAAGGGGAGAGGAAATAGATCTTGATGAGAAGTGTGGCATGAATTTGATGACATCTTTAAAAAAAAATTTTTTTTTCTTTATTGATTTTAGAGAGAAAGGGAGAGGGAGAGAGAGATACAGACATTGATGAGAGAGAACATTGATTGGCCGCTTCCTGCATGCCCCCCACTGGGGATCGGGCTCACAACCTGGGCATGTTCCCTGACTGGGAATTGAACAGGTGACCTCTTGGTGCATGAGTTGACGCTCAACCACTGAGCCACACCGGCCAGGCTGATGACATCTTTAAGTCATGATATCAGGCTTTTCTTAGAGCCACATGGCTTTCCAGTTCGTACTATGCAAACGGAAGGTCCCAACTGACGGAGTTAGGTGGTGGTGGTAAGACTGGGGTGTTGTTTAGTGTCATTTAAGTCAGGACTTGATTACTCACTATGCTTATTAGTAATGTTTTACTTAAATCATGTCACATATACAATCGCTCTCTAGTTTAGAGATATAAATGAGGACTTTCACTTCCTTTAAAGTTCTGCTAGCAATTATTTTCTATGGAATCCTCTTTAAATGTGCTAAAAACTTGCATTAAGTTAACAGAACAATAAAAATATAAAACTAAAAAAAAACACAAAACATCTTTATAGACAGTCTCTTTAAACATTTGTGCAGAGGAGAAAAAAGAGAATACATCGGTCCTGATAGTATGAGGTGTAATAGAATTGAATATGTGTATACGAGGGGATATGACAAGGATTAGACGTCTATTTGATTGTGCCTCATTAATCAAGTGAGTGTGCATGTAATACATATGAGTACATTCTTTGCTGATCTATTTGAGATGCCAAGGGCTTTCCACAATAAATGCTGTTTTTACATTGCATGGGCTAGAAGTATATTCAGAATGCATATAGCATAAATCATATATCTCAGGCAACTGGCCGAGTGGGGGTAAGTGGCGGGTGACAGGAAGCACATGGAGTGGCCAAAATGGGGTGACCTAGGGTGAAAAAGATGCCTCTATTTATTCATGGGAAGTAAAACCTAAGACACTTGAAGACAAGAGAAAAGTCACATTAGGGCTAGAAGACTTCTATCTTGGCTTTATTTATTAATTAATTTATTTACTTTTACAAATAACTCTAAGAAAGGTTAAGAAATGTACCCAAAGTTTCATAATCACTTGGTTACAGCCATTTGACTTTATGTATCTACCACACAATACACTCAAATACTACTTCGGACCTTCCAAACCTCACCTCTGGTTCTGTCGCCATGTATAAAATCTACTTCCCTGTGTATCCTTTTAAGGCAGGCTTTGATGTTAATTTTAAAACGATTTCACCTGCTTTAAGTCAGGTTTCCTCAAACTTTAATGTCAAGATTATGATTTATTAGGTATAAAATTTTGTCATTCTCACAAGTTCCCAGGTGATGTTGATGATGCTTGTCTGGGGGCCACACTTTGAAGAGCAAGGAATTAGGTTATTAGGGTGTCACAATGTGTCCCTAAAATACCAGTGGAAATCACCAGGAAATTAACACTAAGTATAAATGCCAAATGGATTCTACTTTCCCAGGGTTGCCAAAGATTTATTCATTTGTTCCAGAAATACTTATCAAGAGCTTACAATATGCTAGGTATTGTTCTAAAAAAAAAGAAAAGAATTTTTTTACTGTCATTTGTGTTATTATAATAAAACAAAGCACCAAATCTGTGCTTATCCTTAAGTCACTGTTGATATGCCAAGCAAGTTGCTTGCTAATACACTTTGGGCACAGATTATATATATTGAAAGACCTTTACTAGGAACAGACTCTTTTACTGTGTCAATATATTGATCGAGTTCTCAGAATTTTGAAATGCTTCTGGACACTACTTTTAGTAAAATGTTGCACCAAAATAAATTGTTTTACCAATTAAACAAGTGGAAAGACATGTTTTACTTTTTAGTCCGCAGAGGCAACACAGCTTATGTTGTATGGTACTTGAGGTTGTTAAATGTGCGTAGATTGCTTTATGCAATCCACATGGTCTTTTGTGCTATAAGTGAGGTCAGGTTGACCTACAAAATAACAGATATTGCTGAATGTCAACCAGAAAGAACAAGGTGAATTATTCGATACTGTTTTTCTTCATTGCAAGGGCAACAACGTCAGCGTTTTTGAACCCAATGAGATGCTAACTTGATAATTAACCTGGGAGTTAACAGCAAATGTCTAATTGACAGCAAGAGGGAGAAGTTTGCTGAGCCTTGAAGCTCTCTTAACACATCCTTAGTGTAGTTTTTTAGCTATCAGTTGGTTTCTGTGAAAAAAAAAAAAAAAAATAGCAGTCATGAGATTGCAACACTGATTGCCCCAGCCTCTTCTTTCAGTTAATGACATGTCGAAAGTTCAAGACCTAAGTTATTGGTGGAACTATAAGATCCAAAAGAATACCTCTTGCTGGAATACAGTCTTTAGGATTTAAAACTTATACACAATCCTGCTATCAAGATCATATTTTGTATGCATTTACTAGTTCACTATGATTTATTTAAACATGAATATCTTTTTATCACATAAAGTGTAAGTTACTTATGAGCACAAATAATGCCACCTGTTTCTCCACTGTGTCCATATACGACCTTGTTCATTATAAGTGCTCAGAACTGCTTGGTGAGTCATAATGGGACACAATCTGCATACTTATTTTCTTTATTAGCATCACATTTTCTCTGCTTAGTCTAAAGGGGTTCCTTGGCTTTCTTCTTGCCCTCCTGATAATGGCTGAATTAGAAAATTAGACTCTCAAAGAACTTTGGATAAATTCCCATTATTCCACAATTGACTTTTCTAGAAAGGCAAATAAGTGTCGATTACATAAACTGTCTGCGTAGTCCAAACCCTAACCATTGGTGTTGAGAATTCAGAAGGAGAATTGAACTCCATCAACACTGGTTTCAGGAGGATCAAAACTTATTCTTCAGTGCCCCCTCAATAGCTTATATTCTATGAGACTAAAGAACTAATATATCTGGATATAACTTTGCAAAGTTTTCCTTGAAAAATCACCCACACCCTCATGATTATATTACTTAACATAATTATCCTATATGGTGATAGAACTAGGGAACTGAAGATGTCTTCAAGGAATATTACCCATGAATATTCTGGCTGTAATGGAAATGATTCTAAATATAGAACCTAGCACTACAGTATTAAAAGATGCACCTTATCCTGACCACCTCTAGACCCAACTGCTTGTCGTGTACATCTCTGATGTTCACCTAGCATTGCACACCAGGCACTGTGCTGAGAACTGTATGTGCATGAACTCACTTAATCTTCATGATAACCCTAAATAGTAAGTATAATTGTTGTACCAATTCACAGATGGGGAATTAGTGGTACAGGGAGATGTTAAGGCATTTTCTCAAGGAAACTCAATCAGTATGTACAAAGGGGATTCAAATCCACATTTACCTAACTCTAGAGTATATTTTGCTGCATGCAAGCCCTATCCTATTGAGAGAGCAGTTAACAAAAGTCTACTCTCATAACAATAGCAATGGGGATTTTGAAAAAGTAAACACTACTTCCTATCCTGACTTGAGTCCAACAGATCAGCTTCTCCTTGTGCTTCATGATTTTACATAGTTGAATCATAATATAAATGTAATATTTAATTCTATATTCTTCACTTGGCTTTATACAGTAGCATTTTTCCTTCTTGTATAGTCTTAGGGCTTGCAAAATTTTTGTCTACTTAATGTTGATGTGAATTATGCAAACATTTAAATATAGAGTTTTCATCCAGCCGGTGTGACTCAGTGGTTGGGCGTTGACCCATGCACCAGGAGGTCACTGGTTCGATTCCCGGTCAGGACGCATGCCCAGGTTGTGGGCCAAATCCCCAGTGGGGGGCATGCAGGAGGCGGCCAGTTGATGTTCTCTCTCATCGATGTTTCTATCTCTCTCTCCCTCTCTGTTCCTCTCTCTCTAAAATCAATAAAGAAAAAAAAATTTTTTTAAATAAATAAATAAATATAGAGTTTTTTCCCTCCCCCTCCTCTTTTTCTTTTAGTATATCTGAAATGACTATCTTGTTATATGTAGCTCACCTATCCTTCCTCTCTCTCTCCCTCCTTTCTTTCCTTCTTTCTTTCTTTCCTTCCTTCCTTCCTTCCTTCCTTCCTTCCTTCCTTCCTTCCTTCCTTCCTTCCTTCCCTGCCTCCTCCTCCTTCTTCCATCTCCCTTACTCCTTCTCTCTCTCTCTCTCATTCTTTCTTAGGGTATATTGTGAGACATGATCAAAGAAAAAGAATATTTTTGCAACATTTAAAACTTCTTGCCAAATTATTTATCAAAAATGTTGTACTAATTTATACTAAAATCAGCAGTCTATGAACCATTATTTTCATCCGTACCAGAATTGTTCATTATACATTTAAATAGTAGAATGTTTCCACATTAGCAAAAATTCCACCTTTTTGGGAGGGTTTCTTTCAGAAATTTTTATCTTTTATATTGTTAGAGAAATTAACCTTTTGATAATTAAAAAGATGCTCAATATACTTCTCTTTTTAGAGATAGATTACCAAAATCAATTTATACTCCACCATCCATATCTGCCCGAGAGCTGTGAGATATATTGCTGTATCTGTCAAGATATCCTTTTTGCTTGTCCACTGCTACCTAAGTCTAGGAAGAGATTCCCCTGGGCTAGAATTTTTCTTCTTTTTTCTTTTTTACCACAGGCTGAATTTGCATTTAGAGGTTCCCATTTCTTTCTCTTGATGTTACCCAATAGATACCACAAAGTAACTGGTGGTAGAAAAACTCTTGCGGCTCTAATTATAAGAAGTGCAGTAACCTCCAAAGAACATGGTGTATTGTTATGGGCAGAATAATCAGCAACTGGTACTGATTCTGTTTCACATATTTCCCCTTTTGAAAAACTTTTTTTTTTTATCCTCACCCGAGGACACTTTTGCATTTATCTTCAGATAGAGTGGGAGGGAGAGAGGGAGGAAGAGAGAGAGAAACATTGATGTGAGAGAGACACATCGACTGGTTGCCACCCACACAACTCCAGCCGGGGCCAGGGACAAACTGTAACCGAGGCACATGCCCCTAGGGGGAACCGAACCCGGGACTCTCTGGTTTGCGGGCCGATGCTGTAACCGCTGAGCCAAACCGGCCAGGGCTTGAAAAACTTTTTTCTTTATTGATGAGAGAGAGAGAGAGAAATCAATTTGTTGTTGTACTTATTTATGCATTAATTGGTTAATTCTTGTATTTGCCCTGACCAGGGATCAAACCCACAACCTTGGTGTTTTGGGACAATGCTCTAACCAGCTGAGCCACACAGCCAGGGCCACACATTTCCCCTCTGATGAAGTTCTGGGTGAGGAGGAGGATGGATGAGGGTAGAGCATGGCTGAAAACTCTTTTTTCTTTCTTTTTTATTTTTTTAAATAAGCAGTATCACCAGTTATCTATTCAAAAGTTGTTTGTGAATAATGTTTTTTTTAAATTTTGAGAAACTTTTCTATTAAGAAACACTTAGAATTTATAGGCAAATGATGAGACTAATACAATGAACACTAGATTCTTTATCTACATCCACTAATGTTAATCTTTTGCCATATTTACTCCATCTCATTTTCTTTCTATTACATTTCCCCCGCACCTGTTGAGAGTAAGTTGCATCTTATCACTTTACTTACCCTTAAATACTTGAGCTCATCTATATCCTAATAATAAGACATTCTGCTGCACAACCACAGTACACTCCAGAAAATTTATTATTTTCTCCTTGCCTAGTTATCAATACTATTGTCTAATGTACAGTTCATACCCAAATTTATCTGATTGTCCCAATGGCTCTATAACTTTGTTCTTTTGAATCTAGTGATCTATCAAGAATCATGTATCTTATTTAGTCTGCTTTAATCTAAAACAGTCTCTCAGTCTTTTTAAAAAAATTTTTTTTCCTTTATTGATTTAGAGAGAGACGAAGTGAGAGGGAGAGACAGATAGAAACATCAATGAGAGGGAACATCGATTGGCTGCCTCCTGCATGCCCCCCACTGGGGATGGGGCCTACAACCTGGGCATGTGCCCTGACCGGGAATCGAACCGGCGACCTCTTGGTGCATGGGTCGATGCTCAACCACTGAGCCATACCAGCCGGACATCTCAGTCTTTTTTTTTAATCTTTCATGACATTGATATATTTCAAAATTCTAGGCCCCTCCTTACTCTACATTTTGGAATATGAAAGATGTCTTCCTGACTGTCATATCAATCTACTTTTGATATCATTTTTCTCTTTATGTATTTCCTTTAAATCTCCCCCCCCCCCAGGTGTCTATACTATTTTTTTTTTTAAATTTATCTAGAAAACCCCTTTCTTCTCTTTCATCAGTTTTTGGGACACTCTTCTGTTTTATATTTATTTTTTCCCTTTCCTTTCTGAACCAACCTTTCCCATTCCTTGTACACATTCATCTATTTCCGTCAGATAATGCTATTTTTAAAAATTGTAACTGGCTTGGTATTATTTGCCTTCTTTCTGACTCTTTAGCACCTCCCTTCAAGGCTATGTGTGTTTTGCAAAGGCAACTTTTTTTTAACATATATTTTCTAAAGCATAATCTACATTTTCCTTCCAGAGTTATACTTGTTTTCACTCATTCCCCAGCACTCTTTCCTTTGTGTAGGTCTCAACTGAAGTTTCATTTCCAAGTTGCCCTAAACTAGAAGTTTACTTTTATTAAAGTTATGTTCATTTAGAGTATATTACGCTCTCCTTGATTCTTTGATAGAAAAATACATTCTGTCATGTTTCTGGGTCAGCATACATGAGATTTTATCTATTTTGGTCAATACAAACCTTGGATTTAATATTTAAAGGAAGGAAAATAAGCTTAACATGCCTAAGCAAAAATACCAGTTGAAAAATGGCTCTTATAAAATGACATTCTAATTATTTGAAGATAATACTATCAAATACAGTCTCACTGGAGAAAATGTAAGACCTGGAGGGGCCTTAGAGATAATTAATTACTCTACTTAGTTTTCAAATGAGGAGACCGAGAGCCCAAATAAGTTAAAGTCACAATTGGTTGGTGGCAGAAACAGCTACCGTATCCTGATTCTCAGTTCAAATTTATTTCTTTTGCTCTCATTGTGTTTTAATTTAATATTTCCTTAGAAATAATATTCAGATTAATAGAAATAATTGAAAAGCACTTGGAAATGAGAGTCAACAAAATATTAAGAGAGCCAGTCACAACCTCATCAACTGTATCTTCTGATTGGTTTAAAAACATAGTCTTGCTTTGATAGCTATAGCTCCAGACCTGTCATTTACTAAATTATTGCTTTCTATTGAGCACTCTTCTTGGTATTTTGCATTCACTCATCTAATCATTACAATATCCCTAAAAGTTGGTACATTATTATCATCCTCATTTTACAAATGCGAAAACAGAGGCACAGAGAGCTTGAATAACTTGTCTTAGGTTATTTATTGATTGTGTCAAAATGGGCTGAAAACTCACGCACCTTCCAGGATTGTGTACTTAACATTATGACATACTGCCTCTCTTGGTCTTCAAACACAAATGCCATCCAGTCTCTTTCACAGAAGTAGAAACTGAGGCACTGATATGTTTGAATTATTTATTTATTGTTACCTAGTGAACGAAATGCCAATAGCTATCCAAAACCAGCTTTGCCTAAAATTGGAATTTTTCCCCAGTATCACAAATGTGCTATAGTTTCCACTCTAAAAGGATTGTTGGTGAGAATTCCAACAGGAATTTTATTTAGTTACATTAATTTATCACATTGTTTCTTCCTGCCAATGTGAATTGGCAAGATGGCTCTCTGTAGTTTATGTTCTGTCATCTCTGATTATGGACTTTTTTCTGTACAGAACTAAGTCACTTGTATCTGCTAGAGAGAAGATATTAATAACTAATGAACAATCTCCTTTTAAAAATGGAAAACACTAAACTAAACTCTGTATTTATGATTTAGCCATTTTTATTAAAGGGCTAACAATGTTAATTTAGCTACTACTATAAAATAATTCTTAAATAGGTCATTAAGACTAGGAATAACTTAGGTATGGTCAATAACTAAGTGGAAAATAGGAAATAGAATTTTGGCCAAGAGTATGATACATGAGCTAAATTGTCAATTAGTGTTGACCTGATAATGGGATAAATGTTGAGCTGATGACCTAAGTCCTGAATGTTTCAGACACCTCTGGAAAGATGAACTGTAGTTTATTGTACTTGATGAATAATGTATGTGTGACACCATTGTAACCCTCCACTGAATTTTAGGCAAGTAGGGAATAATACTTAAAAAGTTAGAAAAATTGTCTGAATTTCATAAGGTTGTTCTTCTGTCTCTCTTTCTCAGCTATATGTTAGCTAACAGATGAAGAATACCTTAAGATGAGAAGAGGCTGAGGGCTTCTTGAGACTCTCTAAGGACCAAGGACTTGAGGTAGGTTTCACATCAACATATACATTTCCCTGATAATCTGGGAAATGAGAATGGTCACTAACATTTTAGTATGAATAATACAAAAACCACTCATATCTTCAACAAAAATTCCCCTGCTGTTTTTGGGAGGTCACCTTCACAGCAGGTAATTATAGTTAGGCCACATCTCAATAGCATGTCTTGCTTGAAAGACGAAGTACAAGAGTCTAACTCAGGGAGAGTGCATGGCTGAGCAAGTTTTTGTGGGAAAGACTTGCATAGAGTGAGGAAGAGAGAATAATAGGAAAGGTAAATGCCAGATGTAACCTTATTTGGTCTTCTAGAAACTACATCAACTTCCAGAATCTTATACTTCATATCTATCATAAGACAAATTCTATAGGGAATGTATGTATGAGTCTAAATATGTAAGGTGACACCACATTTTGGTTGAGAAGATTTATTGTTGGAGAACATAAAATGTAAGTTTGGTATTTGTGGCAGAGGCTGAGGCTATGCCCTAACACAAGCATTAAGTAGTTTAATACATTTGAATAAGTGGTGTCTTCAAGTTGTCAGGAGCTGTTTCTCAAGGGAAAGGTAATGAAGGAGACAACCGTAAGGACCTCTGTTAGGAAAAGGTAGACAAGGCTGATGGTTTCTTATGGTGATGTGTTTTATTACAGGTCTTAGCGTGGGGGCCCTGGAACCCCGGGGAAAATTACTACTGGATTACAAACTTTAGAAAGGAAAATAAGATTCAGATAAAAAAGGTGAATGAAAACTCTGAATGTGAAGCAGTTTTATTTAAAATAGCATTATATGTATTTTTTCACTTATAAATGAAATTGCATACACTTCGTTTGAAACATGTCAGTTGGGATTTCGAGAGCATGAGCACTCTGCTGTATATCCTGATGATTCTGGACCTGTGAATGGCACATTCATACATATGTTTGTTGTCATGGGAACCATCTTCCTAGGCTACTATGCAAGCTACTCTTCCTCTGGTCCCCTCCTTTGGAGTTCACAGGGGCTTAGGACTCACAGATCTAGGGATGTAGTTAGTACTCAACATTTGAATCGTCCAGATTTTCAACTGCATGATTTTGAATAGAATTTCTCAGATTTACCTTGGAACCTGAACTATGAATTTACTGGGGGGAAAAAAAAAGTCTAATTCTAATGAACTGATTTACAAATGCATTTTGGAACACATTCTGTTTTTCTTCTGAGTGTTTGTCAAACTGTCCTCTGTGTGTTTGTAAAAGACAGGTAATATGTTGTTCTCTATCACGTACAGCTATTTTTGGAACCATAGATACTGTGCTTGTTTGGGCCTGTGGAAGAGTGTTTATTTAAAAGCAAGCCTTACCCGCCTTACTCCTGGCTAACACCAAAGTAATTATATATCTCACTTCTATCATTTGACTTAATCTCTCCCTTTGGATCAAGTGAGACAATTTTCATATTTATGGATTTTCTAAAAGCAAATATTCCAACTACTTATAATTTAATGAGGAGATTTATTACTTTAATTAACAAAAATGCCCAGAGAAAGTTCCAAGAGCTCTCCGAGCCATTCAGGTCTCCCCAGACACTCCTTCCCCTGCACTCTTCCCCCCCACCCCGCGAGCCAGCACCGAGTCCCTGCTGGGCGCCCAGTGTGGAAATCCAGGCTCTGCTGCCACCCTGACAGTGAGGTGGGACAGGGTTTATTCCATGGCATCGCTGACTTCAGTGAATTTCCTGGTGTACCTCAATTCGTGAAAGTTTATGTCTTCATCATTCCTCCCTTGTATCCATTAGCTACTTAGAATCAGGTACTATATCATTTTTTCAGTGGCCCACGGATGAAGAGAAGGAGGTAGAATCAGCCTCTGGCTAGGTTTCAGGCAGCATCAAGAAGTTCATATTCAGCATCAATCATTAGTACCTTATTTGATCTCTCCAGTGGGAAAAAGGATTAAGAAGCACAGATTACATCTATTAGCCAGTAGAACAGGGCCAACACAGAAAATAAGTCCTTGTTTCTTGTATTCTATAAGAAGCATTTGCAAAATTTCTGAATCAGGGAACTATTCCCAATTCCCCGATGACATGAGCTCAATTCCTAGGGCAAGGGAAGGAAAGCTGTGTCATCCTAGGTATCAAGAAAAGAAATTCCAGCTTGCACTTGAAGCGTGCTTCCTGGACAACTACACATGGTATACAGATGGCTGTTGTCATGAGAACCGTTTTTCCTGGGCTCCAAAAAAAGCTGCTTTTCTCCTGGTTTCCTACCTTTGGAGTTCTCAGTAACCGAAGATGCACACATGCCTGGCACTTGACCTCAAGTCTTTTCCATTTTACATGCCCTTTTGCAGTATAATCTTGGTACTCATTCATCAGGAGGTGGAGTCTGTTTCTCTTTCCTTTGAATCTTGGCTGGCTTGGGGCAACTCTTGCCCAACAATTAGTAGGTTTTTAGCTGCATCATGAGCTGATCAGAATTTCTTTGATTCACAGAACCTAACCATAGATATTGTGAAGATATATGTGCCAAGCTCCAAATAAGTAGTTTTATTCACAGATTTGGCCATAGGAATTGGGCCTGGTTCGGTGGATCCAGGGCAAGCGATGGTTCATGTAGTTGCTAATACTTCTGATTCAAAGACTCTGAAAACAGAGAGTTTTTTTTTTGTTGTTTTGTTTTGTTTTAATGCTTAGAGCTTGATTTATGAGGCAGAACTAGGAGAAACAAAAGGATTAGAAGGATCAAGGTAGAAGTTGGAGTGGGAGGAGAGAGAATGCAAAAATGCAAGCAGAGCAATTTACAAAGATATACAGGAAACAAAATTTGATGAGGTCTTAGAATGCTCAAGTCAAAAGAGAAGTTAGAACAAATTCCAGTAAACAAGATGAGATAGAGGAATAAGAGGAACTGTACTGAAAAGGACAAACCATAAAGATGTGTCCCCAGGAAATGAGTAATTGAACCAAACGTCCTCTGACTGGGGCCATCTGTTCTTAAAATACATTTACTGTATAGAAGAGACTTGTGGGTACTTAATAATGTTCACATATCCTCAAAAATTGAATGCTTCCACTTTGTATCTGTTTTATTATAAATGAAAACATACAACGCCCATCTATGTTCACAGTTGTTTCTACACTCTTCATAGAGTTTTGTAGCATAAATTTGGAGGCCAGGTAATAAACTCTTTACCTAGCTCAAGTTTCTGGCTACAGGCCAAATTATCATCTTGCTCACATTTATTGCATATTTTTTGTACTAAGTATTATATAAAGTGATAAAACTGGGCATGGGCCTTGAAACTCAGAAATTTAAAATTTGAGTCAGAATATTAAGGCATTCAGGACTGTTGAAAATATAGACTAAGTACGTGCGTACGCGCGCGCGCGCGCACACACATACACACCCCAATGCAGTCCTGAAACATAGGCTTAAAAGAGGAGTTGTTTTTTCTACCAAGAGAATATTAGAGAGAAATTATATGAAATATTTTAAATGCTGATCCTGTTAGTTTAAATTTTTTGTGGCTCTTGTTAAAAGAAAAGATGAGTATTTCCAGAAGAGGATACAGTGACAGCATGAAACCCTAAAGGTGGTAGAGTGGGAAGAGTGACAGGAATAAAAGGTGACAATGGCTTATTTATTCATTTACTCATTCAGAAGTTATTGAGTGCTGCAGTTAATTGTCTTAATTGTTTTAAAAGATGGCTGCGACAATATTTCTCATTTTACATGCTTTTTTGGCAATATAATCTTGCTACTCATCCATCAAGAAGTGGAATTTGTTTTTCTTCCCCTTGAATCTTGGCTGGCCTGTGTAAATTTTGTCCAACATATTAGCATATTAGCAGAAGTGATGTAACTTTTGAGGCTGGGCTTTAAAAGATCTTCACTGTCTGCCTTTATTTCTTGGAACCCAGCCACCAAGCTGTAAGGAAGCCCAAGTAGTTCCCAGGAGAGACCCATGTGAAGAAGAACCAAGTCCCCCAAGTCTCCTGGCTGCCAATCCCAGCTGAGCTCCTTGCCTGTCAAATGACAGTCATGTGAGTGAAGCCTTTGCATATCTTCCAGTGTCCTGGTCTCCCAGATGACACTACATGAAACAGAAGAACTATCCAGTAAAACCACTGAGTCAAGAGAAATAGTAAGTCTTTGTTGCTTTAAGCAACCAAGTTTGGGGAAGGTTTGCTAAGCAGCAATATGTAACTGCAAATGCTTACTATGTACCTATCATTGGGATAGTTGACAAAACCCACATTCTCTTTCAAGAAACTAACAGAATGAATAGTCTAGTGGAAGAAACTGAGACATTAACTATGTGTATTATATATGGTAACAAATTCAATAGCAGCATATCATGTAGAGAGAGAGAACACAATGAAGTAGGTGATGCATATATTCTGAGTAATCAGAGAAGACTTCTCTAAGAGGAGATAACATTTAACCAAGGCATTTAAATAAGGCATTGTAGGTTGAGGGAATTGAGTGCACAAGTATATGGGGGCATGAAGCAGCATCTATGTAGTAGTTAAGACAAATTTGATGGACAATATGAGAAAATCTGAATCAAACTAGATTAAGCTAAAAATGGAAGGTCTTTGTTTATACACGTGAATGGCCTGGAGGAGACCTGGCTTCTGGTTTGGCCGCACACAGGGTCTCATATGAAGTAATCAGTATCAGATTCCTTTTCCTCCATCACCCACTTTGATTTCTCTGTGTTCGCTCTATTCTTAGGGCTATCTCCTGTGGTCCCCAGATGGCTTCCAGTAGATCCAGAGGCTGAATAATTCCTTGGTTTGTGTTGAAAAGAAAAGCTTTAGAGTTTCTTTCCCAGGATTCCTGGAAAAGTAAATCTCATCATGACTCACTGGCTCTGGTTGGTTAGTGTATATTCCTGGGACAATCACTGCACGCACTTAGTTTGGGTAAGGGAGAGGGTGGTCCCCCAGAAAGAACTTAAAATATAGTTTCCAGAAAGTAGGATGGATATTAAGTGCCTATATAGGGTATTTGATAGTTGAAGCTACTTGAAATTTCTAGAAAGTGAAATGACTTAAGGATGAAAAATGACAGGAAATGAGGCTGGAGATATAGGCAGAGAAAGATAATCCATGGCCTTGTATCTTATGCTAAAAAAACTTAATCCTTAACCTGTAGGTGATATGGAGCCATTGAAAGGTTTAAGAAAGAGCAGAATATAACTTGCTTTAAAAAAGACCATCGTTGCATTAGAGAAGAAGGTTTGGGAGGAGTAGGGCTACAGTCAGGGAGACTGACTAAGAGACATAGTTCAAATGATAGATTCAATAGATTCTTGGGAAGTAACAGTCAACCGGATGTGAGACTTGATTGGATGAGTGGAAATGAAGGAAGCCTTCAAAAGTGTGAACTGCATTGCAGTTCTATAAGCCATGGAGCTTCTGTTGTGTCAGAGAAGTTCCTGGAAGAGAAGGCAGGAAGATGCCCAGGTTATTAGTAGCACAAGCTAGTCTCTGCTATTTCAGTTGGTCCTCAGACTCTAATTGATTATTATCTTCTCCCTCTTCCACCACCAATGCTAGATTTTTAAAACCCTCAGCCAACACTGAAGCTGGTCTAGGATGCATGCCTGGTTGTTTTTGGGGGTCTGAGTCTTAGGTTACTTTGCCTTTGTGAGGCTGTGATTGTGCCAATTGTCAGTTAGCTGTTATCATCAGGCACGGAAGCACCACATAAAAGGGTGAATGCTCCAAGTTGCAGATATGGTTCTCTTTGTCTTTATTTTGTAGCAATTCTAACTCCTCAAGATAATTAAGTTTGAATGTTGCCATCATTAGAGTATCCCCTTTCTTTGCCAGTTGGTCTACTGGCATGAGGAACTATGGCTTCGGGTTCCATAGAATACTTACATTTCCCAATGGAAGAATTTCCTTACATCACCACCCCTTTCAGGGTTAGGACTTCAGATTCAATGAAACCTGTGACTACAGGGAAAGAGAGCACACATTTTGCAAGTGCTTTATTGGCAGTGATGGCTCAGGGACAATTCTACCATCACCTTTTGGTAATAGTAATCCACTGCACAGGAGTCTCTGTACACCCCTACCTCAGACCACTTCTCCCTTCATAAAATGTGGGCAGCTAAATATACTAATCAAAGCTCTGCCAAATAGCATTTCCACTTTTTATTGTCCCTTAGGGACAACCGTGAGTGGAGCTGTAGTACAGAGGCAGGCCTTTCATCTCACATCAACATACCGAGCTGACTGTGGACAGGCCGGAGATTTCTTTGGTGAGGAGGAGGACTCAGGATATAGTTGTGTGTTGAGGGAGGGACGTGGGTACACAGGTACAATATGGGTAATTGGTATAGGGATCATGGCCACATATTTATATAATTTTTTTTTTTAATCCTCACCCGAGGACATTTTTGCATTTATCTTCAGATAGAGCGGGAGGGAGAGAGGGGAGAAGAGAGAGAGAGAGAGAAACATTGATGTGAGAGGGACACATTGAGTGGTTTCCACCCACACGACCCCAACCAGGGCCGGGGACTAACTGCAACCGAGATAGGTGCCCTTAGCAGGAACCGGACCCGGGACTCTCTGGTCCGCAGGTCAACGCTCTAACCGCTGAGTCAAACAGGCCAGGGCTATTCATATGCTTTACTTGTGTCCTCTAGACCTGTTGAGGTCTGAATTCCAGTATTCTATTTTCATTATATGGTTGATTGGAGCCTTGGAATTGACATCCAGCTCACAAAATTTGCTGGCTTTTACAACATGCAGCACATGTTGGGAAGATCTAGGTGCGTGAGTGCATGCGCCATGGTGAGTGACTCAGTCTCTACTGTGGTAGGTAGGTATGGCCTTGCTTTCAAACCAGAGGGCTCTGTGCTGAGCATCTCCTATTGAGGCTTGCCAGATACCCCACAAAGCACCCTTTTCTGTCATGATATGTAGCTTTGTCATCATTGGGCCATCTGGGTCTTATGACCTGAGTGGCAGTGAGACTCACATCACAATCTGGACTTATTTCTCTGAGCCTGCTCAGAATTGTCAGCCTTCTTAGGTATTCCAATATGAGTCAGAAGAGTAGTCTCAAGTGTGGGATATGCTGCCCTCAAAATTTAAGGAGTCCTACTATAATGACTTTAATTCTCTTAAGAAAACATATAATGATAAAAGGATTCACATGCAAGTTGTTTATTTATTTATTATTATTACTTTTGTAATCCTCACCTGAGGATATTTTTTCTATTGATTTTTAGAGAGAGTGGAAGGGAGGGAAGGGGAGAGGCAACCCACATGCAGGGGCTGGGGATCCAACCTGCAACCCAGGTAGATGCCCCTGAGCAGGAATCAAACCGGTGACCCTTTGGTGTGTGGGCTGATACTCTAACCACTGAGTCACACTGGCCAGGGTACATGCAAGTTGTTTATTTGGTAAGTGATCCCAGGAAACAATGCAAAGAGAATGGGAAAATGAGATAAGAAAGGGGAAGAAGCCAACAAAGTGTTTATGTTTTTTAATTAAAAACTGCTTTATTGAGATATAATTTATTTAAAAACAAAATTCACCATTTAAGTTTATAATTCAATGTTTTTTTTTTTTTTAGTATATTTATATAGTTGTGCTAACATCCCTATAATTTTAGGACATTTTCATCATGCCCAAAAGAAACTTGATTCCCTTTAGCAGTCATTCCCCATTCCTCACACCCCTCTGTCCACTGCCCAACCCAGTCCTAGGCAACCACTTACTGATTTTTTCTGCCTATGGATTGAACTATTATGAACATTTCATGTAAATGAAGTCCTGCAATATTTGGTCTGTTGCTACTGGCTTCATTCATTTAGCACACTGTTTTCAAGGGTCATCCATGTTGTAGCTTGTATCAAAATTTCATTTCTTTTTATTGACAAACAATATTCTACTGTATGGATATACCACATATTGTTTATCCATTCATTAGTTGATGGACATTTGTGTTGTTTTCCACTTTTGGTTTAATATAAATAATGTTGCTATGAACATTTGTGTACATGTTTTTGCGCACATATGTTTTCATTTTTTATGGGTCTATAACTAGGAATGGAATTGCTGGGTTATATAATAGCTATATGTTTAACATTAAACAATTAACTGCCAAATTGTTTTCTAAAGTGCTTGAATAATTTTACATGCCTACCAACAATGTATGGGGGTCACAACATATCTGCATTCTTACCAACATTTGTTATTGTCTGACTTCTTGATTCTAGTCATCCTAGTGAATGTGAAGTGGTGTCTGATTGTGGTTTTGGTTTGCATTTTCCTAATGATAATGTGCATCTTTTTATGTCCTTATTGCCCATTTATAATATTCTATTGAGAAATGTCTATTTAAATATTTTGCTCATTTTAAAATCTAGGAATATATCCTAAGAAGCCTGAAACACCAATCAGAAAGAATATATGTACCCTTATGTTCATAGCAACACTATTTACAATTGCTAAGATCTGGAAACAGCCCAAGTGTCCATCAATAGACGAGTGGATAAAATAGCTGTGGTACATGTACACAATGGAATACTATGCAGCTGTAATAAAGAAAGATCTCTTTCCCTTTGAGGCGACATGGAGGGACCTGGAGAATATGATGCTAAGCGAAATAAGCCAATCAGAGAAAGACAAATACCACATGATCTCACTTATTTGTGGAATATAATGAACAAAATAAGCTGATGAACAAAATAGACCCAGAGACATAGAAAGGAGTACGGTTCAGACTGACAAATCTCAGAAGAGGGGTGTGGGGGGTGGGGAGAGATGAGATAAACCGAAGAACTTACATGCATATAAGCATAACCAGTGGACATAGACAACAATGCTGTTGGGGGGGGTGGTGGGATCAGGAGGAGGGTGTCAATGAGGGAAAAAAGGAGAAACATCTGTAACAAAAATAAATTAATTAAATTAAAAAAATAAAAAATTTAAAAATTAGGTTATTTGTCTTTTAATGATTGAATTGTAAGCCTTTTCAAATACATTTTAGATAAGATGGTCTGATCAGATAAATGATATAAAATATTTTCTTTTAATCTGTAGGTTAGTCAGGGATTTCCAGAGAATTAAACCCCTCTCTCTATAGAGAAATAGAAAGATAGATAGATAGATAGATAGATAGATAAATAGATAGATAAAGATAGGTAGATGATAGATAGATAGATAGATAGATAGATAGATAGATAGATAGATGATAGATAGATAGATAGATAGATAGATAGATAGATAGATAGATAGATAGATTCTATGTATACCCACTAAGTAGGGAGTGGAAAAGGTGCAGCATAAATAGAAGTATGCAACACCCTAAAGGAACTGAAATTGAGATTCCTGAAACAAATCTGTTGGTAACACAATTGGCCAGTCCCTTCCTCACTGACATAGGGGTTTGTCAGGGGAAATGAGGGGATAAGTCCTGTGACAGCTGAGAATGATCTCCCCAGAACTTTCAAAGCCAAGCTGCCAGCCCAGGTTTGAGACTTCATAACAGATAGAACCAGACCCAGCAAGATGACTGTGACTGTGAAGCCCGGATGCTGATCACAGTGCACATCGTGAGCTGGGAACGCTGGCTCAGACCCAGGTTGAAGCAGTAGAGTCTGTAGGTGAGGGTGTCTGGCAAATAGGGTTGGTTGCTAAGCTGATAATTCTGTCAGGAGTTGATGTCGCAGTCTTCAGTCTGAAGGCAGTTTGGACACAGAATTCCCTTTTCCAGGAGACTCAGTCTTTTCTCTTAAGGCCTTCAACTGATTGGAGAAGGTTCACCCACGTTCTGGAGGACAATCTGCTTTACTCCAAGTCTGACTTAAATATTAATTACATTTCAAAAATATTCTCATAGCAACATTTAGATCAGTGTTTGACCAAACAACACATATAATTAACCACCACAATTGTCTTTTCTTTTTTTTTTTAAATTTTTTATTAATTTATTTTTGTTACAGATGTTTCTCCTTTTCCCCCCATTGTCACCCTCCCCTCCCTCCCTCCCTGCCCCGTCCCCAGTTTTGTTGTCCATGTCCATTGGTTATGAGTACATGCGTACAAGTTCTGTAGTTCATTTTTTGATAGTGACATTTGAAAAACAAAAGCGTTTTAAAAAATAAAGTCCAATTTATCATATTTTTCTTTTATCACTTATACTTTTGGTGTCATATCTAACAAATCATTTCCTAACCTAAGGTCATGAAGAGCCACTCATGTTTTCATTTTAGAGTTTTATAGTTTAGTTTTTTATTTCTGTGATCCATTTTTAGTTAATTTTTATGTATGGTGTAAAGTAGGAATCCAAGTTTATTTATTTTTTGCATGTGAATATTCAGTTTTTCCAGAACTATTTGTTGAAAATACTACTCTTTCCCCATGGAGTTTTTTGGGCACTCTTGATGAAAATCAATTGAGTATAGATGTGCAGGTTTATTGCTAGAATCTCTGTTTTATTCCATTGATCCTTATATCTGTCCTTATGTCAGGACACCACTATCCTGATTATTGAAGCTTTATGATATGTTTTGAATTAGGAAGTGTGAATCTTTTTGCTACTTTTTCCAGATTATTTTGCCTACTCTAGGTCTCTTGCATTTCCATATGAATTTTAGTATTGCTTTGTCAACTTTTGCAAAACAAGCTGATTAAGATTTTAATAGATATTGTTTTGAATATGTAGATACATTTGGAGAGTATTGCCATTTTAACAATAGTAAGACTTCTGATCTACCAGTATGAGATATCTTGCTATTATTTAATCTTTTAAAAAAATTTTTTTTCTTTATTGATTTTAGAGAGAGAGGAAAAATCTTCTTTCTTTCAACAATGTGTTTTAGTTTTCAGTATACACATCTTGCACTTCTGTTAAATTTATTCCTAAGTATTTTATTCATTTTGATGCTACTGTAAATGGAATTAAAACATTATTTTCACATTGCTTCTTGATAATATATAAAAATACAATAGATTTTTGTATAATGATCTTATATCATGCAACCTTCAACTTTGTTATTTCAAATAGTTTTTGTTTTGTTATTTTTGGAGGGGGATGTAGATTCCTTAGAATTTTTTGTATACAGAATCATGTCATTTGCAATTATAGATATTTTACCTCTTCCTGTCCAATCTAGATATGTTTTATTTCTTTCTCTTGCCTACTTGTCCTAGAAACCTCCAGTACAGTATTGAATGAAAGTGGCAAAAATGGGCATCTTTGCCTTGTTCTTGATCTTAATTTATGTCTTTTATTTTATTAATGTTGTTTATTATATTAATTTATTTTTGGATGTCAAAACAGTATCACATTCCTGGGATAAATACCACTTGTTCATGGTGTATAATCTTTTTTAATGTTGCTGTGTATGGTTTGCTGCTATTTTGTTGATGGGGAGTGCTTTTTCTTTTTATATTTTTGGAAAAATTTATAGATGATTGATATAAATTATTTAAGTATTTGGTGAAATTCACCAGTGAAGCCATCTGTGTCTGGGGTTTTCTTTATGGAAAGTTTTAATGTTACTAATTTAATCTCTATCTGTTATGGGTCTGTTCAACCTATTTCTTTCTTTCTTTTTTTTTCTTTTTGGTATGTGCCCCTAGCAGGGAACAGAACCCAGGATTCTCTGGTCCACAGGCTGACGCTCCAACCACTGAGCCAAATCGGCCAGGGCTCAACCTATTTCTTGTTGAGGCACTTTCAATAACTTGTGTGCTTCTAGGAATTTGTATATTTCATTTGTTATCTAATTTGTTGGTTTACATTTGTTTATAGTATTTCTTTAAAATCCTTTTTTTTCCTTTATTGATTTTAGAGAGAGAGGAAGGGAGAGGGAGAGAAAGAGAGAAACATCTATGAGAGAGAACATCTACTGTCTGCCTCCTGCATGCCCCCCACTGGGGATCAGGCCCACAACCTGGACATGTGTCCTGACCAGGAATCGAACAGGCGACCTCTTGGTGCATGGGTCGATGCTCAGCCACTGAGCCACACCAGCTGGACTAAAATCCTTTTTATTTCTCTAAGGTTAGGAGTTATATCCTCTCTTTTATTCTCAATTTTATTAATTAATTTATTTTTTAGTTAAAGATTTATCAATTTTATTGATCTTTTAAGAAACTAACTTTTGATTTTGTTGATTTTCTGTTGTTTTTCTATTCTCTGTGTCAGGTATTTCCATTCTACTTTTATTATTTCCTTTTCCCCCCACTTGCTTTGGATTTAGATTTTTTTTTTTTTTCTAGTTTCTTATAGTGGGAGTTTAGGCTATTGATTTGAGATCTTTTTCCTTTTTAGGGATAAGTATTTATAGCTGTCTATTTCTCTTCAAGAACTATTTTAGTTACATCCCATAAAGATTTAATTTTCAAGCATGTTATCACTGAGGGCAAGTGGACCTTAATCCCCTGGAAGACTCCTGGAGACTGTGAAACAAAATATTTAGAATGTATCCCACTTAAGGGCTGAGGGAGTACCAGCTCTCATCAGTTACTAGTTGAGGATTGCACTGGGAAGGTACTAATTCCCTGGTACTTCTGGCTTTCCACACACTCTGGTGGCTATAAAGAGAGCCCTCATGCAGACCCTGCAGTATTGACAGTTAGAAGTCAGGTCTATATGCACAGAAATGAAGATGATAAGTTACCCTGTGTAAGGCACTGAGAGCACCTGTATTACACGTCAGATGTTATAACTCTGTTAATGACAAGGTTGCAAGGTACAATGGCTTGTCCTTTATCTAAGAGTGCATGAGGACATGTCCCGACATATATCATATTATTGACTCCCTAAAAATCTATAAAATATATGGCAGTCCCTGAACCTTTGTAGCTTTTATCTCTTACTCTCTGGCATGAATGATTTTAACTGTGGCAATCTGACTACTTACCACTTCCTGTTCATCATAATGTCACGAATATAGTAGACCAGCGTAATGTTCTACAGGATATCAAGATGATCCACTCTCTGAACACAACATTTTGATAGGAAACAGGAGAAATAATATAGCCCTAGGACAAGGCAGTGAGTGTGTACTCCTGTCCTTTCTACATGCATGAGAATTGCTTTGAGCCTCATTATTGCTGGGGACTGTAAAGATCATCTTCACCAGATTAATAGCTACATACCAAGTAACACCGTTTGATCAACAAGTGTTGATCATTTCTAGTAAAGACACCATATCTCATACAGACACAGAATTGTGTTTCTCATTTATTAAATTCATGGTAACCAACCATCATCCATAATGGTGTTAACTAGACAGCGATATGAGGAACATAATATGTGTGTCCTTTACGTCTTGATTGTAGTACGAACCTTGCTTTTTCATATGCATGGTGGTATTGCTTCTGATTTACTATCTTGGCTGGGCAGGGTAGTTTCAAAGCCTTATCCTTGGCCTTTCATATAATAATGGCTCTTCTTGAACAATTCAGGGAACCATGTGAGCTTTACTTAGCTGCTGTATATAACCATCCCAATTATACACTCAGAGACAGAGGAAATAACAACAGGATGAGTCTATGAACCATTGTGAGATAATGTTTGGTCAGAATTCGCCTGACCTTCAAAAGCTTCACTCTAACAAGGGTAGCAGGGCATGCAGGTATTTCACGTCTCCTTGTATTTGTGTTAGCCCAGAAGTATATCTAATAGTCCTCGAAAAATTAGAGTGCTCCTTTTTCCCCAGTGCACAATTTACTCTGATAAATGGCCACAGGTCCCTTTGGTAGTAAAGTGGGGAATGTTTATTGTATATGCTTGTTGTGGCAGTATATACAATATACTTTCATTAAGGAGATCTTTGAGGATCTTTCTTTAAGGAAGGCTATTCTCTTCTTCAATTATTGGCTCTCTGTCTGAGAATAGGATCCCATCTTAAAGCTGGTTGAATAATTATGGTTTTCCAGTGCGGAGGTTGACACCAGCCTTCTGCTTGCCAGCCCTTGATCTTTGTCTGTATTTAACTGCCCATCTGTCTTACTCTTAGGAACACCATGGTCAAGGTACTCTGATTGCCATTTTGGATTTGGTGCCCATTATGGGTAATCACTTTTACCTTGCCTCTGACTATTAAATGCTACCATCTAGTATCTGATTTTTTGAATTCACACAAAGGAAATGAGTTCCACTGTGGCATCATTTCCTACTATGTCCCCTGGCCTACAGAGAGGAACTACCACTGAAATTCTCAAAGATATAATGGAATTTCCTAAAAGGTTTATTCCTTACTGTCTTATTAAAGGGGGTATCCTTTGGGCCCTCTTGCAAAACAAGGTGAGGATGAGTATTCTCTCCTACTACCCTGAGCCTTCATATCCTTCCCCAGTACTCTGCCAAGGCAGCTCTGGTAGCTCCACTTTTTTAAAAAAAATATATTTTTATTGATGTTTGGAGAGAGGGGAGAGAGAAATAGAAACATTGATGAGAGAGACACATTGATCAGCTGCCTCCTGTATTCCCCTCACTGGGGATTGAGCCCACAGCCCGGATATGTGCCCTGACCAGGAATCAAACTGGTGACCTCTTGGTCCATGGGTCGATGCTGAACCACTGAGCCACACCAGCCGGGCTTCACCTTTTTTACTATAGGCCATAATTATGACTAAGTTTCAAGGAGGCATCCAGCTCTGGGTTAGGACTGGTTCCAGATGTTCTTGCCAAGGCATTGAATCCTGAGTCATGGATGAGTCCTTTGATGTCAACGAATCTCCTCTATTCAGGTTTATATACTGCCTCTTCATTTTAATTCTCAAATCCACTCACACATATGCTTCCATTTCCTCACAGTAAATATAAGCCAGTACTACATTTTCTGTAATAAAGCGATTTCCTTCTGGAGCGAGGACTGTATTTCTCAACTCAGTGAATGCGAGTCATGACCTTAGTTATTGGTTTGTATCTATAAGGGGAGGCGATGGTGGGTGTTAAGGAGGCAACATCAGCTGGCTAGGCAGCTGTCTCAGGTGATGTCTTCACAAGATCTTAGGGTAAGGATGATATAATTACTATTGCCCCATATCATGCAGTCCAATGATTTTCCTTTCCCTTATACTTCATCGAATCTGCCATGGGTAAGAGTCTTCATAATTGCATGCTACAGCATGCTGGGCTTTATTACACCCTGCTTACCACCAGTAGTTGGTATCATCCAAATAAAGATAATCCTTCTATAAAATCTCATTTTGAGGGTCTGCTTCCCAGGACCATTCCTGGTACCAAAGTGCTTTTGAGTTTCCTTAAAAACAGTGCCTGAGACCAGAACTTGGGTATAGGTAGTTTATTTGGAATGTGATCCCACAAAGCACGAATGGCTAAGTAAGAAGAGCGAGATAGCAAAGGAGGAAGATCTAGTGTAAGGATACTTTACTGAGGTCAGTGGTCTGGGCAACAGAAGACTTTTGATAAGAACAGAGAATGCCTCCAAGAATTAGGCATTTGAAATATGGGAGTCTGGAGCTTCTATCCACTACCTCCTACATTGTGCGATGTTTTTGTGTGAGTGGGCAAGCCAGTTACGATGGCGTTATAGAAGGCCCTGGGGCAGGTCACGGAAAGACATGAAGCAGCAGGCTGGCACCCGAGGTGGGAGTTTGGCAGTAGGAGCTGAACTGGAATTGTCCATAATGACCATGGCTGGCTACAATCAAGATGGGCAGGTGAAGTAGTAGACTTAGGAAGGAAGTCAAGGCAAGAGATACAAAACATAAGAATAAATGAGATCATCAAAGAAGAGGTAGAGAACACAAAAGAACAAATATTTTTTTAAAAGGACAGGGGAAGAGATTTCAGGGAAGAAGACTAAGAATGGATCTGAGATGTAAGAGACCCGGGAGAGACTGGCATCATGGAAAACAGAACAGGAGACATTTCTCAAAGGAGAAGGTGGCCATTATCTTTAAATACCATAGAGAAATCCAATAAAACCAGCACTAAGACACATTCTCTGTTTTTATCAGTAAGCAGGTCATTTTGAGAGCCTCAGTAAGGTAGATGACAGTGGGTTAATAAGTTAAGTGAGAGGGAGCAGAGACAGTGAATATGGCAACATTTTCAAGGTGGTTCACTGACAGGCAAAGGAGAGATACAATATTCAGGATTAGCGGGAGAGGGGGAGTTTCTTGGGTGGGTGTTTCGGTTTCAAAGCTATAAACAAGTCACCTCAAAGTTTTCTTTATTTTCATAAACTTATTCAGTTGACTAATTCTTTATTGAGGAGTTCATTAGCCAGTTAATAGGAGTCTCAGCTGCTTTAGGAAATGCCATCCTTTTATTTATCCCACCACATCCTCTTACAGAAGGAGAGACTTGGGTTACAACTCGGTTGTGTTCTCCTCTAACCACCAGAATTTGAGTGAGGGCCTGAGTTGTCTTGAGCCTGGAAACAGGAGGAAAAAGTGATTAATATAAACACACAGCTTGTTTACATTTTCACAGGAAACTTCCCACGACATACTGAAATGGAAACAAAGAGATCAAATTCAAGAAAGGGATGCAAGTATTGAATTTCTCTTTGTCCATGGAGGCCAACTTTCTTTACAGTAAAAAGCCTTGAAAAAAGGAAAAGGAGCCAAATGCACTACTGTTTTCCCTGGCTGCTAGCTTTTCAGCATCCGGTCACATTGCTGCACTGATTTACCCCCTTATTATAGGCAGGCAGGAGCTTGAAATTCCTTGCTGAAGCCGAAGGCGTCTGTGCAGATGCGTATCATATCATATCGTTGGCAACTGCTGGGTGACTCACACGGTGAGGCTGGGAATCCTGGGAGTTGAACTGAGGACAAAATGGGAGGGATTTCCCTTCCCTAGGCTGGTCTCCAAGAACTCACTGTTCACACACCCCATTTCTAATGTGAACTTACTGCTTAGTTAGAGGGCCTCATGGAGAAAGATTAGGAGGCCTATCGGGAAAGTTAGTGCTGGTTACTTTCTTCCTTTCTTAATTAACTTCCCTGACTTTGTGCTTTACTGTGCTCTTATTGTTGCTTTCTCTGAAGTTCCCCAAACATATAAATATGTTTATAAAAAACATTTTATAGCTGAGATGAGTGGGGATGAAACTACTACTTAGAATGTGTAGGGCAAAATTATTGGGGAGTCCAAAGAACTGTGTGGCTCTTAATCCTTGGAACACTGGAGAGGAGACAGGAGGAGGTCATTTTAAGATTCAGACTGAAACAGCTGGGAAGGCAGCTTTCCCTATTGCCCTCCTCTCTCTCCTCTTTCTTCCTCTCCTTTCTCCTTCTCTCCTCCTCCTTTCTTTCCCTCTTCCTTCTAAATGCTATTGTGTCTGCCCTGATCACTTGCTTTTATCAGGGGGTTATTATGAGATTAAATAACACATCAGAAACTATTTTTAATTTTATAAAGCCCTATGGTGTTATTTGTGATTATAATGATCACTCCTGTGCTATTTTGGAATAGAAGACCCAAGATGATATCACTGGTGGAAACACGGCGATTGACTCTCGTAAAGATTTTCTTTCTTTTACCCTGTACCTGAAACTTAACTAGGAGTAAGAGTGGACTTGTCATATTGTTTTTGAATTGATTGATGACAGTAGTCATACCTTTGTCTCAATTCTACCTGTATCAGACCTTGTGTGTGCATCCGTATCTGTATCTATCACGGGTTCCTCAAACTGTTTACTAATTTGTTGATGCCACAATTATTTGTAGAGTCTGGCTGTGACCTTCCTTCTCAGTCTCATCTTTCTTAGAGCAATTCTCAGTGTACTCACCAAAAGATCTGCTTCTGTTTTGTTTCTGGAAGAATGGGCTCGTCTATTTCCCTGGAGTCCAGAACCATTAGAGTATCCCTGAAGCTCTTCTCAGTCTCTGAGATCATAGTGGCTACTTTTAATATATTTCTGAGCATTCAGTGAGTAAAACATTCGTGATTCCTATACACCCAATGGTCTTGAACTAAAATTAAATCATGAATGGAGTCTTTTTTAAAGATTGATGCTTTTCATGCAACATCACTCCAGCAATAAAACTAAAACTCCTTGAACAAAATTCTGCTGCATAGCCAAGAGTGCCATGGTTAGGTTCCAGCTTAATGAAATTGTTTAGCATCTGTAACTTTAAGCAGAAGAGTTGCTTCTTATTTGATGTCAGGGAAGGAAAAGAGAAAAAAGTCTCCCTCTCCCCAAATTTGGGCAGGACTGTGACACTCTCCATGGGACTCTGTCACCCCCTCCCCGCCCCAACCAGTTTAAGGTTTTATTGTTTAATCACTTCCTGTTCATGTTGTGTATGATAGAATATACTTTTAGGATGTTAGGTACTATCAGAGATTAGATATGAAGCTGATCTAATTAATACCCAGTGGGGCTTCTGGAAGCTGTAACTGCTTACAGGGACACCTGGGCCATCCATGGTAGGCTCACACCTCAGGACCATGTGGAAGGTTGGTACACACTTGTCAGGTGTTTGTCTGCCGATTGTTCTTAGACCATAGTCTACCCTGAGGAGAGATGCTTGCTTTTTGCTTCAGGGACATTGCTAACTTGGTGAAATTGTAAAGTGGGAAGGAAAAATAAAAATGAAGTAGAATTTTTTTTCCCTGTTAAACCCTCTTTGACTCTTCTAGGTAGTTCTGTCTTCCCTAGGTTGACATGGTGGGGTTTTCTTCTGCCAGATCCCCCCTTTTTTTCCTACCCTGCAAGAACATAATAACACATAAAAATATCATGTTTTAATCACTCACTCTTAGCTGAAGAGTCTGCAGGATGTACTGCTTGGGGGACCAAGCAATACAAGAACCTGTTGGCACTCCAGTGGGGGCAATGCCTACAGACTAGACAGAATAGAAGATCTGTGCCATCCGTGGGGCTGTGCAGATTTATAACAAGAGTACCCCTCCCAACGACACCCTTCCACCGCGTAGCAAACTGTACCTGCAGGTGCATTTAGATGTCACACAAAGAAGTTAATTTGTTGACCATGGGCATCACTTGGACTTTAGCATGTGTGCTTCAGGCTCTGTGGTCTCACTTGCTACTGAAATTTCTCAGTGGAATCAATGTTTTCTCTGGGATGAGGTTTAAAATCCCCTTTGGGACAGAGGAGTTGCTTCTTGTTTGGTGATAAAGAAGAAAAGAGAAGAGACTTTCTCCCTGTCCTCCAACTTGGGCAGGACCATGTTACTTCCCAATGGAATTTATGTTCGATGTTGTATAGCTTACAATATCACCTTGGAAAACGTGCCTAAAGGCATTTCAAGTTACAAATGCTAGATAATTTTATTAGACCAGAACCTAACCATGGCACTCTTGGCCATACAGCAGAATTTTGTTCAAGGGGTTTTAGTTTCATTGCTGGAGTGATGTTGTACGAAGATGATCCACCTTTAAAAATACTTCCTTCATGATTTAATTTTAGTTCAAGACCAATGGCTGTTCAAAATGAAGCATAGAGCTGAATTCCTTAATTCTAAGAGAGTGGCTGCAGATGCTCATTTAAATGTGCAGAGTGAAGACCATGCCCATGTTAGCTAAGAAGAGCATCTGGGAGGCCATTGCAAGTTAGGAAAGACACTTTCTTTTCTTTCTTTTTAATTTTTTCCCTTTATTTATTTTAGAGAGGGAGGAAGGGAGAGGGGGAGAGAGATGGAAACATTGACGAGAGAGAACACCAATTGGCTGCCTCCTGAATGCTCCCCACTGGGGATTGGGCCCACAGCCTGAGCATGTGCCCTGACCAGGAATCGAACCAGCAACCTCTTGGTGCATGGGTCGATGCTTAACCACTAAGTCACACTGGCCGGGCTGGGAGGATACTTTCCAATGACAAGGCACACCTTCCTTTCCTGCTCTCAAGACCCAGCCGTGGTTGTTTATGACAGATGACTTACCATTTGTTATTTTTTTTATTTTCCGTCCTCAGTTTTTTGGATTTTTAAATCTGCTAGCAAACTTTAAAAATTATCTAAATTACTGGATAGCTCTTCCCCTTGGGGGAAGCACAAGCTTAAATTAAAATCAGCTTTTTTCTTCTGAGCCTTAGAAGTATAGAAGTTTTATCCTTTTGTGGAGATATGACAGCAGATACTTGTCATAATTTTCCTTTTGTGCACTGGTCCAGATTACTCTCAGGGTCACACTGAGAACAGTTCGGGAAGGATGGAGGAATGGCAAACACAGGCAGTATGTTTTCATTTCAAAGCATCAGTGGAACCCTGTTAGAATAATGGAAACTTAACTCATACAGAACTCACCCATTCTAATTTCTGTTTTTATTTTGGCTCTCGCTTATCCCACCATTTCCCCTGCTTTGTGAGTACTGGCATATTTCTTTGAACTTGCCCTAGGTCATATTTTAAAGCTGATTGTCTGGGATTAAGAAATATCCAGTTATGCCCAGCTCAGTGGCTCAGTGGTTGAGCGTTGACCCATGCACGAAGAGGTCACCGGATCGATTCCCAGTCAGGGCACATGCCCAGGTTGTGGGCCCAACCCCCAGTGGGGGCATGCAGGGGGTGGCCAATTGATGTTCTCTCTTGTCGATGTTTCCATCTCTCTCCCTCTCCCTTCCTTTCTCTCTAACATCAATAAAGAAAAATTATTAAAAAAGAAAAAAAAAGAAAAGAAGTATCCACTTATGGATAGTTAAGCGTGTTGTCTGATCAGAAACAGTCAGTGATTCTCAAGAAGGTAAGGCAAAGTGACTGAGCTGTTTTCATGGAGAGGGCAAGCATGATGGCGAGCATGGAGGGCAGAAGGGTGTGCTGCGTCCTTCCCCAGAAGCTCCTACGGTGGAGGAAACGTAGCGTAGGCAGGTGATTGTTTCCTATTGTCACAGTTGTACGGACTATATAGTCAAGTCTTTCTTTACTTTTTGCAATCTCATATTTTTCTTTCCTCTTTCTCTGCTCATATGTAGGTTTTCTTCCAATGAAACAACACAGAATAATGTATTAGGAGACCAAAAGTGAGTATTCTGTCTTATAAAAGTCTGGCTCGAGTGGTGTTTAGTGACTGGCTCTCTGCATAAAAAGTACTGATTTGCAGTATTTTCTGATCTTGGTGGTGTAAATACTCCTAGCATGTCCGATTTCAAGCTACCAATGTGAAGTCACTGAATGCAGAGTTGAGAAGAGTTATGCATAATCAACTTTGCAAGCTAGTACTAGCTGACTGGCACACCACTGAAAATATGTTGAGTGCTTAGAATATGGCTTGGAACATAGTGAATTCTTTTTTTTTATCCTCACCCGAGGACATTTTTGCATTTATGTTCAGACAGAGCGGAAGGGAGAGATGGAGGAAGAGAGAGAGAGAAACATCGATGTGAGAGAGACACGTCGATAGGTTGCCACCCACACGACCCCAACCGGGGCCAGGGACAAACTGCAACCGAGGTACGTGTCCTTAGCAGGAACTGAACCCAGGACTCTCTGGTCCATGAGCTGACGTTCTAACCGCTGAGCCAAACCGGCCAGGGCGGAACATAGTGAATTCTTTATCAAACATTATTAATTATTGTGATTATTATTGTCCTTTGTCTCTCTTCCTCTTCTTTTATGTATGTAAATATGCATACATCAGTAATGTGCTGAAAAACTCTAAAGAAAGTCTTGATTTGCATCATTTCCCAATTTCCATATAAGCATATGTACAATGGGTGATTTGAAGCTAATAGTGGCTTTACACTTGGTTTGCAAAATTCCTGATTTAATAGTCTGTCCTTTTAAGAAAGTAGTAAACCGTTCCAGCACACACGTGTTGTAAGGGTTAGTCTCCAGGGATGTCTGTATCGTCTCCAGGATTTTGTTTACCAACAATGAAGGTTGTAATTTTTAGGTTCTGTGCAAGTGAACTTTTTCTTTTCTGAGTAACAACCTATAAATAAGTATTTTCTATTTCTTTTCCCCAACTCTTCCTTCTTTCTCTATTAGAATAATTTTACCTCTCAATTTACCAATTGAGGACATGCTTATTGGTATTAGAGAGAGTGGAAGAAAGAGAGAGAAAGGTCGATGTGAGAGAGAAACATTGTTTGGTTGCCTCCCATATGCACCCTGACTAGGGATCAAACCTGCAACCTAGGTATGTGCCCTGACCAGGAATCAAACCTGCAACCTTTCCATGTACGATGATGCTCCAGCAAGCTGAGTCACACCAGCCAGTGCAATTTTTTAAAATTAATTAATTAATTTTTTATTAAAATATAGCTGACATAAAATACTATATTGGGTTCAAGTATACAACATAGTGCTTTGACATTTATATTCCTTATGCTGTGATCACCACTATAAGTCTAGTAACCATTTGTCACCATACAAAGTTTTAACCCTATTATTGACTATATTCCCTGTGTTGTACATTACATTCCCATGATCATCTATTTTATTATTGGAAGTTTGTACCTCTTATTCCCCTTTACCTTTTTCACCCACCCACACACCCCCTTCTCCTCTGGCAACTATTCTTTTGTTCTCTGTATCTGTGAGTCTGTTTATGTCTTATTTTGTTTGTTCATTTATTTTGTTTTGTTTGTAGATTCCACATATAAGTGAAATCATATGGTACTTGTTCGCTGTCTGACTTATTTCAGTTTGCATAATATCCTCTAGGTCCATACATGTTGTCACAAATGAGAAGATTTAATTCTTTTTTATGGCTGAGTAATATTCCATTATATATCACATCTCATTATTCATCTATCTAGATTGCTTCCATATTTTGGTTATTGTAAATAATACTGCAATAAACATAGGAGTGCATATAGATTTATTAAATTAGTGTCTTTGTTTCTTTGGATAAATACTCAGGAGAGGAATTGCCGGGTTGTGTGGTAGTTCTATTTTGAATTTTTTGAGGAATTTCCCATAGTTGCTGCACCAATTTACATTTTCACCAGTAGTGTATGAGGGTTCCCTTTTCTCCACATCCTCACCAACACTTGTTGTTTGTTACTTTTTTGATGATAGCATTCTGGTAGGTGTGAGGTGATGTCTCAATGTGATTTTAATTTGCATTTCTCTGATTATTAGTGATGTTGAATATTTTTCATATGTCTGTTTGCTACAAATAGATTTTAGAACAAAATATTAGATTACACAACTCATTTGATATTTCTTAGAAAGCCTTATAAATTTAGAGCCTTGGGTTTAAACTTGTATATTTACAAGTTTATTGTTGTTCTGGATTTTAATAGTTACTAGCCTTGTAATTGTGAGCAAATCCCAAGTCAAAAATAATAAATATCTGAAGGGATAGCTGTGAGGTATAAAAAAGGATATTACAAATTGTGCGTATTTAAATATATGGCATGTTCTTATTGTCTCAAGAATCAATATTTTGGCTAATGTTGTATCAGCTTGTATATGGAGGCGGTGGGTACATGGATGGTATGGATTTTTAGTGTCATGAATACAAATGAAGGAAGAGATCACTAAGTTTAGGACAGTTTGGAGAGAAGCTAAGATTATATAAAATACTTAGAATAGGTAGAAAAGAATGGAGAGGGCATCCTAGGTAGAAGGAGTATATAAATAAAGTAAAAAATAGAAATCAAATCAGTGATACTCAGGGGGAACATTCATTCAGTACACACTCCCTGGTCGCCATGTACCAGACACTGCACTTAGTGCCAGGGCCATAAAGCAATAAGACAAAATTCCTATGTTAATAAACTCTGAAATCAAGAAAGAGAAGATGCACTAGCTGGAAAAAGATGGTTTGGGAAAAGTGCAATTAATTTTTGTTGGGTAAATTGAGGTTATGTGGTGGAAGAATGTAGTTTGTAATTATCAGATACATAAAAGAAGTCACTGCAGAATTGTTAGTAGGTGAGTAACAATTAAAACAGTATTTTGTAACAATCAATTTAGTTGAGATATGCAGAATAGAGTAAGAGATTGAAGACAAGGAGAGATAAGAGAATATTGAAATAACAGAAATGAAGAGAGCCTGAATTGAGATGGATAACACTTGGTCCCTGATTTTACATTCAGAAAAAAAAGAAGAACTCAAAGGTTTAGGAAATGAGCTGGTGAATTTCTCTATTAAAAAAAAAAAAAAAAGCCAGATAGTTAATATTTTTAACTTTTCAGGTCACATGATCTCTGTTGCAACTACTCAGTTCCACCATTGTAGACAGAAAGCAACCATAGACAGTATAAAAACAAACGAGCATGGCTGTGTTCCAATAAAACTGGTGGCAGTAGGTTTAGCCCACTGGCTATAGTTATTCCACTTGGTTGAGAGTATAGAGAAAATGACAAGGTTCATTGTTTAGGAGAGAGGATTGTAATTTGTTTTGGATATGCCAGGTTTAAGTGATGAAGGGGAAATCTAGGTGGAAATATGGAAATTTAGGATTGTATTTTGGATGAGAGCTCAAGCTAGCATTCAGATTTGACTTAGTGTTAAAGTAAGAAAATAGCTGTGCTTTTAGGGTCAAGCCAGGAACACAGAAACCAGAAACAATCTAGTGCAAAGAATTGATTAAACATGTGATAAAGGAGCTCAGGAGACAAATAAGGGACGACCCAGAGATTAGAAGTAGCATTTGACCAGGATCCTAAACTGTGGCTCGGATGGAGGTGGTGTTTCTGGCGTTCAGGGATTGGGTGAAGTAGATTGTTACAATAACGGTCCCTAGTGAATGACATTTCTCGTGTCCAAGCCCTTTGCAATGTAACATTTCTGTTCTCATCAAGAAGCAAAGCCTATTTCTTTTATCCACTTGAATAAGGACTACTAGCCTTGGAACTTGCTTTGACAGATAGAATGTGGTGGATGGGCACTGTGTGAATTCTGGAACCTGTAGGTCTTAAGGGGTCTTGTAGTTCCAACCCTCTTAAAACCTTCAGATCACCATGCTGTGAGGAAGCCTAGTGCATTCTGCTGAAAGAAGAAAGGTCACAGGAGGGGGACCTGGCTAATAGCCCAAACAAATTGATAGACATGAGAATGAAGCCACCTTGAACCATCCAGCTCCAGTCAAGACATCCAACGTGGCATCCAAGCCAGAGAGAGGAAGGAAGAGGGATACTCTGGCTTCTCCCATCTTTTATCCTTCGGTCCCTCACTGCTTCCTGCCAGTGCCTACTTTCTCCCTCCAGTGCCCCCACTTGGTCTAACTAGATGAAGTCAGTTGATAGGGGACCCCAGGAAATGCACCTGCCTATGGAGTGGAACTAGGGAAGCAAGCCCAGCATCAGCACAGTAGGTTAAGCAAAGGACAGCAAGCATGAAGTTGGGGAGAAAAGCGGAGGGTTTAGTCCTGTTGTGGTTTTGGAGCAGGGAGAGTGAGGTACAAAGAAGCGGAGATGGATCCGCCAGATAGGTTGGAGAAGCAAGAATGAAATGTTGACTTGAAGTAAGAAATGAGAGGAGTATAAAGAAGGAGAGGTCTGATAAAGGGTGTAAAATGATGCAGAGACTTCAGGAGGGGTGACTGGAAAGACACAATTTTATTTGGTGACATGCAGTAACTGGTGACCCATGAACGGTCTGTAAAGGTTGATCAATGTTTTTCTTCCCAAATGGTGGTTTGAAAATCCTCAAAGGTTTGTGAAATGTCATAGGAGATTCATCATTAAAAATGGTAATGGTATCTGTTTTGGCTTTTAGTACGTTTAAAATTTTTTAATTTAGACACCGATTTAGAAATATTTACAAATATAATAAATTTTCATTGAAAATAAAATAATAGAGATGCATAAAAATAACTTAATGATCTCCGTTACTGTATTTAAAATGTCTAAATTAAATAATAATAGGATTATATTTTTCTTTCAAAACTGAACACTGTAAGAGCCTTGTGAGGTGTATTGAGTGGCCTTTTTTACCAATCACTGGATATTTGTGATTTGGCCACCCCCTTGAATACCTCTAGTTAATTACTGTACATAGAGCTAAACATTCTGTTTATTCTCAAGCACCTTTTAAGTGTAATTTATATCCATAATATCTTTAATAAAAATAAAAAACAAAACAAGATGAATACTGAAGTGAATATAAGCTAATCGAGAGTTTAAAAATGATAAAATTCTCTAATTTTCTTCAAGATGTTCGGTACAAGATTCTTTGGTTTCACTAATTTAATAACCATTTTTATAGCACATACCAAAATCTCTATAGTAGTGTAAAAAGAAAAAAAAAATGTAGAGAAAAATATATCCAATTTAGTTTTTTCACTTATTGCAAATAAAGATAATTTGTATTTGTAATATGATATTTTAAAAGAAGTGCTGCCATAGATATTTTTCTTGTCTTGTAATTTAAAAACAAAATGTAAATGGTGTATGATTCCCTTTGTATGATATTGTGGAAAACCAAATCTAAACTATGACAGAAAGCAGATCAGTGGTTTTGTAGGGCCAAGGGTGGGCACTGAGAACAGCAAAGGGAATTTTGGGGATGATGGTAATGTCTGAATCTCCTTTGCGAAGGTTGTGACCTTGTTAACTTCATTGAACTACACATTCACAAAGGGGATGTTACAGTGAATGTCAATTAAATCATAATATAGTAGACTTAAAAAATTTACATAAGTTTCATAAAACAGCTCAGTTTATTTCATTTTTTTTTTGTTCAATTAGATAATGCCAAATATTAGGTCACAAAAACACATACTTGCCTGTGGTGAGGCAAGTGAGGGCGCAAAGTCGAAGGAGGCGCTGGCTCATTGCAGGGGTCACCGCGTTTGCACATCTCTGCATTTTCCCACCTTGGACTTTGTGCTCTGAGCACCTCACTTGCCTCAGCCCTTTTGATGACTTAATAGAAGTTCAAATTTCACTCCATTTTTAAATATACATTTGGTACTAAACCACATGTTACAAAGTACGTTGCCATTAAATTATTATATTTTGTTGCCAAGTAAATTATAAAAAAAAAAAAAAATCCTGATGTGAGTCCTAGCCGGGTGGAGTCTCAGTTGGTTGGAGTGTTGTCTCTTGTACCAATCAATAAAAACTTGTCTTCAGGTGAAGATTAAATAAATAAATAAATCCTGATGTGATTTATTAGGCTTCTTTTTTTAAAAAAAATAATTATTGCTTTTAGAGAGAGAAAGGAAGGGGGAGAGAGAGATAGAAACATCCATGAGAGAGAACATCGACTGGCCGCCTCCTGCATGCCCCCCACTGGGGGTCGGCCCACAACCTAAGCATGTGCCCTGACCGGGAATCGAACCGGCGCATGGGTCGATTGTGTGCATGGGTTGATGCTCAACCACTGAACTACACCAGCCGGGCTTACTGGGCTTCTTGAGGGTGAGGATTGCTGCTTTTCACTTCTGGAAAGCTGTCAGGCATTATCCCTTGGAATATTGTCCTCTTCTCCCTCATGCTTTCCTTCTGCAAAACTGAATGAGTATATGTTAGACCTCCTCTATCTGTGTGTTCTATAATCTCTTGTTTATATTCTCCTTTGTCTCTTTGTGCTTGATTCTGGATAAAAACTTGCGTCCCCTCTTCAGTTAATTTTAACCTGTGGCTTATCCTGTCCATTGACTTTCTAATTTCCATTATTATAACTTTTTATTTCTTCAAGTTCCATTTGTTTATAAAAACTGACTATAATTTCAACATCCTACTTACTTATTTAAAAAGTTTCAGTAGACATTTGTTTTTACATTTTAAACATTGTTAATAAATATCACCAAATGTCAAGAATTCAGATTTTCTCACTGTTTTTGATTCCAGACCAAATATAGTCTGGCACAAAGTAGGAAATCTATAAATATTTGCTTTTAAATGTATTATGTACAATTTTTTGGGTCAAACTTTATTGTGTATTGATTCTGCTGGCTCTTGCTAATGGCAGCTTGTTTTCTTAGGTGTTTGGTGATTTTCTTTTTCCTTATTGTGAGCTCTTGTTTCTTAGAGCTTTCTTTGGGAAACTTTGTGTCCTGAGTTTAAGGTGCTTTCCTTTGGGAAGTTTCTATATTTTCTCTTTCCAGATGCCTCAGAGGCATTAACAACCATGGACTACTTTATTTATTTAAAAATTTTTTTCTTTTCTTTATTGATGTTAGAGAGAGAGGAAGGGAGAGAGAGAGAGAGATAGAAACATCGATGAGAGAGAACATTGATTGGCCGCCTCCTGCATGCCCCCCACTGGGAATTTGGCCCACAACCTGGGCATGTGCCTTGAATGGGAATTGAACTGGCGACTTCTTGGTGAATGAGTCAATGCTCAACCACTGAGTCACACCGGCTAAGCCCATGGGCTGCTTTAAATTGTCAGCTTGGAAATATTATGGCTTACACAGAGTATATGAGTCTAGACTCTAGTTTATGATTAAGAATTCTTATAGGTTCCCGGCCGGTGTAGCTCAGTGGTTGAGCATCGACTCATGCACCAAGAGGTTGCCAGTTCGATTCCTGGTCAGGGCACATGCCCAGGTTGTGAGCCAAATCCCTAGTGAAGGGCATGCAGGGGGAGGCTAATCGATGTTCTCTCTCATCGATGTTTCCATCTCTCTCTCCGTCTCACTTCCTTTCTCTCTAAAATCAATACAGAAAAATTATTTTTTTAAAAAAGAACTCTCATGGGAGAACCTTTTGTTTCTTTACACAGGACAAAGGTAGGATGTCTTACATTTTTCCTGAAGGCAGAAATGAAGCCTTAAGAAAACTAAGGTCATATAGCTACAAAAAGAAAGAGTTAGCACGTGTACATGGATTTGTAAGACTTAGAAGCTCATGCTTTTCTCTTATACCAAATGGCATCAAATGACCTGATTGTGGTGATGTATGAACCTGATTTAAACCAGCTCTCTAGTGGGTAAATGAGTTAGAGCTTTTAGGAAGCCAGTCATGTCCAATCGTTGGGGTAGAACTGGAAATGGAACGCCTCTGTGAATTCACAGAAAGGGTTTGCTGGTAGCCTTGTGTTGCTATTGGTTAGACATAGCATGCAGGAAAATACATGTATGTGGCAATGTACACATGCTAATTGCATGTTCCTCTCATCCCTGAGTAGAGGAACTATTGTGTATATAGTCTTCATAAGTAACCTTACCTTCTCACCACAAAACTTACCACCTGAAAACGAGTGTGGGCAATTGTATGTACAGTGTTAAAAATGTTTTTATTTACTTGGACTATTGGTTTCAGAAGCAAAAATATATAGTAGTTTCAATCCATAATTCCTGCAACATTTTTAGAATGCTTATTAAAAAATCTTTAGTTTCACCCAGCTGGTGTGGCTCAGTGGTTGAGCATCAACCCATGCACCAAGAGGTTGACGGTTTGATTCCCGCTCAAGGCACATGCCCAGGTTGTGGGCCAAATCCCCAGTGGGGGGCATGCAGGAGGTGGCCAATCAATGTTCTCTCTCATCGACGTTTCTATCTCTCTTTCCCTCTCACTTCCTCTCTCTCTAAAATCAATAAAAGAAATATTTAGTTTCTATAACAAGGAAAGCTTTGAATTTTGGAGCAGAGATATGTATGATGATGAATGTTTGCCATTGACTCGTGACTTCATGAAAGACTACACAAACATGTGGGCAATTGATCTAGAGAGAAATATGACCTTGGGAAGTTAAGGTGACTCCCCAGTTCTGTGGGCAAAGGTCATTCGAAACCCTGCAAGCTCTTTGAAGAATAGAATCCTCTATCAGTCTACCCTTTGCTTTAGAAAAAGGCTCGCAGAAAGCTGTGACTTTAATTCAAGGTCTGCGGAGTTTCTTTCAAAGAACATGTGTTAATGTGTTTGTAGTCCACTTCAGTCAGAGTAGACTTCACACAGGATTCTAGGACCTGTGTCTCACTTTCCTCCAGTCCAGAGCACAAGAACAACAGAGTGTGAGCTGCACAGTCTACCAATTTTGTCACTTCTGGGCAAGATTTCACTATTTTAAATAATAATCATGATAATAATAATTGTCATTGTTATACTTAATATTATAATTGTTATCACTACGATTGTCATTTCACTTGCTCCTTTTCTTCCTGATGCTCTTAAAATGGTTTCAGATTTGTAAGACTGTTCACAAACGTTTTCCCGTTTCCCGCTCACAACAACCGTATAAGGAAGCATTTGACTATCTCCACGTTACAAACAGGGAAATGGAAGCTCAGAGGCATTAAGTGATTTGACTGGGCTCTCACCACCCATGTTGGAGCCGGGCACAACTCAGGCTATTGTTCTACTCCTACAAATTTTCATTATTCTTTCTGTTTTTAACATGGCTGATTGTTCCTATTTCTGATGTTTGGTCACTTCCACAATGGGAGCTTTTTCCCAGCAGGAATTATGGAAAAGCTACCGATGTACTCAACATTACCTGTTCAAACAATGAACATAGGACATTGACTTCCTGGACAAATAGATGAATTTGTATCATTTGTTCATCCTCCTTTAAAAGTGATATTTCAGGATCAATCTTCTAGGCAAATTCCGTATTCTCCAGCAACTGATTAAACATGGGGACATTTTGACTTATTAAAATGGCCAGCCCCCAGAGATGGGTAAAGGATATTTCCGTTTGCCCACATGGAACAGAATAGAAATGATTTGTCATGCACTGATAATTATGGTACAAAGGAAATGGGACTATTTTTAAAGAACCATTTTTCTCTCTAAGACCCAAAGCTTCCCCACCTCTTATAAAAATCCATTCACCTGATATTAAAAGCTCCGTTCCCTGCACCAAACCTCCATCTCTGACCTGAAACATAATGGCAAGTTCCAAGAAAATGATGCAGCCGCTGCCACAGTCGAAGCCTTTGTTGTTTGTACTTATCCCCGCACGCAGACATCTCTGAATACAGAGGCAGGTGCTGTCTGATAAAAAACTGGTCCCCACAGTAAATGTGAACAGCAGTCAGAGCACATTTACATTTTTTTTTTTTTAATTTTCTAAAGGAAATGTTAGATGAATTTGGAATCTTGCAATATCCCTCAGCAGTTCGGCACCCACCTCCCTTCCACATTGACCAATTCCAATATTTTAAAGCTCTGTTTAGTGATAAATGCATACAAGGTGTTCAGATGCAGGCATCCCAGGAGGTGACAAAACAATGACAGAAAGAAAAATCATGGTCTATTTCAACCAACACCCTGTATTTAGAATTAAAGACTAGGCTTGTATGTCCCTATTTCTTATTAATTAGAAAGGTTCTTTGGAGTTGCTCTTTGCAGACACAGCAAATTTATTGACAGGATTAAAAAAAAAAATTGGAGCTGGATTTCAGATGAAAGTGTTGCTTTCTGCATATCAATGCCAGCAACAAATCAGCACCAACAATTGTTCCGTCATTAGCAGAAGCCTGTGAACAGGAGCAGTCCTGATATTAAGCCTTCTGGCGCTCCCATTGGATTTGTTTGACTTGATTGCATCTCGTTACATTTACAATCTGTTCTGTGTTATCGGCACATAGCCTGACAGACTTTTAAATTCACATTTAGAAAATTTGAGAGCAGTTTTCAAAAAAACAACCCCCACCCCCCACCGAAAGAGTAATATATCAGCAGCATTGACTTACACTGCCAATAAATAATATTTAGCCACTGAAAACAAGTAATCTGATCCCATTAAAGAGGAATCCTAAAAGATGAGAAATCTAGATTCTGCTAAGGGTTTACTTGGTGTTACTGTGTGTATTTGGAGTTCGCTCTCTAGCCTACAGTTCTTTTTAATAACTAGGTCATTGTATGTGCTCCTGCTTTATAAGTATAAATAAAGTAGACAAAAATTAATATTCTCCAGAGCTTTGTTCCTCTGAGATGAAAGGTGCTGTGGAAATGCAAAGATCTCAATTGTGAGTTCCAAATGTGGTTATCGTTCGGCTCAGACACATGAAGCAGCTAGTGCATGCATAGTAAAAATAATAATGAGCATAAATTCCTGTTTAATAAGTATTTATCATATGCTGGCCATGTGCTCAGGGCTTTACATTTGCTCTTCCTTTTCATCCTCACAACACCATTATTATCTCTGTTTTACACACAAGGAAACTGTGGTTAGAGAGGTTCAGCAACTCGTCCCAAGGTCACACAGCTCAGTGTCTCCAAAGCCTGGGCTCTTCACCACGGAGTGCATTCTGAAAGCCACGGCCAAGGCCCTGTTTTCTGTAGTTCCTGCTCACGGTCTGTCCCACAAATCACACGTGCTCTTTGCTTTCATACTTGTCATTGGTCATCTCTCCACATAGTGTGGACGCTCAGGGGACGAGTTTCTGGGAGTGGGGTCCTTGTCAATTCCAAGAACCCACACCTATCTTTTAGCCAAGAAAAAAATACAAGTTAAATAACTTTGGCTTCTCAACAAGTGGGAGAGTTTTTAGGCCTTTGAGAGGGCCCTTCTGTTCTGCTGTGGGTCCCACAGATTGAAGAAGAGAATGCGTTTTCTTCTCTGATATTCCAATTTACTACATCAGAATAACTGTAGAATTAACAGAAAAGTTAACTGAGTTGTTTAAGATGACCCATTTGGCTCAATATATGTAAATTAAGGACATATGATATTCAGGCCTGTTCTAGTTGGTTAAAGATGAGCTAAATTAGACATGATAGATACCCTCGAGTTTAAAATTTAAGTGAGAGAAATGGATCTACAAACAACTACTGAAAACAATGTAATATTTATAGGGGTAGGGACAAAAATCATTATGCACCTTAAATATGTCATATAGAAAAAACCTTATATTGGAAATAAAATAATTTAAACCAAAAAGTGTCTATAGTTGTATCAAGTCTATTTTACTGATAAAAGTTTTTTAAAAATGAAATATACAAGTTTCTGGAGTCAATGATTGATTATTTCTGATAATTAACTGAGTTACTACAGACAAGCTGCTTAACCTCTATAAGCCTCAGTTTTTACAGAAGGTGTGGATAATAAGTCCAACTCCAGAGTGCAGTGTAAGGAAGAAGTAAGAAAACATCTGTAAAGTCCCTAAGGTAGCACCGGCATATGCCAGCGCTCAGTATAGCTTTGCCTTATCCTTTCTACTGTCACAGTCCGATTTTTCTTCTTTCTGATTAAAAATAGGGGAGATGCATTTCCGTTAGTAATAATGGTTGTAAAACAAAATGCATTTTGAGGTTATGTCTGTCAGAGAAAAGTACATCTTATTTAGTTCCTTGTGCTATTTCATATACCAAGCTCTTCACACTGACTTCAGTGAGAAGCAGAGGTTGTAAATGGGAGAGCGGCAGCCTCCGTGCCTACCTGTCTACACGCGGAATTAGGGGCACTGTATTCCTCTGAAGGATACGGAGGGGCTCTGCTGATCATTCTCCTGATTTGTTGTCCTCGATGTCATTTGTCATTGGAAAAAATGCAACTTCTTTAACAAATTGTTTTAAAATTAATTTTTCAGTTACAGTTTACATTCAGTATTATTTTGTATTAGTTTCAGGTATACAGCGTAGTGGTTAGACAATCATATACTTTACAAAGTGTTCCCCTGATATTTCCAGTACCCACCTGGCACCATACATGGTTATTACAATATTACTGACTATATCTCCTATGCAGTGAACATATAAATTAACAATTGTTAAGGAGCCTCTCTGGACTCTGAGCTAGGCCTTTCTGTGTTTTCTAACAACTTTGTGAGCAAAAGATGCAGAAATGGGAAAGTTACAGAGATAAATATCGTCTGAGCCAGGATTACAAACTTTCTGTTTCTCTTTTTACAGGCATCAATTCCTGGTTGTGGTTTAAGACTCTCCCTACTCCTGCTTCCTCCCTCTGTGTCATTCATAGGGGTTTCGCCCAATAAATATCTCACATGTGTAATCCTGTCTTAGCATCTGCTTCTGGGTTGACCTGAATTGGTACAGTTGATACCAAAAGTGTTCTGATAAATCAGGTGGTCAGATGGGTTTGGGGCCTGGCTCACTCATTGCCCAGCAAGCAAAGATCACCCCATCCCAAGAGGAATGTAGGACACAGACAGTCCCTGGCACCATTGCTGAACATTTCATCAGTGGCGACTTGCAGAACCATCCCAAAGGAGGACACTCTTGCCGGTATGATGACTCAGGGGCTTGAAAGATATGGGGATGAGTATGCAAGGACAGCAGAGCTGGCTGGTTATTACTGAGCTATGTGGATGCTCTGCAGTGAGATAGTGAGAAATGAGGGGGCCATTAACAAACAGGTGAAAACAGGCAAACCTCAGAGATATTGTGGGTTTGGTTCCAGACTTCTGCAATAAAATGAGTATAGCAATAGAGTTGTAATCTTTTTGTTGGTGGAGGGTCTTGGCTTCGATTTGTGAAAAAAAAAAAAAGCAACATCTATGAAGCACAATAAAGCAAAGCTCAATAAAACAAGGCATGCCTGCACTAAAAGTGGCCAGCGAGACTTTTTGGCAGCTTATTACAAGGCCCTTACATTCTTCAGAGGAATAGTGAACTGCTGATGAGCAGACTCAGAACTTGAGTTCTAGAACTCAGTTCTAGAAGCTCCGGAGATACTTACATGCCCAGCCAAGGCTGGTATCCTATGGGCTCTGATTGGGAAAACTTGGGATCTTGAACCATGGATCGGAGATATCTGGATAGATGCCTCTACTGGATTTGGGCTCTGTAGACGTTCCTGAATGTTCAAAGTTTACAGAGATAGTCCACTCATCTGCAGTAAGAGTCAGCAGTCCCTCAGTGTGGCAGATGAAGATCCAGAGACTTGTCTTATCAGTGAGGTTTGGAGATGCCCAGTGGTCAGGGACATGGTGGAATATGCCCTCCAATGTAAAAGTCGAATTGCTGCATCTTGCATTCCCAGCACAGAGAAGGAAGCACCGCTCCTGGTAGGTCTCTTCAGGTTCGAGAGGCAACACCTTCTACAACTAGGAGCCCATACACTTGGTTACTTGAAGACTGTCAGCTTTAAGTGGGCACCAGATCTGGACCCTGTGGTATTGGAGGTGTTAGTGTTATTGGGTCCTACTGGAGATGAAACTCTTGACCTTAGGATGCCAACTGAATTGCCAGTTATGAGCTAATTTTTGTCAGACTAGCCAAGGATGGGCCCGGCAGCAGCCTGTCATTAGATAAAAATGTATATCCAGAAATGTCACAAGCAACGAAAGCACAGTAAGTGCATGGGCAGGTAGCCTAGACCCACATGCCACTCACCATAGTCACACCAGGGATAGTCCCTTAGCTTACGCCCATGCCTAAGGGAAGCAGGGTGGATACTATGCAGTCAACTAAAGGAGAGTGAAAACACCAGAGCTTGGTTTGTAGATGAGTTGGCTCAGTATGCGAAAATTACTATATTACATGTATATTCAGCAGGGCTACAGCTTATAGATAAAAATTTGACTGTAAAAGTTGACACTTTTATTTAAACACATCAAAATTTATAAATATATACACATTTTTAAAGTGTTTTCTCCTAAAAATTTTTTTAAAAATTCAGGATGCTTACCAGTGATTTGGGTTACAGTTATGTTCTCATACATTTTTGCTCTGACCACCTAATTTAGGATAATAAAGTTTTTAGTCTTTTACTTCAGAATTCCCATCTGCCCAGCAACTGGAGTCCATCTGGAATAATGTATTTTTATCAAATTGTATGGGGAACTCAAATCAGAATCATTCATCTGAAAAGAAAATGGTTGTTATTTCATAGGTTTCACACATGAGCAAATTGATCTATAGCTGTGAAATGAATAATAGTGTTATTTGACTTTACAGTTAAATGAAAGTCTTGGAAATTATATAGTTGAATATTTTGCATTATTATTGCTAGTTTCTCTGGATTTCTCCTTGGGAGGGTTTTTATACTTGGAATTTTTCTTCACTTTTCGTCTTTTGGTTAAACAATGAAAGGGACTATTTTGCTAGTCTAGGTCGATGAGCAGCTCTGGAGTGTTCCATGGATGTGACTCAACTGTGACAAGTGTAACACCTCTTAAGACAGATTCCTGAGTTTAAATTTAATGTGGTGCCTTTCAAATTAGTGACTGATTCTGTCCCCAAATGGAATCATTTCACAATATGGGTAGAGGATAACTGGATAATTCTAGAAAGCAGTTTTTATTTCACCTTCTTCCTGTCAGTTCAGAGATGTAAAACAGACTCAGGTATGGAGGTGACCTGGATGTGGCTTGGCTTCTTCTCTGTATAAACATTGTGACCTCTGGAAGCCACTTAGTATGTTTGTGCCTCAGTTTCCTTATCTGTAAGACGAGATGTATAGAGCAGATTTATTTTCTTTCAGCTTTGATTTTAAATTTCTAGGAACTAGATTTTTAAAAAATATGTTTTTATTGATTTTAGAGAGAAGAAGGGGGAGACAGAGATTGAAACATTGACATAAGAGAGAAACTTCAGTCAGCTGCTTCCTGCATGCCCCCTACTGGGGATCAAGCCACAATCCAGCTGTGTGCCCTGACTGGGAACTGAACCGGCAACCTTTTGGTGCACAGGAAGATGCTCAACCAACTGAGCCACGCCAGCCAGGGACTAGAAACCAGATTTTTAAAATACAATTAAGGCTGACTGAAATGAATATGCAACTGCCCCCTAAGTATTTCTGTCTGAAACAGTCCTTTAAAATGGCGTTTGAAGGTTAAACAAGTTAACAAATGCATTGTGACAATCTTCTAACTAACAATCAATTGTGCTAAGTCCTCATTATTAATTCTTTATTCTCTCTTTATCAAGATGACAGTAAAAGGTCCTATTGTGATATTTTTAATTCTTTTCTGGCAGAGTTAGACCTTGAGAGATATTGATCATACTTTTAAAGTTAATTATCTGAACAGATGGCACATGACATAGTTTATTTAACACATTTTATACAGAACTTGTTGAAGGATGGATGAACAGTATTTACCATATACATGGTGCAGTCCCTGTCCTTCCCCATTCTGCTGCCAACAGTGGTCCTGCCTCAAAAGTTTTCTAAGTATTTTTCAAATCCATTGACATTTCTGAAATTTTAAAAGTAATGCAATTCCTAAACTCATAACATACGAGTAAAGTAGTAATTCTGGAGCATTTGTCTAAAAATTGCCTCATTCATTCATTCTAATATTTGCTTCTGTTCTTTCCATCACTGATTTGAGGATATTTTTATTCTTTACACTGGTGATGACCTTTGTTTTGAGAATTTGCCATGAAAGAATAATATTACATGAGGACTGGTGCTTGGCAACCTTGAGGAATTACAAGAAAACTCTTGGTGCAAAGGGTTATATGCCTGTCAGAACCCCGCCCTAGAGTAAACACTCAATAGATATTTGCTGAATAAATCAAGGGATTAAATTACAGCAGCAAATTTTATTTTTTTAAAGCTCAGTGTGAATAGTGATGGTCAGACAAAAAACAATGTCACAAATATTTCCCGGCCAGCAAATGTCATCACACCCCTCTGCTAATTTTGAAGATTTTATTATGCCTAGCAACAGTACTGTGGATTAAGATCTGAAAACCATTTCATTGGTTATAAGTTCCTGAAACTATAATAATTAAAACATTCTGGCTGCTCACTATTCCTGTTGGAATTTCATTGCTATCGTCATTTCATTTTTTTGTTTGTTTGTTCTGTGGAGCAGCTTTCACATTTTGGCACTTAAGCAGAAAGCTTCACTTATTATGGTTGTTTCACAGTTGATTCCATCCTTTGACTTCCTGTTTTCACAATTTGCCAGCCAATCAAAGATATCTGTGGTTTTAGAGCATGTGTCAACTGAACAGATATCAAGAATAAAATGTACATATACATCCCAAAAGACTTGTGTCAAAATCAGTAAGATTGCACAAGGCAGGAACCTCAAATAGCATTTTAACAGAAGAAAATGGTCAAAAATTAGTTCATTCAGTATAGTATCTGGGCTTTAATAAACCATGTCTTATCTCCTTTGGCCAGTGGACAGCTTCTAATTGGTACGGGTCCAAGGTAAGGCAAACAAAAGCAAGGAAACCTGTCTGGTTGGCTTTATACATCAGCAAGATAGCCCTATCGTACATCAACGGACAGGCTTCAAGTTGACAACAGGAAAAATGTGACTCAGCTTATGCAAAAGGGGAAGTCCCAGCATGGGGCTCAAACAATGGGCCTGTCATTTTACTGCTTTTCTGGACTCTTTTACCTTTTTTGAAGATATGCAGGGCCAGAGGACTCAGTATTATTCTCTGGGTCTTAGCCTGAAACACTGAAATTAGTATTGAGGGAGAGGTATTATTTAAAGGGAGAGCAGAGCAGAGGAAACAATATGGTACCTGTGGTCAGGCTGGTAAAATGACACCTTAAATTCTAGGACTACTTCATTTGGGTATGGAAACAGGATGGGCTCAGTAACAACAGCAACAACCAAAGGCAGCATGAAATCCTCCTTAGAATAACGAGTCTCGTGGATAAACAAAAGAAGGAAAGAAGTCTGTGAGAAATCAATTACTTTTCTCCTTCCATTCTCATATCTGCAATTCCTACTGCAGAAGAGAAATCCCGTACTACCTGCTCAAACACCAAACAGCACACACATGTGGTTTATGTGTTATTACAATATATCGACTATATTTCCTATGCTGTACTTTACATCCCCATGACTATTCTGTCACTACACATCTGTACTTCTCAATCCCTTCACCTTTTCACCCAGTCCCCCAACCCTTTTCCCCTCTGGGAACCATCAGTCTCTGTATCTATAGTCTGTTTCTGTTTTGTTTGATGGTTAATATTGTTCTTTACATTCCACATATAAGTGAAATCATGGGGTGTTTGTCTTTCTCTGACTGAACTTATTTCACTTAGCATAATACCCTCTAGATCCATCTACGCTGTCACAAATGGTAAGATTCCATTCTTTTTCATGGTTGAGTAATATTCTATTGTATATATGTGCCACAGCTTTTTTATCCACTTGTTTATTGATGGGCACTTGGGTTGCTTCCATATCTTGGCTATTGACAATAAAGTTGCAATGAACATAGCAGTGAATATATTCTTTCGTATTAGTGTTTTGTGTTTCTTTGGATAAATCCCCAGAATTGGAATTGCTGGTTCATAAGGCAGTTCCACTTTTAATTTTTTGAGGAACCTTTGAGAGATTCTTTAATTAAGACCAATAACGCTGAAGAAAACTTACCTCTTAGACAACTGAACTACATCTTAAATGAATCAGACCACCACCACCAAACGGGCAGAGTTCTCTGGAGTCAACAGCAGAAAAAGCATGTTCTCCAAATGAGCTACTTCAAGAGGTCTGTTGGTCTTCGACAGCCTAAGAAGCATTACCCTCTCCAGTTATAGGCTGTCGTTAGTCTCTACCTCAGGGCTCCACCTAACTTTGCTGTCTCCATTTCCTCTTTATTAATCTGTGTGAAGCTTCCACCCTCTTCCTTTCTTGGGGTGCAGTGATCATATGGTAAATGTGGGGGATTAAGGCCTTTCAGTGAAACAGACTTACTAACAGAAACCAGGAGAAATGACTAAATAAATGTTGCTGGGGTTTCAGAGTTTAATGTGAAAGATAATGACAGTTGTAAATTCATTGTTGGTAAAAAACATGAGTTTTCTTAAGTTTCACCTCTTTAAAGTATATTGAAAAATATGTTTATTATTTTTGACTGAATCATGTCTAGAGTATGATAACCATATGTTATTGTTTTCTTGTGACTTGTCATTATGTTCTGGTCTGTGGAATAGCAACACCCCAAGAGGTTATGGATTCTCACCAATGGTAGAATCATATCTTCTCAGGTTTATGTCCTTGGTATGTAAGACCTGGAACCTATCAATCACATATTAAATGTATTTAATTGAATGAATAAAATTTTAACTATATTTTGATTATCTATGTTGAAAAATCCCTAAGGAAAAGAGAGCTATAGTGATAAGACGGGTAGAGAGCAAGGATTAAAACAACAAAACTGGAATTCCTTCTCCTTGGCCAGAATTTAGAGTTTTGATTGCGCTCCTTTAGATGCCAATGAAATACAGAACGAAGGAAATGAAACTAGTTAAAAGAAGTCTTTGGTAGCAGCAAAGAGACTCTCTGAGTTTTAAATGCCAGATTTAGATCATTTAAAGTTATTATAGGGAAAAACGCTTAGGAAATAGGAAAAGATCTGACTTCATACTGCTCACTAGATTTCCAGAACCTTCCCTGATTAGGGTGGGGGGGGGGGGAAAGGGTGGAGCTCCCTATATCCTCCCCACCCCCACCCTATGCTTGAGTCCTGAACTTCTTCTCCCTTCTCTGTTCCTGTTCAGTCTCCCACATCACACAACAGTAACACAATGACTCAAACCTTACAGAATTCACTGTGTGAGCCAAAAGCAAGTGCTCTGGCAGCTTGGCAAACTTACCACATCATCTGAGTCCCCAGGAAGCAATCACTGGCTCAAAGTCCTCTACTGAGTTGGGAGAAGAAAGTGTGATGCATCTTTTCTCAAATATCCATTTGGCTAACTCTGTCACCTCCTTCAAGTCTGGTCAAGTCTCACCTTCTCAATGAGGCCCACTCTGACAATTCTGTTTAGTGCTGTAACTTCTGGACCTCCTTCCTATATCCTGGCACTCCTGCACTCCTGAGCTTTCTTACTCTATGTTTTCCTCTTTCTATGGCATGTACCATCTTCTAACCTATGAGCATGTCTACTTATCATATTTACCATCTTCTAACATATTACCCTGTCTGCTTATCATATTTATTTTGTGTTCCTGCCTCTCACTTAAAAGTAATCTCTGCAAGGACAGGGATCTTAGTTTGCTTACAAATCTTTTCCAAGCATTAGGAACTGTGTGTAGCACATGGCTGATGCTCAGTAAAGGTTTGTAGAATGAATGGATATCAATCCACTGCCCCACTGTTAGCTAAGCTTTTGAGTGGGGCAGCTAGCATCTCAGTGGAAATAGGGTTTTGTAGAAAAATTGTAACCGAATCCTTATACAGGGTGACAGGCCACAGATGAAATATCAAAGGGAGGAATTCGGTTAAATTCAATTTATTAAGATTTTTGTTTCAATGCCTGTTCTGGTCCAGGAACTTTGCTGGATGCTGGAGAGACACAGATGAATAAACTCTTCCTTCTACTCTCAAAGACTTTAACTATGTGTTAGAAAAATTGATGTGCAAACAATACCTCATAAAACAGTGTGATTGGTGCTAAAATAGCAATATAACCAGAAGAATGAGAAGTTCCATTGAACACAGAACAATTCCATAGAATAGTTCTCTGTCATAGCAAGTTTGTCAAAGGGGATCATAGGAGAAGGCTGAAGGGTAAGGAGGCATCAGAAGAGATCTGATATGCACTATCAGCTTCTCTTCTCTCACTGGAATGACATCTTTTCCTGCCTTTGGTATGGCAAGTCCAGCCAGTAAGTGAAGTTGGAAGAATAAACTGGTAAACTGGAACTCACCTATTGAGTCTCTCAGTTTCCAATTTGCTGTTTGACTAAAGAATAGGTCCACTTCCCTTTTTTATATCAGTTACTGCAGGTTTTAGGTTTCACAAAACCTGTATCTGCCCAGCCTGCTCAGTGAGGTCCTAAATAAATGTGCCTCCTTGTGATAGCTTCTCATATATGTCATCCTTCCTTCTGTTATTCTAGAAAAACAGTCTGCTGTACATTTTGGGGTATTGCTCTACTCTTTGTTATCTGTACCTTGACTTATTTCTTAATGAGAACCAGATGGCAGATGACTCATCAGTACAATCATTATGACTTTCTTTGCTGCTCATTATTTCAGATTCCTGGCCAAAATGTTCTTACCGCTTCTGCTTCAGATGACTCATATGACTTCAGGTGGTGGATTGGCATCATTGCTTTCTCTGTCCTAACCAGTTCCAAGTATCTGCTCTTAAGGTGTGATGACTGTTTAGAAGTTATGCAGCTGAGCACACCCTTTCCAGTGAGAAGAATGGGGAGAAGTTCTGTTTTTTGTGATCTCTTATTTCTGTTGATCGGCAAAAATTTGTTGTATGGATCATTAATTACCCTAAATATTTAAAAGCCACCCAAAGACATCATGAGTGAAGACTTAAAGTGTATCTTGGGCATCTGTCCCTATTTGCTGTGTTCTCTGTGGCTTTGGAAAGTGAGAAACAAATGAGTTAACATCTTTTCTTTGTGGAGTTTTACTGATTTCTTAAGACAGAGCCTGGGAAACACAAGGGAAAGTACCTAACCATCTGCCTACAATATGCTAGTATGTTCCTTTGGGTTAAATTTCTTTTTGTATACTCAGCTCCTAACTCAGAGCTGCACATACTGCAGGTATCTAGTAGATGTTGTAAAGTAGTGAATAAAAGAAGTCATGAATTATCCTGCTTAATGATATGAGGAACAGCATGGAACCTGGCAATCTAATTTCTTTGTCTGTAGGAAGGAAAAATTATGCCAGTCAATTCTCTACTAATGATAAATATTGTAGGGTAAAGTGAACAGCTGACATTTTTTTAAGTTCAACTAAATGTGTATCCATTACTTTTCTTTAACTTTATAAGAAGAAAATTTGCTCTAGGAGTGCGTTGAGTAAGTACCATCTACAAAGCACAATTTGAGGGTCTCTACATCAGAGTTTGTTGGATGCCTCCCATGACACAGTTTCCCTCTTACCTGGCCACTAATCTCCATCAGTAACGCTGGTCTTCAAAGTCAAAGAAAAAATATCTTTGTAGCACATATCAATTGGAGTGAAGAGAGAAGGTTGAAGATTTTCTCAAGCCTTCTCCTACTATAGGTGTTCTTTCCCCTTGGCTAGCACATGGGTATAAATCTAAGGCTGGATTTCTCAAATTATATTCTGTGGATTCCTATACCACCATACTCCAGGTTCATCTGTCCTTGTTTATCTCCATACCCTACTTAACTTTTCTTCATGGTGTTTATTATTACCTAAAGCCACATATTGTTTTAGTCTTTATTATCTGCCTTCATGACTAAGAGTATAAAACTCCCAGAGGGCAGAAACTGTTTTGTGCCTTCTTAGACATAAAAATAGTGCATAGTGTATACCAGACACTCCATAAATATTTGAATAAATAAAGGACTGTCAAAAGACTTCTGTAGACAAATTCAAAGGGGGTAGGGGGAAGAGGGATGAGAAGAGATAAACCAAAGAACTTATATGCATATATGCATAACTGATGAACACAGACAATAGTGTGGTGAAGTTTGTGGGGGTAGGAGCGGGGAGGAGGGTGTCAATGAGGGAAAAGGGGGAATATCTGTAATACTTTTAACAATAAAGATGAATTAAAAAATAAAATGCTAAATAAATAAAGATAAACAGATTTGTCTACTACAGGACTCATTGGGCATTTCAATAAACTACCATGCATTATAAATCTCAAGAGGGGGAAAATATGCTGTGTTCCTCCAACTTCTTTGATCACAGAATATTTTTTTTTCAGCAGTATTGTCCTAATGTAATAAGATAAGTACATTTCAGTGGAGAGACCAGATAGGGGAGCTATTATACAGGCCTACTGCAGTTGGAGAAAAGTGTACTGGGATACTGGTTGGTATCTCCAGAAGACAGGTTCAAGAAAGCTGGCCTTGAGTAATGAAGATCTGGAGAATAGGGACATTTGGAGAAAGAATGGTAAAAGAGGGGAGGATTTGCAAAGACAGATTTTTGCCTACTTTGTTATGCTCCCCTTGAATGTGCTGAAAAGATTTTGCAGAATATGTGTAGAATTTTAGTTTCCCAGTTATTTCTTTCAGTACTTTGAAAATATCATTTCATTGTTTCTTAGGTTCCATAGTTTCTATTGAGAATTTACCTAGCATTCTTATTATTCTTTCTTTAAAGAAAATTTGTCTTTTTTCTATGACTGTTTTAGGATATTTCTCCTTATCTTTGACTTTTAGCATTTTTTTTTTACTCTGATTTCTTAGGCATGATTATATTTGCATTTATCCTGCTTAGTTCATAGAAGTTTCTGAATCTATGTATTGATATATTTCATTAGTTTTAACTTATTTTTGTTATAAATGTTTCTCCTTTTCCCCCATTAACACCCTCCTCCTGATCCCCACCCCCCCACAGCATTGTTGTCTATGTCCATTGGTTATGTATATATGCATATAAGTTCTTTGGTTTATCTCTTCCTTCCCTCTTTCATTAGTTTTAGAAAAGTTGTGTCCATTATCTCTTAAAATATTGCCTCTATCACATTATTTCTCCTTGTCTACTTATGAGACTGCAATGTGTTCCATATGTCATTTATGTTCTTTTCCCGTCTTCTGCCCTCTCCATACTTCACGTGGATATTCTCTATTGACTTATTATTTTTTTAATGTGTTTTTATTGACTCTTCAGAGAGAGAAGTAGAGAGAGAGAGAGAGAGAGAAACATCAATGTAAGAGAAAAATGTCAAACAACCTCTTGCACACGCCCTGCTGGGGATCGAGCCCGCAACCCGGGCATGTGCCCTGACTGGGAATCAAACTAGGACCTCTCAGTCCATGGGACGATGCTCAATCCACTGAGCCATACGGGCCAGGCTACTGACTTATTTTTTGTTTTACTATCTTTATTGACTCTTTCTGCTTCATTTTCACTTTCAGTTGTTGAGTATTTTTATTTCTACACTGTCCATTTGATTATTTCTCTATATTTCAGTTCTCTGATGAAATTTTCCATCTTATAATCTATTTTCTTATATATATTAATTATAATTATATTAAGGACCATGTCTTATAATTCCAATATCTGTGTTATCTGTGGTTTTGTTTCCACAATCTTTTTCCTCTGTTGGCCTTGTTTCTTGGAATGCCTAGTAATTTTATAAATTAAATTATATGATTATATATCAGGAATTATATAAATTCTTTTAATCACATCCTTGCAGAGAGGATTATCCTTATCCTCTTACCAGCAGCTAGTGTAAGGGTCTATCACCTTAATTAAAGCAGGATAAGGCTGAATTGAAGTTTGAGTAGGGCTTGTGCTACCTCTGGTTGCCACCACTGCCAAGGTGTAGCCCTGTAGCATTCTCATTTTAAAGCTTTGGATATTTCCTAGGAACCCTCCTTCTTGGTTAGTCCTAAACTCCAACATTTGTCTTCTTAGCACCATGAGATTGCCAGGGTGTTTGCTATTCATTTCAGTAATGTTCTGCTTGTTGTTTTTGGGAATCCTTTGCATATTGGGCACATCAAACATTAATTTTTGGTTTTTCACACTTTAGATTTTTATACGCTCTGCCAGATTCTTTGCCTTTTAGCAACGGTCCTGTCACCATCCTCCCCTCTGTTCTTACCCAATACCAGGTTCTGATAGCATAGAGGTAGATGCAGAATGTGAGATCACTTTTCTATAGTTCTCTTTTCTGTTCCTGTCTTCTCAAGTCTTGGTTGCTTTGGTGTCTCCTAATCCCATCAAATATTATCAGATATTTCTTTCAGTTGAAGGGTGAGTCTGCTGTGGCTACTTCATTACATGTAGAAGTAGAGGTGCTACCAAATTAAATGTTGTTTAGCATTCTTTTATTGAATGCTTAAGTGCCAGGAGGTATGAAAGATGCTTTATAGATCTATTCATTTATTAAACAAAAATTTCTTAGGCATCTATGAAGTCCTCAATACTTTATAAGCATGTGAGCTACATCAGTGAACAATACCATCAAAATGGTTGTCCTTATAAATCTGAAGTTCTGGTGAGTAAGATTAAAGACAAACAATAAATATTACCCACCTTCATGTACAGATGATAAAACCAAGACACAGAAAGATTTTTTAACTTGCCCAGATCCAAATAGTTAATGAGTAATAAAGCCAGAGTTTGTACTCATGTAGTTCTCTCAGAAGCCCTGTGTTTATTCCATGCAAAGAATATTTATACTTACTTGACCTTTCCCAAGAGTGAGAACTTGATGATATATTTTGAAAATCTTGAGATAATTGCCTATATAGATTCAGGTATTATTTATAAAATAGAAACTCTCTTTTATGAAGAATTTTTTTAGATAAGTGTCTGTTCTGTGATGATCACTTTAAAATAGACATATTCTGCTTTCAAAACCAAAAAGTGGGATGGTCAAAATTTCCTGAAGAGGGGTTGGCCTCAGTCTTCAATACTTGTCCCCATTGCTTTTTTGATACCTGAGCCAACTCATTATTTCTGGCTCCTGTTTTTCCTTATTCTCAAGCTATGCCATGGCCCCCTAATCACTGATAAGTGGCTTGGTTGTATTTCTCTGCTTGATCTTAATATATGGCTCAGGACATAATTTTGGTTTTTGCTGTTCAGCTCTACATACCACAGGTGAAGGTAAGAAGCCCATCTTGATGTAGCTTTCCCATCGTTATGACTGAATAGCATTAGAATGATATTTAAATATTTCATCTGCTCACTTAGACCATAAGTCAGATTCTTTGCACTTGAGTTCCCTTTGGCTCTCCAGACACACAGAGTAAATTGTTTTTAAATCTGGCATTTATTTTCACTTGACTCATTTTTAAAGTCTTCCTCATTTTTTTTTCCTGTTCATTTATAACTCTATTAGCTTGGAGACACCATTCATTTTGTAAGCAGTGCTTTAAACACATTTCATCTATCAGGATTAATTTTGCTGAATGCACTACCAAATAAATACATTAGAAACAACTGTAACACTTCATTAATCAAAATGTCAACTTCTGCAGAGGTAAAATGTCCCCCACCTTAAAATTCTCTTTCTTTGCTTGTGTGTGCTTGTCTGTTAGACTAAAATATAAAAAGTAATATAAAATGCTGTCATTCTATTAGACTATGCATGCAGGACTTGAAGGTGCAATCCATTATAATTAAGGCTAATTAATTATTATATGGTCAAATGAGCAACAAATGCATATGCAAAATCTAAAACGTTAATTATTTGAAAATTGGTTAATCAGTTGTGCATTCAAATGCACATTTGTTTTAGCATGCAGGCACTTTTCACTTTTACAAGAGATTAGTCTAGATAAAAATAAAAAATAAAAAAAAAACCATTAAAGTAAAACATTCTCGAAGTATCTCTTCTCTATTGGGAAAGAAAATACATTAAGATAAAATGGAGTGAAATTTTTAAAAATCAAAACTGTTTTCCAGTAAACAGTCTTCAAAAGAAAAGATGTTAGTGTGGACATACCTATACAATGACAAAAAGAAATCAGTCCAGATTACCTACTTTGTGTGAGGCATCCAACCTGAACATAATTAAAAGGGAATCTCCACCACGTTAAGTGGCCTGCCACCTGTATAAGTCTCACCAAAGGCCAATATCCAGATGGAATTATTCTCTTTTAAAAACAAAACTAAGATCATGTAGGGATGTACAAATCCCCAGTCAGCTAAGTGGTTTCAAGCAAGCTCTTTTCATCTTCAAATTTCATAAAATGCATAACTTAAAAAACTGGTGTGTGTGTGTGTGTGTGTGTGTGTGTGTGTGTGTGTTGGGGGATGGCACTGTGAATTTGGAGATGGAAAGAATAATGTAATGCAACAAATGATCATACTCAGAAGAAAGATGCACTTTATAATAGCTGTTTACCAGTCGATACATGGAAGAGAACAAACCCCATGGACAGAGGATTAGGCCAAAGGCCTTAACAAAAGGTACCCCTAAGCTTGGATGTAAAGATCATGGAGACTTATGCAAACAGGTGAAGGGAGAAGAGAAGGCACTCTAGATCAGAAGGGCCAAATGCTGAGAAAGTATTAGGTGTTATGGCAGATGTAATCTAATGCCTATCAATGATAATTCTCCAACTCCCTATTGTCTGCTCACAGAACCCACATTTATTCAGGTAGCAATAGAGAACTGATTTCAAGAAGAGTAAGGTCTTATTCTAGCTTCAGGGAAGGGGTTGTGATTGGTCTAAATTAGAAATGGTATTCTCCTGTACCTTTGCCATTTATTGGTTCGAGGAAGCCATGTAATTTAGTTCTGCCAATGAGAAATAAAAGAAAATTTACTTTATTTCTTAATAAAAAGGAACAAAATTCCTTGGCCCAGCTGTTTGTTCTTTTGGCGTTTCCCCTTTGTTCTGCTGATAAAATGAACTAATTCCTTAAGGAGCAGTAGCTAACTTGTAACCATGTTGACAAGCAGTGAAGATAAAAGTCAAAACACTAAATTTGGCTGAGCAGAGTCTCAGAAAAAGCCCGAGTCTGTGTCACCGTCATTGAGCAGTTCCACTGGCCTGCAATATCTACCTCCAGACTTCTTGTTTCATGAGGAAAAAACAACTATTTCTAGCAACTATTTAATTATTTTTGTTAGTTGCAGCCAAATAATTCATAACAGACAGGTTTTGAGCAGTTATGGCAATAGGACACTAATAAGTTGTGTGGAAAAGGCAAAATTAGTTTTGGATAAAATATTTAAAAAATACTATTTAATTGCATTCATTAATGGCATGAAATAAGAAATATGCAGGACAGAGACAGTGGTGTACCTGGGTACTCAGATAAGTGTATGAAGAACACTCAAAACGGGCTCTTTTTTTGGGGGGGGGGGCATTAACCACAGCATGGGAACCTGAGCATTGGTTTTTGTGAGACTGTGAAATTTAAGGAAGGGAAAAACCATTCTGGAAGCCACCTCAAGTGAGAGTCTAATAAGAAATCCCTTACATAAAGCTGGGGTAACAAAGGACTACATTCACAGTATGTATTGACTAGAAATAAATCTACCTCCTCTTTCTCTTTGGAAAAATAGAAGAAAGATTGCCAGTCTCAAAACTTGGTCGTTAGTGGAAAAATTTTACAAATTACCTTTTGATATTTATAACCACAATTCGGTTTTGTGACCCCAATTTATGCTACCTGGCTAGCCAAAAATCCAAACTGAGAATTCAGTTTAAAGTGTTCCCAGACACCTGAAAGAAATAACCTACCTTCAAACCAGGCACTAACACATTTCCACAGGTAAAGTTCCATGGCCTATGAACAGTATATAATAAAAATTGTTATTAAATACAGGGAAATAAGCTATCCTATGAGAGAAAGAAAACAGAAATTGATATTAAAACTACATATTTTAGAATTATAGGACACAGAATATAAAAGCATAAAAATATATTTCAATAAGTAAAATAAAATCTGAGTAAATTTGAAAAAGCATAAAACAGAACACCTAGAAATGAAAATTATAATTATTAAAATGAAAAACTCCATGGACTGGTTGAAAAACAGTTGTTCACATCCAAGAAAATAAATTAATCAGAACAAAAAACTGAAGAGATAATCTTAATAGACCAACGGGGCAGAGAGATGAAAAAAATACCAAAAATAGGTTAAAATATAGGGAGAATAAACAGAAATGTTCGAACACATATGCGTGTGTAAATAGATGTAGTTGAAATTTCTGTTTGAGAAGAGGGACTGAAGCAGAGGAAATATATGAAGCTATTACAGCAGAGAATTCTCTAGAAATGATGTAAGATTACAACAAATTCCAAACAAGAAAATTTTTGAAATTTACACCTAGGTGCATCATAGCACAACTGAACCCTTGCCCACACCCCTTCAAGAGTGTTTCTTTTGGTGTTGCCTACCTGTCATGGTTGAGGTGGTAGGCCTGTGGGAATATCTTCCTTGCCCCAAATGGGCTTGTAATTCTCATTGTTCACTAGGCCCTGCAAATGACAAAGCTTGTGCTGCCTGTAAGAACTGGCAGGAACAGGCTCCTTCACACCACTGATAGGGGTAAAATAAAAGTATGTCGCTTATCAGAGAGTCTGCATTCTGAGAACTGCATCATTTAGTCAATTTCATCATTGTGTGAACATCACAGAGTATACTTATACAAACCTAGATGATGTAGCCAACCATGCAGCTAGGCTCTGTGGTATAGCCTATTGTTCCTAGGCTATAAACCAGTACGGCGTGTACTGTACTGAGTACTGTAGGCAGCTGCTACACAATGTAAGCATTTTTATATCTAAACATATCTAAACATAGAAAAGGTACAGTTAAAATCAGTGTGAATGATAAAAATGGTTCACTGGTTTGGGGCACTTACCATGAATAGAGATTGCTCTGGGTGAGTCAGTGAGTGGGTGGTAAGTGAAACTTGAGGACATTACTGTACATGACTGTAGACTTTATAAACACTGTATACTTATGCTATACCAAATTTATAAAACATATTTTTCTTTCTTTAATAAATTAACCTTAGACTACTCTAACTTTTTAACTTTATAAACTTTTAAACTTTTCAAAACATTTCAACTCTTTTATAACAACACTTAAAACACAAACACATTCATTGTACATCAGTACAAAAATATTTTCTTTCTGTCCTTATTCTATAAGCTTTTTTCTATATTTAAATGTTTTTATTTTTTACTTTTTAAACTGTTTTGTGAAAAGCTGAGACACAAACACACACATTTGCCTCAGCCTACATGGGGTCAGGATCATCAATATCACTGTCCTCCACCTCTACCTCTTGTCCCACTAGAAGGTAGAAGGTCTTCAGGGCAATAACACACATGGAGCTGTCGTCTCCTATGATAACAACACCTTCTCCTGGAACACCTCCTGAAGGACTTGTCTGAGGATCTTCTTAAAGAGGTGTCACTCTTTTCAGAAATATGTCCATGGCGGTTGGCTTGATTTGCTTTTTTTCATCATAGATTTGCTTGTAAGCAATAATGCAACATGGACATTTCTCTTTGTTAGTACACACTTTTTGGTGTTGGGGGGTCCATGTTCTCAAACTTTTAAGGAGTTTTGAGGACTGAAAATCTTCTGCTAAACCTTTCACTGTGAATTTTCTTGGGTTTTCTTTTTCTTCTCCTGCAGTTTCCTTTTATCTTGCCTTTTCCTCAGCTATGTATTCCGATTCCAGTTCCAACAACACCTCATTATTCAATTCCTTTCAATGTCATCCTCATCCACACCCAGGTGACAGTTGTTTGCTACCTGAAATACAACCTTGTTAGTTTTTGCAACCTCCTCATCCTTGGCAAATCCATAGACGTCATGAACAAACCTCTTGGGTGTCTTCTTCCAGATACCATTCATACACTCATTGATGACATCACCCGAAACCCAAGCAAGGTTCCTGAAGCAGTCACAGATATTGTGATCCTCCCAGAATTGCACCAGTCTCTTCCCCAGATGAATCAATAGTTTGGGCAAAGATCCTCCTCAGAGAATAGGCCTTCAAAGTTGATATAGCTCCTTGATCCACTGGTTTAAAGAGGTGGTGTTTGGAGGGACAAAAACCACTTCGATATTGGAATACAGATCACCAATAAAAGGAGGATGCCTGAAAGCATTATCAACAATGAGCAAAATATTGAAAGGTATGTTACTCTCCAAAAAGTCCTTCTCCATTGCACTGGCATAGCAGTTCAGGAGGGCATCTTAGGAGAGGAGGTGGGTCATCCATGACTTCTTACTGCTCCTGTAGTACACTGGCAGTGTGCTTGTCGATATGCCTGAAGGCCCTGGGATTCTCACTGTGCCAAATCACAAAGGGTTTCAATTTGTAGCCTGCTGTTTTTTATCTTGTCTTTAAAGGCCTTGAAACCTGACATTGATTTGGTCTCCTTGTGGATGAAAGTCCTTTCAGGTATCAGTTTCCAGAATAAGGAAGTTTTATCCATATTGAATGTGTGCTCTGCCAAGTGATTTCCTTCCAAAATCAGCTTGTCTACAGTTTCCAAAAATCCTTCAGCTGCCTTCACACCAGCACTCTCAGATGCAGCATTCACTTTTACATCATGTAATGAATAATGATTCTTGAATTGTTTAAACCATTGAGAGCTAGCAGTAAATTCAACATCAGAGTGGGGTCCAACCTTTTCTTTCAACATCACAACAGACTTTTTGTTTGGGCTGTGATCGTTGTGGTGCTGAGAGAAATATGCTCCTCTGTCTGGTCTTCAATCCAGGCATGATATAAGCCCTTCTCAATGAATCAGATCCTTAAACAACTTGCATTACTTTGTTTTTGTTCTTCAAGATCATAGCCATGGTGGAATGGGACGTACCAGATTGGCAAGCAATAACCATCACTGATTTCCACCTTTGTAGTTCTTCATCACTTTGCATTTTGTTTCTAGGTCAGTCACTCAATGTGGCCTCTTACTAGCAACAATAGCAGTAGGTGTTGTATGCTTAAACACCATGCTGAACAGAACAATGCGAGATTAAATCAAGCACAAGAGAAAATGATCTAATCAAGAGATAGGCTAAACATGTATATGAGGCTCCTGCCAGAGTAACATAACACGATGTTTTCTTTTCTTCAGTTTTTATAATTTATTTTTCAATTGCAGCTGACATACAATATTACATTAGTTTCCAGCGTAAAACACAGTGATTAGATATTTATATTCCTTATGAAGTAGTCACCCTGGTAGGTCTAACACCCATCTGACGCCATACATAGTTATTACAATATTATTAACTCTATTCCCTGTGTTGTACTTTACATCCCCAGATCTGCTGTAGCTTTGTTAATTTCTCAACTGTTTGTATCTTTTCTTTCTTATTTATTTCTACTTTAAAAAATATTATATCTTCCTTTTACTTTCTTTGGATTTAATTTGATCTATATTTTTCTAGTTTCTTGAGGTGGAAACTTAGTTTTATTTTAAATAGTCTTCTAATTTAAATTCCTTACATTTTCTATTAGGCATTGCTATAGTTGTCTTTCCTAAATTTTATTATGTTATGCTTTATTTTTATTCAAATTAGATAATTTACCTATGATTTCCTCTTCTACTTATAAGTTCTTTGACATGAGATGTTAAATGTCCAAACAATTTAGTATTTTCTAGTTTCATTTTTGTTACTATTTATTAGCATATTTTCACTGTGGCAAGAGAGCATATTCTGCATAATTTCAATGTACTGGAAATTTTTTTGACTTGCTTTATTTACCAGCATATGATCTATTTTCAGTAAATGTTCCTTGTACACATAAACACTATATACTTTGCAGGTGTTGAATATAGTGTTTCATTATTGTAAATGTTGGTTAGTGATGTTATGCAACTTTTCTATATTCTTACATTTTTTTTTGTTCAATCTATCATTTATTGCAAGGGTTGTATTAAGATGTCCAACTATGAATGTAGGATTGTCTATTTATTTTGAATTCAAACTAACTTTTGCTTCATAAGTTTGGAAAGTATGTTGTTAGGTACATACATTGGTACATACACATAAATTTTATATTTAGTCTTTACAATGAATTGATTTTTTATCATTATGAAATATCTTTCTTTTTACCTGGTAAGATTCTTCATTTTGAAGCCTACTTTTATGTAACCACAATAACTTTTTTTTTTTTCACAGTAGCTTATTTTTTTAAGTTAGGGTTTGCATAGCATATCTCTTTCCATGCTATAATTTTTTTATTATCCATGACAGTCCATTGAAATTGTGTCTTTTGTAAATAGCATATGATTGGGTCCTATTTTTTATGCAGTCTGATGATCTTTTAATTGGAATGTTTAGTCCGTTTATATTTAATGCAATTAGTCAATATTGGTATAACTATATTGTCTTGCTATGTTGTTTTCTATATTGTTTCCATTTGGGTTTTTTTGTCCTTATGTCCTTTCCTTCTCATTTTTAATTGAGTATATTTTCATTATTGTAGTGTATCTTTTCTACTGGATTATTCTTTGCAATAATGTTAGATGTTAGTATAAACATTTGCAATATATACAATTAATATACCATAGTCAAACTCAAATTCATATTACACTATTTCACCAGTAATGTAAGAACATTATATGGAATATCATTCATGCCAACTCCTATACTTTGAGCTTTGTTTGTGATATTTTTTTTAAATATATTTTTATTGATTTTTTAGAGAGAGAGGAAGGGAGAGAGATATAGAAACATCGATGTGAGAGAGAAACATTGATCGGCTGCCTCCTGCACGCCCCACACTGGGAATCAAGCCCCCAACCTGGGCATGTGCCCTGACCGGGAATTGAACCAGGACCTCTCAGTCCATGAGACATCATTCAATCCACTGAGACACTGGCCAGACATCTTTGTCGTGTGTTTTAATGCTCTATAATAAAAGCCAATAATACATCATCATTATTATTACTTTAAACATTCAATCATTTTTAAATATATTTAAAAATATTTTTATATTAACTTACATATATACTTTTTTGTGCTTTTTACTTCTTCTGGCATATTCCGTCTTCCATCTAAGATAATTTCCCTGCAGCTTGAATTACTTCCTCTAGCATTTCTTACAGTGTGTTCTGCTGGCAACACATTTATCAGCCTCAGTTTGTCTAAAAATGTCTTTATTTTGCCTTCATTTTAAAAGAACAGTTTCACTGTATATACAATTCTAGACTGAGAGTGTTTTATTCTCAAGAGTGCCTCTTTTGATGTGTTTTTATTGTTGTTGTTGGTTATGTATCACATTCCTGCCTTGCCCAATGTGTTATATTTTTCTATGTATATCAGACATTTTTTTGTAATCAATGAGTAGACTTTTAAGTAGATAATATTTACCCCTATAAAGGACATGATCATTTCTCTTATAGGCAACTATTGTGATCTCCTTGATGTAATCAGTAGTTGAGTTGGGTAATAGTCTTCACCTATTGTATTAATTAGATTTGTATCTGCTTTTTCCCTCTTAAAAAGCCTTTTGATGATTCAGGTTATTTTAAAAAGTTGCCTAAATAAATTTGCCTAATGCAATTTATTTCTGTTACATAATTCTGTAATAAGCAGAGATAATAAAAAATAATTTCATTGTCCTTAAAGATGGACTCAAAATCATTAAATGCACCTTAACTGTATTCTGTTCATTGCTGTAGTTAATGGTAGCAGCATGATAATATTTGATAACTGTTATGGGCATTAAATTTTTTTCTTCTGCTCAGTGTATAATTTTTCTTCCTGTTGGGGGATTATCCGTTGTATAGATTAGTGGGAGGTAATGTCTATTTCTCTTTACTCTCTCTATCACCACTACCTGTAAGTCAGGGTATAGGTTTATGGACTAGGCTCAACCATCTGGAAGCTTGCACCCAGAATTTTCAGTGTGGGGGCAGTGAAAGGAGGAGCTAGAAATAATTAAAAGTATTGAGAGTGTTGTGATGTCAGCACCACATGTCCATAACAGTGATGTCAGCATAAACCTGTGGTAGCAAGGTAGCTAGACTATTCCTGTGACATGGCTTTAGTTTTGGTTCTGTTGTCCTGAATCCTTTGGTTCCTGCCCATTTTCTGAGCTGATTTCTCTATCTAGCCTTCTCATAACTTAGCCATGCTTGGTTTCGGTGGCCTATAAGCAAGAATTCTCACTGATATAGACACCTTCTAAATGCAAGGTGCCAGTCTAGATGCTGAAATCATACAGATAAAAATATATGGTTTCCAATTGCAGAGAAGTACAATATAGTGAGGAGTTAGGTATACTAAACAAAAAATTACAATAGTGTGGCTTGGCCCAGTGTGGCTCAGTGGTTGAGTGTCGACCCATGCACCAAGAGGTCGCGGGTTTGATTCCCAGTCAGGGCACATGCCAGGTTGTGGGCCCAATCTCCAGTGGGGGGCATGCAGGAGGTGGCTAATTGATGTTCTCTCTCATCAATGTTTCTATCTCTCTCTCCCTTTCCCTTCCTGTCTCTCTAAAATCAATAAAGAAAAAAAATTTACAATAGTGTGTATAAATGTATTGTGTGTGTGTGTGTGTGTGTGTGTGTGTGTGTGTGTGTGTGTTATAATAGAGGTATGTGCAAGGACAGAGGAAAAGAAAAAGGAATGCCTATGCTCTATGCCTGCCTAGGGAGTCAGGCATATACACGAGTGGTGACTCTGGAGCTGAGACAACAGCTGGCAGAGGTAAGTAGTCATGCTGTGGGGTGGGGAAGGGATTCCAGACAGCAGGGAGAGCATGGGCTATCATAGAGAATTACATCAGGGAATACCCATACGTCACTAAGGCAGTTGGACAGATGCATGGTGGGAGAATGGCAGGAGGGAAGACTGGCTGTGTGGATGGATGCCACACTAAGGGAGTTAGAATTTAGAAAATGGAATATTATTAGAAAGATCTCTCTAGAAAGGAGAGGGTAGATGAGCAACGAGCCAAGAGGTAAAGAAACCCAATAAGATTGTGGTGTTTCCCTTAGAAAATGTTATATTTTAAAGGGCTAAAATAACATCTCTCTTTATAATACTACCCAAGTTCATTTTGCAAACTCACTGGTATACTGTTTCAATAGCAGACCTGACTTTTTTGACTTCTAAATATTAAGAGCTAACAAGTAAACCTTTTTATCTTTCATGATCTTAGTTTCATTTGTCACAATATTTCCATTCTGTCTCTTCCTTCACATGTTATTGGAAAACAATAAAAAATTTTTACCTCAGTAGTAGGAATGTTAAAACCGAACTTTGAAGTATCGCTCAACACACAGAAAAGTCAGTATCATTTTTTATCATTGAAAATTTGTCTCCCACCTCACACAAAAAAAGACTCACACAGGATAAAAGTGAAGGGATGGAAAAAAATTTTCCAAACGGAAATGAAAAAAAAGCTGGTGTAGCAATACTCATATCAGATAAGATAGACTTCAAAATGAGGGCCATAATTAGAGACAAAGAAGGTTACTACATAACATTAAAGGAATCACTCCAACAAGAGAATATAACCCTGGTAAACATATGTGCACCAAATACAGGAACACCAAAATATATTTAAAAACTCCTGGAGGATTTCAAGGGAGAGATCAATAGCAATACAATCATAGTGGTTGACTTTAACAGCCCACTGACACCAATGGATAGATCTTCTAGACAAAAAATTAACAAGGACACAGAGTCCTTAAATGACAAACTAGATCAGTTGGATTTAATTGATATTTACAGAACATTTCACCCCAAAGCTGCAGAATATACATTCCTCTCAAGTGCACAAGGGACATTCTCAATGACACACCACATGTTAGTACACAAAGTAAGTCTCTACAAATTCAAGAAGATTGAAAGCATATCAAGCATCTTCTCAGATCACAATGGCATGAAACTAGAAATCAATCCCAACAAAAACATGCAAAAACATTCAAACACATGGATGTGTCATAGCATGTTATTAAACAATGAATGAGTTACCAAGGAGATCAAGGAAGAAATTAAAAAATTCCTGTAAACCAATGAAAATGATCACACAACAACACAAAATCTATGGGATGCAGCAAAAGCAGTCCTGAAAGGGAAGTTCATAGCACTATAGGCCTACCTCAAGAAACAGGAAAAATTCGTAATTGAGTTTCTAACCCTACAACTTGAAGAACTAGAAAGCAAACAAAAGGAAAAACCCAGAGCAAGTAGAAGGAAATAAATTGTAAAGGTCAGAGCAGAAATAAACGACATAGAAACTAAAAAAAAAAAAAAAAAAAAACAATTCAAAAGATCAATGAAACAAAAAGCTGGTTCTTTGAAAAGATAAACAAGTTTGATGGACCCTTAGCCAGACTCACCAAGAAACAAAAAGAGAAGACCCAAATAAACAAAATCAGAAACAAAAGAGGAGAAGTAACAACTGACACCACAGAAATACAAAGGATCATTAAAACATACTACAAGCAATTATACACCAACAAATTGGACAATCTAGGCAAAATGGACAAATTTCTAGAAACACACAGTCTCCCAAAACTGAACCAAGAAGAGATAGAAAACTTGAGCAGACCAATAACAACTAAGGAAATTGAAGATGTAATCAAGAACCTCCCCGCAGCCCAGGCCCGAACGGCTTCATGGAGGAGTTTTACTGAACATTCAAAGAAGATCTAACACCCATTCTCCTCAAACTATTCCAAAAAATCCAAGAAGATGGAAGACATCCAAACTTATTTTATGAGACCAGCATAATCTTAATTCCAAAACCAAGTAAAGACACTGCAAAGAAAGAAAACTACAGGCCAATATCCCTGATGAATACAGATGCCAAAATCCTTAACAAAATATTAGCAAATTGGATCCAGCAATACATCAAAAAAATTATTCATCATAACCAAGTGGGATTCATCCCAGGGATGCAAGGATGGTACAATATTTGCAAATCAATAAATGTGATACACCACATAAACAAAATGAAAGATAAAAACCATATGATCTTATCAATAGATGCTGAAAAAGCATTTGACAAAATCTAGCACCCATTTCTTATAAAAACACTCAGCAATGTGGGAATAGAGGGATCATGTCTCGATATAATAAAGGCCATATATGAAAACCTACAGCCAACATCATACTCAATGGGCAAACTAAAAACATTTCCCTTAAGAACAGGAACAAGACAGGGATGCCCATTCTCGCCACTCGTATTTAACATAGTACTGGAAGTCTTAGCCACAGCAATCAGACAAGAAGAAAAAATAAAGGGATCCACATTGGAAAGAAGGAAGTGAAACTGTCACTATTTGCAGATGATATGATATTGTACATAGAAAACCCTAAAGACTCCATCAAAAATCTACTAGATTTAATAAATGAGTTTGGCAAAGTAGCAGGATACAAAATTAACGTCAAGAAATTAACGACATTCTTATACACCAATGATGAACTCACAGAAAGAGAAATAAAAAAAAAAAAAAAAAAACAATTTACCATTGTGGCAAAAAATTTAAGATACCTAGGAATAAACTTAACCAAAGAAGTAAAGGACCTCTTCGCAGAAAACTATAGGTCATTGAAAAAAGAAATAGAGGGAGATATAAAAAAGTGGAAGCATATACCTTGTTCCTGGATTGGAAGAATTAACATCATTAAAATGTCCATACTACCCAAAGCAATCTGTAGATTCAATGCCATCTCCATCAAAATACCAATGACATATTTCACAGAACTAGACCAAATACTCCAAAAGTTTGTATGGAACCAAAAAGACCCCCGAATAGCCACAGCAATCTTGAAAAAGAAGAACAAAGTAGGAATGATCACAATACCAGATATCAGGTTATACTACAAAGCTATTGTAATCAAAACAGCCTGGTATTCACACAAGAACAGACATATAGACAAATGGAACAGAATAGAGAACCCAGAAATTGACCCAAGTCATTTTGCTCAATTAATATTTGAGAAAGGTGGCAAGAGCATACAGTAGAGTAAAAACAGCCTCTTTAATAAATGGTGTGAAAATTAGACAGCTACATGCAAAAAAACGAAGCTAGACCACCAACTTACACCATACACAAGAATAAACTCAAAATGGATAAAATACTTAAATGTGACTCATGAATCCATAAAAAGCCTAGAAGGAAATGTAAGCAACAATATTTCAGACATCACATGCAGCAGAATGTTCACTGATACAATGCCTAAGGCAAGAGAAACAAAGGAAAAAATGAACACATGGAACTACATCAAACTAAAAAGGTTCTGCACAGCAAAGGAAACAACCATTAAATTGGAAAGGAAACACACTATATGGAAGAGCATAATTACCAACGATACATCAGATAAGGGCTTAATTTCCAAATAGAGTATTCATACAATTCAAAAAAAGGAAGACAAAGAACCCAATTAAAAAATGGGCAGAGGACCTAAATAGACACCTCTCCAAACAGGATATACAAATGGCTAAGAGACATATGAAAAAATGCTCAATGTCACTAATCATCAGAGAGATGCAAATTAAAACAACTATGAGGTATCACCTCATACCTCCCAATGGCTGCCATCAACAAATCATCAAACAACAAGTGCTGGCGAGGGTGTGGAAAAAAGGGGACTCTAGTACATTGCTGGTGGGAATGCAGACTGGTGTAGCCACTATGGAAAACACTGTGGTGTTACCTCAAAAAATTAAAAATGGAACTGCCATTTGACCCAGTCATCCCACTTCTAGGAGTATATCCTAAGAAGCCTGAAACACCAATCAGAAAAAATATATGTACCCCTATCCCCATGTTCATAGCAGCATTATTTACAATTGCTAAGATCTGGAAACAGCCCAAGAGTCCATCAATAGATGAGTGGATAAAAAAGCTGTGGTACATTTACACAATGGAACACTATGCAGCTATAAGAAAGAAAGATCTCTTATCCTTTGAGAAGACATGGAGGGACCTGGAGAGTATTATGCTAAGCAAAACAAGCCCATCAGGGAAAACAATCACATGATCTCACTTGTTTGTGGAATATAATGAACAAAACAAGCTGATGAACAAAATAGACCCAGAGACATAGAAGTAGGGTACAGACTGCCAAACCTCAGAAGAGGGGGACGAGGAGGGGGGGAAGGGATGAGATAAACCACAGAACTTATATACATGTATGCATAACCATGGACACAGACAACAAGGCTGGGGGGCGGGATCGGGAAGAGGGTGTCAATGGGGGAAAAAGGAGAAACATCTGTAACAAAAATGAATTAATAAAATTTTTTTAAAATTTAAAAAATTAATAAAATATTATTTCTTTAAAAAAAGAAAAATTTGTCTCATGCTGATTTTATTTTATTTTTTTCCCCTTTTTTAAATTGATTTTTTGTTTGTTTGCTTGTTTTTTAGAGAGAGCGGAAGGGAGAAATAGAAACATCGATGTGGGAGAGAAACATAGATCAGCTGCCTCCTGCACTCCCCCTTACTGGGAAATGAGCCCACAACTGGGGCATGTGCCCTGACTGGGAATCGAACCAGGACCTCTCAGTCCATGGGCTGATGCTCAATCCACTGAGCCACACTGGTCAGGCCATTTATTCATTTTTTAATTAAAAATTTGTTTAATGTTGACATTATTGCAGAAGTCCCCCTCCCTCTACCATTTGCCCACTTCCACCCTCTCCCACCTTCCTCTTCCTTGGCCTTTACCAAATTATTGTCCATGTCCATGGGGTATACATATACGCTTTATAGCTATATTTATATAGATTTCAGGTGTACAGTTCTATAATACATCATTTATATATTGTATTGTGTGTTCACCACCCAAAGTCAAGTCTCCTTCTTTCACCACTGATTCCCCTTTACCTCTGGTAATCACCATATTGTTGTCTGCATCTATGAGTTGTTTTTTAAATTACTATTATTAATCCCTTCACCTTTTCACCCAGCCCTCTAACCCCCTCCCCTCTGAAGAGTCAGTTTCTAGATTGTGCTTGTTGCTATTGCTGTGCCAAAAGAAGGGCTGAAAGCAGAAGTGAGGCAAGGGTAGCAACTGGACAGATGCAAATGACTGAGTGACTGAAGAGATGAAATGTGCACGGGGACAAGGAGTTGTTGATATGAGATCGTGATGGTATAACTGAAAGCAACAGGATGTTTCAAAAAATTTAACATAAGATAATGATCAAAGCAAAGAGGTTTCTTTATGAAGAAGGCAACACATATAAGCCTAAATTCTGCAAGTAAAAGATTCCCCCCTTCAGTTACTGTGTTCCCTTCTTGCTCTAGGCGAGGCTGCAGCCAGACAGATAATGAGGAACAATCGTGCTCATGATCTTTTCTTGCTCAAACCTTGGTATACATTGCGTTTTCGTTTCCAGAGCAATACTCAAGTTCTGTTTTAACACAAATGGTGGCTGAAAAGAGGAAGTATCGTTGGTGGGATGGTAGGAGGGGCAGGAATGGTAGGGAGGGAGAGAACAGGAGAGGAAAGGAGGGAGAGGAGAGGAGGAAGCAGTAACAGAGAGGAGGCAGGAGGAAGTGAGGAGAGTCTCACAGGCAGTAAAAGAAGACAGAGCAACTCAAAAGGAAATAAGATGAACTGATTCCAGTTCCTGGCTGGCTTAAATGGGAATTGTGGGTCAGTCAGGAGTCTAAATACTCATTATAGCAATTGTTCCAATCATTCCTAAATGTTTGTTGAATGAAAACAATCTAAACAAACTTGGATTATGACGAGGGAGAGGAAGGCAATGCTGCTGAGAGTAAAGAAGTGCTGTTGCAAGAAGAGACGAAGGAGATGATAAAATGTTGCTGGTCTAAAATAAGGAAGCAGATCACTTATGACAGACGAGGTGAAAACCAGGAAATTTGGAAGAATGCTAAGGATCTGGGAGCTGCACCGCCTGTGTCGTCTGTGTCTGTCACAGTTGACATGCCACAGAGAAGTGGGGAAGGTCAGCTCTTCTCTGTAGAAAGTACGGCTGCCCAACGCCTCTGAGGTGATTGTAGTTCTTTTGGATGCTGTAGACTTGAGATGAGTAATTATATGGGTGCTGTTTGCTTTTGTCTCTTCTTATGATTTAAAATTAATATTTAACTCTACCTTGTTTTAGTAAGATCAGAGTTAGCCATGGTTTCATAATATACACAGACACGTTTCTGAAAGGACACGCACAAAATTGCTGACGGTGGCAACTTGTGGGAGGGGGTTTGGCGATGAGCAATGCTGTCACCTTTTACTTCACCAAGTTTTGTAATTTATGGTGAAGTTGATTTTCAAATGTAACATCTCAAGCAGTTTTTCTTCTCTATTTGACTGTTTAAAAAAATTATAAAATGGATCCATGCTAATTGTAAAAATTTATAGTAATTTACCTAATCAATTCCAAAATTTTTTAGGTTATTATTAGTTTTTTGCAATGACAAACACCGTTAAGATGATTATATTTGTATGTTTCATATGTGTCTGTATTAATGTAGGATAAAAATCTTAGAAGTAGAATTTTGGGGTCAAAGCAATTGCCCATTTTTATTTGGATGAATACAACTAAATAGTTTGTCGAAATGTTGTGGTAATTTATACTTCTACAAAAGTGCGTAATTGTACTAATTTTCCCTTATATTCACCAACACTGTATATTATTATTCTTTTAAAACTTGACATGTCTTATAAATAAAATTAATTTATTCTTGTTTAAATTGCAATTGATTATTAGTAATGGGAATAGTTTTATATGCTTACTGGTGGTTATGTTATTAAAAAAAATTTCGTAAGAGCTTTCTATATACAGTGAAATTTACTTTCTACCATACATGTTGAAAGTATTTTCTCCCAGTTTGTAATGTCTTTTACCATTGTTTATAGCATATTTTCATATAAAAATATTGTGGTTTTATGTAGTCAAATGTGTCAGTCTTTTTCTTTAGGGTTCCTGGGTTCTATATCTTGATTAGAAAAAGTTATAAAAATATTCTCATCTACATCACTGCCATCTTCCTGGTGAATAGTGGGACTCAAAATCTGGTTCTAAAATTTATAGGACTATTTTACAGAACTTTAGGTAATTAAAAAGACAGAAAATATTAGCCACCTTAAAAGTATTTAATAAATTACTAAAATTATTTTAATACAAAAACTACCTTTTGTGTGCATAATTCCTTCTTTATCTTTCTAATGTGACAGCCTCCAGCAACAATTGCATTCTACTCAGAAGGCTAAGTGAAGGTTAAAAGACATTCCTATGACAAAAAAAAAAAAAAAAGAATACATTCTCATTTTGCAATTCTTGCTGTGAATAGACTATAGGTGCATTGTTTATTTAGAGAAGAGGTCATGTTGTATGGACCATTTTTTGGCACATCAATTTGTTCCCATGTAACAAGCCAGTGAAGATGGAGATGAGTATCTGTCAGTACTGCTGTGAGTAACAGCTCTGGATAGTGCATTCCACCACCGTAAAGGCATTGCTGGATATGAGGCTCATACTGAATAAGCCACACCATGCTTTCCCAGATGAGTATGAGGTCACCAAGGCTTGAAGAGAGAGGAAACATATAAATTGCTATCAGTGACTATATTTGGTCATCTCAAACAGTTATGTCTGGTCGTTTTCCTATCCCAGCATGTATAAACCCTACCTATCTTTAAGGCTCAGCTCTTTCTCTCTAATGTCCACTGTAATCTCCCTATCCAGGATTCATATATCTGTTTTCTGAATTTTCATGGCCCATTGTGCACAACTTTCCCAAGTATCTATTTCTATCTTATCTTCTTGTTATTTAAGTAGCTATGACTTATTCTCATTAGAATGTAAACTCATTGTGGGAAAGATGTTTGTCTAAATGAACCTGACGTTTCCTCACAGTGTTTGCTATGATAATCTTGCTCTTCTTAATAGGTAAAAACAGAATTTAACTATATTGGAGAGAAGTAAAAAAAATTCAAAGTTAGAACTTGGGAAAACAGGGGCCAGTAAAATTATGGAAAAGCTGATACTATCCTAGGTAATGCAGTTGGAATGGCTAGCAAACAAAAAAATAAAAATAAAAAGCCCAGACTTAGGCTTTCTTTCTTTTTCTGTGTGACTGTCTTTTAAAAAAATCTCAGACTGTTATGACTTACAGTAGTCTATTTTGATCTTTAAGGGACTATTCAATAACCAATCTATAAATTAAATTTTAAGTCACAGCAAATAAAGACAAAAAAATAGTTCATTGAACTTGGAAGAAGTGAACATTAACAAGTCTAACAACTGATTTGCGTCTTAAAACTTATGATTAGTCTTTCCATCTGGGTGATATTTGGTCATTTATTTTGCTCTGATTCAGGCAAGTCCATGCTTCATACAAATACAACTAATTTTTACTGATTTTCTTTGACATACATTTTCAGTCTCATATAGTAACTGTAGAGAAAAAAAAAGATGTTTTGTATTAAAACGGGGTTGAATATTTTCAAACAGGAGAGAAAATGATGTTTCCTATTGTCATTTTATTTGGTCTGTTGGGGTTGGCTTGGGGATTCTTTAAAGGTAAAATCTGCATTGCAGCCACAGGCCTCCTGCATAGCTTATATGGGTTCACTTGAATGAAAGCAATGTGATTATCTTCAATGAAAAAATAACTAATTAAGTTGCTATCATTCCTCAATCATCAACAGAGAATAGCCAGTAATTGATTTGAGAAGGGAGGGAGAATCTTCTATAATTTGGCACTGACATTTAAAAAAATTATTTTATTGACTCTGTCTCCTGACACAGAAATTTCTCTAGCAATTATGGACTCTCTTATAAATGACTGTTTCATCATTTACAGCTTGCCGGGTGCATCTTCAACTCAAACATGTGTGTAATTCACTTTTCTGGCTCATTTTCACCACACCTTCCCCCACGCTATCACACATGTGAAGTACTCCATCTGAGAATCTGTGTTCCCCTTCGACAGAGAAACTGAACCACCAGACAGAGAATACTGTAAAGGAATCCCATAAGTCAGGTTTCACATTTCATTTCTAAACGCTGCTTTCTACCTCTTCTGCTGGTTTTTCATCCTCATCTTTATTTTTCTAAACTATCAAAGTCATGGACAAACAACTTAGTTAATACATTTGAATTTTAGTTCCTTTTCTCCTTATATTTTTCCTCCTCTAATAGGGATACTAATGATCTGTGAAATATCCAGAATGTGGGTATTAATAAATAAAAGAAAGAAGAAAAAATGATGTGGAGACCATATCAGCCTCAAATCCCTCTCTGAACAATAAACACTTAAACACAGACAATATTAAAATTCCCCCATCCTGTAAAAAATATGGAATCTGGCTGCAGTGTAGCTCTCATCTTTATTAGTAGTAACATTTACATGATTATTAAATGGGCTTATTTTTTTTCCATTGTGCCTGGTAATGAGGGGCAGGGGCTGAGGAAAAGCAGGTAGCCATATTAATAGCTCTGGGCCTATCTGGGGATGGGTTACATTTCCAGGAAGATAATTTGTTTGCTAAAAATGTATTGCATGCCCCCCTTTTTCAATGCACTGTACTACACCAGACTTCCCAACATGGACTTGGGGACAGCATAAGGAATGAAGGTGAGAAAAGAGGATACTCAATAGACTAAACTGCAAAACATATTGTATCACCACGGGCTAGCCAAAGGGCAATAAAAATGGAGCCAAAGTGATGGATCTGGGAACGCTGTTCAGTTGGTATTCATTCAATTAACACTCAGCAATCAACTAGGATGGGCTAGCAAGGTTCTAGGGACAGAGCAGTAAATACGTGAGTCACAGAACTTCCCACCAGGTTTACAGTCTAGTGTAGAGCTGGAGAGGCACCAGCCGGAGAAGAGATAGTCAGTAATGAGGACAGAACGAAGTGTGGTCAGAAACTGGACATGCAAAAATATCAAGCTAGACCACCAACTTACACCATACACAAGAATAAACTCAAAATGGATAAAATACTTAAATGTGACTTGTGAATCCATAAAAATCCTAGGAGAAAATGTAGGCAACAAAATTTCAGACATCACACGCAGCAGAATTTTCATTGATACAATGCCTAAGGCAAGAGAAACAAAGGAAAAAATTAATACATGGGGCTACATCAAGCTAAAAAGCTTCTGCACAGCAAAAGAAACAAGCATCAAAATGGAAAGGGAATCCACTATATGAGAGAGCATAATTGCCAATGATACATCAGATAAGGGGTTAATTTATAAAACAACTCAAAAAAAGGAAGGCAAAAATCCAATTAAAAATGGGTAGAGGACCTAAAGAAATACCTCTCCAAACAGGACATACAGATGGCCAAGAGATATATGAAAAAATACTCAACATCACTAATTATCAGAGAAATGCAAATTAAAACAACTATGAGGTAGCACCTCACACCTGCCAGAATGGCTGCCATCAACAAATCATCAAACAGGTGTTGGCGAGGGTGTGGAGAAAAGGGGACTCCAGTACACTGCTGGTGGGAATGCAGACTGGTACAGCCACTATGGAAAACAATATGGTTTTTCCTCAAAAAATTAAAAATTGAACTGCCATTTGACCCAGTCATCCCACTTCTATCTTAGGAATATATCCTATGAAGCCTGAAACACCAATCAGAAAGAATAGATGTACCCCTATGTTCATAGCAGCACTATTTATGATTGCTAAGATCTGGAAACAGCCCAAGTGTCCATCAATAGATGAGTGGATAGAAAAGCTGTGGTACACATACACAGTGGAATACTATGCAGCTGTAAGAAAGATCTCTCATCCTTTGAGATGACATGGAGGGACCTGGAGAGTATTATGCTAAGCGAAATAAGCCAGTCAGAGAAAGACACGTATCACATGATCTCACTTATTTGTGGAATATAATGAACAAAATAAGGTGATGAACAAAATAGACCCAGAGACATAGAAGTAGGCTTCAGATTGACAAACTTCAGAGGAGGGGGTGGGGGGAGAGGGAGGAGAGATAAACCAAAGAACTTATGCATATAAGCATAACCGATGGAGATAGACAACAATGCCGGGGGTGGGGGTGCGGAATGGGAAGAGAGTATCAATGGGGAAAAAAGGAGAAATATCTGTAACAAAAATAAATTAATTAAATTAAAAAAAAGATAATAAAAAATATGCTTCAGTTCCTAGGCCCTCACTCGTGTAAATGTTCTTTTTATACCACCATAATATAGCATTATTAAGCTCAAGGCACACAGTCAATGGGCTGAAAGATATGGAGATAATTAAGACATTGTTTTTGAATGCAGGCCCCTAAATTTAGGAGGTGTCACATGTAGTATTCATGGGTGACTCTTACAAGAGGGAATGTGATCCATGCCATTAGAAAGGGAGGAAATAATTGAAAATGTAGTGAGTGCCACAACGCTGGTTGTGTCACATTGTCTTCAATGCCCAGTGTTCCTTCTTTGATAAAGCTGCCTGGCCCTCAGCTGCAACTCAGAAAAGCAAGGATGGGCTGTTTTTTTGCCTGGGTGTGGCCAGTGTTCGGAATAGGGTATCCTTAAGCCAAATCAGCTCTAGTCTATAACCTCGTAGATAATACATGATGCCTGGCCTGAAATGGTGAATTGGCCAATTGGCTTATTTTTCATTGGAATTCAGTTTAGAGCTTCTGAGAGAACAAAGCAATTAGTACAGGGAGGTAAAAGTGAAATCATGATTCAGAGGGTTGGGAGGGACTGTGCAGGCCATGAAAGAAATGGGAACAGCACAGTCAGGTTAACAAAGAAGCTTCAGCATGGTTCTGGAGCATAGGGAGTGCCCTGGGCTCCCTGCCTTCATCTAACTTACAAGAAGATGAGTGACCCTTTCAGGATTTCACAAGGATGACAAGAGCAGATTTGGGAGAATAGTGCCGGTGAAAACTTGAATTAGCTCAGGAAAGAATAGAAAAAAAAAAAAAAAAGAAAGAAAGAAAATTCAAAGCAGCAAATACCAATGACAATTCTGAGTAGTTTTGCTCTGAAGGGAAGAAGAGGGGGAGTGACTAGAGGAAGGAGTGGTGTCAGGGCAGAAAGTTTTCTAAGACAGGGAAAAACAACATTTTTGTGTTTGTAGGAAAGAGGCAGTAAACAATGGAGCAATGATTATGCAGGAAACAAAGGGACAGAGTTGCTAGAGTGATGTCCTTGAGCAAGTGAGAGGCGGTTAGAACTGGATGATTAATGGAGTTCATTCTTTATAAAGGGAAGAAGACAGCGTATTGGTGCCAGTTGCCTGTACACAGGTAGTTGTGGCCATGAGGGCTTGTGGAAGTTCTCTTCTGATTGCTTTTATTTGCTCAGTGGAACTGGAGATGGCATCAGCAACTTGAAGGTCAAGAAGGGATAGAAGGTACAGGAAATGTGAGGAGAGAGAACAGGTATGAAATTGTTGAATGAGAGAATGAAGGGACTGCAGAGACATGATGGAAGGCAGCATCCAGGGCACAGTGGATAGTTAGGGATCATGAATTTAAAGTGAAACCAGTCAAGGCCAGCTGCATTGTGGCACTGGAGTAGGCACTGACTTTGATTTAATAACATTGTGATTAGCCAAGTGACGCCTACAAGGGGAGTTAGATGTGAGGGTGAGGAGGGTTATGAAAGGGAATAGTTACAGTAATTGACTATGGAATTTAACCATATCAGGGGACATACGAAGGTGTTGGGTTGGTGAAAGAAAATGAAAGTTGATAGGTGGAGGACCGTAGTTTGGGGAATGAGTGGCTGAAGTAGGGCAGAGGACAAGATCCCTGGAGAGAGACAGTCAATGAACAGTTTTCACATTCTATTAAAATTATCTGTTTATGTGTCTGTTCCTACCACTAGATCAGGGTTTCTCAACCTTGGCACTATTAACATTTTGTACTGCATCAGTCTTTATTGTACGGGTGGGAGAGTTGCTCTGTTTACACTTTGGGATGTTTAGCGATGTCCCTGACTTCTACCCACTAGATGTCAGTAGCATTTTCCAAGTGGTCACAAATTAAAACTATCTCCTGATATTGTCAAATGTCCCCTGGGAGATAAAATTAGCCTTGAGTGAGAACCATACCACTGGACCATAGGCTTTTTAATAGGGATGTACCTTATTTATTATTATAATACCAATGTTTAAAAAATACTTGGGCACATAGTGAAAACTCAGTAGATGTGTGATAAACTAAAGAGTTTTAGAAAAGTCAATAGATGCTGTGTTGAAGGTCTCCAAGATCACTCCCAGGTTTGGTGAGTTACTCGGAGAGCTCACAAGACCCAGTATATATTCCTAGTCACAGCTATGATTTGTTATAGCAAAAGGTACAAAGCACAATCAGCAAAAGAAAAAGGCACACAGTTTGGGGAAAATCAGGTGCAAGCTTCAACGAATTCTCTCCTAGTGGACTCTCACATGGTGCCCTTAATTCTTTCAACAATAAGTGTGACAACACATTGCTAGCTGTCCCCAGTGAAAGAAGCTTGTTAAAAACTCAATGCCCAGGGTTTTTGGAGGCTGGTCATGTAGGTACCCTATTCCTGGCACCAAAATTCCAGACTCCCAGAAGGAAAGCAGTTATTCAGGGTAAACCATATTTTTCTGCACAGTTTAGAAACAGTGGACCATTCTGAATAGTTTTAGAAAAAGTGTGAACTCTCCATCTCAAAATCCAGGTTCCCAGATGCTAACCAAGGGTAAGCAAGACTTTCAAAGGATTGAAGTCAGGTCTGCTGTGTTAACTCTGTTCTGTATAGGGGATTTATATGACACACCACATAGCGAAACAATACAATTTCTACCTCATCCTTTTTCAAAACTCTTCATCCCCACCTAAGTGCCTCATGTCCCATTTTTTTTTCTATACCAGTTTAAAAAAAAAAAAAAAGAAGTCTCTCTAGTCCAACATTACACAGCTCTGCACAGCCCATTTCTTTAGAAAGCAGCTCAAGGATCATTTACTGTATATAAGGAGTAATGCCAGGGGATCCTAAACTCTTTACCTCTCACTCCAACCTGCCAAGGAAACAAAATACTCTTCATGTTAGTTCATAAAGGAAGAAAGTGGGGGATTTTATTTGCATAATATTTAAGAAAACTCTGCATACCCTGTCATAGCTGCTCAAGGCTTAGAGTAACATATGCTTAATAGAATATATTTATGCTTAATAGAATAAACTTATTCTTGAAAAGAGAGTTTCCTGCAGTGAAAATATTAACACGAATTGCTTGATCTGTTGACTAGATAAAAATATTGTCCATAGATAAAAATATTGTTCAATTATTTAAAGCCCTATCTCAAAAAAAAAAAATAATCCTAGGTAATTAACAATTCTCACAACTATGAAGAGTTGATAGTAAAGTTACTCTCCATAGGCCACAGCAGAGAACAGAGAAGCTGCAGGAAAGAGAAATGCTGAACTGTCAAACGAAGAAGCTTCTTAACAGCAAAGGAAACCATCACCAAAATGAAAAGGCAACCTATCAAATGGGAGAAATATATTTGCAAATCATATATCTGATAAGGGGTTCATAACCAAGATATATAAAGAACTCATACAACTCAGTAACACAAAAACTTATTAAAAATGGGCAGAGGATCTGAATAGACATTTTATTTTTCAAAGATATACAGGTGACCAACAGGTAAATGAGAAAAATGCTCTAAATCACCAGTCATCAGGGAAATGCAAATCAAAACCACAATGAGATATCACCTCATAGAGCAGCTATTGTCCAAAAGACAGAAAATAACAATGTTGACAAGAATGTGGAGGGCAAGGAGCTCTTCTGCACTGTTCGTAGGAATGTACATTGGAGCAGCCACTCTGGAAAACAGTACGGAGGTTCCTCAAAAAATTAAAAGTGGAACTGCCATGTTCCAGCAATTCCTCTTCCAATGATTCATCTCAAGAAAATGAAACACGAATTCAAAACAATATCTGTACCTCCATGTTCATTGTAGCATTACTCACAATAGCCAGGACATGAAAACAATCTAAGTTCCTTTGATTAATAAATGGGTAAAGAAAGTGTGACATGTGTGTGTATACAATAAAATATTACTCAGCCATAAAAAAGAAGCAAATCCTGCTGTTTGCGACAATATGGATGGACCTTGAGGGAACTATGCTAAGTGAAACAAGCCAGACAAAGACAAATAATGCATGATCTCACTTCTTTATGAAACTTAAAAAAAAAAAAAGAACCACTCCCCACAAATGCCTAAGCTCATAGATACAGAGAGCAGACTGGTATTGGTGGTTGCTGGATGCAGGTAGTAGGGGATGGGTGAAATGGATGAATAGGGTCAAAAAGAACAAACTTTCAGTTATAAAATAAATAAGTCATGGGGATGTAAAATACAGCATGGTAACTATAATAATAATACTGAATATTTAAAAGTTGCTGAGAGTAAATCTTAAAGGTTCTCAGCACAAGAAAAAATCCTGTAACTGGGTATGATGACAAATGTTAACTAGACTTATGATATTTCACAACATATACAAATACAGAATCATTATGTTGTAAACGAATGTAATGTTATATGTCAATTATACCTCAATAAAAATAAAAACCGAAAACTAGAAAAATATGCTCTAATAAAATGCAAGAGATTGACAAAGTATATTTTGTTTTTTAATAAATTTTTTTCTTTATTGATTTTTAGAGAGAGAAGAAGAGAGAGGGAAAGAGAGATAGCAACATCGATGAGAGAGAACATCAATTGGCCGCCTCCTGCATGCCCCCCACTGGGGGTTTGGCCCACAACCTGGGCATGTGCCCTGACTGGGAATCAAACTGGCGACCTCTTGGTGCATGGGTCGATGCTCAACCAGCTGGGCATCAAAGTATATTTTGGAAAAATTTTGAAATATACTCAAACTTTTATAAAGGTAATTCATTTGTGAGCTCTGTAGTCATTAAGAGCATGGAATCAGACCTGCCTTGATTAAAGCCGTGAACCCTTCACCTAGGAGTCATGACTTATGAGCAAGTTATAATTGCTCTAAGCTTCAATTCCCTCATCTAGAAAATACAGTTGTAATATCACTACGTACTGCTTAGGTTTTGAGTAACAAAAGAGATAATACATGTGAGCACATAGTCTGTCTTCATAGCACTGGCCCATAGTGCATTCTCAAATTTCCACTCTTGTTTTAGTGATACATTATTTGTTATTGCTATTTCACTATCCATGCACTTGTTCAAAAAATTTTTGTTTGACACTAGACCCTGCACTAGGTAGTAGAAACATAGTGAACAAGATTGCACTGTGAGGATGGAGGCCATGACGAAGAATCTGACAGGCAAATAAGTATGTGATTAAACAACTGATTATTATGATAAGCAAAAGTAACAAAATATTTAAAACATAGCCCACAAATTACTGAGATACGCCAGTGTGTTGATGCTGGCTTTAAGATCCTCTAAATTATCATATAGGGCCTATTGATCTATCCCATTTTGTTAAAGCAAATATCAGTAAAATAATCCTATAAATGACTAATTATGTATGTTGTTGACTTGTGAAAGATGGATAATAGCTTATTCACACTGTGTTGGCAGGAGAAACAGGTGGTCCTTTGTACATCTTTCCCTAGATTCATAGATGCTGTTAATGTGTTACTTTTGAGATTTTGGAGAAAATTTTAATTTTAAAAAGTTTTAAGAAAAGTCATTTCCATATAAGGAGATTATTTCAAAGAATAAAGTCCTCATAAGAAATGATGCATGTTTGACCAAGATATCAGAGGAAGAGAAAAAACAATAATAAGAATTCTAAGTTAACAGGTATTGCTTGTAACTGGAAAGATGTAGACAGCAAGAAAGTAAAGAAGTCAAGGAAAACTAGATATCTGGCTGAGATGACCAGGTACACTTAGCTAACCAGAGAATACAAGAGAGGGGCGGGGTGCTCAAAACTGAGCGATTATGGTTGACCTTTAAGCATGTTGACATTAGACACCTCCAGGACACCGGAAAGGAGAAAACTTTTGACAAGAGGTTCTCCATCTGGGGAGAGACATCACAATTGATCGCAGATAATATGGACTGGGGAGTCAGTCAGTTTATCATTTATTTGTCCAGGGCCTGCTCTCTGGCAGACACCTGCTAGGCTGCTCTCCTCTCCTCCATTGATCTTGCTCTCTATCCACTCTTCCCCTTAGCTCCTGACTCCTATGCCACTACCTTATACCTTGTCATTACAAATAGCTTCAAGTAATTTCACAGTCTCAAGTTCAAGCATTCTACTGTGCTCACCAGCAACTTTCATCCTCGCTTCCTCCATCTGGTACTCTGACTCCACACATTCCTGTGCCTCACTGGAACCTACAATTCTACAACCTTTTCATTGTCAAGTCTTAGCCCTCTCGTGTTCTCACTTTGCCTCTTACCTAGTTTAAATGCCAACCCATTCTCCCTTGATGATCCATCCCTACAGAGCCTTACTTTCTGTCATCTCCCCTGCAGCCAGGACTTTTCATGTGACTCATTTCTGGTCCACAAACTGTTAGCACCTGGTGGGATTGTGTGTGTGTGTGTGTGGGGGGGTAGTTTTGGAAAAGCTTTGGTGTGTCTCCTTCCTGTCCGCTTTGTCCTGCTTTCGATGAGGTCATGATGGTTAAAGCCTTGGCAGCCATGTTACAACCATGAAGGCAAAGCCATGAGAACTGCCGCATGTTGGCTGGCTTTGACATGTTGGAGCAGCTGCATTCCTCTGAATGTCTTCTTATGCAAAGTGCAATCCCTATTTGAGCCAGAAAGTGTTCCTAAGTAATATGCCCCACAAAAAAATGTTTTATTGAATCTGTGTCCTTTAGAGTGTTTTGTATTAGAAGGAATGCTTTTCACCAATCTGCTGCTATAAGCAATAGGCAAAGCTGATAATGTTTAACAAAAGAAAAACAGATTTATATCTATGTTTTAAAAAGAGCTCTCAGGTGGATGCATGGAAGATTACAAAAAACAACCTCTTCCTTCCTTTAGATATTTCTTCCTTGCTTGCTCCATGTGGTCTTGGTGAAGGTTAAGCACAATCCCTGACTCCATGGCCCTAGTACTTACTCCAAAGTATGATATGTAAACCAAGTAGGGCCAATCAGAATCCATCCTTAGACTGTTCTAATCAGAGCTCATTCTGGCATCATGGAGTGGTGATGCTGTGAAGTCCCATCACCTAGCCATGTCACCTACTGCTTGTGCTGGGTTCTCTGGAGGCACACATAGGTGGAGTTTGGGGTGCAGATGTTATTGGGAATTAACTCCTGTAAAAGGAAAAATATATATACATAGTAGATTGTGGTGAGGGGTTGTCATATCCTCAGCCAACCTGTCAGGGAGCTCTGGAATGAATGAAGCCCTTGGTATGCTGCATGGGTCCCAAGTGGCTGTCCAGCCTCAGTCTGTCACCAGATACATGCTACTATGGGAAAGGTGTGACCTAGCTGGCTCTGTGCAGAGGAGGCATCGGACCCCTGCAGGCCTTTGGCTCACTGCATTCCCTGCAGCAGGTCCTGTCTGGAAGGAGGATTTGGCTGGTGCATGTCCATAACTGCCAAACCCCCCATGTGGAGGAAGTCTGCCTGTAATAGGTGAGAATGGAGCCAATATATTGACAAAACCAGAGCTGAGAGATGGAAAAAGAAACCTAAAAATAGGCTTGAGTCCATAGATCCAATTGCAACTGAGGTTAGAACTAGTCTTACCGTTTTTTTTGTTACTTGAGCCAATAAATTTCCTTTTTTTTTTGGTTTGGTTCTCATGGTCATGTCAGTCTGAATTGAAAAAGTTCTATTTAAGGTAATAATTGATTTGAAAGAATAATAAGTGGTAGAGAGAAGTTTATAGAGTTTGGGGAGAATTGATGAGGGGGTGAGATAGTATCGGTGTTGAAAAGATGTTACATGGGAGATTGACAGGCCACAATGACCAGTTTAATGTGAGGATCAAGGAGAGCAGGAGTTCTCAGATGACTTCCCAACATTTGGTTTAGGAGATCTGAGAGGACAATGAAGCTATTTACATCAATAGGAAATAAAGGAGCAGGTGGAAAGTGGGAGGAATTTATGGGTTTACATTTATAACATACTATATTTCAAGTGCATGCATTATACATTTAAAATCTAGAATGCTAGCTAAAAAATTTTCAATGAAAAACAGCTGATTAGTTGAGGAGACTTTTTGGTTAGAAGGGCCTATTTTTGAAGCTAAACTTAAATCAAACATTTGCTTGAGTCAGGATAAATTAAGTTAAATGATGCTTTTTAATTGTCATGAAGCTGTGCTACTCATCTTCACTACAAGGCTAGACTTACCAAGAAAACTTGAATATTTTGTCATTTGACTGGGATATTTGTGCCTTTGAATTAATGGCAAAAACCTAGAAAATATTTGAATCTTATTTACATAAATTTCCATTTATAGGAAATGGCACCCAATAACCTTTCCCCTGCATTTTGATGTACATCTTTCTCTAGTGTCAATTACCCTAATTTTACCATCTGTACATGAGTACTGGAGATGAGAGAAAGGCAAAAATGAGGGAGGAGCCCGTGGTGGTCTAGTGCTTTATTGATCAGATTCCAAAATCTAGAAATGAAGCTGCCACATGCTATGGATGCTTTTTAATGTCCTCATCTCATATCACATATAGAATTGGCATCTATCCATACTGGAGGAATTAGTGATATACACTATCCTGATATTGACAATATGTAGTCATTTTGTAATGGGCATTATCATGAGTTAGCTGCTGCCCTAACTTTATACCTGTCCAGAAATATGTATAATTCAAAGGTATAGACAAAGAAAAAATGTGTTGAATAATTGTAGGCACTAATCATAATTCTTCATACCTTGTATTAGGTCTTCATTATAGTACCTCTACCTCCTATTTTTCAGCTTACTCCTTTCTCTCTTAACTCATAGCCCCTTATTTGTTATTGCCTCACACTGTCTGAATGTACCTTCTACTTCACTAGGACCTCTAGTTACTTACTGCTTCATGAATTCTCGATGGGAGCAGTATCACTCCCAGAGGGGCAAGCTATTGAATACAGGCTGGCAAAAACATCTTAGATATTAGAATGTTTTGTGGTCCTCCAAAGGGACATGGGGAAAAAAGGGGCTGAGAAATACTGACTTAGAGAACAACGTGCCTGAAATGTTCAGTTATATCAATACTGGCTTCACTCCTACCCTATGCTCCCCTGTCCCTGTGATCTTTAGTGTCTGGTCCAACATTGTTTAATAAAAGCAATGTAAATCTTTACTTTAAAAAAATTTTATTTTTCTTTATTGATTTTAGATTGAGAGGAAGGAAGAGGAAGAGGGAGAGAGAGATAGAAACATCGATGAGAGAGAATATCGATTGGCTGCCTCCTGCATGCCTCCCACTGGGGATTTGGCCCACAACCTGGGCATGTGCCCTGACCAGGAATCGAACCAGTGAGCTCTTGGTGCATGGGTTGATGCTCAACCACTGAGCCACACCGGCCAAGCAGTAATGTAAATCTTATATGTCATTTAAAACTCTAGTAAATTTATTTAAAAAGTTTAAAGAAATAGGTGAAATTAATTTAAATAATATATTTGACAACCCAATATATTCAAAATGTTCAACATACAACCAATATAGTAATTAATGAAATATCTTACATTTTTTGTGTGTAGAGGTGAAATCTTCAAAAATCCATTGTATATTTTACATTTACAGCACATTGCAATTTGAATATTAATTTCCACTGAAAATAGTTGATCCATTTTTAGATTTCATAAAGTGTTCAGTTAAAAGTGAAATCACATACCCAAGTTATTATAAACATATTTAAGCATTCCCAATAACCAAATAGAACATATAATATTTTAATTGAAATGAATTAAATGAAATAAAAATTTCAGTTTCTCAGTCACGCTGGGCAAATTTTAAGTGCTTAAAGCCACGTGTAACTGGCTGGTGGATACCAGGTTAGAAAATGCAGGTTTGGTCTATTAGTCCCTCACAGTTCTCTTTCACTTTTAAAAAAATTTTTTTAGATTGCTGGATACAGATGTGATGAAGATGTAGAAATGTAAGGTACTAGCTCAGGTATGTGATATCAAAATTGATTTGAGTCCTCACTGTTATCAGGCTCTGTATGGCTCATGGCCCTTGGACTCCCTTTCACAAGGATAGCTGCTTACAAGGTACAAGTCTCCCAACTTCTCCATTCTGACCGGAAGATGGTGTTCTTTCCCATTGAGCTCAAGTGCAGCCTAGAATACTTTTATAGGTTATTTCGATGAATACAACTCCTCTTAAGACAGTGTTTTCATCATCCATAATAAATTAATTGGAATTACCTTAAAAGTTGAAAGCATTCTGCCATCCTTCACTTTGTTCATCCCACCATATTCCTTTTCAGAACGTGTTTTAAGGGAACATAATGGGTTTTAGACTAGGGTATAAAATGATTCATGAGCATTAGAAAGCAAGCAACCACAGAAAACGGGTAAAAGGCAAATCCTCTGTAGTCAAACAGACTTGGGATTTAATCCACTTTTACTACTTACTATCTATACAATCTTGGATAAGTCACTTAACTTCCCTGAGTCTTATTTCCCTTAAAAAAATGGAAATGATAATACCAGCTTAGCAGGGTCATTATATTAATGAAAAAAAATATATGAGATGCCATGCATTTGGCTCAGAGTCTGGCACATGGTAAGCATTCCGATTAAATCAATATCTATCTTCTTGAGATAATTATATTATATTATCAGCTAAATGTTCAGTGTTTATAGTCTTTGGTTTTCCAACTGACTTAACTTCTTGGAAGAAAGAATTATGTGCCATTTGACATTTTCATCTTTTCCAGAAGTTAGCAAAATTCTATGCATAGGGCTGACCTCCAATGACAAAGGAATGAATGAATCAATGTACCTTTAAACTTATAATTGCTCTCGTGATATTTAAAAGATGAATTTGCTTATTCAGGTCAAAATAGCGATTAAATGCAGGTTTAGCAAATATCTATGCCACCAGACCTCAGTCTAATGATTGCAGGTCAGGACAGTTTCAAAATTCCAAGATGCATCTTCGAGTCCACGCTACTGCCAGTGTTTTAATTAGGTCATAGGGAGAGCAAGGCAACATGGTAAGGAGTTAGCAAACGGTTTCACAGAGGAATGACAGCAAGTTGAAAGGTCTAAGCATCAGAAAAAAGTAAAGTAGGAGTTATTTAGGGAAAGGTCTTCGGTAGGCGAGAAATACAGGTGCCATTGGTGAATATAGCATGGCTTGGTTGGAAACACGTTTAAGGCAATCTGCAGAGGGACAGCCTGTCAATCAGTTACTTTCAAGTATATCTGGTATCGTGTAGTAGAAATCCAGCTACTGAGACTAATTTGGAGCAGGACTTTAACATTTAGAAAGGACAATGAAGGCTAAATCAGGAACCCAATTCTAAATAAAACTCAATAGTGGTCAGTAAACCCAGAGAAAGACTTTACCATGGATTAAACTAGCATAATTTCTTACTTGAATTATGGCATTAATCTTCTATATGCATCCTCCTCCTCCTCCTGTCTTCCTCTTATTTCCTTTCCATTCTCCATATGGCAGTCAAAATGAAATTTCCAAAATGTAAAAATTGTTCTACTGTTCCCCTAATGTATACCCTTCAATGGCTCCAAATTGTTCTTAAAATACAAACTCTCTAACATGGCCTGCCAGGTCCTGCAAAATCTACTCCTTCATAATGCTCTGACCTCCTGTATTGCATCACTCAGTGTTGTCATTTAAAATCTAGCCATACTGAACTCTTTCCAGTTTCTCCAATGGGACACCTGCCACGGTCTTTCTCACTTCCAGGTTTCTCAAGGCTGTTCCTTCGGCCAGATAATTTTACCTCTTTTCTGTGCCAGAAAAACTTTTTGAGCCCCCTTAGGTCTTGGTGAGCAGGAATCTATTCTGGGAAACTCTCTCAAATTTGGATTAGTTACCCCTTACTTTCTTCCATATACATCTCACTTCCTCCTTCTATCCTGACTCCCCCCGCACCCCCCCACCAACATTCCCAAACTCTGTTGGGGTAAGGATCATAAATGTTCTCTTCTGTTATATCTCCAGGGCACAACATACATAAGGTGTTCAATAAACGTTTGTTGAATGTATAAGTGTATTCCTGAAGGTTGTTTATAAAGAACAGGCTGATCTCTGGGTCTGTGCAATAACACTTGGGGGCAGATAGCTAGACTGGCCAGATGCTGACCTTTAAACCACTGGACAGAGGTTACAAGAAATCTCTTTGGTTATATTCAGAGGCCGGAAACAGGTAAATTAAGAGACCTATCCCTGAAGATTGAAGAGACATAGAGTAAAGAGCCAAGTAGATTTTTATAAACATTTTATATATTCTAGTTGTGGTTAGTATGGAATCCAATGTTGCCCATTCATGATTGTTTCTTTTTGCAAGCCACTAATAGAATATTAATTATTTATTGTGAACTATGTTAACATTAGCATAATATTGAAAAAAGGGGCTCATGATAATTATATCTCAGAATTTTCATACAATAAATACACATCTCATTAGTGGTGATAGTTTTTTCAATCTAGATTAGTTTATAAAACATAAAGTGAATAAGTATTTAAGCCACTAATAAATGCAATTAATGTATGGGAAGAATATAAGCACCATCTTTTCTTGACCAGAACTACCCAGAGCAATTATCTACTTGGTTTTACTTCATACTGCTTCTAAACTTTCAATATTTAGATATGCTGAAAATTATATTTATAGCCAAATGTTTTTTCATTTTACTAATGATCCAAATCCTTGAATGATATAGCTAATGTGAAATATTTTATCCTATTACATAAAAACAAAGTAGGGTTCATTATCTCTGGAAGATATTTATTGTGACCTTGATAAATTGTGACCCTTCTTGTGATATGTCATTGCATCATTACCATTCAGAGACATTATCAACATTTAATTAGTCGTATACTTCCAAGGATTCTGCCAAATTCTTTCTACTAGTAATGCAGCCTTGAGTTACTCTTGATTTCCTTTTTTCCTTTCTAACCTAAAGGTGGTGGTTGGCCTCTACTTATCCCAACCCTTATTTTACCCCTCTTGAAACACGTTCTCTTGTTGGACAATCTTGTAGCACCCTATAGTTTTTCTTTAAAGTGCTTGTCAGAATATATACATTTATTGGTTTATTATGTTGTACAATATATTTTTCATTGAGTTTATTACAAATAAGCACAATAAAGATGGAAGTTTATCTATTTGGCTTGTCAGTTGCATTCTCTATTATCTAGCTTAAGACCTGGCATCTATCAGGTTCTGTCAGAAAACAGAAATCAGTCTAGTATTTTGGGCAGGAAGAAAAGTAATACAGAGCGTTGGAATTGCCGAGGGAGAGAAGGTCTGGAAGATTATTTTTCATCAAATTTAAAAGTGCAGGTTTGCAGGGCAGCCACCGTCAGTGGCCCTGGTTGCAAGGAGTACTGAAGAGGGTCATTCTCAGGAGGATGACTAGAGCCCCTCGAAGCTTCTGATGATCTCAGCTGCCTGCTTACAGCAGGTGATTCCTGGGAGAAGTACTGAAAGCCAAGGAGCACTGCCAACACTGATCTCATCGGCCTGCAACAGCTGCTGCTGCGAAAAACGGCTTCTCTCAAACCTCTGTGGATGCCTCAGTGGCAGAGACCAACCCTGACTGATCCTGAAAAGGGATTTGGGGACATGTAGTTCCACAATATAGACAGGGAGGAGAGTAAATATGATAAAAGGCAATTCAGCCCACTGAGTCCTTAGGAGAGAGCTCCTAATTAGAGTAAGAATGAATTGGACTGTAAGCTCCATGATGAGAGGGATCTTCATTTTTATCTATCTATTTATTTATTTATTTATTTGTTTGTTTTTATTGATTTTTTTAGAGAGAGAGGAAGGGAGAGAGAGATAGAAACATTGATGTGTCTCACATCGATCAGCTGCCTCTGGGGATCAAGCCCACGACCTGGGCATGTGCCCTGATCAGGAATCAAACCAGGACCTCTCAGTCCATGGGACGATGCTCAATCCACTGAGCCACACCGGCCAGGCATGGGATCTTCCTTTTCAAAAAATCAGTCTCTGGGGAGCGCCTGGGTGCCATGGCAGTGATGTTTAGCTGAGCAACAGAGAATCACCTTTTCCCTTCCACAGTGTACACTTGTTTCTTGAAATGGCCACTTAGCTCCTTTTCCCCAGCTTCTCTTGCATCTAAGTGGGACCAGCTATCTAGTTTTTGCCCATGTACTGTAGGAAGTGATGTGAATCTACTCTAAGCTGAGGTGCTTAAGTGTCAAGCACTCAGTTTTCTGAGGTCTCTTTCTTTTTGCCTGTTGTCTGAGTGAAGAACATGCAGCAGAAAATGCTGAAGAGATGCTAGGACATGGCAGACTCACTGATGGAACTACGTTGGATTTTGTCATTGCTTCAGTGAAAGCTGCTGCTTGGATTCCAATGTCTGATGGGACTTTGTGTATCAGAACTACTCCAGGTAGTGTAAAAGCAATGAAACTTCAGGATTCTTTGTAATAGCAGATGGTCACTCCTAAGCACTTAAGAAATAGTCAATGAATAAATAAATAAAATAGAACATCCTGCCATGCCCTTTGCAAAGTCTACTGAGGTCATTGCTGAAGGATGGGTGCCCCGACAGGCAAATCCCATTCTATCATGCTCTGTGTGCTGCTTCCCCTTAACAACTTCTCACACGCTCCCCAAATGTTATTCAGAGATATGACAAGGGTAGTTTGATAACTAATGAGAAAGGATCTCCTATTGTTAGAAATTAAAAACTCTTTGTAACACAGGTTTCTAATGAAAACATTTTAGAAAAAAATCATGAGCAATGGTAAGAGGTGTCATTCCTCAACATAACTAGCTTGCTTGATGAAAACCCAGAACTTGCATTGAGTCCTTCCCTAAGTTAGTAATTCCTACGTACAAACTGAGAGTAAGTGAGGACACCAGGGATCTGTGACATACCAGAAACTTAGCTCCAATTTTGTGACAGATTCAGCTACTAAAACTTAGGCAGATTATTATTTTCTGATATGTCTTCAAATCCTTCTACAAAATCACTTTAATCTAAGGAGAGGGCGTTGGAGATAAACCAAGGAACTTATATGCACATATGCGTAACCAATGGACATAGACAACAATGCTGGGGGGGGGGGGACGGGATCGGGAGGAGGGTGTCTGGGGGGTGAGGAGAAATGTCTATAACAAAAACAAATTAATAAAAATTGCAAAAACAAAAAATCTTAGCAGCAGAGATAAAATGATAGACAATAATAGCAAAGTCATAGGCACTATATTGTTTTATGAGTACCACTGGCTAATAATTCTACATATATGACAATAACCCCATTATTATTATCTCAACTTTACTGATGAGAAAAAGGATGCTCAGAGAGATTAAGAAAGATTCCTAAGGCCGTACAGTTATTTAATACTTTTCTTTGATTGAGAAAATAATTTATGCATTTGTTGGTCATTTGCCTGATACACTCACAACGAGTAGTAAGAAGTTTTGATATACCTTTTTGCCGGGTTGTGTCGGGTCATTATTTTCTTTACTAAATACTTTGCTAAAGAATAAGTTATTTCTTCACATTTTTGGCAATAAATTTCTCTTGACTGCAAATTTTTACCTTTTATACTAATTTCTCCCCTTCTGCATATTGTATTTATTATAGAATTGATCTCTTCTTTTTTTCTCATTGGTTTGAAAATCAGAGACCATTTTTTTAACTTATCTTTATTGTTGAAAGTATTACAAATGTCCCCCATTTTTCCCCCATTGAATTGCTCCTCCCCAATCCTGCACCCCTCCTGCCTTCCCCACAGGATTGTCTGTGTCCATTGGTTATGCATATATGCTTTGAAGTTCTCTGGTTTAACTCATCCTGCCCTCCCTTGCCTCTTCCCTTTGAGGTTCATCAGTCTAACAACAAATTTGTACTTCTTAATTCCTTCATCTTTTTCACCCATCCCTCAAACCCCCTCCCATCTGTATAGCAACAAAAGTTCTCTGTATCTATGAGTCCGTTTCTGTTCTGCTTGCTTATTTTGTTTGTAGATTCAATTGTTGATAGATATGTACTAATTGCCATTTTATTGTTCATATTTTTGTTCCTCTTCTCCTTCAAGAAGACCATTCAACACTTCATATAATGCTGGTTTGGTGGTGATGAACTCCTTTAGCTTTTTCTTGTCTGGGAAACTCTTTATATGTCCATGGATTCTAAGTGAGAGTTTTGCAGGATAGAGTAATCTTGGTTGTAGGTCATTGCTTTTCATCACCTTGAATATCTCTTGCCACTCCTTTCTGGCCCGCAAAGTTTCTTTTGAGAAATCAGCTGACAGTCTTATGGGAGCTCCCTTGTAGGTAACAAACTGCTTTTCTCTCACTGTTTTTAAGATTCTCTCTCTGTCTTTAACCTTTGGCATTTTGATGATGATGTGCCTTGGTGTGGATCTCATTGGGTTCATGTTGTTTGGGACTTTCTGTGCTTCCTAGACTTGTATGTCTGTTTCCTTCACCAAGTTAGGGAAGTTTTCTGTCATTATTTTTTCAAACAGGTTTTCAGTTTCTTGCTCTCTCTCTTCTCCTTCTGGCGCCCCCATGATGCGAATGTTGGTACGCTTCAAGTTGTCCCAGAGGCTCCTTACACTATCCTCATTTTTTTTTATTCTTTTTCTTTTTGCTGATCTGATTGGGTGTTTTTTCTTCCTTATGTTCCAAATCAATGGTTTGCTTCTTGGCTTTACCTAGTCTACTATTGATTCTCTGTAAATTATTCTTTATTTCAGTTAGTGCATCCTTCATTTCTGACTAGTCCTTTTTTATGTTGTTGATGTTCTCACTAAGTCCCTTGGAGTTCTCACTAAGTTCCCTGAGCATCCTTATAACCAGGATTTTGAACTCTGCATCTGTTAGATCACTTATCTCCATTTTGTTTAGTTCTCTTCCTGGAGTTTTGTTTTTTTTCTTTCATTGGGGACATGTTTCTTTGTCTCCTCATTTTGGCTGCTTCCCTGTGTTTGTTTCTATATATTAGGTAGAGTTGGTATGTCTCCTAGGCTTCATAAGGCGGCCTATTGTATTAGGTGTCCTTTAGGATCCAGTGGCACAGCCTCCCTAACCACTGCAGCTGGGCCCTCAAGGTACACCTCTAGTGTCGACTGTACACCCTTCTGTTGTAATAGAGTCTTGATTGCTGTTGGCATGTCAATAGGAGGGATTTACCCAGGCTGATCACCTACAAGGACTGGCTGTGCCCACTAACCACTGGCCTCTGACTACCTTTGGAGGATCAGCTGTGTAGGGGCCCAGCACACAGAGCAAGACTTACTTCATCAGGGTTCTGGTACCCATTGAGTCTACTCATTGAGTGTGTCACTTGTGGAGGTGGTTGGGTGGTGGTGCTTCAATGTGGTCTGAAGCTGTCTACTGAGTGTGTTGGCTCTGGGGCAACGTCAACCACTGCCTGTGTTCTACCCAGGGCCCCCCAGCATAAGCTACAAAGTGATCTGCTGATGGCTGCTTCTTGTGCTGGGCTTGGAGGTGCCCAGGAAAAGCCAAGTTGTATACAAGGCTGGCTGTTTCCAGTGCCAGGCCTGGGACCACTTAATGAGAGGTATGGGGCTCACTGAGACCAGGTGCTGCTTGTTTGAGAGAATTTAGGAAACTCTGAAGCAGGATCGTAGACAGACCAATCCTATGGTAAAGCCATCGGAAACAGCTTTGGTGGCCCCAAAAGTTGGGTGGGACAGGGCCTCAGGGAATCACCAGGGCAGGGCAAACAGTGTAAGCAGGTTGCTGGAATCCCAGATATGGTGTCCGTCTGCTACCCCCAGGGAAGGACTCACCAAAGGAACAACAGCCTCTGTCAGAACATTTGTCTGGGAGAAAGCTGCCCCTCCAGTTCTCGCCCCAATGCCAAACAACTCAGTTCTTCACTATATGTCTCTGGTGCCTTTCAAGCTGCGTGCCCCATGCTGGAGCTTGAGGGGTGTGAATCTGAGTAAGTCTTTGTGTGGGCCCTTTAAGAGGAACTGCCTGGGACTCCAGAAGCCTCAGCCTCCCTCAGCCTCAATTCCTGCTGGTTTTACAGCCAGAAGTGATGGGGACTTTTCTTCCTGGCACTGGAACCCTGAGCTGGGGGCCTGATGTGAGACAATGGCCCCTTACTCCTCAGGGAGGACCTTCCCAGCCAAGGTATCCTCCTGATTTTTATCTGCCACACATGGGTGTGGGACCAGCCTGTCTGCACCTCCACCCCTCCTACCAGTCTTGATGAGGCTTCTTCTTTAATTTCGTAGTTGTAGGACTTCCCTTCAGCTCGATTTCAGGCAGTTCTGAATGATGGTTGTTCTGTAGTTTAGTTGTAATTTTGATGTGGTTTTGGGGGAGGCAATACCGCATTTACCTATGCTGCCATCTTGACCAGAAGTCTCCAGAGATGATTTGATTAACCTTTTAGGACTAAAACAATATTGTCTTTTACCTTCTCATATTATTCTAGTATCTTAAAACCAGAAATTAAAAGGACTTTCTTCAAGGAATTTTGTTTATAACTAAGTTTCAGTTCGTACCTATGGATATTATTTATGTCAAAATTTCACAGTATAAAAACCTAAAAATTAAATAAAGTGGGAGCTTTTGATTTGAGGTATGAGCTATTTCTCTGTTGATATGGTCCAATAACAATACTAACTACTGCTGCTATGATTTTTCCTTTTGTTGTCACAATCATTTGAGTGCCCATTATTTCCATTCACCATACTAGGTACTTAACATATAATAACAGTAGTCTTTAAAACCCTGTGGGGTAGGTATTACTATCCCTATTTTACAGGGGAGTAAGCAGAGGCTAAGGAAAGTTTAAAAACTTCCCCCATTGACATGGATTGGGCTAGCCTATGCAAGCGACGAGATTTGAACCTGATTTCAAGTCTTGCTATCTTCCATTACACCATGCTGCCTCTCCTAATTCATTTATTAAGATACATGTGAGCCCGGCCTGTGTGGCTGAGTGGTTGAGTGTCGACCCAGGCACTAAAAGGTCACTGGTTTGATTCCTGGTCAGGGCACATCCCCAGGTTGTGGGCCCAGTCCCCAGTATGTGAGCATGTAGGAGGCGGCCAGTCGATGTTCTCTCTCATCAATGTTTCTATCGCTCTCCTTTTTCCTTCCTCTCTCTCTAAAATCAATAAAGAAAAATTATTTAAAAAAAAAAGAGAGAGAGAGAAACATGTGAAACAGTCCCATTTATTTATCTGGAATCAAAGAGAAATTCTGAGCAGTGTATTTCAATGCTTCCCATGTAATAGCATGGGCTTCCAAACACATATTCTGGTTTCTGACCTCTGTGCTTTCTCCTTCCTATGAGCTGCCTTTCTAACTCTTTGCTGATATCCAAGTCCTAGCCAGCTGATAACATCCACACTATGCTTTAATTGAGGTGCTAATAGATAAATGCTAGCCAGGCCAATGCTTCTCTCATGAAGCCTTCCAAGATTCCGTCCATGCAGTTGATTGCTTAAGTGAGATTTGCCAGGAGGAAGTGCTGAGCTGAAGGAGTGGAAAGGAGGAACCCAAGGATTAGGCAACCAGCTTAGCACACAGGTGGACAGAGGAAACAATGTATTTCAGCTCCAGGGGTTCACTGAAGACTGTTCAGAAAAGGTATGACATCTACCTTTAATGTTTTTTACTTTTATATTTATTATTTTTGTTACAGATGTTTCTCCTTTTCCCCCCATTGTCACCCTCCTCCCCCTCCCTCCCTGCCCTGTCCCCAGTTTTGTTGTCCATGTCCATTGGTTATGAGTACATGAGTACAAGTTCTGTGGTTCATCGCTCCCCTCCCCCACCCCCTCTTCTGGCAATTGTCAGTCTGTACCCTACTTCCACGTCTCTGGGACTACCCTGTTCCTCAGACTGTTATGTTCATTATATTCCAGAAATAAGTGAGATCATATGATATTTGTCTTTCTCTGCTTGGCTTGTTTCACTTAGGATAATAGTTTCCAGGTCTTCCCATGTTGTCTCAAAGGATAAGAGATCTTTCTTTCTTACAGCTGCATAGTACTCCATTGTGTATATGTACCACAGCTTTTTTATCCACTCATCTATTGATGGACACTTAGGCTGTTTCCAGATCTTAGCTATTGTAAATAGCGCTGCTATGAACATGGGGGTACATGTATTCTTTCTGATTGGTGTTTCAGGCTTCTTAGGGTATATTCCTAGGAGAGGGATCACTGGGTCAAATGGTAACTCAATTTTTAATTTTTTGAGGTAACACCATAGTGTTTTCCATAGTGGCTGCACCAGTCTGCATTCCCACCAGCAGTGTACTAGAGTCCCCTTTTCTCCACACCCTCGCCAACACTTGTTGTTTGATGCTTTGTTGATGGCAGCTATTCTGACAGGTGTGAGGTGATACCTCATTGTTGTTTTAATTTGCATCTCTCTGATGATTAGTGATGTTGAGCATTTCTTCATATATCTCTTGGCCATTTGTATGTCCTGTTTGGAGAGGTGTCTATTTAGTTCCTCTGCCCATTTTTTAATTGGGTTCTTTGTCTTCCTTTTGTGACTCATGAATCCATAAAAATCCTAGAAGAAAATGTAGGCAACAAAATTTCAGACATCATACACAGCAGAATTTTCACTGATATATCACCTAAGGCAACAGAAACAAAGGAAAAAATGAACACATGGGACTACATCAAACTCAAAAGCTTCTGCACAGCAAAAGAAACAACCATCAAAGTGGAAAGGCAACCCACTGTATGGGAGAGCATAACTGCCTATGATATATCAGATAAAGGACTAATTTCCAAAATATATAGAGTGCTCATACAACTACCTCTAATGTTGAACAGCACTGATCTCACCAGCACTATTGCTTTAGCTCTATAATCTTATGGAACAGAAGAGAAGAAAAAAAATCTGGAAGGGAAGCAAAGGTTGACTCGATAAAATTAAAGGCATTATTTTAAAATTAAAATGTGACTTTATTCTCTACGGCAGCGGTTCTCAACCTGTGGGTCGCGACCCCTTTGGGGGTCTAACGACCCTTTCACAGGGGTCGCCTAAGACCATCGGAAAACACATATTTCCGATGGTCTTAGGAACCAAGACACCACTCCTCTATCCGTCTCCAGGCGGGTCCGCCCACATGCAGATACGCCACATACAACATGAGGAACTGTATTAAAGGGTCGCGGCATTAGGAAGGTTGAGAAACACTGCTCTACGGGGTGGCTGTTTAACTTCCCCTTTTATAGCCCAAGAACTGCCCTCTCTCACACACAGCTGTTTCCCACCCAGGAAGCTTACATACCAGCTGATCGGCCTTAGAGTCTGAGAGAAAAACTGACATATGGCTTGTTAGAGCAGTGATTCTATACATCAGAATCACCTGGGAACCTTAACAATCCTCCCGCCTGGCTTTCCTATTCAGACGTTCTGATTTAATTGGTCTGAGCATGGGGAATTTTAAAACCTCCCCAAGCATCTCTAATATAGAGTCAAGACTGAGCTGGTTCTCCACACTGAAAATCCTTGGAATTCATAAGGTAGCAGGACATTAACTAGCGCAATTTTCCTCTTATAATTTCTTCATAGTTTCGATATCTGTCTTCTCTCTCTCTCTCTCTCTCTCTCTCTCTCTCTCTCTCTCTCTCTCCCTCTCTCTCTCTCTCTCTCTCCCCTAAATCCCTCTCTCTGAGGAACCCAAGATTCTTCAATGAGAAAGCAAGGGGGCCTCAAAAAATAATTGTTCTGGGAAACTGGGCATCTTGAGACCGGCTGAACTAGGTAAGAATTCATTCTTTGGCTTGGCTGTCCGGCTGGGAAATGAATAGATTAGAGATGGTAGAAGATGAATTACAGCGTAAGAAAATACAGTACAGTGGGAAAAATGAACTTGGAATGAAGACACTTGGGTTCTTTTCTGGCTTTGCTACTTAATGTGTTAGACTGGGTCTTTCCCCTCATTAGTAGAATAAGAAAATTTGAGTATTTGATTCCTGAAGTGTTTTCTAAACTGTGAGTAGAGGAGGGAACGTAACTGAAGCTGAGGACGCAGTGCTTGGGTAAGGCTTCAGCCCTTCTTTGCTACGCTGGTTTGCAGGAAGCTGGAGGGAATCCTGTTCCTTTCAACACCTTTCTGTTTTCAGAAGGTCTCACGGAGCCTCCTGGGGAAGGGCCTCCGATCCCAGGTAGCAGCTGGGGGGCTTTCCCATGACTTAGTTTCTGTTTCCCAGACTCTGGTTTTTCCTGGCTCACGTGGATTTTCCGCTCTGTGGGTATAATTCTCTTACCTTAGTGATAACTTACTCCCTCATGTGCTCTCTACCACTGTGTTTACTTGGCATTTCTCTATTTTCTCTTCCACTCCAGACACCTGCACTTCCTATGGAAGGTGCTCAGCTAGGTCTAGTTCACCCCAGTGGGTTACTTTGCCCTGGCCCCAGGGAATGGAGAGTTCTCTGCTTTGTCGGAGGTGAAGGAGGTGCACTGGGGTAGAGAGGGTTCCAGTAGTTCTGAAACCTGTCCATTGGGAACACCTGGGAGTCTTTGAAACTACACAGTTGCATGGACTGTTACATAAATTAAACGAAAATGCACAATGAAGAGAAGACTGAGCAAAGCAGATCGTGTCTGAAAAGATTTTCCCAACAACAATAATACTAATAGGTGACAATGATTACACCCCTGCTCTATGTAGGCGCTGGGCAGAGCCCTGGGCACACATGGGCTCAGAAGTTAGTAACTTGCTGAAGTCACAGTTTGTAAATGGCAGAAGCTGGACATGAATCCAGCTATATCGCTGGACCCTGTGCATTCTTAGCTACACCACAAAAGGGCCTCCAAGCGGGTGAGCAACTGTCTTATTTCCTTCTGAAGGTTTAGAATAAGAGGAGGGGCACAGAGAGGAGTTCAAATGTCCAAAGTCACTTCCTGCCAGTGAACGGTGCTTAGAATCTGGAAGGAGGAAGATGGGAAGGAAAACAATTCAGGGTGGGGCTTGGAGGAGTGTGCCCCTGCACCAGCAGGTCATACCACCTGGGAGCTTGTTAGAAACGCACATTCTTAGCCCCCAGCCCAGACCTATTTCATAGAAACTCTGGGGGTGGACTTTGCAATCAAGTCCTTCAGGGGATGCTAATGGCCACGAATGCCCAAGAACACTGTCTTAGAAGAAGTGTCTTCCAAGGTGTTTACTTTTATAACCACTCTGAATGGCTGGCGCCATGTGTTTCTCTTCTCCTAGTTCCTTTTGGGACATGTTCATTGTCCTGCTTTCACCCTCGTGACCGCGTGTTGCTCAGGGTGGTGAGAGAGACAGGAGTAAAGAGACTGATAAAGCAGGCATGCGCCTTCTCTGTGTGTCACAGATACGCATCTATCAGACCTGAGACTGTAGATGGGGTGGGAAGGAGGTTTCCTGGAAGTAAATATTTCAGCTGATTTTTAACAAACTGGAGGCCTTAGGTGGATGTAAGAGAGGATGGTTGCAAGTGTTCTAGGCAGACAGAGGCGTGTTGGATAAATGCAGAGACTCAAGTGAGGAAAGAAAGTGAGGGGCTCTGGGAACCACAGGCAACTCATGGAGCCAGTGTAGTGGGCGGGCTAAGGGGAAGTCACAGTGTCCGAATTAAATAAAACACACAAACTTTTTTTTTTTTATGTTCTGCAAATAGAACCCAGGGTCACGCACAGCCCCATTTCTTTTGGAATGGCCTGTAGGACAGCTGAGTCTTGTCACAGAAAGTCACTAAGTAGTTCTGATCTTTATTTGTACTTTATAAAAAACGTTAACATCCTCATTTGCCCCCTCCAAATCATATTTTCTATTTTTACTGTATTCTGACACCTCAGGTCTGCCCCAGACACCCATCATTCTGCAATGTGTTCTTGGCACCCAGCACTCGTCTCTCTTCCCTTCTCCCGCTTGCTCTTCTTCCTCTTTCTAAGTTTACTTATTGTCTTTCTGCTTCTCTGGTCCTTTCTTTGTCTAACCAACCTCCTGATTCTACCTCTCAGAAGATCCAGAACAGCCTGCCGGAACTTTCTGTAGAGGGCAGGACAGAAAGAGACAAAGAACGTGGACTTGCGGGAACCCAGGGGCCAACTATACTTAGGAACCTAGGCTTCATTCGCAAGTTTTAGTCAGGGACTGGCATAGCTTCGCAGTTTAGAATGTCTGCTTTTGTAGAATTGGGAATAAACAAATAATTACTATAGTAACATAAACATAGTAGATGTTAGCATTTAATGATTAAATTTATATATATCCTAATATATATATTAGGGTATATATATTAGGGTAAGTTACCCTTACCCAGCCCTAATATAGGCTATAAGGACACTTGCAATTACAGATAATCTGAATCAACTTTGCTACATATAAATAGAAAATTAGGACCAAGGAAAAAATCTCTCTGCAAAAAATGAGTGTTGTTATGGTTTCTTTGATTCAGCGTCAAACTTTCAAAGCTTTCAAAGTAGAAAGAGAAATATACAGGGAGAAGGAAGTAGTTCCTCAGGAGAAGAAACATCGCCCAGACTCAGTCCCATGGGAACTCTCTGTGCCTGGAGCACTGGGTAGTATCGCTATCAGCCTTAGCATGTTATAACAACTGTGGGCACAGGTTTCAAAGATGACTTCTTAGGGGTGTCTTTGAAAAGTTGAGGACTGAACATTCAAATCTAAATTTAATGTTAGAAGCTCTAAGGATTAAATGTAATAGTCTCCCCTCTTCACAGGGGATATGTTCCAAGACCCCCAGTACTCCTGAAACCGTGGCCAATACCTAACTCTATATGTACTGTTGTTTTTTTCCTAAACATACATATCCATGATTAAGTTTAATTTATAAATTAGGCACAGCAAGAGATTGACAACAATAATAAAATAGAAAAATTATAACAATATACTGTAATAAAAGTTCTGTGAATGTGGTCTCTCTTAAAATATTGTATTGTGCTGTACTCACCCTTCTTGTGATGATGGGAGATGATACGATGCTTACATGATGAGATGAAGTGAGGTGAATGACAGAGGTAGGCATTGTGATGCCGTGTGAAGCTACTACGGACTTTTTGAGAATGTGTCAGAAGGAGGATCACCAGCTTTGGGTGATCCTGGATCATGGAGCCATGATGATATTGATGGCTGGATGCCAGGAGCAGACAGTGTCAACAGCTGGGGATCCTTGATAGTTGGAGATAGCTGGTGGGTAGCGTGTACAGAGTGGATACCCTGGAAAAAGGAATGATTCAAGTCCAGAGTGGGACAGGCCAGAATGGTAGGAGATTTTATCATGTAACAGAAGGGTGCAATTTAAAACTTATAAATTATTTCTGGAATTTTCTATTTAATATCTTCAGACTGTGGTTTACCACAGGTACCTGAAACCACAGATACGGGGCGGGGGGGGGGGGGGACTACTGTATACTGCTTTCTAGGGTATAGGAGTCAAGCACATGAATTAGATTCCTAGATCATGAATAGTTCACATATCCATGAGTTGTCCTGAATCCATTCATTCTCTCAGATTTTTGATAGGAGCCACCATGGAGTGGACAGAAATTATTTTGGTTTGGAGGATTTTAAAGCCAACATTTTTATCCATGTTGACATAGAAAACCACATCTCTATAGGACAGCTGGGAAAACCTGATTTTAAGTATCTTGCTGTCGAGGCATGCTGATGCCGTAATATGCTTTTCTAGGTAGCTGCTTTGCTGTGTGGTATGATCTTATTGTGAGTCACTGACTTAAGAAAATTGGCCAAAGGTAATGATTTAGAGTGTATTGAATTCATTCCTGCACCAAATCAAGGCTTCTTCCTGGTTTGTAAAGAAGTGTTTACTTAGTAAGGCATAGCATAAAGACAACCTTTGAGGGGTGTGGCATCTAGTGGACAGGTGTGTGGATTAATGAGATGTGTAGGAAACACCTGCACAGGGTCACACACAATAGATATGAATCCCTTTTCCTTCTCAACAAGGTACCAGCCACCATACAACATTTGTGTGATCATTAAATCTGATCGCCATGATGAATGTAACGGGACAACGATGTCTGACGTGGGAGTGGAGCCCCTTTCCCCTTTCCTTTCTCATCGGCTGTGGTTTCGTCATTCTAGTAAGATAGAGAGGGAAGAAAAGGAAGCTTGACAGTTGGAAAGTCTTATGATACTTGAAGGAAGGACAGTTAGAGAAGTAGGTTTAGAGAAGTAGGCAATAATCAGGTCAAATAGAGAAACATGAGCAAAGGCTGAGCGATCTCATGACAGAGGGCCTGTAAGAAGAGGGAGTTCATCCTTGGTGGGTAAAAGAAGATACTCAACTGAACTAAGTTAGCCAAACCTGCTCTGTTTTGAAAGGTGAATGGGGAGACAGGAGCTATCATTCTATGTAGTATAAAGTGAAGGGTGGACAGGTTTGATGGCAACACTTAGCAATTCAGAAAACAGTTATGTTTTTCACATTTATTCATTAGGTTGAACATTTTTGCTGTGTTTTTTTTATACCCCAATTGTATAACAGTTCCCCCTTTCACCATACTACAATGTTGAAACCTTTATTTTTAACCTCTAGCTTAATATTTAGCATTAGCTAATTAGAAATTCCTTCAGTTTTATACATGGAGGGAATGTTTCCACAAGTATATAAAGGAGAAATTGAAAAATAAATTTTTTATATAAGAGAATGCTTGGTTGTTTTTTTGTCCTCTTTGAAATCAGGAATATTCTAAATGCAACTTTATCTGTATCTTTGAATTTCAAATAGAAAACCTTTATTTAAATGTAAGTGGCTTAGAAAAAAACACTTAATATGAATTCTACATCATCAGCCATGTGGCAACCAAGGTATACTTTTCCTGAAAAGTTATATTTTTAGCAGGAATATTTTCATGCAAAGCTTCTTATTTTTTTCTGAAAGTCATGCTTTTCCCAGAAACCAGTAATTTCGCTTCAGTATTCTCATCAGTAGTTTTCTTTCTTCCACAGTCTGTTGATAGTGGTGGGAAACTAGAACTTGAGACTGGCCATGTATATCTTGAAATTAGTGTGTCTTTCTCAATGGGGACATCATTTGAATAGGGAATCACAGAGTTGATTTAGTATGGGAACACTGAAGAAGCTTTCTTTTTCCCATGACATAAACATTCAAAATGACTATTATAAGGAAGTTGCAAGGGAAGGGAGATGTCTTCAAGTTCAAACACTCCAGAAAAGTTCAATGAAACTACAGAGGCAATTTCCACAGGTCTAGTAATGACCCCCTGGTGAGTTAAGCTTTAAACAGGAAATGCTATATCTTTTTAAAATTTTTACTTTCCAAGTTCAAAAAATCAACTGTCAGAGAATTCAAATGAAAAATGTGAACACTTTTTTAAAGTTCTTCAGATGATGCTAACGTGCTGCCAAGGTTGGGAAATCTTGCTTTTTACTTGATAGATGACCTCTTTGGCTCACTTAGCCAGGATTCCTGAAAGTAAAGCACTTCATAATTTCATATTAAGCAAATATTAAACATGAGAAAATATCTATGTATTAAAAATTCTCCCAGCCCAGCCGGTGTGGCTCAGTGGTTGAGCATTGACCCATGTACCAAGAGGTCGCTGGTTCGATTCCCTGTCAGGGCACATGCCCAGGTTGTGGGCCAAATCCCCAGTGAGGGGCATGTAGGAGGCGGCCACTCGATGTTCTCTCTCATCAATGTTTCTCCCTCTACCTTTCTCTCTCTCTAAAAAAATCAATAAAGAAAAAAAATTTTTTTAAATAAAATAAAAATCCTCCCAGGAAAACAGAAGTTTTTAGCCACTGTACACTTGATCTATTCTTTTCGACCAATTTTCTGTGAATTGTTCCACCTCTTTTGCAAATCATCCTCTTCTTCCTACTTACAGTCTCTTCCTAACTCTTGAGTTTGTAGCTCTATTATTGTGACAACTATTATTTTTCTCACCTCAATTTGCTACCTCCCCTTCTTTATCTTTACTTTTGTTCTCTCTTTCAATGTTGGTCATCCTCACTCTCTGCATTAAGAGACCCTGTTCCATCACAGTCTCAGGCTTTGTCCAGACAGTTTGAGCTGCTGTTGGAGATCATAAAGGCTTGGTCCCTGCTTGGAGAAACTTCCATTCTTCTATTCATCCTGCCACATCCTGTCTAAATGTAAAATGCAATGCGGATTTTGCCTCCTGATAAAAAGATGAAAATATCAGTAAGTTACCCTTACCCTTACCCAGCCCTTAGGACAAAGAACACATTTTTTTTAGAGAATATGGCTTGGTTTTGTAAATATTGCAAGGATACCCTAGGATGATTTTAGAAATTATCTATGGCGACAGAAGAATCATTTGAAAGTACCCCTTTGGTAGTAAAATAATCATAGGAACTTTCTGAAATCTTTATATAGGATGAACACTAAGGCTTAAGTGTTGGACAACCATATTGTATTTTCTTCAGTGAATTTTGTGTAGAGCTTGGTTCCATGTGTTTTTCTCTTGCTACATCTAGGCCTCTCTGATAATGAGTTAAAAGGGACGTGAATGGTTTTTAACACCTGTAAAAAGAAGCAAGCCATTTATAAGCATCAGAGTGGGCCAGGTGGCTTGGCCTCAGCACTGTGAGAATGATGAGTCTATTCACAGAGAGCGTCAACAGTGCATCCAGAATGGGATTTAGATGTGAAACATCCCAAGAGGAAATGAGCCTTATGAGAGATAGTATCCAAAAAATGAAGCAGGCACTATTTTTTTCTGCCTCTCAGATTCGATTGAACTTAATTTGAAATATTACATTTACTTCTGCAGAGCAGAGTTCAGAAAAAGAGGTTGAAATCCTAGGAGTTCAGGGGAGAGTAACCGAAAGGAAGAGGTCTCTCTGAGGAACAAGTCAATGAATGGGGCTGTCTGGCATGCAAAAAAGAGAGCTTATCAGTGAACCTAAATCACTGCTTACACATACGTGAAGGGCTCCTGTGTGGAAGATGCATGCATTTGTTCTGTAGATATGAGCAGATGAGAGGCTATGAAGTGATGAATGTAGTGTGTACTTGAAAGGATGTGACGTAGAACACAATTTCATGATGTAGAAATCTTTATCTCCAAGAAAAAAATGTCTGGTATTCTAGGATTTACAACACTGTTCAACGTGTGGATTTCTGCGTGGATTGTTGCCCCGTTGACTTAGAACTTAACCATGAGCTATTTATTTCTTTTTTAGAACAAGTCATATAACCTCAGGTTATTTAACTTTCCTTGGACTCCGTTTCCTCATCTTACCACATAGTAATCTCTATGTAAATGTAAAATATGATTGTGGCTGCCTAGCAAAAACATTTTTTAAAAAGTTGAATCTTACTGTGACTTCCTGAGTTTTAGGAAAGAATGCTTTTAACTGGAATAAGTTGTTCTGAAAGGCTACAGGTAAATGATAAAGTTAATTTTCCAATATCACAGCCTTACCTGCAGCACATGGACTATTTAGAAAGGATTGTCTCTACCTATTCAAATTCACACCTGAGAAAAGATTTCAGATGTATATCAGGTATCATTACTCAGGACAATTGGGGGAACAGAGGCAGTTATTCCCCTTGATGGGCAGAGCTGAATTCGGGAAGGGTAATTTTTTTTGGAAGTTTATTTCTTTCCTATTCAATGTGATGTAATTAAAGAAAAAAAATCAACTTAAAAAAAAGTCTGAAATTGTTTAAACACTTTCATTGTTTTTTTATGTTTGAGTTTTAAAGCTTTGTAAGTAATGAGTCAATACCGGGTGGGGCAGAAGTGGACTTGTGAGTATGTGGAACTGTTTGTTCTTGTATTGTTATTAATCAACCTCTAATTCTACACGAACAACTATAAGCCTACTTTTGTCCCGCCCTGTATAAGATTCCCTAAGTTAAGAGCATCTCTGAAAGCATTAGTTTTGGACAACATCCAAATAAGTATTAAAAATACATTTAAAACATATACAGGATTTAAAAAAAGGAACCGTGTACCAGGCCCTGCAAATTTAGAAGCATGGGCAATCGAGAAAAAGCAAGCTTGGCAATGTACATGCAGAGAAATACATTTTCTTATTAAAAATGATTGTCCAGACTAAATACCCCAAAAGATCCTCACAAACAAAACAATGACAATTCTGAATAAAATGAAAAATAGGATGTCAAGAAAACAGATTTCAGAAGAAGTACCCCAGAAATCTTACACAGATAAAAACACCATTAGTACATTCATGGACTTTATTTAATTTATTATCTTTATGTAGAACATGCTCTAAAAAATTGGGTTACTTCTTGAAGTGCAGGAGTAAGAGCCCTGGTTTAAAGTTTTCCTATGTCTTGAATTTTTCATACTTTTCAGAATCTTAATTTGGTGAAAATACTAATGCTATGGTCCCAGAGAGACATATTTAGTTGGTCTAGGGGTGGGATCCAGATCTTGGTGATTTTTAAAGTTCCTCAGTCTTTCCAGTGTCCTGCCAGCGTTGGGAAACCTGCTGGAGAGTAGATTTTTTGTTGTTGATCAATGACCTCTTCCTCCACTCCTTCAGCCTGGATTCCTGAACTGGACTGTACTTTGCTCTTCTTACTTTGTATCTTGGGATGCATACCCATTCCTTAAATTCATCTGTAAATCTCCACTGCTGACTCCCAAACCACTCTAGTCCTGGCTTCTCATCCAGCTCCTGGACCACACGGCTAAATGCTTATTTGCATGTCTTATCTCCTTCCCATGTCATCTGCCAGTGGCATTAGCCGTCACTCCTGTGAAAACCACAGTCATCTGTGGTGTTGTCTTCTTTAGTTTTCTTCTTCTCTGTCTGCAGGTTCTTGTTTGTTTTTCTACTATAATCGAGCTGTTCATCCTTCCCCTTCCCTCGGTCTGTTGGTGCAGTCCAGGGTCTCACAACCTGGCAGAGCTGTTATTTGTAACAGACTTCTAGCCTTTCAAACCTAGGCTTCTCACCTCCAGTGTACCCTGCTTGTGTCTAGCAGATGCATTTCTTTTAAGCATTGCTGTGATTTCATTCCCCACCTTTTATTGCTCTCTGCTCCCCCCACCTCAAATCAAAGTTCTGCATACTTTGGCCCAAGCCTTTCCACCTAACATAATTTGGTATTATTTGTGTGTGTGTGTGTGTGTGTGCTGGGAAGTCTGTCGTTTATGCTTCACAGCATGCTTTAATTTGATTAATTCAGTGTTTCCCAAGTCAGTGCTTCCCACTGATCATTTTTGGTGGTATATGTGTAAAGTCGAAAAATGTTGTTATATATTTAATGTAAACTAGAAAAACATACATGTACTTCAAATCCACGATTTGGCAGATTTTTATTTTTTAGACTGAGACTAAAGTAAATATTCAAGTTTTTCAGAGTCCATTTGAATACAACATTAAGCCTGAGACATGGGAGTGTTGTGAGGTGACATGTCAACAGCTGACACCCTTAGAATGTCATTCTGTTATTTTCACTCCTTGGAATAAGGTGGGGCAGAGTCTACTCATCCTTGCAGTCCTAATTTCTCTTCAAAATTCCCCATAACATCAACCAGGCTGAAAGGGCTGGAGAGACGCAGGAGAATGAGGAAAGAAAGCAAAGGCCACAGGTTTTGACCGGGAACACCGGTCATGTGTGAATTCCATGTTTTACTGAACAGTGAGAGTGGACGCTGGTTGGCAGCTCCCGATATGGGCTGCCCTGTGAATGGGAAAGGGAAGAAGAAAGCTGGGGCAGGACTACAGGGGATGTCCCAGGTGAGCACACAGTTTGCTCTCAAGTGCCATGCAGGCAGGCAGCTCCCTCTGCAAGGTGGACATGTGCAGATCGAGAAAGACCAGAGCTGCAGCCCTCCATCCTCCGGTCTCCTAATGCTACCACCACTTCCTCCTCTCCTGCCAGCACCATGCCCTGAGCTCTCTGAATGGAGACCAGGGACCAGGAGCTCGTCTGGAGAGAGAGCGGTGCCAGGCACAGATAGGGGATATGCGAAAACGTGCCATGGGCTGCTGTAGCTTGTCTGGGCTCTCCCTATAGGCCTGAAAAACCAGTCCTAAGTACTTGGGGGAAGAAGCCCAAAGTGGCAATTAATGTTACTCATCCTCCTCCCACTCCATAAACAGAGGCTTTTCCCATAGTTAAATCATGGCTAACTCATAGGACATTTCTTTTCCCTGTACTGTCTCCTTCAGGGATCGCACGTCCCCCACGAATGTGCCTGACTGGGTGTTATTCTGGTCATCACAGTGTCTTGGAGGCATTTTTCTGTCTCTCTCTCCCCCAGGAATGAAATCAGTCAACTACTAAACCTGTTTTTCAAAACGATTTTTAGTAGTTTCACTTTTTATCAGACGAGAGGGAGAACTTCAAGAGAAATTGAGGTGTGTGAGTAAAAACGGAACCAAGGGTGGGGTATCAGGTTTACTTTAAGCTCTGCCTTTAACACACTGGGTGGTGGGGTGCAGCTTGGTCTCCTCCAGTTCTCTCCCAGCTCAGTGAAAGTGAAGAATGCCTTTCTCTGCAGTTTAGTCGAGTGTTTCCCGACATTTCCTTTCATCTTCCATGGACACACTGCCAGGCCCACTGGCCGCAAGTGCATCAGCTGATCGACACGTTTCATTGAAGAGGCAGGCGGTTAGGTTTAATTGAACTGCTTACAGTATTCTGAGTATCAGGGGAAGCATGTGACTGGTTCTATCAGCTCTGGGTTTGAGTAAGAAATGGTGAGTGTTTTGAGGAGTTGGGACTAGAAGGGTTGGGGGGGGGTGTTTTGTAAAGTGAAGGAAGTTTGCTTGTATACCAATGATCGTCATTCGCAGATTGAATCTGAGAAAACCTAAATGCAACCAACTGAACATTTTAAGCTGAGATCTGAAGAAATCTGGAAGTTTATTATTCTTCTGCTTCAGGGAAACCTAGTATTTTAACCACTGAAGCTCCACTTTCTACTGTTAGAGAGCTTGTAATGTATGTCCAACTCTTCCATTTCCAGCCAGCGCTGATCTATTTTACGTGTGTGTGCTGCTTTCCAGGGAGTTGTAAAACCTTCTGGTTATAAACTACTGACGTGTGTGTGTGTGTGTGTGTGTGTGTGTGTGTGATGGGAAGTGTTTACAACTCTGTTTTCTTTCTCAGGGAAAGCTTAGCATTGAACAAAAATGTTCTCTGGGTGGTCATTGAATTGTGCCCCTGACAGGTTAGAATTATGCTATGAGATTTTTAATATGTTACTATTAAGTTTTCCCTAAATTTTCAATCTTTTATTTTTTTTTAGTGTATATCACATTTTAATTATTAATTTTTAAATAACAATTTAAAAATAGAAATAAATTTTCAATCTTGACTTGAGATCCTTTAGGACAAATCGTTGTTTGCAGGGCCTGAAAGCTGCAGGCGCTCTAAGAGTGACCCCTCCAAACATCGCTTCAGCACAGGCTGTTCCTGCGCGATGCTCACACCAGACATCGTTTTCCCAGGAACCTGACTCGTGTTCATTTCAAACACAAGTAACATTGTCTAACATTCTGGCTGAAAAAAGGTGGTTTGATCCTTCTCTATCATGTCCTCCACTTCCAAGGGAAATTTTTAAATGAACAATGCTTCTGAAGAAAAATAATATTATTAAAAACCCAGGATTATAATTCTTCTTTCCCAGGTGTTTAGTTCTGCCTCAATATAAAAACAAGTCCACATCACAAGGTCTTTATTTTATCCTCTATTCATAAGAACAGCAGCAGTAACAGTGGATACCGTTTAGTGGGCAGCCACTGAACTGTAGAAGTTTGGCTTATTACCTCATGAGGTCTGCCCAACAAATTCACAGGATTGTGACCCCTGTTTTAGCTGCTGACGAAACTGAGACTCTGAGAGGTTAAACATCCTGCCCAAGGTAATACAGCTAATAAGTGCTGGCCTCCCTCATTACAAAGCTTATATACCTTTTTTCTATACTACATAGTTTTTTAAGTATGCTAAATTTTTTTCCCATTAATAAAGAATTTTACAGGTGTTTAAAGAAGAAGAACAACAAAAAACCTGCTTTCAAGTTCTCATTAGAAATGACCTTGTGGAATTAATCTAGAACACAAGTAGAACAAGCTATGCACAGCCTCCATGGTTTCCAAAAACAGTGGGTAGGTTTTCAGGAATAATTTAGGTTCCAATGTGATCACCTCTTTGGAAGGGCCTTTTGAAATCTCATCAAAACATCTGGCGGGGGGATTCCCTGAGACACCGCTTTGGGGGAACTACTTGAGCTCCTTTAGTGATGGAACATGCAGAAGTTTTCCGGCAGAACTTTCCATTTTTGGACAGCTTGAATGATTAGTACAATACTTGACATTTATACACTCTTTGCACTTGACATGCTACTCAGTTCTTTTATGCATCGTGTTTCATTTACGAAAGCTCGTTCTTATTTTGAGTCCAGCCTACTTTCCCATTTACTTCCCCAAATTCATAGGCTCAGTGAAAAACTGTTTTTTGGTATAGAATGTAAATGAGGTGTGGCCAGTGTTGGAATGAATAACTTCCAATTAATATTCATGATGTGGTATCTTTTTGCAAAGGTTGTTTGGGTGAACATATTCCTTGTAGATTTGACAATGAGTATTTGCTTCCCTTTCTAAAGCTACAAGACTAAGAGCTTTGCTGATAGAGCTCTGTGTTTTCCCCTCTCCTTCTCAGGGGTGAACAAACCGCAACACTGAAGGCAAGAATGTTTCTGACCCACAGCAATAGCTTGCCACCTTAGCAACCACGGATCTGTCTGTGGAGAGAGAATTACAAAGTCAATCCTTGCTCCCTGAGACTGTTGCTTTTGTTTTAGAGACTGATATTTTGACTTTTGATTTACTTGTTTGTGCCAATGTTGGTTAAAACACATACAATAAGTTTATATTACATACCCTTAAGTGCACTTTTTTTGCATCCTTTAAAAAGCACATTCTGAGGGCTTGAGAATTGGAAACAACATAAGCCTGTTTTTTCCTTTTAATTTGAAAAGATGCCATATATTTTTTAAAAATTATTTTTTTCTTTATTGATATGGTTTTTAGAGAGGGAGAGAGAGATAGAAACATCGATGAGAGAGAACATCGATTGGCTGCCTCCTGCATGCCCCCCACTGGAGCTCGGGCCCACAACCTGGGCACGTGTCGTGACCGGGAATCGAACCAGCAACCTCTTGGTGCATGGATCGATGCTCAACCACTGAGCTACACCGGCCAGGCAAGATGCCGTATATTTTTAACTTGGGTCCTCTGTATATAGTTAAAAGATATCCTTGTTATTTTTGTTTCCACTTTCTTCATCCTTGGGTGTAAAATTTAATGGTGGAAAATGGAGTATGCAATCAGATATAGTTCAGAAAATACATATGCAAGACTCACGTGGATAAAATTATGTATGTTCACTAGGCTAGTTCTAATTCCTGCATGACTCGAGTCTGTGGAACTTGATTGTCTGTCCCACAGGTGAAGAATCAACCACACTGTTGGTACAGCTTTCTAATCAGGCTTATATCCCCATAATTGTTATTTGATTGGTAAAATTTACCTTTGATTTGTGGGTAAGTGTGCTCCATGGTCAGAATTTAAAAGCATGCTCATCACTAATTTCATCTGATCTGTCACTTTGTGAGGGAAGATTAAAATAGTCTGACAGGACTTTCTTCAACTGTGCAAGTTTCTTCTAAGAATCTTCTCAAATGGTTTGCAAATCAGTATCTTCCTAATTATTATTTTCTCATTTAGATACATCAGTTATTTAATACCCATGGATATTTTATTTTTCCTTAAGATAGATTAACATTGAATCAAATGCTTTCTCTGTTTTCCAGTCCTTCTTCTAAAAGCCATGTTCTCTTTAAAATGGTAGCTGATGGCCTGGCCGGTGTGGCTCAGTGGATTGAGTGTTTTTCCATGAACTGAGAGGTCCCAGTTCAATTCCTGGTCAGGGCACATGCCCAGGTTGCGGGCTCGATCCCCAGTAGGGGGCGTGCAGGAGGCAGCCGATTGATGTTTCTCTCTCACATTGATGTTTCTAACTCTCTCTCTAAAAATTCAATAAAAACATACTTAAAAAATAAAAATAAAATGGTAGCTGATGGCTGGTCCATAAGAGGCATTTTTAAAAATGACACTAAGGATCAAAACACCTTGCTTGCATATTTTTATATACTGAATTTATGTGATGACCACAGTGTATCAAGTGTTAAGTATTAGCCACTGGGTTTTAATCCTCAAGTCTGAGTTAAATAGCAACGTCCCCATTTTATAGCTGAAAAGACTGAGGACCAGAGTGGTTAAGTAATCTGCCTGGTGTTATTAGTAAGTAAGAAAGCTGTATTCAGAGAGTGAAGGTGAATATTGAAGGAACAAGGAAAGCTGGTTCGTGGACGTTAGTGTGAGGGGCAATGAGAAGAACTGGCCATACTCAGTCTGAACCATATTGGCTGAGGATGTGTTACTTATCTTCAGTTCACTGAATATTGAGGACAAGGCTTATGGTTATCCCTGTGTAGTTCCACAGGGAAGAAAAATGGTGAGGCATAGCTTTGCTCAAACATAATGATATGGAGAAAATGTGCTTTGAGGAAGCAGAATTCTACCCTTATCTCCACCCCACCCATAAAGTGCCCGTACATCTGAGTTTCCTGAAGAAGGACTTATCAATTACAATTGTTATAAGATGGATGGAATGGGGCCATCTCAAATATTTCCTCTCTAAAAGTGTTCAAACAGACACAGACCAGATGTCAATGATGCTACAGGCTTCCTTCGTGTTGAAACTGTGGATACCACAAAGAGCAAGACAAGCATGGCCCTTCCCTGTTCAGGCTGATACTGAGAGCAACGTTTAGAAAAGCTGGAAAGTAGAAAAGATAGAAGAGGAGAGTTATAAGGGAAGCTTCTCAGAAAAAGGACAGGGTCAGCGGGGAAGAGATGAGATGCTTCAGAAGTATGACTGGCAAACGACAGTTTTATCCAGGTCATGCTGGTGGCACCACACAGTGATGAAGGGCACCCATCCCCACTCTCAAGGAACTTCCGGTCAAGGCGGGTGGCTCACACTACAGGGGAAGCAGGAACGTAGATTGTTCTCAGCTGGCGTCCTTCCCTTGGGATCTGTCTGACTCATGTTCTCTGTGGTAGCCTCAGTGTTTTTGGTCTGTCCTCATAAAGACGGGGCCCTCAAGCTTGGGATGCACCCACTGTGGCCTTCCTTAGGTAGGTCAGCCCTTCATTCATGCCAGCATTTTCTGTGAAAATAATAAACCCCATCTTTGAATAAATGCTTCCCAAGATGTAACAACTATGTCGGAGTCTCAATATCACATTATTATTCAGTAGAGAAAACAAATGCATATATAATAAATGTGACACGTATTCAGTTCTTGTATTTGTATTAGAAATGAACCTATTTAAAAAAAATTACAATGTCCCAAATGTAATTTGACCTCTTTTAAACATTTTCTATCATTTTACTTATACACTAACTTAAATATTTCTAATTTAATTTCCAATGCTCCGGGTTGTGTGACAAATGTCCAACGGAGTACAAAAGCAGTAAATTTCCCTTTATTATTGCTGTTATTTATTGTTGACATGCTTTATGAACCAATCCCTGTCTCATTACTGAAACACTTAATATGGTTTTGTACAACTAATGGTTTTCATCAGCATTCATCATTGAATTGTCTTCCACCTAAGAAATGGGGTTGGTATTCCTAATGTTGTCTATGCTAGAGTGGGGATCTTATTACAAAAAAAAAATACCCAATACATTTTAGGAGGAAACAAATTTAAATCCATCTATAAAATGGTCTCTGTAGAGAGTAAGTTGACAATTCTAATAATGTACTGTCTATCATTTTATTTAGGCAGTTAAATATCTACTATTTTCTCTGCTACTGGCTGAGGAGAAAGAAATAACACCAGTTGTGGCAGACACGGTTGGGGTGGGCGTTCCTGTGCAAGCAGAACTGAGCTAGGACTCGGGACCGGTGTCATCCAGCAAGCTGTGCCTTCTCTCTGGTCCATCATTGCCTCATCAGTGAAATAAAAGGAAGGCTGGTATTTGTTTTCTCTAATTTTGCTTCAAATTCTAATGTTTCATGGTTATCCCATTATCTACTTGCTGTCACGAATACATGTTGAGGAAGTAATGAAGGCATCCTTAGAGTCAGCCCACCAATAGAGCACTGGAAGGGAATCTGGTAAAACGGAAAGAGGGCCCAACTGGGGATGAGTAGATTGTTCCAGTTTTAGTTCTTTCAACAACCAGTTTGGTGATCTTGGGCAAGATGCTTCCTCAGCCCTGCCCCACCCAACTTTCAGGCCCGTCCAAGCTGTTCCCAGGGGCTTTGCCATAGGAATGACCTGTCTTGGACCCTACTTCAGATTTTCCTAAATTCTCTCAAACAAGCAGCACCTGATCTCAGTGAGCCCCATCCTTCTTGTTAAGTGGCCCGAGGCCTGGCACTAGAAGCAACCAGCCTTGGTTCATAGCTTGGCTTTGCCTGGGCACCTCCAAGCCCAGCACAAGAAGCAGCTATCTGCAGACCACTTTGTAGCTTATGCCTGGTGGCCCCGGATAGAACACAGGCAGTGGCTGACCTTGCCCCAGAGCCAGCACACCCAGTGGACAGCTTCTGAACACTGTGAAGCACCACCACCCAACCTCCTCCACAAGTGCCACACTCAAGGAATGGACTCAGTGGGTACCAGAGCCTTATTGAAGTAAGTCTTGCTCTGTGTGGTGGATGCCTGCACAACTGATCATCCAAAGTAGTCAGATGTCGGTGCATAGTGGGCACAGCCGGTCCTTGCAGCTGATCAACCTGAGTAAAACCCTCTCACTGATGTGCCAACAGCAATCAAGACTCGATTACAACAGAAGGGTGTACAGTCCACACTATGGGTGCACCTCAAGGACCCAGCTGGGAGATCAGGGAGGCTGTGCCACTGGACCCTATAGGACACCTACTACAATAGGCCACCCTAGGAAGCCCAGGAGACATAGCAACTCTACCTGATACATAGAAACAAACACAGGGAGGCAGCCAAAATGTCCTTTCATTTAGGACAAAGAAACATGTCCTAAATGAAAGAACAGAACACAATTCCAGGAAAAGAACTAAACAAAATGGAGATAAGTAATCTAACAGATGCAGAGTTCAAAACACTGCTTATAAGGATGCTCAATGAACTTAGTGAGAACTTCAATGAACTTAGTGAGGGCCTCAAGAGCATAAAAAAGGAAAAGGACCAATCAGAAATGAAGGAGGGACTAACTGAAATAAAGAATAATTTACAGAGCTTCAATAGTAGAGTAGGTAAAGCCAAGAAGCAAACCATCATTTTGGAATATAAGGAAGCAAAAAACACCCAATCAGAACAGCAAAAATAATCCAAAAATATGAGGATAGAGTAAGGAGCCTCTGGGACAACCTCAAGTGTACTAACATTTGCATCATGGGGGTGCCAGAAGGAGAAGAGAGAGAACAAGAAATTGAAAACCTATTTGAAACAATAATGACAGAAAACTTCCCTAACTTGGTGAAGGAAACAGACATACAAGTACAGGAAGTACAGAGAGTCCCAAACAAGATGAACCCAAAGAGGCCCATACCAAGACACATCATCATCAAAATGCAAAAGTTTCAAGACAAAGAGAGAATCTTAAAAGCAGCAAGAGAAAAGCAGTTAGTTACCTACAAGGGAGCTCCCATAAGACTGTCAGCTGATTTCTCAAAAGAAACTTTGCAGGCTAGAAGGGAATGGCACGAAATATTCAGAGTGATGAAAAGCAAGAACCTACAACCAAGATTACTCTATCCTGCAAAGCTATCATTTAGAATTGATGGACATATAAAGAGTTTCCCAGACAAGAAAAAGCTAAAGGCGTTTATCACCACCAAACCAGTATTATATGAAATGTTGAAGGGTCTTCTTGAAGAAAAGAAGATAAAAAGGATGAACAAACAAAATGGCAATAAATACATATCTATCGACAATTGAATCTACAAACAAAATGAACAAAGGAGAACAAAAACATTCTCATAGATACAGAGAACATTTTGTTGGTTGGATAAAAGGGGTTTGGGGGAATGGGTGAAAAAGGTGACGGGATTAAGAAGTACAAATTGGTTGTTAGACTGGCAAACCTCAAAGGGAAGGGGGTGAAGGGGGTGGGAAGAAATAAAATAAGAACTTATATGCATATATACATAACCAATGGACACAGACAACAGTTTGGGGAAAGGCAGGAGGGGGGTGGGAGCGGGGAGGAGGGGGTCAATAGGGGAAAAAGGAGGAATATCTGTAATACATTCAACAATAAAGTTAAACTTAAAAACAGAACAAAACAAAAAGAAAACAGAAAATAAAAAGATGCTTCCTCAGTAGTTCATATCATTATTTTTACTTCTGAGGTTCTGTGAATTGGACAATGAAGTAAAGTCGGTGAGTTGCAACTGTACCTGATATTAATATTATCAGGAGCTAACTTTGGACTTAGGGAGACCTAGAGAAACTTGGGTTGGCTGAGCTTTTTGTTTTAATTTTTTTCCTTTGGTACAAGGTAGGTGTTAAAAGAAACATGTTATAGCTTTTCAGATGACCTTTGACAGGGCTTTGTTGAGATTTAAATAGGTGCAGGGTCATTACTTCTATCCCATAAATCCTCTGGGTATGGACTAATTGAGAAATAGGCAGAGCCAGGATCAAATGATCAGCTTGTAAGACTGGGTTTGGCGATGGAGCTTAGATGTTTCCTTAGTAGTAGAAAATTTGGTTGTTTCTGACTTTCCCCCTAGCACATGCTTTGGGATGATCTACTAGAATTATGTAAAGAAAACATACTCAGAATTGCTGTCTCACTTCTGCTGAACTCCAGTTGTTGACACAGAGGGAGATGGTGATCCAAGAAGGAATGCTGGGCCCTGACCCCTGTGGCTGGTAGTCAGGGAGTGTGGGGGGTCTGAATACAAAGCACCATAAAGATTTTTGTCCATCTGCTCTTCTTTTAGACCCCCAAAATATTTTTCACCTGGGCATGAACTGTTCTCTGTTGCCCTAAAGAAAGCTCTCTATCCTCTGTAGATTAGAAAGTGAGTGCAGAAGGGCTGAGCTGCATTTACACAGTTCCTTTTTCTAATCTCCCAATCCTCTGGGTCTTTCCTTCTTCTTTGGAAAACACAGAGGGGCATGTGCGAAGCTGGAGGAAGTATTATTCTAGAAGCCCTTTCTTGGAAAAGCGAGCCTAGGACATTGACCTTTTTCCCTAACAGGCTTATTAACTTTCTATTTATGGTGGAGGCTATTTGTGGGAAATATACCTTTCTTATTAACACTAAGGCTGAGTCTACACAAGGCAAAAATATTGTACACTAATTAGCCTGAATCCCCTTTTTTCCCCATTCTTGGTGTTGATTTAGGGCAAATACATGAATTCCTGTCTAGGGATTCCACACGAGTATTCTGGTTTTCTTCCACAGGATCCTTGGGAGACTGAGTTAATAGAAGGTCTACTCATGGAGGTCAAGGGTTATACGTATAGGTCTGAGATCTGATCTCTAGGGGAAACTAACCTAATACACTGAGAATCACTTTTGCTCTGGTTTCTTCTCTACCAAAGCTTGGGACTGTAATATATGGTTTTATTTTTATATCAGATCATGCTACACTAGCTTATTTGGGTAGAGCAGAAATCTTGGGAGCTTTGGTGATGGTGGCAATAGAAATAGTGATTCCTTGATGTAAACGTAACTTAAATATAGTATAGACTTAAAAATAAAAAGAGCAGCTCAGATCCTCCCAAATGCCAATTTACCTGTCTTTGTGAATATACCTCAGGGACAATCTCCCTGACTCTGTCTTCCGCCCCCTATATGTAGCAGAAACAAGGGGACTAGATTTGTGTCAGAGCTGGGCAAGGATATGGAAACATATTTGTGGCCAGAAGACAATGGAATAGAAGGATATCTAGGAATCTAAAGACTAAAAGTGAGAACACAGTAAATTCTAAATAAAACTAGGATTTGTGATAGCAAAGCAAAGCAGACTGCCATTTGAAGTACTAAATTGATACCCATTGCTTTCTTTGAGAACACTATCAAAATATACAAGTGGCCTGTGTCACATCAAGTGAATGCAAGGAAAAGCCATCAAGGCAGGTGCTATTCCAGGAGCAGCAGAGGGGGAGGGGCGCCAAGAAGAAGACAGAGCCCAGAATTATCGCTCTCTGGACCTGCATGCCCAGCTTGGAATCTTGGCTCATCATGTTATCTTGGGAAAATTGTTCCAACACCCTGTGCCTCAGTTTCATCATCTCTACAATGAGGTTTAAAACGGTCCTTCTGTTGCAGGAATGTACATGTTGGATGTGATCTGGAAAAGTTGGTACAGCCAAAAGAGGGAGGCTGGGCAGGGAAAAGTTTATTTTCCCACAGGTCCCAGAGAGGGGGCCACGATTACCACACAGGGCCATCTGGGAAGTGCCAGGTCTTGGTCAGGTGACAGAAAACAGGAGGGAGGGGCAGCTGTAGGCCAGAGCCTTACTGAGGATTCCTTGGGAAAGGCAGGGAAGGGAAGGGTAAACCGTTTAGGATTGGCCAGTTTGAATAATACCCATGGACTTTAGGCTATAGCAGTGATTTCTTGTTGCCTGATATCTGGCCCTGGGGTGATTTAGGGCAGGGGGAGTTTTGGTTTGGTGTGTGAGCCTTAGATAAGGCAGTGGTTGGGGCTACAGACTCGGAATTAGTTGGTTTGTGTATTAGAGATGTTCTCCTGGCTGAGCCTTTAACCAGCTCTAAGAATCGGCTTCCCTGGGAGGGGCCTCTCTTCCCAGGTATATGAGGCCCCCAAATGTCAAAGCATCAAAAATACAGAAAAAGTATCAGTGTAAGTGGCCCTATGATCACTGGGTGACAAATACACACTTGCAGAATCTGAGAAAACAAAGAACACCTTCCTTATTGTGAGATTTAATGATTTCATACATGTGTAGTCCACCAGCCCACATTGGTCTCAAGTCCCCCATCTCACTGCGTGGAGACTGAGGCATGGAGGCCGGCACACTGTCTCTGTCCCAGGAAGACAGGGCCCAGAACGAGTAAGGCCTGGTAGAGCTGTAGGAGCCTTTAGAAAGCAACTGGAGATCATTTTTAACAAGCTCCACAGTCAGTAGTATGTTGGGATTGTACGGAACAATTAGGTTGAATCAACTTATATGCACGTGTTTTTCAAGCAGCTATGTAATTTTATAAAATGCAGGTCAAACTGTATAGAGCATCAGATGAACTAAAAGTTATTTACAGAAATTTAAACATTTAAATCGTTCGGTTGGCATTTTATCGATGTCCAAGAAGAAAAACAGGATATAAAAGGAAATACGGTAATAAGAGATTTTTCTAACATAAAGATGGAGATTAGCAGTTACTTTGGTTGAGGCAATGTCCGCACTGAGGGGGATGGAAACCTGTGGGTGCCATGGGTAAGACACTATGAGAGGCAGGTTTTGCCCTTTCTGCCACCGTGTATGATAACCTGAGTTAAATAATGGGAGGGGTGGGCTTGGATTTGTAAAACCTAGTTTTGAATCTCTCTTTGCCACCTCCCAGCTGTGTGACTTTGAGCCATTCCATCTGTACATGGGAAGAAGGTGATGTAATAGGAAGGCTGTGGAGTTTCAGTGCAATGGTGTGTGTGTGTGTGTGTGTGTGTGTGTGTGTGTGTGTGTGTGTGTTTAATTAATTTATTTATTTTTGTTACAGATGTTTCTCCTTTTTCCCCCCTGACACCCTCCTCCCTATCCCACACCACCCCAAGCATTGTTGTCTATGTCTATGGTTACACATACATGCATATAAGTTCTTTGGTTTATCCCTTCCCCCACTCCTTGTCCCCCTCCTCTGAAGTTTGTCCATCTGAACCATACTCCTTTCTATGTCTCTGGGTCTATTGTGTTCATCAGCTTTTTTTGTTCATTATATTCCACAAATAAGTGAGATCATGTGGTATTTGTCTTTCTCTGATTGGCTTATTTTGCTTAGCATAATACTCTCTAGGTCCCTCCACATCATCTCAAAAGATAAGAAATCTTTCTTTCTTACAGCTGCATAGTACTCCATTGTGTATATGTACCACAGCTTTTTTATCCACTCATCTATTGGTGGACACTTGGGCTGTTTCCAGATCTTGGTGATTATAAATAGTGCTGCTATGAACATAGGGGTACATATATTCTTTCTGATTGGTGTTTCAGGCTTCTTAGGGTATATTCCTAGAAGTGGGATCACTGGGTCAAATGGCAGCTCAATTCTTAATTTTTTGAGGAAACATCATATTGATTTCCGTAGTGGCTGCACCAGTCTGCGTTCCCACCAGCAATGTACTAGAGTCCCCTTTTCTCCACACCCTCGCCAGCACTTGTTGTTAAGGTGGTGTTTTTTAAAGTATTTTGAGTGAGAGCTCATTCTCATGATCCTAACTTCTATATCCAGCCCTGATTGCTATCTCTCAGACATCCCCTGGATTCTTGTACGGTTCACTAGGAGGGCAGATCATTCATTCTTGTCACTAATGGGAACTCAATTCCTAGATTCTTTCATTGTGTATATAAATGGATAAAAGTTCAGGCTTTGCTTTTTATCTGACTTTATTCCTCTGAACCAGCAATTTTCAACCTTTTTCATCTCATGGCACACATAAACTAATTACTAAAATTCTGCAGTATATATATATATATACAAAACATAGGTATAATTTTGATTCATTCACACTGGATGGCTATTGTTGTGTTGGCTGTAGGCATTTTTTTATTTGACTATCTAAGGAAAAGGAGGTCAGTGCTCCTGACTGAAGAGTCAGGTATTGGATGTTTTAAAAATTCTTACAGTACACTGGTTGAAAATCACTGTTCTAAGTATTACTTTTCTCATCATTCAAATGAGAATGATAATAGCATCAACCTCGTGAGTTGTCATAACGATGAACTGAAATTACAGCTGTAGGATACTTAGCTCAGTACCTGGCACATAATAATCGCTCAGTGAACCGATGCTATTGCTAGTCTCATTTCAGTGTACATGACAGATTTGATGTGGATACAAACTAATTTGTCTCATTAGCAGAATCAGTGAGAAAGTAGAAGAAGTTAATAAATGTTATTGAATAAATTATTGGTCAAAAAGCTGTAAAAGGACAAACGAGGCTTCTTTAACTTTCAACAAAGCTCTGCTGTAGCTCAAGGTGTTTCTTTGAGAAAATATAACATCTAATAAAGGCTTATTGACTCTTTTTAATTTAAAAACACACCAAATTCTTTACATTTCTTGATTAGCAATGAACTTTTATTAATATTGGCAACTTAAAGTAATATTTATAACAATAAAAGTCTATAGTTTCACTGAAATGAAATTATTTAAGAAAGAAACGTGATGACTGTTCAGTCGTGTAAAGAACAAGCATCTGCTACTTACTGGACACTGGAGTAGGTGTCTTAGGAGATATAAGAGTCAATAAGCAATAAATCAACAAACAACAAGTTCTGGCGAGGATGTGGAGGAAAGGGAACCCTTGGTGGGAAAGCAGAATGGTGCAGCCACTGTGGAAAACAGTACGGAGTTTCCTCACAGAACTAAAAATGGAACTGCCTTATGACCCAGTGATTCCTCCTCTGGGAATTTATCCAAACCTGAAACACTAATTTGGAAGAATATATGCACCCCTATGTTCATAGCAGTGCTATTTACAATAGCTAAGATCTGAAAACAGCCCAAGTGCCCATCAGTAGATGAGTGAATAAAAAAGCTGTGGTACATTTACACAATGGAATACTATGCAGCTATAAAAAAGAAGGTAATCCTCCCTTTTGCTACAGCATGGATTGGCCTGGAGAGTATTATGTGAAATGAAATAAGCCAGTCAGAGAAAGACAAATACCACATAATTTCACTTATATGTGGAATCTAATGAACAAAATAAACTAACAAAATAGAAACATACTCATAGATACAGAGAACAGACTGACAGCTGTCAGAGGGAAGGGGGGTTGGGGGCGGGGTGTAAAAGGTGAACAGATTAAGCAAAAAACAAATACCCAAAAAAACTCACAGACATAGACAACAGTAGGGTGATTAACCAGGGGGGAAGGGTGGTGGTGAGAGGTAGGAGAGGGTAAAGGGGGGATAAATGGTGATGGAAGAAGACTTGACTTGGGGTGATGAATACTCAATACAATATACAGTTGATGTATTATAGCATGTACATCTTAAACCTATATAATTTTATAAACCAATATCACCTCAATAAATTCAATAAAAAAAAAAAAAAACCTGCCGGATGTTCAGCCAACAGACCAGCAACCATAAAAGGATACTTTAAAGAATTTTGATCATTATCTAAACACAAAATCACAGGGCCAAGTTTACGTGCACTGTGAATCATCTGTTATAAACCTGCTAAAAGTAGATGTAACAGAAGCATCAGATGAGATGTTTTCCTTTTTTGGTTTTTACATTGTACTATTTGACTTTTGAGAATCACTGAAAAGAGGGATTTCTTGGAGCAGTCACTCTAAGGAATGTGAATGTTTTAATACTTTCATTCCAGGAGGAAGCATGTCCCAACCCAGATAATTTATGTGTGTATGTGTGTGTAGGAGTGTGTGTGTATGTGTGTGTGTATGTGTGTGTGTATTTTAAACCAGCACTTTTAAAAATTTTAAATTATACTAATTACCTACTTGTTTCCTGAAGTATTTTAAATCAACTGGTGTTTTTAGAAAATATTGAAAATATGATATCTCTTACAGGCTTTTAAAGTGCTTTTCTTATTTTTAAGAAAATAAGGATATTAAGGCAAATGTTTACAAAATAAATAAAATCAGTAGCTTTCTGATATACCTCATTCTTACAAAGAAAATATAAAGGGAAACTATTCCATATACCTTTACAAGTAAATCACATTAATATCTAGAATAGTCTTAAGAAATTTCCAGGAATGGGATGGATAAAATTACAACATTCTACATAACAGTATGACAAAAACATCTAAAAACATGACAACAGATTATAATAAATGGAGAGCTATACCTTAAACAAGTCAGTTTGGTATAAATTTACTCTATATACAGTGTATTATCAATAAAAATCCTGATTTGTGGTGGGGAAGATTGTGAGAAACTTGATAAAATGATTCTAAATTCCACTTTGAAGAATAAACATGCAAGGATAGATAGAAGAATTCTGAAAAACAAAAATACTCGCCTGGCTGGTGTGGCTCAGTGGATTGAGGGTCCCCGGTTGATTCCCCGTCAGGGCATATGCCCTGGTTGCAGGCTTGATCCCCAGTAGGGGGCGTGCAGGAGGCGGCCGATTGATGTGAAAGGATGTTTCTCTCACTTCAATGTTTCTATCTCTCTCTCCCTTCCTCTCTCTCTAAAAATTCAATAAAAACATATTTTAAAAATAATAAGAAGGAACATTGCCTGACCAGAAGTTTAAATGTATCATAAAATCGCTGAAACTAAAATAAGTAGTGCTGACTGAGAAATAGATGTTTAAAAAGTGCATCCTCAGACCCACATATATGTAAGAATTGAGCATTTGAGAAAGTTAGAATTTTGAAACACTGAGAAAAATATGTATTAGTGAATAAATGTTTTTCCAACATGGAACCATTTGGGAAATTTATCATCCTTACAGTGCTCTTTACATTATTTATACTTGTTAAAAAAAAACTATAAACATAACAAGAAAATATGGGCAGATTTTAAGCATAATGTTGGGATTGGAAAAGGCCTTTTAAAAGTATACAAAAGCCGGAAGTAATAAAAAATAAGATTGATAAATTTAAGTATAAAAAATTAAATACTTCTGTATGGAATAAATATCCCAAGTGAAACTGAAAGACCAATGGCCAGTAGGAAAAAGTATTTTTCATGTACACAATAGACAGAGTATACATGATATACAAAATAATTTACAAAATTATACAAAAATAATTTACAAAATTATTCTTAATATACAAAAATAATTTACTCCTTAATATACAAAAATAATTTATGAATTAATAAGAATGTACACCCCAGTGAAAAAAAAGGGCAAGATACATAAATGATCGCATACATCAGAAACACTTTGATTGTTCAGGAAACTTCATGGGATGCCAAGATCCGAAGGGGAGAAGAACTGACATTCCACTTTAGAGATACAAGTACGAAACAGAATTCTCTCCAGTAGAATGATGTTTTTGTTATAGTGCAAATTATTTCACATTGTACTACAATGCTCACTTCTGGGACTGCACGACAGGTGTGAAGCAGAACTTATCAGATAGGCTTATTTTGGCTGCAAGTAACAGAAAATGCAACTGACAGTGTCTTAAATACATAGGGGTTTATTTTTTCTCACATAGCAAGAAGTAAGAAGGTAGGCGATTGCTGGCGTTGTGTGCCTTGCTCACAGGGCTGTGAAGGATATAGGCTCTTTCTGGCTTTCCATTCTGTCTGCCTTCGTTTGCTGGCTTTTCCTTTTCTCTGCAGGCCCATGGTTTTTTAACATGGCTATCACAACACCAGGCATCAAATCCATATAGGAAGAGGGAAGAGGAGGTTCCAGCCACATCTATTCCTTCGATCAGGAAATACGCTCATTTCTAGTTGTATAGGAGGGTGGGAAATATTGTCTGGCAAAGGGCAACAACATTCTGATTATTGTCTTAGAGTGATCACAATTCACCCCCTGGGGATGAGCACATACAGACCAGAGACCTGAGAGCAAAAACAGAGCAAATTGGCCACTGGTGGGTGACTCACAGTATTCTCCGAGGAGGAAAATAGTTGGTTGCAAAATCTTGCAGGCCTTTTAGGGAGGTTTAGGAGTTTTGGTTTTATCCACAAAGATGTAGTATTTGATATGAGTTGCTAATGAATACATTGGGTGCTTAATTGTCAGAAGCCATGGACTACTTCTAGGGTTTTAGGTTGTATTATGATCATGAAAATTTTCTTGGTATTTCAGTTTTATGTCCTAGAAAATATACTTGCCAAGTGGGCCATACAGAGGGAAACGTTTGCAATCTATTTAACAAAGTAACCAGGAAAATGTCAGAAAAGATGGAGCTATTATTGATTCACCAGAAGCCAGATCTGTCCTGGAGCAGCCTGTGTGGCTTTAGAATTCCATGGAGGTCGGAGGGGGAGAGATGCAAGGGGCCCAACAACCTGGCAGTGACCGGCAGGCTGCTGGCCCTCCAACCCATGGACTAGCTCCCTTAAGAGGATTTGCAGTTAGTCAGTCAACACATACTTACCCAGTGCCTCTTGTGTAAATATGATACAAAAATAGTAACAGTGGGATTTAGGGGAATACTGCCTGTATACACAGAATTTCCCTGACTATGCATGACCGTGTTCTGCTTAAAGTGTTCATTGAATTAACTCTCTCTTACAATGTTTTTTTTTGTTTTGTTTTGTTTTCTGGGAAAGTATCATCACTGCTTTTTTATTATATTTGCTTTATTCTTGTCTTCTTTCTCTTTGAAACCAGCTTTCTCTCCATTCCTGAGAAGACTTACAGAGGCTGTAGACTTTGAAACCTACCTGCAGATTCCTAAAAGAGAAAGTCATGGTGAGTGCAGCCTGCATGGTGCCCCTCTCGGGCCCAATCAGCAATGACCAGAGGTCAGTTTCACACAGGGCACACATGACAGGGGGTTGTCTAACTCAGCTGGATGGGAGGGAAATAGTAAAAAAGAAAAATAGACCATGGACATCACAAGCTGTCTCCTCTGTTCTTGTAACATCAACTTTCAGGGTAAAATTACAAAAATCTGTGTTAATGACCCATTGCTAATGATGGTTCTAATTGAGATCTTTGTCCAGAAAATGATTTGATCATAAGTGAGAGGAGACCTGGAAAGGACACATGGTCTTATATTTTTTTAAATCTTTATTGTTGAAAGTATTATAGATGTCTCCCTTTTTTTCTCCCATTGATCCACTCCTCCCTGCTCCCACCCACCTCCTGCTTCCCCAAACTACTGTCTGTGTCCATTGGTTATGCATATATGCATATAAGCTCTTTGGTTTATCTCTTCCCAACCCAACCATGTCTCTGGATCTATTTTGATCAATGTATTTAACTTATCATTAAAATACTAATCATCTTTGACCTAATATGGCAGATACTAGGAGATCCAAAATACTATGATGTATATTTGGGGAAAAAAATTCCTTTCAAGAAAAGTATTTAAAAAAAATCTCTTTGAGAGTTTAACCAAGTGTTTCCCTATTTGGTGAATACGCATATCTATGGTATGTGTATGTGTGGTATTGGAATTGCGGATTTGCTGGTGAGGTTGCATCCATCTTTTTAAATATCATTTGTATTTTTAGCAATTATGTAAATTAGTTAAAGCTTTGACCTTATGGAGCCTTGTTTCTTTTTTGTTGTTGTTGATTTTAGTGAGTTTCCAGTAAGTTCTAGATCTTTGTAAGAAATGTGACCAATATTGGCATCATTTTTTAAAAGTTAAAATGAGAGTATCCAAAGAGAAGATTCAGAGACTTACTCAGGACAGAGGTGGGGAGAGATCACTATGCCTTAACTTTTTCTAATATACCATGTGCCTTTCTTATGGGAAAATATGAAAATGTGGTGATTCATTAAGACATGTTAAACAGAAAGTAAAGTCTCTATGGCCATTTCATATCTACAAGCAATATTATAAAGCTGTTGCTAAGACAGATTTAATCAGCAGAAACCAAGGCTTGAGGCAATGACTGCTAAACAGAGATATTAGCACTGGTGACATTGTAATAAAAACCATCTGGTGATTTTTAACAGACTTTTGAGGCCATCTAAAAGCATTGTATCAGGATTCCTGTGTTGTCCTTTTCACATAGGTTATGCTACGGTTTCATGAAGTGTTGCCCTACCTTATCCACTGGCAATTAGGAACTGCAGTAGATGGGGGCTAGCTAATGCAGCGTGGGTCCAGAACGTATATTTTTGGAGCAATCATACAAGGATCTACCTATAGGGGTTGTAGTTCTAGATGAATTCTGTAAGTCACCTCAAAACCTTGGTGTATCTAAGTTGCATGTGTGATAACCTAGTTCCTACTTTGAGATTTTTCTTCACTGTTATACTTATGCATTTTTAAATCTATTGTTTCTGTGGTAAAGCAATCTGCAGGTTGCCTACTTCAATGTTCAGTGGATTGTTTAACAGTTTGAATACACATGTGTCTCTGCAAATGATTGCTGTGGTTGTTAGAGATCCACACGAAGATAGAATCACAGGGTCTTCCTTTGGCGTTGCAGAGCAGGACCCAAGTGAGTGGTCCCTTTCTCCCTCAGCCCTTCCTTCCTTCCTAGATAGGTCACCTTCATTCTTCTTTGGGTGGACATTTTTAACAACTGCCAAATAATTATACAATATTTGACAAAAGAGAAAACCAAACACTGAGAAACTCATACCCGTAGAGTTAAAAATAGCAATCAGGTCTTCCCACTTTTGACTCAATAAACTCTTTTTCTTTTTTTAATTAAATGCATTGGAGTGACATTGGTTAATAGGAACATGGTAGGTTTCAGATGTGGATTTCTATCGTATAAGATCTGTATACTACATTGTTTTAGGTGCCAAGTGACGAAGTAAAACAATACAGCGTTGTTTTACTGACATATATAGTTTCAGCAAGTATCCTGTAGAAAGCAGCCGAGGCAATTATTTTCTCTACAAGAGAACATTTACATGTGCTCCTTATCTTGTGACTGGTTTGAATGGGTCTATCCAGAGAATAGCTTCATTCAGTGATAATTTCTATTAAAGAGCTATCGCTGTATTTTTGGCTAGGCTAAATAGGCTAACTTGTGTTTTGAAGAGCACTGGATTGTTCATGAAGGTGTTGGCCCATTAGAATTAAGTAACACACAGAGCAAGAATGTTCATGTCACCTTTGTATTCAAGTAGGTAAATGTCAAAACCTTGTAAAAGAATCAGTCCTTCTCTATGGGAAGAGCCTTCTTAGGAATAATGTTTTAGAGAGGAACGTTGATCTCTGGAGTCCATGCATTTTTGTAAAGCAAAGAAAAAGAAACACCTTGCTTATTGATGGAAGAGTCTTCTATTAGTATTCCATAATTGGCTAGAGGGGCACTAATGAACCTTTCACCTGGAAAAATTAATTGGAACTCTACGTTCTGGGGAAAGAAATCACACCAGTGAGGATTTTCTAAGTTGCTTGACATGACATGTTCTAACTTATACTTTAAGTTTGTCTGCCTTCACATAGCTCTTAAATAGCAAAGCTATACATAAGTGAGCCTGTTTATTTTAGATGACTGGTTACAGGAACAATGCATGTCATTTCTATCATATTATTTGTCTGATTTAGAAGGACTGAAACAGTATTTTTTTTGTGTGATGGGATTAATATTCGGAGGCTCTGCAAGTTATCTAGAGCAGGCCTTCCCTAGCTCACAGAGCCCGTGGAAATGTCTCCTATCTGAGGGGAATCCGGCTTGATGTACAGTAGGAGGCAGATCCAAAAAGGAAAAGAAAGATCAGATCTGGTTCACTCTAGAGCACAGTCTGCCAGATAACGTTATGTCGGAGGAGCTAGTTGTAAAGGATGGTGTGCGTGTGCGTGTGTGTAGGGGTAGTTTTGACTGTCACAGAGATTGTTTTGTTGGACTTGTTGAATCTCCTGATAGAAAACAGCTGTGTCCTATTAATCAGGTTTCTTTAACATCCCCTTTCTCAGCACTATCCACAATGCACCAGCTATTATTCTCCGGTGTGCCAGCATGCCTTCCTTCTTGAGTCGAGCAAACAAGGCAGCCTCCCTTTAAATGGAATCCAACACCTTCAGGGCACATTTTCTTTGTCATCATTTATGTGGGTAATTACAGGTATTCCTGCTATACTTTATAAAAATATAGGAAGTTTAATTTTCCTTAGTTGTGGGTTTCCATCACAGGAAGCAGTCTGACTAGTTCGCATGGTTCACTCTCCAACCTGTTGTAATACAGTAGTTTTTGCCTTTAAATCGCAGTTCTATTGTTTTCCGTCACCATGATGAGAGCGGATGGCTAGGTGAGGTATGAGTTTCAACTCGAGAAAAGAATGAAGGTCCTTCAGGTGATTCTGATTAGTCTGGCTGAAGTGTTTAGTTTTTGATTGATTAATTGATCAACTCACCATAGGCCTTAAAATTATGTATTGTGAGAAATAAAAGTTGGGCTATTTATTGCTATTTCTTCCCAGTGTGTTAGTTTATAAACAGAAGGTTTTAGCCAAACACAATTAAAATATAAGTAGAGAAATAAGTGATACATTTTAAGAATATGGTTTATTCCAGAAATAAGATTTTTCTTTAATCATAGGCACACTATGCTTTCTGTCTCTGGAGTAATTCATATATTTTGTTACCAGAATGTCTTTTGCATAAAAGAAGTTAAAATGAATCACTGGATGGCTTTAAGGAAGTCCAAGTAAAATTGGATGTACAAAACTCTGTGTGTATGTGTACGTTTAATTTTCCCACTGATTATTTCACATAAGAGTAATAAGAGTCTTTGGCAGTAAATATTTTGAGTGAATAAACTATAGCTTCTCTACAGGGAGCAAAAGTAAAGAGAAATTTAATACTTTATACAGGTCTTACCTGGATTCTGGCATGAGCAACTAGATAAGAGGATATAGACCAAAGTTGACAAGCACAATATTTTTTAAATTACATAAATCAGAACCTCTCTGTGTCACAAAGATATTTATAAATGAGAGATCTCCAAAATGACCCAAGGAAAGAGGAGGGAGATGGTGGTTGTTATTATTATTGTTATTATTATTAATGTTCTCAGGAAGAAATCTTCAGAAATACTTTAAACAGGGCTAGTCATTTAATAAACAGAAACTATTTACATTCTTTCTGCCAAAGTCTTTCCTGTAGGACATGAGGGAATGTGTGACATTATCAGGGCTATCTTTTCTCTGTATGTTCTAGAAGCATCTCATCTCTTCTGGCACATTAAAGTAGTATTTTCTATATGATGTCTTTGTGGCCTGGAAGTATTGCTGTGTTTCTTTTCTTTAAACCAACAGTATATTCTTTAATTTGTGAACTAACATATATAAATTAGTATGTACCTAATTCCTATTACTTGTCATATTAATAATTTTAAGCTAGTAAAACTGATGGTCTCTCTTTGGATGACACCACCCTTCGACCCTGCAGGAGAGTTTCGCTCTTGCTGCCCTTGCTGCTGGCATGGGCCCATGGTGTGTGTGAGTGCAGCTTTTAGTGTTAATTTCGATCCAGGTTGCCTCTCCTTAGAGTCCAAAGTTTACAGTTCTTGGTGCCCAGTGACTTGGCTTCCTCTGTATCAGTTTTGTTTCGGAAGGACTCTAGCCTGCAGAAGTCCTGGGACAAGTTTGGTTGGCTGTCGATGGCCTACGACTACATCCATCTTTGCAACCCTGGGAAGTCCACTTAGCCATAAGAGGTCTTTCCTTCTTAGCCTTCAAAGTACACATTGACTTCCTCAAGTGATTCATCCTCCATGGGTGAGTCTCTGGTATTTGTTTCACAAAGGAATAGAAAAGCAAACCATAGATGGAATCATTATAGTGGCATCTGTCTAAGCAAATAAAAATCACCCAGTGTCATTCACTCCACTGAGAGATAACCGCCAGCAGAGTCACTGAGCCAGACAGCAGCAGGGGCTCCATGGTGGAGTCCATGTGACCAGTTCATCTCAGAGCTGTGCTGTGTACTGCAGCCATTGTGGTTCCGACCACCACTTAAATGGAACGCTTTCATCTCAGTCTATTTTTCTGTGCACATTTGTAAACATATATAGCTTGGAAACAGGACATGTTTATACATGTGCTCTGGGTTCAGGCACCCAAGACAGACAAATGACACATTGGCACAGAGCTTCGATTCTGCCAGAGGGAAGTTGAGCAGCCTTTTTATATGGAAGTTACATAGAAACAGCAGGACCTCCTAAGAGGGAAACTGCCTTAGGATAATTTTCTTTTTTAGTTTAAAGATTATTCAAGTTTGTAGGATGGACTAGGGTGATGCTGACCCAAATCAGATGTCAATAAAGTGCATAGAAATGCTGATGAAGAAAATGTGTCCAAATTAAACTAGCAGATAAGGAAATGTATCAAAGGAGACTGGTTCTGGTCTACAAGGAGTTTGACTCAGAGCCTTTTTGGAACCCTATCATTTTGCAGTGCTAGTGGGTATGTGAGTGAATCCGAAGAGCTGCAACTTTGGGAGTTGAAGCCAGATTCGACACAGGGTAGCCTCCCTCATAGTTAAGAACTCCTTTTGCTGGGCCAAAGTCTGAGTTGGAAGTTCTGGCAAAGATCAGAGTAGGTATCTCAATTCAAGCCCACCTCTGTGGGCTACCTTGACTCACTGCTGTCCATAGTGATGAGCAAGGACACCAGGGACACAGAATGTGGTCCATTCAGGAGGCACCTTCAGCTTGCTTCAGGCATGACTACCAAACCTCCAGCATTAAAGACAAAACAGCAGTACAGAAGGAGATTCTGGAGCAGCCAGCTTCAAGAGGACAGTCGTTAGGGAGATCTCCAGCCTAAGAGGGAACATTTCGTTTTGGATCTAGGTTCAAGGTGAGAGCGAAAAAAATTGATCCTTTGGGCAGAATAAACACCATGAGAATAATTGGATAGACTGGGAAAAGAAGAAATAGACCAGGAGACTTGGAGTTGTACTTGGAAGTTTACTGCAGAGTCACACGGTTGTATCCTAAGCTGGGGAAGGAAATAATACAAATTACATATTCAGACTCATAGGACATGTGCAAAACTGTATATTGTGGGTATTTCCCAAGTCATTAAAGGTTTTTCAGAATGAGTTTGAATGACTTCATAATAGTCCTTCCTATGGATGTGAGGAGATACATTTTCTAAGATGCTCTATACCCAACAAATGAGAAAAAAAGTCTCGTCATAAAACCTAATCCCAAAGGTACAACTTCAATGTACATAGCGAACAGAATATAAACCCCTGAGTCAGAGAGACCTGTGTTCAAATCCCTGTTCTCTTTTTCATTGTGTGATTTTGCTTAAGTTATTTAAACTTTCAAATTATCCAAACTTTTTAAATTGAGTCTCAATTTCTTCATCTGTACAATGGGGATAATCATATCTGCTTTGCAGGGTGGCTGGAAGGATGAAATAAGATAGTGCTTATTAACCTAAGTAATAATAATAACCAATATGAGGTAGCTATTATAATGTTTTCTATGTGGACAAATTAATTCTTCAACTTCTCATTTCAGTAGGGTTAAAATTTATACCATTAATGTAGCAGTTAAATAGGCACTTATTTTTTGATGATTAAAAAAAGCCTTCCTATTTCTTTAAGAAGAAAAAAAAAACCCAAAGGAAAAAGAAGAACTGAAAACAAGCTTCTCCTGTGATACCATTTCCCTCCAAATATCATGGCACAATTGCTGGTTTGCAACATTGTGTTGACTTAAAAATTAAATAGATGTGCCACACATTAAAGCAAATATGCTAAGTAAACTAATTGTTTTTATAACTCTCAAAAGTCCATGTGGATAATAGCACAATGGAAAATTTTACAAGATAAATAAAACTTATTTCAATAAGTATGCTTTAAAAAATTTAAGATTAAAGTTTACACATAAATTGTACCTCTTAAGCTAGATTTCCAAATTTGAGAGCAGAGAAGAAAATTTCAAACAATTATTTGAAAAACAAACCTCTAACAACAAGAGTATTCATGATTCTTAGAACTAAGATGGCCCTTAGATTGTCATCTATGAGCTAGTTCATGGCACAAAGAGGTCTTATCTTTTGTTCAGGGTTTTGTTTTTTGTTTTTTGTGTTTTCTTTTTTTGACAAGTGAATTAAGCATTTGAAATACAGAAGAGTATATTTTTATTAATTGAGATATATTAGTATTTTTTTCAAAAATTTACTTAATACATTTTTAAATTATTATAAAATAATGTTCTTGATAGAAAATCTAAAAAATGTAGATAAATAAAAATAAATAAATAAAACCACCCATAATCCCATCAGTCAGAGATAATTACTGAATATATTTGCATCTCAAAAAATGCATTTAGACCTATCTTAGTCAGTTTGGACTGCTATAACAAACTACCATTCCTTAAGTAAGCATTCATATTTTAAATTATAAGGAACTACAAATTGCTTTGACTTAGAGGTTCAACTGGTAGATCAAATTCCTGATTTATTTTACTTAGAAAAGGGCTTGCTCAAATCCAAAACTCCATAAATATACATTACCTCACATTATTCCTGTACTTTTCATGTAGAGATCAGGTAGGGTTAAAAAAGAATACATGTGAATATTATGATTCGTCATCAGGGTCCTAGAATGGTGAATGGAAAGAGCCTTTAAAGTTCTAGTCCAACGGCTAGTCAGTTCACAGAGGAAGATGTTAAAGCTTGGTGAGACAGCATGGGGTAATAGAAAACCTTTAGATTTTAGAGTTAGAACCTGGGTTCAAATTCTGGTTCTATCACTTATCAAATGTAAATAGGAAAATGTCCTCAATCTCTTGGAGCTTAAGTGTTGCCATCTCTCATACATGGTTAATATTAACTGGTTCACTAGACTGGTGTGAAGTCAGTTCCTTTCCTGTCCTTGAATGACTTACCCGAGGTCACTTAACTAGTTCATTAGAGCATACTAGAGCCCTTACCCCCTGATCATTCATTGTATGTTCTGTTCACTATATCCTGGCTCCTTTTCTGTAAGTACTTTGAAGCATGGCACATTAAAGTACATCATTTTAATTAAAAATTGACTAGAACGAAACAAAGGAGTGGCAAATACTCCGGTTGACCCAGTTTTCTCTGTCAGTGCTTTCCAGCCAGAGACCACTAGGCACACACCTGTGACTGACCAAGTTTATTTACTGCTGGTTGCAGAGAAGGAGACCACACACCATGGGAAATGTGGAACATTTCAGTAGAAGGTGTCTGGAAAGATTATGATAAGATCCAGATCCAGGTGATTTGGGGAGAAGGTTTAAGATGAAGTGGTTTCCTCTGGATTGGCTGCTATCGGGAAGTGGAGATAATTCTCTAACGGAATATTTACAAATATTATGTATAAGGTGGAAAAACTAAAGTGAGTCTAAAGCCGTAACTGGGGAGGAGCAGCTGGTCTCTATACTAGCCAGGACATGGAGATGTTTGGGATTTTTGTGGTTTGCACAATGACCTTGTGTCTGTGCTTAGAGAAGATTACAGAGTTACCTTATTTTTCTCACTTCATCATGGTCACTGATGGGGATTCAGAAGCTAGGTTATGGTCAACAGGAGAACACGAAGGTCTCTTGTGAGGGCTGCACCAGCTCCTGACAACATTAAGACCTAGCTGTATGTGTTAGGACACTTACTAGATGTCAGAAGCTGCTTTCTGTTTTCTTTCCCATCTCCCTTCTCTCTTGCCACCGTTAGGCCAACGGGGACTTTGGGACAAAATTCTGGCTAACGAGACACAAAGAAGCATTTTCTGATAAGTCATTTATTTTCAGATATTGGTACCACCCCTTCTCACTTTCATCCTTCTCCTTCCCAGTGGAAAGAGGATATAATTGAAGAAGCTGCAGCCGCGTTTTTGTAATTATGAGGAGAAAGTTAAGGAAATCTCAGTCTTTGGCATGATTTATCTGCTGAACCTGTCCAACACTGTTAACTCTGGGCTTCTCACTATGGGGAAAAATACTCCCCCATTAAAAAAAAAGGCCACCCTAGTTAGGCTGTTTGCTCCCTGTAGCTGAAAACTTCCCTAAAACATTAATTATTCATGTTCATTATTTACTAAAGTAGACACTCTTCTGGCAGCCACATGTTTTTGTGGTGGCTCAGAGTGTAGTCCACTTGGAAACCGAGCTTGGCAATACCTTATTGTTAAAAGAAAATTAGGCCTGCGTTAGGTGGGTAAATTATTGTTCTTTCTGCTTCATAAGTTTTGTGATTATTCCTTCATTCAGATGCAATTGCTTCCTTGGTTTCCAAAACCTGCATAAAAATGAAAGCCTTAGAAACCTTCCAGATTAAGTTCGGCAGAAAGAGGTGTGGGCGCGTTTTTGTAGACTTGATTGTCGAAAGGGTGAATACAGCTGTAAACCTAATTGCTGGATAATTACTTTACCATTGTAATTTCTGTGCTCAGAGAAATGGGTCCCTTCAGCCATTGTGATTTGTTAAACTTAACAATGCATTTGTTGGTTTTCGTGCTTATTGACGCAGAAGCAGAAAGAACAGTTCTCCTGGGGGATAATTCCCTGATTACCGTGTACCACTGTGGCTAGCAGGTTAGACTCCATGGCGCAGAATCAAGGCCCACTGGAAAATGGGGACTGTGTTGGGAGGTGAGGATGAGGACGCTAGTTAATTACTACTGATGTTTGGGGGGCAGAAACACTAAAGCACAGGGCCGGCAGGAGTCCTACGTCTGCTAGACGTGGGGTGAGAGTGCTTAACGAATGACTGATGAAAATGTTCAGAGAAACTTCATGTATTGACAGCTAGGATTTGTATATTGAAAGTTATGTGCCTATAATCAAAATAAATTTTAATCTACCAAACAGTAATGATTCCACAGGTGTTTTCTTTTCTTCTCTCTCCTTTTACCTTATACACAGTAGGTGCAAAATAGTTGTTATTCAAGAAGTGGTTGAACATGTCAAAACATTTTCTTTAAACAATAAATTATTTAGCAGATCACAATTCATATATTATAGATATATTACTGAGTAAAATATATTAATGTTCACTGTGGTGAACACGAAATATCTAGATGCAGGTAAATTTAATAATTGATGAGGGAGATTCTTGTCCACTCAATAGAATAATAGAATTTGAATCCTGCATGGAGTGCTTGCCCATACTAGGGAAATATGTCAATGCATAGAACAGACCAGTGTCTCTAATTTTCTAGGAAAAACTCAACAGGGAATCATTACAAAATAGTTTCACAAAATAAGTTTAATGCTCTGCAGTCAAAATGTTCATAAAAAGACTGATTTTTTTTTCTCCTCCAGGTCTGATAGGCATTTGGAATAAATCCCTCCAAATGAAATGGTTCCTATAAACTTAATCCACTGGGGGAGGGGGGTTGTGTTGCAGTTATGTGCTAAAAGTATAGGAACTATGTACCTTCACAACTAGTTAGTAAACTGCAGAAATATACTGAAAGAGGAACATGCAGAATCCCGGTTTTGTAGTGGCCACATTCAGTGTGATTGTCATCATGTAAGATTCTCAGTTTCTCTCCATCTCCTGTTTCTCCAGGAAGAATGCTCTTTGGAATGGATAGAGACCCATGCTGGGAAAGGTATTGCAAAAGAAGTTCAGAAGCTCGTCTGTTTTTCTGATCTTGGGGTTTTTATGGTACTGTCGATATTCCTGCAGAATTCAGTTCTGATGAAGTACACATTTTATGAACTTATTTTGAGAGCATGCATGAATGAAAGAACTCTCAGCCTTTACTTAAAAATAAATTCACTAGGAACTTCTCTCTGGATCTGGTAAAAGCCATAATGAACTCAAAGAAAGGGGCTGTTGCAATTCAGTAAGTACCAAATTGATGTATACATTTTCCAATAAGAAATAGAGGAGGGCCCGGCTGGTGTGGCTCAGTGGTTGAGCGTCGACCCATGCACCAAGAGGTTGCCGGTTCGATTCCTGGTCAGGGCACATGCCCAGGTTGTGGGCCCAACCCCCAGTGGGGGCATGCAGGAGGTGGCCAATCGATGTTCTCTCTCATCGATGTTTCTCTCTCTCTCTCCCTCTCCCTTCCTCTCTCTCTAAAATCAATGAAGAAAAATAAATAAATAAATAAAAGAAAAAGAGGAGGGAGTCAAGAAGGAGTGACTTGATGTTCTGGAGCATATGACATAACTATTAAGGGAGAAGTAGAGGTTTTCCAGGTGGACAAGGAATAGGGAGAGCAGAACAGTTGCATATAGCAGCCAGAGGTGTTCCTAAAATGGGCCATGGAATACTATAAAATCTTAGAAATTCAATAGGTGCATTACATTAGGGCCCTTAAGCTTCTTTTTCTTTTTCTGGCAGAGAGAAATGTCAAGAAATGATGTCGTGCAGGTGATTCCGAGTTAGATCGTGCAGGCATTGAATGACACGCCAAAGGGTTAGCCGGTCCGGTAGTCAGGATACATTAAGCTTCACTCAGTGCAGCAGTCCTGGAGACTGGGAGAGAGCCTGACGTTATAGATGCTTAATGTGTATCAATTAAGTGAATGAATGAGGAGCCATTGAAGTATTTTGAGAAAAGGAGCAACCAATTAAGATTTAAATTTTGAGAACATCAGTGACAGCAGTGAGAACGTGGTGTTTATTTTCTAATGCTGCTGAAACAAATTACCACAAACTTAGTGCCTTAAAACTACACAGACGTATCGTCTCACAGTTCTTTGGGTCAGAAGTCCAGTGTGGGTCCCACTGGATTAAAATCAAGGTGTTGGCGGGGCTCTAGAGGAGAACGTATTTTCTTGCCCTTGCCAGCTTCCAGAGGCTGCCTGCACTCTTGGCTCATGGCCCCTTCCTCCCTGCCTTCAGCCACACTGTGTGTGGGACTCTCTTCCTTCTTCACATCTCTCTTTGACTACAGTCCAGAAATGTTCTCCATTTTTTCATGTGAGTAGGTTGAGCCCACTTGGATAATCCAAGATAATCTCCCCCCGTCAGGGTCCTTAACTTCAATCACACCTGCAAAAGTCCCTGTAGCCAGGGAAAATAAAGTATTAATAGTCCCAGGTTCTGGGGAATGGGAGGCCCTTATTTGTTCTGCCACAGGGGCAGGAAGGGACCTCACAGTACTCAGTGTAGGAGACTAGAAAGGAAGGTGACTGTGACAGGGAGAAAACTAGTTCACAAAACTAGTTCACAAAGCCGTTTTTGCTTTTCCTCTTGGGCAGAAAGGCTGTTTTCCACCTTCTTCATACTTAGTTGTGATTCATGTGACTAAGTTCTGGCCCCTAGGGGTGCTGTATGCCTCTCCAGGCCTGGCCCCCAAACCCTCCCACTGCCTCCTCCAGCTCCTTTCTGTCCCCTGCCACCGATGTGGAGGGACCCAGCAGTGCACCCCGAGGCCCCAGGGAGAGTAGAGTCTCTAGCTAGAAGCAGCTGGGTTCCTTTGTGAACAATGCACCACAATTTGCATAAGAAACAAAGCTTTGCGTTAGCCCCTGACATTTGAGGGTGTTTGCCACAGGAGGGAGCCTACCTGACTAACAGGGAAATCTGGACCTGCGGGGTGCTGTTGTAGCAACAACAAATCTGATGTTGACTGTCTGGCCAGCGGGCAGTGAGGACCCTAACATTAGGGGCTTGAAATAGAGTAACCCAGGTTAGGAAGAGGAGAAAGCATCGTAAGCTATTGTCTGGAATAATTTGGAAGGCAGGATTCATGCCTGATTTTGTATAGCTGCAGGACAGTGATTGTTAACCCTGGCTGCCTATTAGACTCACTCCCACAGATTTTGACTTAATTGCTCTGTGTGTATGTGTTGGGGAGGGAGCAGGGAATGGCATTAGTATTGTTTTAACAGTTTTCCAGAGGATTCTAATGGGCAGCCAGGCTTGAGAACCAAAGTTCTAGGTCAGAGGTCAGCAAACTTTTTCTGCAAAGGACCAAATAGTAAATATTTTGAGCTTTGGAAACAACACTATCTCTGCTACAAGTATTTAATTCTGGTACAGCATGAAAGCTGCCATGACAATATGTAAGTAAATGGATGTGTCTGTGTTTCAATAAAACTTTATTTATAAAACAGGCAAGCAGCTGGATGTTACCTGTGGGCCATAGTTAGCTGATCCCTTCACTCAGATAGTGATTCTCAAAAATTTTTCGTCTCAGGGCTCCTTTGCCCTTTTAAAGATCACAAAAAAACGTTTGTTTATATGTTATATTTAGTAAGAATGACCATATTAAAATTAAAACTGAGAAGTTAAAATATTAATGAATTGAAAATAATTATAAATCCATTATGCTAACATAAATAACATTTTATAATTGTGTTTTATAAAAATTGGTAAAATAATTGGTATTGTTTTACATTTTTGCAAAACTCTATAGTGTCTAGCTTAATAAAAGACATCTAGATTCTCATTTGCTTCTTCATTCACTCTGTGATACATTATTTTAGTGAATGTTTATGAAGAAAATCTGGCCTCACACAGATGTGTAGGTGTTCATGTTAGAAGACCAATGTTCTTCTTTTGAATGAGTATTTTAATAGCCTTTCCAGAGAGCTGTGGATATTATTTGATACTACATAATAACTACCATGATAATTTTTAAAAAAGTTATTGCTGTGTGGAATCTGAAACCATAACAATAAACTTGCTATTACATAAAAATCCATTGGTTTACTTGCACTTTCAAGGATCTTTAACCTATTATTAAATAGGTTATTTTGTAATACCGTATATTGGTTACTTTGAAAATATTGTTTCATTGAGTTATAGCATTGGCACACTTCGTTATATAATATTTTTTTAAAATCACATTTATTAATATTACTACTGAGCTCTTCAGAAATGTCTTTAAGCATTTAGCAGCTGTTCAGCTCATGGGGGTGGACGCAAAGTTTCCAAAGTTCTAATTTCCATGTGAAGTTCCATGTTTTAGTGTCAGCAGAAAACACTGCCAGGTTGTCTGCCTTCACGTGACAGGCTCACTTCCTTTATTTTCCAAGAAATGGCTGTTGAATACCCAAGTCTGAAAAACACATTTTGTTTATCACTGTCTCTCAAGTACAAATGGCATTCCATGAGAGACAGATGCGTCTGGTTTGCAACTCAAACAATCGCGTATCGCTTTTTCTCCAGACAACCACTGTGTTTTGGTGGGCAGCAGAAGTGTTTTGTGTTCTTTCCTTCAGTCCCACAGAATAGTTAAAAGACATATACTCAAGGGTTCAAATTTAATAAAGTAAAAAATTTTACTGTTTCATCAAGGGCATTTTTAAGCCAAACTAGTTTTCTGTTTTTTGTTGTTGTTTTTTTAATTAAGTACATGGCAGCAAATATGATACAATGTCCAGTGATATAATGACATGGTTTAGTAATATTGTCTTGATTTGTGCTAAAGCACCAACCGTTTTACCCCCATTGTTTTTGTAGCATCAGTGCAAATGTTAACACAGGGTAAAAGGCAAATAACCTCCTTATCATTATAAAACTATTTTTGACCTTGTGGATCCGCTAAGTGGGTCTTCGCGATTCTCAAGGGTTGTGCCAACCGCACTTGAAGAACCGCTGCTTTAGGGGAAGTGCTTTAGAAGAATTAGAGTGTTAGTGTGTAATAGCTTTTATTGGCTTTCTTTGGTCAGGTGTTTCAAAACAGAGACACTCTTGGAAACAGCTGGCCAGTATTCAAGCTGAATTGAAAACAACAGGGAGAGTCCAAAGCCGACTGCTGCCGGATTCCAAATGGAGCCACAAGGGGCCAGTAAAACTTAGTTGGACAACGTGATTTAGTTCTGTGGCAAAGATCAGATGAAAGGCGTGGCCTTCCAATAAGAAATAACAATCAACTAATTGCAGCAACTTAGCTACTGTTGAGGAGAGACGGGGGAGGAAGGAGGGAGAGGAAAACCTGAGAATTATAGATGGAAGCAAATACAATAGAAGTCTCCCAAGCTGCTGAAGCACTTGTATTATGAAGAATTCCAAAAGAGACTAAATAATACTTTTGACTGAGCTATAACATCACCTTTTGGCTTGCAAACTTTCGGTAACACTCACTTCAGCTGTGACCAAAGGGAATAAATAGTAAGAACTCCTAACAGCTGATGGCCAAGGAGCACACAGACAAGGGAATTAATTATTCCCAGAGAGCAGAATGAAAGTTTAATCAAATGACTCACTCTCTCCCAGGGTAGGGGACTTCAGAAGGCCTGCCAAGCAGGATGTCAGAATTGCAGTGGACTAGTGAATACTACTTGTGTGCCATTAGTACCCTTTTAGAATGGGAGTTTTAATTGAATTTATTCTCTCCCTGCTCCTATTGCATATAAACTAAGCCCATAACAAGACTCTACCTTCTCTCTGCTCTCACCTGCCTGCCAGTGACAAGGGTCTGGTAGAGCCGGTGGGGTGGCCATTGGATGGAAGGAGCCTGGTCACCTGAATGGAGCTGATTGTGCCCAACAATGCACACTGGCTTGTGACATCAGCAACGAAAAAGTCTTTATTGTGCTAAACCAGGGAGATTTGTGTTACCACAGTTGTTACAAATGTTTTTGTTACAACATTGCAACTACTCTGGATAATGTAGATGCTATTTCATTGATCTAAACATAAGGAATTGAACTAAGGCAGTGGTAGAAAATATAAGAAATAAATTGTTTAGAGAAAGAATCAATAAGCTCTCATAGACTGGGGAGGATGTGAGAGCAGAATGAGGGTGAGAGCGAGGGGTCTGGGATAAGTTCTAGATTTCTGTCCTGGTTGGAGTGGGTCGAAGTTTTGAACAGTACTAGTAGAACAATTCAGTGAAGTGCAAAACGCAGTAGCAGTATGGGGTCTAAGAGCTTGAGACAGAGGTCTGGAAAGGAGGCACATATAGGGCATTCATTGGGATATATAGGTGGTTGAAGCTATGAGAAGGAGCAGTGGAGTATGGAATTTGTTGGGAAGACAATTCTGAGTGAGAATAGCACAGAGGTCATTTAATTAACAGCAGAGAGAATAGGAGTCTGCAAAAGAGAATAATAATAAGCACCCAGAAGAAAAGAAAAATGACAGAAAAGAGTAGGTCACAGAAACCAAGAAAACAGTTTGAAGAATTATGAGATGGTAAACAGTCAAATGTGGCAAAGAGATCAAATATAATAAGAGCCAAATATTTATTAGATTTTAAAATTAAGAAGGTATTGGTGACTTTCATGAAGATCATTTTAATGGAGCATTGATGTAAAATTCAGATCACGGTAGGATAAGTGCCTTATGATTTTATGGATGAAAAAACAGACTGAAGGTGTTAAATCTTGACCAAGGTCCATAGTAAATGTTGGCGCTTGGCTTTGAAATCATGGCTATTCGATTCTACCACCCAGGCTCCTCCATAATTCCAAACTAAATCTGAACAGTGCACTTAACCAAGGTGATGATTGATGATGGTGTGGCTAAAGCAGGATAAAAGAGAAGGCTTACAGAAATCATAAAGGCCAACATTTCTTTTCAGAGAGAAAGGTACAGAGAGGTTACTCATTTTCTAAAATATTTTCTGAAAGAGGATTCCTCACCCCTCATTTCTTCCCTCCCCACCTTCTGTTTCTTAAACTGATTCTCCTCATTTTATATTGGCAACTAGGAGTTGAGTTTTCTAATATGAATGGGTGCATCAGTGTTACATTCTTTCAAATTGGGTCATTTTGGGTTTAGAACACAGGGTGTATCAATCTGCTAAAATAATGTCTCAGTAAGATGACTGATAGAACTTTTTCTCTCTAAAGTTTTATAAAACTTAATTAGTAAGATCAAAGGCTACAAGAGTTTAACAGCCACCCTCACATTTACCAGATGCCTTGTTAGTAATTCAGTTTTAAAGTAGAAACCCTAAACCAGACAAAAAAAATAGAGCCAAATGTTTTTAGGAGATTTAACTTATGATTTTTTTCTTTAATAAATGTAATGAATAACCCTAAATGCTGTCCCAGAGCACTATTTCAAAATAAGCGCCTTAGTAAAATAAACAAGACATGAATCAACCTGAAAAAGCACTTATTCTTGAGAGCCAAGGTGCCTGCAAATCTTGTGTAGGAAATCTCACTTTCTTTTATTTCACATAGAAAAATTTTGTATGAAATAAAAGAAAGTAATTGGCATTACTTGAATCTATCATTCATTAAATTTTACTAGTTTTCTACAAAGGAAACTTTCTTGGCATATACTGATTTTATAATCTGGAATGCCTGCTAAAATATTTTTATTAAGATGTATTATTTTTAGTAATAAAGGATCTTCCAATTTGGGACTCAGAACATTCAATTTGGTGTATACATAAAGTCAAGAATAAATACAGTCAGCATATCAGAATTATTAAACATAAACCTTGATACTGCCCTACTTCAGTTGCAATTTTTGCTAGCATGATTCATTATTTATTCGTCTTGCATTTCTATAGCAACTATTTCTATCAAATTGATGCATTTGGATAAAGTGACCCAGTAGAAGAGAAAAGAAGCACTTGTAATTTTTTTGAAGGCTGTGTTGTAGTGATAAGAAATTGAGAAATAATCTGCTTTTATGCAAAACAATTAAAAATGTTTGCACACACGTTTGATGCATGTCCCATTTTAAAGACATCAAGCCCTTTCTGATTACCAATATTCTCTTAAAATAGAGTGGCAGACGATGATAATCTTCTCTTAAAAATTAGTTAATTGAGAGGAAACAATTTTAAAAGAAATAAGAAAGACCCCTCTCCAAGTTGAAAAACTATGTATTTTTTTATGTTGCATATGTGGATCTTTATAAGTATAAATATAAGTAGAAAAACGTAGCTACCATATACCAATTACACATGTTCCATAGGAAATAGGAAAATGGACATGCTCCACATTCTAAGGAATGCAATTTTGCAATGTATACTGCCACAGAAGAAATTTCAAGAGCCCTGGCCAGTTTGGCTCAGTGGTTAGAGCGTCGGCCCGTGGACCAGAGAGGCCCGGGTTCGATTCCCACTGAGAGCACGTACCTCGGTTGCAGTTTGTCCCTGGCCCTGGTTGGGGTCGTGTGGGTGGCAAACAGTCAATGTGTCTCTGTCACATTGATGTTTCTCTCTCTCTCTTCCTCCCTCTCTCCCTCCCACTCTATCTGAAGATACATGCAAAAATGTCCTTGGGTGAGGATAAAAAAAAATTTTTTTTCAAGAAGACAAAGTTCATAAAAAGTCAAAATTAAGTGAACTAAGCTTATTTTTGTTTCTCAACTCAGCTTCTTAACAACTTTAAAACATTTCTAGTTGTTTTCATCAAGACTTAAATGTATCTTATTCAAATAGTTGAGAGATCCCCAAACCTTCTGCTTATGAAATTGAATATCTTACTTAAGAAGTGTAATTTCTAGTGAGTATTTTTCAGAATCGATTATATGTCGGAAGAGTAGGATTGCAATGTCTGAATATCAGATATCAAGATTGTTTAACACATTTTTTAAAAAGACAATGAAAATTTTAAAAAAATATATTCATTTTAAGTTATACATTTCTGAAATTTTAAAACAATAAAAATGTTAGTTTTGCATGCAGGTAAAACAATTAGGCTAAAACTTTGCTTTTTAAATTACAATAGTTGCCTCTTTTGGTATTAGTTATATATAATAAGGCAAGTAAAAAAAATATTTGGTAATTTTATAATACTATTTTTAAAAATTTCTTCATTGAATAGGTATGAATTAATTTACTGTGACAATATTCCTGGATGCATAACAAAGGTTTAGTTACCCAATTCCTTCTAGAACTTAAGGATGAATACTTACTGTCCGGTGAAATAAGACCACTTGGTGTGCATACTGAGTAAAAAAGAAAACAAAAACAAACAAAACAAGAAATATGTGGCCAGTGAACTACAAAAACTACTCTTTAACTGGGTTGGGACCAAAGGTTGTGAGTGCTGTTGGCCACAACTATCTGAAAACAACCCAAAATGTCAAGCTGACCTCCAAATGGTTATTGGGTGGACACCAAGGTTCACTGGTTTGTTCTGGGTATGCATCAAAACGTTTGCCCGACACTGTTAGTTAGAGCCTTTTCTTCCATTAACATAGCTTAGAGAAGTGTTTCAAGTGTGACTTGCTCCGAATATTCACACTTCTATTCTTATCGTCACATTAAACCAACGAAAGCACTCTGTATCTGGAATGGATCCCTCTTCTTAAGTTCATATGGGGCTAAAGCCACATGACCTTCATTCCTTATGAATCATTGTTGGTAGCAAGAATACAAATAGTGTAAATTCAGAACTTGTGAGACAGAAAATAAATAAGGTCATTATGGGCTGTGATGCACTCAGGGGAAGACAGAAATCGGTGATATGAATAGTAACCAAGCCAGAGGGGAGTGGGAACAAGGCCCACAGGACTTCTCTGAGGAGAGAACATGTAAATCATGGTCTGCAGAATGAGGAATTCTGTGAAGGAGCAGGGAAAGAATCTGAAAGGGTAGAAATCTGAGGAGGAAGGAGTTGGTTCGGAACAGAGGGAAGGTAGCTTAAATTTCTCCAGAAAGAACTTTTCTGATTTAGATTATTTTGTATCCCGCTATCAAACAGATAGCCTCAGTTGTGCTACACTAACCAACCGTCCCTGGTCTTAGCCCCCCTAACCAACTGCATTTATTTCTCACTCACCCTGTGTGTCCATTGCAGGCTGGCTGGGTGCTCTGCCTTGCACCCTCTTCACGGCAGGACCCGCTGACCGAGCAGTCTCTATCTGGGACCCAGAGGTCACGGTGACAGAGGAGAAAGAGAAAGCATAGCACGTCCAGTTCAGGCTCTTAAACCTTCCACACACATCACTTCCACTCGCATCTCATTGGCCAATGCGGTGACTAATCTCAAGTCAGCAAGGAAATGGAACTCTCCCGTGTGCCTGGGAGAGGAGGAAAACTAACTGCTGATGAGTGGCAGTCACATCTCCTATGGGGGTCAGTGAACAAGAACAACCTGGAAGTGCATGTACGATGTGTGTGTGTGTGTGTGTGTGTGTGTGTGTGTGTGTGTGTGTGTACAACTTTTCCATGTCTCCAGGGAAAAGGTCCATTGCTTTAATCAGATTCTCAAAGGGATCTGGGACACAACAATGATTAAAAACTGCTGGACCAGTTGAAAACTCATGTAAACAGATAATTGCTCTACAAGGCAATTTGCAGCATGAGTGAGAGGCTGAAATGATTAAAGAATTATGTGTGTGCAGGTGCATGCTTGGTGATAGGGGAAAAGTTGAGCAAATCTGCAGACCAAAGGGTAGATGCCAGAGGAAAGAGCATGATGGATTAAAGAATCAGAGGTGTGCGGAAAAATGACCGATGAAACGAGGTCTCAGAAGATGCCCGAGGAGATGGTGTTCGATATTCTCTAGGAGTGGCAGCTTTGGGGGCTAGAAGAGGTAACACTCCTCTGGCAGGAGGAAGGGAGGAAAAAGATGGGTGTCCCCCTGGGTCAGGCTGCAGGTAGAGGGGAATGAGAGGACCTCTATGTTGCCTGTGATACACAGACAAGAACATCTCAGGATGAGCGGATCGTCGAGCGTGTTGATAGTTTGGAACAGCTGTAAGGGAAATCTGAAACAGAGCTGACTGGGGACAAATAGAAAAACTGCCAGTAGATGGAGGGTCCAGCTGAAGTTGGAGAACATAGATTTGTCACAGTGCCAGTAAGCAGAGTTAGGGGATTTGTCCTTATTTGTGCTCAGCTGCCTGGAAGCAGGAGCTGAGAAAATTACAGTTGGGCCGATCCAGGGCTGGGGATTAGCAGAGCAGGTGCAGCAACATGTTTTGCTGATAATATAAAGTCCAAGAATCTCTGACCAGAGAAAAAGACCTACTTTTGCCTTTAATTAAAAAAAAAAATAAGTTATCGGTAATGGTGAGAAGCAGCTTCACACCTATAGTTCTTCTGAGTTGCAGTTCTTTCCCCCTGTACAACTTGTCTTTGTTTTGAGTTCATAGCTGATATAACCAATATAGTTAGGGGTAAGTAGCCTAGCTTACGTTTTTTCTTGTTGTTTAAGTAAAATTAATCATGTCAAGCCACCTAAGATTTTTCTGTGTTCCTAATACCCCCTTATTCTAATAGTGGAACCTGACAGAAGAAAGGTAAAAGAAGAAAACAGTAAAGCTCAAAAAATGTAATTACATACTCTGAGACATCAATATAGAATTGCTGAGCTAAGCATCTCGCTATTAATTTGTACGTCATAAATTTTGCTGCCGTGAGTGATGCTAAGACATTGCATTTCGAGAAACCATTCAATGAAGACAAAAGCAAAACATCTGTAGTGGTTGAGCTCAGCGCAGACTGCAGTCTGACACAGCATTGTATGACAGCCTCTTTTCCCAGCAGCCTGCCAAGTCCCTGCGTCTCCCTGATTTTGATGAGGTTACATCATCAGCCTCTGGTAAAAATGGTGTTGCTGTTCATCAAGGCTGCCTATGCGCACTGAAGGCAAACACAGCCACAATAATAATCATTCTGGTTTCCTGAACGACTTTTCTTGAAGTCTGTCATTTTATTTTCCATCTCCTCAGCATGGAGGTTTTAGCTCTTAAGTATCTATGTGAGGTGAGCAAGCCAAGTTTATCATTTAGAATTATGTTTGAGGCTGAAATTAAATGTGACTTTTCACATCCTCCCTCAGCAGAGAGACGTTGGCAGGAGGTCACGTGAGTTACTCAGAGATTGTGGCTGCAAACGGCTCTTTCCCAGAAGACCCTCTCTGGGAATTGCAGTTGTTGATAACTAGCAGGTTTTATCTCCAGGAACGAAGATAAGTTTCTCTTCGCTTCTGGCCTGCCAACTTGTAGACTGTCTCTAGCGGAGGCAACGCTGCCAGGATGAATAGCTGGAGAATGTACTTGACTCTCTATTTATTTTAAAAGTATGATAATTTGAGGGAAAATTAAAATTGTCAGTTTTTCATTACACCCTATAGCTCTCGGTGCTGGTTATCTCATCAGACTACACAAATATACTTCTGCATAAAATTCTGTAAACAGATGGAAAAGCCAAGAAAAGGGGGAATTGATGTCTTGCCAAAGACCACACATTATGTTTCGGGCAGGGCTGGGCACCTGAACCCCTGACTGATCTAGCTGAGGTCTTCCTACTCTAGCCCAGAATCAGGAGCATGTGCATGGTGAGACCATGGAGTTATGCAAGGGGCAAGGACAGGAGATTTTACATATACTAACACTGACCTGCAATAAGCTGTAGCAGAGCCCCAGGGACTGTGAGCACTTTGAGGACAAGATGTGTCAGTTCATCTTTGCATTCCGGGCTCCAAGCTCAGTGCCTGGCATATCAGGAGATACCCAGTCAATGGTGAATGAATTCTGTTGAATAAATTCAGAGCCTTTAAAAACGTAAATCAGATAATCCCATTTCTCTGCTTAAAATGCTGCAGTGGCTTCTCATTTCTCTCAGAATAAAAGCCCTGACCTAGGTGATGGGTCTTTGCTACCTCTCAGACTGCATTTCCTACTCTCCCTTCCCCATCCTCTTCCCACATACCCCTCTTTGGCTCCTTCTCCACAGGAGGCCTCTCCCTTTGCACTGGCTGTTCTATAAGCCTGGGCTCTGGCTCTGCATGCATAAAAGACCACCTCCCTTACCTCCCTCAAGACTTTACCCAAATGTCACTTTTTATTAAGGCATATTCCTACTGCCCTTTTAAAAATCACAGCCCTTTCCCCAGACCCCCTGCCCACCCACACTCCTGATCCCCCTTAGCCTGCTCTCTTTCTTTCATGACATTTATCACCTTCTAACTCTAATTTACTATGTTGTTTACTTATTTATCATGTGGCTGTTTTATTGTCTGTCTTCCTTTTGCTAGGATGTTAGCCTACAAGGGTGAGGATTTTTGTCTTTTTTTTGCTCACTGGTATCCCTTGTGTTTCAACCCTGAGAGGATTCTTTGTAAATAATTGTTGAATGAATAAATTAGTAAAACTGGATTAGGGAAGCAGGTGAGTGGATGAGTCGGAAAGTGCAAAGCAGCCACGGTTAAAGTCAGGTGTAAAGGTGAATGAACCATAACTCCTGCTAAATTCATAGAGGCAAACATTCATTTTCATATTCAAAAAGCTCTTGCAAGTCAAGATAAACCTGGCCAACTTTCAGAGTCAAAGCTAAAGACATTCAGCCTGTTAATTGTCAAGCTCTCTTGTTAACAATCTGTGGTTCAGTCCCTGATGAATTCAGACAAAGAGCATGCGTGTGAATTGGTATAATACTTTCCAAAGTGAGTATGAAGCCCTCTGTGTTAGGATTGCTTTGTAAGTATTAAGATTCCTGAGCCTCATCTAGTTTGCTGAATAATCTCTAAGGGTTAGATACCCAGGTAATTTCAATGCATGCTAAAATTTGAGAATTTCTAGTATATACCAAATCTATAGAAAATGATGAAACTATAGTAGAACAGGATCTCTCCGACTGTAGTATAATTATTTCACAGGATGCTAATAAGATTGCTGGTTTTTTAAAGTGTTACTTGAACTAATAGATTAGGATAACTCTGAGTTAAATTAATTTTAAAAAATATGTGACAGGAGCCCAGTCAGTGTGGCTCAGTTGGTTGTGCATCATCCCATGTACCAGGGGATCGCTATTTCGATTCCCAGTCAGGGCACATGCACTGGGTTGCAGGCTGGATCCCCAGTAGGGGGCAGGCAGGAGGCAGCCAATGGATGTTTCTCATCATGTTTCTAGCTCTCTCCCTCTCCCTTCCTCTCTCTGAAATCATTAAAAATATATTAAAAAATAGTTAACAGACACTGGCCTGTATATATATATATATATATATATATATATATATATATATATATATATCAAGAATTCTCAGAACCTTTGATAAGCTGGCATGATTGTGAATTCCCAACAGCAGGATATAGTATGTAGCATCCCAGATTTACTTCATCATGTGCATCTCTTTTTTGGCATCTCTTATTAACTTTTGGGGAGAAATTTATCTTTAAAGAAAAAGTCTGGGCATTTCTGTTACAGATACTATCTAAGATTCGTTCCTGATTCTGTTTTCTTTTTTGTTCCCTCCCTTAGTTTGTAATCTAAGTGGGGCTTTTTACACCCCTGAGAAAGAGTTATGAAATAGTATATATGTACTTCATGGTTCCCAGGACTCAACCTTACAATGAAAAAGGTCGTGTGTGTGTGTTTGGTGTGCGTGTGCATGTGCATATGTGTGTGTGTGTGTGTGTGTGTGTGTGTGTGTGTGTGAGAAAGAGAGAGAGAGAGAGAGAACAGGAGGAATGCCAGTTCTGAGAGCGTGCACAGAATAGCCTGTATACAGCATACCTGAAGGAGTGGGTTTGCTTGTTCAAGTCACATTTGGTAGATTAGTAAGTAGGGCTCTGTCCTTTTTGGGAGGCATTATGCGTCAGTGGGAGGCACACAGATAACATATCTCACTGGGTATAAGTACACGTGGCCGGGTTCTCCCGTATTGATCACTGCTCATCTATTCCTTATGTCGCTTTCCGTTCCTTTGGCATGGCCCCTGGAAACAAGATCGGTATGTGCCTGGAATAAACAGCCTTCTCCCTCTTCGAGAGGCGTTCGTGGTCCACAGCACATTACATCCTTCCGTGTAATGGAAGTACCCACACATGGGCAATCGCTGTCGGCAGACGTAATGAACCAAGTGGGAGGTAATGAGAAGTGACTGTCACGCCATCTCTAGGGCTCCATGCCTCCCGCCACACAATTACGCCGTGACCCTAGAGAAACGGAGAAGACGGCAACATTCTCCCCCTTCCTAATGGTCTTAAAATCAGCCCTAGCTTACCAGGGGGAGCTGAAGTGCGGCATGATTCATCTGCCAGTCCAGAGGATGTCCACGGAAATGTGATTATAACGCGGGAGGCAGCGCACCACACCATCCTACACTGTTTCCTCAGTGCTGACCTGGCCTCTTGCCTGAAAGATGCCAGCGACTAAGACAGTCCTTTCCTGCTCTCCTCTGGCATGCGTTTTGGGGTGAGAACTGTTACTTCTTTCATAGCAGGAGAGTCTAGGGAGCAGGCTGGTGGGCAGAGCCGAGGAGTACACGCTGAAGCTTTATCCAAAAATGCTCTCTTAAATAATGATGATACATTCAGTGATAACAGCTCCTGGATGCTGTGCCTCACCCATCTTATTTCGGAGTTTCATTTCACAGAGAGCATTGATTACGGTGACCATTTCCACGGACTCATTCTTGTGTTGAAAGGGAGAAGGCGGGGCTGCGGGAAAGGTAGTGGGCTGCCCGCAGAGTCAGCTTTAGAGGGAGAGCATCCAGAAAGAGCGAAAAGGTGGAAGCCTTTTAAAATTCTTTTCATTGTCTTCGTTTTGCTCTTATAGCTGAGGCTTGCCCATTCTCCGAGGGAAGTCTGCCAACCGCTTGCTGAATAGTGAATGGGAACAAGCTGGGCTGCTGTGTTGCTTGGCAAAGAGACAATCACCGTGCAGGCTGGCTGCTGGCTGGGCGGCCCCATTTTCCACTCGTCTGCGCCCGGCCTGCAGAAAGCCCCCAGGTGGCATTAGGGAGAATTAGCGTGGAAATCGCAGGGCCTGCTAATTTCTCACCACTTCATTAGCTGACAGGCCAACGGAAGCGCGCTCCTGCCATTCACCTCACGTCTGGGGCACTGGCACTTCTCATCAGCGGAAGCAGAGTTCAGTTGTGTCCTGTTGACATGCTTGTGACTTTCGGTCCCCACCTCCCCCATCAGTTGTGCTAGTTTATTCTCTGACCCTGCTACTAGCAATTACTTCATTGGACGTCCCTGCAACATCTGCCTGAAATCGTTTTGGTTCAGACTCGGTTTAGTGTCACCAGGAAAAGGTGGAAAAGGCTTTTCCATGTCTTTGTACAGAGTGGGTTCAAAGATATGCCACAAAGAAAGGAAAAAATGAAACGGTTCCCTGTATTTTAAAGGACTCTGCCTCACATCATTACTAACAGCTCATAATTTTTGAGCACTTACTATGTGCCAGGTATTGTTCTAAGCACATTCCAGGTCATTGTATACTCATTTCTATTTTATGCAGGAGGAAACTGAGGCAGAGAGAGGTCGAGTTTGTTGACTAGGACCCACAGCACTTGAATATGGGAAGTCTGGATTCAGAGCCCACACTCTTCAAGTACAGGGATATTTTGCCTTAATTCATCAATTACTCTGTTAATTCCTGGATCAATTAAACAAAAATCAATGAAGCGTCAGCTGTGTATCCCTAAATATGCCAGAGTTTAGCATAGTAAAGTTTAGCCATCAATCCTTTTATTTCCATTTCCATCAGCCAGAAGGTAGTTGCTGAGCACCAGCTGTGTCTCCAGGGTTGTGTTCATGCAGATACAAGAGAGATGCAGGGTGTGACCTTGCCATTGAGAAATGTACAGACACGTGGACCAGGGGTCTACAAACTTTTCTCTAAAGGACCAGGCAGTAAATGTTGCTGTCAGTGAAGGTCACCCAGTCTCTGTCCCAATTAGTGTGAAAGCAGCCGCAGCCACTACCTGAAATGAAGGAGCATGTCTGCATGCTAACAAGACTGCAGAAATCAGCAGCAGGCCATATGAGCTCATGGGCTTCCTGGTACAGAGGATAAAGAAGCCCTAAGAGAACCACGTAGAACAGTAAACAGTGACAATGACCGAAAGCAGAGCTGTGTGGTACTGCCTGTCTGGCGTGTGAGGTGCACAGGTGAAATCAAGTGTCAGGTGGCAAAGACACCAGTGTAGTGTGCATTTTAGTGAATAGGCGGATGGCTTCTGGAGATGGGGCATGAACCTCCCCGAAAGGATGGGAACTATGTGATACACAGCTGTGAAGTTGTGAGATAGATTTCATGAGCCAGTTCATAGTTCTTTCTACTCTGTGTAGTGGGCAAGTTGGCTGCCTTGTTTTCTTTTCCCCTTCCTTGCTAACAGAACCCTGAATTTGTTTGGTACCTGATGTGTTCAGCTCCAAGCAATGACACATCATTGATGAAAATCAATCTTAATAATTATATCCTCTAATTTCCCAGCCATGTGACCTAATTCTGATGAAAAGTAGAGGTGCCTGTTGGGTGAGGTGGAGTGGTATGTTTGGGAACCCTTTTGCTTTTCTCATCAAAGGGACAGACAAAGCTCATGCCACATACCCTTCATGTTTTCCTGTCACAGTGTGAACATGAACATGAACTGGGGCAGCCTTTTGGGGGCCACTGTGTTGTGGATGGGGAATGGGGCAGAGAGAAAGAGCCACTGAGCAGCTGCACAATGCCTGCCTGCGTCTGGCCTTATTAAGTGTTAACTAAATGTATTTTTTTTATCAGTGTCATTTACAACAAAGTGTATATATTGTTTCAAGTCACTCTTAGTTGAGTAATAAATGTGTCTTTTAAAATATTCCAGCAGAACTAACTAGAGTTTATGTAATCCTAGAAGTTTCCCATTTTCTTAGATATTTCAGAAAATTGTGCTAAATCAGATTTATTTCTAATAGTTTTCACGTTCTTGGTAAGTTCCTTCTCCACAATATGCTAATTAGGACAAAAAGAGTGTATTGCAAAAGAGTATTAGCCCATTTCAACTTAACATTATTAACTTAAAGATTATTAATTTAAATATTAGTGTATGTCTTAAAGTATGTACACTAAGGGGTCAATAGCAATTGTGCCTGGGTTATTGATTCTCTTTAGGTGTCAGAATTAGGAATGTGGTTTTTTGTTTTGTTTTGCTTTATTTTTCTAACTATTATAGAGAAATATATATAAACAGAACAAAAGTTTAAAATGGCACCGACAAAAAACAAACTAATTTTGTGTTAAGGCAAGCTTCATTTCTGGCTGACACTCTTTTCCTCTCCTTGTTTTCCCTCTGGCTTTCTAACCTCAGCTCTTATCAATTTTCTTTCCCATATTATTGTTTTTTTGTTTGTTTCATAAACTCCGTCTTTCTGTACATTTTCCCTTTTCATGTAGTACATAGAATGATATTGTAAGTGTAAAGCATGTCCTTGAATTCCAAGTCACGTGTTACTAAGTTTCACCCAATCTTCTCTTACAGTCATTCATTTAGTGGGTGTGGCCGAGTGGCTGTTCTGTACCAGCCTCTGTTCTGTGTGAGATAGAATGAGGGGGAATGTGCACTCGGAACTTTGTGCTCTTCTCTCTTACTCCTCCTTGCTTTGGGCAGTCACACATTTCTTATTCTGTAAGAACGATATCAATGCTACATCCTCCATGAAACCTGAAGTGACCCACTCATTGAGCTATTAACTTACTCTTCTATGTTTCCATCATGCTATTGTTCCTACCAGTCTTTGGTTATTGTCGTATGGATGGCATATTATGTTTATTGGTATACTTCCTTGTCTGGGCTGTGAATTCCCTAGTGTCCAGCCCTGTGTTGCTTCTTTAAACAACCATGCCTTTATCTACAGTAAGGGTGACAGCCCACAGAAATGACATGCTCAGATACATGCTCTCTGTGCAGAAGGTCCTGAACTTGACCTATACTTTGTCACACCATATCCTGTCAATTTTCCCAGATGTCAATAGACACCAGTGCCACTTGTTCTTTCTTTTCTACTCTCCATTTCTCAGGTATGCTTCATCCCTTGTCTTTTCTAGACCTCAGCTGTGTCCCCTCCTCAACTCTCTTACTTTGACAGTGAGGCTCAGATCCTGGAGAGGGACCTGCATACAGACTGACTGTATTTCACACTCAGCAAGTCTGTAATTAATAATGCATTTAATAAATAGGTGAATGAGCAAGTGAATGTTCATAGAAAACACATTTAAAAACTTGATGCTTTCAACAGTAAGTCAGGAGTAAAAGAAACTCAAACTACCATTGGCTGCTGGTGGTATTTACAGAAGTGTGAGGCGGCCCACAAATACAGGTGTGAAAAGTCCTTTGTGGCACACAAGGCTGGTGTTCTCCTGAGCACCCAGCCCCTCTGTACCTCATTCTTGTTGGTGTAGTGACCCTTTTTAAATAAGGGAAGGGGGAATGGGAATAAGAAAAATGCACAACTTTTTTTCTAATTCATGTTAGATCAGGAAATTGTGGCAATTTTTGGAATGTCAAGAGTAAAAATAAGAAAGAAAAATTAATCCTGTTAGCCCAAAATGGGAAGCTGTCACCACCAAAGCTGTAACTCTCTAAACGAATGTAACACCTCTGAAAACTCTCACGACTGTGCCAAGTATTTACATGTTCTCTGTGAATGTGGCATTGAGCAGCAAGCAGTTTTGGTCGAGAAGCACACCATCTGCGTGATGATCCAGCCCTTGCTAGAGCACTCTGAACTCAGCAGTTGTACGACAGATGCATCTAAATATACAGTATTCCTCCTTGAATAGTTCAGAATGGGTGTGAGGAAGTGAGGGAAAACAACCAGCTTCCTTGAAACTCAGACTCCCTCTGACATCTTTCCAGACATCTTTCATAACCATACTACACGCAACCCTGGAAAATAACCTTTCCATAATAGATTTACAGATAGTTAAACAGGTCAGCTTGACCCAGAACATCAGCAATTGCCTTCACAGTCATTAAATGAGTCACTCAATCTGGAAGGTGAAACCAGATCACTGTTTGGTTTTCATTTCAGTGAAAGTCTGTGTAGTTGTGGGAAAAACAAGTCTACAGAGGCAGATGTATGCACTCCAGACAGATGAATGCAAATGGTTTCACTAGACTTCCTCACTACCTATTAGCTGTGTCTCTTTGGAAAAATAACACTAGATGGTTTTGATGAAAATACAAAATCAAGAATGAAAGGCTGCATTCCATCCTATCCTTTATATTTTGCTTATTTAAACATTCCACAGGCATTCATCAAGGTATTTTACTTGGGCCTTAGTTCATCCTAAATGCAAGAATGAAATCAAAAGTTGCATTCATCAGAAAAATAAATAAATAAAAATAAAGTTGCATTCATCAGAATGTACATATTAGTCAAGGCTGTTCATCCCTTCTGAATAATGTCCTCATTTGTCTCCAGTTGATGAGATGACATCATGTTCTTTTAGGCTGGTCATAAGCCATGCTGGCAAGGGATGGACATTTCTTACATAAATGTGACAGCCTTTTTGCCTTGCACACAGTCCCTTCTCCTGTTTTCCCAGGAGGTATCAGTGTCTGGGAGGTAAAGGCAGGGTCAGCGTTGAAAAAGAGCACACTCTAGGAAGAAATTAAAAACAAAACAAAACGAAAACAATTATTTTAGCACTCAAATTAGGTCAGGAACTGGCAAAATTTTTTGGAATGTCAAGAGTAAAAATAGGAAATAGAGAATTAATCCTGTTAGCACAAAATGAAACACTATTGCCATAGAAAATAATGACAACATGGTTATCATACCTGAACAGGAAGAGATGGAGCCTGGATACTATGAAGAATCTTCATCTGCCTCGGTTGGATAATAAATAGGTTCATCTTCTCTACTTGTGATTTTAAATCATCAATAAATCACTATACCTCACATGGACCTATGTATTCTTAGTGCATTTCTTACTTTTTTTTTTTTAAACTTATCTTTATTGTTGAATGTATTACAGATGTTCCCCCTTTTTTCCCCTATTGAACCCCTCCTCTCCCAATCCTGTACCCCTCCTGCCTTCCCCACACTATTATCTGTGTCCATTGGTTATGCATATATGCACAGAAGTTCTTTGGTTTGTCTCTTCCTGCCCTTCCTCCCCACTTCCCTTTGAGGTTCATCAGTCTAACAACAAATTTGTACTTCTTAAGTTCTTCATTTTTTTCACCCATCTCCCCAGCTCCCTCCCATCTGGCAAGCAACAAAAAGTTCTCTGTATCTATTAATCTGTTTCTGTTCTGCTTGCTCATTTTGTTTGTAGATTCAATTATTGATAGGTATGTACTAATTGCCATTTTATTGTTTATATTTTTGTTCTTCTCGTTCAAGAAGACCCTTCAACATTTCATGTAGTCTGGTTTGGTGGTGATGAACTCCTTTAGCTTTTTCTTATCTGGGAAACTCTTTATATGGCCATCTATTCTAAATGATAGCTTTGCAGGATAGAGTAATCTTGGTTGTAGGTCATTGTTTTTCATCACTTTGAATATCTCTTGCCACTCCTTTCTGGCCTGCAAAGTTTCTTTTGAGAAATCAGCTGACAGTCTTATGGGAGCTCCTTTGTAGTTAAAGGACTGCTTTTCTCTTGCTGCTTTTAAGATTCTCTCTTTGTCTTTAACCTTTGGCATTTTGATGACAATGTGTCTTGGTGTGGACCTCTTTGGGTTCATGTTGTTTGGGACTCTCTGTGCTTCCTGGACTTGTATGTCTGTTTCCTTCACCAAGTTAGGGAATTTTCTGTCATTATTTTTTCAAATAGGTTTTCAATTTCTTGCTCTCTCTCTTCTCCTTCTGGCACCCCCATAATGTGAATGTTGGCACGCTTCAAGTTGTCCCAGAGGCTCCTTATACTATCCTCATTTTTTTTGGATTTTTTTTTTTTCTTTATACTGTTCTGATTGGGTGTTTTATGCTTCCTTATATTCCAAATCAATGGTTTGCTTCTTGGCTTTACCTATTCTACTATTGATTCCCTGTAAATTATTCTTTATTTCAGTTAGTGCATCCTTCATTTCTGACTGGTCCTTTTTTATGTTGTTGATGTTCTCACTAAGTTCTTTGGAGGTCTCCTTAAGTTCCTTGAAGTTCTCACTAAGTTCCTTGATGATCCTTATAACCAGTGATTTGAACTCTGCATCTGACTGATTGCTTATCTCCATTTTGTTTAATTCTTTTCCTGGAGTTTTGTTCTTTTCTTTCATTTGGGACATGTTTCTTTGTCTCCTCATTTTGGCTGCTTCCCTGTGATTGTTTCTATGTATTTGGTAGAGTTGCTATGTCTCGTAGGCTTCATAGGGTGGCCTATTGTTGTAGGTGTCCTGTAGGGTCCAGTAGCACAGCCTCCCTGATCACCTCAGCTGGGCCCTCGAGGTGCACCCATAGTGTGGATTGTACACCCTTCTGTTGTAATAGAGTCTTGATAGCTGTTGGCACGTCAATGGGAGGGATTTACTCAGGCTGATCAGGTGTAAGGACTGGCTGTGCCCACTGATTACTAGCCTCTGACTACCTTTGAGGATCAGCTGTATAGGGGCCCACCACACAGAGCAAGACTTACTTCAGGAGGCCTCTGGTACCCACTGAATCCATTCCTTGAGTGTGTCACTAGTGGAGGTGGTTGGATGGTGGTGCTTCGATGTGTTCTGAAGCTGTCCATTTGGTGTGCTGGCTCTGGGGCAAGGTCCATCACTGCCTGTGTTCTACCTGGGGCCACCTGGCATAAGCTACAAAGTGATCTGCTGATGGTTGCTTCTTGTGCTGAGCTTGGAGGAGCCCAGCAAAAGCCAAGTTGTGAACCAAGGCTGGCTGCTCCTGGTACCAGGCCTGGGCCACTTAATGAGAGGTATGGGGCTCCCTGAGACCAGATGCTGCTTTTTTGAGAGATCTTAGGAAAATCTTAAGCGGGATCAAAGACAGGCCAATCCTATGGTAAAGCCATTGGAAACAGCTTGGGTGGGCCCAAAATTTGGGTGGGGCAGGGCCTCAGGGTATCACCAGGGCAGGACAAACAGTATGAGCCAGGGTGCTGGAGTCCCAGATATGGCTGCCATCTGCTGCCCTGGGGAAGGGCTCACCAAAGGAACAAGGGCCTCTACCAGCACATCTGTCCAGGAGAAAGCTGCCCCTCCTGTTCTTGCCCCGATGCCAAACAACTCAGTGCTTCCCCGTATGTCTCTGGTGCCTTTCAAGCTGACTCCCCTCTGCGCTTGAGCTCAGAGGGAGCAAGTCTGAATAAGTCATGCACAAGCTTTTTAATAGGAGCTTCCTGGGACTCCAGAAGCCTCAGCCTTCCTCAGCCTCAGTACTTGCTGGTTTTTATAGTCAGTAGTTATGGGAGCTTCTCTTTCTGGCTCTGGAACCCTGAGTTGAGAGCCTGGTGTGGGACAGAGACCTATCACTCCTCAGGGAGGACCTTTCCAGCCGAGGTGTTCCCCCTGATTTTTATCCGCCACACGAGGGTGTGGGACCAGCCCATCTGTGCCTCCACCCTTCCTACCAGTCTTGATGTGGCTTCTTCTTTAATTTCGTAGTTGTAGGACTTACCTTCAGCTCAATTTCAGGCAGTTATAAATGATGGTTGTTTTTTAGTTTAGTTTTAATTTTGATGTGGTTATGGGTGGAGGCGAGCCCGTATTTACCTACGCCGCCATTTTGACCAGACGTCTCTCTCTTTCTCCCTCCCTCTCTTTCTTTTCTTTTCTTTTCTTTTCTTTTCTTTTCTTTTCTTTTCTTTTCTTTTCTTTTCTTTTCTTTTCTTTTCTTTTCTTTCTGTTTTGAGTTCATTTCATTTTTTTAATTAAATTTATTAAATAAGATCATATAGGTTTCAGGTATAGATTCTGTGATGCTTGATCTGTATATTACATTTTGTACCCACCACCTGAAGTCAAATCATCTTCTATCACCATATATTAGCCCCCTTTAACATTTACTACCCCCCTTCCCTCTCATAGCCACCATAGTGTTGTCTCTGTCTATGATTTTCAGTTTTATATCCCACATATGAGTGAAATCATATGGTTCTTAGCGTTTTCTAACTGACTTATTTCACTTAGCATTTCACTTATTTCAAGCTTCATTCATGGTGTCTCAAATGGCAGTATTTCATTTTTTCTTATGGCAGAGTAGTATTCCATGGTGTATATGTACCACATCTTATTTATCCAATTCTCTATCAAAGGACACTTTGTTTGTCCATGTCTTGGCCACTGTGAGTAGTGCTACCATTAACATAGGGGCGCATCTACCTTTGCAAATAAATGTTTTCAAGTTTTTGGGTAGATACCCAGAAAAAGGATTATTAGGTCAGATGGTAACTCTATTCCTAATGCTTTGAGTAACCGCCATACTGGTTTCATAGTGTCTGTAGCAGTTTACCCCCCCCCCAGCAGTGAATGTGGGTTCCTTTTTCTCCACAACCTTTCCAACTCGTGTTATTACTTGTCTAGTTGATAATAGTCATTTCAACAGGTGTGAGGTGGTAAGACCTTGGTCTTAAAGAAGAGTTTATGAATTTGATCCCAAAAGCAAGAGAAGTAAAGGCAAAAATAAATAATTGGGACCATATTAAATTAAAAAGCTACTGCACAGCAAAAGAAACCACCAACAAAAGAAAAAGAAAAAGGCAACCAACCAAATGGGAGGTGATATTGGCAAACAACAGCTTTGACAAGTGGTTAATATCCAAAATATAAAGAACCCATACAACTCAACACCAAACAAACAATGCAATTTAAAAAAGGGCAGAGCGTCCTGGCCAGTTTGGCTCAGTGGTTGGAGTGTCAGCCTGCGGACTGAAGGGTCTTGGGTTTGATTCCCGGTCAAGGGCACATGCCTTCAGGGTCATGCAGGAGGCAGCCAATTGATGTGTGTCTCTCACATCGGTGTTTTTCTCTCTCTCTTCCACCCTCCCCTCCACTCTATGTAAGGATTAATGGAAAAATATATTCAGGTGAGGATTAACAACAACAAAATAAATAAAATTAAAAAAGGCAGAGGATCTGAATATATACTTCTCCCAAGAAAACATACAAATGGCCAACAGATATATGAAAACATGCTCAACTTCACTAGCTAATAGAAAAAATGCAAACCTTAATGCATTGTAAATCAAACTGTTTATGTAGACAGAGGCCCTGCAAAAAAATATTTGCCAGAGACCCCATACACTCAAGATATTGCCCTGACCTAGAGAGCCAGATTGACGTTGAACTATATTTGGCAGTCCATAGGTAAATACTGAGAGGATGTTTAACAATGTAACAAGCAGATTTTATTTCAGAATTGTGTATGCAAAGAGACCATGTAGGATGATTTCGTGGGTGTGAAAGGAAAGATCACAGGTCTGTGAAGGTTAGATCAGTGCAGTTGTCCACATGAGGGCTGACTCACAGTGACAGTAGAGGGGCTGACGTTTCAAACTTAGAGCACAAAGAACATGCACACGTGATGGAAAATGCATTTAGAATTTTATACTTTGGAACATTGGTTATTTAATTTGAATTTTAAGAATGATTACACTAGTGGGAAGTCTAAATGTTACTTGCACTGAAATCCAAAGGTCTTTTGGCTACAATCTCTCAGAAACATTACTTTAATCTTTGATTAATCAGAAAGCTTATTTAGACTTTCAGCAGAGCTCTCCCAACCTGCCTTTATCTAAGCATTTCCAAATCAGTTTCCCAAAACAAGTAGGAGAGAAAGGGTCTGGCTTTTCTGTATTTAGAGATACTTCCATCCTCTTTTATCTACAGCACAACTTTGACAGGCAACAGGAGACTCTCGGTGTATATATATCTCCAGGCAGTTTTGGTGTTTCTGGCTGGTTTCTGCTGAGGAAGATAACATTCATACCATATCGCCAAATGATTACTCAGATAACACTCCTCTACTCTTCTGCTTCCCCCAAATGGAAACAGGCCCAATCAGTATTCATGTGTGCATAAAGAAACATTGCTAAGAGTGAAAGAAATTTACCCTGGGCTGTGTGTGTGTGCGCACATGTGCACGACGCTCCAGATTCTCACCAAATGGAAAGGACTGACACTGGAGAACAAGTCAATATAAAGCAAGGGCATGGGGAATAAAAATGATTATCAGTGCTTATCAAAATCCGACTAATAGTTATGCTGTTGTGATAAAGCTTCAGACAGTCTTGGTGGCTAAGATTCTCATATCATGCTTATTTTCTTAACTATGCTGTAGGTTTTCATACGTGATGACTGATTTGGCAAAAGCCTGTGAAGTACTGCAAGATGATTATCGCTACTTAGAAGAATGTCAGTAAAAGGATTATATTAATAAATAATCATAATAACCCTGGCCAGTTTGGCTCAGCCGGTACAGTGCTGGCCCAAGGACTGAAAGGGTCTCGGATTCGAGTCCCAGTCAAGGGCACGTACCTAGGTTATAGGTTTGATCCCCACTCCCAGTTGGGGCCCGCTGGGAGGCAACCAATTGATGGCTGTCTCATATTTATGTTTCTCTTTCTTTCTGTCTCTCCCTCCCTCCTTTCCTCCCTCCCCTTCACTCTATCTAAAAAAATTAATGAAAAGATACCCTCAGGTGAGGATTAGCAGAAATAAAGAAATAGATCATAATATATTAGGTTATTTTAGATTTTTTAAATTTAGTAATAGGTTGATGTGTTAAAGTTTTAATGTTGCTTTGGGAAGAATTAATAATAATAATAATAGTAATAATAATAATAACTGTATAACTTTTTCTTAAGTGTATAAAAACTTTTTCCTAATACTTTCCTCATTACATGTCCAATTAAAATAATAATGCTTTGATAAGGAAATTGAAACATGGAAATCAAGTAATTTTTTTACAGTTATTTAATATCAAAGGCAGAAATATAAGTAAAGCCTCCAGAGCCTTTCTACTAGATCACACTATTTCTGTATTCACTTTGATTCTCAAGTCAACTTAAAAAAATGTATATGTAGTAGATCATATTTAACAGACAAAAATCAGAATAAATTTGACGTAAATGTAGGAGCCCTCAAATATAGTCATCCCACTGTTCAAATTCTGTAATTACTAAGAAATAACATTTGTGTGTGTTCATTTTCAGTTTCTCTCTTTTTTCCCCCCTTTTTATTATTTTTTATTGTTTACAGATGCCCCTTCCCCCTTTACCCATCTCCACCCAGCCCCCCCTTCCCTCTGGACATCACCACACTGTTGTCTGTGTCTTTAGGGTTAGGCACATATGTTCAAGGGCTAATCCCTTCACCTTCTTTCATCCAGCCCCTCCCACCCCCTCACTTCTGACCTTTGTTAGTCTGTTCTATGTATCCATGCCTCTGTTTCTATTTTGTCTGGTCAGTTTATTTTGTTCCTTAGATTCCACATGTTAGTGACGTCATATGGTGTTTTTCTTTCTTTGACTGGTTTATTTCACTAAGCATAATACTCTCCAGGTCCCTCCATGCTATCTCAAAGGTATGAGTTCCTTCTTTTTTACAGCCGTGTAATATTCCATTGTGTAATTGTACCACAGCTTTTTTATCCATTCATCTACCCATGGGCATTTGGGCTGTTTCCAGATCTTGACTATTGTAAATGAACATAGGAGTGCATATATTCTTTTGAATTAGTGTTTCAGGATTCTTAGGATATAGTCCCAGAAGTGGGATTGCTGGGTCAAAAGGCAGTTCTATTTTTAATTGTTTGAGGAAACCCCATATTATTTTCCACAGTGGCTGCACCAGTCTGCATTCCCACCAACAGTGTACAAGGTTTCCCTTTTCTCCACATCCTTGTCAGCACTTGTTGCTTGTTGATTTATTGATGGTAGCCATTCTGGTAGGTGTGAGGTGATATTTTATTATGGCTTTAATTTGCATATCTCTGAAGATTAGTGCCACTGAGCATTGAAAGGGTTAATAATGTTTTAAAGGGTAAAGGTAAAAGGTGGAAACTGTGGAAATTGTGTTTCTTACAGGACCTTTGCTCAGCCTTTTGTTGAGTACAGATAAGGTTTATCTGGATTATCTGCAAGGCAATGGATAACCCAGCAGATACCAGACCAGCCCTACTGCAAGGTGGACAATGGGCCAGATAAAGTACATCAGCAGGAACTGCTGGAAGCTAAAAGTAGGACATATAACCGACACCCCAACCCTAATTCAAGGCTGAATCCTTCTTGGCTCAGCCCGCCTGCACCCAGGCACATGCAATAAAGCCACTTTGCTCTACTTAGCCTTGTATTGTGGGTGTGATCTCCTCCCGGCTCAGACCTTTTAAACATCTTTTCATATGTCTATTGGCCATCTGTATGTACTCTTGGGAAAAGTGTCTATTCAGGTCCTTTGCCCATTTTTTAATTGGATTGTTTGTCTTCCATGTGTTGAGTTGTATAAGTTCTTTATATATTTTGGAAATTAACCCCTTATCAGATGTCTCACTGGTAAAATGTTCTCCCATACAGTGGGTTCCCTTTTCATTTTATTGATGGTTATTTTTGCTGTGCAGAAGCTTTTTAGTTTGCTATAGTCCCATTTGTTTATTTTTTCCATTGTTTCTCTTGCCTTAAGAGATATATCAGCAAAAATATTGCTATGAGAGATATCTGAGATTTTACTGCCTATTGTTTCTTCTAGAATTTTTATGATTTTGTGACTTATATTTAAATCTTTTATCAATTTTGAGTTTATTATTGTGTATGGTATAAGTTGGTGGTCTAGTTTTATTTTTTTGCATGTAACTGTCCAGTTTTCCCAACACCATTTATTGAAGATACTATCTTTACTCCATTGTATGTTCTTGCTTCCTTTGTCAAATATTAATTGACTATAAAGGTACAGGTTTATTTCTGGGCTCTCTGTTCTGTTCCATTGATCTATATGTCTGTTCTTGTGCCAGTGCCAGTACCAGGCTGTTTTGATTACAATGGCCTTATAGTATACTTTGATATCATGTATTCTGATACCTCCAACTTTGTTCTACTTTCTCAAGATTGCTGAGGCTATTTGAGGACATATTCTTTGAATGGGTTAAAATTTTAAAAAATAATTTAAAACTTGTTATACTATTGATTAACAGTTAACTGTGTTATATAGTGGAAAGATATAGTGACTAGATATCAGAACTAATTTTAGACCTATTCTCCCTTTATCTAGTTAATAGTTTTAAGAAAGTTGCTCTTCCATTATTCCCTCCCCTCTTCCCCTGCCTTCCTTCCCTCCTCCTGCTCCTTCCTTTTTTTCTTTATGAATCCCATTGTTCTCATCTGACAAAAGATTGGAGATAATAAGGCCTACCCCCTACCTGCCTCAAAGAGCTTGTGTCTCAGTTTCAGGCAGACCTTCCTGATCACTCAGTTTAAATCAGCCTTACCTCCCCATATCGTTCTAGTTGATCACTGTTCTTTATTTTTCATAGTACTTCTAATATCTAAAATGATATTGTTCATTTACTTATTTCCTACTTACTGGTTCTTTTGCAAACTAGAATGTTAACTTTTAAGACCGCAGGGTATTATCTATATTTTTCACAAGGTGCCCCTCGTGCCTTTTATATTCAATATGTCTTCTTATTCATGCATGTAAAAGTGCTTCAAACCTAGAGAGTTTCATTATTATTGCACAACTATTAACTATCACAAGAAACCACCGAGTGCTAGAGAAATGCAGAGCAGGATGTACTCAAACATAAACCAGTAAGATATAGAAAATTATAATTCTCTAGAACTGCAGAGAATTAAAAATGTGCCATAATATCAGAACCTTTAAGTCCACTTGAGCCTATCATAGAAGTACATTTCCCTGTTAATATCTCCTTTAGAAAGCTGAAATTTCTGTTGTACTATTTTTCTATTCCCCCTAGGTACTTGGCTCAGTCTTTAGTTTTGTAGCATCTGTCCTTTAGTAATAAAATAAAAAGTAAGGTATTATTTGTTTGTTTACCCACCTATAAAGATTGCTCAAAGAGTCCATGAGAGTATCAAATGTGTTAATCATTTAATGAGCAGGCATTGGCCCCTTTCAAAGATGTGTAAGGATGAGCTTACAATCCAATTCATGTGAATTTCTGTTTTACTTTACATTTAATATCCAGCTATCACTTAGGGAGAAGACCGTTGCTAATTAATAGTGTTTAGGCTAACCAAGGGGAGAGAAAACATAGAAAACTTAATAATTTGTAGAAAGAGCATCTCTACAGGGGCTTAAGAGAAAAGAAGTTTGATTTGATTAAGCTTATTGGCATGGTAAACTATGCGATTGTCAGCATGTATCCAGAGAGCAAGTTTAATATATTACTATATTACACATTTTAATATAGTGAGCTAGGGAAACATTGATTCGCAAGGAATTGAAATGTTGAAATGGAAATCCAGGCTTTGAGATTCCTAGAATCTCTGAAACCATCTTGCATCTTTCTCTCCATCTGCCTGTCGACAAGACTTTCTGAAGTAACTAATCTCAAAGGAATATTTTAGGGGAAAAAACACACACACGTGTATATGTGCCCCCCCCCCCTTAATAAATGCCAATCTTAGGCAATGTTTTTGTTAGGAGTCTCTGTTCCAGCTTTAAAAGCCAAAAGAAAAAACGAAAATGAGTATACCAGAATGTCATTTAAAATGCAAATGCAGATTCTGCAGAAAAGCAGCAAAAGCTAATTGTAGTTTTTCTTCATGCTGGATCCATAGACAAAATGTGTTGTCACCATCCTCCGGCTGGGGATGCCCAGACTACAGCTGCACTGCCACATTTTGACCTCTCGGATAAAATACATTTGACTTAAAAAAAAAACAAAAACAAAAAAAACACCAGACCCCAGTGGCAGAAATCAATAGGCACTTAACCCTATCCAGTACTGGGTGGAAAGGCAACCATATGGGACAGTGTGGCTGTTAACTCCTGAGAAATCCAGAATAGAACAGCCATTGCATATTATAGAGAAAGGGCAAGGCTCACACAGTATAGATTAAAAAAATAATCAACACCTGAATTGAGGACATCACTTGTTTATAACCCATAAAAGCTGCATATACATTTCATAGTTAGACTAACCTAGAGTCAACCCTAAAATGTGCATCTTTACTTTCTTTTTGTTTTTATTCCTGTCACACCTGGATACTGAGTGGACTACATATTATGCTGAGTTTGGATAAATATATTATCTGTAGCAAAACTTTTAAATCTTAGGACTTGTTTATAAAAAAGTACAAAATTGTTTGTGTATCTTAGGACTTGTTTAAATCTTAGGACTTGTTTATAAAAAAGTACAAAATTGTTTGTGTATCCTTTTTTTTGGTTTGTTTTACATTGTCCCCTTTTTCCTTGAGGGGTGGGTGTTATAATAAATTTAATCACCTTTTTTGTCACCAGATGTGCGTGGTCTTACACATGTGTCCAGGAGAGCCCGATCAAACGTATTATGTAGAATCCAGGAGAATGAATGAATTTACCAAATCAAGGAAAATCTTGAGTGAGTTATACAATTAGAAGTTTGAATTTCTAAAAATGACTGTGGGACTCAGGTGGGGTCCATCCTCTATTATGTATGTTAATTAGGACCACAGGCCCTGTGGACAAAACAAATGCTTTCTTAATCTTGATCCTTCCCTATCAAAACTTGGACTCAGTTAATAAAGTTCTATTGGTTTTCGTGCCCTTTCCTGCCCTCTACTGGGGGTGCTACTGCATTAGAAATGGCCAGAAACGGGAAGCTGTAAGGTGGAGACTTGGAATAATTGCATTAACCACACTAGGGTATAACATGATCCCAGGTGTCCGAACGTGTGCCACAGTCCAGAGGCTGTCAGGGCTGCTCACTGAGGGAGGGGAGCCTTAGACAGACCAAGGGGTTGGGACCCACAGATTGTACTGTGTGGCTTTGTACCCACCTCTAGTTTTCCTTCCAAGCTTTACCCTCTGGTGTTATTCTGCCTGATAGAGAATGACTGCTTTTCCCTCTTTGCTTTTTATTGAATTTATTGGAGTGACACTGGTTTACAAAATTATACAGGTTTCAGGTGCACAATTCCACAACATATCATCTGTACATGGTATTGTGTGTTCACCACCCCAAGTCAAGTGTCTGTCCATCACCATTTATCCCCCCTATACCATCTCCCACCTCCCCTCACCCCCCCACAATCACCACACTGTTACCCTTGTCCCTGAGGTTTTCCTCTTTTTTACTTTTTTGCTCAATCCTTCCACCCCTCTGCTCTGCCCCCACCCTCCCTAAGACAGACTCTTTGTGGTGAAAGGAAGAATCCTTTGTTCAACTCTTTCAGTCACCTTGCATGGGGATCACATCTGCCTGTTGGCAGCTGTGATGTGCTGGGTTTGAGGAGGGAAGCACATAACGAGGAGAAAGGAGCTGCAGTTCCCTTCTGCACTTGGTGGGAAATACCACAGAGATCAAGTTTTAAAGCAAGTTTTGCAGTATAAGTCTTACATGTACCAATCTTAAAGTTTTACCAAATGAGTTAAAGTACCCTGGGATTCCTCATGAATAACTGCTTTCATGTGCTCTGTAGTTTCTTGCTTTTAGTTGCAAAGATTTTTTTTTTATTCCATTTTTTTCCTTTGGTGGGTTGGGGGGTGGGGCAGAAGTGAACTCTGAGGTCTCTCTTCGAAGCCTATACCTGAGTTTATCTGTGTAAAAATAGAAGGAAGAAAACACTTTTATAAAACCTCTTAGAAACATTCTTTTAATAATTATTTTTGCATGAATATTGTATTTTGTTTTATAAAGAGAAGACCGTAGCTATTCTTTACTGCCTGTCATGCTTAGAAGGGGGATACATTCTAAACTCATTTGTTTAATTTATTCTCTCTTTCTGGAACATTATGAACATGATACAAATGACATCAAAGTGAAAAAAAAAGAAATTTTAAATGGGATGAGAAGTAAGAGACATGGAAATGCAGGAAGGTAACAGGTCAATCAAGTGGGGAGATGCTCAGGAAACTCCCACTTATGGTCAGGCCTCTGTGTCTGCCGTGTGGTTCGGTTCCTGTTCATCTTCCTCATCAGTGATGCTCTGCATCACCAGTCCTGCCTTCCCCAAATGTGTGGTGCTCCTCCCCGCCCCACGGAACCCACAGGTTTGTTCCCGCCTTCCCTCTTGCCTCCCATTGTCATGTTTCTAATGTCAGTTTCTAAGGTGAGCCTGGCAGTTTGAATAAAAAAGAAAAGATCAGTTATTTTGCAAAGCTCTATAATAGTTGAATAAAAGAAAGATCGATTTTCTTTTCTCTATTGTCAGCTAAGGACAAATCTCTATCCAAAATAAGAGAGAAATCTGAGATCTTATTTGATTTAGGGTCTATGTGAATCTCAAGGACATTTCCATTTTCTATGATTCTCTGAATTCTTTCTTTAGCATTCTAACATATTCCCATATGGAAAAATGCTCTCTTCTGCTGCCTCTACAGAGTAACTATAATAATAACATTAATATTAATAATATAATTTCTATTAATAATAGCAAATACTATGGAATTTCCATGTACTTGGCACTGTTTTAAGTGCTACATGTTTACTGATTTATACTCTGAAAGCCCTGTCGTATAGGTACATCATTATCTACATTTTACAGATGAGGAAACAGCAGCACAGGGAGAATAACTTGATGATCACACACCCAGTAAGTTTTGTATTGTGATTCAAAACCAAATGATATGGATCCAGAATTAATGTTTGTAACCACAACGATATGCCATTTTCTATAATAATTACTAAAACATGCATATTTACCGTCAGCAATGTAAAATAATATGCCTCCCTCCCTGTAACTGGTGGAGCAGTACTTACTCTACCTAGTACCCATGTAGCATGCCTTGAGATCTAGGCGCCAAGAAAAACACATTCCTTCTTTTAAGCTGCTAGGAAATCTAGAGGATTTCATGGCTGTGCCGGGTGTTAAATGGATCTCCGGGTCTGAAGAAGTGACTCTGTGCCAAAGGAGCTTCGTAAACTATCTGGGTCATCACGAGGAAACCTGAAGAGGTACAGGCCTGTGGCGAGGTCCAGCCCTGGATTTAGCTGCATGATCTCAGGCAGGTTGTCTAGTCGCTTTATACCTCAGATTCTTCCTCTATGAAAAAGAGATGATTCTGATCCCTTGGGTTGCTGGAGGCTACATTAAAACTAGAAACTGTCCTTGAATACTGTATAAACAAAGGTTTGGGTAGAGTTTTAGAAGAGAAAAATAATGATAGAACCAAGTCACACTTTGCACTTTGCATATACGTGTTTAAACAAGTAGAACTCAAAATCACCTGCACTGTGGAGGAATTATATTGTAATTTACATTGTAATTAGACATACGACGTATAGGAAAAATACTCGTGTGTGTCTCCTTTACTCACATGAACAATACTTTGGCACCGAATGTGTGTTTTTTTCCCCCTACCCCAAACAATTCTGCAATACCAGCTGGGTGTCCTACAGCTCAATTCCATCATGACACTCTTTACATAGAGTTAGCATCACATCGCACTGCCCCCACTTCAGACACCAATCACAAGTTCAGGTTGTCCCTTGTACTTCTGATCGAATGGTTACAAATGAGTGTTCCCATGACTACTACTTCCTTGGGTTTGGTAATTTGCTTGAATGGTTCAAAGAACTCGGGGAAACAATTATGTTTCCAGCTTATTTATAAAGATACAGATGAACAGCCAGATGAAGAGAATCACAGGGTGAGGTCCAGAGGGGTCCCAAGCTCAGGAGTTTCTGTTGCCATGGAGTTGCAGTGTGCAACTGCACACTGATATTCTCCAGCACATAGATATACTCACCAATGCCAAGTTCTCTAAATCCCATACTTTGGAATTAAAAAAATATATATATTAAAAAATACAATTGACATTCAATATTATATTAGTTTCAGGTAAACAGCATAATGGTTAGAAACCTATATAACTCATGAAATGACAAGTCTTGTGCCCACCTAGCTCCATAGATAGTTATTATAAAATTATTGACTATGTTTCCTATGTTGTATTTTATATCCCCATGACTATATTGTAACAACCAATTTGTACTTCATAATTCCTTCATGGGATTAAGAAGTATCCTTTATCACCCAGCTCCTCAACCCCCCTCCCATCTGGCAACCATCAGTGATACCTCCAACTTTGTTCTACTTTCTCAAGATTGCTGAGGCTATTTGGGGTCTTATTCTTTGAATAGGTTAAAATAAAAAATAAAAAAATTAAAACTTGTTATACTATTGATTAACAGTTAACTATGTTATATAATGGAAAGATACAGTGACTAGATATCAGAACTAATTTTAGATATATTCTCTCCTTACCTAGTTTTATCCCTTTCTTCCTGTCTTAGTAAACAGTAGCAGCCTCAAGCCAGCTCCTCAGTAAAATCTTCAGAATATTCCTGAATTCCACCCCTACCCACCCAGACCTACTCAACTGCAAACCCTTTGCAATGCTCTCCTGTTCACTCTCTCCTTCTTTTCTCCTCTGCTACCACTCCATTATGGTCCACTCAGACAACCATAATAGCTTCTAACTCGTCTCCCTGCTTTCTCTCTTGACCTTGTCCAATGTATTCTCTATCTAGCAGCCAAAATGTTTTTTAGAAAAACAAAAATAAAACCATGTCATTTTCATATTTTACAGCCTTCAGTGGTTTCTCATGTTACTCAGAATAAAATGCAGAATACTTACCCTGGCCTCTATGGCAGCTTCAAGATGGCCATAAATTCATTGACATTTCTCTTAGAGAGGAGATGTTTGATTTTCCTAGCTTTGAACCTGGGCTGACCTGAGTGCCTTGCTTGATTAATAAAGATGGCTGGCATAATGTTCTAAGACTTCTAAGAGATGCTATCAGGAGGCTTAAAGATTGGGTCAAGGATTGGTCTTGATAAACCTGTCTTCATGTAAGAAGTCTAAGTACCATGAGATAGCCATAATGCCACCTTGTGAGAAGAACAAGACATGTGAGATGCCATGTAGAGAAAGAGAGAGGCCAGGAAGCACTGAAGTACCAGACATTGAATGAAGAAATCCCCTGGGAAGTGGGAGCTTCAGCTTTAGCTGCCCCATGTAATACCACAGGGACCAGAGATAAATTGCCTGGAAGAAGGTTCCATATTTCTAATCTCCAAATTGTGTGTAAAATATAACCATTGTTTTAAGCCACTAATTTTTAGGGGTCATTTCATAGAAATAGATAGCCCAACAACTTTTAATGACCTAAAAATGTGGTTTCTGCCTCCAGTTTTTAGTTTATCTCCTCTTGTTTTTCCTCCTCCATACTGTCCAACAGTCACACTGGCTTCTCTGAATGTCAAGCTTGATCCTATGCTAACACCTTGGCATGTGCTCTATCTATGAGTCTGTTTCTGTTTTGTTTGTTCATTTAATTTGCCTTTTAGAATTCACAAATAAGTAAAATCATATGGTATTTGTCTTTCTCTTCTCCGTCTAACTTATTTCAATTAGCATAATAGCCTCCATCTTTATGGTAGAAAATGGTAAGATTTCATTCTTTTTTATGGCTAAGTAATATTCCATTGTATATGTGTACTATCTCTTCTTTATCCAATCGTCTACTTCTGGGAACTTAACTTGCTTCAATATCTTGGTTATTGTAAATATGCTGCAATGAACATAGGGGTGCATATATCTTTTCAAATTAGTGCTTTAGATTTCTTCAGATAAATTCCCAGAAGTGGAATTGCTGTGTTATAACAGTTCTATTCTTAATTCTTTGGAACCTCCAAAAGAAATGATTGGAGGGATCATTTCATAAGTAATATAATTGTCTAATCACTACACTGTGCACCTGAAACTAATATAGTATTGAATGTCTCCTGTAATTTAAAAAAAATAATTTAAAAAATGAATTTAAAATAATTTTTAAAAAATAATGTTTTCCATAGTGGCTGCACCAATTTGCAGTGACTCCACAATGCACAAGGAATTTTCTCCCCATTCTTGCCAACACTTGCTGTTTGTGGATGTATTGATGTTAGCGATTCTGATAGGTGTGAGGTGATATCTCACTGTAGTTTTAATTTGCATTTCTCTGAAGATTAGTGATATTGAGTATTTTTTCATATGTCTTTGGCCACCTAAATGTCTTCTTAGTAGAAATTTCTATTTAGGTCTTTTGCTCATTTTTTAATTGGATTGGTATTTTTCTGTGTGTATCTGTTGAGTTATATGAGTTCTTTTGGATATTAAGTTCTTATTGAATGTATCATTGATGAACATTTTCTTCTACTCTGTAGGTTGTTCTTTAGTTTGGTTGATGGTTTACTGTGCAAAAACTTTTTAGTTGATGTAGTTCCATTTGTTTATTTTTTCTTTTGTTTCCTTTGCCCAAGGAGATATATCAAGAAAAAAAAATATTGCTATGAGAAATGTCTGAGATTTTACTGCCTACATTTTTTTTTCTAGAATTTTTATGGTTTTGAATCTTACATATAGGTCTTTAATCCATTTTGAATTTATTCTTGTGCATGGTGTAAGAAGGTCGTCTAGTTGCATGTTTTGCATGTATCTGTCCAATTTTCCCAACACCGTTTATTGAAAAGACTGTCTTTATCCCATTGTATGTTCTTGTCTCCTTTGTCAAATATTAATTAACCATAAAGACATGGGTTTATTTCTGAGCCCTCTGTTCTCTTCCTTTAATCTATATGCCTGTTTTTATGCCAGTATCATGTTGTTTTGATTACTATGACTTTGTAGTATAGTTTGATATCAGGCAGTATGATTGTTACAACTTTGTTCCTATTTCTCAAGATTGCTGTGGCTATTTGGGGTCTTTGTGGTTCCATATAAATTTTTGAAATATTTGTTCTAGTTCTGTGAGATATGCCATTGGCATCTTGATAGAAATTGTGTTGAATCTATAGATTGCTTTGGATAGTATGGAAATTTTAATGATGTTAATTCTTTCTCTCCATGAACATGTATACACTTCCACTTATTTATATTTTCTTCAATTTCCGTCTTCAGTGTCGTATCATTTTTCAAGTACAGGTCTTTTACCTCCTTGATTAAATTTATTCCTAGTTATTTTAATTGTTGATGCAATCATAAATGGGATTTTCTTAGTTTCTCTAATAGATCATTATTGGTATATAGAAATGTAACTGATTTCTGGATATTTATTTTGTATCTTGCTACTTTACTGAATTCATTTATCAGTTCTAGTAGCATTTGAAAGAATTTTTAGGGTTCTCTATATACAGTATCATGCCATCTGCAAATAATGACAGTTTTACTTCTTCTTTTCCAATTTGGATGCTTTTATTTCTTCTTTTTGTCTGATTGCTGTGGCTAGGACTTCTAGTACTATGTTGAACAAGAGTGGTGAAAGCAGGCATCTCTGTCTTGTTCCTGATCTTAAGGGAAATGCTTTATTTTTTTCCCATTGAGTATGATGTTGGCCGTGGGTTTTTAATATATGGTCTTTATTATGTTGAGGAATGTTTCCTCTATTCCCCCTTTGCTGAGAGTTTTTATCATAAATGGGTGCTGGATTTTGTCAAATACTTATTCTGCATCTATTGATATGATAAAATGATTTTTATCCTTCATTTTGTTTATGTGGTATATCACATCAATTGATTTATGGATATTGAACTATCACAGGAATAAATCCCACTTGATCATGGTGTATGATCTTTTTAATGTATTTATGAATTCAGTTTGCTAATATTTTGTTGGGGATTTTTGCATATATGTTTATTGGGAATATTGGCCTATAATTTTCTTTTATTTTGTAATGTCTTTATCAGATTTTGGAATCAGGGTAATTCTAACCTTATAAAATAAGCCTGGTAGCCTTCCCTCCTCTTGATTTTTTTAAAAATAATTTGAGAAGGATAGGTGTTAATTCTTCTTTGAATGTTTGGTAAAATATACCTGTGAAGCCATCTGGTCCAGGACTTATATTTGTGGGAGTTTTTTTTTTTTTTTTATTACTGATTCAATTGCATTAGTAATAATCAGTCTGTTTAGATTTCCTCTTTCTTCTTGATTCAGTATTGGAAGATTGTATGTTTCTAAGAATTTATCAGTTTCTTCCAATTTGTTCAGTTTGTTAGTATATAGTTATTTGTATTACTTATAATTCTTTTTATTTCTGTGGTTTCAATTGTCATTTCTCCTCTTTTATTTTTTATTTCATTTATTTGGGTCCTCTCTCTTTTTGGCTTGATGAGTCTGGTTATAGGTTTATCAATTTTGTTTATCCTTTCAAACAACCAGATCTTGGTTTCATTGATCTTTTGCATTTTTTTTTTTTTTTGAGTCTGTTTTGTTTATTTCTACTTTGATCTTCATATTTTCTTTCTTCTACTCATTTTAGGCTTTGTTTGTTGTTCTTTTTTAGTTCCTTAGATTGTTTATTTGATATTTTTGTTTCTTGAGGAAGGACTATATTGCTATAAATTTCTTTCTTAGGGCTGTTTTAGCTGTGTTCCATAGATTTGGGGTTGTTGTTTTCATTTTTATTTGTCTGAAGATATCCTTTTTTAAATTTATTTTTTAAAAGCCTCTTTTTAAGCTTTATTTGTTTATTTTTATGAGCACTAACGTCATTAACTTTTGATAGAGACAACATTGAGATGAACTCAAATGATTTTTTTCCTTCTTCTTTGATTCCATTGTTAACCTATTCATTGTTTAGTAGCATGTTATTTAGCCAGCTTGTGCTTGTGTTTTTCATTTTTTTTCTTTGTAATTGATTTCTAGTTTTGTACCATTGTGGTAAAAAAAAAGACACTTGATATGATTTAAATTTTCTTAAATTTATTGAGACTTTTTTTGTGACCAAACGTATGGTCAAGCCTAGAAAATGTCCCATGTACACTTGAAAAATATATATATTCTGTTGCATTGGGGTAAGATGCCTTGAAAATATAAATTAAATCCATCTGGTCTAATGTATCATTTAAGGCTGCTACTTCCTTTTTGATTTTCTGTCTGAAAGTTTTATCCATTGATGTCAATGAGGTGTTAAAGTCCCCTATTATGACTATATTATGGTCTATCTCTCCCTTTTTGTTTGTCAATATTTGCTTTATGTATTTAGGTGCTTCTATGTTGAGTACATAAATGTTCAGAAGGGTTATATCTTCTTGTTAATTGCTCTCTTTACCATTATAAAATATCCATATTTGTCTTTTATTATAGCCTTATTTTAAGGTATATTTTGTCTGATATAATTATTACTACCTCAGCTTTTTTTCCCACTTCCATTTGCATGGAATATCTTTTTTCCATTCCTTCACTTTCAACCTGTGTGCATTGTTCAATCTGATGTGGTTCTCTTGTAGACAGCACAACAGGGGCTGGGGACAAACTGTAACCGAGGTACATAACCTTAGCGGGAACCAAACCTGGGACTCTCTGGTCCGCGGGCCGACACTCCAACCGCTGAGCCAAACTGGCCAGTGTGCATCTGGTTTTCTCATCAATTCAGCTACCCTATGTCTTTTGATTGGAGCATTTAGTCTATATATATTCAAAGTGATTATTTACAGGTATGTAGTTTTTGCCATTTTATTATAATATTTATATTCATGTTCTTTTTTTCTTCTTCTTTTTCTTAAAAAAGTTCCTTTAACAATCCTTGTAATACTGGTTGGTGTTGATGAACTCCTTTAACTTTTTCTTATCTGGGAAGTCTTTAGCTCTCCTTCAGTTTCAAATGATAGCCTTGCTGGGTAGAGTAGTCTTGGTTGTAGGTAATTTTGGGGATTTTTATCGAGATTTCATCATGTAGGCATGATTGCTTTCTAGCTCAATCTCCATTCCTTCTCCCCTTTCAGAAGAATAAGGGGGTGGAGCTGAAAGGTCAAAGCTTTTAATCATCTCTTGGTCCTTCTAGTGACTAGCTCCCATCGTGAAGCTATCCAAGAACACACCAAGAGTAGCCTTATTAGAACAAAAGACATTTCTGTCACTTAGAAAATCCAAAAGATTTAGAAGTTCTGTGTCAAGAACCAGGCTGAAAAACCAAATATTAGACAAAAAGATGTTCTTGTCACTTAGAAATTACAAGGGCTTCAGGAACTCTGTTACAGGAATGAAGATCAGAATGTATATATATGTTTCCTATTATTTCTCGCACACCCAGTGGATATCATTTTTGTATGTTACAAATGACAATAGATTATTAGTAGTAAATATTTCTGATTATGTTAAGAACTGTATTAGATTTTAAAAATATAATGTGTGACAAAGACTGATAGTTACCTCTCCCAACATCCATTTTCCTCTCTTACCTTAGTAACAAACCCAGGCACATTCTGCATGGAAACCAAATTTGCAACTAGGTATGAACATATGATTAAAGGTTTAGGCAAATGAGATGCAAGCAGGAATATTTTGTTGAAATGATAGCAAGACTATTTAAAGGGAATCAACTCAATGGGGGAGGAAGACTTTTGGTTTTTTTACATTTACTCTCCCTTTTTCCTTCAATGTGGATATGATGATTAGAATTGCAGCATGAGCTCCATGGACTATGGGGTCAGCTTAAAAATGGAAGACATGTTTAAGACAGTAGGTCAGAAATATAGAAGCCTGGATTCCTGATGACATCACAGCTTCCTGTATCAGTCATGAGCCGCCTACTTCTAGACTTTTTTTTATGATGAAAATATTAAAAGGAAAAAAATAAAGGAACTTAAACCAATTGTTTTTTTAATCTCTAGTTCCAAACTAATCTTTTGTATCATAATATGAATCTTATCCTCCACTAAACTAGTCATTTTTATAGAGTTATTTACATTGGCATATGAATATAGACTGTGATAGTTTTGACTACATGTAAGGTCTGATTATCCTGAAGCAGCAAAAAATCTTGAAGTTATTAATTCCATTATGTGCTGCATGGGTAAGTTAAAATGGAAAATTTTCTACATTGATATTACTGAATTCAACATACAAAAATAGTTAAAATTTAGAACCAGATGAGGGTATATCATCCACCATTTATAACACCAACACTTTGGTTTCAGTAAAATAGCATCTATCACATTAAATTAACTTGATCACTGAATTTGATTATATCCATAGTTTTAACTGTATCTAAATGCATAGATTTATTTTAGTATTAGTTTTATTTTTTTTCCAAGTATAATAAGTTCATATTTAAGAAATATAAAAATTAGAGTCTCTACAATTATTGTTTTTCTTTAACAGAGAAGAATAAATTACTCAGGCTTGAAAAATAACACTTTTAAGTGCAGGCATGCAGCACATAAGGACATTTTGATCAATGATGGACCGCATATATGACAGTGATCCCATAAAATTATAGTACAGCTGAAAAATTTCTATTGCTTAGTGACATTATGTATAGGCATCGTAATATTGTGATGCAATGCATTGCTCACGTGTTTGTGGTGATGCTGGTGTAAACAAACCTACGGTGTTGTCAGTCATATAAATGTATAGCACAAACAATCATGTACACTACATAAGAATTGATAATGATGATAAATGACTATGTTGCTGGTTTAGGTACTTACTATACTATACTCTTTGTGTACTCTTGCTACTTATAAGAAAATTGCTTCAAAACTATGTGCTACTATTCTGAGAGTAGTCTTATACCATGTCTCATGTTGTTTTATAAATTTAGTGTAGCCTAAGCACACAGTATTTATAAAGTCTTCAGTAGTGACAGTAATGTCCTAGGCCTTCACATTCACTCACCGCTCACTCACTGACTCACCCAGAGCAACTTCCAGTCCTGCAAGCTCCATTCATGTAAGTGCCTTATAGAGGAGTAACATTTCTTTCATCCTTCATACTGTATTTTTACTGAACCTTTTCTGTTTAGATATGTTTAGATGCACAAATACTTATCTTTGTTTTACAATTACTTACAATATTCAATACAGGTTTTTAGCCTAGAAGAAATAGTCTATACCAGGTAGGTATGTGTAAGTGCATTCTATGATGTTTCCACAATGATGAAATCTCCTAATGACACATTTCTCAGAATGTATCCCCATTAAGTGAAACATGACTATATAATAAAATTTATATTAATGTATTAGCTATAAATTAGTCTGAAGACAATAGGTAGAGAGAGTAGAGACAGAATACAGCTCTAAGGGACTATACTGATTTCTGTAGTTATCTCTTCTTGCCTTAAATTTAGAGTTTCTTTTGTCTGACTGATTAAGAAATACATATTATCACTTTAGTTTAAGAAACTAACTCTTGGCTTACCTATGAAAATGTTTCCTTCATAGTACAAATAACTTTTGGAATTATTCCCTCTACCTTCATCTAATTGTCCTTTTCCAATTATTTCTGGGCTCTTCCAGTCTCTGTTGTCCTCAATTCCAGAGTCACTTCTCTGGTAAGAATAGAAAACACATCTTGATTAGTCATATGTGGATATTATTATTATTACATTAGCAAACATAACCATATTGAAATAACTAGGATTCAGAGTCAGTGGTGAGGAAGGACTGCTTGTTTCATTAAAGCAAGAGGTGGCAGGAATGGAGGAAACACAGTGACTCTCAGGGAAAGCTTGACAGCCTTTATAACTTTCTTAGAAGGAACAATATAAACCATCGTACAAGAAACACTGGCTTTGGAGGAGACAGTTCTGTTTTTGAAGCTCTGTTCTGCTACCTAATACTACTGTATATGTGTTGGTAAACGATTTTTTCCTTCCTGAAGCTTAGATTCCTTGTGTGTAAAATGGGGGTAATAAAGTCTATCTTAGAGGACTGTTGTGAGGATTATGTGTTGTATGGACTTATGAGAAAATGCTAATATAGTATTTGACACAAAATAAATGTTCAGTTCATGGCTGGTATTATTACCAACCTGGATTGTGACTCTTTATATTTTGATGAAGATATACATTGAGGGCCTAGAGGTCTCAAATGATGACAAAAACAAAAAATTAAAAAACAAGGAGCAAAGTTATTACCATAGGTGCTATAGTCTGAATGTTTTGGTTCCCTCAAAATTTATATGTTATTGTTTGATGTGATGGTATTAGGAAGTGAGGGCTTTGAAAGGTGCTTAGGTCATTGAGGTGGAGCCCTCATAAATGGGATTAATGCTCTTATAAAAGAGACCTCATAGAGTACACTAGCCCCTTTTGTCATGTGAGGACACAGCAAAAAGATGGCCATCTATGAACCAGGAAGCTGCGCAGACACTTCATCAGACACCACATCAACTGGCACCTTGATTTTAGACTTCTCAGCTTCTGGAAGTGTGAGAAGTAGATATCTGATATTTATAAGCTTCCTTGTCTATAGTGTTTTGTTATAGCAGCCTGCATGGACTAAGACAACAGAGAATCAACTATATCCTCATCACGTTCCTGTTCACCGTTTTCAAGTAAGGATTCCTGCCCTTTTCTTCCCTTCATGCATTTCATTCAGCCCATGCCAATGCATTCACTAAAGTGGCTATATATAACTGTGGAGGAGGAAGTTATTTTACTCTACCCTTCTAGGTTCTTTTCGCTGGTCTAATAATTAAATCAACATGAGATAGATTTAACAAAAGAAAATAACCAAAGTTAATTACATATGTATTTATGGCAATGCCACATACATGAGAGACTCAGAGATTCCACATACATGAGAGTTTCATAGAGAGAAAGTCAAAATAGGTTTATGTGGCATTCTGAGATACGTATGAGATAAGACTTTTTGGGGTTTCAGAGGTGAGGAGTGTCTTTCACAGGCTGCTAAGAAGAGCAGATGTTTAGTAATTAGAAATTTTCCCTGCTCTATAGATAGGTCACAAAAATTATTTCTGGTGATAACTCTTATTATGGGCAAGTTCCCTAATTTAAATTCTTTAAGGAAGAGGTAAAAGTTTCTCATGATTATGTAGGATCTTGATTGCCTTCAGCTCAAAATGAATCACATGTCAAAGTGGCATATCTTAGGGAGGCCTGTTCTGAAGCCCTTTATAACACAGCAGTATGGTAGAAAATAACCTAGGGTAACATTAAAAATATTTAATAACCAAATAGCAGAGGCACCTGTGTCTCATATTCCAACTGACAGCTCACATCAGCCTCCACTTCCTGCCATCATCAGTCAAAACGGACTCAGACTGTGACAATGTGTACTTCCTAACTAACTAAACAGATGTTTTTCATATATCAGTAAATGCATGAATAAGAAAGAAAGTGACTCTAACAGTGTGATTTTACCACTCAACATGAACTGTTTTGAGAAATATACTCTGTGAAATGCATACACTTTTGCTTGGTTTCACTTTCAAGTATTGCTTTTCATTCCCCTGTCAACAAGGAAAAAATCCCAATTCTTTAACAAATGGAATAGTAAGTGATGTTTTAATCTTGCCCCTCAAAGAATAATAGCATAGTAATTGGAGCTTTCTCAGTATATACACCAAATATATTTTAAGATACTTGGCAACTTTTACTTTGGCAAATACTTTATTTTTTAAGAAATCATATGAGACAGAGTATCCAAATGTCCAACGTTTTAATTTAGTTTTAAGATCAGCAGTACTGTAAGTAAATGTGAATTGGGCAGCTTTCTAAAATACTAAAATGTGGACTTGTATCTAAAGTTTAGGTTGGAGACATGTTAACTTGGTCTGGAAAGTTTCTAAGAGTCTTTTCACCTTCAGGATGAAGAAAGACTTTTAACAAAACTCATACTGTCAGCACAGAAAAGGGAAAAAGTATGGGAAGGAAATGCATATTTGTTGTGTAGCACTATACTATAGCATTTCTGAAGGCAAATTGTTTCTATCCAAATCCCTTGGCTGGTAGGAATGCTGGGGAATTGGTTCATTGTTTGCATTGTGTTCCTTGGAGTATGTTTCTACGTTGAAAACCCAAAGAATGCTGGGAACCTGGGTTGCTTATGTATTTTAAACCTGTCAAGGAGCTACAGATCACAAAAGAACAACTGAAAACTCCATAGAGGTTGAGATGTTAGGAAGAGTCAGTACTTGTATGGATGCTGTCTTGCCAGTCCATGTAGATTGGCAAAGATCTAATGGTCAAAATCTCAAGGTCCCCAAAACTCAATTGAGAAGAGTCAGAAAACCTAAAAAGACCAATAATAATTTAAAAAATAGAAGAAGTAATCAATAAAATCCCAGCAAACAAAAGCCCTGGTCCAGACGGCGACACAGGAGAGTTTAACCAAACATTCAAAAAAGAATTATCACCTATTCTCCTCAAACTATTCCAAAAAATTCAAGAGGAAGGAAGACTTCCAAGCTCTTTTTATGAGGCCAGCATAATCCTAATCCCAAAACCATTTAAAGACACTATAAAGAAAGAAAATTACAGGCCAATATCCCTGATGAACATAGATATCAAAATCCTCAAAAAAATCTTAGCAAATCGAATCCAACAATATATTTTAAAAAATTATACACCACAACCAAGTGGGATTCATCCCAGGGAGGCAAGGCTGGTATAATATTCATATATCAATAAATGTGATACACCACATAAACAAAATAAAAGATAAAAATCACGTGATCATATCAATAGACACTGAAAAAGCATTTGACAAAATCCAGCATCCATTTTTTATAAAAACTCTCAGCAAAGTGGGAACAGAAGGATCATTTCTCAACATAATAAAGACCATTATGACAAACCTATAGCCAACCTCATACTCAACGGGCAAAACCTAAAAGCATTTCCCTTAAGAACAGGAACAAGACAGGGATGTCCACTTTTACCATTCTTATTCTTATTCAGTACTGGAACTCTTAGCCACAGCAATCAGACAAGAAGAAAAAATAAAAGAGATCCAAATTGGAAAGGAAGAAGTGAAACTGTCATTATTCACAGATGACATGATCTTATACATAGAAAACCCTAAAGACTCCATCAAAAAACTACTAGGTTTAATAAATAAATTCGGCTAAATAGCAGGATACAAAATCAACATCCAGAATTGGCATCTTTATACACCAATAATGAACACAAAGAAAGAGAAACTAAAAGAACAATCCCATTTACCACTGCAACAAAAAAATTAAGATAACTAGGAATAAACTTAACCAAAGAAGTAAAGGACCTGTCTGCAGAAAACTATACAAAATTGAGAAAAGAAATAGAGGAAGATATAAAAAAGTGGAAACACATACCTTGTTCATGGATTGGAAGAATTAACATCATTAAAATGTCCATACTACCCAAAGCAATCTATAGATTCAATGCAATCCCCATTAAAATACCACGGACATATTTCACAGAACTAGAAGAAACACTCCAAAAGTTTATATGGAACCAAAAAAGATGCAGAATAACCACAGCAATCTTGAAAAAGAACAAAGTAGGAAGGAACACAATACCAGATATCAGGATATACTACAAAGCCATTGTAATCAAAACAGACTGGTAGTGGCACAAGAACAGGCATATGGATCAATGGAACAGAACAGAGAACCCAGAAATTGACCCAAGACATTCTGTTTAATTAATATTTGACAAAGGTGGCAAGAACATAGAATGGAGTAAAGATAGCCTCTTTAATAAATGGTGTTGGCAATCAGAAAGAATATATGTACCCCCATATTCATAGCAGCACTAGTTACAATAGCTGAGATCTGGAAACAGCCCAAGTGTCCATCAGTAGACGAATGGATAAAAAAGCTATGGTACATATACAAAATGGAGTACTATGTAGCTGTAAGAAAGAAAGATCTCTTATCCTTTGAGACGACATGGGAGGACCTGGAAACTATTATCCTAAGTGAAACAAGCCAAGCAGAGAAAGACAAATATCATATGATCTCACTTATTTCTGGAATATAATGAACAGAACAGTCTGAGGAACAGGGTAGTCCCAGAGACGTGGAAGTAGGGTACACACTGACAATTGCCAGAAGAGGGGGTGGGGAGGGGAGCGATGAACCACGGAACTTGTACATATGTACTCATAACCAATGGACATGGACAACAAAACTGGGGACGGGGAGGGGAGGGAGGGGGAGGAAGGTGTCAATGGGGGAAAAAGGATAAACATCTGTAACAAAAGTAAATTAATAAAATTAAAAAAAATAATCTCACTCACTGTTTAATCAGTAGTGAGTATTGTCAATAATATTAAAAAAAATAAATGGTGTTGGGAAAATTGGACAGCTACATGCAAAAAGAAAAAAAAATGAAACTAAACCACCAACTTACACCATACACAAGAATAAACTCAAAATGGATAAAAGACCTAAATGTGACTAGTGAATCCATACAAATATAATTTAGGCAACAAAATTACAGTCAACACATGCAGCAGAATTTTCTAAGGAAAGAGAAACAGGAAAAAATGAATGCATGGGACTACATCAAACTAAAAAGCTTCTGCACAGCAAAAGAAACAAACATCAAAATGGAAAGGGAACCCACTATATGGGAGAGCATAACTGCCAATGATACATCAGATAAGGGGTTAATTTCCAAAATATATAGAATAGTCATACAACTCAACAAAAGGAAGACAAATAATCCAATTAAAAATGGGCAGAGGACCTAAATAGATACCTCTCCAAACAGGACATACAAATGGCTAAGAGACATATGAAGAAATGCTCAATGTCACTAATTATCAGAGAGATGCAAATTAAAATGACTATGAAGTATCACTTCACACCTACCAGAATGGCTGCCATCAACAAATCATTAAGCAAGTGCTGGTGAGGATGTGGAGAAAAGGGGACTCTAGTACACTGCTGGTGGGAATGCAGACTGGTACAGCCACTATGGAAAACAATACGGTGTTTCCTCAAAAAATTAAGAATTGAACTGCCATTTGATCCAGTGATCCCACTTCTAAGAATATATCCTAAGAAGCCTGAAACACCAATCAAAAAGAATATATGCACCCCTATGTTCATAGCAGCACTATTTACAATTGCTAAGATCTGGAAACAGCCCAAGAGTCCATCAATAGATGAGTGGATATAAAAGCTGTGGTACATATACACAATGGAATACTATGCAGCTGTAAGAAAGAAAGATCTCTTATCCTTTGAGATGATGCGGAGGGACCTAGAGAGTATTATGCTAAGCAAAATAAACCAGTCAGAGAAAGACAGTATCACATGATCTCACTTATTTATGGAATATAATGAACAAGAAAAGGCTGATGAACAAAATAGACCCAGAGACATAGAAGTAGGGTTCAGACTGATAAACCTCAGAGAAGGGGGGTGGGAGGGAGAGAAGAGATAAATCAAAGAACTTATGCATATAAGCATCACCAATGGACATAGACAACAATGCTGTGGGGGTAGGGGGGTGCGGGAATGGGAGCAGAGTGTCAATGGGGGAAAAAGGAGAAACACCTGTAACAAAAATAAATAAAATAAATAAATAAATAAAAATCAAACAACATACAGTTGCAAAAAAAAAAAAAAAATCAGGGTTCACTGTTCATTGACTGGATCACAGCTGTGAAGCTCTTGGTAAGCTGATTCTCAACCTGAGCCCAAGGGTTCATCAGAGCTGCTTTCCCTCTGCCAGTGCAGTGAATTAATCACAGTGAAACTGGCAGGATTCAGCTCTGGGTCATCCTGTCAGTACCAAGTCTATTACCATGTCTATCAAGGGTCATATAAACTGCCTGTTTGCATATGTGGTAAATATTCTACATGGACAGTGCTAAGTGGTATAAATGGAACTGCACGTGTGCCAAGGAAATAGCTATACACACTGCAGACATCTTGGCTTTCTTCTGCTGCTTCTCCGGTGGTGTGAGTTCTGGCAGGAGTCCAACTCCAGGATGGAGATTGGGTTTTTTGTCCCACCAGCTATGTTGGGCAGCTTCACAGGGCATGTGAGGCAGTTCCAACTGGCAAACAGTCCCTTCCTTTTAATAAAGCCATTGGCACCTTCCTTAAAGGAGAAGCAGAAGTGAGAAAAAGCTGGTCTTCACTATTCACTGAAGACATCAAAATTGCTCTTTATCAAAATATCTTAAGCTGAACTTATCTGAGGATATCAATATGTTGCAGAAAAAAATCTGAAGTGTAATCATCATCATCATCATCATCATCATCATCATCATAATCACCATCATTATCATCATTAAAATACAGGGCAGAATTAATTAGTACCCTGAGGGCTCCTAGGCTCCCAGAGCAGAACAATTAGGACTTGGCACCTGTATTGCTAGAACATCTTGTAAGCAGGTACAATGCCAAATGAGCACATGTGAACAAGAATACGCAGCAAGGAGGAAATGTTTATTTTATTAGTGAGTATCAAATCTAACTAGAAGCAGGAAAGAACTGCTCCATCTGCTCTGCGGACAGAGCCATCCAGGCTGCAACACAACAGATCACTACTGGTGTAAAAGTTACAGGGAAAAAGGAAAGATGCACATCTGGCCCTTTAACGAACCTGGTAAATAAGCATTTTCCAGTGTGTAAGTACCGTTTACCAGCCCACCCTCACAGAGTAGGAAAACATTATAAATCAAATCCATATGCTTTGCTATTCATCAAACATTGATCATTGTTGTTCTTCTGGGCAAGTAGGAGGAGTGGCTAATTGGCTGCCTTTTGCATGTATGAACATATTATCCATGAAGGCTGCTTGCTTTATTTATTAGTTCATCCATTTGCAGATAATATGAGGGGGAAAAGAAAGTTCAGTGTGGGCCAAGAGCAGACAACTTGATTTATTTCTACCTATATGATAGCCTAACATTGCTTCTGGAGGGTGTTTTTCTTTCTTTCTTTCTTTCTTTTTTTTAATACAGCTTTTTGAGGTGTAAGTGGCATATATTAAACTGCACACACATAAACCATATAAATGATAAACAGATACATACATATATATCCATGAAACTATCATTAGAGTTCAGATAATTAACATATTCAGCACCCCAAGAGTTTTCTTGTATTCCTTTGTAATTCTTTCACACCCGATCCTCCTGTTTCTCCCCACCCGATCTCTCTCCCTGCCCTGATCTGCTTTTTATTACTATAGATGACTGAGCATTTCCTAGAGTTTTACATAAATATCATCATACACTATGTACTCTTGTTTGTTTAACTTCTTTCACTCTTTATACTTATTTTGAGATTCATCTACATTGTCATGTATCAATAGTTCATTATTTTGTATTGTAGAGTGATCTTCTATTATATGGCTAAAGAGCCAATTGTTTATCCATTCACACGTTGATGATATTTGGATTGTTCCCAATTTTTTAGCTATTAAAAATAAAGCTGTATGAGCGTTTGTGAACAAGTCCTATGTAGACAGATGCTGTCATTTCTCTTACGTAAATATGTAAGAGTGGAATGGCTGAATCATATGGTAAGTGTAGGTTAATTTTAAGAAAATTCCACACTGTTTTCTGAAGTGGTTGTGCCCCTTACATATCTATAATCAGTACATGAAAATTCCAGTTCTTCCACATTCTTGAAGACATTTGACTTAAATTTTATTTGTTTCAATAAGTGTGCAGGGGTATCTCATTGTGGTTTTAACCTGTATTTCCTTCATGATGAATGATCTTGAAGACCTTTTCATCTGTTTATTTGCAATCTGCCTGAATTTTCTGGGCAAGTGTATGTTCAGATTTTTGGCCTATTAAACTTTTCTTATTGTATGTATTGGGGTGACATTGATTAATAAAATTATATAGGTTTGAGGTGTACAATTCTATACTATATCATCTACATACTGTATTGTGTGTTCACCACCCCAAGCCAAATCTCTACTTTCGTCTCTCCTACCTCCGTCAGCCCCATTTCCCTCTAATAATCACCATACTGTTGTCTGTGTCTATGACTTTGTTTGTTTGTTTGCTTAATACCTTCACCTTTTCTCACATATGAGTGAAATCATATGGTACTTGTCTTTCTCTGACAGGCCTTATGACCCAGCAATTCCATGTCTGGAAATATATCTGAAGAAACCCAAAACACTGATTTGAAACAATATATGTACCCCTGTATTCATTGCAGCATTATTTATAGTAGCCAAGATCTGGAAACAGCCCAAGTGCCCATCAGGAGATGAGTGGATAAAAAAGCTGTTGTACATATACACAATGGAACACTATGCAGCTATAAGAAAGAAAGATCTCTCACCCTTTGAGACGACATGGAGGGACCTGGAGAATATTGTGCTAAGTGAAAAAAGCCAGTCAGAGAAAGTAAAGTTTTTCTTTTTATTATTAAATTTTGAGAGTTCCTATGTATTCTTCAAGCAACTCCATCAAACATGATTTGCAAATATTTTTTCCCAGTATGTGGCTTGCGTTTTCTCTGGCTCGATAGTGTTTATAAAAGAGCCGGTTTTTAATTTCCATTAAGTCCAATTGCTCAACTCATTCTTATTTTGGATCTTACTTTTGGTGCAATACCTAAGCAGTCTTGCCTAACCCAGCATCATGAAGATTTTCTCCTACGTTTTCTCTTTCTTTTCATTCTTCGGTGCCAGGAGCGGAAGTGGTAGAGCTGGTTTCTGGGTGTCAGGCGGCTCCTGTTTTCTGACAGCTCTGGGCCATCTGGCCACTTGCCTTTGAGTTGAAGCCTTAGAAACAAGGTGGGAGCAAGAGCCTTGGAAACTTGCTGTGAAACCTCACATTCCAACTAAGAAAAAAGCCTCTAGTTGCTTTTATAGGATTTGTCACAAAGGTTTCAGATACAAGCAGTAGGTTTTTCCAAGAAAAAGAAAGAAGCAATTTTATACAGTATTTTGAAATGTTAACCAGTGACATTTATTATTTAGCAAAACTGGGAAATGGGAAGAACTTTCTTGGCATTTTAATCTTAAAGTGCAAATAAAATATTCTTTTTTTTCAATTTGTGCTGTTCTCGCTAATTTGGATTGTATACTTCTAGACAGCAAGCTTAGAGAAGGGCTCAAAATACATAATGTAGGTGCTAAATGAAGAGTTCTAAGGACTTCACATTTAAATGATAACAATGCAGGCTTCAATGTTTCATTTGGTCACAATTTTTGACAATATCTCCATGAATTATAATTCTGATCTGAGCTCTATTTCCTGAAATTACCTTTTTCAAGATAGACTTTATATGATATTTTCCTAACAAGCCTAGTGTTTTAAGTCACCAAATATAGAAATAAAATCCCTCTTTGAAATCACCCACTTACCTTCGAGAACAAAAGTATTTGAAATGTTTATATTTAATTTTAATTCTTATAGAACAGCTAATCTAAAAGTTGCTTAGTTATTACATGTGATGCTTTTACTGGAAATCTATTCTGATATTATTATTGACATTGTTCATTTCCTTTGGGACTTTTGAGGTCATTTTGCAGAAGATATGTTTGCTTTGAATTCCAAAGTTTAGATTTAAACCCCTGCCTGCACTGATGAGGGTGTCTATCACTGAAGCTGGTTTAAAATAGTTTAAAATGCCATTGGAAATGTTGTTTTGTTTTGGCAGCATAAAAACTAGCTGCAGGGTTAGAAAATGCTCCTATCAGAGGGAGGAAGAGGGATTTGAATTTCTTGCCAGGGGCCACCACTAGAGCAAATGTTAACAATTTAAACAAGGATTATCTTTTAAAGCAAAACTTTGCAAGTCGGGTTTCTTTCCTTGAGGCAGGCAAAGGACAAGGCTGGGCTCATACATTTTTAGCAGCTGACATGTTAATGAGACCATTTCCATTGAAATGAGCTAAATACTATTACCATTTGTGGACTTCCCACTGATTCCTAAAGCATTTACTGAACTTCAAAAAAGTGCTTCCAGAATCAATTAAAAATAATTTTTAGATTGAACATACATGCATCCACAAGCAGTCAATATTTATTTAACTTATTGCTGCATATCATGCCCAATTTTTTTAGAGTTGGTGTTTTGGTAGCTAAATAATGATAGAAATGAAATCTAGTAGAGGTTGTAACCCAGTTCGGCGAACTTTTCAAAATGTTAATTTTCCTATTTTTAGGGGGGGGGAAATAATAACTAAAAACATCTACTGACGAAAAAGCCATTTGTTAGTTATCAGGAGGTAGCCTGCAAAACTAGGAAGAATCACTTGTTTGGTTCTACGAGAAAGTTACCTGGTCCTACAGCAGTGGGAAGAAATGGAGCTCTTCTCTAGTTTCTGAATCTGAAAATAGCATTATTATCCGAAGAGACTTATACTTTTTGAGTCAAACAGTGAATATGCCAAAGCACTTATCTATTCTGGTTTGGTTATAATAGCTTACATTTTGTTGTTTTCCAAATTACTTTTATAGACATTATCTTACTGGTCTCTCACAACAAATATTACTACGCACATAAGAGAAACTAGAAACAGAAAAGTTAAGTGTTTTTCTCAAGTAATATTGCCATTAGAGAAACCAGGATAAGAACTCTGGCTTTCTCTAATCGCTTTTCCTCTGGAAACTGGTGCCATTTTTTTTTTTTTTTAAAGCATCTCTTTTTCTTTTAATGGGATACTTAACTATATCTAATTCTGCTTCTGTTAACATCTGTCAATAGATGAGAGTTAAAAATGAATGTCAATGAACTTGGTGGCAGAAGAGTGGTAACGCCGAGGGAGCCCCATGCGTTCTTCAGACCCCCGGTTTCCTGTCTCCCGAGAACAAGGCTGTTCTGCATCCCAAGGTTTAGGTTGAAGACTGACACTGCGCTGAAGAGTGTGCCTCTCACTAAAGCTTTCAAGCGCTCTTTTCAAGGGATTCCCCGAGAGGAGGCCTATCTGTGACCACTCTCCTGTGTGATGGGCATATCTCATGATCTGCTTCTGGCCAATGTGGGTCTTTACTGCTCTGTCCCCTTTGTAAATGGGGAACTCGTGTTCTGATTAAAAAATAAAACTAAGTACCTACGACCTGTGGAGAGTGGCAGGCACAGGAGTGGAGGGGAAACAGAGCTGGTGTCTGCTGAAATGGAATCTGTCTGCGGCAGTGGGCTCTGCCGTGGGACTTCCCTTAGGCTTCAAAGAACAAGAGGGAACAGAAAGATGCTCAGGAAAAGGAGTGCGGCCCTTCACTTATTCTCATGACACCAGGACTACAAATAATATATTAATTTATCCTAGAAATTTCCTCAGCTGTGATACAACTCTTTAAAGGAATATCACATCTTTTAGCACAAAATGCCTTTTTGAGCTTTCAATCTGTTTCAGATGGAAAAACAAAAAAAATTGACCCTGATTTTACCCAGCAACACATTTTAATGAAAGGGTGACTTATTAGGGCATTGTTATAATAAAATACCAAGTTTCCTTGAAGACAAGATAGCTCAAAGGCTACCCTGATTTTCTCCAATGCATTATCACATTTTTTGGGAAAAAGTATATTTTTGACACCAGAAATCCAGTGACTCTTACACTTGGTTCAAGGCGATACTGAATATTTATTGTTTTGAATTATCTTTGTTTTTGGTAGCTGCACCTTGACTTCACTGTGGAGCATTACCTTCTCCCCATGTGTGTGGTGATGGTAAAAATGTATATCAATATGCCTTTCTCTAGCTAAGTGGTTTTCATGTGACTCAAGTCAGGCCAATAAGATTCTCTCCTAGGACTTTGAATCATGAGAGAATGACTAAAGGGTGGAAAGTAAGCTTTGTGTACATTTGTTCCAATGGTGGCAGCCTGATAATAGCGTTAGGAGAGTCTGCTGGTAGACTCCAGAGCACCTCTGTTTTCCTTTTACAAGCCTGGTTTCTTAGTCTTTAATCAGTTCTCTAATATCTCCCAAATACTGTTAGTCAATCTCTTTTCTGCATAAGAGTTCATATTGGAGGAGCTCCTAAGTAAACTTTGGAGATGTCAGGGGAACATTTCTGAAAGAGCTGATATATAAGCCAAGTCTTGAAGGACCAGGTGAACCTATCCAGGTGGAGAAGGGTGGAATTTATCAAAGGCAGAGGGAGCAGTATGTGCAAAGGATGGAATACATGAGAGAGCAGGTAGTACATTTAGGAAAAGACAAAATTTTCACGTGACTTAGTAGAGATGTTGAGACTTGGGACATGGTCAAGAGTGAAATAATTCAGGGAATTTTTGCCATGTGAAGTAGCATTTATTCTTGTATAATTTATTTATTTATTATATCATTTATTAATAGTATTTGTCTTCCTTTTATTGTTATTGTTATTATTTTGTATCGTTATGTACAATTTATCATTTAGATAATGGTGGCTGCTATTTTAACCTATTTTTGCCTACCTCTAACTGGAAACCGCTGGAAGGTTTTCCACAGGGCAATGCCACGAGTAGTACTGCATTTTAAATGACATGCTGGAAGCAGTGTGAATGGAGTGGGAAGGGAGGCTAACGTTACAGTCTTGCTGAGAGATGACAGTGACCTGGAAAATGGTAGTGGGGATGGGGAGAAGTAGAGGAATTTGAGAGGCCTAAGGAGGTAAAATTAACAGACTTTTATAAAGGATTTTATGAAGCAAATAGTGAGAGGAAGCATCATTATTAATTCCTGGGTCTATCTTGGGCAACTAAATTCCTGGAGGTATCTAGAGCTGAAACCCAAGTCACGCCAGAAAGAATATTTTTTGTGGGAGAAGATCCATTTCATTTTGGACAGAACAAATTTGATAGGTTTATCTGATATTCACCCGGAGATGTTCCATAAGCTGCTGTAGATGTGGGTCTGGACCAGGAGTGAGATCTGTGGTGGAGTTAGATATATCTAGATAGAGATAGTATCTCCTTTGCAGGTAACTGTTCGCCTAACTTCTCTGGGAGTGAGTGTTCTTATGGTCTCTGCCCTAGGAATTCCTTACTTCATTCTTAAAATCTCAAAACTGAACTCATTATCTTTTCCTGAGTACCAACCCTGAATAACAAATGAGAAACCCCCTTTCCTTTAATTTTTCTCTACCTCAAGTAATGTCACCACCATTTGTCATTCAAGTGATCATCCAGTGATGGAGCTCTCACTCCCAGTATTATTTTCTTGTTGCTTCTTTAACAGCGTCGCAGCCCTAGCCAGGTGGCTCAGTCAGTTAGAGCGTTGTCCCCATACACCAAGGTTGTGGGTTCAATCCCTGGTCAGTCAGATAGAAGAATAAACCAATTAATGCATAAATAAGTGGAACAACAAGTCAATCTCTCTCTCTCTCTCTGATTCCTCTCTGGCTCTAGGGGAGAGTTAATTTCCCTGCCACATAGACCATCTAGAGGCTACCCACATTCCTTGATGGTCAGTGATATGAGGTCCCGCTCAGACTGCTATCTCTCTTTTTTTCTTTCTGACTTTCTCTTTCGCTTTTAAGACCTTTGTGATTATATCAGATTTATCCTGGCAATCCAAGGCAATCTCTTGATACTGCAGTCAACTATTGCTTCCTTAATTCCATGTACAAACTTAATTCCCCTTTGTCATGTAACATGACGTATTTACAAGTTTTGGGGTTTAAAACTTGGACACCTATGGGAGACCATTATTCCACTTAATACCCTCCCCTCCCTTTCCATTGTCCCGTGTATCCACACCATCAGCATAGATTATTGTGCTTTATTTTTCATCATTACATTTATTATTGCCTCATATGTTATTATAAATTTACTTGTTTATTTTCTGCTTCCCCTACTGGAATGCATTATAAAGCATCACAAGGCAAAGACGTTGTCTTGTTCATTGCTGCATCTAGAGCCATGCCAAAAGCATAGTAGGTGCTCAATAAATATTCTTCAAATGAATAAAAATCTGATCTGTCACTAAGACTGTCAATTTGACCTTCATAGCATGTTCCACATATCCATTCATTTTTCATTTAATCTTTTAATGTTGACTCTCTTGCAGATCCCGACCATTACCCCCCCTTGCCTACCTCCACCCAGCCTCTGCCCCCCTCCCTTGGCCCATTCTTTTTATTTATACTCATTGTCATTTGTGTTTTTTCTTTTCATTTTTACTTTTTCCTTGAGAAGTTTCACTATTCCAGTAAATTCTTAGCTAGTTTGTACACCTTCAGTTCCTGCATCCTATTTCTAAATCACCAATTGTTCACGTGAATCCTCCACTTAAAACTTTTCAGTGGCTCTTTGGCAAAATGGATGAGATTCTGAACAACCATTCCTGCCCATCTCTTCAGCACATTTATCTGCTCTTCATGGTTTATGTTCTGGAGGTTCGGGAATGCTTGTCCTTGCTGTTTCCTCAGCCTAGGATACCTTCCCTCCCTTGACTGCCCAGAAAATCCTCCCTCTCTTCAAGGGTCTACATCAAGGATATTGTTCTCTACAAAGCTTTCAGTAAAAAAATCTAAACAAAGTGAATTGCTTCCTTCTCTAAAGACATTATGTCATGAACAACACAGAAGGGAGACTGCCAAGGGAGGCCAGTAAGACCCAGACTGTGAACACACGTAAGAAATAGCTTGGCTATTCTTTTTTTTTTTTTTTTTTTTTTTTAAGAGTATTTTCCATTATTTTTTAAGAAATTGATTTTCTAGAGAGATAGGAAGGGAGAGAGAGATAGAAACATCAGTGTGAGAAATATCCATCAGCTGCCTCTTGCACGCCCCCTACTGGGGATCGAGCCTGCAACCCAGGCATGTGCCCTGACCGGGACCTCTCTGTCCATGGGACAATGCTAACTAAATCCACTGAGCCACACTGGCTGGGCAGCTTGACTACTCTTGATTCTAAAAGAAAGATGTAACGGCTAGGTCCCCATGAGTCTGCTGGTATAATTTAATCAGATCATTATTCTATTATTACTATTATTATGACTTTTATTTAAACTACTACCATTCTCTCCTAACCCCAGCTTCAAAAAAATACACAGTGTACTTAGATCTTTCAGGTTCACGAAGCTTACAGGATTTCAGGTTATGCTATTAACATTTGATATTCACCATTTTACTGCACTAGACATCACTTTACAGATAAATATATATTTTGTAAATCACACACATCTTTATGTGATATTTTTCATATTCTTTTATGCTCCAGATTCAGTTTTTCTGGATTAAAATTTTAGCTTTGTCACTTACTGGCTATATAATTGTGAGCAAGTTACTTAAGCTCTTTTAGTCTTAGTTATATCATCTGAAAAATAGAAACAATAGTTCTATTTTATAAATTTAATGGGAGGATTAAATTAATTACTGTAACATGTTTAAAATGCTGCTGAGCACATGGGTCTGATAAATGTTAGTTGTTAATATTATACTAGATGCTAAGTTTTTCTGAAGGAAAGTACTGTTTGCCATTCATCTCTGTATCTCCAGAACCAGACACAAGTTTGGTACACAGCAAGTGATTAATAAATATTTTTGAGCAATGAATACATACCAGCTATTCTCAGAATGTCAGAACATAATTAATGTATAGAACAATAATCTAGAAATAAGTCTTGTGATTAATTTAGAAAATTTCAACAGTTTACTTCCCCCGCCCCGCTTTTTTTTTTTTTTACCCACTTCTCTCTTTCAATTAGAATTTTGATTTGTCAGATAGAATGTACTCAGCATGTAATTAGATGGTATTAATTAATTTGAAATTCAATAAACAAGACCTAATATGTTGAAAGTTATTTTATTCAGCAAACCAAAAATTATGGAGGGACTAATATGGGGGATCCTTTTTCTAGGTGTTGGAACTCAAAGGTTGCATTCTTCATATTTGGAACCAGGCACAGATTTCTATCTATACCTAAGTAAGTGACAGAGGTGGCAGGGGCCTGGTTGCAGCCAGTTTCCTCCTTGCTCCACCTTCAGGAACAACTTTTCCCCAGAGCTATAAGGAACAACCCGACTCTGCTATTTCCTGCTAGGACGCCTCTGATTGGCGCTGGGCTAATGCTTCTAACCATGTGGTCTGTTCCATCTGAATGCCCCACTCAGCTTTCTGAGCATCATCACTGTAGCACTATCTTCTCTAATCTCATTTCTTTCGAGTCTTAGCTCTGTTAGACTTCCTTTTCTTCCCCAACAGAAAATCCCTTGAACAGACGTGATCCAAAGTGACCCTAGTAATTCTGATTTTCAGCCTTTTTCATGAGGTTGTAGGGAAATTTTGATTCTTGAATCACTATTCCAGAAAGTAGTGCAGCTCTTGATTGGCTTATTCTCTTCCTGCATCCAGATACCTTTGACATATCATCAGCATTCATAAGTAAAAGCTGGCTTAAGTGAGTCCTGGTTCATCTATAAGTACCGACTCCTCAGAGCCCTAGGGTTGACTGTATCACTCAATACCTATCTTAGAATTGTATGGTATCCTTCTGTTGTGCGGTTGTAATCTAGCCAAAGCTTAGGGTAAGAAATCTGATTATACTCTTTTTCCCTGTTGGGGATAATTCATCCTATACAATCTTCTAATCAGCACCCTCTGTGAAATAATCACTATAATATTTGAGTATGGATGGCTAATCTGAGAAATGTCATATAGTGGAACTTTCATTGTTTGAGCAACCCTCTCCCTGACTGGTGATGTTCAGCAGCTCAGCCATCAAGTCCTGATGGACCTCCTCAGTTTTCTCATATGTGAAAGAGAAGGGTGATGATATTAGCACCTGGCTTGCTGCATGGACTAAATGATTTAATGACTTGTACTTTGTAAATCTTCAATAAGTGACAGTTATTGATATTTAATATTATCATTTTTAGTCCACAAGCGATAACATTATTTTAGTTCTAAGTATTCCTAATGTAGTTCTTTGTATAATTGGGATGTTGCAGATTAAGTAAAAATGTATATTTTAAAATAGTTTTAGATGTATAGAAAAACTGCAAAGATAGTATAGAGAGCTCAATGCCCACTTTCCTCATTGTTAGAACCTGTCTTATATTTCTATGGTAACTTTGTCACAACTAAAATGCCAACAATGACACTATCAGCTAAACTCCAGGCTTTGTTCAGATGCATGAATTTTCCTCTAATGTTGTTGTTTTTTTTTTTTTTTTGGTTTCAGGATCTTTTGCAGGGTACCACGGTACATTTAATTATCATGTCCCCTTAGTTTCTTCTTGGCTGTGATAATGTCTCAGACTTTCCTTGTTTTTGATGACCTTGACAATTTTGAGCAGAGTTGGTTGGGTATTTTGTAGAATACCCAACATTTGGGATATGTCTAATGTTTTTCTCACTATTAGACTGAAGATGTGTTTTGAGAGGAAGAGCATAGTGGTAAAATGACCTTCACATCACAGCATATCAAGTGTACATACTATCAAGCTGACTTATCATTGTTGATGTCGACCAAAACCATCTGGCACAGGTAGTGTTTACCAGATTTTTCCACTGTAAAGTTCCTTTTTTTTTTTTTCACCCTTTCATATTTTGTTCTTTAAAATCAAGTTACTAAGTGTGACTGATACTCAAGGAATGGGGGGAGCTCAGGTCCACTTGTTTGTGGGGGAGTATCTATATAAATTATTTCAATTCTTCCATACAGGAGATTTATCTTTTCTCATTTATTTATGTATTCATTTGTATCAGCATAAACTCATGGATACTTATTTTATAGTTTGGGTTATAGTATAATGCAACATTATTAGTTCCTTGCTTAGAATTGTCCACAGTTTCAGCCATTATGTGCTCTTTCCTTTTGGTTCCTATGTTCCTTTGACAAGCCCCCATCCCTTTAGTTTTTGATATTTCCTTACTTTTTAGAACTGAAAGTTGCCCTGGCTTGCCTTAAGTATTACCTGCCCAGCTCTACAAATAGCCATTTCTTCATGGAATCCTGACTCCTATTAGTAGAGAATATATTAGAAAACAAGATCTGGGGACTGAGTATAGATTAGCATTAATAAATTATTTTTTTTATTTTTGGCTAATGGCAGCAGGAATCCCTTTATTTTTACAGTCATCAATGGCTTGATCCTATCTCTTTTCAAACTTCAGAAAAATGTTTTATTCTTTATTCTCAACACTTTTTGCATCAACATAACTTACTAAACACTCAGTTTATACTGCTTAAAATAGTTCAGTTCTATTCCACTTCCTTTCATTTGGGGCACCCCGATAGTTTTTATATAATTCCATAGAATATATCTCTTCTTTCTCCTCTCACTCCAATTCTACTCTCCCAAGAGTAGCAATTATAGTCAAGTATTTTGCAACCTAACTGTGTTGTCCCACCACGCAGGTAAGATACACAGATCTTTACAAAAAGGCCCTTAATTTTTGATGCAAATTCTAGGAATTTAATGTATAAAATGGAGCCATAATGAATGCAGTGGACACTTGTTATAGATAAAAGATATATCCTGACACTTTAAAAATCCCCAAATTTTAAGCACCCCATTAACAAGATATATTCTGTAAGCAATTACTAGTGGAAAGCAATGAAACTTGTTGAGAGATTGTGACTGGCTAAGTGACTTGCTGAAGGCTCAGGTTCAAAATTCAGGAAAACTAGCAAATAGTACATACCTAAAACCTCTAGGATATGTGCTAAATTTTAATAATTTTTTAGTTTTCATTGCAGTTGATGTACAATATTATATTATTTTCAGGTGTGCCACATAGGGATTAGACATTTATATAACCCACGAAGTGATCATCCCAATAAATCTAGTATCCACCTGACACCATACATAGTTACCACAATATTATTGACCGTATTCCCTATGCTGTACTTCACATCCCCATGACCATTCTGTATCTACCAATTTATACCTCTTAATCCCTTCATCTTTTTCAACCAGTCCCTCAACCCTCATCCCCTCTGACAACTATCAGTTTATTCTGTGTATCTATGACTTATGTGCTAAATTTAAAAATCTCACATATCAGATCTAAGAATGCCAAAGGCTTAATTTAATGTAGAAGCAGAAGCTTACATTTTATTTGGAATATATTCTTTGAATCCTATCAAAACCAGCTGTTGTGATGTAGTGATAGAAAATGAGTCACCTCGCTATTGCCTCCACCTTGATTTTTCTCTCATTTTCTCAGAGTTGTCTGGAAAGTCAGGTAGAAAGTGAGGTTGGCAGGGATGGGAATTAAGCAATGGAGAAGATATTGTTTGGGAGAGGTGAAGAATGTAAGTGTGTAGGGATGTAAATTGTGTGAATGTCAGTGAAGAAGGAATGACCGAGGCAGGCATGAGGCTTCTGATCATGGAAAATAGAATGCTGTGAATTGGGGGATCTGAAGGAGAAGGTTATGGGTTGAGACTGGAAAGAAATGAAAGCTATGTATGGAATGGGGGAGGAATATTCCAAGTACAGGAAACAAAAACTCCAATGGCCTAGAAGCTTTGCTGATGTGTTCTAGGAATGATAAAAATGTGTTCTAATTGCCCATGATTTCTAGATATTTCTTGGAAACTTCTAGTTGTGGACTCTCTCTAAGAAATTGAGCCTAGTTCTGAAGTCTGTGTAGTCATGAAGATAATCTTGAACCAGGATGTTGTCATATTTTCTTGATTTTGAACAGGTAAACTCATTTTACCTTTCTTTGAAAAATTTCCAAACAAACATCTTTAGAAATACTGAGAGAAAATACCACAAGGATTTAACTTCATTGGCAGCCCTAGAAGTTATTTAACTCCCCAGGAAAATTTGGGTGATTTTTCTCTACAGAGTTCTCTAAAATTTTTCATTAATTCTCAGCAGTGGATTAAACCTTGCCATCAGCATGCCCAGGGAAGTTTGCTTTAAGCCTGTTTATTTGTAACAGGTGTTAGCATTTGACATTTGGTTTGACTTACCCATATTTTTGGAGACTGTAAAACAAGAAAGCATCTGAAATATGCATAAACTTTTTATGTAGAAAGATACTTACAGATATATGGGTAGAATAAAAAAAAAATGGTTTCAATAAAACTCTCCTTTTTACTTTAGGTTTAAAAAGGCTTGATACTTTTCTAATGGTTCTCAGCCAGCTGATTTTAGTCCAAAAGGCTGAGAGGAATATAATAAGAAACCTGTTCTTGTGAAATGTTCGGTCTGTCTGAAACAAGTTCGAGCAGGAAGTGTTTGTGAGAAGCCTGTTCTCTCAGCGTCTCCCTCCCGCTTCTTCATTCCAGGAGCCTTCCTCCACACCCAAAGGAGAATCTGAAATTTCAGTGATGTTTCCATTTGTTAAATGGAAACTAAGTCTATTAAATGGAAAATAGTCAAGTGGGTCCAATGTGTACAGCCTAGTGACACAGCAGTTCTCATTTGCTTGTGATGATACTGTCTGAATCAGTTCATATGGCTTTGTCATTCCTTAGAGCTGAGCATTGATCCTTGAAACGTAGGGGTACTGCAAGTACTCTGTGGTCCCCTCACCACTGCAGCCCCTCTGCACAGACACTACACTCTGAGCTGTGAGAGTAGGACCACTTTGTCTTCTTCCCTTCTGTATTCCCATGACCTTCCAAATTGCCTCTCACATGAAATGTACTCTGTGAAAATGCAGTGAATATCTGAATGACTAGCCACAATAACTGTCTGTCTGTGACATCCAATACTGAGAACTTAAAACCCAATCCAGACTCTAGCAACTTTTTACCCAGAATTTACCATCTCATGCCTCTAGTATTTATTCAGTTTTTATCTTAGGACTAACTTAAAGTAATTACCCTTAATAATCCTTAACATACAGGAAGCAGATACTCTTATAAGAAATTATTTTTTTACTGGAAAAAAATAATTTCTTATAAGAGTATCTGCTTCCTATATGTTAAGGATTATTAAGATAAAGGTAGTAAAACAAAAGAAAATCAGATGATTTGTCTGCAATCAGATGATTGTTTTAGTACGGATCTTCTATGTTCACAAAAATTACTTCCAATAATAATATTGGTAATAATAACAATAATAAATAATCTTTCATCTTTATCACAAAATTATATATATAAGATACCCATTATATATTAAGTGCCATAAGAGATGAGTACATATGTAAGAATACAGGGAATCTAAGAAAATAGGTGTCTAATTTTGAGGCATTTAATAATAATAACACATATTGAGATAGTGTGTGCCAGCTACTCAGCTAAATCTGTACATTGCATAATATATCCTAATGACAGACTTAGGAGCTAGATACTACGGGTTTCTGTATTTTTGAAATAGGAAATTAAGGTTTAGAAAGATTAAATAAATTGATCATGGCCAAGTTAAGAGGAAATGATAAAAGTAGAAGTTGAACTTGATTTTTTGACATTACAGTCTGTACTTTTTCTTTGAACATTTAACTTTATTCTTTGTCCTTCAAGTTTACACGCTGGTTGAGAGTTCAAGACATAAACATAAATAATATTTGCCAAACAACACACAAATGACTATAAATAACCATAACTCAGATTACTAAAACCAACAGGAGAATATGCCCAAGTGAAGATGTCATTCACACTGGAAGCACTTTATACAGAAAGTGAATTTGGATCTATATGGGCAGCTGTGAAAGAATATATTCTAATAAAGATAGAATACAAGTATTATGATAATGAGATCAAGCTTTACTTTCTTTTTTAAATATTTTGTACTGAGATATAACAGACATATAACATTATATTAGTTTCAAGTGTACCTTGTAATGATTCAATTTTATATATATTGTGAAATGATGACCACAGTGAGTCTACTTAACATCCATCAGCACAAATAGGTATACTTTTATTTTTTTTCCTTGTGATGAGAACTTTTAAGATCTACTCTCTTAGCAACTTTCAAATATACAATACAGTATTATTAAGTATAGTCACCAGGCTGTACATTACATTCTCATGACTTATTTTATAACTGGAAGTTTATATCTTTTTACCCCAAAACCTTTACTTTACTAATATATATTTCCAGGTTCCTGGTTAGCTAATAATAATAACAATAGCAAAATAATACCATCTTATATGTGTATAATATGCAAGAGTTTAAGAAAACATAATTTGATTTCATTTGTAGATTAATGGTTCTTAATGTGATAAGATCAACTTTAATAGAAATAAAAAGGAAGTAGAAGAATCTTTGTCATAAAGGCTTGAAAGAAGTGCAACATTTGAAAACCTCAACATTTAATATATGTTAAAGTAACAGACACTCCACTGTGTTGCCATGAATTCCTTTTACATTGTTTATGAAATTGTTAGTTCCCATAAGCTCTCCCCCACCCCTCCCAATCCCCCTTCACCCAACTCCCAGCACACACAATGTGCTCTTTGTGTTGAGAAGAAAGGTGTGGTGTCCACAATTACAAGCAGAACTGTGCAGAACATTCACCAGTAACTCCACTGGATGCAAGTGGACCTTAATTGACTTGTTTCAAGGTAGATCTTTGTCAGTGGGGACTCCTAGCGTTATTTCCTATCTCTGTCATTTTCAAAAATGATGCTTCTACTTCTCCATTTTATGATCGCATCTTTCATATTCAAGAATTTAAATTTTTTATTTTTTAGAGAAAGTGAATATGTTTATAACAGAGAGAGAAAGTGTTCAATTCATGAGGATTCCTCTTGCCTACTTTCCCTCTTTTCAGAAAAGCATGTTAAAATGATTGAGCTGAAAAGAAAATTGGAGGAAAAGCAAGACAGAATATTTTAGGCAAAGAATAAAGTGAAGTTCTTTTTTTAAAATACGGTGATGGATGCAGACAGGAATCAAAGCAGCAGCAGAGATGTGCATTTGCAATCATGTAAAATGCTACCAAAGTTTCAGTGAGAATATTCAGTAAGTAATGGATTTGAGTGACAGTATAAACTATGAGTCATAGATGTATGCATTTATCTATAGTAAGTCTTAGCATTTTTGTATATTTTACAATATAAAAGAGGAAATAAATGTACTCTTTTAAAAGAGCATCTCCTGAATTTACCAAATAACAACAAAAACCATTTTTTTTTAAAGCAATTGTCTAGCTGTTTCCTTTGTAAGAGATAATGAATAAGAAGAGCCTGTTATGGAACAAAGAAAGCCATCACTAGAGAGAAGTGAAAAGAAAGAAGAGAGTAGCTCCAAGCCAGAAGGAGAAAACAGTGAATGAAAAGGTTCATCCAAGGAACAGACTAGATTTATACTAGGAAACATCTGTTTTGATGCAAATATTCTATCTTGGCGTCAACACTTCTTCTAGTATTCTGGATTAATTTAATGCTCCTTTGTAATGCATTTTGATGTTCTTTATAGGTGTGAAAAAACAAGTATGTGACCTATACACTCGCTAGTGTGTTGTTTCATGTTGGGGTGGGACAGAAACAAACTGAGGAACTACATGTCACTTCTGGGCTGTGTGTTCCCCAGTAACCAACGTTTTATTCTTGATTCTATACACTTACTGGAGTTTACAGAAGTATAAAAAAAATAAAGGCACAGAATCCTTTTTAATGTTAGAATCATTTATACCACAGATACGTGGCATGTTAATAACTTTAAATCTTAGAGCTGTTCCACTCATTATATATACTACATTCTTTTAAATTTAAGTATGCTTGGCAAGATAACGCTTTTTCTGTATTAGTAATAATTACTAGTTAGTAATTAGTTAGCTATTTAAAAGTTACTAGTGAAACTGAGTAACAGAACAAACATGGAAAATAGATATTGATTAGATACTTGTTCCTCCCCTAAATTAAATTAAAAACAGAGTAACACCAAGCTCTCAGTCATATTTGTGTCGAACATTATTTCCCCTAAAAATAAAAAGTACGATGGCAAACCTCAACCAAAACATAAAATTAATCTTTATATTGGTGGAGATTTAGAACCTGAGAGCAAGATTTCTGTACATTTTAGAGGAGCCCAGTTATTCTTTATTGTCAAAAAACCCCCAAAACTTTCTAGTAAGACTTAACAGGTTTGGTAGTGGATAGGTCGAGTGTAGGTAACCAGAATTCATTAAAAAAAATTCCATGAATATTTTCTAAGTTCTAGACCTTTGTGCTAAGTCCTGATGAAGGAATGACAGACAAAGCCAAATGTTACCCCTGCCCTCTTAGAGCTGCAAGGACAGCATTAGTTTATCAACAAACACAAGTGAAATTTCAACTGTGAGAGTGCTCTGAGGGTAAAATCCCGGGAGAGCTCATATGGAGGGATTTGAAATAATTGGGGTTTTAGGAAAAGCTTCCTCAAGGAAGATGCCTAGCTGAGATCTGCAAGTTGAATAAGCGAATAGGCGAGCAGTGGGGACAGGAGAGAGTGCACAGTGACCTGGAGACCAACAGCACTGGGGGAGCACAGGCTGGAAGGTCCCTAGGAGCCCACCGCACAGGACTCTGTAGACCTGTGGGAAGAATTTATCTTTATCTCAAGAACAGTGGGAAGCCATTGAAAGGTGTGAAGCAGGTAGATGACTTAACTGAACTGTTACCTCACATTTTGAAAGATCTCTGGGTGCCTTGTGGAGATTTGGTTGGAGCTGGTAAGCGTTTAGGTTACAGCAGGGTAGTCCCAGTGAGAAATTACTGGGGAAGTCTAGGATAAAGATAGAATTCACCTACACCTCCTTGGTGGTAGGCATGGTAGGAAGGAAAGGGATTCAAATGACCTATAGGAGATAAAATTGACATGGCCTGATAATAGCGTATGATGTATTGATGTACTTAATTCAGGCATACCTCAGAGATACTGTGGGTTTGATTCCATACCGCTACAATAAAGCAAAAATTGTAATAAGGCAAGGCCACACATTTTTTTGTTTCTGTTTTCCAGTGCATATAAAAGTTATGTTTATGCCCAGCCGGTGTGGCTCAGTGGATTGAGCGTCATTCCATGGACTGAGAAGACCTAGTTCAATTCCTGGTCAGGGCATACGCCCTGGTTGTGGGCTCGATCCCCAGTAGGAGATCAAGCAGGAGGCAGCCGATTGATATTTCTCACATCAGTATTTCTATCTCTCTCTCTAAAAAAAAAAAAAAAATCAATAAAAACATATTAAAAAATAAATAAAAGTTATGTTTATAATACATTATAGTCTATTAAGTGTGCAATAGCATTATGTCAAACAATGTACATACCTTAATTTAAAAAATACTTTATTGCTAAAAAAAAAAATGCTAATCATTATCTGAGACTTTAGCAAGTGGTAATCTTTTTGCTGGTGTAGGGTCTTGCCTCAAAGTTGATGGCTGCTGACTGAACAGAACGGTGGTCGCCGAAGGTTGGGGTGGTTGTGACAATTTCTTAAAATAAGACAACACTGAGGTTTGGTACACCATTGACTTCGCCTTTCATGAATGACTCAGTGCAGCATGTGATGCTGTTTGATAGCATTTCATCCACAGTGAAACTCTTTTTCATAATTGAAGTTAATCCTCTCAAACCCTGCCACTGCTTTGTGAACTGACTGTATTAATATTCTAAATCATCTGTTGTTATTTTAACAATCTTTACCAGGAGCAGAAACCATCTGAAGAAACCACTGTCTTTGCTCATCCATTGAAGCAACCCCTCATCCACTGAAGCTTTATCATGAGATTGCAGCAGTTCAGTCACCTCTTCAGGCTCCACCTGTAGTTCTGGTTCTCTTGCTATTTCCACCACATCTGCAACTACTTCCTCCACTGGAGACCTGAACCTCTCAAAGTCATCCGTGAGGTTTGGCATCAACTGCTTCCAAACCCCTGCTAATGTTGATATTTTGATCTCTTACTATGAATCATAAATGTACTTAATGGCATGTAGCATGGTGAATCCTTTCCAGAAGGTTTGTGATTTCCATTAGAGGAATTACTATCTATGGCACCTATAGCCTTTTGAAAGGAATCTGTCCTCTGAGCAGTAGGTCTCAACAGTGGGCTTAAAATATTCAGTAAACCATGTTGTAAATGGATGTGCTGCCATCATATCTTTACAGTTCCATTTATAAATCACAGGCAGAGTAGATTAAGCCTAATTCTTAAGGACCCTAGGATTTTCTGAATGGTCAATGAGCACAAACTTCAACTTAAAGTCACCAGCTGCATTATCCCCTAACAAGATAGTCAACCTGTTTTTAAACTTTCAATCCAGGCATTGACTCCTCTCTAGCCATGAAAGTACTAGATGGCATCTTCTTCCCATAGAAGGCTACTTGTTCTACATTAGAAATCTGTTGTTGCCCAGCAGGTGTGGCTCAGTGTGTTGAGCATCGTCCCATGGACTGAGAGGTCCTAATTCAATTCCCCATGAGGGCACATGCCCAGGTTGCAGGCTCGATCCCCAGTAGGGGTTGTGTAGGAGACAGCCAATCGATGTTTCTCTCTCTCCCTTCCTCTCTCTCTCAAAAAAAAAAATTAAAAAAAATATCTGTTGTTTAGCTTGGCTGCTGTTGCTCATTGGCTAGAGCATCAGCCCACATACTGAAGGGTCATGGGTTTGGTTCCCAGTCAAGGGCTTGTACCTGGGTTGCAGGTTCATTCCCCAGTCCTATTCGGTGAGTGTGCGGGAGGCAACCAATCGATGTGTCTCTTTCACATTCATGTTTCTCTCCCCCTCTGTCCCTCCCTTCCACTCTCTCTAAAAAAAATCAATAGAAAAAAAATTCTCAGGTGAGGATGAACAACAGTCTGTTGTTCAGTGGAGCCGCCTTCATGAATGAGCGTAGCTAGATCTTCTGGACAACTTGCTGCAGCTTCTACCTCAGCGCTTGCTGCTTCACCTGCACTTTTATGTTATGGAGACGGCTTCTTTCCTTAGACCTCAGGAACCAGCCCTCTGCTAGCAGCTGCCGGCTTCTCTTCTTCAGCCTTTATGAAATTGAAGAGAGGTAGGGCCTTGCTCTAGTTCAGGCTTTGGCTTAAGGGAATGTTGTGGTTGGTTTGATCTTCTGTCCAGATCACTGAAACTTTCTGCACGTCAGCAGTAAGTCTGTTTTGCTTCCTTATCATTTGTGTGTTCCCTGGAGTAGCACTTTTAATTTCCTTCAAGAACTTTTCCTTTGCATTCCCAGCTGGGCTAATTGTTTGGTGCAAAAAGTCCTGGTTTCGACCTATCTCAGTTTTTGACATGCCTTCCTCACTAAGCTTAATCGTTTTAGCTTTAGATTGAAAGTGAGAGACATGGGACTCTTTCTTTCACCTGAGCACTTAGAGGCTTAATTTCAATATCCTTGTGTCTCAGGGAATTAGAGAGGCTGAAGGAGAGGAAAAAGGACAGGGGAATGGCTCGTCAGTGGAGCAGTCAGAACACATACAACATTTATCAATTAAGTTCACGTTTTGTATGGGAACAAAGAGGGAAGAGGGGGCAGGAAGAGATTAACGAAAGAATTTATATGCACATGTGCATAACCCACGGACACAGAAAACAGTATGATGAAGTCCTGGGGGGCAGCTGGGTGGAGGGGGTCAGTAGGGAAAAAAAAGGGGGGACATCTACAATACTTTCAACAACAAAGATAAATTTAAAAATTACAATAATAATATCAAAGATCAGTGATTACAGACCACCTTAACAAATACAATAATAATGAAAATGTTTGAAATGTGAGAATTACCAAAATGTGACGGTGACACCAAGTAAACAAATGAAGTTGGGAAAATGGTGCTCATGTACCTTCTTAGCACAGTGTTCCCACAAACCTCAATTACAAAAAATGCAATATCTGCAAGATGCAATAAAGTGAAATGTAATAAAATGAAGTATGCCTCTGTGTGTGTGTTTCAAGGTAATGCTTTATAAAAAATGCTCAAGGATAGCAGTTTTTATAGTTAATTTTTTTAAACACATTTTTTATTCCTTCTTTTTTTTCTAATCCTCACCTGAGAGTGTTTATTGATTTTAGAGAGAGGAAGGAGGAGAGAAAGAGAGAGAGAGACAGAGAGAGAGAGAGAGAGAGAGAGAGAGAGAGAGAGAGAGAGATGAGAGAGAAACATGGATCGGTTGTGCCCTCACTGAGAATCGAACCTGTAACATTTTGGTACATGGGCTTATGCTCTAACCGACTGAGCTACCCAGCCAGGGCAACACATTTTCTTCCTTCTTTTTCCTACTAGGCATGATTGTCAGGACTTTTATGTAAACAGAGAATATGGGATGTTTGAGTGAAAATGGAAGGGGAAATTTTCTCTTTATTGAAATGATTTTGACCACCAGTTTAAGATAATTATAGCGCATGCATGGAACTTTCTAAAAACTGAATTATGTCAAGCTTCCTAAAACCACTAATCAAAGAAGTCACTGAAATAATGACTAGATTATAATAATATATTACAGTTAAAGTGACAATAAAGAATAATTGAAAGTGAAGAATGCTGAATAATGCTTAATTGTCATTATCCAGGTGAATCATCAATGACTTAGGGTCAGCCTGCAGAATAATATTGGAAAAGTGACGGGTTCAGGAAGCAAGACTTAAAGCTACTGGATTTCTTTGGTTTATTGATGTTTTTTTTCCTCTGTCATAATCATACCATTCTTTTTGATGAATTTTTCGACTTTTATGACTCTAACTTGTGGAACAGTTTTTTAAAAGTGTATTTTATAATTAAAATATCTACACACTTTTCACATTCTCTCATCTTTTCTTCAACTAGGAGTTAAGTAAGGATCCTATAAGTATAACTTTAATAGCCTAGTGACCTGTTTAGTGTCTGCCACTGAACATATTTTCTAAGGAAAAAATATCTTGGGGATTTATTTTTCTGTAGTATGGGTATATTTTTTATTGACTAGCTGGTGATGGGTTGTATCTATAGGAGGCAGCAAATGAATATGAATCATGAACATTTAGAACTTTTGGATAACATTTGGATATACATTAAATTTCCTTTTGGAAATAATGAGCAATGGAAATGTCATGTGTTTTAAATGTTAAAATAAGTTGCCACAAAGCACTAAGAGATGTTGACATTTTACAGAATGATCGTTAGGACTTTGGTTGACTAAGTTGGCCAGATCCTGTCACCCACCCTGCTAAGGGTTTTAGCAGCTCTGCAGTGGTGTTCCCTAGTGTCTGTCACCAAGGTTCCAAGAGGGACAGGAAGCCTGGGTGCCGTGCATTACTGCATCACCTCAACCTGCTCAGAGCAGAAGGAACATTTTAAAACCCATTACAACAGCTCTCCCACTCAGTCTTTCATCTTTCACATCTTTTTTTCTTTTAAATTATATGTCTGTCATTGAAAATGAGCTACAGGAAATCTCATGGCAACCTAGAGAGGTTCTGAGAAATATTTAACTTTGACTTTAAGCCTGTTCCAATATTCCTTATAATACAAATAGGCATTTCAGTTGATGTTTTTTTTTTTTTTATCCTAAATGATAAATACAGCTTGAAATGTCTTTCCATATGTTACTGTTAAAATATTTTTTGAGCACATCTGAAATGTAAATGTCACGGATGGGGACTTTTTAAAATGGTTGCCACTGTGACTCAGAGTCCTTGAAGCTCAGGCTTCCTATTTGCGTTATCTTTCCAACAGCAGTATTTCTTTCTGCCTTTCTAACAGCATTATTTCTGGGAAATGAAGCTAATTTTTATTTTTCTTTCCTTGTTGAAAGGGTTACTCATACTCCTTCCCCACTCCTGTGTGCCGTTGTCTCCGATTAAAATAATCTATATCAGTAATCCCCATGACTCTGGTGAAATTGTGTTTTTAAAACTAATGCTATCGCTTTTTTGTTTGTTTTTTCTCATTTAACTCCATACATTGATGATCAGTTCAGATTCTACCACCTTTATGAACCATTTCTTCAAATTCTTCCTTTACTTTGGAATTGTTCTTGAATCCAAGAAGGGCAACATTTATTCAAGACTTTGCTTATGCAATGTTTTTATGTTATGTTTTTAAATTCATAATGTATCTTTATAAACTTACTATCATTTTATTAAGAAGGCAGTTGTAATTGTCTTCATTTTATAGTTGAAGAAATCAGGGTTTAGAGAAATCAAGTAATTTGCCCACGGTTATATTTTTGGAAAATAAAAAAAGTCAGGACACAAACTAGTTAATATTATTATTTTAAAAGTTAGCCCTGACTGGTTTGGGTCATGGTTAGAGGATCGGGCTACGGACCGAAGGACCATGGGTTCGATTCCCAGTCAAGGGCACTACCTGGGTTGCAGGTTTGCTTCCCAGCCCTGGTCCAGGCACGTGCAGGAGCAAACCAGTCGATGTGTCTCTCACATGGTGTTTCTCTCCCCCCAGTTCAACTCTCTCTAAAAAAATCAGTGGTGAGAAAAAAGAAAGAAAGAAAAAAAAAATCAATGAAAAAAATATCCTCGGGTGAGGATTAACAACAACAACAAAATAAGCAAAACAAACAAACAAATACATAAATATATATATGGTTCACAAACTAATAAATGCTTAGTCTATATAAGGCAACGTAACTGGTGTTGGGGATAGGGTGGCGAATAAAAATATACTGTTTCACAGAGCTCACATGCCATGATTGAGTATTGTGACTCAATTTTTTTTCCCACTATAAATACAAAACCAGGATGACATTATTTTCATAATCAATGGAGCTCCTTTTTTTTCTTTTTTAAAAAAGGGTTGCCCATTAAACTATTATGCATACAATATGACCTTTAAATTGATGGTTGCCAGAGGAAAGGGGGGTTGGGGGACTAGATGAAAAAAAAACGAAGAGATTGAGAAGTACAAATTGCTGGTCACATGGGCATGTAAAGTACAGCATAGGGAATATAGTCAATAATTTGTAATAACTATGTACGGTACCAGGTGGGCACTGGAAATGTAAGTGGGACCACTTTGTGAAGTATATGATTCTTTAACCACTAAGATGTACATCTGAAACTAATACAAAATAATATTGCATGTAAACTGTAATTGAAAAATAAAATTAAAAAAGAAGTTCTGGCTGACACCTGAATCTGCTCTCATTTTGCTCACTGTAAAGCAGGAGTTGTGAATCTACAGCCTGGGGACCAATCCTACCTGACACCTGTTTTTGTAAATAAAGTTTTATTGGCAAATAGCCAAAAAATTTTCTTATGTGATACTAAAATGGAGCTTGCAATTTTTGCTGATCGTGTGCATTTCCATAACAGCTGGTTGAGCTGAGGGGTGCTGTGGCAACCATTAAATGGGGGCAAGGTAAGCAATCTGTACAGAGAATGACTTCCAGGTCTTGACCCTCAGCTACTAGAGCTTGCCAAGAAACCATTGCCTAGGCGTTGCTGGAGAGCTTATACCAACTTTCCTGACGTTGATATGATTCTTCTGTTAACTTATTCAACAAATCCTTCTTTTTCTAATCCCCAACATAGAGCAAGAATTCTAATAATACCTGTCATTTTAATACATTCCGCAAAATAGCGAGTCATGTGTACTATGAGTTAACTGTTCCATGTCCAGTGAGCACTTCACTGGAAAATGACTCGGTGATCCCAAATATGCCATTCGAGTTCTTTTGCCCTAAGCTCTTCTGTAATAGTTCTTAGGAGGCAAAGTTTCTCAGTAATATTCTATTATGACACAAGTTTATAACCCTTATTCATATGGAAGATAGCTTAGAAGGAAAGTGTCACCAAGATTCAGACTCTGGGATAATAGTCATAGTGGAAGCAAAGCAATTTCTCAAAATGTTAGTATTTTTCCCAGATTTTAAGTTTCTTTAAAAATAACACTATACATGGGGGGAAATGATTCTAAAGGGGGTGTCTACAAATAATAGGGAGGACCCAAATTTGATGCTAATTGGCTGCTGTCCAAACTTTGAACAAAACAGTGATAGAAGTGACATAAAAATATATAAGGCTATATCACTAAGAGCTTTAATTTTCTTGGATTCATGGAATCTTCTGAGGCAATCTTTACAATTAAAAATATTTTAATATTGGCATGGTGATATAGAGGCCTCTTTAAAATAAACAAATAAGCAAGCACAACCCCTTATCTTTGGCACATGCAAATAATAGTTAAGGATTCCTGCCTTTCAGGTAGAATTTGGTAGTAGGGGAAAAGGCTGCAGTTCTACGTAGTTCCAGCAGGGGTCAATATGTTTTCATCATTACATACTGAGTGCTCAGAGAGCAAGCAGCAGAAGTGTTGATCCTAATTGGAGCAGACACCAGGATCTTCTATAATCCTCTGACATCCTTTTCAAATAATAATTCTTAGGTGGGTGGTGGGCTGGTGACTGCAATGCCAGAGCAGGCTTCCCTACAATGAAGCCTAACCATTGTCAATTATTTTTGATGTATGCTAGCTTAACTTAAGTCTCCTTCTTACTGGCTTTCCCGACCCACAGAAGGGTATTGCACCTCCTAATTATTGAGACACAGTACCCAGGATGGTCAGGACACGCGTGTTATTTTGGCTTAATGCGCTCTCTAAAACCCATCTCCTTCTTTTCAGCTGCCCTGTGCTCTTCCTACTCAGCACAAAGAGCAAGCGTCTACCTTCAGTCAAATACATTCAGAGTATTTTACTTATATCCGTAATTGCCAAAGTCATCTGTCTTTAACTCATGAAATGCCAGCACTTGGAGGCACCTGGAGATACAATAACGAGCATATATGATGATAGTTGCATGTATATAGGTTCGAATAGGGTCTAAATGAGACGAAACCCTCCCCCATCCCACTCACTTTCTAATAATTTGTCCAGGAGCTCTGTCAGTCAGTGGTATTCACGGAACAAATTGTCATCCTTCATGCACATTTTAAAGAACGGTGGTGGCCTGAGTTTCAAACTGTCATGCAGACACTTAAGTTATCTGTCAAAGAACAGCCAACAACAACAACAAAAAACAAATCCTAGCCCCCATCTGTAGGCTCATTTTTTCCTCTCCTTGGCCCTGACTTCAGCCCTGTGTGCTAAGCAGGAGAGTGAATGTCTCCATGTAGAGACATTTCAGAAGTCCAGTTCTGGAGAGCTGAGGAGGGTTTCGGCAGCAATGTGTTACCAGGACAGAGAGAAGGTGGTTAACTGCTTGAGTGCTATTGCCTGCCCCGGGGAGAGGGGGAGCAGCCACCCAACAGAGCTCTAGTCACAAAGCTTAACCAAAGTGGGATTTTATTTTTTATTGTTGAAAGTATTATAGATGTCCCCCTTTTTTCCCCCATTGACCCCCTCCTTCTTGCTCCCATCCCCCTCCTGCCTTCCCCAGCCTAGAGTCTTTGTCAATTGGTTGTGCATATATGCATATAAGTTCTTTGGTTTATCTCTTCCCTTCGCACCTCACGCCCCCCCCCCCCCCCCATCCCTCTGAGGTTTGTCAGTCTGATCCCTACTTCCCTGATTCTGGATCTCTTTTGGTCGACAGCTTATTTTGTTCATTATGTTTCACAAATACGTGAGATCATGTGGTGCTTGTTTTTCTCTGACTAGCTTATTTCACTTAGCATAATACTCTCCAGACTCTCCAGGTCCTTCCTTATCATCTCAAAGGGTAAGAGATCTTTCTTTCTTATAGCTGCATAATGTTCCATTGTGTAAATGTACCAAAACATTTTTGTCCACTCACCTATTGATGGGCACTTCGGCTGTTTCCAGATCTTAGCTATTGTAAATAGCACTGGTATGAACATAAGGGTGCATATATTCTTTCTGATTGGTGTTTCAGGTTCTTAGGATGTATTCCTAGAAGTGGAATCACTGGGTCCATTGACTGTTCCATTTTTAATTTTTTGAGGAAGCACCAAATTGTTTTCCATAGTGGCTGCACCAGTCTGTATTCCCACCAGCAGTGTGCTAGAGTCCCCTTTTCTCCACACCCTCGCCAGCACTTGTTGTTTGATGATTTGTTGATGGCGGCTATTCTGACAGGTGTGAGGTGATACCTCATAGTTGTTTTAAGTTGCATCTCTCTGATGATTAGTGACGTTGAGCATTTTTTCATATGTCTCTTGGCCATTTGTATGTCCTGTTTGGAGTGGTGTCTATTTAGATCCTCTGCCCATTTTTTAATTGGATTCTTTGTCTTCCTTTTGTTGAGTTGTATGAGTACTCTATATATTTTGGAAATTAACCCCTTATCTGATGTATCGTTGGCAGTTATGCTCTCCCATATAATGGGTTCCCTTTCCATTTTGATGCTTGTTTCTCTCTGCTGTGCAGAAGCTTTTTAGTTTGATGTAGTCCCGTGTATTAATTTTTTCCTTTGATTCTTCCCTTGTGGGTTGTATCAGTGAAAATTCTGCTGGGTATGATGACTGACATTTTATTGCCTACATTTTCTTCTAGGATTTTTATGGTTTCAGAGGTTACACTTAAGTCTTTTATCCATTTTGAGTTTATTCTTGTGTATGGTGTAAGTTGATGGTCTAGTTTCATTTTTTTTTTTTTTTTACATGTAGCTGTCCAATTTTCCCAGCACCATTTATTGAATAGACTATCTTTACTCCATTGTATGCTCTTGCCTCCTTTGTTGAATAAATTGAGCATAATGTCTTGGGTCAATATCTGGGTTCTCCGTTCTGTTCCATTGATCTATATGCCTGTTCTTGTGCCACTACCAGGCTGTTTTGATTACAATGGCTTTGTATTATAACCTGATATCCAGTATTGTGATCCCTCCTACTTTGTTCTTCTTTTTCAAAATGACTGTGGCTATTCAGGGTCTTTTATGGTTCCATGTAAACTTTTGGAGTATTTGTTCTAGATCTGTGAAATATGCCATTGGTACTTTAATAGGGATTGCATTGTATCTGTAGATTGCTTTGGATAGTATGGACATTTTAGTGGGATTTTAAAGGGATGCCCTCATGTAGCTCTGTGGGTAGGGAGAATGAATGTATTTTGGAAGGTGAAACACGGATGTTCATGAAGTCAGAGTTAACCAAGCAAAATCAGTGGGACTGAGCTTGGTCTAGGTTCATGGAGGCTGGAATCCTTTTCCACTTATGATACAGAGCATGAGAGGTGCTCCAAGTTAAATTCTCTACCACAGACAAGCTTCACTATCAGATAGCAAGGAATATATTTATTCATACATGTGGGCACATTTTGAATATTCTCTCTAAAATTTGTGGAGATTTCTTTTACTTTCAAAGATTACCAGCATCCTTTAATGCATCAATAATAAAAATAAATCCAGTCATCTCATTATTTATGCTAACTCTTTCTTTTAAGCTCATATTGGCATATTTAAGCAAAACAGGTGATAAAAATCTTTGGTGGGACTCTACTCTTCATCTCTTTCATTTTAATTTCATATTTATTTAGAAAACAAAACTTACCTTCTTCAAATTCAGGGGAAGGTATGAGGCATAAATGCTGTAAATTGATGAAGAGAACAGCAGCAATTACAGCTTGGGTCTGACAGCCACCTGACAGATGATACTCATGTCTCAGAAGGGTAGTCAGGAAAAGCTGGAAAAAATTTTGAGCTCATCCTTGGCTGTGTAGCAAACAGATTAATTTCTTTAATTTTTAAAAGGTCAAGGTTGGCATCAATGGGAGAATTGTTTAATTGCATAGTAATGCATTTCTTAAAAAAAAAAATATATATATATGGAATATTTCTTGAGTTCCTGTTAAGGCCAGGCACTAAAATATGTATTGGGGCTATATTGATGAATAAGGTAGGCAAAGGCTGTGTTCTTATGGAGCTTACTTTCTTGTTAAAATATGCATACTTTGAAAGTATATATATTCTAAAAAAAAAACCTCCATGTATTTTTATTTTATCACTTCACACATTTGCTTCTTCATATTTAAAATGTAAGCTGAAACGCTCCCTGTATTCTTTGAAGGTGAAAGAATATATATAACCACAAGGTGAACTACAGAATTTCAGTGACTAGAAATTGCTTCAAAACCTAAATTGGGAATGGAGTGAATGTAAAACAGTTTACAAATAATTAGCAGATTAGGATGCTTTTCAGTGAGTGCATTCATTCACAAAACTGAGGAAAATGCGTCTGGAGCAGCTGACACCAGAGTTCAAGGTTGGCCATCTCCCCTGCGGGAGGTTGTGACAACGACACATGGCCACTTCTTGTTCTCACAGCATGGCTTCAGGAAAACCAAACGGTGTCTGCCTCGAAACGCTGATCTCACGAACTGGGATAAGTGAGAGGGGATGGTTTCCAAATTCTGTGTTAAGACTTGTAAGGATATTTAACTCTATCCGTAGAATTTGTCATTAGGCACCAGAACAACCTTGAGGCAGAATAAATAGGTGTCTGTTTCATTTATTTATTTAAATATAGCTTTATGCTCAAGGGTGACCCCCTAGTGATTAAAAAAAATTTTTTTTTGGAAACTTAATTGAATCCATAATTTGAATCTGTACTATATTTGTGCTTATTATTAGGATGGTCCATTTTTCAAGTTATCTGGGAAGCGGGGCCTTGGGCATGTATTCTAGTCTCTGTGTAATGGGCTTGCAGCTCTTTTACAAGCTCAACTTGGAGCGATAACTGTCCACCCATCTTGAGGAGAAAACTCCAGGACCAACGATGAGACCTAGTCCTTTCCCTTCCCACTGCCTTGGTTCTGACATTCACCCTCTTTATTTTCCCCTCCAATATATGTGATGGCCAGCGTCTTCTGGTCCACATTAGTGAGTAATAAACTACCAGGTCTTCCTGCCTTGCAGACTTCCTGTGTACAAAAAATACCCCTACATTTCTAAAACATGTGTTAAAATTGTCTTTTGGAAGGTGTCAGAAAATCCAAATATTCCCTTGCTTTTGAGAATTCTCAACTCTTAAGAAAATAGGTTACTGTTTTCCTAAAGTAGATTTTCTGCTCCTGACTTAGTTACAACTCCTTGTTAGATAACATATTCTTCACAATAAATAGAGAGCACATCAATAGATACAATGTTTTCACTCCTCTTGAGAGTCCCCTTCTGTCTCTCTCTCTGTCTCTGTATCTGACTCCCCCCGACCCCTTAGATTGCCTCAATGTTTGGATATTTATTATATATGAGTATTTCTCTGTCTCTTATCTGACTGTGATTTTCTCTGTGACTGCAAGGGTATTAAAAGTTATAAACAAATTAAAAAATAGAACAGTTGTGTATGTTAGAGTCCTTCAGAACTTGCCCAGGCTGATTTTTTTCCCCTTAGGATGCCAATATAAATGATTAAGGAAATAATCATTGCAGAAAATTATCATGGTAGACAACTTTTAAGATTTTGTTATTGTTGTTGTGAGCTTAGAGCAGATATATTTTTCTTTCCCTGTGAGAAAACTCACTTTTATCATAGTGAATTCTTGTCTTTTCTACTAGGTGTGAGATAAAAGTGTTTTATGAAATTCGAGTGCCCTATTAAAGCCCATTAACCCGAGGCCAAGGGCAATAACTCAGAAACTTAGGTTATATCTAAAAAATTCAGTTTCTACAAGTTAAATTCCTCTCTTATATTGTGCTATTACTTGACCTTGAATAACAAAAATTATATTGATTCTTAATACTAGGTGAATTGTTTCTTTTTGTCTTTATTTGCTAGCAAACTCAAATCAAATTTAGGAACTGCCTGTGGCAATTATATGTATCTTTATGAATGTGTTTTGTGTCTTAACTTTAGTAACTCTATTTAACTTTTTATTCTTTCTGACTCTATTTTTTTGTTGTTGCTGTTGAACTGTATATGTTTGCATAAGCCATCTGAGATAATTTTGGAAGCAAGTTACCTCATAAATAAGTAAATAAAATTATAGTTTGCATTTATTGATTGCTTACTGTTGAGTGTTACCCTCTCACCTCAGCATTTTACATACACTATCCCACATAATCTTCAAAACAACCCCATGAACTAGTAGTCAGTTAGGAATGCATTCGGCTGCAAGTAACTAGATATCTGATAAATAGTGGCCTAAATGAAGAGGAGAGTATTTATCTTAACATAACAAGAAGTCTAAAGAAAAGTAGCTGTTGGCATTGACTTGAAAGCTCATTGGTGTTAGAATAGGCATCACTGAATTCCCTTGATTTTTACCTCTTAGACTTAAAATGGCTGCAGTAGCTCTGAATATTATGCCTGTATTAAACACAGGAATAAGCTGAGAGGACTAGACCAGACATGTTTGTCACTTTCATCAGGAAGCAAAGTTTCTCCTGAAACTCTCAGTCAACTTCTGCTCACCTCTCCTAGATGTAAGAAATAGATGCTGGCAAAAGATAATGGGTTTGCCAATGGATATGGAAAGAGTAAATTTAAAAATATTTAACATCTGTTTCTGCACGGACACTGATAAATTAGAATGGAAACTGTCTGTAAATAATTGGTAGGACCTTAGCAATGAGTATATACAAAATATTACCTTTAGTGCAGAGTCAGCCTACACATAGGTAGGTTGTTTATTATCCCCATGCTATAAAGAAATTAAGATTTAGAAAAAAAAATGTATAACTTTATAATTTTTGTTTCTAATTTTATCTTATTTATTTATTTTTATCCTCACCTGAGGACATTTTTCCATTTTTGTTCAGGTAGCGTGGGAGGAAGAGAGAGGAAGAGACAGAGAGAGAGAGAGAGAGAGAGAGAGAGAGAGAGAGAGAGAGAGAGAAAGAGAGAGAAACATCGACGTGAAAGGGACACATCGAGTGACTGCCTCCGGCACAACCCTAGCCAGGGCTGGGGACGAATCAGAACCAAGGTACGTGCCTTTGACTGGAATCAAACTCATGATTCATTGGACCGCGGGCTGACGCTCTAACTTCTGAGCCAAACTGGTCAGGGCTCTGATTTTATTTTTAATGAAAGTTTACGTTTAATATTATTAAAAAATTTTTATTTATTTATTGATTTTAGAGAAAGAGGAAGGAAGAGGGAGAGAGAGAGAGAAACGTTGATGAGAGAGAACATCGATTGGCCGCCTCCTGCATGCCCCCCACTGGGGACTTAGCCCACAACCTGGGCATGTGCCCTGACCTGGACTAGAACCGGCATCTTCTTGGTGCATGGGTCGACGCTCAACCAGTGAGCCACACGGGCCAGGCTAATATTATTTTGTATTAGTTTTAGGTGTATAGAGTGGTCAGACAATCATACACTTCACAAAGTGTACCCACCTGGTACCATACATAGTAATTATAGTATTATGAACTATATCCCCTATGCTGTACTTTATATCCCAATGGCTATTTTATTCCTATTACCTTGTACTTCTCAAACCCTTCATCTTTTTCACCCAGTCTCCCAATACCCCTCCCCTCTGGCAACCATCAGTGTGTTCTCTGTACAAGATTTAGAAAATTTCAATAGTCCAACTCATAGAGTAAGTGGTGGAACCTAAATTTTAGTGTAGGGTGATTGTCTTGACAGTTTTTATTTTGGGCCAATTTGGAACACCATGTATCCCCAAATAAATACATTTAAAAATGGTACACATGCATGTGTATCAATATTTTTGTAGTATTAATAAAACTGAGCTTCCAGGATAAACTCTGGCATTGCTTGTTGCCTACTGAACTGAGCACACACGCTAGTTCCAGATGTATTGAGGGAGCTCAGCTTCTGATAATATCAGAGTAGCTTGTCCTCCCACACATGGCAATGATAAACTCTTGACAAAAACTTACAACAATAACAACACATATGCAAATGATGAAACAAGAGGAAAGTCAGTTCTTGAAGGTAGGATGCTGCATTGTGTGTTGTCTGATTTTATATAGCTTTTGGTCTGATATTACTCTCTAGCCTGTGGGGCATGAAAAAGCTACAACTTAAGCGATAAACCACAGTGTTAATGGCAGTCAGAGGATAGAATCAGGGCTGCCAGTGCAGGTAAAAAGTGAGGAGAAATTCCCAGAAAGGAGCCACACAAAGGAATGTTCCTAAATCTACAAGTAACTCCACTCAAATTCTCTCCTAACTCTCAACTGCACATGAGAAGGAGGGATTTGGGGAGGGGGGAGGGGGTTGCAAGGAACCTGGCAAGAAGGAATAGGTTGAAGGCTGAAATAATTAAGCAGAGATTTCAGCTGCTGCCCACCACAGTGAAGGTATGTTTTGAATTTGAGTCCAACAAAGTTAACTACTCACTAGAGCAAAAAAGTAAAATACTTTTCAGAGGAAGAAAACAGAACTCAGAGACTCTACAAGGGAATATACACTGTTTCCAGATCACTAAAAATAATGATTAGACATGTAAAGAAATAGCGAAATGTAACTTCTAGCAATGTGACACAGCAGTTCATATACATCAACCCCAACATCATACAAATGGCAAAATTATCAAACAGGAACCTTAATGAAGCTATTAAAATATGCTCAAAACTTAAAAAATATATAAATGATGAACAGATCGGGAAGCTCAGCCAATAAATAAAAACTATAGTTGACTCTTGAACAACATAGGCTTGAACTTCATAGGCCCACTTATGTGCATATTTTTTCAATAAATAACTGCATTGTTTTCAATTGGTGGTGAGTCTCGAGGTACAGAGGACCAACTATGTGCTTTGATCTACACCATTTTACATAGAATACTTGAGCATGTGCAGATTTTGGTATGTGCAAAGGTCCTGGAACCAATCCTTTGTGACTATCAAGGGACAACTAATGTAAAGTATCCGGGGAGTCAGATTTATATGTGGCACTACAACTGCACTGGGTGTTAGCACCCCTAACCCTTGTGTTGTTCAAGGGCCAACTATATAAACAAAAAACAAATGGAAATTTTCAAATAAAAATGTTCAATGCCTAAAATAAAATAAAAAATCCAATGAAGAGCTTATGATCATATTGGAAATAGCAGAAGGATTTGGTAAACTTTAAAATAGATCAAAAAGAAATTGTCCAATCTGAGAAACTCAGGGAAAAAAAAAAGATAGAAAATTATGAACAGAGACTTAATCACCTATGGGGGCAACAGGAAATATTGTAATATATGTGTAACTGGAGTCCTCAAAATTGAGGGGAGAGAGGGAGGAAGGGAGATAAGAATATAGGAAGATAGAGAGCAGAGGGATATATATATATAGGGACAGAAAAGAGTGAAAATTAGCAAGAAAGAATATGGGCAAAAAATATTTGTAGAAATAATGAGTAAAAACATTTCAAATTTGAAATAAAATATAATCCTACAGAGTCAAAAAGTTCAGCAAGCCCTAAACTGAATAATCAAAATCCCACAAAGTCAAACTGTTAAAAGCTAAATTTAAAAAGAGAAAATCTTGAAGACAATCAGAGAAAAATGACACCTTTCATATAGGGACTGGAGATGTGAGGGATGGCTAACTTTTCATCAGAAACAATGAAACTTAAAGATAATGGTAAAATATGTTTAAAGTACTAAAAGAAAAAAAATCAAAAGAATCAATTTTATATCAGAGAAAATGTTTTTAACAAATAAAGGTGAAACAAAAATATTTTCAGGTAAATGAAAACTGAAGCAAAGTTCATCCTGTCCTATGATAAATGCTAAGGAATTTGTTTGACGTTCTCTTTCATTTTATTTATTTTTACTTGTGACGGAATCACAATAAATTTTGTCAAATGTCCATCAATTGGGATTTTCTTGATATATACATATGGGTATATGCATAGGTTAGGGTAAACAAAAATATTTCATTGCTTTGTCAGCTGAGAGGTCCTAGAAGCAATGATAACCTTGTAATAATGAGCACATCTAACACAAATATAGTGGTTCCTAATACCATTTTCCAAAAAAAATAACCCAAAACTCTTTTGAGAAATAGCAGGTTCTAGAACTGGAGTGAGGAACACAGAAGATGAGCTTGAAGAATCTTGTAGTGCAGAAAACAAGGACATGTTCAAAAGCAGATCCAGGTAATGATGAGGGTATGTTGAGGGGATGTAGGAGCCAACTGGAAGAGCTTTCAGTGGTAAAAGCTGGAATAATTCAAACAAGAAAATATAGCAATATTGGGTTATAACTCAAAATGTAAAATAAATATCCATAGGTCCATACTGATAGAAATAAATGATGGAATGAATACATGAAACAGATAAAACCTTTGTAGAAAAATTTCAAATAATTATGTACATACTCCCTTCTCTAGGAATGAAGGCATTCCTCCTCATTCCTTAAGCGGGAGCTAAACATAGAGACTTCTTCCAAACAATCAAGTATGAGATGGAAAGAAAGAATCACTCCAGTGAAGAAACCTGACAAACGCCACCTCAGCAAGGTGATCAAAATGACTATCAACACTGATGTCATGTTGATAGCATGTACCTTAAAATTCTTCTGTTAATTTTGAAATCATGTCAAAATAAAAAGTCACAAAGTAAGACCTACGGGGAATTTGACCTCTATATACTTGGCACTCAAAATGTGGTCCATAAACTAGTAGTAGTATTATTACCTGCGAGCTTCTTAGAAATACTGAATTTCATGCCCCACCTCTGATCTACTCTATCAGATCTGCATTATAACAACATGTCCAGGTGATACTTTTAAACATGCATTAAATACTAAACACCCTGCTCTTTAAGACTGTATTTGTGTAAAAGTATTTAGCACCATCTGCAGGTGCAGAAATCCAGGGAGATTGGTCATTCCTCTATATTTGTCAGCAGGCTGGCTCTATGGATGTGCCCGTCCCACTCCCGTTTCCCTCCTTAACCTAGGGTACTCTAGTGTGCGTGGTACAACGATACATTCAGAAGTTTTTCATTCGATACAATCTGCTTAATGCATCTCTTGCCTTTATATTGCCTATTCTCATTTGAGACTCAGTTTGACCCTCACCTCATTCATAAAGACTTTCTTAAACTTCTTGAACATTTTTTAAACCACTATAACACTGTTAGCCTTAAGAAACAGTTTGAGCCCTGCCAGTGTGGCTCCGTGGTTGAGTATTGACCCATGCACTGAGAGGTCGCTGGTTTGATTCCTGTTCAAGGCATGTGCCCCAGTTGCAGGCTCGATCCCCAGTAGGGGGCGTGCAGGAGGCGGCCAATCGATGTTCTCTCTCATCAATGTTTCTGTCTCTCCCTCTCCCTTCCTCTCTCTCTAAAAATCAAATAAAAAACATTAAAAAAAGAAAGAATTTTACTTCTTTTTAGATGCTATTTTTTTGTTTGTTTCGCTTATGAGTTCCAAACTGATTGCATGTTTCTATTGTTCTAGACCATTCTCCATTCTCCATTCCAACTGTCTCCAAAGTATAATGTTTATCCTCTGGAGTATATGGAAAAGGATTTATTAGGAATGAGAACAACATTAGAACTTCTGCTTATTTATCAAAAACTGAGGAAAGATAATATATTTTATTAATATTTGATAACTAGATAGATTGTATATATTTTATGACTTTATAAAACATACATTGAAGATACAAGCTCAAAACTTTTTCCTGATGTGGGTAACCAACCAAAAAGCTTGGAGACCTTTGCTTTAAAGAGCCATAGAAAATACTCAAGAAAAAAAAAATATGTATATATATGAATTCCATTTAGCAATAAAAGGAAAAATAAAGGGAGAGACAATGACATTTGGTCTCATTATCTTCGTTGTAGATATGTTGGGTTCAGAGACTAACTCATTCCTTACTAGCTAAGAATATGGTTATGGGATCATGTTTAGGTGACATTGTACCAGAATTACTGTAATAAATTAGGATTAAAATTTCTGCTGATCATCAGTTATTTCTCATTTGCTTGATATAGTGGGCATTCTAGGACAACCTGACATTGAATCAAATAAACTCAGCAATTTTATCATTGCAGGAAAGATGATAGCTGTATTTTTCTGCATTTAGCTTTTAAAAACACTAGCTGTTAAAAATAATATGCTAGAGTTAAAATCCTGTGAAAACTTATTTAATGCAGTCCTGATTTACATAGCCTTTTTTGACCAATAAATATAAAGCAAAACTTCTATGTAAGTTTTACGCCTAAAATCTACATTAATTAGAAAAAATAAAAACAGTTAATTTTAAAAATATTTGATGTTTTATTTGAAGATACAAAGTAACTTATATTAGTTCTCATTGTGAGAATAGAAGCAATTGGAAAACATACTAACTACAATGATGACACGATAATATTAGCTCCTCCTCAAAATGTGTGCTGTTTAAATGATATTCTATGTGGTAAAATATTTGCAAGTCATATTACAGATTTATCTGCCTAATATATAAAGAGATCCCAGAAATTAATAAAAGAAGAAAGACTGATTGCTTCATTTAAAATGGACAAAGAATATGAAAAAACTATTCACAGATAAGGAAGTACAAATGGCTCAAAAGCATACATTAATACACATGTAAATTAAAACTAAACAGAAACACTATGTAGCTCCCATAACTTTTGTAAAAATTAAAATGCTCAGTAATACATGTTGCTGTTGAGACTGTAACACAAACATCGTGTTGAATGTAAATTGGCAAAACCTGTATGGAGAGCAACTTTTTCATAGATGTTAACATAACAGATTACTTATACATTTTTATCTAGTAATTTCATGCCTGGAAATTTATTCTAGACATATACATGCTGGAAATCATGTATAAAATAGGCTATTCATGTAAGTATAGAGACTTTTACTGTATTCTTTTTAAATGGATAACATTTATGAGATTTAAAAATATTATTAAAATTTTTATTTTTTATTTTATTAAAAAAATTTTTTTAAAATTTATTTTTAGAGAGAGAGGAAGGGAGAGGGAGAGAGACATAGAAACATTGATGAGAGCGAACATTGATTGGCTGCCTCCTGCATGCCCCTTACTGGGGATTTGGCCCACAACCTGGGCATGTGCCCTGACTGGGAATTGAACCGGTGACCTCTTGGTGCATGGGTGGATGCTCAACCACTGAGCCACACCGGCGGGACTATTGTTAAAATTTTTAAATGTAAAAATTAAATGATGGTGCTGTGTCCTTCTTCTTGTATTACATCAAATAGCTCACACCATCCATCAAGTGGTGGTTACATTTATCATGTGACTAAATTGGTGTGTATCAAATATCTCCACTGCAAAGTTATTTTTTCTTTTGTAGTTAATAGTCTCTAGTGGGAGATACTTTGAGACTAGGCAATCCTGCTTCTCCTCAAACTTCTGCTCACTAATTTTAGTATCCGTTGGTGGACCACGTCTGCCATAATTGTCGTATAGTGTTTGCCTAATGTTGATTTTGTTTCTCTCTTCTAATTCACTAAATGGAATTATTTTCCCTATGTATTCACTCAATTATTTATATTACTATATACTTATAAATATTTAATTTATTCTATAAGCTAAATTCCAATATAATTGTTATTTATTTTGCTACTCAAATTGATCTAACTTTAGTCATTATGACCATTTGACTATTAGGTCATATGTCCTTTTGTCTCTTGTGTTAATTCAAAGCACCCCCATCTTTTGAGCATTTTCTTAACTTCCTACACTTTCAGACAGACCAGATTTGCCTTGTATTTTTCCAGTCCCAGCCCTGGAATCAACCACTTCTTGAAGCAGTTCACAAATACACATATATTGAAGCATCCCTAGGGCATTTCATAATGTCATTCTAATTATAAGAAAACATTAGATAAAACTATATTAAGGAAAATTCTACAAAAAAAAAAACTGATTGGTACTGCTCAAGTATCAAGGTCACGAAAGACAAGGAAAGATTGAAGAACTCTTAGAGACTGGAGGACCAAGGATAAATAACAGCTCAATGTAATATGAAACCCTGGATAGGATCATGGAACAAAGAAAGATATTAGAGGAAAATTTGCTGAAATTAAAATAAGGTCTGTGGTTTAAGTGATAATATTGTAACAATGTATTTTTTTCCTTCTTTTTGATAATTATACTATAGGTATGTAACATGTTGACATCATGGAAAGCATAGTAAGAGATACAAGAAAACATATTTTTGCAACTTTTCTCTAAGTCTAAAATGAGTTCAAAATAAAAAGTTAAAAATATTAAATTAAAAAGAGAAAAATACTTTGAAGTAGTCTGGAAAGCTCTCCAAGATATATTCTTAAATTGGGAAAGAAAAGTTCACAAATTGTTATGTGTATGGAAATATGTTTGTGATTTTATATAATATATTTGAGAGGGCATAATAAAAACTATCAATATTTGTAACCTCTGTAATTTTATTATATATTCTTTTTTACATCATCTGCCTATATTACCAATATAAACAAGCAAAATAAAAGATATCTAAAGGGCATTATATTGCTAAAGTAAGTGTAATGATTTACAGGGTTAATATAAAATGTGTAGATTATCATTTAAACATATAATTACATATATATCAATACTTCTATCTTATTGATGAGAATAATTCATGTGTTAATATAAAAAGTTTACTTAAATGAATTTATCTAATGTTGCTTTAATTTTTAAAATCACTTTTTCACTATCTGGTAGAAATCATTGTCTTCAGAGGGCTGTAGGTTTTGGACTCCACTCAAGTGAACTATAATTTTAAAAAAATGTTTGAGCATCACAGCTGTAAGACTCGGCTCTTTCTCAATAAGTAATTTTTTTCACATTTGTTCTCTTACTTAGGATGCCTTTCTGACTTTTCTCTTATCTGGCTGTATCCTCTTCTTTAAAACTCAACTTAGATGTTATCTTCTCCAGAAAGATTTTCTTGGTCCCGAATCGCCAAATATGGCCTTCATACCTATGCTACATGCTTCCATTACACTGAGCGCTTATTTCTGACACCACCTTCATTTTATTATGATTATTTATCTTTTTAGTCTTCTTCTTAGATTACATAAAATTTAAGGGAAGGGACTAAGTATTTTGTCTTCGTATTATTATACACCAGAGAATGATAAATTGTGGTCTAAAATCACACACACACACACACACACGTATTTAAAGGATGCAATTAAAATAAGTCTAAAATCTGAATATAGAAATCTCATGCATCCTGCAATGAGCAGATTCACACAGGTTTTAAGTCATCTATATGAAAACAGAGTGAGATGGCAAGGTTTAAATTCTGAAAACCATTACACGAAATTTGAAGGAAATAATAGGTAATAGCACTTGAAGGAATCTGAGACAAACTACTAGAGACTACTTTTCCCCCCTTTTTCTTTCTGTTCCTTTTTTAAATTGAGTTATAATTGACATTTAACACAATATTAGTCTCAGGTATACAATATTATGATTCAATACGTGTACATATAGTGAAATGACCACCACAATGTCTAGTTAACATTCATCACAATACATTGTTAAATTTTCTTGACCTTATGATTAGAACTTTTAAGATCTTAGCAACATTTTCAAACATACAATACAGTGATATCAACTGTGGTAAACATGCTGTGCATTACATCACCAGGACTTATTTATTTTATAACTGGAAGTACCTCTTGACCCTCTTCTTCCATTTTGCTCACCCTCGACTTCAACCCTTCCTCTGGCAATTACCAATGTGTTCTCTATCTATGAGCTTCTTTTTTTTCCATATTCCACATAAAACTGAGATCAAGTGGTATTTGTCTTACTCTGTCTGGCTTATTTCACTTGGCATAATACCCTCAAGGTTCATCCAAGTTGTTGCAAATGACAAGATTTCCTTATTTTTTATGGCTGAATATATATATATATATATATATATATATTCAGCCATAAAATTATGACCAAAGAGACAAGGTATAACAAGTGTTGGTGAGGATTTTGAGAAAAGGAAACCTAAGTACTGTTGGTGGGAATATAAATTGGTGCCACCACTATGGAAAACCGAATGGAGATTTTAATATATATATATATATAATATTTTCTTTATCCATTCATTCATCAGTGGGCACTTAGGTTGTTTCCATGTCTTGGCTATTGTAAATAATTCTGCAGTGAACATGAGGGTGTATATATCTTTTCAAATTAGTGGTTTTGTTTTCTTTGGATATATACCCAGAAGTGGAATTGCTGGATCATATGGCAGTTCTGTTTTTGTTTTTTGAGGAATCTCCATTTGGTTTTCCATAGTGGCGGCACCAATTTATATTCCCACCAACAGTACTTAGGTTTCCTTTTCTCAAAATCCTCACCAACACTTGTCATATCTTGTCTCTTTGATCATAACCATTTTAACAGGTGTGAGGTGATCTCATGCAAGAGTCTACTTTTTCATACCCATGAGGAAAAGAGAGTAACTTATTATTTAAATTGGGTTGTTTTGACTTCAAAAAACAGATGCAATCAGTAAAGGAGGAGGTTATTCTAACTTTTTGCTTGGGGTGATAAGGGCAATGTATATGAATCCTACAAAGGTATTTCTTTGTCCAGGTCACCACAGCTCTAAATGTAGTTTGGTTATCATGATAGTCTTCCATCTTGGGCTCGACACTGTTATAAAAGCACAGCTCTTAGAAAATTCACTGTGGCCCTAGACGAGAGAAACAAAACCCCACAGAAATCCTGGAACCTTACATATCTAGGTTAGTTCTGAATCCAAGGTTCAGAATCTAAGAACTGTAGCACTGGGATCCTAGTAGAAGAAATTCCCACATATCCTTTGCCTACAACATGACTCAGTGACCCTTCCAATGTTATCTTGCTCATTGCATCTGTTTCTGCTCCCTGTTACCAATAATCTCCTTCTTCTCTGTATATATTAAAAAACAATAGCAACAAAACACTTGTAGCTTTTTCTAACTATATGATTTACTAAAACTCTGGCTTTTAGGATCCCTTATGGCCTCCACTCAGAGTTTCTATTTATATGTTTTTTCTGCTTTGTTTCTTAGAACCTCTTTCTATTTTCATTTTCCAGTTTAGTTTCTTTTTTTTTTCTTTATTGATTTTAAAGAGAGAGGAAGGAAGAGGTAGAGAGGGATGGAAACATTGATGAGAGAGAACATCCATTGGACGCCTTCACTGGGGATTTGGCCAACAACCTAGGCATATTTCCTGACTGGGAATCAAACTGGTGAACTCTTGGTGCATGGGTCCACACTCAACAATTGAGCCACACTGGCTGGGTTCCTGTTTAGTTTCTGAAGACAGCGTGCTTGTCCCTGCTGATTTAGTGCATGTGCGTGCGTGTGTGTGTGTGTGTGTGTGTGTGTGTGTGTGTGTATGAGTCATAAAACTCCTATCTCTCGTTTGAAATGGCTTCCTTTGGATGGGTTAAGAGTTTATACTCAGGAGGAGGGGATTAAAATGTGGGATAGGGCTGCTCTTGTTCAAAATATGCCCTCCTAAAAGTGAACATCAGCACTCCCCAAAAAATCTATATCAGAAAATATAATGGACAAAATTAATATTATAGTTCTTCAGAAATTGTTGGTCTGTCAAACAAATCCAAAATACGGGTTGAAAATAAGACCAAAACATAATATTAGATTCAAAAAGTCAATTTATATTGATGTACTTGTTTATTCATATACATAGTAAAATAAAAATTCTGAGGATCAAGAAGAACTGCTTTGGATGTGTTAAGTTTAACACTTTATACACTATGGACATTTCATGAATATTAAACAAGTGTGATAACAGCTGGAGATATTTCACAAAATGCTTTTTTTCCCTCTTTTCCTGTTGGTTTTTCAAGCTTTGCGGAGAATAATTATTCCAATGAATGTTCCATAAGATATTTCAACATCTGAGCTTCATTTCAAACATTTTTGGATAGCTCTTTTTTGTTTGTTTTTTGTTAATCCTCACCCAAGAATATTTTTTCCTTGATTTTTAGAGAGAGTGGAAGTGAGGGAGGGAGAGAAAGAGAGAAACATCGATGTGAGAGAGACACATCATTGGTTGTCTCCCATACTACCCCGACCAGGGCTAAGATCAAACCTGCAACCAAAGTACATGCTCTTGACCAGGAATGGAACCCATGACCCTTTGGTGTCTGGGCTGATGCTCTAACCACTGAGTCAAACTGGCCAGGGCTGGATAGTTCTTCATTAATTTTTTCTTTGCAATAAAGTGATTTATTGTTTTTAAAGTTATTGTTTTTTTGAAGAATCATATCTAGAGGATGAAAACAATCAAGATATTGGTGCTATTTTTCTCTTAATGATCCTAAGGTATGTTCTACAATTATTCCTTTCCCTTCTAAATCATGCCTTTTCCTTCTTCTTTTTTCAAGATTTGGGACAGAATTCCTTTATGCAGACCTCACTAGTGTTTCAACAAGCTTTCTTGTTTAGTCTCATTTGTCACAAGAAGCATAGATATTAAGTTGGGTTCACATCTATACTACAGATTTGAGGTGTTACAGAAAAAAATCTCCATGTATGTAGAGTTTATACATGTGACTTAAAAGAATATAATTACTTACATAAATAAAAGTGATTAAAAGCAGCAGGACCTAGCAAAGAAGTTGGATGTTGTAAAAACAAACAAACACACACACAAAAAATAAGGGGACTCTTACAGAGTACATTTGAAGAAAGTGGTGGTTAAATAATAATACTGCTTTTTGCTGATCATACACTACCAAGTTCAATCCACTTAATAAAATGGTATTTGCTTCAGGCAACATTTATATGCCATTGATTCCCACTTTCTCTTTCTAATCCAACTCATTTTCCTAAACTCCATACCCATACCTAAGAGCTTACTGGACATTTCTATTTAGATATTTTACAGAGAGCTGAATTCAAATGTACCAAAATGTACTTGTCATTTAATCAAGTTTTCAAAACCATCTTCACCTGGGTTCCTATTTCATTCAAGGACACAGGAATCTCATTACCTATTCAAGACAGAAATACATTATTCTCCTTTCCTTTTATCTTCATATTGGGTATCTTCTCAAGATCAACAAATCTTGGTTATTCTACCTACAAGATATTTCTAAAGGACATTTATTTCTCTTTATCTTTATGTCTAGTCTCCTTGTTCAAGCCACCAATTTCTTTCACTTAAAACACTGAACCTTTTTTACTGTGTCCTTAACTTTCTATTTTCTCTCTTTCTCCTCTCTAAAACCAAAATGATTTTTTCTGAAGTATGAACCTGGGCATTACTCTTTACATCTTGCTTCTTTAGCAGAATCTGTCTCTTCCCTCATCTTCACATTACATTCTAGCCTTCCTGAATTTCTTATGGTTTGCTGACTATACCATATTCTCATTCTTTGCTCTAGGTCCTTGAATGTACTACCTGTTTGCCTTAGAAATACTTTCTCTATTTCTTTGCCAGGCTACTTCTTACCCATCTTTGGCTCTCTACTTCAAAGTTGAGTAGAGTAGAATTCCTTAGCCTTACAAGGTTAAATGTCTCACCTATGAGTTTCTAGAGCACTCTACTTTGTCTAGCCTCATATCATTCTGAATGATTATTGGTTATTCAATTATGTCTGTCTTGCAAGATATAAATTTCATAAGGATGGAAACTATGTCAACCTTCTCATTCCTCAACCCCAATATATACAAGAAGGTCTGGACCTGTTAAGTATCAATGAATTTGTATTAAATAAATGAGTGATTTAAAATTCACTGATTTAACCTATTTAATTTGATAAGAGTTTATTAGTCCTATCCCATGCTTAATGATTATTAGATAATGTAAGTCTCTCCATAATCAGAATTTAGAGAAAACTTTTTTCATACCTGATGATTCTTTTCATGTGGAAGGTATTCCATTCACATAACAATTGTCTCCCCACCCTTACATGCTTATTTTGCCGGGGGACAGAGGGTGGGCAGTGGGTAGGTTATGTGACCTATACATTTTTGGAGAGTAAGTTGAGTATTCTAGCTCAGTTATTTCTTTTTCTCTTTCTCTTTGGGTTCAAACTAGTTCACAGAAAGTGTGCTTCTCTGTGTGTGAGATTTACAAATGCACACTCTGACCTGAGAAGGTCTGTAGGGTCCCAATGGTGCCTTGTGCCTGGGTTGGTGTCTGTTAAAATCCGGGTTAACAATTATGAAACATGCTTGCTGCAGATGTGAGCTTCATTCTTCCTTATTAGATTGTTCAGTATTAAAGGAGAAATTTGTAGTAAGTCTTCTGTCCTAGTCTGCTCCAGCTCCACAATAAAATTTTATAGACTAGGTAGCTTAAGTATTAGACATGTATTTCTCACAGTGCTGGAGGCTGGTAAGTCTAAGATCAAGGTGCCAACAAATTTGGTGACTAGTGAGAGCCCTCTTTCGGGTTTGCAGGTGGCTGCCTTCTTGCTGTATCTTCACATGGGGGGTGGGGAAGTAGGCTCTGATATTTCCCTTTTAATATAAGAGCACTGATTTCATCATAGCGATACCACCCTCAGAACCTCATCTAACTCTAATTACCTCTCCCAAACCCCACTTCCAAGTACTATCACATAGGGCTTTAACATGAATTTTGTGGGGACACACACATTTAGTACATAGCATCTTCCATTTGTTTTTCTGTCTTTTTTGTTTTTTAACTGGTTCAGGAGAAAAAGAAAATGGAGTATACAATTTACTGGGTCTCATCGAATCCCAGCATTGTCACTGTAGCATCGTCAAATTCTAGGCTATTTCCTCCATTTATTCATTTAGGCAGCAAATACATATTAAGTGTCCACTATTTATCAGGTAATTCCTAAGAAGATTACTTCTTCCACCTGAGCTTTTAAAACGAAAAATAAGCATCAGAGAGTTTATGGTTCTATTGCCACTGGATTCTAAACATCATGTTAAAGTTGGGTTGGACAGTATTTGGAGTTCATATTATTCTAAGTGGATTTCAAAGTATATACAGCATACTTTAACAATATTTTGTATGCATTGTTCATTGTAGGAGACCAGTTTATGTATTATTTTTTCCATTACTCTGTTTCTTCTAGGTAAGCAGAATAAATTATTCTCTAGACTTCTAAATGTTTCCAACATTGTACCCCTGCCTTTAATTAATTTAATATGTACTTAAAGAATATCTATAACTACATTTAAACAAAAATAGTTTCCATAGTAACATCATAGATTTTCTAAATCCAGGCCATGATGTAATAACCTAAAATGACTATGATACCCAAATTCTTGTTTATTTCATCTGCAGCTTTCCTTATTTAAATCTATTGTACCACACAGAGGTTTTTTTCATTTAAATTTAACTTGGAATTATAGGACATTTTCCAATTGCTTTTATTTTAGAAATTCTTGTTTGATTTCACAATATTATGGAATTCAAATTTCTGCTAGAGTTAAGATATTGACTAAATAGGCTGGATTATGTGGAGTATATCTATATGATGTTGACCTAGTTTTTATAAAACTATAAAAATTTTCTATCCATGCTGACAGCTTATATAAATATCACTGTACTCAAAATATTACAGGAGAGTGAATCTCACACACTAAGTTGATTTACTGTTATATTTATTAATATATTACATTATGAAGTAGTTGAGGATCTTGTCCTAGATTTCCTACAGTACACAATCTAATAAGATTTTTTTTGCATGTATATAAATTTTTTACTTAACAGCTTTTATTTTTTTAATTTTTTTTAATCCTCACCCGAGGAGGTTTTTGCATTTATCTTCAGATAGAGCAGGAGGGAGAGAGGGAGGAAGAGAGAGAAATATCAGTGTGAGAGAGACACATTGAGTGGTTGCCACCCACACGACCCCAGGGACAAACTACAACCGAGGTACATGCCCTTAGCGGGAACTGAACCCGGGACTCTCTCTAGGGTTAGGGCCAACACTCTAACCTCTGAGCCAAACCAGCCAGGGCTTCTTAACAGCTTTTTTAAAGTAGTAATTGTGAATGTGTATTTTGTATATTTGTATACAGTTGACATTACTCTCGAAAGGGCTCTAATGGTAGAAAACGCAAGATCTTTGCTTTTGAATTTAGATCAGATTTTTTAAAAATAAGTCTAAACTTTTAAGCTTATAAACTCTAGACAAAGAATTTTTGTAAATGGATGTTCTTTACTCATATAAAATCTTTTTTTTTTTTTTTTTTTTGCTTATTTTTTACTTTGTTTCTTACTTATGGCCTTAGAAACAAAAATGTGGATAGAAAATCAAGAGAATCTGTTTATGGACATAGGAAAGTTATAACTTAGAGGTTAAAAGAAAAGGGGAGCAAGGAATACAAGTCATTAAATCATTAAATATGTTAATAGTAATTAAATAGTGCCCAAGATGACCCATATATTGCTTGGAGGTCCCAGAAGAATTTAATATAGGCTGAGGATTTCAGAGGGAATCCTTCATGATAGTTTTCCAAGACATATCCAGTTGCTTTTCCTGTTTACATTCATAGAAGTTTGTTCCTTTTTATAACTCATCTTATTATATGTATTATTATATCTGTAAATACCACTTCTACTAGTCTCTAAGTTCCATAAGGATAGTAAGTTCCAAGAAAGCAGTTGTCACATTGGCAACAATTTCAGAGACATTGAATAAAGATGAAAATATGCTGGATTTGGGAAGTTTGGAGGTTATTGGTGATATTTGCTAGTATAGATTCAGGGGGTGTGTTTGAGTGTATTTATCAACATTCACTCAGGTAATGTATGTCATTTATGCCGTTTGATGTACTCTGTTCATAGAGAGTTTGGTATAAGATTAAGAGTTTACAGAACTTGGAAAAATTGAAGGAGTAAAGCTCAAGGAAGCTGCCACTGAGGATAAGAAAGATGTTGCCCAAAGGTCAGAGAAATTGATCTCAGTCTGAAACATTAAAGTAAGTATTTTGCAAAAGCTTGCCAGAAGCTATTTCATGTCTCTACAACCTGTAGAAAGCCCCCAGAAACTGTCTCAGTCTGTGCGGAGCAGCAGATAGGTCTTAAGAGCTTCCCTAAAAGCCCTGCTAACACAATCATGTCTCTATATCTCTCTCGTATGTCAACTGCTTCCAGGGAATTAGCAGCTTCCGTTTTACCTCAGTCCAAGTCTTACCTGAGTTTCTCACATGAATAAACTTTAACCTAGAACCTTGTAGAGTAAGGGGTTCTGGGAAGTGCATTTTCAGGCTTAGATAGAAGTGGTAGTGGTACCGAGTGGACAACAAACAGCCCGGACTGGAGTTTGTATAACACTGGTTACCATGGCGTATGATGTTAGTTACCATGGCTTAAGAAGAGAAGTGGGCCACAAAGCAGAGACTTTTTTTTTTTTTTTTTTTTTTTTTTTTAAGGAAATTGATTGAGATAGAAGAATGTATTAAAGGCAGACAAAGGATTTAGAGATTTTTTTTTTTCCTTTTAAAGAGTGGTAATAGGGTGTCAATGGGGAAAAAAGGAGAAACCTCTGTAACAAAAATAAATTAAAAAAAAAAAAAAGAGTGGTAATACTTGGCTATATTCTCAGCAGAAAGGAAGATTCTAATAGAGAATACATTGTGATATAACAAAGGGAGGTGATCATTAATGAAGCAGATCATTAATGGGAGAGGTTGAGAGCAGAGCATGATTCGAGAGGTTAAGGAAGACAAAGCTTTCTCTGACACTGAAAACAAGATAGCATGGCACAAAAATGGATAGGGTTCAGAGTGATGAACTGAGGGAATTTATGGGTGACCATCACTATGTTCTCTGTGAATTAAGAAGTAATGATGCCTGTTGAGAAGGGATTTGGTTGGGATTAATTTGGAGGAGAGTGGGAGTAAAGCTGAGGGTAGTGAGACAAAAGTTACCCAAGAGCAAGCAACAGATGGCTAAATTCCCTGGGAGCCCAGAGGATTCCAGAGCCCATAAGTGTATACTGGCACCAACCTTCATGGCTGCTGGATTTTTCCTACGTGCACTTATCATCTTTGATGGATGTATAGGTCACTTGAGTTCTTCTTTCCTATTATTTCAATGGGTGCTTTGTGCTTCCTTTGCTCCTGGCACTAATGAAGGCACAGTAAAAATAGTCTTTGTGCCCAGTTTATGGTAAGTATTCAGTACAATGTGTGTGGAATAGAACTGAACCAAGCTGGCTGTTGTAGGAGAGACTTGACCCATGTTTATAATGAGCTGTAGAGTCCATGATGTGAAACTATTTAGAACTAGGAGATGATAGGGACTATCTGTGATAATGTTCCTAAGGTGATTGACTAAGGAGGCCAGGCTGGGTACGAAAGAAAGTGAGGCCAGGAAGGGAACTAATAAAAAGGGATAAAGATGAAAGGAACAAGGGAATAGTGTTGAGAGATTAAAGAACAGATTTCGTGTCCATAGAGGAATAAGAAAACTAGACAAAATCCCCAGCAAAAATTGTAGTCAAAGAGTGGGTTTTTGAAGATACTTTCAGAGGTGTGGACTTCTACATGACAGGGAAAAAGGTTTCTGTTATAGCCAGCTTTGGGTGAAGGGCACTGGAACTCAGAAAATGAAAGAATTAAGAATATGATACTGGGCAGGGCTACTATATACAATTGTATACTATACTACTCTAGTCTACATCATAATCAAGAAGGATAATACCCACTGAATGTGTATGTATTGTACACCAATGTGGCCACCCATGGTGTCCCAAACTGGGTATTATTTATGTGGACTTTGTGTTCACACACAAACTTGCCAGGTATTGCCATATAGCTCTTCTAGTTACCTAAGTGGGAAGTGAGATCACTGTATGATTGGAAGCACTCTGGAGAGAGCAGAGACATGAAATCCATGTAAGACAGGCTTTACAGTATATAGCAATGGTACCTTGAGATACAAGGAACATTTTGATTCCCAGAAAGAGATAAATGCTTTATAAATGGAGAGACCAACAGCAACAAAGACTTAAAATCAAGAAGGTACTCTGGGACTTTTTGGAGATTTCCAGTCAAGAGGGCAGCGTAGGTAAATATGATACTCGCCTCCTCTCACAACCACATCAAAATTACAACTAAACTACAGAACAACCATCATTCAGAACCGCCTGAAATCAAGCTGAATGGAAGTTATACAACTACAAAATTAAAGAAGGAACCACATGGAGACTGGTAGGAGGGGCGGAGGTGCAGATGGGCTGGTCCCACACCCACATGTGGCAGATAAAAATCAGGAGGGATACCTCGGCTGTGAAGGTCCTCTCTGAGAAGTGAGAAGTCTCCATCCCACACCAGGCCCCCCAGCTCGGGGTTCCAGTGCCAGGAAGAGATGTCCCCATCACTTCTGGCTGTAAAAAACAGCAGGAACTGAGGCTGAGGGAGACTGAGGCGTCTGGAGCCCCAGGCAGCTCCTTTTAAAGGGCCCGAGCATGAACTTACTTGGACTCACTCCCTCCAGGCTCCAACGTGGGGGAGCCAGCTTGAAAGGCACTAGAGACAAACAGTAAAGAACTGAGTTGTTTGGCATCAGGGTAAGAGCTGGAGGGGCAGCTTTCTCCCATACAGACGTGCTGGCAGAGGCCAATGTTCCTTTGATGAGCCCTTCTCCCATGGGGCTGGCAGAGGGGCACCATATCTGGAACTCCAACAACCTGGCTTACACTGTTTGCCCCGCCCTGGTGATTCCCTGAAGCCCTGCCCCACCCAACTTTTGAGCACACCCAAGCTGTTTCCAATGGCTTTACCACAGGATTGGCCTGTCTTGGATCCTGCTTTAGAGTTTCCTAAAATCTTTCAAACAAGCAGCTTCTGGTGTCAGCAAGCCCCATACCTCTCATTAAGTGGCCCCAGGCCTGGCACTAGAAGCAGCCAGCCTTGGTTCACAACTTTGCTTTGCCTGGGCACCTCCAAGCCCAGCACAAGAATCAGGCATCAACAGATCACTTTGTAGCTTATGCCAAGTGGCCCGGGATAGAACACAGGCAGTGGCTGACCTTGCCCCAGAGCTAGGACACCCAGTGGACAGCTTCAGACCACGTTGAAGCACCACCACCCAACCACCTCCACAAGTGACATACTCAATGAGCGGACTCAGTGGGTACCAGAATCCTGCTGAATTAAGTCTTGCTCTGTGTGGTGGGCCCCTACACAGCTGATCCTCCAAGGTAGTCAGAGGTCAATGATCAGTGGACACAGCCAGTCCTTGCAGCTGATCAGCCTGAGTAAATCCCTGATGTACCAATAGCAATGAAGACTCAGTTACAGCAGAAGAGTGTACAGTCCACATGGGAGGTGCACCTTGAGTGCCCAGCTAAGGTGATTAGGGAGGCTGTGCCACTACATCCTACAGGACACCTACAACAATAGGCCACCCTATGAAGCCTAGGAGACATAGCAACTCTACCTAATACATAGAAACAAACACAGGGAAGCAGCCAAAATGAGGAGACAAAAAACATGTCCCAAATGAAAGAAAAGAACAAAACTCCAGGAAAATAATTAAACAAAATGGAGATAAGCAATCAGTCAGATGCAGAGTTGAAATCACTGGTTGTAAGGATGATCAAGAAACTTAGTGAGAACTTCAAGGAACTTAGTGAGAACTTCAAGGAACTTAAGGAGAACTCCAAGGAACTTAGTGAGAACTTCAAGGAACTTAAAGAGAATTCCAAGGAACTTAGTGAGAACATCAGCAACATAAAAAAGGACTAGTCAGAAATGAAAGATGCACTAACTGAAACAAAGAATAATTTACAGGGACTCAACAGTAGAGTAGGTAAAGCCAAGAAGCAAACCATCGATTTGGAATATAAGGAAGCAAAAAACACCCAATCAAAACAGAAAAAAGAAAAAAAGAATAAAAAAAAAATGATAGTGTAAGGAGCCTCTGGGACAACTTCAAGTGTGCCAACATTCCCATCATGGGGGTGCCATAAAGAGAAGAGAGAGAACAGGAAATTGAAAACCTATTTGAAAAAATAATGACAGAAAACTTCCCTAACTTGGTGAAGGAAACAGACTAACAAGTCCAGGAAACACAGAGAGTCCCAAACAAGATGAACCCAAAGAGGTCCACACCAAGACACATCATCATTAAAATGCCAAAGGTTAAATACAAAGAGAGAATCTTAAAAGCATCTAGAGAAAAGCAGTTTGTTACCTACAAAGGAGCTCCCGTAAGACTGTCAGCTGATTTCTCAAAAGAAACTTTGCAGGCCAGAAAAGAGTGGCAAGAGATATTCAAGTGATGAAAAGCAATAACCTACGACCAAGATTACTCTATCCTGCAAAGCTATCATTTGGAATCTCTAGACATACAAAAAGTTTCCAAGACAAGAAAAAGCTCAAGGTTCATCACCACCAGTATTATATGAAATGTTAAAGGGTCTTCTTGAAGGAGAAGAACAAAAATATGAATAAAATGGCAATTAATACATATCTATCAACACTGTATCAACAAACAAAATGAGCAAACAGAACAGACACACATTCATAGATACAGAGAACTTTTTGTTGCTTGCCAGATGGGAGGGGGCTGGGGAGATGGGTGAAAAAGATGAAGGAATTAAGAGGTACAAATTTTTTGTTGGCCTGATGAACCTCAAAGGTAAGGGGGAGGAAGGGCACAATGAGATAAACCAAAGAACTTCTATGTATATATGCATAACCAATGGACACAGACAATAGTGTGGGGAAGGCAGGAGGTGGGCAGGATTGGGAAAGAGGGGGTGAATGGGGGAAATTAAAAGAGGACATCTGTAATACATTCAACAATAAAGATAAGTTAACAACAAAAAAAAGGAAAGTACTCTGTGTAGACTATGCATTTTTCACTTTTCACAGCTTTTCAGTGGATAGACCTCACTGTGATGCACACCATGATGGTGGCCATGGCATTATGATGAAAATGAAAGTCATCAGCAAGGGAGTCTATTGACCCTTGGAGAATGTATTCCAGTAATGGAAAGAAATTTTGGACCTAGAAGAGGGGGTCAGAGCAGGAAGTTATCTACTTTTAAATGATGAGCAGAAGGTGAAAATCTGAGCAAGAAATTCTCTGCTGCTTTTATAAGAAATGAAACTAGTTAGATTAAAAACAGAAGGATTAGTTTCTGTGTTACTAGAGATACTCATTAGTCTTTTCAAAGCATTTTAGCTTATACTATGAAAATGGAAGAGAACAAAACGGATCTATTGTACCAAGTGGTTTCTTAATTTGTTCCATGAAATTATTCTGATATATTCACAAACAGTATTTGCTTCGGAGAAACAATTGTTTCTGCAAATAGTTGTTTTGTATTTATATTATGCAGTATTATTCATTAAAATTACAGTGTATAATAAAATTAGCATCATTATTTTGCTTTATATAGAGCCCTTGCTCCAAGGACCCCTGAAAGATTTATGAAAATATTACAATAATACCTATAACATCCTTGTGTAAGAGGTAAATTTTATTATAAAATTCTGTTGGTAGTAACTCTTGAGACAATGAACTAGCCATCCACATAAAAGCAATATTAGTAGAGAGAGAAGGTGGGTGGCAGTCAACATATAGGGTCTTTTAAATTTCTGCAACTGTATTAGTTATAATGGGCTGCTGTAATCAGTAAACCCTGATAACTAAGTGAATGAACACAATAGAAATTTATTTTTTGCTTCTCAAAAGTCCATTTGATGGTGAGGGATGAGGAATTATGTAGGAGTGAAGAGGGCAACCATATAGGCACAGAAATTTCAGTAAACTTTGCCATATTCAATATATAGATTATAAAATAGTCCTAGACAGTGTCATATAGACTACAGAGGGTATAATTGAGAGATAGAGAATTATGCAGGGGATTTTTATAGGCCTTCCACATTCCATAGGCCAGAGCATAATCATATAATCACATCTAACTTCAAGGGAAACCAGGAAATGTCACTGTGTATCAGGAAGAAAGGAAACTGGGTTTGATGAACAATTTTTCAGTTTCTGACATAATCCCCAATTAGCAATTCACATAAAGTATGGCCTGAGTTCCTTTATCAACTATTTCACATCTTGACATAGGCTACAGTAGAGTAAAATTTTCCAGGAATTGATTTTCTACAATAGCACTTCTGCAGTGGCTTAGCAATGTAACTCTCAAGTAAAAACTTGATACAACTGTTTGGGACAACCAATATAACAATTTCGAGTTTTGATCACATGGTTGACTGAGTTGTCAACACATAGAAAACATGAGAAAAGAGAGATGGATACAAATGCTGATTTTTAAAATATCTTGCTATAATTGTATATTCTCAAAGGAAACAGCTGTAAAGTATTCCTGCATATGCTTTTCAGGTAGTTTAAGTGCTTGACCTTGGATTCCAAGTTCCATATTCATTTCTTTTTTTAAATTTTTTTTTTTTTTTTATTTTTTTTATTTTTTTTAACTTATCTTTATTGTTGAATGTATTACAGATGTTCCTAATTTTTCCCCCATTGCCCCCCTCCTCCCCATTCCTGCCCCCCTCCTGCTTTTCCCCACACTGTTGTCTGTGTCCATTAGTTATGCATATATACATATAAGTTCTTTGGTTTATTTCTTCCCACCCCCCAACCCCCCTTCCCTTTGAGTTTTGTCAGTCTAACAACCAATTTGTAGAGTGGGAGGGAGAGGGAGAGAGAGAGAAACATCGATATGAGAGAGACACATCAATTGGTTGCCTCCCACATGACTTCGACCAGGGTCAGGGACCAAACCGCAGCCGAGGTATGTGCCCTTGACTGGAATTGAACACGCAACTCTTTGGCCTATGGGCCAACACTCTAACTGCTGAGCCAAACCAACCAGGGCCATATTCATTTCTTGCATAAATTCTTCAAAACTAGCCACACTTAGTTTCAGTTGTCCACATTCCCTTTATAGACTTTATTTTTTCATTCTTTGGAAAAAATAACAATTAAGAAATGGTGAGTATATATGTTTATATAGATATGTAATAAATAGCAAATTATCCAGCAGACTACTTTATATAAAACAGGGAATAGCAGTTAAAATTAATTTATTAAGGTTGCATTTTTTTCTCACTAGAAAGGGTAAACATGTTAGATTAAGAAAATCTTTGTGCCTTAATAACAACTAATTTTTTTAAAGTAAAATTTGAAAAGTCAGACTTTATTACTGAGCAATTCTATAATAGTAAAAAAAAAAAATTCAAGGACACTAACTCATTCACATAGCAGTGATGTTTAAACCAAGGAAACCTCAGAAAACTAATAAGTTGATAAGTATCAAATGACCCTAATGACATTTTATAATAGTTTCTCCCAATTTATTAGCTCATAATTTAGATGGGAATGTTATACAAGTATTTTGGAGATAGAGAATACAATCTTGGGGATAACTGGGAATACTCTCATGCCCTGCAATTGGCAACCCTATTAAATGGTATCAAATGACAGTTCCTTCTTTTCCCCACCTAATCTACAGTAAATACTCCTAGTGGCTTTATTTTGTGCATTTTTTTTGCAATATATTATTAAATAATGAGTATTAAAAATGACAACTATTTAAAGATAAAAATAGGATAAATAAAATATTGGCTTTCATTTTTGATATGTTGATATTTTCTAATTTGACATTTTGCAAATTGTCCATCTTATAGCAACATTCTTTCCCAATTATATTGTCAGATTTCCCATTGAATTTCAAATTAGGGGAAGAAAATTCTTCAATTATCTTTCAAAATTCTGGAAACAAAATATCTCCTTCAGGAAATTCTATGGCAATTGCTTCAATCTATTAGGAGAAAAAAAGGAAGCCAGTCACTGTGACAAGCTAGTGCTGTTGATTACTTCTCTATTTATTTCTCTCCTGTTCTTAGAAATTTACAGTCTTAACGATTATTTCCATTAACATTTGAAGTACTCCGATGAATCTACCTATAAGTTTAAAAAAATATAAAATCATGTGTAACTTAAAAAAAAAATCCCCAAATTAACTCAATGCAATTTAATTCAATGAATATTTATTGGGATCCCAATTTGTATGGAATATTTAAAAGGTACACAAAGTTAATAAGACAGTTGCTGATCTCAAAGAAGTTACAGTCTCACTGGAGCTATTTCTGGTTTTTACTTGCTTTTATGCATATCCTTGTAGTTAATGATTTTACTGTCTTCACATTCTGCAAATATGCCTGCTGCAAAAATTTGTAAATGCTTCTTCTTTGTAGCTATAGAGAAAGCATTTTTAAGAGCCCATTGCTTTTGGAAGGAAGCAACATACCTCTAACATTGATGTTATCAGGAATCTTTGCCTGCATTTTTAAAAGATCTTTACATGATGTTTACTTCCTGTGTGATAGTATCAATTTCTGCACTGCTTTTGGTAGCTAAGATTAAACACTATTCATTTTCTGTTTCACTGTTGTTTAGCTATTCTTTCATGCTTTCTTGAGTGTGCTTACAAGTAATCTAAAATACTAAGGAATCTTAAAAATGTTTAGAGGACCTAGAGTTGTAGTTCAATAAAGAGATTTTAATTTATTCTGCTTTTTTTTCTGTAATTTACCCAAATTCACTTTTGGGGCTACCCTTCATCAGGCACACACTCATATAGATGTCTGCCCTGAAATCCTAACTGTGCAACAGGCAAAACACACAGAAAGTAAGAGGAGGAGACGCAAGGAACAGAGGGAGAGTGATCCCTATACTAGGAAGGAAATGAAATTCAATCAGATAAAATAATTTGAATGATAATATTGAGCACATATTTACATAAAATTAAAAATATACTACTTTTAAATTTTTGAGAAGCTCAGACTCCTGATAGGGCCATGAGGGAGTAGATAATATAAAATTAAGCTACAGCTACAAACAATTAAAAAACTGGACCGAAATATAAGAAACAAATATTTCAGGAATTGGACAACAAGAAGCACAGAGCTAAGAAAAGGGAAACAAATAAATTTTAAAACTATTCAGGTTTTTATAACTTGAAGTCATTTTTAGACTGTGGAACAGGAAGGAAGAATACAAACATGGTCTGGTGATCTCATAAATTGAGAAGACAGAGATTGGTATTCAGGGAGACTGAGTTGACTAGAAATCATGGGACAAAGAACTGGAGATTATGGAGCTATGCTAAAAAGGAACCTAAAAGGAACTTAACTATTTGCCAGAAAATTTAACACTCTTTAAGGAATAAAACAAATTCATTTTCAAAAATGTGAAATCCATAGTGTCTAACATCCAATAAAAAATCACTAGACACTCAAATAAGCAGAAAAAAAATCATAGTTAGGAAAAAATTAATTATGAAAGATATGAAAATGCACTGTTCAGATATCTTGCAGCAGGGAGCATGCTATCATTCTGGGATCAATTTTGTTTTTGTGCTGAGGGCACACTGCCTGCAGGCTGCTCACAGCCCAAGCTTGAGCATGGTGAGGGTACTAATGTGGTTATTTCAGGAAGCTCTGGGATCTCTCTAATACAGTCGATCCTCATTTATCTCAGTTAATCCGTTCCAGACTCTAGCGGTTGCACCTGGCATTGAAGGATTCCTGGTGTGCTCGAATACATAGGCCTACAGTCCATATATACAGTAATTTTAATTGTAATTGTAATACAGGGGTGTATAATTGACTCAGACAACTGAGCGCGCACTGTATCATTTTCACTGTCTCGATCAACTTTTTAATGAATATATTTGAAAAAATCGCGATAGAGTGAAGCCATGAAAGTCAAAGTGTGAAGTGGTGAGGGACGATTGTAGGTGACTTTGGCTGAAGTTCTTTCCACCGACCTTGTTGAACCTTTTTTGAAAATACACCACAGTCCAATATTTTTCTACCTTTAATTTATTTCTCCTCCTATAGATATCAGATCTGAATCATGGTCTAAATGCTCTCCACACTTTCCATTACTCCCTCCACCATTAATTCTCTTACACACCTAAATTCCATCATGAATTTACTTTTCAGTAGATACAAATGAACACAAGTGAAACTAGGAATTGTGCAAATGAACAGTGGTAAGTTAGGGATTTGGAACTGGCTTATTCACTGAAGGGCAGACAAAATGAAGTCTATCCTGAATAATAAATTGGGCATGAATAGTCCCTGGAACAAGGTAATGGCATGATTGCTAAAGATTTCACCATTGTTGAACTAAGAAAAAATGTACTGATAGAGGGAAATGCCCTTGTAGTTTCAGTGAGTCATTTGAAAAACTTGGGGGGAAAAGTCCCTACAAAGACAGTAGAGTTGACTATTTCCTGATGAGTTGATTTATGCTACATAGAGGGAGCATGAGAAACCAAGGGGTGTGAGAGAGGGAGGCCTCATTTGTAGCTTTCAAAGAGATCCTTCTATCCTGCAGTTGAAGAGCAGACAGAGCTGAGGGGACTACATGTCTGATACCTAGGATTGCAGAGTTAGAGTTGTTGGAGTGCTCATCAGAGGTTGATCTCCTATGTTAATGTCAGGGTCCTGACTGGATAAGTCTGGGACCGATCCTGAAACATGGGATGAGAACAGTGGTTGGATACCCCTAAGGATACATTGAGTGTGCACTCACCCTCTTTCCGCAGAATCTTTAGAAGTAGACCACTCTTTCTAGTAGGAGCTAGTACTTCTCCTGAGTTGGAAAATGCTGCAAATAATTCTCCCCCACAAGGTGCTCCCATTAGGAGCTGCCCTTAACTTCTCTCTTGCCCGCCATGCTGATAGCTACTTGATCACAAGGACTGGAATGCAAGATTAAATATGTGAAAAATAAATAATTGGGAGTACTTTCTTAGTGCGTGGGATCTACTACCCTCACTAGGATCCTAGGAGAGGTGGCATACTCACTGGTTCTTAAGAAAAGCTATGGTTGACACTGAGTGAAATGGAAATGTCAGAATTGTCCTGGCATACTAAGAGGAAGGAATAAAGATGCTGAGGGAGTGAGGTTGTAGGATTGGATATGTAAAACCAGAAGACCCATCCAAGGGTTATCTCCACAGGAGGTCACCGAGGACATATTCATTAAGTCTTTTAGAAGTGTGCTGATGGAAGAGACACTGCATCACTAGGTGCTGTGGTGGTTTTCCTTTGCAGGACATGGCTGGAGATAGGAGAGGTAGTCACAGACCTGGGTTACATTGGGGCCCTGTAAATAGAGGCCAGAAGATGGCACCTAATTATCATAAATGAGGAGGCTACAATTACCTTAATGACAAGTAAGATCAAAGGGGCAGCCAAGGAGACTTATCCCTGAGGAAATTATGGAGATGGTTAATAGAGCATGGTATCCCTTGAGGAAAATAGTTTGGCAACCAATAAACATGCTACCTAATTAACATCTATAACCAAAAAGATGCAAGAATGGAGGAGCAGTTAGGCTGGGGAGAATTAGCCTAGCGAAAAGTTTCTACCTTGTGCTCAGTTTCTGAACCTGAGCCAGTTTTCAGACCAAGAACCCATTGACTGAAAAAGAGGCTGAGTCCACAGGAGAAAATATCTAACTTCACAGCTTAGGTACACTGTAGTATTCTCACATTTCTTCCCCAAAGGGACCTAAAGCCATTTACTTGGGCTGACTGCACATTAGGGGAAAGGGATGTATTAGTTTCCTTTAGTTATTGTGTTGTGTTTTCTGTAACACACCACAACAAACATAGGTTAAAAGAACTCTAATTTATTATTTCATAGCTCTGCTTGATAGCTGTCAGACAAGAGATTATTTTAACTCTTTCAGGCAACATTTGTTCCTTGTCATGCTGCCCTCTCCATTCTCAAACCAGTAACAGTGCACTGAATCCTTCTCATGCTTAAAATCTCTCTTATGGGTCACTCTGACTCAAGCTGGAGAAAGCTCTCTGCTTTTAAGGATGCATCTGATTAGATTGGGCCCACCTGGGTAAATCAGGCTACTCTCCCTGTCCTTAATCCCATCCATCTGCAAAGCCCCTTTTCCATATAATGAAATACATTCCTTCACAGGTTCTAGGTATTAGAGCATGGGTATGTTTGGTGGTCCATTCTGCTTACCACAGAGAAATACTCAGACTTTTGAGGACCTTTGAACACAAAGTCTGATTTGATATTGATACTTACAGGCTCAAAGAATCATCCTTGTTTTCTTCTTAGAATGGGGGTTTAGAGAGCCCAGGTAAAAAATGGAGTCCTGAATAAAACTGGCTATTGGTAGGCTGTGTGTCCACAGGTTCACCCAATAGTCATTTTCCCCATCAATCAATGTAGAGTTGCTATTGTTGGTGGTTGGAGCAACACTCACAATGCCCATAGACTACCACAGTGGGGACACCAGGTGAGAACTTCTGTAATGTCTTTGCTGTTGCTCTCCCAAAACCCCGGTTCAGATAATAAATTAAAAAACATCTTGATGGAATGGCAGATATTAGTCAGACCATTAAATATCTAAAGGCAGAAGGAGTAGAGGTCCCTATCATATCTATTTAATTTTCTACTCTTGTCTCTGAAGAAATTGGACGATCCTGGCAAATGACTATAGATTAGATCAATGTTAACCAAACAGTGACCCCTATAACATCTATAACATGTGTTCTGTCATATATATATATATATATATATATATATATAATTTATATATAAATTTTTTTTTTGCTAGAGGAGATTAATAAGGTCCTGGGTACATGTTATATAGCCATTGATTTGGCAAATTTATTATTTTTTGTTCCAAGTTAAAAAGAAGACCTGAAATAGTTTGCGTTAATGTAGGACACACAACAATTTTTATTTTCAGTATCATCTCTAGGCTATTTTGATACTGTCTCCTGAAGAGATTTGAACTGTTTGGCCATCCTACCAGTCTTCATACTCATTCATTAAATTTATGGCATCATGCCAATGAGATAGGATGAGCAAGATGTGGCTAGTGAACTGGAGACCTTGGAAAGATGTTTGTACCAGGATTTGGAAAAAAAATTCTCTATAGTTTTAGAGATTGGCTTCTTCATTGAAAAAATTAAGGGTCCAGTGGTCAGGTTACAGTGAAATCCACTCCCAAATAAAAGACAAATCTCTGTATTTTACATGCTCTTACACCAAAAAAGTGAAGCATGATACTTGGTACACCTCCTTGTGCTCTATAAACATCCCAAATATCCTATAGACATTACAGGTATAATAACTGAATATTATAAACAATGTTACAAGAATAAATTTGAAAATCTAGACAAAATGGAAAATTCCATGAAAGACACAAATTATCAAACCTGATTCAAAAAGAAATTGAGATTCCAAATAGTTCCATATCACTCAAAGAAAAATTTGTAATTATCTTCTCCCACAAAAATCCTCCAGACCTAGATGGCTTTACCAGCAGTTGTAACATCTAGAAGACATTATGAAGAATTGATGCCATTTCTGCACAAAAGGATAACTTCCCTAATTGTTTTATTTGGCAAGTATTACTCTGGCTCTAAAATTACAGAAAGACGTTGTATTAATTTCCCAAGGCTGCCACAACAAAGTACCAAACTTATTGGTTTAAAACAAGAGAAATTTATTCTTTCACAACTATGAAGGTTGGAAGTTTATTTATTTATTTTATTTTATTTATTTATTTATTTATTTATTTATTTATTTATTTTTGTTACAGATGTTTCTCCTTTTTCCCCTTTTGATACCCTCCTCCCAATCCCGCTCCCCACCCTTCACAGGATTGTTGTCTATGTCCATTGGTTATGCATATATGCATATAAGTTTTTTTGAGTTTAAAATCAAGGTATTGGCAGGGCCATGCTCTCTCCAAAGTCTCTGGGGAAGAATCCTCCCTTGACCAGCTTCTGGTAGCTTCAATATTCCTTGGCTTTCAGCCGGAATACTTCAGTTTTGGCCTCTGTTATCACATGGCATTTTCCCTATGTGTCTGGGGTCAAAATTTCCTTCTTAAAGGACACTAGTCATATTATATAAGGGCCCTCCCTAATGACCTCATCTTAACTTGATTAGTTGTGGTAGTGACTTTGGGGAAATGAAAATATTTCTTAGGTGAGAAACAAAGAATGAACCATAAAAAAGTTAATAAATTGGACTTTATGAAAATTAAAAACTCTGAAAAGACAAGTCACAGATTGGGAGAAAATATTTGCAACAAATCTGGCTATAAAGTACTTATATCTACAATATGTAAAGAGCACTTACAGTTCAATAATAATTATAAAAATCCAATAATAATGGACAATATATTTTAACAGTCATAAAATAGAGGATATGCAAATGACCAGAAAGCCCATGAAAAGATGCAAAACATCATTCACATCAAGTAAATGCAATTTAATTATAACAATGAGTTACCCTAATATTTCCATTAGAATGGTTAAAATTAGCAAGACTAACAATGTCAAATCTTGTCAAGAAAGTGATGCAACTAGAACTCTTACACATTGCTTATGGGTAACCAAAATGTTACAACTACTTTGATAAACAGTAGAAATTCACCCAAGAGAAGTGAGACATATGTCCACACTAATGTCCTTGGCAGCTTTATTCATAATAGCCCAACACTGGATAGAACCCAAATGTATTTCAGCAGGTTAATGGGAAAAATTGTGTAATATCCATATAATGGAATACTATTTTACACTATTAGTATGTATTATACTATAACTATTTGTACCATTTAACTATAAGAAATAAATGAACTATTGGTACACCCAATACCGTGGATGAAGCTCAAAAACATTATTGCTGAGTCACACAACTGGTCCAAAATAGTACATACTTTATGATTTCATTTTATAAAGCAGAAAGGCAAATATAGCCTATTGTAACAGAAAATAGATCAGTGATTGGGGATCTGAATGGGGATCTGACTACAGAAAGTACTAGGGAAATTTTTGAGACAAAAAATATTTTATAATATTATTGTTTTGATGGTTGTTTCAGCATATACATTTGTCAAAATTCACCAACATTGTACACTTAAAGTGGGTTTATATTATTGTATTTAAATGATACCTAAAGTTGTTTTTATAAAACTCTTACAAATCTAAAATAAGAAATTCAAGTAACAGTATTAGACTGAAATGTTTAGAGCTGTCTTTTCTCCATTTTATCCCAGTAATTCGTAAGGACATTTTCCCATTATGGTTGGGTAGGGATCCTGACTACAATAGGTATGGCTTATTCATATGAAATATTCAAAACCTGACTTTATTAAAATAAACATATATTCTTAAAACATATGCTTTTAAACAAATTGTGAGCAGGCCAAGCTTGTCAACGTTCTTCAGATTAGAAGTTCAATTTTAATAAACTGAATGAACTTGAGTGAAAACAATGTGTCTCTTATGAGATCAGGAGTGATGCAGAGGGGAACAGGGGACTTTGCTTGGGAGGCTGTGGGCTCAGCTAGTGGCATGACCTAAGAATTACTGTAGAGCCAATAGGCAAGTTTCTGCATGTATTATATCTGCTGACATTGTAGAGTCTCTTGACATTGGTTTTAGAGGCTGCATCCTTGCCATAAAGCTCCAAGTCCCATCAGTGAGTTGATCTACACGGTCACACTTCTTTGAACTTCTGGGAACCTTACTCCTCAGAAATCACTCCTCTTCTTTGTACCTTCTCTCTTTACTTCCATATTCAGGATACATGGTCACCCTATACCAGCAGTACAGGGAGCAGCACTTCTTTCCTTCGAACAATTCTTCCCTACCTTTTTTAAAGTAGTTTCTAAATGTCTGAAAGGTAAGTCACATGGAAGAGGATTTCCAGTGATCATGTACAGTATTTTCAAAGACCCACATCTGGGTCTTTTCTATATGCCTGATTTTTTTTTTTTTTTTTTTTTAGCACTAACTCTCATTTACCTAGTATGCTTGGCTCCTCTCCTTATATTAAGCAAATGGAGAATTCAGGATGAAAAAAGTTTGAGAAGAACTACTTCAGACTTCTGTTTCCTCTCCCTCTGCTTCTCCTTTTCATGTGCCTTCCACCTTCCAGACACCTTTCCAAACCTTCTCTTCTGTTTATAATCCAAAGTAGATTCCGTCAATCTTCTTGTTTCATTTGTACTCCCTGCCCTCAACCTCACCTCATTGCTCTTGCAAATCCTTTAACAGCCACCCATGTAATCTGGTTTCCTGGGAGACAACCTTGCTTATTCCTTGAAAAGTTCAGTTACCCACACTTACACAGTGACTACCATTCTCACCTCTTGTGGATTATATATCCATTGGCTCCAAAAATGCAAATAATAAGTCAAAGCCGTTTCTCTTTACTATGCTCAACACACTCATACAATAATTGTAGGTAAAAACATTTGAAAACAGCTGCAGCCTTGTCCTAATACCTTATCTTTCTACTAATGATATAAAAAGATTAGAAAAATAGAGTTAGTAGTCAATTCTTTTTCATTTCTTTGCAAAGACAGCCAATTTTTTCTTTTTCTTTTTTAAACCTCACCCAAGGATAAGCTTTCACCAATTTTAGAGAGAGGAAGGGAGAGGGACAGAGAGAGAGAAAAAGAGAGAGACACATCAATGTGAGAGAGAAACATCGATGGGGTGCCTCCTGTATGCACCCTGACCAGGGACAAACTTGCAACCTGGATATGTGCCTGACTGGGAATCGAACCCACAACCCTTCAGACCACAGACAATACTTCAACCGAGCCACACCAGTCAGGGCCAATTTTCCTTCTTTATGTCATTATTCTCTGAGTAACTTGGATTCTACTTTTTTTTTCTGTTTTTTTTTTTCTTTTTTAATGAATTTATTTCAATGAATTAGAATTTCTCTTTGTGTTAATTCTAGTTTTATTGTAACATAGGGTCTGAAGACTTTCTAAAGGTACTAACTCCTCCTTAACAAGCTAATTGGGGTTCAGGGTTGATATTCAATTACATTTTACTCTTATCAGTTCTGTTATATTATATCAGTAAACTCATTCCACCTGCTGTTTAAAATGACCACTGTTATAGAAGTTGAGAGGAGGAAGTTCTTAAGATTGATTAGCTGATATTTTGTGTTATAATATGAAAATTTCTCAATCCTCAGCTTGTGGACAGAAAGTCAGATTATAGCACAGTGTCTGAGATATTACAGCAGCTCAGTAACATTTGTTGAATTGTCATTAGATATTTTCACCATGCTCAATGTGTTATCTTTACTGGTCAGGATAGGGGGTGCCTTGTCTTTAATTTGAAAGATAGGTTTGTATCAAATAGCTGTTATATGAGAAAAATTACGGTAAACAAGTGGTCTTTTCAATTATATATCACTGGTCAAAAGAGCTAAGAGAGTCTCTTAGCTTGGTTCCCCCAGAAAGCAGAACCAAAGCCAAGGGCAACTGTGCTATTGTTTTATAGGGAGGACAATTCCAGGGAGGAGGAGTGAGGAGCTGAAGGAGTAATTCAGAGAAGGAAGTGGAGCCACATGGGGTTGTGGTATTGAACCGACTCCAGTACCACATTCTGGAGACTCCTGTAAGTTGCATCTCTGGGCCATTCCTGGTGAGGGAAGAGAGGAAGAAGAAACAATATACCCACTGGCCCTCGATAGACATAGTAGCTCCCCATGTTTGCAGGTTGTGCATTCAAGGTGTGGGAATTGAGCAGAGTCCTGTGCTATCATCAGCACGACAGACCTGAGATGGGGAGATGGAGATCCTTAAATGGAGTGGAAGATCATCCAGTTTTATCTGGTAAATTTGGTGAGAACACATAGGGAGCTGGAGCAAGGATGCCAAGAGGATCTGAAGAGAAGGATAATTGGTATCTGATAAAAAGGTCTTCATTTTTTTCCTGCAATCATATGCCATCTAAACATACCCTCAAGGGTGTGTGAGACCTTGTGAGCATAGCCTCTGTACTGCAGTACTGCAGACGACCTCCTTCATATTGGACGTATCTCCCCACTGGATGTGTCTGATGGGATTTCCGCTAACAAAGACTGATGGCTGGGGGACATTCTAAGATGGATGGAGAGGCCTATGGTCCATACCTGTAGAGGAAAGAATGTAAGGGAATGCTTGGAAGTACAATTCATCTCTTCTTTGATTGCTTTCTTGGGAGTAATATTTATGGAGAATTTCTGCCTTGTTACCAGGCTCATTCATGGATACAAGGGCTGTATATTACACACTTGGGAGTGACCAGGAGCAGCGAGTAGTAAGCTGCCAATATTATAACTGACAGAAATAGGAGGCTTTGAATCAGCGCCCCGTAAGGATGTGCAGAATTGTTTGAGGAGGATAAAAATATGCTGAAAATAACGCTGAGAAACAAGTCCTGGGTCATGGGTCAATAATGATTTCAAATTTCTTTTAAAACACTTAGATATAGATATCACTTTATTTACTTAAAGTATATTGCTGTATGATTAATTCATTTTCAGAAAGGAAAATTGAGTCACAAAAATAGTTAAATGTAAGTTAGCATTCTATTTACTTTAGTTTTATCCCAAGACTAGAATCCAGTCAGATTTTACCTTTTGGGGCAGGCAGAGCTTCATTATGAAAGCTATTAATGCTTTTTCTGGAAAAAATGCACTTTGAAGGTATAATCGTATGCATATGGGTGCACATATACAAGCTCGCATAAAATTTCAGATCCTTGAAATCTCTTTCTCTAATAAAGGCAGAAACAAAAGAGTAATCTTGCATGGTATTTTAGGAAACTGTGAATAAGAATTAACTTTAAGCAAACCCATTTCCACCAAAGAATTTTATGCTTCTAACAAACTAGGTAAATTATACATAACACTATTTACTTTTTCTCATTTTCAGGAAATTACTGAATTTTGAATACATTTGTCTCTTTATGGACAAATAAATGCAGTTCAGGGAAAAACCGCAAAATATGAGAAATGCAGGAAGGAAAGGCTATATGATAAAAGTTTAGTAAAGCTAGGAATTTCCCAAACTGGAGAAAAGAAAGCTAAAGGGAGACATGATGACTTTCTGAAAATGTGTTAAGGAATATCACCAAGAGGATAGGGACCAATTCTTATCAGTCAGTAAGAGCAGAACAGGAAGTAATGAGCTTAAACTGCAGCTGGGAAATTTAAGTTAAATATAAGAAAACTTTTTAACCATGAGAACAATTAAGTGACGGTGCAAATTGTCAAGAGAAATAATGAATTCACCTTTGCTAATAATATTCAAAGTAGCACTTGACACTCACCCATCAGGAATAAGTTAGGAATAATAAGAATCAATTCCACCAACATCCTGGAAATGGATTAGATAATTCAAGAGGGAATACTTTTCAAAATCCCCACCATGTACAAAAATAGACTCAGTGGAAAGAGTAGCTTTTCAAATGTGTGAGAGGAACAAAATATTAATTCTACAAATAGTTATTAGTTTTCTACCACAATCAAAACTCAAAGTTAGTCTCCAGGAAGAAAATGATGAATTCTAAATGGCTCAAGTCCTCAGGTTACTTATTGCTGTTAAATAGGTGCCCCCAATTATTTTAAATTATATATCCTTACTGTGAAACATATTTTGACCTAGCAAAAACATAGTAACTGATATAGATGAAAAATATATACATCATAAAATAAATATAATATAAATGAAAAGGGATAAGACAAGTGAAATAAAACTTATTTTAAAGATATTTTTCAAATTGGCTAATTGTGGTACCTTCATCTATTAATTAATAAGCATCTATTGCTTATTAATTAAAGCTACAATAATCAATTAGGCCAGTTTTATATTTAACAATGGTAATTGTAACTCTTTATATGAACTCATCTGCTTGATAATTTTAAGGTTCTTAACTGACTTCTTGTCACATCTGATTAGACTGTCATCATTTTTACCTTGTACAGTGGCCAACAGAGCACTCAGGCTGGAAACAGGCGAGCTGTCAGCTCTGCTCCTTCAGATTATTTTCTGTGCTGCTGTTCTTAGTGCTACTTCCAACCTGTGATTGTGCTACAGAAATCTTTTTAAGGTCCCTTATATGAGGCTTGTTTCATTGGAACTAGATAATACAATCGATGAAGCTATTTAATTGACCCATTTGACTACAATAATTTACTATATAATATATATAAAACACACACACACATATATAAGACACACACACACACACACACACACACACACACACACACATATAAAACAACAAATGTCTGCATGGAGGCATCCCCATTAGCCCCTATCTGAGTTGGGCAGATCCTTCCCTTCCTTCAGAAACTCATGTTGTAAAGATGACTTGTGATCTTAGCATTCCTGCAGTGAATGATGGTACATCTGTTAACCTATACACTGAATGCTGGTAAAGCTTAATTATGTTTATAGGTAAAATAATAGAATTAGATAGCCACTCCAGAATTGTAGCAGACTACATAATTCTAAAAGCCTTTCAATGCAAATCAATTTAGATTTTAAAATAAACATACTTTTAAATGCATTGGTGAACTCAGAGGAAAATTTTTTAAATCTTCAAGAATTATTTTCCTTAATAATTTTAAATGTAGAAAAATATTTAAAGTATGTGGAGAGTACAAATGTATTTTCCAGTAATGAGAGACTTTGTTATAAATGTACCCTCATTAAAAGAAATTCCAAAGAAGATTTTATATATATATATATATATATATATATATATATATATATATATATGTATGTATATGTATATAATGTTCCTGGAGGGTCTGAAATGCAATAAATAATGCTGTGCAAAGATACTGTTAAGCATGTCAACAAATATAGACATGCTTTGTATAAAAAGTAATGACGATATCCAATGTGTGCAGTTAAGATTACATAGAAAGCAGAGAGAACTAAAATATTAGACAATAAGACAATAATATAAAGTAATTTTGGTTGGAGACAGTTAAAGTATTGAAGTTGAAATATTCTAAGATCTTTATATTGCTTATTAGGAAGGATAATAAAGTTTTTTAAAATATTAAGAATGCAAGGTGAATTTGTAAAACTAACCACCAAAAATATATTGCTATATAGAGCCAAGTGGTGAAATGGAATAAAAAAAATCAATGCAATCAAAGCAAAAGAAAGAAAAAAATGAGAAAAAAAGGTAGTGTAAAAAGTAGGACAGACAGAAAATCAAAAATAAGAAAGTAGAAAAAAATGTATCAGCAATCACAACAAATGTACGTGAACAAACTATTAAACTCACCAATTAAAATACTGATATTTCTAAAATACATAAAATGCAAACATTCACAAAAAGCTGTTTGTCAAGGACATACCACCTAAAACATAAAAGCAAACCAATATTTTAGTATAAAAGATGGGAAAATAGGCAAATACTAGCCTAAAAGGATAGACAAGAATAATAATTTTAGACTTAGGTCAAAAGCAATGTCAAGAAGGAAGCAATTCAGTAGACAATGATACAATCCCACTTCACCGGGAAGAGATAGCAATTCTAAACCTGTGTACACCAATGAAATAGCCTTGAACACATAAGGCAAAACATGACAGAACTCTAAGGAGAAATCAACAAATCCACTATTATAATGGGAGATTGATATATCTCTCACATTATATGACATTATTTAGTCTGAATAACACACTCAGCAAACCTTTTTAGTGAACTTAAAGTGAACTCTGTAGTCAGTATTTATAGAATAGCCTTTCTTCTTTAAGCACCATGTACAAATACAGATTTCAAAGAATACAGTTTGTGGACACAAGACAATGAAATTAAGTTAGGAGGCAAGAGAGCTCTCAAATACTTAGAAACAACTACTTATAAATATAGCACACGAGCCAAAGAAGGAATCTTAATAAAAATTTGGAAACAGGACTAAATAACAAAAGTATTTGTGTGAGTTTTTTAGTTTGAGTCCTCTAAGAAATAGACACTAATTAATATAGAATTAGATGTGCGGGAGCTACTCTGGGGAGGTGCCCTTGAAGGATACAGAGGGAGGGAGCAGGAGTAGGCCATGGAACCTTCAGACTGTGATGCAAGGCTGACATCTGTGAAAAGAGAAAAAAATGGAAGGCAGATTGCAGAGGAAGAACTTCAGACAATTGCACAGTCTGGAGAAAGCCTCAGCCCAGCTGCTGGGAGTCCCTATGTCAAGGGTGTTCGTGGGAGGATTTCCACATCTAGCAAAATTGCCCTGCTCTGGCACCCCTGCTGTGCTCAGGCACTGGCTATGTATGAGCAGCCTGGGAAAGTGTGGCCTTGGCCATAGTGGATCAGAAGTTGCAGCAGCTGAGGCTGTGGGTCAGCTCTGTCCCCACAGCTCATCCTTTTGAAAGAGATCTGAATAGTGCACCTCAATGGCCAGCATAATATAAAACATACACACTGACCCTTCTGGAATAAAGTAGCAATGTTTTGAGGAAAATGTGCGGCAGTAAGTACTTATATTAGAATAAAAGCTTAAAGTTAATGAGCTTGGTGTTCACCATAAAGTAGAGAAGAGTCAATAGAATAAACCTGAAGAAAATAGAAAAAGGAATACACATGTTAAAAATAACTTGTTAAAATTTTAGTAATATATACAAACCATGGGCAAAATGGATCAAGAAAAGAAGGAGTAATATATTAAGCATAAGAAGGTACTTAGTTGTAGTTACAGTGAACAGTTAAAATAATAAAGAAATAAGATAAATAATGTGAATGAGAATAAATATGAAAACTTAGATAAAAGAGATAAAAATAACTAGAAACATATACTAAAAGTCACTCAAGAACAATATCAAATAACACTATCTAGCCTAGAAATTAAATCAGTATTTTAAAATCTTTCTACCAAGAAAACAACAAGTCCAACTGATTTGTAGGTGATTTCTTCCAAACAATTAGAAATATAATTATGCCAAATACATAAACATTTTTCTAGAAAATATCAAACAGAAACACTTCCTACCTTATCCTATATAAGCATATATAAAATGATAAATGTATATTATATATATATATATATATATAAATATTTGTATACACATAAGGTTTAGTACCCAAACCAGGAAAAGAAAGGACAGAAAATATAATGCTATCTCATTCATGAATATAGATGTGAAATCCCCATCAATGGTATGCATCTAAATGTATAAACCTCATAAGCATAAGTAAAAAACCAACTCAGAAATTGTACACAGTGTGATATAATTTTAGGAAGTTCAAAACACAGACCAGTCAACAATCTATGCTTAGGAACACATGTGTTCATTCATGGAAACATTTAGACTCGAGGATACCTCTGTGTGGAGGGAGGGGAGTACAGTCTATGAGGAAAAATGGCAGAAGTTCAGTGTTATTAGAAACATTCTCTGTCTTAAGCTGAGTGGTGAGTATTTGACATTATTTTTGTAGCATCAAATGCTTTTAGAGATGGAAAGCACCTTTGAAATAAATGAACCTGGTTTCTCATTTTATTCATGGACAAATGAGGCTCAGAATTTCTAAGTGCTTTACATATAGTCACACAAAATCACCTGACTTTTTTTCTTACTAATATTCTTATTTTTATTTATTTATTACAAAATACTAATAGAAGCTGAAGGATTTTCCTATCTGAATCCTCATTTGGTCCATTTGAACTGTTATTAGGCATGACATCCTTATGCCACCCATTAAATAACCAAACCCATTACTTGGCATAAGCATTTTAATATTTGTTTCAAACATTTATTTTCAATAATTTTTATTATGGTATCAGAAATAATTTTTAAATAATAAAATATGAAAGCTATCATTTATTAAGTGCTTCATATAAGTTTATCACTGTGATAAGTTCTTTACAAATATCATCAATGAATTTGATGTATGGTTTTATTAAATTTAGAGTCAAAGTTTATTCTTAGGGAGCATTTTCCTAGTTGGAGGGGGTGGGTAGGAAAGTTTTCCTAGAGGAATACAAAGAGCAGTTAGCTAGGTGAGAAATGAAATTGAAGGTGACAGAGAAACATGGGGCGAAGGACAGGAAGAGAGCTGCTCTAGGGGGAATGTGTGCCCTACAAGTAGGAGGGAAATAGAGTCCTTGTGTCCTCAGTGTAATACAGAAACGGCAGAAAAGCTATAGACTCTGAACATAAAATGTAGGTTAGGTGTCCTGGCTGGTTAGAGCATTGGCCTGCACACCTGAGGGTTGTGGGTTCGATTCCTGATCAAGGGCATGCTGGGTTGCAGGTTCAATCCCCAGCCCTGGTCAGGGCACATCCAGAGGCAACCAGGCAACCAGTCGATGTGTCTCTCTCACAACTCTCTCTCTCTCTCTCTCTCTCTCTCAACCCTTTCCCCCTCCCTTCCACTCTCTCTAAAAACCAATGGAAAAAATATTCTCCAGTAAAGATCAACAACAACAATAAATGTAGGCTAGGCGTGGGGAGATCTTTTTAGAAACCCTTGAGGTTCAGTGGCACTGGTGTATGACATGACTTAGCTCTCCATCCCAACCCCAATGCCTGCCATCCCAGGGCAGTAGCATTACTTGCAGGGATTGCTAGAAGGACTAAAATTTCCATCTATCAGTCTATAGAACGACATTTCTGAAATGGAGTTTGAAATGAGTCCTAATTCTTAACTATCTGCTTTTGTGAATTGAATTTCATACCCAAAAAGAGGAATAGCATATACTATAACATTGAAACCATAAGAACCCATGAACTTGTGACATGAGAAGTAGTGAATGCCAATGACAGAAGCCGGGGGGCCACCAGCATTAGAAAGGACAGAGGAAGGAGAGCAGCTGGAAGAGCATCCATTGAGCTAAGGGGAAAACCTCAAAAGTAGGGGGTTATATATATATACAGGTAGAGGATTTCAAGAAGTTGGGGTGAGTTCAGCCAGGTCAAACATTGCTGAGAATTTAATAAAGATAAAGGTTGAGCGGTGCATGCTGGATTTAGTGATGAGGTCACTGGTTCCTTTGAAGTTGTGGAGAATAAACAGATGGCACATATAAAGGAGTGACAAGCAAAGAGGCAGCCACTGGGGTGCACAACAGCTTCAAGACGTTTGCTTCTGAACAGGTGACAGAGAGAGGAAGGTCATTTGGAAGCAGATGTGGGGAGAAGGAAAGGTTTCCTTTGGAATGAGTGAGGGTGGAGCATGTTAAGTAATTGATGGAGTAAAATCACAGAGAATGTGGGAAGGGTCAGAGCCAGAAAAGAAGTGAAGAGAGTAACTATAGACAGGAGGAGATCTGTCTATGGTTTTGGTGGCAGAAAGGAAGAAGAGAATCTTTTCTGATAGATTCTCTTTTGTCTGTGAAAAAGGAGGCAAGGTCATAAGTTGCTGTGGGTTGGGAGGGGAAGGTTGGATGCCTGAGGAACAGTGGCTCTAACTAGTGGACCTTACCTTGACTGCACATTGGAATCACCAGGAGATTTGTCAAAACTCCCAGGCTGTATACCTTAGGCAAACTGAATCAGAATAGATGACGGCAGAACCCAGAATCACAATGCATTTGACTCTTGAACAACATGGGTGAACGGTGTGGGTCCACTTACATGTGGATTTTTTTCAATAGATATATTGGAAAAAAATTTGGAGACTTGCAGGAATTTAGAAAACTTGCAGATGAGCTATATAACCTATATCAAAAAAAAAAAAAAAGAAAGAAAGAAAAACTTAGGTATGTCATGAGTGCATAGGATATATGTCAATACTAGTCTTTTTATCATGTACTATCATAAAATATACACAAATGTATTATAAAAACTTAAAGTTTATCAAACCTTATGCACACAAATACAGACCTTACATGATGCCATTTGCACTTAAAAGAAATGTAAACAAAATACAATATTGTCATAACTGTAGTACATAGTGTCCTACTGTAATGATTTGGTAGCCACCTCCTTTTGTATCAATTACACTAGGCTACCATAAAGCAATCATATTGCTGCTTCTTCGTTATCAGTGTAAATAAATATGAATTTTCTTTTCACATTATCTTTTCATCTTTGATGTCTAGTGTTAGTAGCATGCATAAATCTACAGTGTATTATATCGTACCAGACAATATTGATGTAGGTACTGACAGATGATTCGGCTTGTAAACAGACTCATAAACTTATGGAATTGATATTTTTCTCTTCCTTGTGATTGTCTTAATAACATCTTCTTTTAGCAGGCTAACTTTTTGTAAGAATACAGGATCCAATACATACATACAAAATATGTGTTGACTTTATTTTATCAGTAAGGCTTCCAGTCAACAATAGGCTATTAGTAGTTAAGTTGTGGGAGAGTCAAAAGTTATATGTGGATTTTTGACTGCATGGAAGTTGGGAGCCCTAACCCCTGCACTGTTCCAGGATCAACTGTACTGTGAATAACTCTTCAGGTGATTATTATGTGCTACTAAGGTTGAGAACACTGCCCTAAACCATGGCTGTGCATTAGAATTATTTGGGAGAGCTTTGAAAAGTACTAATGTCTGGATCCCCCACCAGAGGGTTTAATTTTCTTGGTCTAGGATGAGGTCCAGGTACCAGCATTTTTAGAAGGCTCCCCAGGATTCTAATGTGTAGCTAGGCTTGAAAACCCTGATGTAAAGGGTGGTCAGAGAGCGGTGAGGACTCAGCAGAGACTGGGGACCTCAGGTTTGTAATAACGGCAGCTTGCACAGTGGAGTTGTACACGCGGCCCTCAGCAGTCCTGGCCTAGAATTGGAAAAGATAGATATTCGATTCATCTGAGCTCAGGGTTTTGTTAGTTGTCACTCTCTTGGAAGGAAATGGAGAAAGAGACTTGCAGATTGTGAAAACAGGAGATTTTAAATGATGGATTAAGAAATGTAAGCTTAAGAGGAAAGGAGGTAAAGATATGAAGGTGTCCACAAGGAAGAAGTAAAGGGATCCTGAGGGAGATTCCTGTGAGGTCGAAGAACAAATGCAGGGCAAGCAACTGCTCAAAAGAATTGGTAATGTTTGTGGAGAATAAGTTTGACTTTCTTTTACAACTTCCTCTTTATTGTTTTTTAACATTACTGACATAGGCTGATACCAATGTTAGGAGTTACGCAAAAATGAATGAAAAGATGAGTATTAGAGATGATTCTTGCATGGAATACTGTGACATTTTAGGATAATATAGAGTAGACCCAGAGTCTTACATTTCTGGTGTATTTTGGAGATGTTGACTCATATTTGGCCTTGGCAGCTAGAAATGATGGTTATGACAGATGCCTGATTCTGATGCTGTTTTAAAAAGTTGGTCTCTTTTTGGATCCTGCCATTTGCAACCATGTGGATGAACCTGGAGGACATTATGAAAGTGAAAATAGCCAGACAGAAAAAGCTTTTTCTTTTTCATGATCTCACTTGTTTATGGAATCTAAAAAAAATCATATATATAGCCCTGGCCGGTTTGGCTCAGCGGTTAGAGCGTTGGCCCACGGTCCAGAGAGACCCGGGTTCGGTTCCTGCTAAGGGCATGTACCTTGGTTGCAGTTTGTTCCCGGCCCTGGTTGGGGTCATGTGGGTGGCAACCACTTGATGTGTCTCTCTCGCGTCGATGTTTCTCTCTCTCTCTCTTCCTCTCTCCCTCTCGCTCTATCTGAAGATGAATGCAAAAGTGTCCTCGGGTGAAGATAAAAAAAAAAATCATATATATAGAAGCAGAGAGTAAAACTGTGGTTATCAGAGGTGAGCAGGGAGAAAATGGAGAGATAGGTCAAAGGGTACAAAGTTGCAGCTATGTACAGAGATCTAATGAACAGCATGGTAACTATAGTTAATACTATATTGAAAGCTGGAAATTTGCTAAGAGAATAGATTTCAAGTGCTCTTATTACATAGAAATGATAACTATGTAAGGAGAAGATATGTCAACTGGCTTGAATGTAGTGACCATTTCACTATGTATACGTATGCTAAATCATCATGAGGCCTTAAATATATATGATTCTTATTTTAAAAATAAAAATTAAAACAACAACAACAAAAGAGCTTGGCCTCCTTCATATAAACTCTCACAGAAATCTCCAAGCCTTGAGACACACAACAGCAACACCCCTCCTCACTGTACCCTGAAACTGACCTTCCTTTTGGGGGTACCTCACCTTGATGAGTTGCCTTCACCATGCCTGGTTCTTGGAGATACTTGGCTGTCTTATTTACACTTCAGCTCAAATGATGATACTATTTTTTTAAAGGTTAATAAAACAGAACCTTCAAGTAATAAAGGAGAATGGGAAAAAAAAAAAAACTGCAGAAAATAAAGAAAAGTAAGAAATATTGATGTTTCCAAAGCCCAAGTTTCTGACTCTACAATAATATGATTCTAAAGCTTTGAATGTATTTGTTGGAATTGATTGTCTCCCTGCTCCTTCCAGGACTCACTTTATTTTCTGCCACATGAAGAAGCTTCTAGGAAACTTGTACCCTTTTGGAACAAGTCTTAAGCCTTTGATGTAATTTGACCATTCTGGACTTCCCTATTCTGTCTAGGTTTCCAGAGTCAATGGCAGGACTATAGTGAGAGGAACTCAATTTTGGAATAGATCCTACTATTGCTCAGTCACGGAGATATACCTTTATCCATAATAGATCAACTGAATGTATGTATTATATACCTTTAATGTATATTTTTTAATAACAGCTAATATTCATTGAGTGTGACTATCAGAGACAACTCTCAGCACTCTATGTCATCTTTATAACAATGCTTTATTTTACAGATGAAAACGTTGAGGGAAATAAGTGTCTCAAGATCATATAGTTAGTACCTGTTTGAATTTTATTTTTGTTTTGAACATTCAAGTATCTTCATGCTAAGATGGCTAACTAGCCCAGGCCGTTACTCCCTCTTCAAACCCAATCAAGCAGATACCAGGGTAGTATGAGAAGACTGGGATTGCTGAATTAACAGAAACACTGTCAAGAAACCCTTTAGAAGAAATAATGTGGTTTTATTAAAGTATGTCTAGGACAGAGGAGGGTCAGGCATCATAGATTGTAATAGGTTGGGGAAGTACTTTCTAGATAGGTCTTTTATCATCTTCCCCATATTTTCCTGAGGAATATTTTCTTCCCATCATGCAAATCAAAATCTCTTGACTAAGGTGTAAGATATCAACAAAAGAGGGTGATCTTTGGGGTTCAATGCCATTTCTTGTTTTAAATCTATACGTTCATGCATTACCAAATAGAAGAGCCAAGTCTCCAATTAACAGGGATTGGCTTTCCATTCTTACCTCTCTGGTGTAGCCTAGCTTTCCCAGCAGGAAAAGAATCTGCAATAAGGGCTTGGTTGGAGGTAGTTTATTTTGGGAAATGATTTCCTTGGGTGGTAACATTCTTGCTCTTCCAAGCTGTGTTTGCATTAATACCTAGTGGGTCTCTTTAAACACTACCTAGGAAGCCTTCTGACCCATACAGCATCACTTGAGTTGCTAATTGGCTAATCTAAGATTGTCTGTTTTTTTCTTCAAGGTTCTTAAATTGTTAACAAAAGGATTGTTAATGGGACATTAGCTCCCTTTCACTCTCAGGCTGCCCACTCACTTGTGAGCAGCATGGCAATTCTTCGAAGCACCCCAAACTGCTGTGGAGTCATTGCAGCCCCAGAGCATGGAGCACCTGGTATCTGGAGTAGGTGAGACAAGGTGCTATCAGGATTCCTCCCGTGTTTCTGATTGCTGCAACAAAGGCTAAAGTACAAGATAGGCCATGGGAGCAGCACAAGAGAAGTCCAGTAGATCCTCCTTTCAAATACTTAAGTAGAGTCCTCCATTCTAGATGCTGCTAGTTCAATATACCTCTTCTACTATGGAACGTCAGAGCAGAAAAGAATCTTGGGAATTTCCCTTCACCACTGTCAGGATCACCTGGAATGGGCCTGTAGTGTATCAGTGGTCCATGTCTAACTAGTACCAACATAACAAGATACTCCATTGGTGAATTTGGTCCACATTATTTTCTCTTCTGCCATTTGGTTTATACCACTGGCAACACCTCATGAGGCCTTAGGTGTTAATTGAGGGAAAGCAATGGCTCAACAAAGGCAGGAGAAATGAGATTCTGGAACACATGTTCATAGAATTTCCTTGTAATCTCTGGACCTGCTTGCACACAGTCCATCACACAAGATCACTGATGCATTTGTCCAAATTTATGACTTAGTGGTTGGGATAATATTTAGCTCAGGATGGACAGATTTTGGTAATGTTCCCTATGCACCAAGGTCAAGGTGTTATTCCCCCGCTAAGGCTTAGTAGCAAGCCAGGAACTGGTTTTCAAATGGAAAACAGTTCTCTGTGCTAGGACTCTTCTATTGGAACTTGCCATACATCAATTCAGCATCAGAATAGACACCTGTAGAATCTTGGGATTTGCTATGTCTTATGGCCCATGGGTCAGGGAGCTTTTACTAGAGTTAGGGACTGCTGTAAGGCCATCTCTGGCTCTGAAATCCACAGAGAACTGGCAACCTTCTGTGTCATCATATTTCCAAGTGCATGCTCAATGTCTACAAAATCCAAACAGGCTTTACTACATACCTGCTGTACCTCTACCTTAGTAGTGAGAGTGCAAGGTCCAACAACGTGTCTCTTATCTAACAGTGTTAGGTTAGGGTTTGGAAATATCTTTTCTTACACCAGGTCTTTTGACCCTAGAATTTTATTAATGTGGCTGGCTCATAGGTATAGATTCTCTGGTCTCATATTGGAAAAAAAAATCATCTTATTATTTCTTTATTCTGAGGCTTAGAACTCCTTCCTCAATCCTCTGTTAAGGCAGTCTGACATCTCTATATTATTTACTGTAGACCAAGCTTCAAGGTGTCATCCTAGCAGCATATTGAGACTGGTTCTAGGTTTTTTTTTGCTAGAATATTAAATCTTGAAACATCAATGCTTTGATGTCAATAGATTTTTCTTTCATGTAGCGTTACAGTTTAACCTCCTGGTACAAAATGCCCCCATCTCCAGTCTTGGAATACCATTGATTTTTTTTATTAGGTCTTTGACATTGGTATAAATAAGTTATTTAACCCAATGCATTCAATCTTTTTCATAACTTTGTCCTTACAATGAAATCCAGGGTTTAAATTTCAGCAAAATCTGCCCCACAGATGCAGGAGACAAGCACCTATCTAAATGCTTCCTTAGGAGTCTTATGATTTCTATAGCCTCCCAACTAAACTCTGGCAGTAGCCTGGATAGTTGTGATGACATAGCATCCCAGCAGGTATCTGCTACTACAATGATGGGGTCTTTATCTCACTCAGATCCAGTTCCAAAATGTCATTCTGATGGTCTGCTTTCCAAGACCACTTGTTTCTTAGTCTGATCCACCAAAATATATAGTTTGAGACAAGTGTTTGTGCTCAGGTATTTGATTTGGGGAGGTCATCCCAAGGAACAGGAGTGGTGGATTAGGAGCTCAAACAGCAGGTAGGGAAAGTCAATAAATGATGCAATCTTGAGTTGATCACCACTGAGGGCAACTGGGGTTTTATCCTACCAGGACTCTCTGAGAATGCCTGTAGATTGCGTCAGAATTGCCTACCTGGGGGAAAGAAGAGGGGATTTTTTTTTTCTATCCTCACCCGAGGACACTTTTGCATTTATCTTCAGATGGAGCGGGAGGGAGAGAGGGAGGAAGAGAGAGAAACATCGATGTGAGAGAGACACATCGAGTGGCTGCCACCCACACGACCCCAACCAGGGCCGGGGACAAATTGCAACCGAGGTACGTGCCCTTAGCGGAACCGAACCCGGGCCTCTCTGGTCCACGGGCCGACGAAGAAGAGGGGATTTTGATCCCTTGGACATTATCCTCCACTGATGGAAGTTTTCCTCATTGGACTTTAACTTCCTTGCATCCCCAGCCTGCACATGTGTGATGCCTGATGGGTTTCCTGGGGAAGTCCACACGGTGGAGAAAGATCACAACCGAAGGAAACTGGTTGCTGCAGCAATGACTGCAGGAAAGCTGGGCCAAGAGGCTGTACGTTAGGTAAAAGAAGTGACCAATGTGCTCTCCTTTTTTTTGAAATTTTTTTCAAATCCAGTTTTGGATTTTAGATTCTGCTTCAGATATCTTATTAACATTTTTCAGTCATTTTACCGTAAAACATTAGAGCAGAAAGGAACCTCAGGGAACTTTATGAGGGCCCATTATACAGATGATGTTATTGAGGTACAAAAAAGCTCAAGAATTCTAGCAAGTTTCCCAGTAACTCAGTGTTACAATTAGACTTGGAACCCAGGACTCTTGGGTACCTGCATTTGGTGTCTGGAAACATTCAACCTCTTGGAGTCCAGGAGGTCATATAATTGCTAATATAGAAATGATCTTTACATTCATCCATGTTCTTTATTCTCTGAGAATAACTTCAGTAATGCTACTTATATTTATCCAGTACTTTATATTCTGCCAAGCAATTTTGTGCACATTAGTCCATTTAATTCTCACAGGAACCCTATGAAAGCTGTTTTCTTGTGATTTCATAGATTAAGAGATATAAATGTGGAGATTCAGTCTGCCTATGGTCTCAGTTAGAAATTAGAATTCTGTCTTTTGAAATAGTTGGAATTCTGTCTTCTGAATTCATTTATTATAAGCCATGGGAAAATGCTTTTTAAATGCTAACGAGTACATACATATAAAATCTTGTCATTATTGCACAATCTTTAATCTTTTGTGAAAATGTACAGTCTAAATATTCTCTCTCTCACTCTCTCTCTCTTACACACACACACACATGCACACACGCACACACACACAGAGTAATTATTCATGTAAAATATATAACTTCTGATGTCGTACACAAAATAACTGTCAGCAATATTTATTCATTAAAAAACTATTGAGCACTTATTGGATGCCAGGCATTGTTACAACATTGTGGATTATAGTCAGAACAGATAAAACCTTCTTTTCATGTAGCATATTATTTATATTAAAATCCACATAATTTATTATTTGTGCCCATTGCTAGAACTCAGACTGACCTCCTATGTCCTGTGATATTTTTATTGAAACAAGCCATGAAAGAAGAAATTACTTAATGGCTAGAACATCTTCGTGAGCTGTAGTACACATTCTCTACATTGTAGGATATTTTCAAAATTGCCCCTCTTTTAGTAGGGAGACCAACAGGAGGAAAGGCCATAAAACAAAGAACCTCTGCGTTCAGGTAAGAGTTTTTGTATTTAATGATACCATTTTTACCCAAGTAAAATGGTCATACCCTCATCTCTATTCCTCTTAGACTAAGTTTCCAATTCTGCTTAGCCACCAATAAAAGCATTGTCCTCATTTCTAACTTTCAACACTTGTCTACTGCTTTTGCCAACTTGTAGTTACCTATGGAAGACATTTTATGGACTGAAATGCCTGGCTTAGGAAACTTTTCTCCCCCAAATATGCATAGCAAAACTGATGGTAACATATGGCCCTATATTTTTTCCTTCTTGCCAGTTCACTAAAATAAATTTACTTTCAATTTACATATTCTTGTCTACATTTCAGAGCGTTAAAATATATTTGTAAGGTCTGTCCTGTCTATCTTTTTCTAAGATTATGCAACAGCTTTGCATGCTGTTTAGGAAATAACAGGGAGTTTTATGATTTTTAGAATCTTTCATTTCCTAAGAAATTTAGAAAAGTTTATGAGATCAGGAAAAGATAGGCCAGAAATCTTTAGAAATGTAAAATTATATAAAAGTTATAATTGTTTCTACAAGTTAGTTAGTAATATACCAAAATTAAAAACAAGTCTACTGCCTATAAAACTGTAATAAAATTCTATTTGATAGGTTTTGCTATATTTCTATACTTCTGCTTGGACCCTTTAAACAAAGACCATATTATTAAACATTGTAGAAATGTGAAGGAGCTCATGGTGGGAATTTTTCAATTAAGAAGAAATTTATCATGGACCTTTAAATTAGCAAAAATGTAAATAATATTATCTTCATTCAGAGACAAAAGACTACCTCATTGTCCCACGAGAAAAACTAGCATGCTCTAAGAGAATGTCTCAAAAGACTGGCTTCCCTCTTCGGGCTTCCAACCTCAACCATTCTTGAGATCTTTGTCAATAGAGTGTTAAATGTGAGAACAAATGGCCCTATAGGTAAACAGTGTCATGTGCGTGTAGTAAGAGTTGTCCTGCTCTGCTGGCTTATAGTCTACATTCTCTTGTGAAGAACAGAGCTGTGACTGGGACTTTATAAATCTGTGATAGGGCTGGGTCATCAACCTCATTTTCTTATCATGTGGATAACTAAGCACTATTAACCATTACTAATGGGTCATGGATATGGAGTATTTGAGCTCTAAGGATCCTGAAAAAAAAAATATATATATATATATAACACAGGTGATATTAAAGATGCTTGTGAAGTCAAGAGTAAGGCGAGGCCCAGCCTGTGTGGCTCAATGGTTGAGCGTCAATCCATACACCAAGAGGTCACCTGTTTGATTCCCAGTTGGGGCAAATGTCCAGGTTGTGGGCCAAATCGCCAGTGAGGGGCATGCAGGAGGCAGCCAGTCGATGTTCTCTCTCATCAATGTTTCTCTCTCTCTCCCTCTCCCTTCCTCTCTCTCTAAAAAAAAAAAAAAAAATCAATAAAGGGGAAAAAATTAAAATGAGAAAAAAAAAAAGAGTAAAGTGAGACATTTTAAGATTTTTAGAGCAGTGCTTCTCAAATGGGAGATTTGCTCTCCCAGCAGGGAACATTTGGCTGTGCCTGGAGACTTTTTGGTTGTCATAACTGGGTAAAATGGCCTCATTGAATACGATGTGTCTATGCAGGACTCCTCAACACATTCTCCCTACAGTACCCAGATGACATCTGACTCCTTTTCTTTCATGGCATTTTACACTGTAGGGTAGGCATGCTCGGACAGGCCATGCATATTGCCGCCCCCAAATTTGCTGCAGGCATTTATATCAATGTAGGCCACAAAAAGGAGATACAGAAAATAATAATAAAAATTATGAGTTCTCATTTTATTTAGAAAGCAAACCAATACGGTAAAGCATCACACAACATTCTTTTTTCCCCCTTTTGCATAATGGAGTAAATAACTTATAATATTATCAAAGAAGAGGAGCAGAGTAGGATTCATTGTCCAAACTTTCCGAAACGTAGATATTTCTGAAATTGGTTAGAATTATTAGAGGCATGGTCAAAAAATGTAGAATCAATACAAAGTAGCAGAAAAATGATAAGACTGAATGGTGATTTAAAATGTGTAAAAGTTAAAGGAGACTTGACTTGGGGTGGTAAACACACAACCCCATATACAAATGATGTATTGCATACTGGAAACCTGTACAATTTTATTGACCAATGTCACTCCAATCAATTCAATAATAAATAAATAAACAAAGTAAACATAATGTTTAAAAGTTTAAGTTTAAATTACAGAGACATGGAAAAACAAGATTAAAGAGGCCGTGATAGGAGTGGTATTGGGTCTTGCGTTCTCAGTCATGAAGGTTTAAAAACAGAACAATGTAGCTTGCGATCTCAAAGACAGCAGCATGTCTGATTGTGGGAAGAGTCTTATTGTGAAAGATGGAGCAGATGTTCATGCTTGTGAGGCACCGCGACAGAGACGTCTGATTTCGAGATCAATACTTTATGATTGTACAGTCTGACATTCCTAATCTGATAAAGAAAAAATCTCTCACACAGCACAGCATCCTCTTCTTTTCTTGAAAAATAAACTGCCCTTAGAATGCTGTTTCTCTTTTAGGTAGGGAGACAATAAATGATGATCATCTGAAACTATTCCTTTCTAGGCATTTTCATGATAAGACATCATAAAAATGCAGAGAGAAAGACAAGAATAATGAGAGCTAAAGGTCCATGTTGCTCTACAAATTCTTGTGGAAGAACGGTCTCACCTTCTGATCTCAAGGGCAAATCACACACTTTCTTTTCCATTCCAAATTAGAATCCATCACCTCTGTTAGCCTCTTTTGATTACTCCTATCTCTTATTCCAAACACTTTCCCTCAGAAGCAAAAAAAAAAAAAAACCAAAAAAACTAGACATGCATAGTAGCCAGTGGAGTCTCTTTATTTTTAATTTTACTTTAAAATTTCTGTAAGTCACTTTTTGTAATTGCTTACTTCAAACAAATGAGCCCAGCCAATTTGCTCGGGGAGACAAGAAATGCTTCATGTCCTGAGTTGAAATTTGGCATCACACGGCGTCATCACAGCCAAGAAATGAAAGGATTTTCTATTCCAATAGCTAGCTGCATTCAGAGATCTTAGCCTAATAGGAATGTGTGTGTACAGTCATAGCACCTAAGACTGATAGGAAATGAGACGTGTCAGAGAATTCTCTCAAAAATTGCCGCAGCTGCTGGGTTTCTGCTGGAAAATAAATAACAGATATATTGACATGTGTTTTCCTTAGAAGAGCAGCTGCACGATCAACACTGTTAGAGGGCTGCCTGGTCAAGTCTGGAGTTGCGTGTGGCAGTCTGGGTTGATGCCACATACACGTCCTTATTAGTCTAATTTGCCAAAGGAGAGCCCAGTTCTCCCGAGTCAAATTCTCTAGATACTCTTCTAATCTGATACTAAAATTATGTGCCATTTGGGGAGTGATAATGAGTACCTCTTCTGTATCTTCTCATCACTGACATTCCTGACTCGAACCACAGGGGAGACACATGACTCCCCTGCCCTCACTCTCTGTCTCTGTTTCTCCAAACAGGCAATGAAAACACTTTGTATAAACAAATTCCCAATCATATCTAATCATGTGAAAGCTGACGAAAGTATGTTATCTTGCACTATGAAAATACTAATCAAAGCAGCTTGTCAATTGTTAAAGTTAATGATTTAGATTTGCAACACTCTGACTAAATTTTAGTAGGTAATTACATAATTATAGACAGGTGAACACAATAAAAAATAGCAATTGCCTCTTCAGTCTTTCGACTATGTCAGGTACCATTCTGGAAATAACTGCTCATCCCACTGGGTTTGAGAACGTGGCTGTAACAACTATTTCACTCAGGAAGGATTTCCATGCATCTGGGTTCACCACCCTGGAGTTTCAAGATCAGGAGGAGATTTCTCTGTTAGTGCTCAAATCTGTTGTTAAAAACACTATATTTACAAGTTTCTACCTCTTCTTTGGGATGAGTAGGCTTATTTTTAGTTACTCAATGATCCATTCTAATTCATAGGGTCTTTCTTTTCCCCATTTCAGACTTCAAGATTTAAATACAAATGTTTGTTAGTTTATAGATTTAAAGTATTTCAGGACAATTTCCCTCAAAACAAATTTCTGGAAAGCAAAACTTTTCTTTATTGATTTTTATTTTATTATTGAAATAATGTTTCAATCAGAAAAACAAAATCTTCAGATGTTTTAATTAAAATATTTTGTGGTATGGAACATTGATGTATGAGTATGATTTTTAAGATGTTCAAAACTCTCAGTAATAAGGATAGATTTTTTAAAATGTTGCATCATTTTAACTTTGGACTCTTTTCTTCAGAAACATAATTTGGGGAGAAAGGAAGAATGGAAGGAAACCTGATCATGTACATTCCCATGTTCTTCTTCCCTTCTCTTTTCCTTTCTCTAGGTTCCTTTTTACTGAGTCCTTATCATGTCTCATGAGTCATAAGACATATTGGGAATATAAAAATAAAAGCACTGCGATCCTAAAATTTAGGGAATTCCCAATATAGTTAAAAAATAGAAGTAGACAGGTGCGTGCTGTCTATGAGCTGGATATTGAAATGGAAATAGAAATTGGAGATTATGAAAGTAGAGGCAGGAACACAATTTTGTAATGAGAAGAAAGGAAGTTTATAGAAAGGAGGTCCTTGATCTGAATCATGAGTATTCATGGTGAAGTGTGTGTGTGTGTGTGTGTGTGTGTGTGTGTGTGTGTGTATGAGAGAGAGAAAGAGAGAGAGACAGAGAGACAGGGAGAAAGGGAAGGCATTCAGTGGAAATGAATAGTTGTCAGACACTGAAGTCTGAGAGCTTTTTCGCGCTGTGTTTGGAGAACTTTGATATATCTAAAATTTATGTGCAGGAGTTTTAAAGGAGACCATAGGGAAAATCTCTTATAGGACCTAATACTTCTGGATCACAAAGTAATGACTTTTTTTTCCACCTCACATAAATAGATAGGATTAATAGGCAATGACTATTTTCCTAAATCAAGATATGTCAAAATCTTCTTGTCCTTTCCTAATGAGAAAGTAAGTACAGCATCTGTACCATCTGTAAATCCCCCACGGAAAACCTGATGCTTGTGCTCCTTTCCTCTTTCTGTTTCTATAAAAGCTCAGAGAGCCACTTGTTCTGAAATGTCCTAAATGGATTACAGACTTTTGATTGGATGTTTTCAAGGGGCAATAATTCCTGCTCATGGTGGCATTCGATTAAAATAATGAAATTTACCAGACATCCTCTCTTAGCCTTAGAAAACAGAATGAATTGGGGGCAAAATTTATATGCGAATGCTTTATTGTAGAGTACAATGGAGGGACAGCAAGAATGAAGGAAATAGAGAAGTGAGGACGGGACAATGTGATGTGATGTGTTACTGAAGTGGCCACAGCTTCCAAAGAAAGCAGAGACATTAACTTAGTGTTTGGGATGGGACCATGGCTTCTTGCACAGTCTGCAAAGGGGAAGGAGGAAGATTCATTTCTTTTCTGGATCCTTCTGTTTACTGTTCCAATTGTGCCCCGTAGAGCGTTAACTCCCTTCCCCTTTCAGATTGTGTTGCCAGCACATGCTTTAGGTGGTCATGCGATAGATAGCCTATGGTACCAGAAGGAGAGGCATGCAGAACATAGCAAAGTCCAGTGCATATGGGAAGAGAGTTTGCAGAGAGAGAAGGGTTAGTCTAATTACTAGAAATGATTCTTTTAGCCAGAAGTAGTATGTAACATTCTATCATAGACAGGAAGGACTGCTCAGCTTGAATGATGTAGTTAGCTTACTAACCATATGTGTTCCAAAAGCTTCTAGGTCAAATTTAGTCTTTGGGGAGTAGCTGTAGATTAAGACAGGCTGGAGGGGATGCGATCCCCCTGAACAGAGCTAGTTACCAAAGGATAGTAGGAAGATCTGAACTAAGTCTTACTGCGTCTGGCTGCATGTTGTATGGCTGGAGGTCACTTCCAATTTGATAACTAACATTAAGAACATTTATTTATTGAATGACTCTTCCTCTCATTAACAGAGACTGTCTCCACAACCTTACACTAAAATGGCCTTTTAAAAAATTCTTGTGTACAAATAAAGCTTTCAAAACCTACTTCTAAGTTTCAAAAATGATGGTGATTTTGTAAATGTCCTTACAAAATTAGTGTGTTTTCACTGAAGGTTGATCAATTTCTCCTAGGCACAATTTCTGTGATGTAGGTAGCTGAACCTAAGTAGACAGGATTGGCTATCGATTGTGGAACTCAGATTGAATGAGTTATTCTTTTCCTAGAATTATTACTTGAGATAAATGAAAAATAATCACACTTCCATGCTAGAAGATGAGTTTTGTAAAAACACACACAGATGTATATTTATATATATGTAAAATATATATTTGATGTCACCTTTCACTAATATATTTTTTTTGGATTTAGATGACAAGAATATAATAGACTTTGCAAATTACATATGAGTTCATATCTTAGATTTGGGGGGAAAAACTGAAAGAAATACCAATGCCTATACACAAATGTGTTTTTAATCTATTTTTAATTTCTGTTTCAGTCAAACCTGAAATGCTGAGCTAGTGTCCTTCTTTGCATTACATTGTACCTATTTGCTGTTCTGCTCACAAATGCTAATATTTCTGTGACTTGGAGAGCCTGGCGCCTGTAGCTTTGGCTTCACACATCACCTCATTATTATTTTCAACTCCTTATTAGAGAAAAGCTACTGACCTCTTACCTGGGTCTCCCTATCCAGTTAGTACTTGTGAAAGGGTAACTCATCTCAAGGCTTCTGTATGCCTGCTGTGTTTCTAAATGACCTTATATTCTTATCGTTTCCATTTCCATCTCAGAACAGAAATATAGACAAAGTGTCATCTTTTTTTTTTCTCTTTCTTCCCTAGTTATCAAAGCTAACTTATCTCCGTTTAAAAGATGGCTACCTTCGCAATGTTACTACAGATGAAGAGAAAAATTCCTAGTATTCATTTTTAACCACTTCTCTCGCTTCTTTTTTTTCCTGGTTAATAATGACTAATTAGTATTACTTAGAAAATATAACTCTGATATTGTATTTCCTATGTGCTTTTAGGGAAGTCTGGTTTTATTTACCCTACACCCAATTTTAAATCTGAGTTCTTTGTACAACCAAAGCCTTTGCTTCTTACATTTAGACATATTTTGAACATAACATGTTAGAACTGTTTTTAAATGAAGTGTTTGGTCACAGCAACAAATACTGAAGTCTTTCTATTAATGGAAATCTTTCCCAGGGTCCATAGCTTCAGATGCTTTAAGTTGATGGAAGCAAAACATCGTTGGAGAAACTTGAATTTAAGGTATTTCCATACAAATTCAAACCAAACAGACAATTTTCACAGATGACACCAAATTTCACAGTCACTCTCTCTCTCTCTCTCTCTCTCTTTTTTTATTTCTGTAAGACTGATTTATATAAGACTTTTACTTTCATCAATAACTCTGAACAAGAATCCTTCTACCACTTCACAGCCATGCTTTGGACCAGGTTTGAAGATAGGGCCAAAGAGCTGTGACCATGTGCAGTGAAAACATCCATGTACACACACAGTGTGTGCTCTGTCAGAAGTCAAACTGCACCCTGCAGAGGAATAGCACTAAGAGACGAGAGAGGAGCTGCTTCAGGAAAACAAAAAACATCTTTGAGCAATAACAGGATAAAATATTTATTATAAGTGACTGCAAGAGAATTAATTTTGGAGGCTATACTATTTCTCAAACCAACATGCTTTCCACTGTTGTCATTGAATAACAGGGCTAGGCAAGCATTAAAAGTGGACCAGGTAAAACCTACCGTTTGCATGGGAGGAGCAGTGTTGCATGCCTCAGGGTCTCCTTCTCATGGGCCGTGTTTTGGAGCACGCGTCCTTTTCTCCACAGGTTTCTTCTTTAGTCTTCAGAATGATGGAACTGATGGAGAGGAAGCCAAGTTCACAAAGACTTGGCTTATGTAAATATGTAAATATTTATTTTAAAAATCTTTAAATTTTATTAAATTAAGATCTATTTTTATATTTGAAAAAGGTCAGAGTACTGAAAAATATTGATTAAACATTTGAGGAGAGAACTCTTTTTATTAATGGTGCTGATATAATCCTTGTATTTGTGTTGATAGCAGTTTTAGTCACCAAGTGATTTCTTCAGCAAATGAGATTATAGAAGAAGGCCGAAGAGGGTCACGTCTTTGATAAAGCATGAATAAAATCAGAAATGGGGAAAAAAACACACACCAAAATGTGCATAGAGGAAATAAACTTGAATTGTTATTCTAGACTCCCAAGGATGGCATACCAATATTTATCGGAGGTTTTCAGGCATTATCTAATGAAAATCTGAGGGACATTTACTTTCCAAGTGTAAGACGCAGCACAAATACTTCTTACTAAGTCATGATCGGTTCTGGAAAAGCCAGTGCATGGCCTTCCTCACCACCTAAAATATCCACACCAGGCATCACCCGTCCTGCATACTGACATAAAATTGGTGTATTTCATGTTACTTGCGTACTTAAAATCCTTCCATGGACATTCCTTATCTATCAGATAAAGTATAATCTTGACTAGTATGTTTTTTTCATTATTCAACTCTTAAAGAAATAAATGTTTGGATTTGTCAAACTATTGCCCCGCTTACTCAATCACTGCAACTCTCTGTGTGTTATACATAATTCCCTGAACGTGACTTTCGCCTACGCTGCTTTCTTAGCTCAGGTGCTGTACCATCCTCTTCTTCATACGTCTGTCAGACTCCTACCTGGCTTTTGAAAATCAGCTCAATGTCAGTCCACTTCAGAGAAAGCTCTATGTAACACCGTGTATATGGTTTTTATTCTCTGTAGATGCTTTCCTTGTTTTGCTCTTGTCTTTTTACTTTTCTGCCTCTTGCACTGTAGGCAGTTTGAGGGTGAATTCGAGCCTTATTCATCTTGCACACCTGTGTATAGCCTGATGTTTGGTGCACAAGAGTTACAAGATGGAAATTTCTGTAGACAAGTGAATCGATGAATCTAGAAAATATAATCAATCATAAATAGTTTCTGACACTATTAAAGTTCATTACACTTAATTTGGAAAATGGATTCTAATCCAAACACCAAGGTTGGAATTAGGGACCTCTCCAAAGCAGGCCTGGAAGTCAGTTCTTCAGAGTGACAAGCAACCTTGACACCGACTCAGAGCTGCCTTAGTTGTTAATGATGGGGCAATAAGGTTGGTATTTAAGAAACCATTGACTAAATTTGTGAATAGATTACTGAATTTTGAATTGGTTAAGTATTTTAAAGATATATTTATTAAATATAAAAGATTGACACTTCAAGATAGCACTTCTGCAAATCCCTGAACCAACCTGTAAATCACTGACCTAAATGAGATAGTCAGTATAAATAAGGAAGATGGGGTAAGCATGGCAATAAAATGAAGATCACGCTCATATGAGAAGAAAAAAAGGAGTATTAGGAGATGACGTTTTCACCTTGCATTGTCAGCACCTATAAGGGTTTGATACTTGGTAGGTGCTCAATCTAGTTTTGTTGAATAATTGAATGACTGAGTGAGTGAATGAATCGCTAGGCAGACAAAAGGAGGGAGATATGAAGAGCTGTTACATTTGGGTGAGTTTTCAGTAGAAGATCACAGAATGAAAAATGTTCTATCTGACCATGAATAAAAAGTTAAGAAATATACGAAGTATTAGCAGAAGGAGAATAGAACAAGCCTAGATTTTTTAAAGCTCTCTCTCTATATGTAATTTAACATAAAATCTACTGATTTCATGTGTACACTTTGATGGAGTTATTAAATTTAGACTTGTTCAATTGGCCACATAATCTAGTTCTACAACATTTTCATCACCCCCTAAATTTCCTTAATGCCCATCTCAGCCAATTCTCACTCCTATTACGAGCCCCAGGCAAACATTGATCTACTCTCTGTCTCCATAGTTTTTCTGATTCTAGAAATTCTACATAAAGTAATTGTACCGTACATTGTCCTCTGTGTACCTTCTTTCACCTGAGTGTGATGTTTCTGAGATTTCATGCTGCTGCATGTTTCAGTGTTTCATTCCATTTCCACTGTTGAGTAGTACTCCATCACGTGGATGTACCACAGTTTGTTTTGCCATTCATTGTCATGGTGGACATTTGAATTGTCACTATTGTTTTAAAATTTTGAATAATACTGCTATGAACATTTATATTAACTCATTATGTGGCCATGACTTTTATTTTTGGGGACAGGGGCAGATACTTTGGAGTAGCTTTGCTGGGTTGTGTAGTGTATGTGTTGGTTAAGTAATTAAACCTTAACAGCTAGATATGAGTCACTTTTTTCCAAACTTGTAACTAGAGATGCAAGAGTCACTATGTTTTTTCTTTTCTTTCATTCCTTTTTTTTTTTTTTTTTTTTTTGGTCAAACAAGTCAAAGCAAAACAAAACCCAAGAACAAGAGTATAAGAAAGCTTATATAGCTATACTGTGAAAACTTTAAAAACTGTCATTTTTATTTAATACATGTGATAACTGTTATGATATAAAAATATACTTTATTTGTATCTTACATATTCTTTCTTTACATTGCATTTCAAATATTTTTTGCATTATTCACATTGTGCGTTTAAATTATAATGTTGATTGTAATAATTTTAGAGGAAGGGAATACCTGATTATATAATCTGAACTACATTAAATTTTAATTATCTGTGATGGTGAAAAAATTATTACTACTGGTTTATATTGCTAAGTGCTAAATGATAGCAGTTTTCTAAATTACAGGTAAATTTACAGGAGATGCTAAAAAATGTAACAGAACTTTATAGGTGAAATAAGTTTCAATTTGTAAAATCAGACAATTTTATCATTCTCACTTAAAAATGTTGTTTTTTTTTCAGTTTAAATACTTGTAGCATAAAGTCGCTTTTGAACATTCAGTGTACAACTTGGACCAGGCTTTGCAAAACGGAAAGATGAAAAGCTTAACTCTAAACTGCAAAGGAATACTTTTTGATCAGTTGCACAAAATAGCATATGATGAGACATTATGGGTGTACATGAGCATATATGAACAAGAACCGTTCGTGGTTTCCAGGTTTTGAAATCTCTTATTTATAGGAAAGCAAAAGAATCGTCAGAGAAAGGCATGTTAAAAGCCTCCTGAATAAAATGGCTGCTTTTGGTTCGAGAATCTATTCTTTTTAGTCACTCTAGTTTCAGAGGGTTTGCATTTTATTTCTTATAGTCATAGTCACATGGTACAAGACAAAAGGAGCTGAAGATAAAAAATCAGGCAAAAGAAAGGAAGGAAGGAAGCGACTTCTTTGTTTCAGTCACTGTGACTCTCTCTTTGAGGCACACTGGCAGTGGGAGGGGAGAGGCGAGGGAGAGTGGAGCGGGAGCCACTCCGCACACCTGCTGGTGGACAGTGAGGGCACGCGCATCCCCTCCTCAGTGCCAGCTTCCATTCTCCTGGATGTGAAGCTGCAGCCGCTCTGCAGGAAGTCAGTTGAAGTGCTGGCTCTGGTGTCCCTCAGAATGTCTGGTACGTGTTCTTTTGTTCTGCTGACCTTCCTTGTTCCCTTCCTAATACAAGTAACCCGAAGGACATGGTTTCTGAAATCTGCTCTTCCATTAGGCACTCACATTTCTCCCTAGAACCCAAGAACAAACCTCTCCATCCTCAAAAGGCTTTAAGGTGAGTCAGCAAGTTAAAGGAATGAAGTCACCACTGTCTAAAAGTGGAACTCACTAATTTAAAGAAACATTAATAGATTAGACTATGAATTATGTAAAGCAAGGCCTTTGGCATTTTAAAATTCACTGGTTTAGAGTTAAGACCAAAATTAATGTGACTCAATGACTTTGGCAAGTAAATTTATAAAAAAGAGGCTTGGAGATGTTAACAGAGGTGATTATTCTGCTCATAACCATAAATATTTCTGAGACTTCTTTGGTATCCCGATATGATGTTAGTTGTTCTTTTTAAGTACTGTCACTATATCCTGGTTTATACTGATATTATATTTATAACACTTATACCTACTGCTATCAGTGGGGAACTCTCCATGTGGCTGGTGGAAATGGGCTTCTTGCGATGTCATGAGAAAAAGAATTTTCTGAGACTCGCTTGGGAGAATGAATGATATTTGCATGGAATTAAACCCCTAAGTTTTCAAGGTCTTATTTCCCTCTGTCCCACCAAGGAAAAAGTCCCATTTTATCTTCTGCAGAGCTAGGATTAAAGCTGTTGCCCAGAGTTTCCACACCATATTTGCACAGTCCAGTCCAGGTTAGCTTAGCTTGTGTTCCTAGCTGCAGTCCATTGCGTGTGGGGTCCACATGGCCCTGGGCCACGTGGCTTCTAGGGCCACATGGCTATTGAAGGAACATGGGTGAGTGAAAGGAATCAGGAGCAAAGCCAGAGGAACAAAAGAGATGAATTCCTTTGTCTGCAGATTTTAACCTTCTAAGATTTCAGGTGCTTGCGATGGCTCTACCCACTCTAGCCACTTATCTTTGTTCCGGGATACGCTGACAGGCAAACACCTTCCCTACATCACTCCAACTTCACTGCACATGTGTCCATCTTCCCTTTGTTGGACCCCTTCCCCCAGTGATCTGCAGGGAATGGACTGGTGGTTCCCTGGGGAGTGTAAAGTTGCAGCTTCCAGGTGAAGTTGCCTAGATGACCATGTTTATAATGTCTGGCCTCCCTTTGCTTTCTTCCTATTATTAATATTAGCTAATTACAATGTTAGCACTATCATTCTGAATGGTCCCAACTTCACCACAGTTACAAAGAAGATACAGTTTTATTGTTTCTCAAATAACCACCTTCAAATGATTTTTCTATCCAGTAACATTTCAGGAAAATCTATTGGCTGGCTGGTCACTTTAAAGTATCATGAAAAAGATCAATCCAGTCATATTCAAAATTACAACTTCATATCCAATGTAACACTTTCTTCTCTCCAAACCAGCTTTGGCCAATAGTTGGAGTTGGGGATGGAGCTTATCTGCTACTTAACTCCTCTTTCCACCCTTTGGTTTTGTGTTGAAAGGAACAGGAGGGATTTGACACAGGGGGTGTTAATTCTGTTGTGTGTGGGGGGGAATCTCTTTTCTACCAAGGGCCATTTGGATATTTTTAACATCATCTGTGGGCCATACAAAATTATCAACTTAAAAATTAGCCTTCTATATTTGGTCAGGCTAATTTGGTGAAGTGTGTGATGTTAGCTGGTATTGATTATGTGGCCTGAAGGCCAGATGTTCCCCACCCTTGTGATACTGCTGTAGACCACTGTCAGTCATTGCTCTCCCCCTGGCAGTCTTCAGCTGGTCAGAGACACCATCTGTGTGGCAAGACTTCCAAATGATTGCATGTCTTTGGGGCTCACATGTGGACTCTTCAGGAGCCGACTCATTACAGTTTCCTGACATGGGGATACACTTGAGCTTGACTTTTGATCCTTCCTCAGCTCCCTCTTGATGAACCCTCCACCCACAGCCTCTAGATGCCTAAGTATTTCTGCCTGCTGTTAGCCTTCTTACTTGGGGTACCAGTATGCTGATTTAAGTCCAGTTACTTCTTAGACCATAAGTAAGGCACCAATCTGTGCTAATGCACTCCTGAGGCAACTGGCATAGCACCATGCAACATTTTAATTACATATCCTATTTCAATTGCCTGATGGCTGGCTTCTACCTTACTATCCTGAAATGACCTTGAGGAAGGGATGGGGGGACATCATGATAATGCCTAATTTTCAGAATCTAGCTTATTGCCTGGTACAAAGCAGGGGTTCAAATTAGTGAGTGGATGAATGATCAAATGTGTTTTTATAATAAAAAAAAATTCCAAGATATTGATGATGTTTTAAAGAAAACATATAACATATAAAACATAACTATTTAATTGATTAATATTAACTCCTTTTCTTACTATTTAATATTTTAAAAATTCTACATATGAAACCCTGTGATATTTTATATGAAATAAGCATTATTTCTGCCATATTTATACTTCATTTATAATAATCATAAAATTTGGGGAAAAATTGTGTGGATTGTATGTAACCAACAGATGTTGGGACACCTCAGCAATAACTTCATTTAAATGTCTCAAGTCAGATATAAGGAGTCCTGTAGCTTTGGCGAAACACCAGTTGTCCCTGGCAATGGGATGAGTGGCATTTCTATGGGCCAGTCATTCCGTAGTCCACACTCCGTTTCACAGCCTTAATTCTCTGGGCACAGAGTTTCTACGTGTGAGCATCTGGGACTTTATGGCAGCCTGTGGGTTTTTGTTGCTGTGTGTTCATTTATTTGTTTTGTCGAGGCAAGGGCATATGGGAAACACACAGCAGTAACAATTTCACTTTTGATTACTTACAAAATTCCTTATTACACTAATCCATAACCCTATTGGTTTATTCTGATTATTTATTAAAAATTTTTTTTTGCCCTGGCCGGTTTGGCTCAGCAGTTATAGTGTCATCTCGTGGATCAAAGAGTCACAGGTTCAATCCTGGTCAAGGGCACGTACCTCGGTTGCAGTTTGTCCCCGGCCCTGGTTGGGGTCATGCAGGAGGCAACCAGTCGATGTGTCCTCTCACGTCGATGTTTCTCTCTCTCTCTCTCTCTGTCTCTCCCTTCCCCACTCTATCTGAAGATAAATGGGAAAAAAAAAGTGTTCTTGGGTGAGGATTTAAAAACCCAATAAAATAAAAAATTAAAAATATTAAAACCACATTTTCTAAATAGTATATTTGCTTTACCTTTATGTAAGTTTTCCTTACCATCCCCAAAGTCCACTCTCCACCCCCAAATTATCTTTCCATTAATATAAAGAAATCACAGACAGCCGTCTTCGTTAACAAGGCTCTTCAGAAGCCACTTGCAAACATCAATGGAAACAAAGACAAGGGCCTCTGGGGACCTTAGGACATGGTGATTAAGGCCACTTAGATTCAAGTCTCTACTCTATCACTTCCTGACTGGGCATCAATAAAGTGATGAGCAAAGTAATATAACTTACCACATGGGTTCATTAAACAGATCCAAGGACTTAACTAATTGATCAACAGGTTAGAAGCTCTGGATTATTGACATTTTACCAAAGGTGCACGTTTATTTTTTTGTTTGTTTTACTCAGTGTTCAAAACCTCATAACATGAGAAACATCAGTTTCAAGTTCATTAGCCAGGTTGTTTCTAGATTAGAAATCGGAGGCATAAAATGTGGTTTGCTGACAGATATATATGTTCCCTTTGCTCATGGCAGATATGTATGTTGAAAGTACCTGAGGGACTGCCCTTGGCTATGGCTTCAGAAGGATATTCCTGGAGGCCCTGTCTACCTTCTGAGGAAAGCTTTTACAGGTGCACAGCACTTTTCCTTTGAAAACGTGCTATGAGCTTTACAAAAACTCTGAAAACTTGTCAAACCAGGGATTACTGTCCCCATTTTCCAGATAATGAAAATGAAGCTCAAAGAGGTTAACTGAGGGGCACAAAGTCACATGCTATTTAATAGCAAAGTAAGGATTAGAACCCCATTCCTCTGATTTTCAATCCTATGTTGGATCTGCGGCGTTAGCAGAGAGCCGGAAAGGTTATCATCACAACAGAAAGAAAGTTAATTCCGCTGCAGATTGATTAACCTACAGGGGAATCCAATCAATGCTGATAGAGAGCCAGGAGAAGCACTACTCTGTCTACACTGATGTTTTTACCAGCACAATCTCTCCCATCTGGATGAGAATCAGAATTCCAAATATCAGAACAAGCTAAATTTCTCTTTCCCCTCTGTAGTTGCATCTGTCTACTTTTGGGGAAGATATACATGTTGCTAAAATTTCTAGCTGGCAGCTTGGAGTAACTCTTCATTATACTGAGTTTTGCGGCCATCCCCAGCATCCTTCTGGACTTGTGATTATGGATGATGAATCTAATAAAAGAGTAAATATTCACATGATTCAAAATGAAAGTGTGAAGGCAGCTTAGAATTTGTTAGGTTAATTACCATTCAGTTCAGAAGAATACATCTGCAGCAAAACTTCCTCGCTGGAGTGGAATACTGGCTCACATTCAGGAAATGACATTTTAAGCGTGGCCTTACCTACTTGAACTGGAGAGCCTGTTTTGCTTAGCAGTCCCAGGGAATCAATATCTAAGCAAGACCAGGAGGCTGAGATTATATAATTACTATAAGAATACAAAACATATAGGTCCCCTTTATTTTCATAATGAATCAATAGCCATAATTTAAAGCCATCTATCTGTTGCAATTTTGCTTTGTGTTGCAGTGATGCCCTTTTAAAATTTTTGCATGTTCAATTTTTTTTTTTTTTGGAAAAGACTGATTATTCGTTTTGCATTAATTGGAGTATGTGTGGTAATTTTAGCAGAAATATCTATATTTTTGTTTATTATAATAATCAATTTTTTTTTCTCATTACATCTGAAAACCCTGCCCCTTTACTATCTGTATTTCCAAGGCACTTTACATTCTGTGCTTGCACATTCACGATCTCATTTGATTCTATGAGGCAGAACTTTATCAACAACATCGTGTGCTGTTGCAAACCCATATGTGAGAATGTTACTTTGTGCTTTGAGGGACAAATATTTTGCCTTGAGTATTGCATAGTTTGTGAATGTGAAAACAACTGGGCTAGTCCTTTTATTAATGACTTTCTAACTTCAGATGGTTTACCAGAAGTGTTTGCATTGTCAAAGTTGAGATACATCTCTCTGTTTTCAAAGAGCAATTAGAAAGTAACAATGATAATTTTGTTCAAGAAAAAAATTTGGGGCCACTTTATGTTTTTGTCAGTTTCCTGGAATATTTACTCATGCTTAATTTGAAGCGATTATGCCTTGTATTTTCTGGTTATGCAAAGTAGATTCAAGTTCTATTTTCACTTGGAAATTATCTATTTAACAACTGCTGTCTTGTTTTTTTTCATAGTGCTTTTAGGTAAATATCAATAGAAAATCGATATAATTCTGCAATCTAACCTGTCTCTTTAAGATGTGTAACAAGGGCTAGGAGCAAAGAATCTGCAATATTCTTTATAATTTCATGGGGTCTTCTGAGGAAATGTGCCAATTTTATGGGGACTCGTAGGGAAAAATTTTGATTTCATGTGGATTCGAGTGAAAAGGTAAATTTCATGGGATTTCTAAAAATGGCTGGATTTCTCAGGATCCATGAAATCTATGACAGCCATGGAGAAAATGCACCGCTCTTGTCATGGAGTAAATTTTAGTGCAGTTTGGAAAAACTTTATTTCTTATACACCTGCTATGGTGTACATTACACAGTTTGAGTCTTTTCTGATCATTTACCTTTTTACAGATGTGTGTGAATACTGAAGGTGGTACTTTTGTGTAAGTAACAACAATGTGGTTACTTTCTCAGTTGCTCGCAGCACATGTTGTGTGGTTACTTGCACACATGTGACTCATGTGGTCACTATGTTGGAGCCAAGGTCACATTCTTAGGGTTTGGTAGTCCTTGTCAGGAAATGGAGAGATGTCTCTTACTCCCTCTGCCATAGTCTTCATAGGGTCATAGGATGTTAGCTTCACAGGAGACTTTAGACATCACCAGTGCAATGGTTCTCCAAGGGTATTTCGAGGTCTAAACATCTGATCAGAGTTAAAAATGTAAACTCCTTGGCCTTACCCCAGACCATCTCACCCAGATTCTCAGAGGATAGAGCTGCAGAATCTGTCTTTAAAATTCAACAACTCGGCTAATTCTGATCCTGCTGCATACTTCAGCTTGTGAGCCACTGTTCAAATCCAGTTCTCTTCCCAACTCAGAACTGACTACTACATTGTTTCTCACGACTTCTAGACCTTCTCCAAGACCCCTCTTTATAGCCAGGCTGGGGCCTGGTGAGGTGCCATTAGCTGAACTTGTGTCTCAGACTGGGGTTGGCCACAGGGAAGGCTGCTGGGGAAGAAAAGATGGCAAAGCCTAAGGCTGGAAGCTGTACCTATGGAAGTTCAGTGGACACAATAGCTATAATAACACTGATTCAGGTGTGCTCCATTGGTAACAAGCAGTAGTTCCTTGATGCAGGATTTTTTTTCCCCCTTTCTGAAATGGTAAACAGCTCTTGACAAAGTCCCAAAGAAAACAAAATAAGATTTTATCTCAGTTGATCTGGTGCCTTCATTCGTGCAAAATTCATCATATATTACAACAGTGAAAACGCTTTGTGTTATATATGTAAAAGAGTGTTAGATTCTAATTCAGATAATTAGGAAAAGGTTACTCACATATGTGAATGTCCAATGGGACATTAGAAGGTAGTGTCGGGTACAGAAACAGTATTTCTTATACAGGACTGCAAGCATTGCAAGATATCCAGCATCTTTGTTTTCTAAAAAAATATTCATGGTGCTTCCTAATTATTGTGACAACAAAAACTTCCCCACATTTTCAAAATGCCTTCTGGGTGGTACCATGATTTTGAGAAACATTTTCACTGGTTTTGTAACTTTTCGGCCATGCCACATACACATCTTTCTAAAATGGAAATCTGCTTATGTGATTTTCTTGCTTAAAGTCTTTTGATGTTTCCCCATTCCCTCTGGGGTGAAGTTCAACAACTTAGTTTAGCATGTAGAAATCATCATGGTCTGGTCACTCATAATCCTCTAGTTTCATCACCCATGACTCAGGCATATTGGACTGTTTGAGCACCAGGCTGTTTTATGACTCCACATCTTTAGATGTGCATTTTGCTTTTCCTAGAAGATGATCACTCTTCTCTTTGCTCATTCAAAGCCCAAGGATGCCATTTTTGGGACAGCTGACTTTCATTATTTTGCCTTTCCCCTGTGCTCTCAAAGCGGTAATCTAGGCACATATTGTAATGTAATTATTGGTTTACTCAAGCTCTTAAAGTAAGAACTTTAATCTTTTTTTTTTTATCCTCACCCGAAGACATTTTTTGCATTTATCTTCAGATAGAGTGGGAGGGAGAGAGGGGATAAGAGAGAGAGAGAAACATTGATATGAGAGAGACACATCAAGTGGATGCCACCCACACAACCCCAATCGGGGCGGGGACAAACTGCAACCAAGGTACATGCCCTTAGTGGAAACCGAACCCAGGACTCTCCAGTCTGCAGGCCGACGCTCTAACCGCTGAGCCAAACCGGCCAGTGCTAAAGTAAGAACTTCAATGTTTCTCTATAAAATGTTTATATTTCTTAGCATGACCTACAAAACTCTTCAAAGTATGCTCCTACATATATTAGGGAGACTGGAAAGTAATGTTGTGTCTGCGAGTTTCGATATTCGGTTGTCATTTACCAGCTCATTGTGTACTTCAAAATCGTGCCAAAGACATTTTAAGGTTAGAGTGACTTGTTTACTTCTAAATAATTAAATCTTAATTTTTTTTTTTTTTGCAATTTATAGTGAAATGGCCTGCCAAATACCAGAAGAGGTACATATCCAGCATTGTATGCTTTTTGAGTTTCACAAGGGTAGTGACGCCACAGTTGCTACCAAAAACATTTGCGATGTTTATCCAAGTGCATTAGACATTCGTAAATGCCAAAGGTGGTTTTCCAAGTTCAAATCCAGTAATTTTGATCTTTCTGACTCGTATCGATCAGAAGACCAACAACTTTAGACAATGACATGTTAAGGGCGGAAGTGGAAGCAAATCCGTGTCAGAAAATCGAGGAACTGTCAGACACTCTTAACCAACCTTGGTCGACCATCCAAGAACATTTGCAGCAGATTGGTACAGTAAGCAGAGCAGGTGTTTGGGTCCCGCATAATCTGTCCGAAGAAAACAAAGCTAACCGGTCCACCACATGCAACTTACTGCTTCAGTGGCACAATACAGAAGCGTTTTTTGATCGCTTGATCACTGGAGATGAAAAATGAGTCCCCTATGATAATCCAAAACGCAAAAGGCAGTGGCTCTCTCCGAATGAATCTCCACGAAGTACAGCTAAGCCAGGTTTATACCACAAAAAGGCACTTTTGTGTGTTTGGTGGAGTATTCGAGGGGTCATTCATTTTGAAGTGCTGAAACCTGGACAAACTGAATGCAGACCTTTACTGTGAACAATTGGATCGAGTAAATCAATCTTTAATTGAAAAGTGCTCAGCGATTGTCACCAGAAAAGGCGTTATTCTGCAACACGATAATGCAAGACCGCACTGAGCAAGACGAACCCTGGAAAAAATTAATGAATTGCGGTGGGAGGTATTGCCTCACCCACCATACTCGCCCGATATTGTGCCATCGGATTTCCATTTATTTCGATCGCTACAACATTTTCTAAGTGGCAAAAAATTTGACAATTTGGATGATGTCCAAAATGCCATCTCCAGATATTTTGCTCAAAAACCAATTGATTTTTATCAATCCGGCATTGAAAATTTCCACACTAGATGGCAAAAGGTTGTTGATAACGAGGGTGATTACATCATTGATTAAAAATAAAAACTTGTTAAAAAATTATCTGTTTGAATTAATGTTGTAAAAACACGACATTACTTTCAGGTCCCCCTAATATATCTAGCGTCATCACTCATGATGTTGTACCACTTAGTATTACAGCTATATCTAAGATGCGTCTTACACTTAGAACTTACCCTGCAACCTCTACCCTTGGACATCTTGGAAAAGCCATTTCTGTTATCATCCTCTGTGTAACTCTTGCTTATTCTATAAAACTCAGCTGAGACTGTCATCAGATTCATTGAAAACGTATTAGGGGTCATGTATAGTGTTTGGTACTAAGCTGTAAAAGAGATGGAGACAAGGTTTTTATTTATATAGAGCTAGTAATCCAGTTATAAATCTTCCATCTCTCCCAAGGCTGGATTAAGAGCTTTTCTCCATCCAATCTCTAGCACAGCACTTATCTCACAATATTGCATTTGGACTGTAAGCTTCTTGAGGAAAGACAATGAACTGTATTTTATGTGGTTAGCACGTGGTAGAGTGCTTGACTCACGGTAGACCCTCAAGAGTAGATAAAAACCTAAGATGTTCACTAATCATCAATGTAGTCACTACAATATTTATTAACATGTTTTTGGGTGGCAGTCTCAAGGATACCTCCTCCTTATTTTGCGTCCTAATTATTATCAAGTGCAGTATTTTGAAATAGATCCTCACATAGTTTTCTAGTGATGTTTTCCTTTTCTTCTGCCTTGTTTTTAAATTGCTTGCCTTCTTGAGAAGAGCCCCAGAGCACTGACTTGCAACTCTCGTATTCCTAGTTACTGACTATGGAAGTGAAACTTGGACAGTGAGGAAAGCTGATAGGAGAAATATTGATTCATTTGAAACGTGGTGTTGGAGGAGAGCTGTATGAATATCTCGGACCACCATAAAGACAAACAAGTGGGTCCCAGAGCAAATTAATCCTGAAACATTGCTGTGGGCAAAACTGGCAAAACTGAAGCTGTCCTGCTTTGGAAAGCACAACGAGAGAAGGCAGGATTCTTTAATCTCTAATCTCCTATAAAGGGGAAAGTGGGGAGGGGAGGTTAACATTTGTGCACATCACCTTGTGTTAATCCTGATGAGGCTCGGCTGTATGTGTCCTCCCCGCCCCACCAAAATTAAAGAACCAAAAGGAAATGTTACTTCTTGACTGCCCCCTACTTCCTAGTTACCAAATATTTAAAAGAAAACAGAATAGCAGGCCTGAACCATTGAGACTGTACATTTCTTAATCCTTCATGGAATGCTTGCTTTTCTAGCTAAATAACATATGATTTTGTTTTTCTGCATAGTAGGTTTCTGCTAAATGTTAAATAAATGGATAAATTCTGAAAAAAAGTCTACATGTTTATAATTTTGATGCCCATTTCCCAAATAATAAAAATTAAAACATGGATTTTCTTGCATGCGATTACAATGCTTATTTGGAATGAAATATAAGAAGTTAAGGTCCTTTCTTACATAATAAATGACACTAGAAAAAGTTGTAGAACTTTTTATCCTGGACTCAGATGTAATATTAAAAAATCAGAAACTTACCTCTTTCTGTGAAGAAATGTACTGAATGCATGCATGTGTGTGTGTTTTTTTTTTCATTTATTAATTTTTTTTAAGACAGAGAGGAAGGGAGAGAAAGAGAAAGAAACATCAATTTGTCGCTCCACATATTTATGCATTCATTGGTTGATTCTTGTATATGTCCTTACCAGGGATCGAACCTGCAACCTAGGCATATTTGGATGACACTCTAACCAACTGAACTACCTGGTCAGGGCTTGAATGTATATTTTTAAAGTATTACCTAAGAAATGAGTTATTTTAAATATAAAAGTCCAATAAAACTGAAAATACTACAAACTGGAAGATGTTTACATAAAAATTTTAAAACAATCTTATCAAATTTCCTTCCCATAAACATTTGTACTTTTGTTCCTGAATCATAAAATAATAACTTTTAAAAGTATGTTACATTTATAGTAGAAAGCAAGAAAAAGAAAAAAACAAAAAGCTCAGATAAGAGATTCATGGGCCTGGGACACAATAGCTTCAATAGAAAAGAAAAAGAAAACAAAGAAAGAAAAAAACAGATAATTTAGGTTGAATATTGGGCCCATATTTTACTTACCTTGGTATAGTCATCAATTCATATGGGACTGAAGCCAAAAAGTCAAGAAGGGCAGAAATGGGAGGTTAGGAAAGATCACCAAAAGCTGCATTAGAGATCAAGGCAAAGGTCATCCACACTGTCATATTCCCAGTTACTATTATGGATGTGAAAAGTGGACAGTAAAGAAAGCTGATAGGAAAAAATTCAGTTCATTTGAAATGCAGTGTGGCAGGAGAGCTCTATGAATATCCTGGACCACCAGAAAGTCAAGTGGGTCCCAGAACAAATTAATCCTGAAGTATCGCTGGAGGTAAAGATGACAAAACTGAAGCTGACCTGCTTCGGGACATCACGAGAAGGCAGGATTCTTTGGAAAAGACAACAATGCTGGGAAAAACAGATGGCAACAGGAAAAGAGGAAGCGCAAACGTGAGACGGGTTGACTCCATACAAGAAGGCACAGGCATGAGTCTCCAGGAGCTGAGCAGGGCTGCTGAGGACAGGACCTTGTGGACAGCACTCATTCACAGGACAGCCGGGAGTCAGGGCCGACTCAGGGCACAGGACACTCATTCTCATTGCCCACTGTTCTAGATACTCTGAGAGCCAAAAGGAACTGACTTCTGGTACTGGCTTTATTTTCTTCCAACCATCTTGCTTAGCAAAAAGGACCCATCAATTCTCTGAGTCCCAATTTTCTCATCTATATAAAACAGAATTTTACTTCACAGGGCTGTTTTTACATAGACAAAATGTCCTGTGTGTTCACACAAAATATTGTAAAAAATGTTCAAATGAGCTGTAAGATATTACATAATAGTAAAATATTATTGTAATTATCGTGACTATGTCATTACTAATATAACCTCAAACACACTTGCTATATAGAAGCTTACTAAGCTTTTAAAAAATATTTTAGGACACTTTAGCATTCATTTTGCTGGATATATATATATATATATATATATATATATATATATATATATATATGTTTTTAATTCTTACCTGAGGATATGATTTATTGATTTGAGGGAGAGAGAGAGAGAAAGAGAGAGAGAGAGAGAGAGAGAGAGAGAGAGAGAGAGACATCGATCGGTTGCCTTCTGTATGTGCCCTGACCTGGGATCAAACCCGAAACCTGGATCTATGCCCTAACCAGAATTGAACACCACCTTCTGGTGTACAGGGCGATGCTGCAACTAACTGAGCCACACTGGCCAGGGCTCTATACATTACCTCCATAACATCATCAATGTTTTGGGTGATCATAAAGTAAGTGATTCTCACAAATCGAGCCCTTAAATTGCAACAGGTAAGGAGTGCAGAGGAATAAATATTTAAAATTTTAAATACATGTCTTTAAAATCAGAGCCCAACATTATTTTGGTGGTTTCACACATATTTTAAATAAAATTAATTCAACAAAAAAACTAAACATGTTACCAATACTTAGCTCTTTTTTTCTTCCAAAAGAGCTATGGCATGATTTTTAAGAAAATTTATGTCATGCAGCTTCCTAGCTTGTTGTTGCTCTCCTTCCTTGTATAATTGCATCCATGTTATTTTTCCTCTTACAATCAGAGTTTTCTATTGTTGCTACCTCCTGGTACAGATTTCACTACTGAATTCTGGGAATATCACCCTGGGCAATCAAAGGAGCTTATTCAAGGGCTCCCACCCCCTTGAGACATGAGCAGGACACAGGGCTAAATTTGGGGTTCCAGTTGCTACCCCCAAATGACGATGGACTGAAGGCACACTTAGCCTGCTTACAAGATTCATGGCAATCCGGGGACTGGCGTGGCTCTGGCACTGTGTCAGATGTGTGAAGATCCAAGCTGCTCTCTACATAACTCAGGGCAGAATAGGGATTGCTTTGCTGGTACCTTGGCTGTTTTAAAGTTTTCTTTTAACCCAGTGACTTTGAAGTTTCTCAGTATTTTTGTGTGTGTGTGAGTGAAAAGAGAGTCAGACAGAAGAGAGCTGACATTCCCTAGGGACAAATTGTGTTTTCATCTCCTCTTTACACCAAAGTTCTTCTTGCATTTTATCTCGCATCTCCTCCTACTAGCTAAAGATTTGAACAGTTGTCCTTTTCTTACCAAATTTAAGGGATGGATGCTGCAAGGACAACCACAGTCCACTGGATCTTAAATGCTTTACTCAACGTATAGAAGGTAAATGCAGGACTCTTCATTAACCCCATACCTTATTATGTGACACTAGACCTTTTTTGTTAGAGTCCCTGGATCCCCAGGTCCCTAGACATTTCTGGAGAAACATTTGAAATCTTCATTTCAAAAGCAAATGATAAAAAACATTTTTTATCATTGGAGTCTTTATTAAGAAGTAGTTGAAAATATTTATTGTTCTTTTTCTATTTAGACAAAGCGAAGAAGCTAACAGACTTTTCTACCCCCAGACCACTTGGGTATATTACTACATAATTGAACTGAACTTTCACGGAAGTTCTAGTGAGTAGGTATTACAAATGCAATTTTAGATGGGCAGAAATGGGGCCAGGAAAGTGAGGTAACATATTGAAATCACACAGTTGATATGTAGCAGATCTAAAATTTAAAACCAATTGTCAGCCCATGCTTTTCCCACCGATCCTAATGCTTCATAGAAAGGAAAGAAATGGAGGTACCTGACCTAGCCAGGGAATACTTCCCTGGTTTCTGAAGAATTCTTCCATAAAATGGTGATCAAACCACCATATTATGCTTCAGGGTGTCAAGTATAGTGGACACTGGTAAATTTTTAACTAGGACCAGTGCAAAACATTGTATCTTTACCTCTTACCTGTTCACAGTCCTTTTGAAACTTCTATAAACACTTCCTCTCAAGAGATTTCCCCTCCTCTCCACCCAGGTTGTGTTCTGTGTTAGCATTTTCTTATCAGAACAGCTACTTTCTCCACATACTTGCTGTGTGGCATTATGAAACAGCGAGGTAGATAAATAGTTTTAGAGGAAAAGGAAGAGAACTGTGACAGGTCAGTTAGGGTTCCCTTCTCATGGATTAAAAATGATGAATGAGGTATTTAGGTAATACAACTGCATTGTAACTACTAATTAAACAAAAATTTCCCATAAAACAGATCAGAAATGAAAAAAATCATTTTGCCCATGCCTCAACTTTATGTCCGAGTGCACAATTGGCTTGGGTCAGGTGAATTTGAATCTGTTATTTGCCACTGAAAATCAAGTCAGCCTTTATCTGGCTGGAAGCAAAATGCAGGCACTTCTGTGGGAGAGAGCTTTATTTACATATGGATCTGGTCATTTAGTCAACCTTGTTTTATAACAGAGGACCCTACTTGGGGCTCTAGAAAGGTTCTAAAAAATGGAATAAAAAATATGCCATCCACTGCCCACCCCGTGTGCTCAGTGGTTGAGCATCGGCCCATGCACCAAGAGGTCGCTGGTTCGATTCCCAGTCAGGGCACATGCCCAGGTTGTGGGCCAAATCCCCAGTGTGGGGCATGCAGGAGGCGGCCAATCAATGTTCTTTCTCATCAATGTTTCTATCTCTCTCTCTCCTTCTCCCTTCCTCTCACTCTAAAATCAATACAGAAAAAATAATAATAAAAAAATATGGCCTCCAAGATTTTCCTGTCACTGTCAGTTGTTTCTGAGGAATCTATAATAGGGCTCCTCTGCTTTTTTTAAAAAAAACAAAAAACAGATTTTAAAGTCTGTGAGGGCACAGAATTATTTATTCACACAAGTTGTCAGTTTGGAGGATTTTGCTGCATGTCAGGCACTGTTCTAGGCACCAGAGGGTAACAGCAGAAAACACAACCAAGAGCTTTGGTAAGTAGCTAGTATTCGTGTGTGTGTGTGTGTGTGGGGGGGGAGGGAGTGAGGAGGGAGAAATGAAGCGTTTATGTATATTTATGTGTATATGGAAAGAAGGGAAAAGGTAATAGAAAAATAAATATAAAACAAAACATATGAGGTTCCCTAAATGAATGCCAATGATGATGGGTGCCAGAAAGAAAAATAAAGCCAGGGTGGGAATTAGAGAGTGGTTGAGGGAGATGAGATAGCTCCTATCTTATACTGAATAGTCAAAGGAGCCTCTGATAGGTCTTTTTTTTTTTTTTTAAAGCAGAGACCTGCTTTTAAAAAGAAAGGAATGAGCCCTGTCATTATCTGAGTAAGGTCATTCTACGCAGAGGCAACAGTGGAGAAAGCGGCCCTGAAGTAGGAGCACGTCTGACATTTTCTAACAACAGCGAGGTCAGCGTGGCTGGAAGTGAGGAATGGGGGGCGAAGGACACTGCAAAGGGCTTGACTGTCGAGGTCTTCTAGGCCACGGGGAAGACTGAGTAGTGAGTTTTGAGCAAAGAGGGCTTGCTCTGGCTGCTGTGTTCAGAACAGACCGGAGAAGCAAGCATGGAGCTTCATTATCTTTATTCGCTGCCTCTGGATAAACATATCAGATCATAGAGGAAACCGAGTAAGATCAAACATGTAAAGAACAATGTAGTGACTTCATATACCCTGTGATCCTGGAACATGGAAGTACTCAGTGTGTTGGCTTGGGAGCGGCATAACTAAGTGGCTTAGAGAAGAGCTTGGCCATTTCACTGTGTGGGTTCAATCCTAGCTCCATTTCTTACTTGTGTGATTTTGGAAGAGTTACTTAACTCCTGCATGTCTTTAGTTTCTCATCTGTAAAGTGTGAATAATAATAATGTCTATTTCATGGAATCAGGATTAAAATGCGCCCATGTCAGTAGAATACTTAGAACACCATCTTGCCCACAGTATACCCTCCATACAGGTTTTCTGTATCACTGTATAGCATGCACACTCTACAAAGTGCTTTCATGTGCTCCGTCTCACAATAGTCACGTAATAAATTGTGTAAGCATTGCTGTTCCCCTTTGGTAGATAAGGGGATCCTAGGTTCAGAGAAGTGAAGTGACTTGCCCAGGATCACCTAGCCATAAAGCAACGGGGCTGGGGTTGAGCCCAGATCTCCCAACTCCAAGTTCTCTCTTCATTATCCTCTGCTAAATTTGAATATAGACATATGTCTATGTAGCCCAAGGTCAGTCCTCCTAACTCTAAATTGATTATTCTTTCTATTTCATCATAGCTCTTAATAAAATTTTTGTATAATGCATGTATATATCATTAATTAAAAATGACGTGAGAAAGGAGGATCCTTTAGAAAGAAGATAACACATTTAGGTTGCTAGAGCATGAAACATGGATTTAGAAGGCTGGATACCAATCAGTTGTTGACACATTCTACAATTCTGAGAAAATTACCTAACATCTTGAGTCCTTGGTTTCTTCATATGCTAAATGAAATCTCAGTATATTCTCATATCTCCTGGCTAGATTTGTGAAAATATAAGCCAAGATAAAGATGGAAACATTTAGGGGAAAAAATGCTGCATATACCACATGTATTGCTACTATTAAACTTTTCTAAGAAAATTCAGATCTAGACACCTCTAAAATACCTTCTGGGGTTGGTTACTAAGCATTTGCTCAAAAACTTGAATTCTTTCAACTTTTATGAGGGAAGGGTGAGTATAGATTAAAACTTTTTCTAGTGACTTAAATTCATGGGAATTTTTCAAGTGAGTTCAGAGAAAGTTGCCCAGTCCCACCTTCTTTTTGACTTTTCATAGTAGAAGAAATCACCTGCTGTTTTTTCCCGGCCAACAATACCATGTGAACTTGAACATCCCACCCCCATGGGAAACAATGAACAAAACTTTTTATTGATTTCAATAAACATTTATTGAGTATCTATTATATTACCAGTCCCTCTACAAGGAGAAGCCAAAAAAGATAAGTCATCATTCCTGACCTCCTGGAGCTCAGAACCTAATGGGGAAAAGTGTTGTACGCCATGTGGAGACCACATGTGATACGAGCTGTAAGAGAGGCTTTTACTAAGTGCTTGGGAATATGGTTCAAAGTATGCCTAACTCTGACTGGTTAGAAGCATAAGGAAAGTTTTTTTCCAGGTAAGTAATTGGAGTGGAAGAAAGGTATTTCAGCAGAGAAGGACCTTTGCAGTGTCACCAAGGACAAGAGATTGTTGCTCTCAAGGACATTAAAAGGCTCAGGAAAGGTCGGATGGAACACATGACATAATGGCTGGGGGATGAGATTGAACATGGAAGCAGAGTTTAGCAGATTGTTTCTGGTAGTTGATGTAAGCAGGACAGTAATGTGATCAGATCTGATCTATACAAAACCTTGCTAATGGAGGCACTGGAGAAGAGCAGAACTAGTGTCTGAAATACTGATGAGGACACCATTTCATTCGATTGTGTGGAATATGACTGAAGTAAAAACTAAGGCAATGAAACTGAGAAGCAGAAACTTAATCCAATTTTTTAAAAAAACAGAATGTATGGAACTGTTGACTAATTGGATGTGGGTGTTGAAGAAAAAAGAAAAATCTAAGATGATCTCTCCATTTATGAGTTTCCATGAACAGAGGCACAATAGAAAGAGGGGGAATCGGAGACTGGCAGATGGGCAAAGGGAATGAAGGTCAATTAGTTACAGTCATGCATGTAATAAGCTTGGGGTATGCGAGGGACAGACAGACAATGTATTGCAGTTTCATTTGAGGTTGTAGGAATCAAGCAAAGGTTTGGAATGGAAATACACATTTAGGAAATTTGGAATGTGGGTGATAAAAGATATTTAGAGATTACATAAGGAAGTTCAGAGGAAATGGTAAAGTGAAAAGAAACAGACTAATGAGATAATCTTGGAAACACCACCTTGAAGGAATACTTAGAGCAAGAGGAATCCATGGAACTAAACGAGGGGGTGCAGACAGGGAGGTGGAAGAACAATGGGGAGGCAGTGGCATCTGTGAGGCCAAAGGAGGCAGGAATTGGAAGCAGATTTAAAATGCAAGAATGGCCCACACTGAAAATGTTCATTGGGTTTGGCTATTAGGAGCTCATTAGTGACCACTGCCAAAGCAGTTTTAGTTTACTGGTGAGACCAGAAGCCAAATTGCAGAGGTTAGGGAGTTAATGTGGGCTGGGGGCTGTGAAGAAGCAGAGCCATGTGTCTGTGCTTTTTTCTTTTTCAGAGAGAATTTTTTTTTTTTAATCCATACCCAAGGATATTTTTCCATTTATTTTCAGACAGAGTGGGAGGAAGAGAGAGAGAGAAAGAGAGAGAGAGAGAAACATCGATGTGAGAGAGACACATCGATTGGTTGCTTCCCGCATGACCCCAACCAGGGCTGGGGACTGAACTGCAACTAAAGTATGTGCCCTTGACCGGAATCGAACCCATGACTCTTTGGTCTGTGGGCCTACATTCTAACTGCTGAGCCAAACCGGCCAGGGCAGAATTTTTTTAAGAGATGAGGCATGGTCATAACTAGGGAAGGAGACTTTTGGGGAAGATGTTTGAACATATTTATAGGTTGAAGGGAAAAAGATTGATGTTTTAGAAGAGATATTTAACAGCAATGTCTTATGGATGCAGGAGGATTGAATTAGATTGTGAAAGAACAAGAAAGAAGGCTTCTTCCTGTGAGACTGAACTTCCACCCATGGATGGACTGAGCATCCACTGCTTTCTGAATTTTTATACCTTTTAATGTTCGGGGAGAGTGTCACCTAGGACCCATATCCTCACACAGAAGAACAGTATTGGTTTGCCACTAAACCATGAAACACTTGGTGCCAAAAGAGTTCATCACAATAATAGATCAGATTATGGTAAAACTGTGGCTGGTACCAGTTGCTCTTTGAATTCCTATCCTCCCTCCAGAGGATAAGAGCAAGTCAGGTGGCGGGAGAAAGGTCAGAGGCTCTGTGGGACTGACCAGCTTAGATAAGCACTCAATCTTATCTGATGTTTATCAAGACTGAACTTGAATTCCAGACCTGGAGGTTTGCCCAGCTGCACATCCTCTCTGGCTTATGCCTTCTCTGATAGGCAAATAAGTCAGGATCAGACGGTGGCAGATACCACGCCATATGCATATTTATAATATTGCAAACTTGCCATCAAGCTGACTAAGCCAAATTAAGCATATAAGAAATGAAAAGCTTAAATGGAAGCTGATGTTTTCAGGATTCCAGGATGTGGCTATGCCAGATCAGTGTGTTAACTTAATGAGGGAGAGCAGCTCGCATTTCAGGAAGGAAAGCAGCCTCGTCGTCCCGACAAATGCATCCGTCCTCCTGAAGGTTCCGTGCCTTGTGGATGCCCCCCCCTCACCCCACCTCCAAAACACTCACCTGACCTCTTGTGAAAATACACTCAGGGTATAGGTATTGTCTGTCTGGTGTGGGAAGCCTTTTCTGCAGACCACTGTAATTACTCTGTGAATTCTTTGCTTCTGAATTTCCTTTAATGCACAGTTCTTTGTTCCTTTCTGCTCATGTTCTGTTTTTGCTTTTGAGCCGTTTCCTGCCTCTTCCTTCCCAATATTCTGCAGAGTTTCAGACACTTCAATAATTATCTCCTCTAATCTAGTCCTTTCTAATGAACACGAAGCTCATTTTTCTCCCCTCTTTGCAGTTATAAACATTGATACCATTTATCATTTTGTTGCCGTTTCTGTACCTTTCCCAGTCTTTGGTATTATTTCTTGAATAACCTTGCAGAGGACAGGATTTTAGTACTATCATACTGTGGTTAGTGGCCTCTGCTAATATTGTCAGATCTCCTGTGTTATGTCCTTTGTTGTTCTGAATGTTTTAGATGACGTTGGAGCAGTGGTTTCGAATTTTACTTCCTTTCGTCTCTAGATCTCTCTCTGGTCCGTGTATGCCGGCTTAGTCTGTTCAAGCTGCAAAAACAAAAATCCTGCAGACTGAGTGGCTTAAACAACAAGCATTTTGTTCTCACGTTCCGGAGGCAGAGAAGTAGAAGGGCAAGGCGCCGGCAGGTTCTGCATCAGGGAGAGCTTGCTTCCTGCTTCGTAGTCTGTTCTCTGTGTACTCACGTGGCAGAAAGACGACAGGGCTCTCTGGGGTCCCTTTTATAAGGACACTAAACCCATTGCTGAGAGCTCCACCCTCAGGACCTAGTCACCTCCCTGAGGCCCCACCTACTAATACTATCACACCGGGGGTTCGAATTTCAACCTATGAATTATGGAGCCACACAGACATAGCATCCGAGTAACAGCCTGTGAGCATTTCAGGCTTTACTCTCTGTAGCTTTTACGTGCGTGTACTTCTCCAGCTGTAGTAACAGGTCCCTCGGCTGGGCTCATACCTACATCACTCACATTCTCGTTTTACAGAGTTTGAGCAGCCAACTGTCCCGGGCTCAGTGAAGATCCGATTCCATATGTATTCCATTTGTTTTTTCCTTCCACAGACATCTCGCTCCCATAGACCCCAGCCTGAAAACAGAAGAGGACTTCCTTTACCAAAATGTGGAGAGTGAGGACAAAGAGAATGTATGGTGGAGTCAATGTTTTTCAGAGTGAAATGCTGTCTCTTTTCATCTCTTCCCCTTACCCACTAAGCTTAGAAGGCCTAGCGACTCTTGTTTTCTCTACCCTCAACTTACTCTCACTGAGCCAACACTTTATCTGCAGAACTAGATGAGTGGGGCGGGGGGGATCTCTCAATGTGCCAGAGGCCAGCCTGGCATAGTTAGGGGCCTCTGAGTTCTTCTATGCTCCCGTCTCACCAAAGTCAAACTTGAAATGCCCTGAGAGACTTGGACTTGGCCAAAGACTAAGGGATTGCCTGGCTGGAGCGGAACCTCATATTTTCATTGCCTATACACAGCAGTTAACCCTGAAACGGACTTACTTCCTGTTAAAAGTAACAGGTGTGACACCTACCTTTCTGTTTGCAAAAGAATATTTATGTGGGGCTTTCCACTGGTACATTGGGTAAAACCAGCCTGCCTTTGTCTCACTTGAGTAAGACAGGGAAGGAAAGAGGTCCAACAAAGGAATATTCTGGGAAGAAAATCTATTCCCTAATAGTTCCAGTTTATATATAGAACCTCAAGAACCTCATGAATTTTAAAAAGGATTTAATTTGGAAGTATGTACATATTTTATCTTCCAGAGATGTGGTGGTGTCTTTATGCAAAAACTCCAACAAGAGGATACTTTTAGGGCAGTAGCTGTAAGGATTTACTGAAATTCTCTCTCGCACACTGCAGCGCAAGCCTCCGGAAGCACACAGGGTCGCGGTGGCTGCAGGAGCATGCTGGTGGAGGCGGCAGGCTGTCCATTATCACGGGGACACTGAGGGGGTGGGATGTTAACTTGCAAGGTGGAGAAAGACAGGGGCAGTTGAGGGAAGTTTCCCACCGCTGCCCGCCCAGTTCCTGAGGAGCCTGTGGTTGTGGGACAAAGGAGGAGGCTTCCCTATGTATGTCAGGCCTTGAGGAGCAGTGGAAGGGAGGTGACTCGCACTGCACCTTGTCTAGGGCACCACGATCTGGGGAAGGATCCCCACGGAACCAAAAGCAGGCCGTGGTCCTGCCCGTGCTCGGTGGGGTGGTGGCTAACGTGGCAGTAGCCACATAACCCGTGAAAGTGGACGTGAAGGAGGTGAATCTGCGTCCTTACCTATTACTTTGTCTCTACCTAGTGGCTGGGGAAACAGTATTATAGTTATGAAGAGAAACTTCAACTTATTCAGGACAATTTAACAAGCACTTATTGGCCTCTCCGTGTATCAAACCCTAAGCTACCTGCTGGGAATGCCGAGGAGCGGCACCCGTTCTGCCTTCCGGTTGTGTTTTGGGGGGTTTTGCTGGTGTGAGGAGATCCTTGTTTTTCATGAGATGTTGTGTAACCCCTCGCACAACTGGTCTCTGACTAATTAAAAGCACAAGTTTATAGAAGATGCTGGTGAGGTGCCGTGTGTTCTATTTTCTATCCAAATAACACACATTGAAACTGCAGGTAGAAGAATCTATTCAACCTGGTCAAACCCTTAGAGAAACTTGAGACCACAAAGCAAGCATCCCCTGGTTTCTGCACTAGTTATCTCTTTAAAGAGTATATAACTGTATGCCATCATAGTAATGAGAATGAAGGTAAGGCTCTGACTCAGGACTTTTAAATTACTTATGCCCGGGAAGCTGTCAAGTTCAAGGGGTACACTGACAAGACAATAAGTATTACAGCAGCATAAACAAAGGCAATGTCAAGTTTGTGACAAAAACTGATAGAAATAAAACAGTCATAGCTAAGGAGAAAATCGTACTTAGATTATACTGAAATATCTGTCATGTTTCCAATCTCCCTCCCCTATTTCTACTATAATGAGGTGCTATTTGGTGTGTTTTATTTTTTGTGTTTCAGTTTTTAGTGTTGGTTTTTTTTGGGGGGGGGGATATTGTTTGTTTTTTTTTCCCATGAAGAGACAGGAACATACCCAAGGACAAGGACCCTGTATTGGAGCCAAGGTTGGAGCTTAGATATTTTTGGCTTCTAATTCTCTGCTGAGTCCATTAGACTATGTCTCTTCTTGGTTCTATTATTTGATTATCTGTCCTTGGTGTGTTTACATACTCAAAGTGATAAAATACATTTCTGTTCTTATGTTACTAATGCAGTAGAGGTATTTTTCAATTTTGCTAAACTACATCGCTCTAAACATGGTAAGTAACTGCTTTCAACACAATGTTTTCAAGGCATGCCTTAAATGGGTGCTAAAAAAAGGGAATGCAAATGCTAATAACAGTATTGATAAAAGAAACTCTGACTTCAAAAGTGAGAGCTTCAATTAGAAAAAGAAAGCAAAAGTATCTGAGGACAATACAGTGTAGGAGAGTACTAATGGAACATTCAGTTCCGTGGCATTATTAAAAAGGGGGTAAAGTTTTCCCCAGCAGTTACCTGCTAAGATGATGGGGAAGTGGTTCTGGGACCTCCAATTCTCATTGATTCTGGAGGTTACATCCTGAAGCTTAGATCATTTTGATATTGTAAACAATGAAAAACAGGACCGCCCAGTCCAGGGTTTACCCACTGGACCCAGTCCAATGTTCACACACACATGCCAATCGTACACTTTGTCTGCATCTCAAAGAGGTTAAAATTTCAGTGATTATATATTTTAAGATCATCTAATATACAAGTGCTTAGGTACTTAGACAAAAAGCTAACATATGGAAGTACTTTATTTCTTATATGGTTCTCCCCAAAGAAACTCAAAGCACTTATCACACTGCCTGTTGTTAATATTCACAGCATCTCTGTGAGGGATTATCATTGCTATTATCAACATTTAGATAATATACTCTTAAGATACTCTGTAGAACTTAAGAAAGCTTCCGTGTCCATCTGCATTGATGCCTGCAACCTAAGAAAGCCTCATAAGGTCAACCCCACATGTGTCAAAATAATGTACAGCAATGAAGGGTTAAATGTTCTCTAGAGCCAGAGATGCTGTGTTCTCTCTCCTTAACACATTCCAGTTAATACCTGGAATCTTAACATTTTATGTTTAGGTTGCTTACTCTGGATCTTTTCTCAATGAACATAGAGTTTAGTCCATCACCAAACTTTGTGAAAAAGACCTGAACTTTTGTTCCTGAAAATCTTGAGTTGAGCAGAGCGTGTGTATCTAACAGGAGTTTTCATATAGTATAAACAGTGACCCATAGTTGGGGTGAGGATGGTCAGGATAAACACTAACCTTTTGAATAAATCTAGATATTTAGAATAGTTTTATATGTTATATATAAATAATACATATTTGGAAAGAGAGTTGGGTGAGGACTAGTTCTTTAGCCAGACTTTTCAAAATTATATATTCAGCAACACAACTAGTGTTGCCTTATATGCTGTTTAATGAACATGTCAATAAATTTGGTAAACTCTTCATTATTATTCCCTCTTAAATATTAGCCATATATAGTAGTATGTAAAGACTCTGAGCTGTCTAAAACAAAACAAAACTGTTTTTAATCTTGTAAGAATTGCCAAAACTTATTTTAACACCAAATCCTTTTTTCATGTAGCATCCATAAGACAAAGTCATTGGGAAAATAACTTCAATTCATTTCCTCAGAGAAGTTAACCTATTTGTTTCATTCCCTCTGTGCTAGGGAGCTATGTAAATCATACTACTGAAGTCAACAAGATCATAATCTAGAAGAGATATTGTATGGTGTTTAAGACATAAAAACATTTAAAAGGTAGTATAAAACTTTAAATGCTGAGTTCCAAATAACTGAGACAGACAAGAATGTACCCTAGAAGTTAAGAGAGAGGTACAGTCCAGGGAGTAAGACTTTATAGAAGTTTGATGCCCATGACTGATCGTACTTAGAAGTGGGGCCTCTAGGAGGTAACTGGATCATAAGGCAGAAGCCTTATGAATGTGGTTAATAACCTTATAAAAGACCCCAAAGATCTCTTGGCCTCTTCTGCCATGTGAGAACATAGAGAAGAGACAGCTGTCTATAAATGAAACAGACTCTCACCAGACACAGAATCTGCCAGTGCCTTGATCTTGGACTTTCTAGCTTCCAGAACCATGAGAAATAAAAGTTTTGTTGTTTATAAGCCACCCAGTCTTGGTGGTTTACAAGCCACCCATTGTAGAACCCTGAACAGGCTAAGAGAGTTGGGTAGTCTCAGGCTGTGAAGAGAGGAGCAAAGCAATGTGTGGGACATGGGGTGGAGTGGGGAGTGGGAGAGCAGAAGGAGGCCAGGCATGGTATGCCATCTTACCAGGATGAGAAAAGAATACCTGAGTGACATGGGCATGCTTAGTAATGACAGGCTAAGGGAAGTGGGCTTTATCCCCATCATTTGGCTGGATGTAACAGCAGATCCTTAGATTTCATCTCAGAGACTCCAGTGTGGCTGCTGCTACCACCATTGTTCACCATTAAAAGTCAGCCTCTGGCTCTGTTCATTTCCTGTCAGAGTCCTTGCCTCTCTGTCTAGGCCGATCTGCCAGATTTGCAGTGTTGGAGCAGGAATACAATTGGAGACCTACATAACATATATCTGAATATTTAATGTAGTAAATTTGGAAAACTTAAAAGTAGCCCCTATTATGAGCTGAATTGCTTCCTCTCAAAACTCCTATGTTGAAGTCCTAAACCCCCCATACTTCAGAATGTGACTATATTTGGAGATAATCCTTAACGATGTAATTCAGTTAAATGAGATCATTAGAGTTGGCCCTAATCCAATATGATAAGTTTTCTTACAAAAATAGGAAATTAGAACACAGACGTGTATGAAGAGAAGATGATGTGAAGACACAGGGAAAGAACAAGTCAAAGAGAGAGGCCTGTGAAGAAGCCAACCCTGCTGACCCCTAAACCTCAGACTTCCAACCTCCAGAGCTGTGAGAAGATAAATTTCTGTTGTTTAAGCCACCCATTCTGTGGTACTTTTCTATCTCAGCCCCACATAAACTTATACAGCTCCCAAATGTGTCCTGCCCTAATCCCCAGAACCTATAAATATGATGAGATATCACACATCAGATAAACTTTTATGGCAAGATGACCTTAAAATAGGGCTATATTTTCTTGATTGGCCAAAGTAATCACATGAGCCATTAAAGGCACAGAGTTTTCTTCATCTGCTGACTGAAGATAAAGTCAGAAAGATAAGAACTCCATGAATTGTTGCTGGCTTGAGGATGGAGGAGCCATGTGAGGAGGAATCAGTAGGCTTCAAGGAGTTGAGAGAAAGGCCCTTGAACAATAGTCAGAAGGGAGCGGGGACCTCAGTCCTACAACCATGGGGAACTGAATGCTGCCAAGACCTGAATGAGCTTGGGAGCAGATTCTTCCCCAAAGCCTCCATAGAACCCTAGCCTAGCCAACACCATATCATTGGCCTTGTGAGACCTCATCTCAGCCTATTTGGACTTCTGACCTACAGAACTCTTAGATAATGAATTGGTGTTAAGTTGGTAAGGTTGTGGTAATTTGTTATGCAGCAATAGAAAACTAGTACAACACCCTTAGAGTGTTAGCTCAGTGCTGGATAGTAGTGGGCCTACAGCCCTTACTCCTTCTCTTCCTACCCCTAATTCCTTCCCTTGCTGTGAAATTTGAGACACTTAAGCATATATGTTTCAACTTATGTATACTCTCTGAAAACTGCTATTCCTTGGTCACACTTTGGATGTAGACATGCTCAAGTTTGCATCATGACTCGCTGTCAGGAGGACAGGCTCATGGAAGAGGCCCACACAGGCCCTAGAAGCAGGTCCTGTGCTTTTTGGGAATAAAATATTATGGTTGCATGCCTGGCTGGTGAGACTCAGTGGCTGAGCATTGACCCATGCACCAAGAGGTCTCTGGTTCTATTCTTGGTCAGGGCACATGCCCAGGTTGTGGGCCAGATCCCCAGTGGGGGGCATGCAGGAAGCTGCCAGTCGATGTTCTCTCTCATCGATGTTTCTATCTCTCTCTCCCTCTCCCTTCCTCTCTCTAAAATCAATAAAGATTTTTTTTTTTTACTATTAGGGTTGCAGGTGTCTGGAGCATAGTTCAGATTAGGGAACAAAAAGCACTAGATGTGTAACTAGTCTGGCTTATAGATTTCCTTCTGAGGATGAACGGTGGGGGGTTGGGAAGGAGCTGTGGTCAGAGGAAGGCCAAATGGAACATCCAAGTGCAGCACCCTGGGCTTAGGCTTCCTAACAGGGTCTAGCAATGATATAGCCTCTAGTTCTCTAGTTAGTGCTTTTGAAATCTCAAAAATGCGAGAGTTTCTATAAAAAATATGTTAAGAAACTGTATTTTTAAGTCAGAAGACTAAGATGATAAAAATGGAGTTTGAGTTCTCTTTAATTTGAAGTTAGGTATAAGGTGGAGTTGAAGTGGAAGAGATTGAAGGAAGAATGACCAGATGAGTGAGAATGTATCCCAGTAATGTGAGCAAAAGGTGAGGGGCAATCAGATACAGGTAGTAACAATGGAAATGTGTAAAAAGAACACCAGCGAAAGTATTTTTTTTATGTTGTTGAATTTGAAATCGAATATTATTTTGAACTGCAGATGTGTTTGCAATTCATGCTTTGAAGTAGGGGTTTGAGAAAGGATGACATGGAAAGAAAGAAGTACTTTGCTATAATTAGCATTATGGGGATACCTGAAACTGTTGAGAATATGCGATTGGGTGGGGTATGAAGGGATAAAAATAAACCTTAGAGGATGATAAAGAACAAGCATGGAATAAAGAAAAGTTGGAGACAGAGAAAAGGAAGAGGGCACACAGAATGGAAAGCTTTCCTAGAAGGTCTCTGCTGAGAGGGTGTGTGTGAAAGAAAGGATGAGGCTCTGAGTCAGGTAAACGTGAACCTGGAACATCCCCCTTTCCTTCCACGATCGGCTTCTCTCTTGAATTTCTTGTATCCAAACCACCGTCTGATTCTCTCTATGAAGCTCTGATTTGGGGCTAATAACCTTGTCTGGATTTTCTGTCTCTGAGTTTGCTCCTATTTCCTGACTCTGCTCCCTCACAGGCAGGTCCCAGACTCAATGTTTCTGATCTTGTCTTTACCCTCAGTTCTATCCCATTAGAACCGACTGAGTTGGAAAGTTTGAGACCTTTGGCAATATGGGGTGGTCCTCAAAGTTAAATGCAGCAATATGGAGAATAAAGATTAGGGGAGGGAGGTAGATATGAGGCAGTCAGCACTGGACTTGAAACAAACCATCTCTTGCCAGAAAAAATTAAAAGAAAATCAATTGATGAATCAATCGTCTAACCTTAGTCTTATCACTTTGTAGTATTGATTTTCTAGGAAATTTTAAGAGTGTGCAATCTGAAAATGAATTTGGTGCTCGTTATTTAGGGGATGAAGGCAGAGACAGCATTCAGGGAGATTTGTCATGATATTTCTCATTCCTGTCCTCTCAGAATGTCAGAAATGACCCCAATTTTATTGATTTGACAGGGCAGGAAACAAAATACCACACGAACGCTTGGCTGAAGATGCTATGTAACCTATGAGATTCCTGTAATCAGGATGTCAATCATATGCAATGGATAGTCATCCAGTGCACATATATTCATTGACTTCTTACTCTATACTGGAGACTCTTCTATCTGCTGGGTTTAGAGTGGTGAGAATATAAAACCACTGCCCTCAAGAAGTTAACATTTTAGGGATGTGGGGTAAATAAATAAAATGCTTTTAAATACAGGGGTGGGTATAAATAGGTTTACAATTGTTTGTATGGAAACAGATATGCAGGTTTTAATGACCACAATAGCTTTATTAACTCTGTGTTTTGAACTCACAACTGTAAACCTACTTTCGCCCACCCCTGTGCAGAAAGCGACTATCTTGTAATTTAAATGCAAACTGCTTTTTGTTTGTTCTCCACCTTTATTCTAATAGTGCCATTTTCTAATCTTCACTACACCAAAACTTTCCCATGAATTTTGAAACCAGCCTGATGCATGTATCGTCCTTAGATGTTTATTTGCTTCTCTGTGACTGTAGGGCTAAGCTCTAGTGTGTCTTTGATTTACACAGTAATCAAGTCAGAGACTGGGATTCAGTAAAGACTCCTTTCTCAGCAAGGACATCTATTGGTCCCTATAGCTTGTCATTTTTACCTTTTTGACATATCTAGAATTGTCCTTGTCGACTCCAATTCCATGGTTACTTAACTAAATCACATTACTTATTGCTTTGGGTTATATAAATAACCTACTAACTGGTCTTTCTGCCTCTTGAGTTGAGTGAGCGTTTCTAATTTACCCCTTGCCCAGAATGACCTTAAAGCTCCAAGATGATCAGGTCATCCCCTCATTTAAAATGTTCAAAGCCTTCTCAGCAAGCAAAAGTAAGGTGTAAACACCCTTGCGTGGCTTATACAGCCCTCCGTGACCTGGCCTCTGTTCAACTCCCCAGGCTGGTTCTACCACTTTCCTTCCCACCCACTCTACTCCAGCTGCTCTGTAATCCTAAAACTGTGGGAAAAACATGGACTTGTAAGGAGCCTTTGGATCTGGTTTCAAGCCAGGCTCTGACATGTCAGACATACGATCGGTTACTCAAAACTTTTGGGGGCTCCATTTGTCTTCTCTAAGATGAATGTAGTAACACCTCCTTCATTGATTGTTGTGCTAACCCAATAAGAGAATGTATTTTCATTTGATAGTTATGTACCTTGTACATTCAATATCTAACACATAGCAAATGCTTTAAATGGTAGCTTTATTAAAATTACTCACCCTCTGTCTAAAATTCTCTTTTTCCAGTCTTTACTTGTTCATAAAACAGGCTTTAATTCTTCCTTCAGAATTCAGCACAGACATAACCTTCTTTGAGGCACTTTCTTTAAACATATAAGAATTAAGTTCTTGCCCTGGCCGGTTTGGCTCAGTGGTTAGAATGTCAGCCCCTGGACTGGAGAGTTCCAGGTTCGGTTCCCACTAAGGGCACGCACCTTGGTTGCAGTTTGTCCCTGGCCCTAGTTGGGGTCATGTGGGTGGCAACCACTCAATGTGTCTCTCTCACGTGGATGTTTCTCTCTCTCTCTCTTCCTCCCTCTCTCCCTCCTGCTCTATCTCAACATAAATGCAAAAAGAAAAAAAAGAAAAAAAAAAAGAATTAAGTTCTGAGTTTAATACTGTGTTTAATTTTAGTTCCATTATATTCTATATATAACTTTCAACATGTAACAATTTCTCAAATCTTTAGTTTTTTATTTGTGTAATAAGGGTGAAAATCCCTGTCTTGTGAGTTTCTGTGAGTATTCAATTTTTTATGAAAAGAATAAATAAATCTAAACTGTCTTTCCTAAAGTACAAAGGCTCTCTCACCTCCATCTTTTCTCACCATCTCTTTAGTGTTTTTATATTTTCAATGTTAATGGAAAGCTGATCCTACTTTCCTAAATTATAAGTTTATTATTTGTCCTTTTAAAATTTCCTTAAAAGCCACAGCTCATGAACTTGAATCATTTAAATTATTTCTTTCTATATTCCCTTTAGATAACGGAAAGCCCTTATTTATGTTTGGTAGAATCAACGCATGAATCAGTATGCATTTATTTATTTATATTTATCAAAATATAAATGCGCCCTGGCTGGTTTGGTTCAGCGGTTAGAGTGCCAGCCTGTAGACCAGAGAGTCCCGGGTTCGGTTCCACTAAGGGCATGTACCTCAGTTGCAGTTTGTCCCCGGCCCCAGTTGAGGTTGTGTGGGTGGCGGCCAGTCGATGTGTCTCTCTCACATCAATGTTTCTCTCTCTCCTTCCTGCTCTGTCTGACTCTGAAGATTAAGAAGATAAATGCAAAATGTCCTTGAGTGAGGATAAAATATATATATATATAAATGCATGATTCTGCATAAGACCTGCTCTGGCAGAGCCCCACCCATAGAAATGTCTGTGTACCAGCAGCAGGCAAAATCAGTTAATGTGGATGATCTGGTTTCTTGTGGGTACTGGCAAATGAAGAACAGGTTCTGTTTGGGGTGAGAAACACTTCATTTTCTCTTGAAAAAGAGACACATTACTTAGTGTGGTAGAAGAGGTTCTCTTAAGGAAAACTGGCCAGCACTGGAAAAGACACATGGTCATTAGCAGAAATAAATTTAAATAGGCACCTTTAAAAAAGTATTACATGGTTATTCCTGTAAACATACACAATATATACATTGGTCATTACCTTCTCAATAAAAATGGGCATACTGGAATACTGTGGAATTTGCAATCTGTGGTGTTTATACATTTTATTTTATTTTTTTCATTGTTATTCTTCAAAATTGCAAATACATCCCTTTGAAAAACTCTCCTGACAAAAGTTCAAAATCTCTGCACAACCATGTTATTTGAATAATACTGTTTGACTGATCATATCAGAAGATGAACAGAATTGATAGCAATGTCTTCTAGATGTTTAATAAGGAGCAGAGTGCTTGTACTGCTTGGTGCAGGCATTTCTTATAACACTTAGGAATTGGTCACTAAATGAAATCTGCTGTGGGCAACCCACTGCCTCTTTTCCATCTGCCTCTCTCTTTCTAAACAGAATCGCCTTCAATCAGCTCTTGTTCTGTGAGTTTTTAAAACTGTGTAGAAGTGCTTCCTATATTGATACAATATGGGATATCTCGGCTTTAGCCCCATAGATTGAGGTGTGTCTGCAATAACCTTGTAAGTTTATAGATGTCATACTGTAAGTTGCTATGTATTGTATAGCCTTATAAAATGTTTAGCTTTCTTTCAAAATCTTTGCAAACCATTTGGATCATGCTGAATGATTGCTTGAAGGAGATGTTGACTCATCTTTGACTGTTTCACACATACTCCTGAGAGAGATGAGTCACCAAGAAGAGTGAACCTTAAGCCCAGACGGAAGCTCTGCCAAGGCAAACATCAAGCCACATAAATCAGCATTTCCTTCAGTGGGGTTGTCTGTGGATTAAGGAAGAATGGGTTACACATCCTCAGAAGCCCTGCACTCTCACCGCACAGAGAGTGGAGGGAAGCTGCAGGGATGGGGAGATCCTGACACAGCCAATCAAATCGTTCTGGATTGGAAAGGCTGAGGGTAGCTAGGAGATAGAAAATGCTGCAAAAATGCGTCAAGTTAATTTCACGCTTTCCCACCTTTAACTTTTGCACAAATTAAATTTAATGCTCCTCAGCCTGAGTGGTCTGCATACAAAATGGCACCAGAGAGGTTGGGGCTGATGGAGTGTTATCAACAAAACTGTACGAAAATATTTGTTCTGTGATCATGAGTAACTTCATAGTAATTAAAATGTCCTTTCCCCTTTCTAAAGGCACTGAAACTTGTAATTCACACAGCACGAACACTAAAGCATTTACTGTTTTTTGATATGAGATACCAAGTTAAGGTAACCAGCTATTTCAACCTTTCTTAACTTCAATGTCAACATAGAAGTGAGGGATTTTGGTCATTAGATGATTATCTTTGTCACGTTTCTGTTCTAATACTTTAAAATCTAAGTAGGGCCCAGCAATGGTGACTGTTTCAACATAAATGCTAGAACACAGCGCCACAGGACAGGGAGATGTGTGTGCATGGCCTGTACCATATCTGGGAAAAGATACATTTCTAATACCCACTAGAATTGCTGACACCGGTCTTCATCTGAGATGACACAAATTCATACTAGCCATGCCTACACCAGAGAACCCTCAGCAGCAGCTAAGAATTAGAGTGTTAGACCTGTAAATATTTGTGAGAAAATTATACACAAATGCATTCTGCCTTTCCTCTCTTATATTCCTGGTTTGGAATATAACATCAGTTTACCACAGGGCTCTGAAGGGTTTGGGGCTTAGGAAAGCGTGTCTTCTTCCAGAGCTGTTCCCTCAGGAATGAGGAAGTGATAGAAACTTACAGGAAATGTGTAGGTTGTAAGAGCTGGAGAAAGAATTTACTGACAAGGAAGAAACCTGGAAGAGTCATCAAAAATTAATTTGTTTTTTCCATTTTTCATCTCATTTAAAGTACTCCTCCGGCACTTGAACATTTTTCTCTACTTAATCCTAAAATATGTTAACGTTCCTAATAACTCTTTTTATCTTGCATTTTATTTCTTTTTAATTAATTGCTTTTCCAATTACAGTTGACATACAATATTATATTAGTTTCAGGTGTACAAAATACTGATTAGTCATTTATATACCTTACAAAGTGATCACCCTAAAAAGTCTAGTGTCCATTTGACACCATATGTAGTTATTACAATATTATTGACTATACTCCCTATGCTCTATTTTATATCCCTGTGACTATTTTTGTAACTTCCTATTTGTACTTCTTAATCCATTCCCCTTTTTTTATCCATTTCCCCCAACCTTCCCTCCCATCTGGAAACCACCAATTTCAATTTCGTCTATGTATCTATGAGTTTGTTTCTATTTGTTTGTTTATGTTGTTTTTTTAGTTTCCACCTATAAATGGTATAAGTGAGATCATATGGTATTTACCGTTGTCTGACTTATTTTATTTAGCTTAATACCCCTTAGGTACATACATGTTGCAAACAGCAAGATTTCATTATTTTTTATGGCTGAGTAATAATCCATTATATACACCATATCTTCTTAATCCATTTAACTTTCAATGGACAATTAAATTGCTTCCATTGTAACTAGTGCTGCAATGAACATAGGGGTGCATATGTCTTTTTTAATTAGTGTTTAGAATTTCTTCAGATAAATATCCAGAAGTGAAATTGATGGGTCATATGGTAGTTCTATTTTTAAGTTTTTAAGGAACCTCCATACTGTTTTCAATAGTGGCTGCACCAATCTGCAATCTCACCAATAGTGCATGAGGGTTCCTTTTTCTCGACATCCTTACCAACACTTATTGTTTGTTCATTTATGGAGGATAGCCATTCTGACAGGGGTGAGGTGATATCTCATTGTGGTTTTAATTTGCATTTCCCTGATGATTAGTCATGTTGAACATTTTTTTATATGTCTATTGTCCCTCTATATGTCCTCTTTGGAGAAATGTTTATTTAGGTCCACTGCCCATTTTATAATGAGATTTTTTTTGGTGTTTAGTTGTATAAGTTTCTTATATATTTTGGATATTGCCCTCTAATCAGAGGTAGTTCTGCCCTTTAGTAGGCTATCTTTCAGGTTTGTTCATGATTTCTTTTGCTGTGCAAAATTTTTAGTTTGATATAGTCCCATTTGTTTGTTTTTTTTTTATTTTGTTATTTATTTATTTTTTTGGTACGTGCCCCTAGCGGGAACCAAACTCGGGACTCTCTGGTCCACAGGCTGACATTCCAACCGCTGAGCCAAACCGGCCAAGACTGTTTTTTATTTTGATTCCTTTGTCCGAGGAGACATATTCAAAAATATATATTGCTAAGAACAATGTCAGAGGATGTACTGCTTATATTTTCTTCTAGCAATTTTATGGTTTCAGGCCTCACATTTAAGTCTTTAATCCATTTTGACTTTATTTTTGCCTATGATATAAGAAAGTGATCTAGTTTCTTTCTTTTTTTCTTTTTTGTGCATGTATCTGTTCAGTTTTCCCAACATCATTTATTGAAGAGACTGTCTTTACCTCATTATCTATTCTTGCCTCCTTTGATTAATTGATTATGTAGGTGTAGGTTTATTTCTGGGCTCTCTTTTCTGTTCTGTTGATCTATATGTCTGTTTTTTATGTCAGTACTATGCTATTTTGATTACTATGGCTTTATAGTATAGTTTGATATCAGAAACCATGATATTTCCAACTTTGTTGTTTCTCAAGATTGCTTTGGCTGGTCAGAGTCTTCGTGGTTCCATATAAATTTTAGGATTATTTGTTCTGGTTCCTAGGATAATTCCATTTGTATTTTGATTAGAATTGCATTGAATTTGTAGATTGCTCTGAGTAGTATGGGCATTTTAACAATATTAATTCTTTTTATCCATGAGCATGATATATCCTTCCATTTATTTGTGTCTTCTTCAATTTACCCTTTAGTGTCTTATAATTTTCTGAGTACAGGTATTTTGCCTCCTTGGTTAAATTTTTTCCTGGGTATTTTATTTTTTATATAATTGCAATTGGGATTATTTCATTAATTTCTCTTTCAGATAGCTTGTTATTGGTGTATAAAATGCAAATTATTTCTAAATATTAATTTTATATTCTGCTACATCACTGAGTTTTTTTTATTAGTTCTAATAGTTTTTTTTGGTGGAATCTCTAGAGTTCTCTCTATATAGTATCATGTTCTCTGCAAATAATGATAGTTTCACTTCTTTCTTTTTAGTTTGGATGCCTTTTATATATTTTTCGTGTCTTATTTCTGTGGCTAGGACTTCCAAAACTATGTTGAATAAAAGTGGTAAAGTGAACATCCTTGTTTTATTCCTGATCTTAAAGAAGAAGCTCTTAGCTTTTCACCATTGAGTATGATGTTATTTGTGGATTTGTCATATATGGCCTTTATTATATTGAGGTATGCTCCCTCTATCTACACTTTGCTGAGAGTTTTTATTATAAATGGATGTTGAATATTGTCAGATTTTTTTTTCTGCATCTATAGATATGATCATATATATTTTTTTATTTTATTAAAAAAATTTTTTTTACTTTATTGATTTTAGAGAGAGAGGAAGGGAGAGAAGGAGAGACAGATAGAAACGTCGATGAGAAAGAACATCGATTGGCCGCCTCCTGCATGTCCCCCACTGGGGGTTTGGCCCACAACCTGAGCATGTGCCCTGACTGGGAATCAAACCAGTGACCTCTTGGTGCATGGGTCTATGCTCAACCACTGAGCCACACTGGCTGAGTGCTCATATAATTTTTATTCTTCATTTTGTTTGTGTGGGGTTTCATGTTAATTTATTTATAGATATTGAACCAAACTTACATCCTAGGAATAAATCCCATTTGCTTATGTAGTATGATCTTTTTTAATGTATCGATGAATTCAGTTGAGGATTGCTAATATTTTGATGAGGATTTTTGCATCTTTGTTTATCAGAATACTGGCCTATACAGTGGAACCTCAGTTCTCGAACTTAATTTGTTCTGGAAGGCTGTTAAAGAAGAGATTTGTTCAAAAACCAAATCATTTTTCCCATTAGAAATAATGTAAATTGAATTAGTTAGCTCCAGACTGCCAAATGATTCCCTATTTTAACCTTTCTTATATACAGTACATGTCTAAAGTACTGTTTAATCTATAAACAAACACTTCTTTTCTTAAATTTATTGAAACACCCTCTACTAGCCTTAAATGAATCACTTTCAACACTTGTTCCAGTGGTGTCTTTTAGGAGGTCAGTGTGCAGTATTTTGGCTTGCTTTCACTGGCTAACTGCTTTTCATTTATCCAAATCAACAACAGCTTTTCTACCTCTTCAATTACCTGTGATCATTGTTTCTTTCACACCATTAGCAACATTAGCACTTATTTTTGTTTGTTTATTTGTTTTTTATTATCCTTTTTTATTTTTCAATTACAGTTGACATACAATATTATATTAGTTTCAAGTGTACACCACAGTGGTTGGACATTATAAAACTTATGAAGTGATCATCTAAAAAATCTCATACACATCTGACGCCATACACAGTTATTAGAATATTATTTATATTTCCTATGCTGTACTTTACACCCCAAGACTACATTATAATTACTAATTAGCACTTCTAAATCCCTTCACTTTTTTTATCCAGCTCCCCAACCCCCCCTCCCATCGGGCACTGTCAAAATGTTCTCTGTATCTATGAGTCTGTTTCTGTTCTGCTTGGTCATTATGTTGATTTTTAAATTCAATTGTTGATAGATATGTATTTATTGCCATTTTATTGTTCATATTTCTTCTCCTTCTCCTTCTCCTCCTTCTCCTTCTCCTTCTTCTAGAAGACCCTTTAACATTTTCTGTAATATTGGTTTGAGGGTGACGTTCAATTCTAAATGACAGCTTTGCAGGGTAGAGTAATCTTGTTTGTAGGTCCTTGCTTTTCATCACTTTGAGTATTTCTTGCCACTCCCTTCTAGCCTGTAAAGTTTCTGTTGAGAAACCAGCTGACAGTCTTATGAGTGCTCCCTTTTAGGTAACTAACTACTCTTCTCTTACTGCTTTTGAGATTCTGTCTTTAACCTTTTGCATTTGATGCTGATGTGCCTTGGCATGGGCCTCTTTGGGTTTATCTTGTTTGGGACTTTCTGCGCTTCTTGGACTTGTATATCTACTTCTTTCACCAGGTAAGGGAAATTTCCTGTTATAATTTTTTCAGATAGGTTTTCAATTTCTTGCTCCGTCTTGTCTCTCCGGCACCAACATGATGCAAATGTTGGTATGCTTGAAGTTGTCCCAGAGGCTCCTTACGCTGTCTTCATATTTTTAGATTCTTTTTTCTTTTTGCTGTTCTAATTGGATGGTTTTTGCTTCCTCATATTCCAAATCACTGATTTGGTTCTTGGTTTCCTCTACTCTACTGCTGATTCCCTATGAATTATTCTTTATTTCAGTTAGTGTATCCCGTATTTCTGACTGGTCCTTTTTTATGTTGTTGATGTTCTCACTAAGTTCCTTGAAGTTTTCACTAAGTTCCTTGAAGTTTTCACTAAGTTCTTTGAAGTTCTCACTAAGTTCCTTGATCATCCTTATAACCATTGTTTTGCACTCTGTATCTGCTAGCTTCCTTGCTTCCATTTCATTTAGTTTTTTTCTGGAGATTTCTCCTGTTCTTTCATTTGTGACATCTTTTTTTTTTAATCCTCACCCAAGGATATTTTTCCATTTATCTTCAGTTGGAGAGAGAGAGAGAGAGAGAGAGAGAGAGAGAGAGAGAGAGAGAGAGAGAGAAACATCAATGTGAAAGACACATCGACTGGCTGCCCCTCCTGTACGACCCAACCAGGGCCGGGGCCTGAACTATAACCAAGGTACATGCCTTTGATTCTTTGGTCTATGGGCCAACACTCCAACCACTGAGCCAAACTGGCCAAGGCTGTAACACATTTATTTTTTTAAATTTTTCTTTAAAACATTTTATTTTATTATATTTTTTAAATAATTAATTAATTGTTGTTACAGATGTTTCTCCTTCCTTTTTCTCCCATTGACGGCCTCTTCCCAATGCCCCGCCCCCCTGAACATTGTGGTCTATGTCCATTGGTTATGCTTATATGCATAAGTTCTTTGATTTATCTCTTCCTTCCCACCCCCCCCCCACCCCTCCTCTGAGGTTTGTCAGTCTAAACCCTACTTCTATGTCTCTGGGTCTATTTTGTTCAACAGCTTATTTTATTGATTATATTCCACAAATAAGTGAGATTATGTGGTACTTGTCTTCTCTGACTGGCTTATTTTGCTTAGCATAATACTCTCCAAGTCCCTCCAAGTCATCTCAAAGGATAAGAGATCTTTGCTTCTTACAACTGCATAGTATTCCACTGTGTATATGTACCACAGATTTTTTATCTACTCATCTGTTGAGGGACACTTGGGCTGTTTCCAGATCTTAGCGATTGTAAATAGTGCTGCTATGAACATAGGGGTACATATATTCTTTCTGATTGGTGTTTCAGGCTTCTTCGGATATATTTCTAGGAGTGGGATCACTGAGTCAAATGGCAGTTCAATTTTTAATTTTTTGAGGAAACACCATATTGTTTTCCATGGTGGCTACACCAGTCTGCATTCCACACCCTCGCCAGCACTTGTTGTTTGATGATTTGTTGATGGCAGCCATTCTGGCAGGTCTGAGATGATACCTCATAGTCATTTTAATTTGCATCTCTCTAATGGTTAGTGACATTGAAAATTTTTTCGTATGTCTCTTGGCCATTTGTATGTCCTGTTTGGAGAGGTGTCTATTTAGGTCCTCTGCCCATTTTTAAATTGGATTCTTTGTCTTCCTTTTGTTGAGTTGTATGACTACTCTATATATTTTGAAAATTAACCCCTTATCTGATGTACCATTGGCAATTATGCTCTCCCATACAGTGGGTTCCCTTTCCATTTTGATGTTTGTTTCTTTTGATGTGCAGAAGCTTTTTAGTTTGATGTAGTCCCATTTATTAATTTTTCCTTTATTTCTCTTGCCCTAGGTGTTGTATCAGTGAAAATTCTGCTGTGTGTGATGTCTGAAATTTTGCTGCCTACATTTTCTTCTAGGATTTTTATGGATTCATGAGGCACATTTTATCCATTTTGAGTACATTCTTGTGTATGGTGTAAGTTGGTGGTCTAGTTTCGTTTTTTCGCATGTAGCTGTCTGATTTTCCCAACACCATTTATTAAAGAGACTGTCTTTGCTCCATTGAATGTTCTTGCCACCTTTGTCAAATATTAATTGAGCATAGTGTCTTGGGTCAATTTCTGGGTTCTCTGTTCTGTTCCATTGATCTATATGCCTATTTTTGTGCCAGTACCAGGCTGTTTTGATTACAATGGCTTTGTAATATAACCTGATATCCAGTATTGTGATCCCTCCTACTTTGTTCTTCTTTTTCAAGATTGGTATGGCTATTTGGGGTCTTTTTTGGTTCCATATAAACTTTTGGAGTGTTTGTTCTAGTTCTGTGAAATATGTCATTGTTATTTTAATGGGGATTGCACTGAATCTATAGATTGCTTTGGGTAGTATGGACATTTTAATGATGTTATTTTTTCCAATCCATGAACAAGGTATATGCTTCCACTTTTTTATAACTTCCTCTATTTCTTTTTTCAATGTCCTGTAGTTTTCTGAGAACAAGTCCTTTACTTCTTTGGTTAAGTTTATTGCTAGGTATCTTAATTTTTTTGTTGCAATGGTAAATGGGATTTTTTTTTTTTTTTAGTTTCTCTTTTTTTTTTGTTCATTATTAGTATATAAAATGACAATAATTTCTGGATATTGATTTTGTATCCTGATACTTTGCCAAATTCATTTATTAAATCTAGTAATTTTTTGGTGGAGTCTTTTGGGTTTTCTGTGTACAATATCATGTCATCTGCGAATAATGACAGTTTCACTTCTTCCTTTCCAATTTGGGTCCCTTTTATTTTTTCTTCTTATATAATTGCTATGGTTAAGACTTCCAGTACTATGTTAAATAAGAGTAGTGACAGTGGATAGCCCTGTCTTGTTCCTGTTCTTAAAGGAAATGCTTTTATTTTTTGCCCATTGAGTATGATGTTGGCTATAGGTTTGTCATAAATGGCCTTTATTATGTTGAGATATAATCCTTCTATTCCCACTTAGCTGAGGTTTTGGATCAAAAATGGATACTGGAGTTTGTCAAATGCTTTTTCAGCATCTATTGATATGATCACATAATTTTTATCTTTTCATTTTTTTTATGTGATATATCACATTTATTGATTTACAAATATTGTACCAGCCTTGCATCCCTGGGATAAATCCCACTTGGTCGTGGTGTATAATTTTTTAAATATATTGCTGGATTGGTAGAAATCCTCTGTGTAGCTATCCAGACTAGGGCTTTTGTTTGCTGGAATTTTATTGATTACTTCTTCTATTCCACTAATTGTTATTGGTCTGTTCAGGTTTTCTGACTCTTCCCAGTTGAGTTTTGGAATACTATATGATTCTAAGAATTTTTCCATGTTGCCTAGGTTGTCGAATTTGTTGGTGTGTAATTGTTCATAGTATTTTCTTACAATACTTTGCATTTTTGTGGTGTCCCTTGTTACGTCAACTCTTTAATTTCTGATTTTATTAATTTGGGTTCTCTCTCTTTGTTTTTTGGTGAGTCTGGCTAAAAGCTGATCAATCTTTTTTATCTTTTCAAAGAACCAGCTCTTGGTTTCATTGATCTTTTGAGTTTTTTTTTTAGTCTTTGTGTCATTTATTTCTGCTCTGATATTTATTATTTCCTTCCTTCTACTAACTCTGGGTTTCTCTTTTTGTTCTCTTCCTAAATCTTTGTTGGATTAGATAGTTTATTAGAAATTTTTCTTCTTTCTGGGGTAGGCCTGTTTTGCTATGAACTTCCCTCTCAGGACTGCTTTTGCTGTGTCCCATATATTTTGTATTGTTGTGTGTTCATTTTCATTAGTTTCCAGGAAGTTTTTGATTTCTTTCTTGATCTCATTGGTAACCCATTCATTGTTTGATAACATGTTATTTAGCCTCCATGTGTTTGAATGTTTTTGAGTGTGTTTATTGTAATTGATTTCTAGTTTCATGCCATTGTAATTTGAGAAGATGCTTGATATGATTTCAATCTTCTTGAATTTGTAGAGACTTGCTTTGTGTCCTAACATGTGGTCTATCTTTGAGAATGTCCCATGTGCACTTGAGAAGAATGTATATTCTGCAGCTTTGGGGTGAAATGTTCTATAAATATCAATTACAAACAACTGATCTAGTTTGTCATTTAAAGATTCTGTTTTCTTGTTAATTTTTTGTCTAGAAGATCTATCCAATGATGTCAGTGGGGTGTTAAAGTCACCCACTATGATTGTATTGCTATTGCTCTCTCCCTAGAAGTGCTCCAGAAGATTTTTAATACATTTGGGTGATCCTATATTGGGTGCATATACATTTACCAGGGTTGTATCCTTTTGTTGGATTGATCCCTTTAATATTATGCAGTGACCTTCTTTGTCTCTTATCATGGCCCTTATTTTGATGTCTATCTTATCTGATATGAGTATTGCTACACCAGGGTTTTTTTGTTTTGTTTTGTTTGTTTTTATCATTTCCATTTGCCTGGAATTTTTTTTTCCATCCCTTCACTTTCAGTCTGTATAAGTTTTTTGTTGTGAGGTGGGTTTCTTGTAGACAGCATATATATGGGTCATGTTTTCTTATCCAATCAGCTATCCTATGTCTTTTGATTGGAGCATTTAAACCATTTACATTTAAGGTTATTATTGATAGGTACTTATTAGTTGCCATGTTTCTTTTATGCCTGTGTTCCTCTCTCTCTCTCTATTTCTTTTTTTTCTTACAACAGTCCCTTTAGCATTTCTTGCAGTGCTGGCTTGGTGGTAGAAATTCCTTTAGCTTTTTTTGTGGGACACATTTCTTTGTCTCCACATTTTGGCTCCTTCTCCGTGTTTTTGTCTATGTATTAGATAGAGCTGCTATGTCTCCTGGACTTGGTAGGGTGGCCTTATGTTGTAGGTTTCCTGTAGGGCCCAGTGACTCAGCCTCCCCAGTCACCTGAGCTGGGCACTCCAGATGCACTCCTGTGTGGTCTGTGTGCACTGTTGTGTTCTAGTTGAGCCTTGATTTCTGTTGGCATCACTGGGAGGGATTGACCTCCAGGCCAATTGGCTATGGGAAACAGTGGTGACTACTGCGGTAGAGCTGCTGCATGGGAGCCAATGCTATGGAGCAGGACTTGTTTCAGTGGGGCTTTGGTGCTCACTGAGTCCGCCCCTTGAGTGTGTCACTTGTGGAGGTGGTAGGGTTGTAATCTGATGTGTTCTGAAGCTGACCACCGGGTACACTGGCTCTGGGGCCTCCCAGGAGTTCCAAAGTCATCCACTGTCTGTGCCCTGCCTGGGGTTACCCAGCACAAGCTACAGATTGATCTGCAGATGGCTGCTATTTGTGTTGGGCTTAGAAGTGCCCAGGAGAGGCCAAGCTGTGAACCAAGGTGGGCTGCTGCTACTGCCAGGCATTTAGCCCCTTAGCAAGAGGTAAAGGGCATGCTGAGGCAAGCTGCTGCTTATTTGAGAGATTTTAGGAAAGTCTGAAGCATGAGATAAGACCAGCCATTCATATGGAAAAACCACTGGAAACAGCTTGCTAAACCTGCAAGTTGGGTGGGGCAGGGTCTCAGGGAATCACCAGGGTGGTACAATCAGTGTGAGCCAGGTTGATGGAGACTCAGATATGGTGCCTGCCTAGGGGTTGTGGTGGGGAGGGCTCAGCAAAGGAACAATGGCCTCTGCCAGCACTATTGTTTAGGATAAATCTGCACCCCTAAGCTCTTGCCCTGATGCTGGAAAAATTAGTTCCTCCCCATATGTCCCTGGTTCCTTTTAACCTGCTGCCCCAATACTGGAGGTAAGAGAGAGTGAGTCCGAGTAAATCTGTACAAGGACACTTTAAGAGGAAATTTCTGGGACTGCAATAGCCTTTGTGTCACTCAGCCACAATCCTTGCTGATTTTTACAGCCCAAAGTTATGGGGATTTCCCTTCCTGGGACTAGAACCCTGGGCTGAAGGTCCTGGTGTGGGGCTGGGACCCCTTGCTCCTCAGTGAGGACCTCCACTGCCAAGATATCCCTCCTGATCAAAAACTATCACACATGGGTGTGGGACCAGTCCCTTCTGTGCTTCTGTGCCTCTGCCCTTCCTACCAGTCTTGATATGGCTCCTTTAATTCCCTAGTTGTAGGACCTCCATTCAGTCAGATTTCAGGCAGTATTGAATGAAGTTTGTTGTGTAGTTTAGTTGTAATTTTGATGTGGTTGTGTCAGGAGGCAAGTAGTACATTTACCTATGTCTCCATCTTTTTTATTTTACTTAATTATTTTTGTTAATCCTCACCTGAGGATATTTTCCCATTGATTTTTAGATAGAGTAGAAGGGAGGGAGGGTGACGGAGAGAGAGAGAGAGAAACATCGATGTGAGAGAGATACATCATTGGTTGCCTCTTGTATGACCCCAATGGGTAGGGATTGAACCTGAAACCCAGGCATGTGCCCTTGACCAGGAATCTAACCTGAGACCTTTCGGTCCACAGGCTGACACTCTAACAGTGGTTCTCAACCTTTCTAATGCCGCGACCCTTTGATACAGTTCCTCATGTTGTATGTGGGCGTATCTGCATGTGGGCTGACCCACCTGGAGATGGATAGAGGAGTGGTGTCTCGGTTCCTAAGACCATCAGAAATATGTGTTTTCCGATGGTCTTAGGCAACCCCTGTGAAAGGGTTGTTTGACCCCTTTGTTTGTGGCCTGACAGACACTTTTTGTCATGCTGATAATCAGCATGAAATGGTTGTCAGGTCCAAATCTGAAGCTTGTTCAACAACTGAGATATTTTTTTCTGTGAACAGCTTGGACAAGAACCAAATTGTTCAAGATGAGAGATGTACGAGAACCAAGATTTGACTATAGTTTTCTTTTTTTGTAGTGTCTTTGTCTGGTTTTAGTATCAAGATAATGTTGGCCTTGTAAAATGAGTTTGGGAGCCTTTCCTCCTCTTCATCATCTTGGAGTAGTTTGAGAAGAACAAGTATTAGTTGAATGTTTAGTAAAATTCACCTTTTGCTTGTTGGGAGTTTTTGATTACTGGTTTAATTTTGTTAGTAGTTAGTTATTGGTCTGCTCAGAGTCTCTTTTACTTCTTGATTGAGCCTTGGACGGTTGCATATTTCTAGAAATGTATCCATTTCTTTCATGTTGTCCAATTTGTTGGCATGTGATTTTTCATAGTATTTTCTTATAATTTTCTGTGATGTTGTTTGTCACTTTTCCTCCTTCATTTTGCATTTTATTTATTTGGGCCCTTTCTCTTTTTTTCTCGATGAATATGGCTAAAGGTTTATCAATTTTGCTTTTCTTTTCAAAGAACCAGCTCTTGGTTTCATTACTCTTTTCTTTCTTTCTTCTTTTTATAAAGTCTCTATTTTATTTATTTCCACTCTGATTTTTTATTATTTCTTTCCTCAAACTCACTTTAGGCTTTCTTTGTTCTTTTTCTAGTTTCCTTAGGTGTAAGGTTAGATCGTGAATTTGAGATTTTTCTTGCTTCTTGAGGTAGACCTCTCTTGCTATGAATTTCCTTTTTAGAACGGCATTGGCTATGTCCCATAGATGTAGGTGGTTGTATTTTCATTTTAATTTGTCTCAAGTTATTCATTAACCATACTTGATCTTATTGTTAATACATTCATTGTTTAGTAACATGTTATTTAGCTTCAATGTGTTTGTGTGTTTTTCCATTTTCTTCTTGTAATTGATTTCTAGTTATATACCACTGTGATTGGAAAAAATGCTTAATATAATATCAATTTTTTTCAAATTTATCGAGACTTGTTTTTTGGCTTATCATGTGGTCTATCCTGGAAAATTTTGTATGGGTACTTGAAAGAATGTATATTCTGCTGTTTTAGGGTGAAATGTTATAAAAATAACAATTATGTCCATCTGGTTTAATGTGTGATATTTTATTATTATTATTAGTTATATGTATATTTTTATTTTCAATTACAGTTGACATTCAATATTACACTAGTTTCAGGTGTACATCATAGTGGTTAGACATTTATATAACTTACAAAGTGATCTTCTGATAAGTCTAGTACCCACCTGGCACATTACATAGTCATTGCAATATTATCAACTATATTTCTTCTGCTGTAATTTACATCCTTGTGATTATTAACTGTCAAATTGTACTTCTTAATCTCTGTGTGATTAAAAAGAATGTATATTCTGCTGTTTTTAGGTGAAATGTTTTAAAAATATTAATTAAATCCATTTGGTCTAAAATGTATTTAAGACCACTGTTTCCTCATTGATTTTTCTGTCTGGATGATCTATATATCAATGTCAAAAGGGTATTAAAATATGCTATTATAGTATTTTTGTTGTTCTCCTTCTATATGTCTGTCAATATTTGCTTTACATATTTAGGTGCTTCTACGTTGGGTGCTTAGATGTTTACAAGAATTATATCTTCTTCTTGGATTGATCCTTTCATCATTAGGAAATGCCCTTCTTTGTCTCTTGTTACAGCCTTTGTTTTAAAGTCTATTTTGTCTGATGTAAGAATTCCTATCCCAACTTTTTATTCACTCCATTTGCATGAAATATATGTTTCCATTCCTTTATGTCTGTGTGGATATTTCATTCTGAAGTAGGTCTCTGGTAGACAACATATGTACAGATTTTGTTTTCTTTTCCATTCAGCTCCAGTGCAGGCCAATGCTAGCCTACACCTGTACAGGTTCAGGGCTCTTTGGTAGGAGCTACAAAGTGATCTGTGGTTGGTTGCCACTTGTGCTGGTCTTGGAGTTGCTTGGATGAGCTACACTGTGAACTCAGGATGACTGCCACTGTGGCAGCCTTGGAACCCTTTCATGGGCACTATGATGGGAGCTGAGGCCAGCCACAACTTATGCCAGGCTTGTGGTTGATTAGTTGGAGGTACATTACAGCCAAGACTAGCTGCTATTTAGGCAAATTTTGGGGGTCACCCGATGGGAGTTACAATGCATGCTGAGACCAGTTGCTGCTTGTACTGTGTCAGGGTCCACTTGGCAGGAACTACCATGCACACCAAGGCTGACTGCTGCTTGTGTGGGATTTGGGAACCTTTGAGAAAGTCTGCAGCACAAGCCTAGGGCAGCCCCACTCAAGTGGAGTTTGAAGACATTTGAGTGAGTCCATAGCATAAGCTGAAGCAGGCCTTTCCTGTGGAAGAGGCTTTGGAGGAGGCTCGGGCCAGGTGAGTGAGTTTGGTGGGGGCAGCTTCTGAGGGAATCATCAGGACAGGGCAAAAGGTGTTAATCAGATTAATAAATAGCACAGACTTGCCCTTGCCAGGTAGCTCGGTTGGTTAGAGCCTTGTGCCCATACAATAAGGTAGCGGGTTTTGCAGGTTCGATACCTGGTCATATCAGATCACATACAAAAATCAAACAATGAATGCATAAATAAGTGGAACAACAAATCAATATTTCTCTTTCTCTCCCTCCCTTTCTCTCTCTTAAAACAATAAAAAGCACACATTTGGTGTCTGCCTGCCTATGCCTACTGGCTGGGTGAGAGAAGAGCTCAACAAAAGAACAATGGTGCCTGCTAGCATTTCTACCCCCAGAGAGAGTTGCCCTGATCCCAGCCCCTTTAGCCCTCCTGAAATTAGTCAGTTTACTTCCTCCCTGTATGTCCTTGGCACTTTTTGATTTTCTTCCCCTGTGATGGATCTCAGAGCAAGTGAATTTGTAAGTGAGTCTGTGTGTGGGCCCTTTAAGAGCAGCGCCTCAGTCTCTACCAGTCTTTTGTCTTTCTGGGACACAATCCCCACTGGTTTTTACCAACAGCCATAATGGGAACACCTATTCCCACACTGATGCCCCAGAATGTGGAGCCCGGATTGAGGCTGGGACCCCTCGCTCCTCACGGGTAACCTCTGCAGTCAAAATATCCCTCCCAGTTCAAGTCACCACACCATGGGTGTGGGACCTGCCTGGTATGCATCTCCACCCCTCCTACCAAAGTCTCAGTATCACTTTTTCTTTATATCTTTAGTTCCAGGAATTCTGTTCAGTTAGTCTTCAGGTGGTTCTCAGTGATGGTTGTTCCATAATTTAGTTGTAATTTTGATATGATATTGGGGGAAGGTGAGTACAAAGATTACCTACTTTGCTATCTTGACCAGAAGTCTTACATAGCTAATAACTCCCGAGGGAAGCTTTCCCAGCAGTGACCACTGTGTAACCCACTGGTCTTGTGATGGTGAGTTAAAGCCAAAGTCAGGAGGTTGCATTTTTGCTCCTTGCCCTGGTTGGTTTCAGCTGATTCTGCTATAATGTTACTTTCTGTTGAGGCAAAAGAGGTAGTGCGAGCTTATGTGTTGTTTTTTTCCCAGTCTGGGAATGGATCTAATGGCATTGGTGATGCAAATGGAGAGACTGGTTGCCACGGTCTTCACCCTGTCTTCCCATTTCAAGCTCACTATTCTAAGGAGAGTGTGGTGACAGTGACTGAACTGTACCACAAGGAGAAGACGGGAGAAAAGGAACAGAAAGTATGCCTACTTCCAACTGAACTACATCTTCTTCCCTAGATAATGTTTAAAGGTGCTTTGATCATTTCTGTTTACCAGAGCATCTCTATAAAGTATGACATGATGCCCTGGCCAGTTTGGCTCAGCGATTAGAGCATTGGCCCATGGATCTAAGAAGAGTCATGGGTTCGATTCTGGTCAAGGGCACTTATATTGGTTGTGGTTCGGTCTCTGGCCCTAGTTGGGGTTGTGCAGGAGGCAACCAATCACTGTGTCTCTCTCACATCGATGTTTCTCTCTCTCTCTCCCCTCTCCCCTGAGTCTTTCTGAAGATAAAATGGAAAAATATCCTCAGGTGAGAATTAAAAAAATAAAGTATGACATGAATCTCAAAAATTTCTACGTCTCAGTAGGAATTACAGTGAACACATATGCTCTTTGCCTTGAGCAATGTTAAACATCTGTGAAAACTTTTTGCTTTAATCCAAGGTATCTTTGAGAAATATTATTTTATTTTTTCCTGAATCTCACTATTTTCTTTCTAAGACTCCCCTTAAAATCTTGCAGCTAAGCCAATGTTCTTGCTTTTCTCTGCTGGAATCCCCCCACCTTCCTACTTTCTTGGTCTGTAGTAACTCCTCTTTTTCCTCTCTCTCTTCTTTCCCTATCCTCACTGCCATCTCATGGACTGGTGGCCCCTTAATCATCTTTTTAAAAGTTGCTCAGAGACCTCTGTGAAGGCTTCTCTCTGTCCCAGAAGAGTTAGTTGCCTCATCACTTGTGCTCCCAAGGTACCGTGGAAACTCTTCTATTACCACTTAATCTAATTGCATGGTAGCTATTTGCTCACATCTATTTCTCCCACTGGACTGTGATATCCTCCAGGGCATGACTGTGCCTTTGTCAACTTTGTATCCCTAGTGTCCAACTGAGTACCTAGGCACTCAATAAATGTTTGATAAGTGAATGAATCAAGAGCAGGATAAAAGAGAGGAAAGCAGGGAGCAGCATAAAAGAATTAGAGCAAGCATAGAAAGGCCAGCATAATACGCTGACTACTGTCTGACTGTCCCTCCCCAGGTTCCCTGGGGGAGATGGTGGGCAGTGTCACTATAGACAACAGGAGGCAACTTTGAAGCAGAAGCTTGAACTGGTCAACACGATACAGTAGAGCAAGTAAAATCACTGATCTGGTAGACACTGCCTAAGAGGTAGAGGTTGTCAAGTACCTGTGTGATGTAGGACTAGTGATTTTAAAAACACTTAGGTGTGTTTATAACTTGGAGATACAGTGGTGATCTGTAATGTGATAATAATCATGATGAATTACAAACTATGAATTACTTGCAATGTGGAAGACATCTATTGCATTAGGCACTTTTCTACATTATCAATAATCATCTCAGGAACCCTATATCATTTCACAATTTCATACATGAAGAAAACACAAAAGCTAATAAAAAGCATAAGTACTTCAGGTTAGGCCTCACAACTGGTGAGTGTTGGAACAACCCAACCTGCTCCATCAATTGAGGCCAGCATCGACTCTTGCCAAAGGTGCGCTCCAGGAAAGATTCCCGGAAACCGAAGAATCCATCTCCTATGCAGGAGGGCTGGCTTTTCTCTCATGTGTAACCAAACAAGGCTCCAGTTGAATTAGAGAGTTGCTGGACTCCTATGATTTGCTGCTTTTTTCCAGAAGAAACTTTAGAAAGTCCTTAATCATTTCCTAAGAGTGTTTTATTAGAACCTAGGCCAAAGGCTACATTTTGCGAGAATCACTAAGCTTATAACATTTTCGGAGCTTTAGCAGGAGCATCAGTACAAAATTCCTCCAGAGTTCTATTTAAAACCTCAAGGAGAGAAAATTCCTCATGCCCTACATTCTCGTTTTCTTGGCCAAAGTCCACGCAAGAGTCTTTGCTGCCTGTTCCTCTCATATATACTCATGCTAGGGCTGTCCTGTGGTTCTTTCTAAATTCATTCTCTCACTTCTTTACTCCCAACCATTTATTTCCTTCTCTAGTACATGGTAAACAAAGCTTCCCACATCCTCAGTCTCTTCTTGGAAAGATTCTACCACCTTGACATTCACCTAAAGCCAGAATCTCCCTGAAGGACACACCCCTTTCTCCTGTACCCATCCATGGAAGCTAGCAGTTGATTGTTTGCTTGGTCTGAAGAGCTGCAGGTGAAGGCTGACCTTCTCATAAGTTCCCTAACCAAGCTCTGACTATTGAGGCTTTGTTTACAGATCTCTGCTCCTACTGACTAATCTTTCTTTTTCACTGTGATTTGTATAATCTTCCTTGAAGGCAAGGACAGTTTTTCATATCTTTGACTTCTCTAGCAATTATCAGTTCTATAGCTACTCAGCATTTTTTATGAATAATAAAAAGAAGAAAAATCCTTTTTTTAAAAGACTCCTTTCTCTCCTACCACCTATGCCTGCTCAGTTGATCTGGTTGTATGCTGTTCTTACTAACTTTTTCAAAGACATTTTTTTTTTCTGATTAATGTTAGCCTCATGTATTCAGAGCATTTAAGACTAAAATTTCCTTCAGATTTCTACTTGCACTGCCTCTTAAAATTTTGATATGAAGTACTTTTATTGTTCAGTTCAAAATTATTATTTCAGTTATGAGTTCTTCTTTGATCAATGTTTTTAGAAGTTTTTAAAATGTATAATGTATGTTTTAAAAATGTATCTTTCTTTTCGTTTTGAAACAATTCCACTATCATCAAAGTACATATTCTGTATGACACTTTTTTTTTTAATTAGTAAAGAATCACCTTGTTTTGCCCTGTCCCCACTTTTGAAATATGGTCCAGGTGTGCCTGAGAAGAATGGGAACACTCTAGTTTTCAGATCCATGATTCCATACATGTCCTCTAAATCAAGCTTGTCAGTAATCTTTACCAATGGTTGTGGTCTGCTTTACCTGAGAATAATATGGAGAGTTGGGTTGAACTCTCCCACTATGAAAATGGGTTATCTACTTCTCTGTTGTTCTGCTATATTTGTGATTTTTAATTTTTAAACTATTTTATAAGATGCTATAAGTTTTGAGTATGTAGGTCTCTCATGTTGAACCTTTTATCATTAACTTGTGACATCCCCGCCCCTTCTTTTAATCCCTATTAATTCTTTATTTGGCATAAAATTAATATAGATGTCCTAATTTTATTTTGCTTGATAGGTGCTTAGTATATCTCTTTGTATCCCTTTACTTTATAAACTTTTAACAGCTTATATTGTAGGTATGTCTCTTGGAAAATAACATAAGGCTGGATTTATTATCCAAGGTGAAAATCCTTGTGTTTTGAAAGGAAGTCAGTTCATTCAGTTTTATGTTGGTTGATATTTTGACGTGTTTTCACCATCTTATCCTGTATTTTCTAATTGTCTCAGTTTTCTTTTTTTTAATAAAATTTTTTGCCTTTATTGATTTTAGAGAGAGAGGAAGTGAGAGGGAGAGAGAGAGAGAAACATCGATGAGAGAGAACATCGATTGGCCACCTCCTGCCTGCCCCCACTGGGGATCGGGCCCACAACCTGGGTATGTGCCCTGACCAGGAATCGAACTAGCAACCTCTTGGTGCATGGGTCGACACTCAACCACTGAGCCACACTGGCTGGGCTCCTCTTCTATTTTTTGAAAGAGATTGCACAAAATTATTATTATTTATTTATTTAATGTTTAGTATAATTCAGCAATAAAAACATGATTTGGGTCTTGCTTTATTTTTTTTAAGATTTTAAATACAAATTAAAATTTAAAAGTATAGATTATCTATTTCTTCTCAAGTGAGATTTGGTCATTTGTATCTTTAAAGAAATTGACCCATTTTATCTATATTTTGAATGCATGCATGTTGTAGATTGTTTCTAGTATTCTCTTATTATATTTTTAAGGTCTGTAGAGATTACCTCTTTTTTGTTCTGATATTTGTAATTTTTATTTTCTCTCCATCTCTTTTTTCCTTTGTTAGTCTGGTTAGACATGTATCAACTTTATTGCCTTTTGAAAGTACCAACTTTTGTTTTCATTGTTTTTCTATTTTTTATTTCATTGTTTTCTGCCATCATTTTTATTATTTACTTCTTTCTGCTTAATTTGTGTTCAACATGCTCTTTTTCTAGTTTCTTAAATTAGAAATTTAGATTATTGGCTAAGAACATTCTACTTTTCTAATATAGCATTTAATAGTATAATATTCTTTGTAAGTATCACTGTAGCTATATCCTACAAATTTTGCTGTTTTATTTTTAGTCAGTGAAAAATATTTTCAAATTTTCCTTGAGATTTCCTCTTTGTATATGATTAATTAAAAGTGTATTATTTCATTTCCAAATATTTGAGAATTTCCTATGTATCTTTCTTTATTGACTGCTTTAGTTCCATTATGATCTGCTTACAAATTTCAATGTGGATTTGAAAAATTTGTGTATATACACATTTATATCTATGACATAGTATTATTATTGGTAGAGTGTTGAGGACTCTCTAGATCAGCGGTTCTCAACCTGTGGGTCGTGACCCCTTTGAGGGTCGAACGACCCTTTCACAGGGGTCGCCTAAGACATAACAGGGGTCACCACAACATGAGGAACTGTATTAAATGGTCGCGGCATTAGGAAGGTTGAGAACCACTGCTCTAGATAGAATCACTAAACCATCTTCTTATCTCATTTTTATTCTTATTCAAACTCCTGGGTACAATGACCATATACATTTTGAAAACTTGAACATCTGTGTCTGCAGCATAGATATCTATTTTTATATCCAGGCTTTTGTATGCACTCATATATTTATTGCACTTTTTTCTTTGAGTCACAAAGCTCTTCAAAATCAATAGACCCCCAAATAATTCATAACAAAGCTACTCTTCCTTCCTAGTCACCCAACCCAGAAGCATGTGTTTTATCATCGATTCTGCTTACTTATCTCCCATTCCAGTAGGTCATCAAATCTTGCTAATTTTCTCTTCATCTTCATAAAAAAATCCTTTTTATTTTTTACCCATTTTACAATATTTCAATTTTTCTTTTATTTTCAGATTTGAATCGTTCATTTTAGTCTCTATAACAGTATTGATCTAATTGCCACTTGCTTACCCTTCCTTAACATTTTCTGACTTTTAATTGCCTTAGGGATGGTTACAACAAATAAGCAAACAAACACCTTAGCCTTACATAGTAAATTGCTCATAATCCTGTTCTTCCCGACTTTATCTCCATTTTCTCATCATTTTTCCAATCTTCCTGCACCTTACATGTTTTACCACAGTGAATTTCTCCTGCCCTCATCTGAACCAGTTTCATCTCTTACACATTACTTTTGTCACATAAAGATATGTTTAATTACCTAATATATTATACAGGGTGGGGCAAGAGTAGGTTTACAGTTGTTCATATGGAAAACAATACAATAATTAATAAATAATCATACAAGAATACACTTTGTGTTTTGCATACTCACAACTGTAAACCTACTTTTGCCCCACCCTGTACTGAAATTGTTTGCTATTTTGTATATCTCCCTTAACAGATTATGAGATCTGTCAGGATAGGGAATGTAATTTTATCATCTACATATCCCTTCCTATACCCACCAGAGTGCCTAACTCATAATAAATACTTAATAAATCTCACTTTGAATGAATGACTAAATGAATGATTTATTGAATGAAAGAATAAGCCATTGATTCAGGACTGGAAACTGCATATTTTACTTCCAAGTAACACATTGACTTTATGTTTAGTACAACAGTTAGTTAGTTACTGCCTTATATACCATTTCAGTAAAGGACAACGGATCTTATTTTATAATTGGGTGAAATAATTTTGTCTCTTTGATTTTACTTTCTAAATTTTTTGGCTATGGAAGCAATTGTTCCATTGTCTTGAATACATTTCTGCAAAGATACTCAAGTCTAGTCTTTTTAAGGATGTAACTGATAGCTAAATGCATTGCTCTGCACTTGCTCCCACAGGAGCTTGGCCATTTCACAGTCTCATGTTATCTTGCTACAACCTATTCCCATCAGTTTCTCTCTCCACTGACTAGCAGAGCTTAGTGTTATCATTAACTCATGAGCTCCTTCCTGTTAATTTATAAAAGGTTAAAGAAAAATTGTTCCAGTTCAGGTTAAATAACAAAAGTCTTTAATTAACTGACTTCTACTTTTTATTTTGTAAATGTCAACTAGTTTCCAGTATATACAACAGTACTTCTAACCTTTGGGAAAGAGCTTTGCCAAAAATATGTTGAATATTTAACTACATTAAATTCAATGTGTCTTCCTTATATAAGAACACAGTTTCAGCATCAAATATCTCTGCAGTTTGAGCCAAAACTAAAATCCCCTTATAGACATTGAATTGATATGGCATGGTGAGGCTGTAGAATTTAACATATAGATGCCATAGGATACCCAGGAAGTACAATAGAGTATGGTACTTGGATATCTTATTAAGAAATTTAGGTGATAATTTTGTGATAGAGGCAGGACAACCCACTAGGCATGGAGGTGAGCACATAGCAAGCTCTTAATAGATGTTAGTTTTTATAATTATTTTTAATTTAAATTTACCTTTCAGGGAGCTGTAAAAATGAATGCATTACTTTCTATAAACTTCTTACTAATCCTAGAAAACATTAAAGAAAGAGTTTTGCTATTGTTTTGGTTCTTATAAGTACTATATTTCTTTTGGTTACTGGATTGTATTCTACAATAATCTAGATTGTGACTATCAAAACAGTATTTGGTCTCAAAAAATGACTGTTGTGGAAGCCCTGTTTGGTACCTCTTATTTATTTCTACCAGCAACTCAACGTTTTCAGTATGAATTATAAGAATGAAGAGAGTTAAATATTAACTACTATGATTTTTTTTCTTTTTTCCTTTTTTACCTGGTTCTTATTGAGAAGAGAACTGTGTGCATATCCCCCCTTTCCTGAATGAGGAGGATAAATGGAATGATATATTTTCATTCATTGAAATGGCACATTTCCTCCTAGGGATTAAGTTAATTTCCTCTTCAAAATCTCCCTCTTCGCCATCTTATGGTCTTCCCTTAATTTCAGATGCTCATTCACAGAATAGGGCAATATTCTGCATGGAGTAATAAAAATGAAATGTAACGAAGATGGAAAATCAGATCTGACATTTAGGAGACAGTTTTAATAAGCCACAAATTCTCACATCCTAGGACTGCTGCAGAGTTAATAGATTTATTGTATGTCCTGTGGAACCATGCTACAGAAATAACCGGTAAGGAAACAAATGAGCTAAAACAGTTAAGACACCACCTTTGTAGTAATTGATTAAAATTTGGTTCATGGAGTATTATTTATGATCGATGCAAAACAAGGAGCCAAACCAGTTAAGGTCATGAAAGAGAGTGAAAAACTTTACTCCAAAAATCATGTTTACCATTGCTTTCAACTCAAAATAATTATTTTCTGTTCACCTGAATTTTCCACTTCACTCACCCTATTCCTCGAACAGAAATCCTCAGAATGCTTTCTCATTATTAACCTCGCTTTGCTCTCTCTCCCTCCTACCTTGCTTCCCTATCTGCTTTTCTCACTGCACCCTCACACCCAGCGGATATTTTGAACAGCAGCTTTATTTAATTATCAATTTAGCACCTTCTCTTAAGATGGTCATCTGCAGAGAAAACTGTCATCTCCCAGCTCTGCTTTCTTTACCCAAAGGAATCACTTTCACGGATATGCTGCCACCATAGGATGACAAGTGATAATCCTGGTTCTGACCCTTCAAACTCTATCCCCCACCTCTTTCCTTCACTAAGCATGTGGTTCATGTGCATTAGGCTCTGTAAAAAGAAATGCAGTACCTGGGGGGAAATAGCCTCACTGACTCTACAGTGCCCAGGGATTGCCCCAAGTGCTTCAGTCAGGGCTGGTGTCCCTTTTTATTTTTATTTATTTTTATTTGTTTATTTTTTTATCCTCATCCGAGGACACTTTTGCATTCATCTTCAGATAGAGTGAGAGGAAGAGATGAAGAGAGAGAAACATCGATGTGAGAGAGAGACACATCGAGTGGTTGCCACCCACATGACCCCAACCAGGGCGGGGGCAAATTGCAACCGAGGTACGTGCCCTTAGCGGGAACCAAACCCAGGTCTCTCTGGACCGCAGACCAATGCTCTAACTGCTGAGCCAAACTGGCCATGGCAGGGCTGGTGTCCCTTTTTAAAGGGAACAGTGCCAAACAAGAAGGTAACGAGTAGAAGGTGTCCAGGATATTCAGGAGTGTTAAAAAGAGATCAGAAGAGAGTTGGCGGGAAGTAGGGCTCCTCAATGTGGAAATGAGGAGATTTCAGAGAGGTTATGTGTGCTGCTTTTCAACACCTGAAAGGGTTGACATCTATTCTGCATGTCCTTAGAGGTCCAGACCAAATCAGTGGGTGAAGATTATGTGGGGATCGTTGTAACGTAATACAAGGAAGGAAATCCTACTGCAAGAGATTCTGATCTTTCCACTGCCCCACTTCAAGACACGATTAGCACTCATCCGACTGCTTCAGTAACCTCCCATCTGGCCATTCTGCTTCTACATTTCTGCCTCTCTAATCCATCCTCTAAAAAGCAGCCAGAGACTTTGCAAACCTAAATCAGGTGCATTTCCTACTTACACCCATTCTAGTGTCCTCCTAGTATGAAAATATAAAATCCAAATTCCTTCCCATTGCCTACAAGGGCCTACATGATTCAATCCCTTGCCTACCTTTTGCCCTCCTCTTCCCTGTTGCTCCATGCCTTCCAGCTGTATTGGCCATCTCGCTTAACTGGGAACATATGCACCTCCTTCCTAATTTCAGACCTTTGCCTTGGCTGTTGTCCTTGATGGAACACACAGCCCCCACAGGTTCCCACTGCTGAGTCCTTCTTGCCACTCAGCATCAACTCAAACGTGGTCTATTTTATCTACCATGTGATAGCACAGTGGTTAAAGTACAGTCATGGAGACTATCTGCTGTGTGAATTTCTAAATAGAGTCTATTGGGTAACATTGTGCCAGTTATTTAGACTCTTTATTTGAAATATTTTTATATACAAATTGAGGATAGTAACAGTGACCCCACCCCTCCCCATAGTGTGTTCAGCTGAGAAGAGGAAAAGACATACGTATAAGTATTAATACTTAACATGGTGCCTGACATATGGTAAGCTTCCAAATATCAGCTATTAGTGATAGTAGTAGTTTTAATGTTTTTACAGAATGGTACAACTGTCAAGGTCCTTTTATATGAGAATAAGTCAATACCATAGTGAATAAAATAGTGGCCAAGAATTTAAGTATTTTTTTAAAGTTGTTTAGTCCAGATAAAGAAATGTATACCATTTTTCAATGCTATTCTTTCTAACCTTACATGTTTACTTTGACAAGTGATAAGCTTTCTGGATACTTCAGAGAAAAAGAGAAACAAAAGAGAGAGCTTTTGTAAAAGCGTATTTCCATCTTTTAACTCTTACGTAACTCAAGAATTTCTCATTCTAAGAGACCCTAGTGCAAAAATTAGAATTAAAAAATAATTAGAATTTACAGTGATGGTAAATAACTGTATTCATATTGTAAAGTTTCCTAAGTTGTTTTACTTGTGTGCATTGTTTTAGGATATAAAAGGAAAAACATTTACATTGATGTTCAATATAAAAGTGAAATAGATAATTTAAAGATGCCAGTAACTATGTAATCTTCATTATTTAGCAAAATAAAATTACTCTGATGTTCTTATCTGCATTCCTAAGTGCATATAGAAGCCAATATAACAGACACATAATTATGTCTATTTACTGTTACAATTCACTTTAAGTATTAATTCTTCTTAATTCATATGAATAATTAACATTATTTTAAGTTTTTAAAAAGTATTTTTGAGAACTAGCACATTTCTAAAGACTATATACCCTTGATGTATTGTTTTTGAGCATGATTCAATGAGATTGTTTTTCTATTCTTCTTTGTACAGCATATAAAAGAGCCATCCCACAGTTTGTATTTCGTAACTACCTCTCACTCTTGTCAAGGAATACCAAAATTACAGTCTTGTCAAAATATGTTAGCAACTATAGACAATCTTTGGCTATCTATAGTTTTCATGTATATTTATATTCATGTTATTAATATAATGCTCGGTGAGAGGTACATTGGTCTGATCTTGTGTTAGGCAGTTAGACATGAGCAGAGCAAGGACAACGAACCAGGTAGGAAAGGTCACCAGAGTGAAAAGCCCCAGGTGCCTAGAAATGGGCAAAACTGGGAAAACAAGGACCTCACCCCAGGGTACCCTTTCCTGCCCTAGCATATCACTGGTCACGTTGTTGTTTACACCCTCTGCCCTTTTATATGGCTGTTCATGTGGTTCGGACCCTCTCCTGATCTTTCCTCCCCTGGCATGTTGCTAGTCGTGCAGATTCGACCCCTTAGAGTACGGACAAACAAGGGGGCCAGAGAATAGCCCTTAAGCATTAAGCCCCCAGGACAGTGAGGTTCTGACCTACATCAAATAGATCTAGGCCTCAGTTGTGTTTCAGCTCCAGGCCCAGAAAAGCAGCAAAACCAGACAAGTGACTCACACTGACCTCAAGACCAGCTGCATTGACTAATGACCCCCTGCCCTGGCACTGATCAAGCAGTAGAGCCCATGACCCTGAAAGGACACAACTGGAAAGCTAATAAATATTCTATTGGGATAAAAACCCTCAAGATGGAGGACCCAGCGGGATGCTTTCTATGGAGCACACCTGTGGTGCCTTTCCCCACCCCATTCCTTCAGGTGCATTTTCCTTTCCTCTCTCTTCCTCCTAAGCTCCAAGGGCCATTTGTTTGCCTCTGTAATGTGTTTCCTGATCCCATTTCTTCTACAGCTCATTTCTTCTACTTCTGTGACTTTCTAAATAAACTTTCTCTTATAGTTTCAGTCTTGGCTCTGAAGTATTTTTTAGCCAGAACTCAAGTACTGAGGTAGCTGAACCAAGGTCCAGTCTGACTCCAGCAGTCGAACACCTAGTGCTGTTTTGCCACCAACAATCCTATTTAGAAAAGATCTCTTCTTTTAAGAATAGATGATTACTCAATTTATTCTGTACATTGTATTTTTTTTTTTTTAGCATGTTAACTATGATTTCCTTAGCAAGGTAAATTTTCTCTGACTTGTGAGAAAAATAAATTGGAAAATGAACCAAATTAATTTTAATAGGAATTCCAGGAAACATACTTGCAGAAATTTCAAGTGCTCTGTTGGTTAAAAGAAAATGATGTACAGACTGAGTATCTAACTGTTCTAATTTCTCTGTGCATATTTATTATTAATCAATCTGTAAACCTAGTTATTCATTTTCACAAATGGGTGTACATAGTGGTTATTGTTACAGGATCAGGTATTTCATCAAGGGTAGACCTTTAGCACAAAGCAAATACAGTGTGTCTGCCTCTTTCATCCAACTCTTAGCAACTATAGCTTAAGTCAAGTACGTATTTTCCAAAATTTAATAAAACCGCCATCAAAATAGAATGTCAAGGTGCCAACTTTCTCCCGTTTGGCTTTCTGAAGCTTTATTTATTGATTAAGTGGCTTGCATCTCTACAAGGCCACCATTCACTTTTCTAAGGCCTTGACCACAGAGCATTCAATTGCTTGGCTGTTAAATTGTCAGCAGGCGGTGGCTGTTTGAATATAATCTTCTAAAAGTCCAATCTTCTGATATAAGCCATAATAAATCAGTGGGTAGAATCTTAACCCTCTCAGAACTCAACCTAAAGGAAGCTGTTCTTATACTTAAAGAGTCATAACAACACCTGAAATATGCTTCAGGGAAAGCAGAAGATGCCTACATATGGATATTTTAAGCTTTGACTAAGTAGGAGTTTTATGTTAAAGATACTCATAAACCATGCTTTGCATACAAAAGTACAACAGTACCTACCCAATGGTATTCTGCCTGGGAACAATTTTCCTATTAAGAAATATTGCATATGTGATGATCCAACCATATCTGGAAGTTTCTTGTGTATGTGAGGGAGTCTGGCAGTGACACCTTCCACTCTTGGTAGACAGGATGTTCTTGGTGATATGACTCGAGCAGGCTGTTCCCCTGCTCTTTCTTGGGTCCATAGGTGTTGCTCCTTTGTTGTTACATTTCCTTTGGGGTATCTTTATTTTGAAAAGTAGAAGCATTGGGGATATAATTAACTGGGGTTACAGGGCCCATAGGGGCACATATACCCTGATCCCTTGTACTAATGAAGAAGTATGCAGTGTGCACTGACACTTCTTCTAACCTTAGAATCTCAGTGATGTTGCCTCAACTTCTCAAGCCAGGTAATACAAGCTGTAGGAATGGGAAAGAATGGAGAGAACCCAGAGAGAGAGAAACAAACTGTGGCGTATGCACACAAAGCCCTAAGAAGCAACATTTAGACTTTTATCATGATTTAAAAATAATATCTACTATTTACCAAGAAGGCAATTTATCATGGATGAAATATTATAAGAAAAATAGAAATTTGTATGCTAAGCAATGCAAAGGTATACACGTGGCAAAACAAACAAATTCATGGGAGAGGCATAGATTGGGAACAGAGAGAAGTGGCATGATGGCAATGTCATCTAGGATGAATTAAAGTGTTTATTTTTTATATTGATAAATAATAATTATCATTTTCTACCACATTTCAATTAAGAGGTGCAGACTAGAATGATGAAGCAAGGTAAAGCAAGGTCATAGTTACATGCTCTAAATTGGGCGAATAGACACAGATGGCATCAGACACCACTGTCACGTTGCGTATTTGGGACATCTGCATCATTAATCAGGATTCTTTTTCCACTAATGCACTATGAAGAAATAAGACATCTTTCTTCTGAAAGAAGGCTCTATGGATGAATATTAGAATTATCTGTAGACATTCACATGGATTATCTGACACACAACAGGAGAAAAGTAATGGTACATTCAGCCAGCTATAAATCTGTGAGTGCATGTATAAGCATGAAGTTTCATGCCTTGGATATACTCTAACAGTCAGATCATGCAGAAGTAAGGTAGGTCAATATAGGAGTGGGGGTAATTGCAATGATGTATCACACCACATAGCTAACAAGCTGGGAAGGGAGCAGTGGGAACTACTGTGGGCAGCAGCTGCTTTTCTAAAGGACATACACATGACGGTAAGGGAAACGCAGATATCTACGGAGGTACCATGTTGAAGGACAATGTCCAATATTCAAATCTGAGCTCCATAATGCTAACCAATCTTCTTCCAGGGAGGTATATGGGTTAACATTATGGAATATTGTTGTCCTGAAAGTTCCTGGAATATTAATACACATGCAAAAGAAACCCCAACTATTTTAATGACTATCATCATCAATTAGCATAATCAAACAGTCACAGAAAGAGGGCATTCTGAACATTCTGTTAAATTGGTTGAATCTATATCTATCTATCTATATCTATATCTATATCTATATCTATCTATCTATCTATCTATCTATCTATCTATCTATCTATCTATCTATCTATCTGAATATATAGGGGGCCAATGAAACCAGTGAGACTCCTTGATTAAGCTGGAATGAAATCAGTTAGCAAGAGTACAAATAAGAAAACAGAATTGATATGTATTGAATGTATGTTATGTACTAGACATGTTGTCATGCACTTTACATATTCTATCTCATTAAATAATAAAGCCATTTTAACCCTTTATTACTACTCTCAAAACAGTTCTGAAGTATCACCTGATGGCGTGTTCTCTGCCCTTCAAACTGTATTGAAAGTCCCTGGAACTATATTGTCTGTCATTTTGAGCCTACCAAAATAATAATAGTAATAATAATAATAATAATAATATTAATAATAATAAATAAAAAGTCATTTTAATGACTATCATCGTCAATTAGCACTTATCAAATATTCAGAAAAAGGATGCAATTCTGAGTAATCTGTTAAATTGGTTGAATAAATCTGGCAATTTTAAAACTAAATTTTAATGCTTTGCTTTAATTAAGAATATTATATATAATAGTATAAATAATTAGAAATATATTGAAAAGCATAAGGAAGAAAATAAAAGTCATACAGAAGCCATCATCTAAATTTGACCATTATAATATTTGACCAAATTTGACCAATACGTACATATTAGTGCATTTCTTTTTTACCTCTCTCTCTCTCTCTCTCGATATATATATATATATATATATATATATATATATGCACATCTTAGTGTAGTTCAGAGCATATGATATATATAATGCTATATTCTGCTTTTACATTACACTTTACTTTTAAGCAATTTCATATACCATTAAGAACCTCATTAAACATCATTTTAATATTTATATTTATCCATTATATGTGAAAACTATAATTTCTTTACCCATTCATAGGATACTTTTTTCTACTACCTTATTATAAATAACACTGTAGTGAATATCTTCCTTCCTTTTTCATTTGTTCATTTAACAAATTTTTAATATGTTTTTTTGATTGATTTTTTTAGAGAGAGAGGAAGGGAGAGAGAGATAGAAACATTGATGTGTGAGAGAGAACATCGATTGGCTGCCTCCTGCACGCCCCACTACTGGGGATCAAGCCTGCAACCCTGGCATGTGCCCTGGCTGGGAATTGAACCAGGACCTCTCAGTCCATGGAATGACAGCTCAATCCACTGAGCCACACTGGCCAAGCCATTCAACAAATTTTTATCAAATGCCTTTTATGTGTTCAGGCACTGTATGCCAGGCACTGTGCTGGACTTTGATGGTATCAAAGTGAATAAATGATGAAGATAGCCTATAAAAATAAACAATTACAATAAAGTATGATACATTCTACTATAATGTACATATAAATCAATGTTTACATTTCCGATCATTTGTTGACATTATATTATAGAAAGTAGATTATTAGTTCAGTGTGAATAAACATTTTGAAGGCTTACATATGTACTACCTCACTGCCTTCCAGAATGATCCTACCAATTAACAAATATGTTGGCACTGTGTTGACAGTACATTTCTCAATAAACCTATCAACATATTATTAGCATTTCATAAATATTTACTAATTTGATAAGTAAAATTATATTTTATAATTGACTTATTTCTCATTTCCTCATTAGTAAAGTTAAATATATTTTCACAGCCTATCTTTTTTATAACTGTTAGTTCATTATTCTTTAATATTATCCCATTGAAATATTGTTTTTTCTTATCAATACGTAGGTACTTTTTTACAAAGTAATCATCTTTTTGTATAAATTTTAGTAAATATTCATTCTCAGTTTGCAAGCCCTTCAATTTTGTTTTGATAGCTATTGATATCAAAATACACATTACATTTAAATTTTTCAATGCTTATTTTGATATTTTGTGATTTATTTTCACATAGAATTGTATACTCTTTCAAAGAAATTATGTTGAAGTTTATATTTGTGTTTCCCTCTCATATACAATTTTTTTTTTCAGTTATACAAAGAATTTCTTATCTAGGTCGCCAAAAGATACATAAGGCTATTAACTGGCATTGGAATGGGTCGAGGTAGACATCAGGATTGATGGGAGCTCTGGAAAACTACTGGTTCTAGAATCTCCCTCTGGTGGAATCTCAACTATCTCTGGGTACAAATCCCCTCTTAAACTTGGCCTTGTCACAATCCTGCATGGCTCTGACGTACTTCAGTCTCTCTGGTTATACATATTTTTAATATCAGATCCTATTACTAACTGATTGAGGCTCCCCTCATGTTTCTCTATTCAGATTCCAAAGAGCATGGTCCAGTTCATCTTTGTACACCAGATCTCAACCAGGGTTGCTGATCACTACATATATTGGCTGTTCTTGAGTTGGAATCAACTCTGACCACTCAATTGGGACAAATAGGAAAGCAGTGGTAGTGCCAGTGAGTCAAGTTAAAAAAGGTTTGTCTTTGGACTGTCCAGTATCTGTTAGAATGGACTGTGGGTGTTGGACGTCCTGTAATTGACATGGCTGTCAAAAAATAGTTGCAAGTAAGAAGGTAATTAATTGTGCAGTCAGAAGGTTATAGTACTAATCTCAGTTCTGGGTCCTTATACAAATCCCTTAACTTTTTAAAAGTACACTTTGCTCATCTGAAAAGTGTGATGATTGGATAGTCATTAAGGTCCATTCCAATTCCAGAATATCTACAACTCTTTTACATAGTATCTGACCATCTGAGAAAAAAAAAAAAAGTAAAGTAATTCTCTAAATTCTGTAAAGCTGTTCGCTTTGAGGAGTAATCAAGGAGTATGATCATCATTTAGCTGTGAACTGAATGAAACAACATATTTCAGAACATTTAAGTTCTAATATAGTTTAAAGAACTGATATCCAGGAGGAACAAATATGCAGACTTGACAGTCCTTGGTTGATTACAAGGTGGTTTAGTTAATAACGTCATGTGCGCAACCCATTTATTATTTTAGTTATTTCTTTTTTTAAAATCTTCACCTAAAGTTATCAACTTTAGAGAGAGAGAGAGAGAGAGAGAGAGAGAGAGAGAGAGAGAGAGAGAGAGAGAGAAACATTATGTGAGAGAAAAACATTGATTGGCTGCCTCCCATTTTCACTCCAATTGGGGACCAACCTGGGTATATGCCATGACTGGGAATTGAACCTGCATATTTTGGCATATGGGATGATGCTCCAACCAACTGAACCACACTGGCCAGGGCTTTAGTTATTTTTTTTTTAAACTCAATAATAAAACTTGCTAAATTTTGAAGAGAACAATCAGCATAAAATGCTTCTCAGACTACCAAGACTAACACTTAAATACAAAATCAGTAATATCAAAAGTAAGTCTCTTAAGGGAAAGTTTGTTATTTGGGGGTGCTTAATGGTGGTTTTCACAAAAACAACCTCAAGTCTCAGGAACTTAGCAAATAAACATTTATGTCTGGATCATATCAGAGTTTGGCTATTTGATGTGTGACCTGTTGCATGATGATTGAAGGATCCTGGCTCTTTCCATCTATGGCACTTCAGTTTTCTAGGCCTTCTTCACATTTCTCCTTAGCTTTCTTTGCTTTTAGCTGGCAACAAAAAAAGCATGAGAGAGAGGGACTCTTGGCCAGTCCTAGAAGAGGTTTAGAATACTTCCACTCATGTTCTTTCAACAGAACCCAGGACTTGGACCTACCTTTATTGCAAAGGAGTCTGGGAAATGAAGTCATTATATATGCCAGGAAGAGGAAGCATGATTGAGAACATCTAGCCAGTTTTTGCCACAGTGGGTGAAATGTGAAATATATGCTAAAATGAAAAATCAAAGGAGCACACAAAATAGTGTTTCTATCTTATAGCTACACCAATAGTAATGAAATTGTCATAAATGAATTTACTTCCTAGAAATTGAAAATATATTTTCATATAGAAATAAATCTTTTACTAAGACAGTTTGGCATAATTCTTATTAGTCATGGAAAAATGTTAATAAACTTTTCATCAAGTGATTACATTTAGCAGCAGATTTTGGTGAGATTTTTTTCCCCCAAAGTAAATTTTTTTTTCATAAATTCTTTACAGCTGAATTTTAGATCTCAGGTAAATTGATATAATGTGGCTACAGACAACTCTGTCAACGTGTAGGAGGAAGGGTGTTTCAACATCAGTAGAGATGCATGTCATAACAAAGGGCTCAGCAGAACAGTCAACATTTTTACATGATATTGTTTTGTACACAGATGTACACCTTTTTAAACATCTTTTTCATAGTTTCACATAAGAAAACTAAGAATAAACAGTATGTTGTCTTCTAGTTTCATTGATCTTAGTGTCATGACTTATTCCTCAAGGTTGATTTTCTCCCTTCTCCTTCCTACTCATCCTTCACTCACACTCCTGTACAGAGTAAAATATTTTTCTTTATGTCTATTTCCTATTCTACCTTTATACATTTTTTCTTAAGGTATCTAATATACTTCTTAGCACCTTTTTCTTAAGCTATTATTTCTGTTCCCAGGACTGTTGGGACTTGACTAAGAGTTATACTTGCCCAAAAATTCAGAGTATATTTAAAAAATAGGACTTCAATTGATGTTAATTAGATGACCTATACACACTCCCTTATGCACAGAAAAATGATATTGTTGTTTAGAAAGAGGAGTAATTTCTGAACACACTCAGTTTTGTCATGCTGTGCCATGTTAACTGACAAAAGAAACCAGTACTAAAATTCTACTAATTTGAAGTGATTTTGATTTTCTACAGTGTTTTTTTTTTCTGACTGATTGACCAATATATATATTCCAACTTCTATGGTTTACCAGATTCAATTGTTTGGGGCCTGAGGGTAACATTCTTTTTACCTCAAATGCTTGACATAATCCTCTTCTTCAAATGCATAGAAACACTGTCTGTGTCTTTTTCCTTTCAGGCACAACCCGTGCCTTGTCAGAGAAGCAGAATATAAAGCTGATTCTCCATCTTCTTGGTTAAAACCAATTTATCAATTGTCTTTATTTTGTCATAATAAACCATCAATTCCAAAAAGTGTTGAAATTAAAATATTTTTAAAGAATCATGGTTGTTATGGATACTGCTAAGTACTCTGCAAAATGGAATGCTGCCTTATTGTGAGATCTAATATTTATCAAACCTTACCCCTAGTATGACCCCTGGTAGGAAACAATATTTTGAAATTTGCATTTCAGTCTGAGTTCCACAATATTGAATAGTATCACCAGATAACAGTTCCTAATGGAGTTATGAATTGAACTTCTGGTGAAGGAGAGTATCAGTACAAATTTACTAAGTTTTGTGATACCAATAAATAAAACCACCAGTTCATCCCCTCTTATGTTGAAAATCATTAATGTAATCATTTTTTACAGTTGATCTACACTAACTGAATACCTACTAAGTACAAAGCATTGTTTATCTTGCCTATAAAAAGAGAACAGGTAACAACACACACATCCCTACTATATTTATTTAGATAATGTACATAAACCAGCATGGACAGCCATATGATGGAATGCTAATTAACCATTAAATGATTTTGCAGATTGATACTTGCTAATGTGGGAAATATACACCATATGTTTTTAAGTGAAAAACAAACAGGCTCCAATTAATATACAAAACATAATTTTAAAAGAAAATACATGATTTAAAGATACACTGGGAAGACATATATCAAACGTTTATAATTATTATCCCTTGTCGATGGTATTATAGGCAATTACTTCTCTGTGGTTTTCTGTAATTTCATGATTTATGTTTTAAACATGTCACATGTGTGCAATAAGAGGAAATGATAAATATAATTAGAGAACATAATATAGTCTTGGAAATGCCATGAATATAAATAAGTATAATAATGTAAAGAGCTACAAAGCCATGCACTTGTTTATTCTGCAATTTTATTTAATATTCACTGTTTCAGACTTTGGTTAAGTACTGAGGATGCAGCCTCCACCCTCAAGGAGCCTGTTGATTTGCAGCCAAGTGTCAGGGCAATTCAGAGAAAGGACAGGCTATTTTGGTTGCTATCCAGACAGCAGGTTCTTATGATACCAGAGAACCTTGACAGTCATTATTCACATGAGAACTTTATCTCCTTGTAAATAACATCAAAGAAGCATCTGAAAAGAATCACAGCTGCAAGAAAAAACCCAATTTGGAAATTTTTAAAGTGAGGATTAGAGTAATTGCAAGCCCATTTTTCTATTTCATAAATAAAACATTTGAAAAGGAAAAAGAGTTTTGAAATAATACTATCGCAAACGTGTTGTTAATAATATAAAGTTATAGTTTTAAATATCACATTTCTCCTACACTCCAATGTGGTATAGCTTCTTGGATATAGACTATTATAGGCCATGCCCCCATGTTTCCAATTGCATTGGAAGCTAAGAGGACTTCCTATGTTAGAGGCACTGTTTCAGGTCAAGAAGGCAGTGACAGCTGGATCGGTGTTAGTCATCATTGCCCCTCCTGTGGTGTAGACCATAAGAACACTTCTGTGGTGGCCACTGGCAGGCTGGGAATGAGAATGAAGGCCTGCCCACTCTATACCCTTGGTGCAATAGTAAAATACTGGTTTGGAATTTCTAAGCTTTAAAACAACTGGTTTTCACAGAAGAATAAGAGGTAATATTTTGTATATTAGCTCCTCTTTATTATCCAAATCTAGTTCATTATTCAGGGGGTGGGAGTTTATTTGTTTAAAATTAATCCATAATTTTAAATGTTTCTTGCACACCTAGAAACTTTCTGTACTGCTCAAAATAGATTTCTGTATGCCTGCTATGGAGAAGGTTTTTAAATGATACAATTAAGACATCAAATAAAGTGATTTAAAATTACAAGATGGCCTAACTTGAAAAGAATATTAGCCCATCCACCTGGGATGCTCACTTACCCAGGTTAGAACCATGGCTTAGATGATTTTTAAATTCAATAATTTACTAAAATGAATATCATTTATTTGGTGTTTTTTTTAAATTGCAAAGCAGTTTTGATCTGGTAGGCATCTTTATGTCTTGTTGTCTTGCACAGTAACATGTTCTGAATTTACTCTTTTGATTCAGATGTTAATCAATTTAGTTTCCAAGTGCAAATGGTCTATTTGCCTAACATGCAGGTCAGCAAATTTCTGTCAAAGCACATGGGGCTCATACAAACTGCTAAGTGTTACAGTATGAATAAGGAGGTGATTACTTGATTTTATACTAAACATCCTATAATTGGACTATTTCTCTATGTTTTATAAGGTCTACAATTAACCAGCCAATAAGGGTGTGTTAACAAGAACTTCATAGACGGAGGTAGTCTTCAGAGGAGATGGTGTAATATGGCTGGAGATAGAAAGAAAAAGACTTGCAAAATTATACCATACGCTACATGTCTCCAATAGCAAAACAGAAAAGTACAACGAAGAATACACTGCCACATTTGACAGTAGCTGGTAAAATCTTAGAGTTCAGACGGACTTGGTGTGAGGAGACATTTATGGATAACCGGGTGTGAGGGGGGCCTGTTTGCATTACAGAGCTCCAAATGAGAGAAGCCACAGACCCTGATTCTTAATATCTTTGGGATTTACCTAGAGTGTTGAGTCAGGCCTGATATTTTCAGGCTGCTCAAAATATTTCTGCCCTAATTTCTTCCGGCCTTTAGCTAACTCTAGCCAAAAATCAAAGTAGAAAAAGAATCTGATTGGGCATTTTCCTATCAGCATGATGACAAACAAATGTTCTGACAAAGCACTCTTTTCAGCCTGCTAGAATGTTATAGTATACAGTACTGTGGTCCATTTTAGGTGATGCTTACTGTGCATGTGTGTGTGAGTATGTGTGAGTGAAAATGAGCGTGTGTGTATGTATGTTGTGAAATAGAGATTATATATATATTGATATATAGTCTCTATATAGAAAATATACATAGAGACTATATATATATATATTGAGAGAGAGAGAGAAAGAAGGTCAAACTGCAAAGCCTGATATGGGCGAGGACAAGGATTAGATTCCTATATTTAAGAATTAGCAGAATAACTGTCATTTGTGTGGGGTTCTAGGAAGGTTTTCCTGCAAAGTCAAATGCTATTCCTAATTTTTCAGGTTCTGAAAATTCCTATTTTAGGGATTTATTTCTCAGACCTAAAATTTTGTCTTTTATTCTAGCAATTTCACACCTCAATGTGAAGTAATTTGCTGTAACTTTTTCTGCTTTGCACATTCAGTTAATTCTCGTGGAACACTTTCCCCCTACACTTATCTTCCACACCTAATGGTTCAAGACCTGGTTCAAGTGTCTTTTCCAATTCAAAATCTTCCCTGAACCTTCTAAGTGAATTTGGTAAATATTTTTTCTCTAAGTCATGTTTATACATAGCACCTCACTTTAATTATTGTATTCATTACATTGCATTGCATTTATTGTGTATCTTTCTCCCCATTAGACTATGAGTTATTAAGGGTATACTCTATGCTTTATATGTTTTAATAATTCTAGCATCTGGCACTTGAGTCTTACAAATTCTCCACTAAATGAATACATGATTAAGTGAATTTGTGTTGTCAGAGAAGGGGAACACTTCAAGCACCAAGGGAGCATTCAGAGGAAGAGAGGTGAAGGAGAAAGATACTGCTGTGCACACTGAGTGAATTTCACTTACTTCACAATTTCATTTGGGCTGAGCCTTTGTGTCAGTTACCACCTGGGCTGAGCTCTGTGTACTTAAAGTCAGGCCCTTGATTTGTAACCCGGGCTGCTATTTGCAAAACCCTTAGGAGATTCTGACTCTTAGAGTCTGCTGAAAGCCTTTTCTTAAGAGCTTTTCTGCTTGTTGCAACCACCTATTATGATCTGTCTTTTGTGGTAATTTCCCAGAAGTCTTCACCAAATTGTTTGTACAATTAATCCTTAAAGAATTTCTTCTTCGGTGGCCAAATAGATGCTTCAAAGTATTGAGGAGGTAAAAGAAATAATGTTGCATGGAAGAGGAGGAAACAAACCTCAATTTAAACATGTAGACTTGTGAATGGGAGAGATAATTCACAACAGTTCTTTAAGTTAATGATGGTCAATGTCAACAACTTGGCCACGGCATTGGGACTATCAAGGTAATAGTTTTAAGTTGATTTAAAAATGGGTATTTATAAACATATAGAGATAAATCTGATTTAAAAGAATTTTTTTTCTACAGGAATACTTTATCTGTAATTAAAAATCTGCCTCTGAGAGAGAGAAGCAATTTTCAACCTGTTTAAATACACTTTATAAGGCATTCTGGAGAGCTAGAAAACAGTTCAAGGTCAGTGTTAGGGCCTTCTTTCCCTCTCAAAGAAGATACTGCCAAACCATGGGCTACTTCACAGAACTTGTGTGAACTAAAGATGCTGGAAAGCTCCTACTTATTCACCAGACGCATTGCTTAAGCCTTTTACCCATTTCTTGCCTAAATGTGTAATATTGAGGGATTTTGTTATATTAATTTTGACTTTTTAACTTTCAATATTGACAACGTTGTTGCTCCAGCAAGATAGAAAGTTCTCTTAGCAGTCTGGGATCATGGCATACACTTTGCCCAGTGCAGTGGTAGGTTCGAATCCCGTGGAACTGGGCTAGTCCGTGTTAGATAGCCAAAAAACGCAGTGTGGGAGAGGGCAATGCAGCAGCCGACTTGATCTCTGTGACAAGGGTAAAATAAAATAATTGGAAAAGCTCTTCCAGTTTCTGACAAATTAGTGGCAATTTCTGGCTCCTTCCCCTGGATATAATTCTGTAGATTATAATTAGGACTCAGTTGTGTGACAGAAGTGATGGTATAGTTGATTCCGAGAAACTAAAATTAAAAGGCTGAGAATTCTTAGGAAGACATAAGCTGATTGGTCTTCGGATATGGAAAGAAAGAATAACCTAGATATAAAAAGAGCTGGTATAAGGACAACAGAAGTTTGGAGAGGGGCTTTTCATTGGTAGTTTCTGCTTTTTCCTCCATGGCCCTGTATGGGTTATTGCCCGCAGTAAGGAAAAGAAAGCAGTAACACCAGCCCAGCACAAAGAACAGATGGTGGGAAAAGAGCAGAATGGCACTTTTGCCTAGTTGGGGTGGGGGGCAGATAACAACAGTTTCTCAGACACTGTGGCTGGCTCCTGAGAATTCCCTTTTCCTGCAAAACCCCACTGAAACCACAGAGAAGGAAAAGAGGGTCCCCAAAGGGTAGGGTTGCTTCTTGTGGGGAGGGTACACAGCGAGATTTCAAAGTTAGAAAATCTCAAGCGGTGCCTCCCCCTACCCTATCCTAGGTAAAGGATAATTAGTGGGCCAGAAACGGAAAATAATTATAAACAAAACCTTTAACTAAGGCAAGAATAATCAATATTCTCAAAGAGATATAAGAGAATCTTAGAAAAGTTAAGCAGAAAAATAAGCTTTACAGAAAAATATATTGAAGTAAACAACTCACTAGATGAATTAATATATGGGAATGAATACAAGTGGGTAACAAATTAGTGAGTTCCAAGATGAGGTTGAGTAATTCAGAACAGTTATCAGGAAGGGTTAAAGAAAACAAAGAGTAAAACAAAAGTTTAGAGATATAATGGAAGTGCAGATGTTACCTCCACACTGAAGGTTTCCCAGGAATATGGAAGGAAGGAAATAGAGTTTCTAAAAATTAAAGAAAGATAAACATTAAGAATTTTCATAGTGCCAAACCTTATACACCATTAAATAACAACGTATTAAAATGAATTTTAAAACATCAAAAAACTTTTCTTAAAGCTCCCTAATAGACAGAGCAGATTAGTTTAAGAGAACAAAAAACAAGGATCAACAACATACTTCTCAATGTTAATCTTATATTCAAAATACCTCTAACATTGTATTTTGCATGTAAACAGATTAACATTGTTAAAGAGTTGGCATAAAATAACTTTAAATCAAGAACATTATAATCAAAACAGTAATTTAAATGTGAAAGAAGTATACTTATATATTCTTCCCGAAACCAGAACTTAGAAGTTTTATCAAGCAAATGGCTCTTTAGGAAACATTTTCAGAAGTACACTAGTAAGTTATCAAATAAAGCTAGATGATCTAAAAAATATATGTACTGTAAAGGTGAGGGAATAACTTAGTAAGTTTTCTTGTTACTAAAACAAACCTGAATTCCATAAAAATATCCACAAACCTCAGAGTTAAAATGTAGAAAAAAACAAATGTGGTGGTAGAAGTGGGGGGAGTGAGAGAAAAGAGAGTTCAGAGGATATGGATATTGAGAAGCATAAGAAATAGGTAGAAAGGAAAAATAACAATGCAGATATATATTGTTTTATTGGTAACCAAAAAAAGGAAGTAAAATACAACATTAACTTTCATATAAGAGGAAAACATTTGATATTTCCGATGAAAGGTATGAAAGGAGAATTAAGGTAATTATAGAAAACATGTAATAGAAAAAAATCAAATATGAAGGTAGAAACGAGTGCTCACAACAATTGTAATAAATATAAATGTGCAAAATTCACTGACAAAACAGAGACCCAAGTTACTGTGAAGTGTGACTCACACCCGAGCTCCCCTGCAGGATCAGGCCGAAGCTATGCTCTGCAGGTGTCTGTGTGAGATCACACTCTTGCTTGGCTTTCTTCTTAATAGAAAAGACCGACAATAAAATGTTGGTGAGGGTGTGAAGAAACTGAAACCCTCATACATTACTGGTGGTAATGTTAACTGGTGCAGCTACATTGGAAAATAGTTTGGTAGTTCCGCAGACTGCTAAATATAGAGTTACCCTTTGATCTTCAAATTCTACTCAAGTATATGCTGAAAAAAATATTTATATATGTCTACATCAAAACTTGTACACAGATGTTCATAACAGCATTATTCATAATAGCCAAAAAGTGAAACAACCCCAATTTCCAACAACTGGTGAATAAACAAAATGTCACTTATCTATATATCTATAGAATGGAGTATTACTAGGCAATAAAAAGGAATGGAGTACTGACATGTGCTACAACATGAATGGACCTCAAATCAGTATGTTATGTAAAGGAAGCCAGTCATAAAAGATCACATAGTATATAATTCCATTTATATGAAATGTTTAGACTAGGCCATTCTGTAAAGACAGAAGGCAGATTAGTGGTTGTCCAGGGATGGGGTTTGGGGAGGTTGGGTGAAGGCAAATTGGAAGTGAATGCTAATGGTTACAGAATTCTTTTTGAAGTAATGAAAATGTTCTAAAATTAGATTATAGTGATAGTTGCACAACTCAGTACATGTATTAAACAGCATTGAATTTTAAATGAGTGAATATTATAGTATATGTTATTTTATACTAATATTAAATTACATGTCATTAAGCTGTTTAAAGGGAATGTACCCTATTAATGAACATCACAGAAAATGTACTCCTTAGGTCCAAGTAGAAAGGCTTTTATTATTCTGGAATTTTTCCTAAGGCTGTTCTCTGTTTGGGCAATATAGTGAGGGACTTTAATACTCTAGTTTAGGAACATAGACTAAACTGTGGATCTGTGTTTTTGCCAGACTGTTCTATAAGTCTATCTCCATTCTCAGAAGAGTGAAACAAAGGCAATAGAACCAAACAGATTTTAAGGATGCAAGCTTCATATCTATCATTGTATATTTACAGTTTGTTGACATGATGGTCATTATTGAATGGACTTTCTTCTGTACTTAAATTTTATTTCTGCTTTTATTCTGAGATTATGGATAAAAATTAATATTTTCCAACTTTAAAAAAATTTTAACCAATGTGGTAGGTTCTATTTATTTTCCAATTGTTGACCTTCAGTATTATTTTATATTGCTTTCAAATGTACAGCGTAGTGGTTAGACAATTATATAATTTACAAAGTGATCCCTCAGTAATTCTAGTACCCACCTGGCATCATACATAGTTATTACAATATGATTGGCTGTATTCCTTATGCTGTACTTTACATTCCCATGACTATTTTGTAACTTCCAATTTATACTTATTAATTCCTTCACCTTTTCATTCAGCCCTTTGACACCCCACATCCATCTGGCAACCCTCAGTTTGTTCTCTGTATCTATGAGTCTGTTTCTGTTTTATTTGTTCTTTAGATGTAATTGTTTAGATTTAAAATATAATAAAATCACGTGGTGTTTGTCTTTCTCTTTCTAACTTATTTTACTTAGCATAATGACCTTTAGGTCCAACCATGTTGTCACAAATAATAAGATTTTATTCTTTTTTATGGCTGAGTAATATTCCATTGTATATATGTACCACTACTTTTTTATTCACTGTGTATTGATGGGAACTTGGGTGGCTTCCGTATCTTGACTATTGTAAATAATGCTGCAAATTGGGGTATATATATCTTTTCAAATTAGTGTTTTGTATTTTTTGGATATGCACCCAGAAGTGGAATTGATAGGTTTATCTGGTAGTTCTATTTTTAACTTTTTGAGATCCCTCCACACTTTTTTCCATAGTGGCTGCACTAATCTGCATTCCCACCAATAGTGCAAGAGGGTTCCCTTTTCTCCACATCCTCGCCAACACTTGTTGTTTGTTGATTTATTGATGGTAGCCATTCTGGCAGGTGTAAGGTGATATTTCATTGTGGTTTTAATTTGCATATCTCTGATGATTAGTGACATTGAACATCTTTTCATATGTCTATTGGCCATTTGTATTTCCTCTTCGGAGACTTGTCAATCAAGTCCTTTGCCCACTTTTTAATTGGATTGTTTGCCATCTTGACTCTTAAAGGTAAATTGGCCTGCAATGATTTAAGTTTTATGTCTGAAGTCAGTGCATTGGTCAATCTGGCTTGGATGTTTATTGCTAGACAACAGAAAACAGATGATAAGATTGTGTTAAACTCATTCATGCTAATATGATTGACTTTAATGATTAAAGTAATATTCTTTGACAGGGCACCAAATTCCTGCTTTTAATTATAAACTAAGAAGATGGGATTATATTGGATAGTCTTTTTATTTATCTTTCTAAATACAAAGAATTTTAAAAATTATTCTGAACAACTAGGATTTAGAATTGCTTGCAGCTTAAATTCCATGGCACTCAGATTCTTGAAACAGGACCACTATCCTAGTTGTTATGGACTGAATGTTTGTGTACCCCCAATATTTAAATCTTGAAATCCTAACCCCAACATAATGATATTTGGAAGTGGGGCTTTGGGAGGAAAATGAGGGTGGAATCCTGGTGAATTAGATTAGCGCCCTTATCAAAGAGAACCCAGAGAACTTTTTAGTCCTCTTTTAGCAATGTGAAGATACAAGAAGTAAGCAGTCTGCAACAGGAAAAGGATCTCACCAGAATATGACCATGCTGGTGCCCTGATCTTAGACCTACAATCTCCAGAACAACGAGAAATACATTTCTACCACTGATAAGCCACCCAGCCTGTGGTACACAGACAGCCTGTTATAATAGCCTGAATTAATTAGAACACCAGTCAGTTCCCTTGTACAAAAAACAAACAAGCAAACTAACAAACTAAAACAAACAACAATTATTTGTTCAGATATAAGCTAAATGACATCTACTTCAGGACAAATAACATAAAACCCCTTTGTTTTTGAAGAGAAATTATACTTTTGGTTCATTTATTGCAAAAGATTATTAAAAGAAGCTTCTTTTGTCCCAACTGCATTTGATTGTCTCACAATATAAAAAATGTTTGTTATAAAATATTCAGGAAATAAAGCACTCAAAAGCAAGATTCAGATTCAGAGGCAAATAGGAGACTGTCTTCATAGCTAGCTGAAATTTTAAAGTGCTACATGTCAGGGTGTGACTCAATAGAATAATACAGCACATAGTAAATCACAGCCCAGGTCATGAGTTGTTTATATTACCTCTGGTCTTGAACTGGCAGTACCCCAAAGCAAATACAAGCTCTCCTTAGAGGAAAGTACGATTAATGTAGTTCTCAAAACACTTCCCAAATAATTTTCAAATACTATGTCTAGCATGTAGTAAAAAATATCCAGACATCAAGGGAAATAGAAGCTATAATTAAAAGTCATCCAAAAAAAAAAAAAGAGAGAGAGAGAGAAAGAGAGAGAGGGAAAGAGAGAGAGATCTTATAATAGCAAATGCCAGTGAATTACAAGAACAACATTGAAGCTTATTACCCACTTGTGAATAATGAAAATAAAGAGTGACTAAAGTTGTTATGGATTCAGGACCATATTCAGGGGCAGGCTAGAAGAAATACCACTAATTTTTCATATATAGCTTCAAAAAATAAGAAAAATAATTTTTTATTTTTTTCTTTGTCTAAGAAGAAGGACTGATGATTTGAACTAAGTAAAAAGGGGATAGAAAACTTGCTACCTTTTGCCATTTGATCAGGTTCTCCTGTCCTGAAGGGAAGAAGAATGCTTTTCCTTTGGGTTTTATCATTGTGAATGAATGACTTGATGAGGCAAATGTTGTTTTAAACAAAGTAAAATTGAACTTATATGGGGTATTAGTTGTAACCAGTATATACATGAGAAAGATTTTATTAATTTTCTTCAAGGGTTAATTGAGATTTAGGCTAAGGAAGAGTCACATATAGGTTCAAAGCCCACAAGGTGATGAAAGTAATAGACAATGATCCTTGTCAAAAAGTTCAAGAACTCCTCATAGATGTAATAGAGACAATGCAAAAGATTAACAGTATTTGTATAGGTGAAAGTATCTCCTCTCTTTCAGTGGTTTCTAGTATTGTTATTACCTAGGATTCTTTTTATTATTAATACCCATGACTTTGGTTACTAAAAATATTTTACTCCTGAAATTGTATTTAAGAACTAACCTACTTCTCTTTTCCATAATCAAAGGAATATATAATTGAACATCACATCAGCAAAAAATAACCAGTAGACCATAGATTTGATGTAAGTGAAAATAAAAGTTAATATTCTATTTTTTAATTCATTTACTTTTTGTATTCATTCTCCTATTCATTCTCTAATTCATTAATTGCTGTGTGCTTTTCATGTATCAGAAACTGGGCCTGTGACTCTTTACTGTGGTTAAATATAAGGTTGCTAAAAGCTTTTTGGCATATTAAAAATAGGTCAAGACTTCCCTACAACAAACTCTGTAGACTGCAATTTTTGGAAGGCCTAATACTTTATACAGAAAAATTGATGTCTAGAGAGGTTAAATGATTTGCCCCAGTTTGTATAGGTAATTCACGGTTGCATTACCTCTAGGTACAAAATTAATTATAAAATATTAATATTTAAAAAAATGAAAGATGACTTATTTTTCAGTTTCTCTCTTAGGATCTGTCATTACACATGGCTAAATAATTGTTGCAGAATAATTTGTATCATAACTTTCAATTGTACCCATCAACAAAAACTTTTCTCTCCAAACTCTAATCAGAGAAACATACTTCTGGGTCTCAGTCAATTGTACTTGCTTGTAAGTGGCCTTTGACTAATTACTGGAATTGGAAAGTATGGTCAGGTAAGTTTGTCATCAAGCATATAGACCAGTGATTTTCAACTTTTTTCATTTCATGGCACACATAAGCTAATTACTAAAATTCTGTGGCACACCAAAAATATATGTTTTGCGATCTGACAGAAAGAAATAGGTATAATTTTGATTCATTCACACTGACGACTATTGTGTTGGGTGTCACCACTTTTTAATTTGACAATCTAAGGGAAAAGAGGTAATGCTCCTGACTAAATCATCAGGTGTTGCATGTTTTAAAAATTCTTGTGGCACACTGGTTAAAAATCGCTGATATAGACAATAGTCCAAGATAGTTTGACAAAATGCTGGAGCACCTAACCTGTGGCAATAGATCAAGACAACTGCTGCATAGCCGGTACTAAACAAGGAAAAAAGTGACAAAACGGAGTCTTTTTTTATCACCTGTTCAACCACCACCCTGCATCAAGTCTGCTTAAATTTTAAAATCAGATAAAATCAAGAGTATTTCACCTCCCTGAAGGTAGATAACATCTTAAACATTCAGTCTCTACACTATTAATAGAAGCTGCTTCTTCATTACTTATTTATCCCAGGATGCACTTACAAATATGAACTATCATTATTTGAGTTTGTTATAGCATTAGCTTTAAAATTTTATAAACTACCGAACAGACGACAAACGGGAAGTTAAAGGGGATTATTGTTCTAAGAAAAGTATATAAGTAGGAAATACCCTTTGTAAAACAGAAAAACTAAAGACTATTTAAATTTACTAAATTTTTTTGATAAAAATATTTTTTCAAGGTTTCAAAATATTAATATTGCCTTAATGACTGAAATGTGTTTAAAAAATCCTAAACCAGAAAATTTGTTTCATTTTTGTCTTTGCAAAAATGGTCAACTGACTTTTATTTTGCTATGTTCCCATTTTTAGAAATACACTCTACATGCTTCAAAAAGGAATTTATCTGTGGTTTTCTAATTGAGTATATATAGATACTAGAATCCTTTTTTTCATAAGAAACATTATTTTAATGAACACATTAGAGGTCACAACAAGTAATATTTTTATTGGGAAAAGTTTTAAAGAAACTGTTATTCTAAATTTAGTTTTGACCACCAAGAAAACGTCTTCAGTGATGTGACAGTAAAAGAAATCTTGGGAAAAAATATAAGAATTGGAAAAATTAACAAAAAAGGACCTTTACAGTTTTAATTAATTTAATAATTTTAAATATCAAGTAAGCACCCCTTCGGTGACAAACACTATGAAAATCTGCAGAAAAATGTAAGGTGTTTTCCTTCTAACTTCTTATAGTTAAATGGGGAATGCAGAGATGGTAACAGGCAATTACAGCATAGTGTGCTAAATTCCACAGACGGCTGTTAGGAGGTATCATAGGACATAGGAGAGGTACCTAATTTAGGTTTGGAGGATCAATGAAGGCTTCTCAAAGAGATTATCTCTAAGACCCGATGGATGAATAAAAGTTAGATAACAAAATGTTTGAGAACAAGAAGAGTATTCCCAGTGGAGAGGACTTATGTGAAGGCTAGAAGCCATAATGATGAATATATAATAGATCTCCCCACTGCTTAGAAAATATGGTGAGATGCTAGCAAATACAGACAGAAGGCAAAATCATTCCACTCCTATTTTGCATCTGTCCTTGCCACTATGAAAAAGTTATTATCAAAATAGAATGGATAAAAAAACACCATTAAGAGTGAATCGAAGTCCCAGAATATATAAAAAGAAGAGATTATAAAAAGCCACCCAGACATTTTAAATGAATTCTAGTTTGCAGCCATAGACAAATTACATCCCAACGTGTTGAAAGGACTTACAGATGTAATCACAGAATGATTGGCAGTAATCTACAGAAATCATAGAGAAAAGAACTGGTGCCAGGAGATGTGATCTGAGCAAATATCACCCCAATTCTCTCACATGGTAAAAAGGCAGATGCTAGGAACTATTAAATCAGCAATGTTAATCTTTAATAGCATTCTAGAATGGATTGCTCTAACAAGGAATTGAGACTACTTTGAAAATAATGAAACTACCTGTAAGATCCAGTCTGAGATCAATAAAAACATTCCTGCCAAATTAGCCTGATTTTGTTTTTTATAGGGGGAGTAGCCTGAGAGATCTGTGGAGGTTAGGAGGTTATAATATTGGTATATAGGTAAGGATTTTGATGAAATCACTCAGAATGTCCTCATGGACTGAGGTAGATATGCTTGGATGGTAGCAGGGGTCGGAGGATGTGTAGTTGGTTGAACCACTGTGTGTAATTGGTGATTTGATGTGAGCTCCTTAGGGAGGTTTCTCATGGTATGTCCATGGCTTTGTTCTTGCCCTTGTCTTGGTCATGTTTTAAAATTGAATCTGGGTGAAGAGACACCAGTCTGGAAAGAGTAAGCTAACATATTAGTAGAATTTAAAAATGTCTTAGCAGATAGAACAATGCATAAAAATCAGGACTTCGAGATTTAGCAACAGAAATGCATGTAAAGTGTTAGCTTTTAAAATCGGTTACCTAAGAGCTTTTTAAAGTTCATCTTTAAGCAATAAAAAACAAAATAAAAACACATTTAAGTCCTTTGTTAACCACAAAGTTTAAAAGTTGCACCTGCTTAAAAAACGTGACTTCAAACTAAAACTGTGTTAATTGTGGAGCAGTGTCCAAAATGAGGGAAGAGCAAGAGGACTGATTCTTAGTATTTCACTGAACTTGGGCTCTAGTCAGACCCAACCCGAGTATCACAGAGAGTTATAGATGCATGGTGGACAGAATACATGGTTATTCCCTCAGTGTTCATGCCACCTGCCCTGTTGATTGATACCAGCAATAAGGTTTGAGTGGACTTGACCTCATCACAGTTTCAAGAGTAGGCTATGCCCAGCCAAGACCAATCAGGAAAATTCCATCTTCCTTTGCTCTGTAATTGATTCAATTAATCCAGGCCTAAGCTTATCAGTGTGTGGCATTCCCCTGGTTTTAGAGATTGGTTTGGGGGCGACCAATTGATGTAAATCTCTGTGTTTTCTTTTTCCCAGCAGTTAATGGGAAGCAACCTGCCCCTCCTGCTGAATGAGGCATCATGCAGCACTAATTGCTGCTGGCGGGCATTCGGCAACTATGAGGGAAGTCAGCCTGAGGAGAAAGTTAACGCAGAGATAAAGGCAGAGAACAGCAAATCAAAGGAAAATAGACTGACCAAACTATGCCGAAATTGACCTGAGGTTGGAGTTTTTAGTTATTCTTTAAGCGAAATTGAGTTTTATTTTTTATCACCTCTAACTGAAAGCATTCTGACAGATCCAAGGACAACATTCTAAGGAGATTATTGTCCAAACAGAGGGAGGCCATACCTTAAGAAGTTTGGAAGAACTCAGGAAGAAGGAAGCTCAAGGGTCATATGGGTTGTTTAGAAACATCTGCCTCAAGGAAGAGAGAGTGGATTGTTGTTATTGTCTGTGCATTCAGGGCTAGGACTGTTGCTACAGAATCATGGGAAGGGAAATTTTGACTCAATATAAGACACTGAGAATTACTCTTTCAAAGAACATTTCTAATTTTCAGAGGCATTCCATTGTAGAAAGAGTTGCTTGCCAATTACTGGAAGTGCTAAAGCAAAGAATAATGAACCATCTGTAAGTTCTATTTAGCCACAGGATTTGATGGTATTTTGCCATTCCTCACTATTTAAATGGAGATAAGGTAGTTACTAACTAGATTGACAGAGATTGATTCCCACCTTGGCTTCTCTGTGTGACCTGGTCTATATTTTCTCTGGTCTGTATCCACATCTGAATTGTGAATGGGATAAAAGAAATGGTTTCTTAAACTGTTTCCAGCTCTAAAAAGTGTTGCCACCCAGAGAAAATTTCTGGAATTATGGCAGCGATTTTAAGGTGTTGGGTCTGCTCCCTCTCAAGATAATAGTAAAATCTAAAAATGGTAAATTAGAATATCAGCTTCCCATTAATCCCATTACTTATCAAAGTTAGAACGGGGGATTGCCCTGGGAAATGCCACTTAAGATTTAATTCCTAATAATATTATGAACATATTTCAGAAATGGAATCTTCTATTGAATGAATTATCAAAAATTCAATCAATTTACAAGAACGTATTTAGCACCTGTATCCCCAAGCCTGTGCTAGAAACTATGGTAGAGAAGAGCTTACTTGTCTGGCTTCGTCTAAGATGCAAAGTAAATCATAATCTTTCAGTGCAGTGCATTCTCTGTTATCCAGAGGCCACGTAATATCTGCCTCAGATTTTGCTCTTAGTACTGAATCCAGGATATTGCTAAGATTCTCAATATGGAAAGAAAAAGAGAAGATAAAAATGTATCATTATAAAATTTTATTAGACTATTTTGAGAGTTGCAGAATTTTTTTAATAAAAAGCTATTTTATTTTATTTTATTTATATATTTTATTAATTAATTTGTGTTTACAGATGTTTCTCCTTTTCCCCCCACAGACACCCTCCTCCCTATCCTGTCCCCCTCCACAAGAATTGTTGTCTATGTCCATTGATTATGTGTACATGCATATAAGTTCTTTGGTTCATCTCATCCATACTCCCCACCCCCCTCTTCTGAGGTTTGTCAGTCTGAACTGTACTCTTTCTATGTCTCTGGGTCTGTTTTGTTCATCAGCTTTTTTTGTTCATTATATTCCACAAATAAGTGAGATCATGTGATATTTGTCTTTCTCTGATTGGCTTATTTCGCTTAGCATGATACTGTCCAGGTCCCTCCATGTTGTCTCAAAGGATAAGAGATCTTTCTTCCTTACAGCTGCATAGTATTCCATTGTGTGTATGTACCACAGCTTTTTTATCCACTCATCTATTGATGGACACTTGGGCTGTTTCCAGATCTTAGCAATTGTAAATACTGCTGCTATGAACATAGGGGTACATATATTCTTTCTGATTGGTGTTTCAGGCTTCTTAGGATATATTCCTAGAAGTGGGATCACTGGGTCAAATGGCAGTCCAATTTTTAATTTTTTGAGGAAACACCATATTGTTTTCCATAGTGGCTGCACCGGTCTGCATTCCCACCAGCAGTATACTAGAGTCCCCTTTTCTCCACACCCTCGTCAGCACTTGTTGTTTGATGAATTGTTGATGGCAGCCATTCTGGCAGGTCCGAGATGATACCTCATAGTCAGTTTAATTTACATATTTCTTATGATTAGAGACCTTGAGCATTTTTTCATATGTCTCTTGGCCATTTGTATGTCCTGTTTGGAGAGGTGTCTATTTAGGTCCTCTGCCCATTTTTTAATTGAGTTCTTTGTCTTCCTTTTGTTGAGTTGCATGAGTAATCTATATATTTTGGAAATTAACCCCTTATCTGATGTATCATTGGCAATTATGTTCTCCCATGCAGTGGGTTCCCTTTCCATTCTGTTGCTTGTTTCTTTTGCTGTGCAGAAGCTTGTTCATGGATTGGAAGAATTAACATCATTGAAATGTCCATACTACCCAAAGCAATCTATAGATTTAATGCAATTCCCATTAAAATACCAACAACATATTTCACAGAACTAGAACAAATACTTCAAAAGTTCATATGGAACCAAAAAAGACCCTGAATAGCCACAGTAATCTTGAAAAAGAACAAAGTAGGAGGGATCACAATGCCAGATATCAGGATATACTACAAAGCCATTGTAATCAAAATAGTCTTGTACTGGCACAAGAACAGGCATATAGATCAATGGAACAGAACAGAGAACCTGGAAATTGACCCAAGACATTATGCTCAATTAATATTTGACAAAAGTGGCAAGAGCATACAGTGGAGTAAAGACAGCCTCTTTAATAAATGATGTTGGGAAAGTTGGACAGCTACATGCAAAAACATGAAACTAGACTACCAACTTACACCATACACAAGAATAAACTCAAAATGGATAAAAGACTTAAATGTGACTCATGAATCCATAACAGTCTTATAGGAAAATATAGGCAACAAAATTTCAGACATCACACGCAGCAAAATTTTCACTGATACAAGGCCTAAGACAGGAGAAACAAAAGAAAAAATTAATACATGGGACTACATCAAAATAAAAAGCTATTTTAGATATCCTTTAAATATAAGTCTATTTTACCCTACACACACACACGTAATATACTGAAATCATATTAAACAATAGATATTTTTATGCTAACTTACTAAAATAATACTTTTCAGAAAACATAAATCAGCAAATAGAGGGTTCATAAACATTTTGGGTATGTATCTACTAAATTCCTACTATGTATTTATAACTATGCGGGTATAGTGGAATCTGTATGAAATGCAGTTCCTAACTCCAAGAGGTAATAATTGGAAGGACCAAAATGGATGAATGAGCTGTTTAATAATTTTGGTGTACATAGTGGTAATCTATGTGGTACGTGCCATGGGTGTCAGAGGAGCATGGTTTGGGGGGGGGGGGTGAGAACTGCATTCTGGGAGGCTAACATAGAGAGAGCAGGTCTGTCAGGCCTTGAAGGATAGATAGGGTGACATTTAAGGGGTGGGAAAGGTGAAGAATGTGACTTAGGTGAAGAAAGAGACAGAGTTGTAAAGGCTCAGAAACCATCTATTTCCATATGGCTATGAAGATACTGACCTTATTAGACAGAAGAGTTGGGGTGGCTAATGGGAAGTAAGGATGTGATCAGTTTCTGCCATGTCTTAAAAGTAAAGCAAAGTAATTAAGACTACATATGTTTGAAGTAGGGAGATCTAGCATGATTTTGAGCAGAGAACAAAAAGCCATGCTTAGGGAGGTGTATATTGGCAGTGAACTACAACTTAAATTGAAGGATAAAGAGGCTTGCTAGGAAGCTACTGTAATAATCTTTGTGTGAGATGTCAAGACATGGGTATTTTATTTATTTATTTTATTAATTAACTTATTTTTGTTACAGATGTTTCTCCTTTTCCGCCCACTGACACCCTCCTCCCAGTCCTGCCCCCCCCCCCACAGTATTGTTGTCTATGTCCATTAAGACATGGGTAATTAAAAGATTAATAACAAGATTAAAATTTCTGTTTAAAGGAAAAGATGTTTGATAACTGATTGCACATAATTCATGCCAGATCTCTCAGTTTGGAAAACAGTCATTTTCCATTTAGTATAAATTATATCAAGCCATCATCTGAGTTTGTATGCATATGTCCAGTCTTCCCAAATAGACTGTAAGCTTCTTGTAAGCTGCCTAGAGACAGTAAGTCCTGTATTGCTCCCACAACCACACCAAAATTACAATTAAACTTACAGAACAACCACCATCCAGAACCGCCTGAAATCAAGCTGAATGGAAGTCCTACAACTACAAAATTAAAGAAGAAGCCACATGGAGACTGGTAGGAGGGGTGGAGGCATGGACAGGCTGGTCCCACACACACGTATGGCGGATAGAAATCAGGAGGGATGCCTCTGCTGTGAAAGTCCTCCCTAAGGAGTGAGGGGTCCTGGTCCCATACCAGGCCCCCCAGCTCAGGGTTTCAGTGCCAGGAAGAGAAGTTCCCATAACTTCTGGCTGTAAAAATTAGTAATAATTGAGGTTGAGGGAGGCTGAGGTCCCTGGAGTCCAAAGCAGCTCCTCTTAAAGGGCCCTCACAGGGACTTACTTGGACTTATTACCTCTGGGCTCCAGTCTAGGGGAGGTAGCTTGAAATGCACCAGAGACATATGGGGAAGAACTGAGTTTTTGACATGGGGGTGAGAGCTGGAGGGGCAGCTTTCTCTCAGACAGACTTGTTGGCAGGGGCCATTGTTCCTTCGGTGAGCCCTTCGCTGATGGGACCAGCAGAAGGGCGCCATATCTGGGACTCCAGTAATATGGCTTACAGTGTTTGCCTCACCCTGGTGATTCCCTGAGGCCCTGCCCCACCCAACTTTCAGGCTCACCTAAGCTGTTTCCAGTGGCTTTACCATAGGATTGGCCTGTTTTGGCTCCTGCTTTGGATTTTCCTAAAATCTCTCAAACAAGCATCATCTGGCCTCAGGGAGCCCCATACCTCTCACTAAGTGGCCCCAGGCCCAACACTAGCAGCAGCCGGCCTTGCCAGCACAAGAAGCAGGCATCTGCAGGTCACTTTGTAGCTTATGCCTGGTGGCCCTGAGTAGAACACAGGCAGTGGCTGACGTTGGCCTGCACCTCTCAGGAGGCCCCAGAGCCAGCACACCCAGTGGACAGCTTCAGAACACATTGAAGCACCACCACCTAACCATCTCCACAAGTGACACACTCAAGGGGTAGATTCAGTGTTTACCAGAGTCCTGCTGAAGTAAGTCTTGTTCTGTGTGGTAGGCCTCTGCATAGTTGATCCTCCAAGGTAGTCAGAGGTCAGTGGTCAGTGGGCATAGCCAGTTTTTGCAGCTGATCAGCCTGAGTAAATCCCTCCCATTGATGTGCCAATAGTAATCAAGACTCCATTACAACAGGAGGGTATACAGTCCACATGGGAGGTGCACCTTGAGTGCCCAGCTGGGGTGACCAGGGAGACTGTGCCACTGGACCCTACAGGACACCTACAACAATAGGCCACTCTACGAAGCCTATGAGACATAGCAACTCTACTTAATACATAGAAACAAACACAGGGAGGCAGCCAAAATGAGGAGAAAAAGAAACATGTCTCACATGAAAGAACAGAACAAAACTCCAGGAAAAGAACTAAACAAAATGGAGATAAGCAGTCTAACAGATGCAGAGTTCAAAACACTGGCTATAAGGATGCTCAAGAAACTTAGTTAGTGAGGAGCTCTTGAACATAAAAAGGGACCAGTCAGAAATGAAGGATATACTAACTGAAATAAAGAATAATTTACAGAGAAACATTAGTACAGTAGGTGAAGCCAAGAAGCAAACCATAGATTTGGAGTATAAGAAAAAAAGAAACACCCAATCAAAACAGCAAAAAGAAAAAGAATCTAAAACAATGAAGACAGTGTAAGGAGCCTCTGGGACAACTTCAAGTGTACCAGCATTAGCATCTTGGGGTGCTGGAAGGAGAAGAGGGAGAGCAAGAAATTGAAAGCCTACTTGAAAAAATAATGACAGAAAGCTTCCCTAACTTGGTGAAGGAAACAGACATACAAGTCCAGGAAGCACAGAAAATTACAAACAAGCTAAACTCAAAGAGGCCCACACCAAGACACATCATAATTAAAATGCAAAAGGTTAAAGACAAATAGAGTATCTTAAAAGCAGCAAGAGAAGAGTAGTTAGTTACCTATAAGGGAGCTCCCATAAAACTGTCAGTTGATTTCTCAAAAGAAACTTTGCAGGCCAGAAGGGAGTGGCAAGAAATATTCTAAGTGTTAAAAGCAAAGAGCTACAACTAAGAGTACTCTATCCTGCAAGATATCATTTAGAATAGATGGACATATAAAGAGCTTCCCAGACAAGAAAAAGCTAAAAGAGTTTATCACCAAACCAGTACTACATAAAATGTTAAAAGGTCTTCTTGAAGAAGAAGATAAAAAATATGAAAAATAAAGTGGCAATAAATACATATCTATCAACAATAGAATCTACAAACAAAATGAACAAGTAGAACAGAAACAGACTCATAGACACAGAACTTTTTTTCGATACCAGTTGAGAGGGGCTTTGGGGAAGATGGGTAAAAAAGGTGAAGGGATTAAGTACAAATTGGTTGTTAGACTGAAAAACCTCAGAGGGAAGGGGTAGGGTGGGAAGAGATAAAGCAAAGAACTTATATGTATATTTGTATAACCAATGGACACAGACAATAGTGTGGGGAAGGCAGGAGGGGGACTGGAGTGGAAAGGAGGGGGGTCAATGGGGGAAAAAAGAGGGGAGACATTTGTAATACTTTCAACAATAAAGATAAATTTAAAAAAACTGTAAAGCTGATGTTAAATTAACTTAAAAATTCATAAACCTTTATTCTAGAAGAATTTGACTCATGCTTTTTTTTTTGTAAGAATGAGATGAGAAATGGAAAGAAATTATTTGATCATACCAAACTATGCATAAGGTGAGTGCATAAACATTTGCTCAAGGTCGCTTTACTCCTTAAATATTGTTTTCATCTTTTTATCTTGAGTGAGATGTGCAAACAGCTCAAGCTTTCCTCTTCTGGTTTGTATTGTCACCAGACACATTGGACACCAGGGTGCAGTTTGCTCTATATTATATGTTGTATGTTATAGATGGAGTTTGGATGATGTACATGATTAATAATTAAAAAGCTCCATGTGCTGAGGAATGCAGAATTCATTATGGGAATCCAATAAGAAAGTGATGATGCTACATCTATTACTTATTTCTGCAATCAATCGTGTTGATGGGTGCACAATTACTTTGGGGAGAATAAAGCTACTGAGATAGATCCCAAGAGGAAAACAGTAGCTAAGCTGAAAAAAAAATTTTTAAACCAAAACATTGGATATGGGTTTATTTGATTTTATTTTGTTTAAATATTTAGACTATATAGTTGGATTTCTAAATGGGACTGAGCTTTAATTATAATGTGAAATAGAAAAAAAAATGTGATTGGAAGTGGGTTTAGATTCCCATCCCTTTGGATAGGAGGAAGGCCGAGTATGTGTGCAGGGATACAGGTAGATAGGAGGTTTGCAGGTGATAAAATAAGGATGATCTCTTTATATGTTTTTTTTTTTGTTGTTGTTGTTGTTGTTTGAGAAAGAGGTAAGGAGCAGGAGAGAGAGAAAAAAGAATCAATGTGAGAGAGAAACATCGATTGGTTACCTCCTGTACACACCCTGACTGGGGATCAAACCTGCATCTTGGGTATGTGCCCTGACCAGGAATTGAACCCACGGCCCTTCTGTGCATGGGACGATGCTCTGAGCCACATCAGCTAAGGCATCTTTTTATGGATTCTTATTGCTCAGGGAAGAAGAAGCAAAATTATCACCTTTGTAGGATTGAGTAGGTGATACTACAGGGAAGAGAGTGGATAAAATAGTTGTTTTGAACTGGAAGAGAGAACTGATGAGTAAAATATAGAATTACTAGGCAGTGCAGACATTTGCCTTTATAAATTTAAAGTAAAACTGACTGCATTTTAAAATTCAGTTTTAGCTGCACAAGCTTATGAGTGTAGGTGAAGAACTAGACTCAACTAGGATTAGACTTGAGTCAGGCAAGAAAGATTGCAGAAGAAAGGAGCAAGGGAATCAATTGTGTGTGCAAAGGAGCGATTGTAACAGTAAAGAATGGCATCCAAGCAGGTAAAGGGAAAGTAAGGATGTGGTGTGGTAGAAAAATTGTAGGAGTGGAGGGCCTAGGTGTTTAAAGTGGAAAGATGAGAGAGGTGGTGATCACATTGTGGGATGTTTGAAACTGAGATTTGGAAGATGGAGCAATATGGATAATGACAGGTCTAGTGGGCACTCAAAGAGGTGGATGAAGGAGAGGTTGGCATCAAGAGCCAGTATGGCTTTGGTTTTGAAGGGATCTTCTCCATATCCATTTTCACCAAGACTGATGGTAGGATTAATAATAGAGGGAAGAACCAGTGATCTAAGAGTTAAAATCTTCACCGAATGGGAGGTTGTGGCTGGAAAGACTGAAGATAATGGCAGATAGTGGGAAGGCAATATAACACAGACATTCAGAGAATGGACTCTGGAGCCCAACTGCCGGGATTCTATTCCTAGCTCTAATATTTTCTAGCTGTTTGACTATAGATAACTAACTTAACACCCCAGTATCACAAATGCATCTGTAATATAAGGATATGAATCGCTCATAGAGTTGTTGTGAGGATTAAATCAGATCAGTGCCTGGCACAGAGTAATTATTATATCAATTTGGTTAGCTTGTGGCATAAATTGATAGGAAGGATTTGTATTGTGTGTATGTGTGTGTTTGTGTGTGTATAAAAGTAAGCATGCATTTTTCAGGGAGCATGCAGGAATCAGCAGTAAAAATAAGACCCGGAAGGACATGAGGTATTGGAGAGAAAAGAGCTGCCACTTGAGAAGGCTTCAGGGGAAGCTCTGACCTTGGGGAGGTTCATGTTTCAGTGAGAGCACAAAGGTAATGAGGATGCTAAGCAGAGGCTGAAGATACAGGGATTCGCTGATAACAAACTCAGTTCCAGAAGGCACAAGCAGGGTTTTAGGGTGGTGTGGAGATCGGGTCAGATTTTAGGGGATGTGCAGAGCCATGTAGACACAAATGTACTCACCATGATGGGTGACTTGGGAGGTCTGGGCTGCTGCTGCTGAGTCAGGTAAACTAATAATGTGAGACTGTTCCTTCTGCTGACTGGTCTCACACATTTTTTTCCCTGAAGATGCAGTGGGAAAATCCTACAGAAGGCTGGCAGAGCTCCTCTGCCCCCAGTGCGTAGGCTAGAGGAGTCACTGCTAGCAGGGAAGCCAGAACACTTCCCAGTGAGAGCTAAGAAGTTAACTGGTGCTGAAACTAAATCCCGACAGCTAGTTCAGGTCCCAAGACTAGATGAAATCATCATTATGTATATATTTCAAGCCACCTGTATTTCTTCTCTGAGGCATGTATAATGGTAGTAATTATATAATTAATTGTTTGTTTGTTTAATGGCCATTTCCCCTCACAGAATGAGCAGAATGTATGTGTCTTCTATTCACTGATGCAGCTTCAGAGGTCTGCACACAGTAGGCACTGTATCTACATGTAATCCCTATCCATGTATCTATATCCATACCTCTGTGCACACCTGTATTTAGAGCACATGTCTTTATGAGGGGGTTATATTAGGAGTTGAGTTGCCAAAATAGACTTATTGGCAATGATTTCAAAGTTTCGTTACCCTGCTGACCGCCCTATGCTCACTTTTCCATGGTGAATCAAGGTTGTTTTGACAGAGCAGCGCAGTGAATAATGGGCTTCTGATCTACAGCTGTCCTAAGGCTTTCCCAGCAGCATCTTTCTAGACTTCCCTCAACAGAAAACAATGGGGACTCGGCCTAAGGAATGAAATAGTCTTTGAAATGTTTAAACTTGATTAGCAACATGTGATGAAGCTAGCCAGAATAAGAGTTCACTTGAGGCATCGTTCTCATAGCCTAAATCAATGGACAAAGAGGTCTTCTTTTTATGTTGCCTGAAATTATTCAGTGATTATTTCATGTAAGTATAGTTTTTGTTCCCCAACTAGAGCATAACTCCCTAGTGACAAGAGTGTCACTTAGGATGGAAGCAGCTGAGCCGTTTGGCCAAAGCCACGGTTTCTTATTGTATTCTGCGAGCTGTGTTTGGGAGAGTCCTCGTGGTGTCATGTAATCCTACATGAAAAAGGCCATCTTGTGGTCAGGGCACTGTGGTTAATAGGTGAGAAAACAAGGTTGCAGAGCACCGCCACCCTTTTAATGGGGCCTTCTGGAATTAATGAGGCCATGTTCTCAGGGCATACAGGATGAGAGCAGACACCAGATCATTTACTGCTGCTCTCTGACAGCAGAAAATGCTGTCTATACTGGTTATGGTGTACACCTTACTAATTATTTTTCTCAGTGACTGGAAAGAGTATATCTTTTCACTCTCAGCTGCATTACACTCTTGTACGTGCAGTAGCCACTCGGCTGAAGCTGACAACATTCTAAAGTTGAGAAAGCTATCCAGAGACTTTGCTAAAATGAGGCAGCTTGTAGTCCATTCCCCATGCTTTGCTCACTATCTCTAATTGAATTAACACCCAATGTAATAGAAGTGTCTGTATTCAAATTGAAGAAAAGGTAGAAGAGAAGGCCCAGGTGGAGATTCCATGGAAAGACAATAGTGCTCTGCAAATAGCTGAAGTCCAGCGAAGCTGAAGCAGTGAGCTAGGCTGGACCAACCTAGGAAAGGCAACAGATTCAGAGAGAAGAGTAGGAAGGTAGGTGAAAAAGATGGCGGGAGAAGGGAGGTTGAGAGAAGAGTAAGGGACCTGAGGATCAGCTAGGGGGTGTACAGAGTCATATAGAGACATGTGTTCTCATCATGATGCATACGTTGGGAGACCTGACTCAGCTTGCATGTTTGACTTACTGTACTGTTCCTCTCTTCATCCTGGCTCTGTCTATTTGGCTAAAATCTGTGTCCCAGTGTAGCCATCTTAAGGCAGTTGAAAGTGGGATCCTTGCAATTCTTTACACAAAGGCTTGGTTTAAATCCACTCAACTTACTTATTCCTATCCATCTAATACTGTCACTTGTACAGGTGACAAGTTATATTGGCAGAGGCTGAAAAGGAAAGCTGACTTGTCCTTGGCCTTTTCTCCCATATCCACCTTTTACCTGCACAAACAGTGCATAAACATAATTCCAAAATCCTCACAGCCATTTCTATTTTTTAATTATTATATTTATTTGTGTTGGTTTCAGGTATACAGCATAGTGGTTTCACAATTACGTGCTTTACAAAGTGTCTCCCCACCCCCCAGTATTTTCAGTACCCAACTGGCACCATACAGTTATTGCAGTATTATTGACTATATGTCCTATGCTATACTTCACATCCTTGTAACTATTTAGTATCTTCCAATCTGTATTTCTTAAATCCCTTCCCCTCTTTCTTCCAGTCCCCCAACCCCCTTCCCCTCTGGCAACCATCAGTCAACACTCTGTGTCTGAGTCTCACAGAGGTTTTGAAAATCTAGCATTCAAATGGTAACATCCAAAAACATACTGTGTTGTCTTAGTCTGTTAGGCTCTTGAATAAATTGTGGTGCTCTAGTTTCAAAGATGACATTCTTGACTCTCATTCCGCATGATCCTATTGCAGCCTTCAGTCTTCCTGCTGACCCACTTGCCTCTCTCCACATAGAAGCCAAAATGATCTTTCAAAAGTCTAAATCACATCTTGAAACTTTTCTACCTAAAGCTCTTTAACAAGCTTCTTATTTCTCTTGAAATAAAATCCAAATCCTTGGTTTACAAATTATTGTGCCTTCAAGTTCATCTCTTATTGTTACATGAAACAAGCCATTTTCTACCACAGTACCTTTGCACCTACTTGTTCCTCCCTGAAATACTCATCTTCCACTGATTATTTCATGTATCAAGCTTGCCAGTATTTCTAATTACTTCAGTAGTACACCTGATTACTTTTAAAATATGTTTAAATGTTTGTCTCTGCCACTAGAATGTAAATGCATGAGGACAAGAACTTTGTCCTTTTCATTCATTGTTATATCTCCAGCGCCTAGCATAGCATTTGAGACATAATAGGGACCTGTAAAATATTCGTAGAATGAGTGGATTCTAATTTAGAAACCTCAAAGCATTTTCATTGACTTGAAAGAACCATTCATTCTTTGATTCACCTATTAAAATATGGGCTGCCCAGTGTTGACCTCTTCATAGCTGTAAATAATCCTATTTATAATATAGATTATAAATATCACATGTATCCAGTCAGCTTCTCCACAGTAACACCTTTGTCTGAAACACTGAGGCCCAGTTCTGAGCCCTGCACTCATAGGGCATCACCCTGGCTGTCTGCCAACCTCACCTTTTCTATGAGGTCAGAAGTCTATTAGGCCAAGGGGATGTGCTCACCCAGAGCCTGAGCACTGCGTTCTTGATCACATTTCATCACATGAGACCTTGGAATTCCATGCTCAACCTGCCCAAGCCAGCTTCCAAGTTCCCATAGGACCACTTTCTTTAAGACCTGATCTTGCATGCACCATACTCCTTGGCCTGAAGCATGGCTGTTACCATAGGTGTGAACAGAGTTTGGACAAGCAGGCTGGGGTGTCCACATGCCCGTGTGCAGGGCAAAGAGACCAAGTGCTGGGATCAGGATGAGAAGAGGGGCTGACAGTCAGTAATTCCAGAATTGGTCAGACAGACTTGACCCCCGGAGCAAAGAGGCCCTCGCTTCGGACATTTACTGCAAGACTTTTGCAGGCTTGTTCTATAAACTTGTTGGAGTTGAAATAAGAAAGAAGACTAGTCATTGAAAATTAAAATAACAGAAAAATGAAGAAAGCGTGCTGTTAATAAGATGCTCTTAAGAATTAAAACTAATCATCAGAGAAACACAAATTAAAATCACAATGAGATATCACCTCACACCTGTCAGAATGGCTATCATCAATAAATTAACAGACAATGTTGGTGAGGATGTGGAGAAAAAGGAACCCTCGTGCACTGTTGGTAGGGATGCAGATTGGTGTGGCCACTGTGGAAAGCTGTATGGAGTTACCTAAAAAAATTAAAAATGAAGTTGCCTTATGACTCAGCAATTCCACTTCTGGGTATTGTTTTGAAGAAACTCAAAACACTTATTCAGCCCTGGCCAGTTTGGCTCAGCAGTTAGAGCATCGGCCTGTGGACTGGAGAGACCTGGGTTCGGTTCCCACTAAGGGCAGGTACTTTGGTTGCAGTTTGTCCCCTGCCCCGGTTGGGGTCGTGTGGGTGGCAACCAGTCGATGTTTCTCTCTCTCTTCCTCCCGCTCTATCTGAAGATAAACGCAAAAATGTCTTTGGGTAAGGATAAAAAAACAAAACAAACAAACAAAAACACTAATTCAAAAAGATACATGTTCATTGCAGCATATTAACAATAGCCAAGATAGGGAAACAATGTACGTGTCCATCGATAGACAAATAGAATAAGAAGATGTGGTATCTATCTATCTATCATCTATCTATCTATCATTACTCAGCCATAAAAAAGAATGAAATCTTACTATTTGCAGCAACATGGATGGACCTGGAGAGCCTTATGCTAAGTAAAATAAGTCAATCAAAGAAAGACAAATATCATATGATTTCACTTATATGTGGAATCTAAAAAAGCAACATAAATGAACAAACAAAACAGAAGCAGACTCATAGACACAGAACAAACTGAGGGTCACCAGATGGGAGGGGTGATTGGGGGGCTGGGTGAAAAGTTGAAGGAATTAAGAAGCTACAAAATAGTCATGGGTATATAAAATATAACATAGGGATTATCGTCAATAATACTGGAGGCCAGGTGGGTACTAGAATTATCAGGGGCAATCACTTTGCAAATTATATAGTTGCGTAACCACTACACTGTACACCTGAAACAAATATAAAATTATATTGAATATCACAATAATTTAAAAATAAAAAGTAAATAAATATTTATGAAATAAAATAAAATTAGAATAGTTTCATCACACACAAAAAAGAGGTAAAAAGCCCTAATGTGAGAATTATATTACTAGGAAAGTGATTTATTTATTGCTTGGCCGGAGAATGAGGATTTTTAGAATATTCCAAGTTTATATTTTACCTTCTCTCATGAGACAGTTCCTGAGAAAGGAGAGTTAAGTCACCTCTTGTTTCTTCATAAGCATTCTCATGGAATTTAATATAGACTGGAAAGTGATTTTTTAAATGCTTTATGCCAGCCTTCCCAAAGTTCTGCTGACTGCCTCTATAGTTTTAAAATGTCAAAGTTTGTGACTTGAAAGCAAAATATAGACATGTTCTCATTCCCTGCACCCACCTTAGCATTTCGTGTGCAGAGAGGACGGCTATGGATTGGTTTTCATGGAGTAGCTCTCGCTCCTGCCTGAAGACACGTGAAAGTGGCCTTTTACTCGGGACTAAAAGAGCAGCCATCTGGATTGATATCCACTCCCTCGTTTAATCTAGTTTATGTCCATGTGTATGGAATTTGAAGAAATCTGAAGTATGTATCCTCTCAAAAATAAAATCATAGAACAATAGAAACCATATAATTATTAATACACGTATGTGCATTTCTTCAGAGGGTCTTACAGTGATGAATTTTACGATTTCATTATGTAGATGACTGCTATCACTGTACAAAGAGAAACACATGTTAATTGCGTTTTCTTTTAACAATTGGTTTTGACACTATACAATTGCAAGTTAGAAGTCCTTAGAGGCACAGAGTTAAGATCATTCTTAAAAATCTGAGTAAAATAGTACAGAAAGGATCAAGAAGGTGGAAGTAAATAAGAAAAATAAAGAACCTGGCTAGAGGGGCTCAATTGGTTGAGGGTTGTCTGGTGCACAGAAAGGTTGCCAGTTCTATTCCTGGTCACGGCACATACTGGGTTTTGGGTTCGATCCGTGGCTGAAGTACGTACAGAAGGAAGGCAACTGATCTTTCTCTCTGTCTTTCTCTGTCTCTCTGTCTCTGTCTCTCTCTCTCTCTCTGTCTCTCTCTCTCTCTCTCTCTCTCTCTCTCTCTCTCTGTGTGTGTGTGTGTGTGTGTGTGTCTCAGCATGTCCTTGGGTGAGGATTTAAAAAAAAGAAAAGAAAGAAAAATAAAGAAGCTAAATAGAAATACAGTAGGATCTACTGATTAAAGTAATGAAAGTAAATAATGCAAATTATCATTACTAGTTTAAAGAATTTGAAGTGTTAAAAGACTTCCTTTTCATATCAAAACAAAATAAAGCAAATGCTTTTCTCTGTCCACAAATTGATAAGAAGTCCATAGTCTCTTTATAACCTCAGTAGGGTATGTGATCAGGCCAGCAAGATATTTTGACTGTGCAAGTGTTGACTGGGACCAGAATGGTCAGATTTTGGTAATGGAACATAAAAATATCAAAACCTTTAAGACACATTTCATGCACATTCGTCTTTGTCAAAGTTGCTGAAGTAAACTATACAAAATAGCATCTTTGATTTATAACTTATCTATTTTGTTTATTCTAATTTGAGCCACTTTGCTAATTGCAAATTATTCATATCATTTTCTTGTGAGATATGGTATTTAACTGCTTTATCTTCAGTTAGTAAATCCAGTGTTCATACAAGTATTGTGACTTCTGCTTATAGTGGGCACACGTTTAAACATTAAAACCTTGAACTATTAAATGGCAGGGTCTAGAGTGAGAAAAGATGGTAGTAAAAGACTGTCTTTGATGATTTCATAAGAGCATCATAGAATCCAAAATTTTTCACAATGAGGAGCTACTTTTAGATGCTATATTGACCATCTGGTATGGTCTCTTTGCCAAAAATTCAGGTGTTCATGTGAACACATACACAATACCATAGCACAGAATAGGAAAATGCACAAGAGATATCCCCAGGAAACAAGCAGCTATGATTGGCATTTTACAGAGCACATTGAAATAAAGTACACCTTAAATTTCAGCATTAGGTAAATCAGATGTAAAACTATAGAAATACCATTGATAAAATCTGAAGTTTGAGTACTTTCTGCAGAGAGAATAAAATTCGGCACCATCAATAAAGATCGACATGGCACACACACATATAAACTCAGAATGTGAACATTCAGACAACACCCGTTTTCAAATAGCAGTTAGTTCCCTAATGTGGGTGGCCTGGAAGTTAACACCAGGACCACTCTGCATATTATTTGCAGTTTTTGAAAATCTATCACTCCTTATAAATTACATATAGTTTTTGTAGTTTGTATTTCATGTTGTGAAATTATTCATTTTCATGTCATTATGGGGATTATATTTTATAAATCCTGGAAAAGGTCTATAAGTAAGTATTTATAAAGATAGTTATTTAAATTGGGTCAACTCATACTAAAACTTGTAGTTCAGATTCTGATGCTCAGATTTGAAAGCAGGGAAGAATCACTCTAGCTGAATGATGTTTAAAAAGAATAACATTTATTATTTTCTGGTTGGGTTTCACATAATCCCTGAATGTATATAATAAAATAGGCTGTAGTCTATGATTTTTGTACCTAAAATAATTCAAACTTTCCCAGGATAAAATTGCCTTTTTATTCTTAATGAAAATGCATCAAATACAGCATCACAGAACAAGATAATGAAAGAAATAACATGTCACTAGGTTTGCTTCTTGATCCTCTCTCCCAACCATATTATTTTTCTGGAGGACAGAATCAAAAGTTTTATATGCTATCACTTTGGCTGACTGAAACAAAGAGCTAATTGCTGCATTTCCTAAAGTGCAATATAAATATTTCTTCCCGAGCCTCCAGGATATCTCAGCTGATTAGGATTGTGGTTACCAGGCAAAATGCAAAAATCAGGCTTAAAAACATTCCACTTCCTGTTCACAATGGAATTTAGTCAGTCTAATAAATCATGTATGTGCTATCAGTTCTCTTTTTTATTGACAATGGGTCAATAAGAGCATATGCAGTTTTAACTCTACAAATGGAACATAATACTTTGGAAGTAAAATATTAAATTTGAAAAATATCTAAACATCAGTCTTTGAAAATGCAAGTAGGTGGCCTTATGGAAACACTTGAATTTCCCTAAGTGCAACATGTTCTCTCACACCACGTTGCCTCCACGCAAACTCCTTAGAATCCCTCTCCCCTTGTTCTCACTTGGCTGATTGCTGCTCATCTGCTACATCTCAGCTTGACCATGACCTTCTCCAGGCATTTTTCTTCATTATTCCTCTGCCCAAGCCAACTAGTCTGGTTTGGAGAATTTTCCCTAGTGCTTCCATACATTTCTAGGCTTTTGTTTATTATAAGATATTATCCAATATTACATCCATCTCTTAGTTCGTCTTGTACCAGAGAACACCAACTTTATCTGTCTTAAAAAAATGTATTGAAGTTTAGAGAGAGGAAAGGAGATATGGAGAGAGAGAGAGAGAGAGAGAGAGAGAGAGAAACATTGATTTGTTGTTCCGCTTATTATGCATTCATTGGTTGATTCTTGTATGTGCCCTGACAGGAGATTGAACTCGAAACTTTGGCATTTGGGGACAACGCTCTAACCAACTGAGCTACCAGGTCAGGGCCCAACTTGATATTTATTTATTTATTTATTTATTTATTTATTTATTTATTTATTTATTTATTCTTATCCAAGGACATTTTTGCATTTATCTTCAGATAGAGCGGGAGGGATAGAGGGAGGAAGAGAGAGAGAGAAACATCAATGTGAGAGAGACACATCAACTGGTTGCCACCCACATGACCCCAACCAGGGCCAGGGACAAACTGCAACCAAGGTACGTGCCCTTAGCGGAACCGAACCTGGGCCTCTCTGGTCCTCGGACCAATGCTCTAACTGCTGAGCTAAATAGGCCAGGGCCCAACTTGATCTTTTAACTCTGAATTATCAGTGCTTAATACAGTGCCTGGTAGGTAATAGTTACTCAATACAAATTTTAGTTGCCTAAAGAAGAAAGTTAGTAGAAGAAATACTACCGTGTATGCAGTGATGTCAAAATGCAGGGAATTGGCCCTGGCTGGCGTGGCTCAGTGGTTAGAGTGTTGGCCTACACACCAAAGGGTTGCCAGTTTGATTCCCAGTCAAGGGCACATACCTGGGTTGCAGGTTCGATTCTGGTCAGGGCATGTGAGGGAGGCAACCAATTGAGGTGTCTCTCTCACATTGATGTTTCCCTCTCTCTCTCTCTCTCTCTCTCTCTCTCTCTCTCTCTCTCTCTCTCTCACCCGTTTCCCCTCCCTCTACCTCCTCTGCTCCCTTCCACTCTCTCTAAAAAAATCAATGGAAAAAATATCCTCCTCCTGTGAGGATTAAAAAAAAAATGCAAGGGATCAGGCTTTTGATAAAGCCTCTGATGTTTAAAGGATGAAATGTTAATTACCATCAGCAAAAATGTCTTATTATTGATTACCTGGAACAGGTCATATTTTAGGAACCTAATAAACATACAAGCCTACAGAAAGAGACCTCTATTAGATGAGATTGAGAATTATCTTTAATCAATGAGTTATTGTTGGACTTAGGGCTAACTTAACTTAAAAGGATCTTAAAATGGAAAACTGTCAATGCAGGTTTCTGAAACACTCTACACCACCATCATCAGCATCCCACTTAACATGTATGGAGTGCTTATTCTACAGCGGGCACCATTAAACATTTGATGTGAATAATTTTTATTGAATCATCACAGCAATCTTTTGAAATAGGTGTTGGTATTTTATACATGGGAAAACTGAGGCTTAGAAAGAGTAATTTGCTCAAAGTCATAGTGAGTAATGGGTGACAGAGAAGTCAAACCCAGGTCTGTCTCCAATGCCTGTGATCTACACCGTTGAGCAATCCTGCTTCCAGATTGTGTTCAGAGGGTTTTTTAAAATTTTTTTTAATTTCCTTGTCCATTGTCATTATCAGGTTTTTTCTAATTCTTCCACATCATAATAGTGGATCCCATCACTGAATGTAACTCCCCATCCTAAACATTCATCTATCAGCAAGAATAATCAATCAAGTTTGGGTAGAAAAAAAGAAAAATTTGGTCTTCCCACTTTAAGTTTCCACTTGCAATCCTTCATTAATTATGCAGAGGGAAGACAGAATTGAAATGGGCTGCAATGGGTGAAGAGTGAAAGTAAAATCCATCCTGCTTTTTCTATCCCCAACCCTAATGCCATCTCTGATACTTTTACTGAAACATTCTAAATAGCGTGTTAAAGAGGGAAAAGACGAGAAAAGGGAATAGTGTGCAAAACGTGAGGTTAAGTAACAATCAGATTTTTTCTTCCATTTCTACCAGCCAAATTCCCCTAATTACCATATTCACTTATCCCCTGTATAAATAAATGTTTCTATTGAAATGTGATATTCATACAAAAGTACATAAGTTATAAATGTACAGTTTGATTAATTTTCACAAAATTAACACACATTTGTAATCACCACCCACATCAACAGACAGACCATTATCAATACTTTGTGGTTTCAAATGCATTTTCCTGATAACTCGTGTGTTTAACAGCCATTTCAGTTTCTCATTTAGTGAGATGACTCTTCAAGTCTTGACTATTTTTTTTTTTTTAATTATATCGGCTGTGTTTTTCATATTAATTTGTAAGGTTTAAAAATATTCTGAATATAATTCTTGATCAGTTATATGTATTGCAAATATTTTCTCTCCTTTATTTGCTTGCCTTTGAATGAGCAATGCTGTTGATGAACAAATTTTTTATTTTAATATTTAATTTTATTTTGTCATATTTGAAATAATTTATGCAATCCATAAAGATTTAATATAATACAATTTATCAATAATTTTCCTAATGGTTAGTGAATTTTGTGTTCTGTTGAAGAAATCCAGCTGTTAATAAATGATGAAGGTATTCCATGTTATCATCAGAAGATCTCTTTCCTCTCATATAAAGTTAGATCTACAATATACCTGAAAGTGATTTTAGTGTGTGGCATGAATTTTGTGTCAAGAACCATTTTTTAAAATCAGAATATGCAGTTAACTCAGAATTATTTATTGAAAAGACCATCCTTTCTCCAAAACACTGTGTCATATTTGCACTAAGTCAAATGTTGATACAGATGAGAATCTATTTCTGGACTTTCTATTTTACTCCTGTGGTTTAATCCCTACCTAAGTGCCAATACCTCACTTCTTTCATTAACACAGCAATGTAAGTCTTCAAATTTTGTTCTTCAGAATCGTTCGGGCTTTTTGTGGCTCTTTACATTCCCATTAATATTAAAACCTGATTGTCCACATTTACAAAAGCATACTACATGCTGGAATTTGTACAGGAGTTCCATTAATAGAAAAATCATTTTCAGAACATTGAAATCTATAAATACCAAGTCCTCCAATACAAAAATCTGGCATAACATCTTAGCTTTGTAGGTGTTTTAGTACTTCTCACAATATTTTATTGATGTGTGTGCTGAGAACTTTCACATATCTTATTGTATTTCCTAGGTATTTTATTTTTTGATGCTATTTTAAATGTCAGTTTTTAGTTTTATTTTCTAAATGGTGATACATGTCAATACTTTTGAGTTTTTTATATTGTGCTTTTGTTCAAATACATTGCTAAAGTCTCTTATTGGTTTTAATAATTTAGCTGCATATGTTTTTAGATTTGTAATGTGTTATCATATAAACTATGAATGCATTTTATTTTTTTATTTTCCCCTCTTGAAAAGTTTCTTTCCTTCCTTCTTCTTCTCTGTCTTTTTTCTTTTGTTTTACTTTTGCCTTTATACTTGTGGGGACCTTTAATATGATGATGAATACAAGTGGTAACAGAGTACATCTTATCTCATTTCCAGTCTCAGGGGAAAGGTTTTAATGCTACAGCATTAATATGAGGTTTTCTGGAGATATTATTTAAAAAATACCCTGTATTATATAAGTTTTCTTTTAATTACAGTTTGTTAAGATATATTAATCATGATGGTTAATTATTTCAAATGTCTTTTTGCATCTATTGAAACAATCATACTTTTTTTCCCTTTATTCAGTTAATGTATTGAATTACATTAATTTCAGAGTATTAAAACAACCTTGCTTTTGTAATAAATTCAACTTTGTTGCAATATAATATTTTATACACATTTAAATTGGATGTGCTTTTATTTTTTTTATTATGTTTATTAAAGATATTAGATTGTAATTTTCCATTCTTATAATGAAATAATCATTAAAATAGAAAAACAAAATCCTTCCATTGGCCTTAAAAAGTGATTTGGAAAATGCTACTTATCTTTTATAAAATTAATTCTCTGGACTATTTTGTATGGATAAATCATTATTATTTTTATTAAAATGCTTGGAAGGAATCACTGTGATGTTGTCTATTTTTTACATTTCTTTGGTATTGTTGGAGGATTTTCGTTCCAATTTCAATTTATTGAAAACACACTAGGACTATTCAGATTTTCTTTTTTTTTAAATTATTTTAAAAATTAATTTATTCTTGTTACAGATGTTTCTCCTTTTTCCCCCCTAGACACCCTATTCCCGATCACGCCCCCCCACTCCCCCAGCATTGTTGTCTATGTCCATGGTTATGCATACATGGTGTTCTTTGGTTTATCTCATCCCTCCCCCTGCCCCCCCTCATCTGAGGTTTGTCAGTCTGAACCATACTTCTTTCTATGTCTCTGGGTCTATTTTGTTCATCAGCTTCTTTTGTTCATTATATTCCACAAATAAGTGAGATCATGTGGTATTTGTCTTTCTCTGAATGGCTTATTTTGCTTAGCATAATACTCTCCAGGTCCCTCCATGTCGTCTCAAAAGATAAGTGATCTTTTTTTCTTATAGCTGTGTAGTGTTCCATTGTGTATATGTACCACAGCTTTTTTATCCACTCATCTATTGATGGACACTTGGGCTGTTTCCAAATTTTAGCAACTGTAAATAGTGCTGCTATGACTATAGGGGTGTATATATTCTTTCAGATTGCTGTTTCAGGCTTCTTAGGATATATTCCTAGAAGTGGGATCACTGGGTCAAATGGCAGTCCAATTTTTAATTTTCTAAGAAACCATCATATTGTTTTCCACAGTGGATGCACCAGTATGCATTCCCAACAGGAGTGTACTAGAGTCCCCTTTTCTCCACACCCTTGCCAGCACTTGTTTGATGATTTGTTGATGGCATTCATTCTGGCAGGTGTGAGGTGATACCTTATAGTCATTTTAATTTGCATCTCGCTGATGATTAGTGATGTTGAGCATTTTTTCATATGTGTTGGCCATTTGTATGTCCTGTTTGGAGAGGTGTCTATTTAGGTCCTCTTCCCATTTTTTAATTGGGTTCTTTGTCTTCCTTTTGTTGAGTTGTATGAGTACTCTATATATTTTGGAAATTAGCCCCCTATCTGATGTATCATTGGCAGTTATGCTCTCCCATATAGTGGGTTCCTTTTCCATTTTGATGCTTGTTTCTTTTGCTGTGCAGAAGCTTTTTGTTTAATGTAGTACCATGTATTATTTTTTTCCTGTGTTTCTCTTGCCTTAGGCATTGTATCAGTGAAAATTCTGCTGCGTGTGATGTCTGAAATTTTGTTCTCTACATTTTCTTCTAGGATTTTTATGGATTTACAAGTCACGTTTAAGTCTTTTATCCATTTTGGGTTTATTCTTGTGTATGGTGTAAGTTGGTGGTCTAGTTTCATTTTTTTGCATGTAGCTGTCCAGTTTTCCCAGCACCTCTTTTATTAAAGAGGCTGTCTTTACTCCACTGTGTGCCCTTGCCCCCTTTGTCAAATATCAATTGAGCATAGTATCTTGGGTCAATTTCCGGGTTCTCTGTTCTGTTCCATTGATATACATGCCTTTTCTTGTTCCAGTACCAGACAATTTTGATTACTATGGCTTTGTAGTATAACCTGATATCCAGTAAAACCTACTTTGTTCTTTTTCAAGATTGCTGTGGCTATTTGGGGTCTTTTTTGGTCCATATGCACTTTTGGAGTATTTGTTCTAGTTCCATGAATATGTTCTTAGTATTTTAATGGGGATTGCATTGAATCTATAGATTGCTTTGGGTAGTATAGACATTTTAATGATGTTAATTCTTCCAATCCATGAACAAGGTATATGCTTCCATTTTTTTATATCTTCCTCTATTTCTTTTTTCAATGTCCTATAGTTTTCTGTGAACAGGTCCTTTACTTCTTTGGTTAAGTTTATATGTAGGTATCTTAATTTTTTTGTCATGATGGTAAATGGGATTTTTTTTTTTTTAGTTTCTCTTTCTGTGAGTTCATTATTGGTGTATAAGAATGCCTTTTATTTCTTATGGTTAATTTTATATCCTGCTACTTTGCCAAATGCATTTATTAGCTCTAGTAGATTTTTGATGGAGTTTTTAGGGTTTTCTATGTACAATATCATGTCATTTACAGATAATGACAGTTTCACTTCCTCCTTTTCAATTTGGATCCCTTTTATTTTTCTTCATGTCTAATTGCTGTGGCTAAGACTTGCAGTACTATGTTAAATAAGAGTGGTGAAAGTGGGCATCCCTGTCTTGTTCCTGTTCTTAAGTGAAATGCTTTTAGCTTTTGCCCATTGAGTATGATGTTGGCTGTAGATTTTTCCTCTATGGCCTTTATTATGTCGAGATATGATCCCTCTATTCCCACATTGCTGAGCATTTTTATCAGAAATGGATGCTGGATTTTGTCGAATGCTTTTTCAGTGTCTATTGATATGATCATGTGGTTTTTGTCTTTCATTATGTTTATGTGGTGTATCACATTTATTGATTTGCAAATATTGTACCAGCCTTGCATTCCTGTGATGAATCCCACTTGGTCATGGTGAATAATTTTTTTCATGTACTGTTGGATCCGATTTGTTAATGTTTTGTTAAGGATTTTGGCATCTATGTCATCAGGGACATTGGCCTGTAGTTTTCTTTCTTTGTAGTGCTTTTATCTGGTTTTGGAATTAGAATTATGCTGACCTTATAAAACAAGTTTGGAAGTCTTCCATCTTCTTGAATTTTTTGGGAATAGTTTGAGGAGAATGGGTGTTAGTTCTTCTTTGAATGTTTAGTAAAACTCTCCGGTGAAGCCTTCTGGGCCCAGGCTTTGGTTTGCTGGAAATTTCTTGATTACATCTTCAATTTCCTTAGTTGTTATTGGTCTGTTCAAGTTTTCTGTCTCTTCACAGTTTAGTGGTGGGAGACTGTGTGATTCTAGAAATTTTTCTATTTCACCTACATTGTCCAATTTTTGGTGTATAATTGTTCATAGTACTTTGTAGTGATCCTTTGTATTTCTGTGGTGTCAGTTGTTACTTCTCTTTTGTTTCTGATTTTGTTTATTTGGGTCCTCTCTCTTTGTTTCTTGGTGAGTCTGGCTAAAGGTCCATCAATCTTGTTATCTTTTCAAAGAACCAGCTCTTTGTTTCATTGATCTTTTGATTTTTTTTTTCAGTCTGTATGTCATTTATTTCTGCTGCGACCTTTACTATTTCTTTTCTTCTACTTGCTTTGGATTTTTCTTTTTGCTTGCTTTCTAGTTCTTTAAATTGTGAGGTTGGATAGTCAATTAGAAATTTTTCTTGTTTCTTGAGATAGGCCAGTAGTGCTCTGACTTCCCTCTCAGGACTGCTTTTGCTGTATCCCATAGATTTTGTGTTGTTGTGTGTTCGTTTTCATTGGTTTCCAGGAATTTTTTAATTTCTTCCTTGGTCTCCTTGGTAACCCATTTATTGTTTTATAACATGCTATTTAGCTTCCATGTGTTTTAATGTTTTTTAGTGTTTTTATTTTAATTGATTTCTAGTTTCATTCCATTGTGATCTGAGAAGATGCTTGATATGATTTCAATCTTCTTGAACTTGTAGAGACTTAATTTGTGTCCTCACATGTGGTCTATCTTTGAGAATATCCCATGTGCACTTGAGAAGAATGTGAATTCTACAGTTTGGGGTGTTATTCTCTGTAGATATCTATTAAGTCCATTTGATCTAGTGCATTATTTAGAGTCTCTTTTTCCTTGCTCATTTTTTTTTTTATCCTCACCCGAGGACATTTTTCCATTTTTTGTTCACATAGAGTGGGAGGGAGAGAGAGGAAGAGAGAGAGAGAGAGAGAGAGAGAGAGAGAGAAACATCGACATGAAAGGGACACACCCAGTGGCTGCCTCCCACATGACCCAACCAGGGCCGGGGACAAACTGCAACTGAGGTACATGCCCTTAGCGGGAACTGAACCCAGGTCTCTCTTGACCACAGGCCGACGCTCTAACCGCTGAGCCAAACGGGCCAGGGTGCTTGCTCACTTTTTACCTAGAATATCTATCCAGTGAAGTCAGTGGGGTGTTGAAGTCCCCTGCTATGATTGTATTGTTGTTGATTTCTCCTTTGAAGTCCTCCAGAAACTTTTAAATGTATTTTGGTGCTCCTATATTGGGTGCATATATGTTTACCAAGGTTATATTTTCCTGTTGGATAGAACTTTTCAATATTATGTAATGGCCTTCTTTGTCTCCAGTTGTGGCCTTCATTTTGAAGTCTATTTTATTGGATCTGAGTATTGCTACCCCAGCTCTGTTTTCCTTTCCATTTGCTTGGAAGATTTTTTCTATCCCTTCACTTTCAACCTATGTGAGTCTTTTGTTGTGAGGTAGGTCTCTTGTAAACAATATATATATGAGTCATGCTTTCTTATCTAATCAGCTACTCTGTGTCTTTTGATCTGAGTGTTTAATCCATTAACGTTTAAAGTTATTATTGGTATGTACTTATTTATTGCTATTTTTGTTTATTATGGTTATATTTTTCTTCCTATTTCTTCTGCTAATTATAGCAGTCATTTTAACATTTCTTGCAGTGCTGCTTTTGTTCTAATATATTTCCTTAGCCTTTTTTTTTTTTTTTTTTTTTTGTCTAGGAAGCTCTTTATTTCACCTTCTATTTTGAATGATAGCCTTGCTGGGTAGAGTAGCCTTGGATTCAGATCCTTGTTTTCCATGACCTTGATTACTTCATGCCAATCCCTTCTGGCCTGTAGTGTTTCTGTTGAGAAGTCAGCTGATAGCCTTATGGGGGTTCCTTTGTAGGTAACCTGTTGCTTATCACTTGCCACCTTTAGGATTCTCTGTCTTTACTTTTTGACAATTTAATATTATGTGTCTTGGTGTGGGTCTGTTTGGGTTCTTCTTGCTTGGGGCTCTCTGTGCTTCTTGAACTTGTATACCTTTTTCTTTCACCAAGTTAGGGAAGTTTTCTTTCACTATTTCTTCAAATATATTCTCTAACCCTTGCTCATTTTCTTCTTCTGGAACTCCTATGATGTGGATGTGTTATGTTTCATGTTGTCCCACAGTTCTCTTAGGCTGTCTTCCTGTTTTTTAATTGTTTTTTCTTTTTGGTTCTCTGATTGGGTGATTTTTTTCTACCTTGTCTTCTAATTCATTGATCTGATCCTTGTCCTCCTCTACTCTGCTGGTTATTCCTTTCAATGTGTTCTTTATTTGTTCTATGTTGTTCCTCATTTCCAGTTGGTGGTTTTTCATTTCTGATTGGTTGATTTTCAATGTTTCTATATCTTTACTCATGCTGTTGAGCTCTTTACTCATGTTGTTGAGCTTCATTATCATTACTCTAAACTCTATCTCTGATAATTTGCTTAACTGCATTTCATTTATCTCATCTGTAAAATTCTTTTGTTCTTTCATTTGTGATTTGTTTCTTTGTTTCACCATTTTGGCTATTTCAGTGGGTTTGGAGCCTGCCAAATCTCCACTGTGGGTGTTGGTGTTCTGCTGATTGTGGCTCCCTCTACTGAGTTTGGATGAGTGTGGGACATTAAAATCACACTCATCCAAACTCATCCAAACTCATCCAAACTTGACACATTAAAATCAGTGTCAAGTCTTACTTTCCTGGGTAGATTTGCAGACCAATCAGTTTTCCTCTAGCTTTTGCCTGATAGCTGTTAGTCTCTGTTACGTGATGAGCCTTGGGTTGTAGCCCCAGCTGAATGAAAAAATCCCTCAGGTGTTCAGGGTAAGAGGATTTCCAGTGGGTGGGGCAGATGCTTGCTGGCCATCTCTAGCTTTTAATCAGCCTCAATTTCCATTTCTCTTGCCTGGCTGGGTGGTGTTAAATTGCTGAGGGAGGGACTGTTGCTTCTCCCTGGCATTCTTGGAAGGGATTCTTTGAGTAAGATGGCTTCTGTTCTATGAAGGAGTAATTCAGCACAAAAGTCCCAGTGCCCTCCCAGCTCTCCAAACTCCCGGGTCCCTCTACACATTTCCAGTTCAGTCTGCCCTCCCTCTGCCAGAGCCCAGGGTGAGTGGCTGTACCTAACTTAGTGTTCTGTCTTTGCATTCTGCGCTGTGGAGCTGGCTTGGGATTTTAACCCTGAGTTAACTTCTCACAGCTAAAACAGCTGCTGTTCGTGGACTCCCAGCCTGCCCTTTTGCACCTCTGCAGTTCCTACCAGGCTCGATTTGGTGTCTTCTTTCCGTCCCTGATTCTACAGGTTCTCTCCAGATGCTTTTCTGTTGTTTTTCCCTGATGATTTGTCTTTATTTTAGTTGTAATTCAAGTTTGGTCCTGGGAAATGGTCTGTGTAGCTTCCATTCACTCCACCGCCATTTTTGAGAAACTATTCATATTTTCTAAATCCTCTTTTGTCTGTTTTATAAAATAGGTTTTTTTTTCTTTAATTTTTTTTCTAAATTAAAAAAAATTATTTACAGGAAGTTGTTTATAGTATCTTCTTTTCTTTCATAACAAAATCTGTAAAAAAGAATTCACCTTTTTATTTCTGATAGTATTGATTAATACAACTTTCCATACATGTAATATCCAGTGTTCATTGTTGGTATATAGAAAAGCATAACGCTTTTATATTGACCTTCTATGGTCATTAATTCCAGAATTTTTTTGTTGATTCTTTGAGATTTTCTACATAGACAATTATGCCATCTATGAAATAAAAATTTTATTTCTTCCTTTTCAATCTGTATACTTTTACTTCATTTTCTTATCTTATTGTACTAGCTAGGTGTTCCACTATGATGTTGAATAGAAGTTGTGAGAAAGGACATCTTTCGTAATTGTTCCTAATCTCAGTGGGATAGCATCCAGTTTCTTACCATTAAGTATGGTGCTAGCTTTTTAGTAAATATTTTTTATTAAACTAAGGAAGTTCCCCTTTATTTCTAGTTTGCTGAGGGTTTTTGTCATGACTGGGGGTTAGATTTTGTCAAACGATTTTCTGAGACAATTGATATAATCATGTCAGTTTTCTTCTTAAGCCTGTTGATGTAGTGGATTGTACTGATTCATTTTTGCAAATGGAACCAGCTTTACATGCCTAAAATAAATCCCATTTGATCATGGTGTATAATTGTTTTTATTCATTACTGGATTTAATTATCTAACATTTTGTTGAGAATCTTTGCATCTATGTTCATGAGAGATTGAATTGCAGTTTTCTTTTCTTGTAATATCTTTATCTGGTTTTAGCATTAAGGTAATGTTGGAAGATTTAAGAAATATTTGCTTACCTTCTATTTTTTAGATTGTGAAGAATTGGTATCATTTCTTCCTTAAATATTTATTAAAATTCACCAGTAAAACAATATGGAACTGGTGTTATCTTTTCTGGAAGGTTATTAATTATACATTGAATTTATGTAATAGACATAGAAATAAATATTCATATTAGTTGTTTCTCCTTTCACGGGTTTTGGTATTTTGTGTCTTTTAAGGAATTAGTTGATTTCACTAAGTTATTACGTTTGTGGGCATAGTGTTGTTATTTCTTTGTTATTCTTTTACTGTCTCTGAGATTAATAGTGATAATTTGTCTTTCATTTATAATATTGATTATTTGCATCTTCTCTCTTTTTCTCTTCAGTAACCTTGCTAGAGTTTTATCAATTTTATTAATCTTTCCAAAGAATCAGATTTTAGGTTCATTGGTCTTATCTGATGTTTCTTTTCATATTTTAATAATTTCTGTTTTATTTCATTATTTATTTTCTTCTGTTTGCCTTAGGCTAAATTTTTCTTCTTTCTCTAGGTTCCTCTGGTGAAAACTTACATTATTGATTTTAGATCACTCTTCTTTTCAGATATATGCATTTAATGCTATCAATTTCTCCCTAAACATTGCTTTTACTGCATCCCACAAATTTTGACAAGTTGTATTTTCATTTTTATTTAGGTAAAAATATTTTAAATTCCTTGAGAAACTTCTTCTGGCACATATGTTATTTTGAAATATGTTTACTTAATGTGCATATATTTTTAGTATTTTCTTGTTATTGATCTATAATTTAATTCTATTGTCATCCGAGAACACACGTTATATGATTTTTAGTCCTTTAAATTTAATAAGTTGTATTTCATGACCTAGAAAGTGGTCTATCTTGATGATGTTCATGTGGGCTTGATAAAAATGTGTATTCTTCTGTTTTTGGATGGTGTATTCTATAAATGTCAATTAGATCAAGTTGATTAATAGTGTTGTTCAGATTAACAGTGTCCTTATTGATTTTCTGCCTGTGAGATCTATCAATTACTAAAAGAAGGGTGTTGATATCTCCAACTATAATAGTGGATTGGTCTATTTCTCCTTTCATTCTATTTGTTTTCACTCATGTATTCTGATGCTCTGTTGTTAGGTGCATACACATTAAGGGTTGTTATGTCTTACTGGAGATCAATTCTTTTATTATTATGTAGCAGTACTCTTTATCCATGGTACTTTTTCTTGTTTTGAACTCTGTTTTGTCTGAAATTAATACAAATACAACCAAATTTCTTTTGATTAGTGTTAAAATGGTATATCATTCTTCATTTGCTTACTTTTAACTTACATGAGTCCTTATATTTAACTATGTTTCTTATAACAACATATAGATGGATCTTTTTTTAAATAAATATATTCTGGTCATTTCTGTCTTTTCATTGGTGTTCTTAGACCATTTAGATGTAAAGTAATATTGATACAGATAGATACATATTTGCTATGATTGTAACTATTTTCTATTTTTGCACTCATTGTTTTTCAGCTCTCCTTTCTTTATTCTTTTAAAAATTTTATTTGAGCATTTTATATGATTCCATTCATCGCTCCTCTATTGGCATATCTACCGTACTTATTTTAGAATATTTAGATGGGTTGCTATAAAATTTACAACCAATTTAATTTTACATTCAAATAACACTGCACTGCTTCAAGTGTATTGCAAGTAACAGAGTATTTCTCATTGCTCCTGCCAACTTCTTGTGACATTGCTGTTATTAATTTCATTTATTCATGGTCTATGATTGCCCAATATGTTATTATTATCACTTTAATATTTTTTTGCAGATCAATTAAGAATAAGAAAATTTTAAAAATTACTTTTATTTATTCTTTGACATTTGTTTTCTCTTTATGTAGAGTTTAGATTCTTGCTTATATCATTTTTCTTCTGAAAACATATTTTAACATATCTTCTAGTACATGTCCATTCTCTCAGCTTCCCATACAATGTGAATTGAGAACTATTCTTTTGCTAAAGATGAATTCTCTGGTTTTGTCTGGGGAAGTTGTTATTTCTCCTTCACTTTTAGAGAATAATTTTACTGAACATAGAATTTTAGGTTGGTTACCTTTTTCTTTTAATACTTTAAATTAAAAAAAATTGTAAATGTCACTGCACTCTCTTCTTGCTTGCATGGTTTCTAAAGAGACTTATAATAATTCTTAATTTCCTTATTTGTTGTTGTTTTTTTAAAAAAAATTTTTCCTTTATCGACTTGAGAGAGAGAGGAAGTGAGAGGGAGAGAGAGATAGAAACATCAATGAGAGAGAACATGGATTGGCCACCTCCTCTGCCTCCCACTGGGGATTAGGCCCACAACGTGGGCATTTGTCCTGACCGGAAATCAAACTGGTGCCCTCTCACTGCATTGGCTCACCACTGAGCCACACCAGCCAGACTCCTTATTCCTTTGTAAGAAAGGTTTTCTCCCCTTTGGCTTCTTTCAATATTTTCTCTTTTTTAAATTAATATATTTCCCAGAAATATTTATGTTTCTACAATTCTTATTTAAATATCCTGACTATTCTAGATATTTTTAAAATTTTTATTTATTGATCTTAGAAAGAGAGAGGAAAGGAGAGAGAGAGAGAGAGAGAGAGAAACATTGAATTGTTGTTCCACTAATTTATGCATTCATTGGTTGCTTCTTTTGTATGTGCCGTGACCAGGGATCAAACTCACAACCCTGATGTAATGGAACAATGCTCTAACCAACTGAACTACCCAGCCAGGGCAGCCTAATATCCTGAATATTTTTGTTTATATACCTTACATCATATACAATATAAGGTAAGCATTATTTATATCCTCATCTTATAGACATTCAAAAGTCATTGAGAGTTAGTATGTGATTTGGTCTTACTTCAGATCCAGTGCTCTTAATTACTGTGCTATTTGATCCCAGCAATAGCATCACATCTCTACTAAAATAGTCTAGTAACAGCAAATGCTGAATGACCAGTCTCATTAAATCAAGCTGTCCCCTTTCATTGTACTGACTTCTGGGTTCCACCTTTGAAAAGGACCTTTGGACCCTCCTCCCTGAAGCAAGTAAGAAATCAGTTCTGAGCAGTGTATAGTTAACTTCAACACTATTTTATTATTGTATAGGTTACATATCTAAAAGCAAAAATAATATACATCTTCTTTTTATCCACAGTAACAAAATTCTAATTATAACTACTACTCTGGTAACAGATGCAATGTTGCTTCAAAACACTAACCGAACATTTCCATTTAAATAATATCCAGATATAATTTACTCAGTGAAAAAGAATAGCATGAAAGAACTTGCATAATAGAAATACAACTTGATTTTTATGCCTACAATTAATTACCCAATATCCTTGCTGTCTGATTAAAAAATGAAAAATAAAAAAAGCATGAAATCCAAGTTTCCAAAGAGATTCATCAATAATGTATAGTTTTTGTCCAGTCTGTGTGGCTCAGTGGTTGAGCATCAACCCATGCACCAAAAGGTCACTGGTTTGATTCCCAGTCAGGACACAAGCCCAGGTTGTGGGCCCGATCCCCAGTGGGGGGCATGCAGGAGGTGGCCAATCAATGTTCTCTCTCATCGATGTTTCTCTCTCTCTCTCCCTCTCCCTTCCTCTCTCTCTAAAATCAATAAAGGGAAAAAATAATAATGTACAGTTTTTGTTTCTTAAATTTTCCCATGATTAATGTGAAATTCATAGTTATAACATTCACTTTTACATATCTATAGACAGGAAGACCATATGAGTTCATTCTCAATGCTAGACTCTTTAGTTCTGGTCTGGATAATTCATGTTCTCCCTTCCCAAGTGTTCTCAGGCTTCAGAGAGCTTCTTTAAGATGTTTCTCTGTGGAAATGATGTTTTTCTCCCTATTAGATACAAAAATAGATTCTTTCCTCCTTCATAATTTTAGCTAATTATTATGGTAGCTTCATTATGCATTTTATTTATGGATTTACTCTAACGAAGTCCATGCTTGAGTTATCCTGACCTTTTTTTTTTTTACTTTTATTTTTAAATTACAGCTGATGTACCATATTATATTAGTTTCAGGTTTACTACCCCATGATTAGACTTATAACTTACAAAGTTATCACCCTGATAAATCTAGTACCCATCTGACACAATATATAGTTGTTATAATATTATTGACTATATTCCCTATGTTGTACTTTATATCTCTGAGACTATTCTGTAACTACCAATCTGTATTTCTAAATCTCTTTACCTTTTTCACCCATTCCCCCAACCCCTTTCCCATCTGGCAACCATTAAAATATTCTTTGTATCTATGAGTCTATTTCTGTTATCTTGTTTATTTTGTTTTTTAGATTCCCCATATAAATAAACTCATCTGGCATTCGTCTTTCTCTGTCTGACTAATTTCACTTAGCATAATACCCTCTAGATCCATTCATGTTGTTGCAGATGACAAGATTTCACTCCTTTTAATGGCTGAATGATATTCCACAGTGTATATGCACCACTTCTTCTTTATCCATTCATCTTTCATCTATTGATTGACACTTAGGTTGCTTTCGTATCTTGGCTATTGTAAATAATGCTGCAATAAACATACGAATGTATATGTCCTTTCAACTGAGTGTTCTGGGTTTCTCCGGTTAAATACCCAGAAGTGGAATTGCTGGGTCCTTCTATGTCTCTTGTTATAGCCTTTGTTTTAAAGTCTATTTTGTCTGGTATAAGTATTGTTACCCTACCCAGCTTTTCTGTTTTGTTTTGTTTTAACCCGACTCTTAACCAGTGCTCCCTTGCAAACAACTGAAAGAGAAGGGGCATCCAGAACATACTACTTCTCCCCACCTCTTGTGCATTAATATTGCATATAATTATTTTACTTAGCTAAGTTTGTTAGCGTTTGGATATATATTTTTTAATTGAGACTATATGAGAAATGTAATAAAGTTTGTATATCTATTTTTGAGTGCTCAAAATACATGAACTAAAAGAGAAAAATAATAATTGCAAAAAAATTTTACCTCCCATATTGCCCCATTTCAACCTTTGGTATATTTCAGGTCTGAGCGTTTCTCTTTAATTCCAAAACAAAAGATAAAGAAGGAGTTAATGATCAGAATTATAAAATGTGAAATACTTATTTAAGTGTTTTAATGATAACATTAGGTCTTCAGTAGCATCTAATATATCCATCAAAGATAAAAACCAAACACACTCAACTTAAGTGTTTAGGTTAGTACAGAGAAAGAGATCATTCATTTTAAATTTTCACCTATAAAAGAAGTAAAAAATGAATAAAAGAATCATTTTTGAGATGAATACTGGAAGTTAACTTGGATTTATATTTTTTATTTTTATTTATTTTTTATTATTTTTTTAATCCTCACCTGAGGACATTTTTGCATTTATCTTCAGATAGAGTGGGAGGGAAAGAGGGGGGAAGAGAGAGAGAGAAACATCGATGTGAGAGAGACACATCAGTGGTTGCCACCCACACAATCCCAACCGGGGCCGGGGACAAACTGCGACCGAGGTGCGTGCCCCTAGCAGGAACCGAACCCAGGACGCTCTGGTCCGCGGGCCGACGCTCTAACCGCTGAGCCAAACCGGCCAGTGCACTTGGATTTATATTTAATAGTCAGTCTTGATGACCCACTAATTCCTTCTCTCCATGAACCACATGTCACAAGAGGAGCACTTATTTCCTCTCCCCTTGAATCTGGGCTGGCCTTTGATCAATACAGTGCAGCAGAAAGGAGACATTAAGAGACCATCACCTTCTGCTTCTTTATTCTTGAAGTGTTCACGCTTATACTCCCTCTCAGGAACCAGACACATAGAGAGGTCTTAGGACACCTGCTTGCCAGTACAGAGTGTTCCTGACTATCAATGGTTCGACTTTTGAGGTTTTCAGCTTTGCAATGGTGTAAAAGTGATATGTGTCCAGTAGTAACCTTACTTCAAATTTTCAGTTTTGAGTATTTCCTGGGCTAGCCGTGTGCAGTGTGATTCTCTCTCACGATGCTGGGCGGGGCGGCCAGCCACAGCTCCCAGTCAGCCACGCTATCACACGGGTAAACAATTGATACTCTACCATGTACTGTATTGCCAGCATTTTTTTTTTTTGCATATAGTATTTTGTGTTTTTGCATTGCATCATGTCCACAAATCGCCCATCTGAGTCTCCTGCTGCTGGTGAGAAGAGGAAGGGAATTACTCTTGAGATGAAACTCAAGATAATTGCCCAAAAGTGGGCTAATGTAAGTGTTCTGAGCACATTTAAGGTAGGCTAAGCTGGACTGTAGGTTAGGTGTAGTAAATTAATTTCAACTTACGGTATTTTCAACTTTGGTTGGGTTTCTCAGGATATCACTCTATGGGAAGTGGAGGAGCATCTGTAGTTCTCCACTAACGTTTAGAAATGGCTGCCAGTCATCCGAAGGAGTCACCTTGGATTTGGTAGCCCAGGCAAGCCCCCAGATGACTAAAGCCCTAATTGACATCATATGGAGCAGATAAACCATCCAGCTGAGTCCAATAGACTCACAGAAAGGTAAAGGAATGTTAAGCCACTATGTTTTGGGGGAAGTTGCCACGCAGCAACAGATAACTAAAACGTATATGTGATGGAAATAGTTAACCAGTGCGCGAAACTGGTAAATAAAGTTTAGTACAGAAATAAACATATTAGGCTGAGGACAGCAAAGGAAATTTAAGATAAATACCTGAACAAAATATCTCCTTAGGGGACACAGATTTTTTATTTAATTTGTGTATTTGAAAGTAGGGGAGAAGAAAATGTTGAAAGGCAGCTCTTTATAGTGTAGTTTTATACTTAATGGGGAAAGAAAAAAGAGTTTAGTGATATTTCATAAAAGTTTGTTTCCTTGAAAATTTTATGTTACAAATAAAGAAATAAATAGAAAGAGCAAAAAGAAAAGTAGAAAGCCCTTGAGTATAACTTATTTTAAAAGACAGTTGTCAAAAGTTGACTGAAAAATGTTGAGGAGAGGGGAAGAAAAGGGAATGTAATTCTGGGGGAAGAAGTAACTTTCAGTAATAGCAGTGAAACAAAGTTTCAGGATGTCTCCATGTCCTCTTAGCTCTCATAACCCTTTTTCATATATGCTGTGGAAGTTACCACATTACATGTTAACTTATTTGTGTCTGCGTCTGTCTCATACCACTAAACTATAAAAATTTCCATGGAAGAGATTTGACTTATTTATATTTATATCACTGAGATAATATAGATATTAATGAATGTTTGTTTAGTGAATAAATGAATGAATGGCTGATTTACTATAAACTGATAAGCACGTGAAATTATTTGTGAAATGCAAAATCAAACTATTAGCAGAAGCGTGCCCTTTGTCAGGGATACCTGTGTTATTTATGAGGTGTTCTAATTCTCCTGGCCCAAGAGTCAAAGAAAGCTGGGAAAGCCCTCTTCTAGAGAGCCAGAGAGGCTGACCATAACATAGAAGAAAAAAATGCTTCTTTAAAAAATTAATAAATCCATATTCTGAAATCTGAAATTCTACCAAGCTCTTAGAGTCACCATAATTCTGATAACCTTCCAATCATTTCAGGTCATTGAGCAGCAACTATGTGCAAAGCATTTTGTCTGGAAACATGAATGTGGAAACTCTAGGGTCTCTGCTCCAAAATGCTTTGTGACATTGGACAAGACTAAAATGCAAAGAGAAGGAAGGGCCTGTAGGTGCAAAAGGTTATTCTAAAGTCCTTTGATTTTATTACCCTTTTAAAAACCCACACATTGAATAGTTTGTTTGTTTTTCCATTTGTAGGTAAACAAATTAGGATGAGAGATATTCAGTCACTTGTTCAATATGGGAGAGCCAATATTTAGAAATCCCTTCTCTCCTCTCCCCTCCCTTCCCCTCCCCTTCCCTTCCCCTCCCCTTCCCTTCCCCTCCCCTTCCTTTCCCTTCCCCTCCCCTCCCTTCCCCTTCCCTTCCCTTCCCTTCCCTTCCCTTCCCTTCCCTTCCCTTCCCTTCCCTTCCCTTCCCTTCTCTCTCTCTCTCTCTCTCTCCCCCCACCCCAAATTTCAGACCCCAAAGCAAGGAGTTGAAAGTATTGACGTCGTCTCTGCAAGGTACGGGGAGAGCAGGGGCAAAGCTCTCCTGGAGGAAGGAGCCTCTCATCCTGGGATGCTCTGATAGCCTCCTTTGTGCCTGCATCCCTGTTCTCTGCTGCCCTCTGCTGGTGTGGCTATTCTGCAGTAGCACAGAATGGCTGAGAGCTTTTGAGGTCAGACAGATTTGGGTTGTAATTCTGGTAAATAAGGTAGATATGTGACTTTGGAGAAGTTATAATGACAATCTCTTCTTTCCTGCCCACACAATCAGTAACACCATGTACCTGATAGAGCTGCTATAAGGATTCTGCATGAATCCTTAGGATACTTAGTACTTAGGATAATGGTTGGTGTAAATACCCTCTTAGAAGATGGTGGGAGTTAGTCTAACGAATCTTCCGTTATAGCTACACTGATTTGTGGTTGACTGGTCTGGCTCAGCGGTCTGGATAGGATATTTTCCCAGGCATCCAAGGTTTTGTCACATCTTCGTTGATACTCTTACTGAAATAAAAAGAATTGTGGAGTACCTTTTCTGACCTGGCCATTAATTACAGCCTTTTAATTTTAAACCATATCTCTAGGAGTGAGGTAGTAGATGTCCTTCAGAGGCCCACTCCACACTTTATCATCTGTTTCTTTGGCATTCAGAGAGAGGAAATCACTCAGGAACGAGGGCTTTGCTTCACCTCATGCCGCGTGTCTCCTCAGCTTCTCTGGGGCTTAGCTTTGCCTGTGTCTCTAGTGAAGCACACAGCACGATCTCTCTCTGCAGACGTGAAAGCCAATCCCTAAACGTGTATTCTTCGTAGCATTAAAAACAGAGCCTTTGATCAGGCATCTTTAGGCCCATCTACTGATCCATATTTCTACTCGGCCCCCGAATCTGAACAGAAATAGTTAATTTTCAGGAGGCTGTAAATAAATAAAAAAAAATCAATACTTATTTCCACCCCAATCCTGGCTTCATCCCAGCCAAAGCTGGATCTCCAAAATCTAAAATATTTGAGGTCTGAGTGTCTGCCTTCAATTCTCCTCAGTAGCGGGACGAGGAGGGAGGTCAGAGCTCAGAATCCTGACTCCAGATAACAGGGGCAGCACGGGCAAAATAGGAGAAAAGACATGAATTCATTAAAGAATTACAGCTGAAGCAGGCACTTACCAAGTGAATTGGGAAGGAAATTTCTGAGAAGGCCTTAAGAATGTGGAGGAAAAGGAGCAGTTAATCTGAAATACAAAATTGAAAGGCACAGCAGATGCATGATTCTAGTCTTCCAGATAAGATTCCTTCTGGAATTCAAAAGCTTCTAAGAGAAGCAAGACAATTGGCTGCTGGGCTCAATATGTAAACACCGTGCTGGTCGAGGCAGTGAAGATGTTTATTAGAAAAGTTAATGCAATGTCAGGGCGGAAGATCAATGCTTAACCTGATTTCACTGCAATCTATTGGTCTGCCTTGGAATACAGAATGGAAAATTAGCAAACCAGAAAAGGAAATGTAAGGGATTTTTTCATAAAAAAAAAAACAAAAAAAAAAAACTAAATCATAGACACTGATATTTGTGAAAATAAAAAAAATCAATAATTATTTGCATTTTCGTTAATGCATATTCACATATTTTTATTAATTATTAAAAATGGCATAATTACATTAAAATTTTTATTTGCCTCAATATCCAAGTAAACTCACAGAATTTTTGAGATTCACTATGCTCAGTCCTCTCACTTTCTGGGCTAAACCCTAAGGAACAGGCTGTCATGTGACTTTCTCCAGATTACACAATCAGGTAGGAAGGAGCATGGTGAATGATGTGCACTGATCCCCAGATTACAGGTGAAGAAAGAGGGTGAGACCCAGAGAAAGATCATTGCCTGTGCCATGAATTCAGTCTGGCATTACTGCCCGATAAGCCTGTGCCATGATATATTGGTCATTCCCACTGTAAAAATGCCTTCAGAATTCTTTGATGTAAAACATTCTGCAAGCATTACTGAACTGATCCCCATCATGTGAATTCTAGACGAGTGTGTATGTGCACACGTGTGCGTGCGTGTGTCAGTCTGTTTAGATGATAAGGTAGAACTCATTCTCCATGGTATAGAAATAAAAATATATATTTGGTTGCTGAACTCAGGGATGAGTTAAAATAGCTTTTTGGTGCCCCATATAACCTCTAGCTTCTCTCTTTTTTTTTTTTTTTAATCCTCACCCAAGGACATTTTTTCATTTTTTGTTCAGACAGAGTGGGAGGGAGAGAGAGGAAGAGAGAGAGAAACATCGATATGAAAGGGTGGCTGCCACCCGCACAACCAATCAGGGCCGGGGACAAACTGCAACTGAAGTACGTGCCCTTAGCGGGAAGGAACCCGGGTCTCTCTGGACGCAGGCCGACGCTCTAACCGCTCAGCCAAACCGGCCAGGGCTCTAGCTTCTCTTTTAATTTGGTAATTTGGATAATGTCTGATGGAGTTACTGCAATCTTTTTTCTACAGTGATGATTAAAAGTGGTATTCCAATCTATATTTAAGAAACTCTCACTGGAAAAGGAAACTCAGAAATGAGTTTTTTCCCACTGGATGTGCCTGAGACAAAAAAGCACTCAGAAAGAAACACACACACACACACACACACACACACACACACACACACACACACACACATGCAGTGCGTTTCCTGGGCATGAGGAAGCCTGCCAATGGCCTGGGGAGGGAGTGAAGCTGGGTTTCTGTGCGGTGGCAAAGGGCTGACCTCACAAAACCTCTGCTGCAGCGCTGGGCCCTAGGAGCTCACTCCTGTCACAGGCTCGGTTAGTACAACTCCCAGCGCAGCTGTCCACGGAGGGCGACCAATGTAAAAACAAGGAGTCAGCCAATTAATTACACTGCCGGCAATAAATATAACAGTGGGCTGTGGTGGCAATTCAGTCCCATGGTGCATCCAGGCAGCCGTCTGTACGTCTGTCTTCCCCGTCCACGCGGCACTTGTTGCTGCAGAGTGAGTTTAGGGCAGAGTCTCGGCAGCCAGGTAGCAGACAGGAACTGCCTCTCCTCCTCTGTGAGGCTGTCTTCATTAAGTCTCACTCCTTTCTTTCGGAGGAATCGACTTTGAGTGCAAATTGGGGATTCAGCAAGAGCCCTGACTGTAATAATAAATAAACAGATCATTCTTTTGATCTTGTGTTAGTTCACTTACTAACATTTATTGAGAGTTTTTTTGTCTGCCAGGAACACCTCACTATAGCAGAGATTAATGTATGTTAACAGAGCGCCACTCGCGATTTTCTGCATATTTTATGGTGAATGCCCTGGGTAGTTCTCCCTTAGACAAATCCGTTTTTATGATCCATGTGGGCAATTAAAATTGTGGAGTTCTCCCCCCACCCCCAATGTTTTTGCTGTTCTTTCTTCTTTCAATTCTTTGAATCAGTTTTGAAGGTAGTTATTTTAAAATTTTAGAATAGAAACCAGCACAGAAAAATCTTATCTAATGCTTGCCTACTTAAATTAGGAACCACGAAGACTGTTACTTTGTGTTATTGATTAATGCCTGACCTCCTTTAGCCAAAGACAGTGAATTGGTGATGTGATAACCCTATCTCGATTTCAACTAGATTTCAGCCAAGTCTAGAAGGATATCGCTCCAGCCCTGTTCCTCAGTAGCAGAGAATATTTTAGAATCAGTTGAATGTTTCTCTTATTTATGCTCGGAGGGGAGCATTTAGAGTTGAGGATTAAGAAGGTTGAAGAGCTCTAAACAAACATTCCTCTAAGGCCCCCTTTTCTATTGCTTCTTTCCTTTGTATGGTTCCTGTTTTCCCTATTGCTCTATTTTTATCTTTTTTTCCCTCTGTTATGAACTATATCTACACATATCTCTAATTTCAATCCATAAATATGAAACACAAGTAAGTTTATTTAAATACATGATAAAGTTTATTTTTTTTAGTTTTACAAAGCAAATGAGATACATATTCTACATTTGTCTCTTGCTAGAGGTTCCCCCACCCTTAACTAAAAACAAAAAAACAAAACAGATCAGAGCCTTTTTCCTAAAGTGAAGAAGGAGAATTATGAGGAGAAGAATGGAAATTTCAGTAAATCTACCTTATTCCATTTGTTCCATTTTGCCTCAAATGGGTTTTATAATGACTTGGCATTTAAAATAAATATCCTATTACTCCGATGAAGGGAAAAGCACACACTGACATGTGATTTGAAGCAAAATGTAGATTTGGGTTGGAAATGAGTTTTGATGATGTTATAGTAACTGTCTTATCCTTTGAATATTCTTTTCTGGGAAGAAAGAAAAATAAAAATAATATTTTCTTTCTTTCCCTGTTTTTTTCCTTGCTTTCTTTCTTCTCTCCTCTCTTTCTGTCTCTACCTCTGTCCCTTTCCCTCCTTTTCTTTGTTCTTTATTTTATTCTTTTATCTTAAATCATTAAGTACTTAGTGTGTGTCAAGACTGAGCTAGCCACTGATGAAAAGTAATGAACGTAGCCTGTGCCCTCAAAGAACTTAAAGTTGGGAAGACTGGCAAGTCAAAAAGCAATTTTAGTTCCTTGTTTAAGTGCCCTCAACTAGGATTTTTAAAAGTTATTTAATAAGAGAGATGCCTAACATAGACTTAACAGTGTCCTCTAAATAGAAATCTAAAGCTAGATTAAGCATTAGTTAGGTAAACAGAGGTGTGAATTGTTTTCAAGGCACCAAGGCACCAAAAGTGTCAGAAACAGGGCCACAGAGCAAAGAGAACACAAAGCTTTCAAGATTACTTTTCTGCTATCTTTCCTTCAACCTAGTTATGGAAAATCTTGTGAATTCCAGAGGGGTATGTGTGTGTGTGTGTGTGTGTGTGTGTATACGCGTGCACACGCATGTGTGTGTGGGGGTCTATCTGTCTGTTTAGAAGACAATAAAGAGAATTATACTTGTCTAGAGAATGTAGAATTGTCTGAGAATTCTGCTTAGAAATTCTTGTAGCAAAGAAAGGAACATTTAGTATATGGATAATATAATAAACTGGGTCCTTTAAGAGGTGGCAATCATTGTACTAAGTGATTTATTGTAATCTTAATTTAGGAGGGTATTATTATTATTGTTATTATTTTGTTTATACATGAAGTTAAAGCTTTGAGGACTTAAGCAACTTTTCCAAGGTACCATCAATGATACAAGTTACAGGCAGTTTCCAAATTCAGCTGTTTTATTTGATAATCCACTCATTTAATAATACCTCATATTGCCTCATGAAAATATTAAGATGTAAATATCTAAAAGAACAAAAACAAAGACGCAAGAAAAACTCAGGAGGAGGAGCCTGGGCGGTAGCAGCAGAACACTTCTCCAGGAGAAGCACCTGTGCGGCGCTGGGTGAGGCACAGTGCAAATATACAAAATAGTTATAGTTCTCATCTCATCCTTGCGTGGTTATTGTTCTTATATAATAGTTTATGTCATTGTTTACTATATAATTCTACAACTATTTTATTTTTCTAGAACAATAGGTTTATCTTTAATATTTCATAATTTAGATATGGAGAAAAGAAATATGTACCTAAAAATAATTTATAACACCGAGTAGCAAAGATTATAAATAGCATTTGAATTATGACTTGACATTTCTACAACGGTATGTAGGATGAATACAATCAGTTTTCGCTGAAGCAAGGCTATATAATAACCACCACATTTTAAAGGTTTATAGCTGCAAATATTTTTTTCTCTTGACCTTTGATCTTCACCTTGGTTTTAGTTTCCTAGTTCTGTCTGGTTTTGCCTGGCTTTGAGGGGATCCTGCTTGATTTCAGGTTTTCAGTTAGGCTTGGTACTGCTTCATGTGCCTTCATTCTGAGACCCAGGATGAAGAAGTAGTGGCTTTTTAGGGAGTGTTGTCCTCAAGTGGATCACAGGACCACAAAAGAAAGCAACTTGAGCTGTGAAAGCCCATTCATAGCATCTACTTATGTCATATCTCTTAACCTCCTATCAGCCAAATCAAGTCACACGGCGAACGCCAGAATCCAGGGGAAAAAGGAGTGTAATTCCCCACAGTGGAGGGCACTGCAAAGTTACAAGGCAAAGAATGCCCATGTGTCATCCTACTATAGGAAGGAAAAGAAGTGAGAATAATAATCCCATTTATAAATAAAGACAGAATCTCAAAGAGTTTAAATAACCTGCTCATGATCACACAGTTAATAAGTAGAGGAGTTGGGATTCAGGTTTTTATCTCAGGATGCTGCCTTTTGTGTGCTTTGCTATGACACCAAACATGCTCAGAAATGAGAACGTGATTACTTAAGGCCAGGGAATATGAAAACTTTGGGGGACAGGTAAGATTTGATATAGATGTAGATAGACGCATAGATATTAAATAGGTTAATGCACATGCCAGTTTACCTGAGATAATCCCTGAGTAATCACTTCTTCTACCTGCCCTCCTCCTCCCAAACAAAGAGTCCTGATTTGGAAAATCAATTGTATGGTCACTTTAGGCTTTGATAAATAGATAGAAATATAAGGTATATTCCATTAAAGAAGAACCTTGTATATAATTCCTAAAAAGAAGCAAAAATACACATGATATATTCAAATGTAATGAAGAGACTAGTCTGTTTGGTGTGGAGGCTACATGTGGGAGATATTCAGAGCAATTTATTGAAGAAAGAGTTGATGCCAATTTGCTGATGGCCAGACAGAGAAGATGGGGGGCTTATTTTTGTAGTTCAGTAGGGAGCCACTGAAAATATTGGAGCAGGATGGTGACTGTATTACAGGTGGTGGTTTAGAAAGATAAATGTAGGACAAACTGAATAAAAGAAGTGGAGTAAGGGAACCAGTCATTAAACAAATTCGGTAGTGCAGTAGTGTTGATATGAAGTCATGGTAGTCTAGATGAAATTAAGAGAATAAACTGTAAGGGACAGGTAGTAGAGCTATCACAGTGAAGAGTTCTAAACACGCAAGCGGTAATGTACAGAAGACAGTTGGAGATATGGAACAGGAACTCCGGGAGAGGTCTAGGTTTGAGGTATAAATTTGAGTCCAGTCTTGACATTTACTGAGTGACCTTAGACAAGTTACTTAACTACTTTGAATATCATATTCTTTTTTTAACTTAAAAAAATGAGAACAAAAAGTCACACTTCTGTGCAACAGCGAGTAGTGAGTACTCTTTCCTTAACAAAACAAAACAAAACTAGCTATGCCTATTAAGAAAACATTTATTGAATTCCTGCTATGTTATTGGCACTGGAGTACTTTTTCTGAGAAATGCAATGCTCATTAAAAATAGGTCTATTCTTAGGAGCTTATGGTCTAGTAAGAGAGATACACCTAATAAGCCAAAATTTACAAAACACGGAGGCACAGAAAATTACCATTGCATTTTGCACTGAGAGTTATTTCCAGTTGTAGAAAACATTTATAAAGAAAGAAATAAATAAGCTGGGCCCTGCCAAATTACTTGTATTTGGATATATAAAGATGATAGAAAGAACATATTTAGCAGAAGGACCAACATAATATTAACTTCTAACTTTCAACTTTATATCCTAACAAATAATGACCCAGCGGTTAAGTTTACCTTATCTTATAGTTATATAAACTTGGGTAATAAGTTTGAGAGTGAGGTCATGGAGAGTCTTACATACTTTAAATATTGTGAGGAACATAAAAGCCATATTGAGAATGTGTAAAAAGAGGGAGGAGTGACAATATCAGAGAAGTGCATGATTTAGAAATGTTTTGACCATATTTTAAATGAGTTAGTGCAAAAGGAGATTTCATTTAGGAAGCTCTTGCAATAACTCAAGAGATAAATAATAAGGACCTGAACTGGAATATAGGCATGAAATCAGACAGGATAAGGTAGATGAAGGAAATATTTTAAAAATGTAGATTTAAAAGTACTAAGAAAGTGGTTGAATTGGAATGTGTAGTACCTGGAGCAAGGAAAACAAAACAATCATTGGGAGTGCTGAAGGTTCAAATCCAAGAAAAATGGTCACAGCATTGACAGAAACAGTGAAGATTGGATTTGTGTAGAAAAACAATAAGTTCCATTTTGGCTTATTGGGTTTCAGGTATAAGCGGAATAGCCAAGTAGTGATATTTAGCACACAATTGAAAATATGGAGCAAAAACTTAGGAGAGAGGTCAAATCTGAAGATTTTAACCTAAGTATCAGCTACATAGAACTGAAGTAATTAGATTTTTTTTAATGTCAAGGAAGAAAGTGTACAGAGAAGAAAAATACATTTAAGGACATAGATGAAAAATAATAATCTGGAGAGGGGAGAAAGAGGTCAAGAAGACAAAAGAAACAGGGGAATAGAAGGAGAGCCCTAAAGAGGTAGTTCCACGTAAATGAAGGAAGGATTGGGGCATTTTCGAAGGAAATCCCGCAGGAAGCTGCTATGCGGGAGAGGAGAGCTCACCATTTGGGTATTTGTAGGATACATTGTATTGGACTTGATAATGGAATGATTGCAGAGTAGAATCAGAGAGAGGTTAGCACTGTAGAGGTGAGCCCTGTTTATAGGAGGATCGAATAAAGCTGGGCGAGCAAGGTAATGAAAGGAGTTAAATTAATTAGAACGGAACATTGAGGCCCAAGCTTAGGGACCAAAGGAGGATTTGAGTGAACCTTCCTGCGGATGCTTTAGAAGTAAATAGTTTTAAATATCTATACAAATAAATAGGAACTTAATCTTAGAAATATCGTTGGATCTGAGGATAGTACTTGCCTCCACTCCCCCCCCCCCCCAAATAATTGCTCTCACTCAACCTTTATTTTCTGGAAAGAGACCGTTTTTAAAGTCAACATTTTAGTATATTGCTAACAGTTCTTCATAATTTTCCATTTTTATTTAATTCACCCCAAACTAAGGTCATTTCCCTTGGAATTAACTAGCCCTGGTTTTGCGAAGGTTCAGCTTTCATTTAGAGATGAGGGTCCAGAACATGCACCAGCTCCACTGGGCAGGTGGATGGTGTGAAGTGAAATGCCCACAGAAACAGGAAGGCATATGCCCCATCCTGGGACACTGTTTCTTGATTAATTCTAATCGGTCGCTCATTCAAAGTATGTACTATCATATGTATCACTGGGAATTTTATGGCTTAGGAAAAACCTGTTCTCTGCTTCCACGATGCGACTGTTGTCTGTTTTGCATGCCGGACCTGAGACAGAATGGAGACTGCTTACCCCCTGCCTCCCCCGAGTCTTTCTGATCATACTTCATGGTCATTCTGACATAAAACAGCACCACTTCCTTGCATCCTGAAATGTGCTGGTTTCTGGAACATGTTGTTTGTCCTGACCTAATCAAGCATGTAAGGTACTTTCTCATACCTGGTACGATTCATGTACTGGTATCCATAGCTATACCCAGCACCAAACATATAGAATAGTTTGGCACCTGTCAAGTGGTACAAGGATCCATTTCCTTTTGCAACAGCCCAAGACACACCTTGTGTGTAAGTTTCCCTTAATAAACTCCATTAATTACTAGACTGGAGAGGCCAGCCTCTTTCTTTAGTCTTTTTCCTGCCATCTACTTAGGGAGGTAGATTTTCCGTCTCGGGGATTTTCCCTGGATCTGCATGTATGAACACAAGGGCTATATGAAGGGATCTAAAACCTTTTATAAGAATAAGGTATATTCTATCATGCTATGGAAGAAGACTGGTTCCTTTATGAAATATTTAACCTTATTGAAGATACTTGCTGTTCTCAAGAGAAGGAAACCATAGGACTGTGCCTTTATATTTTCTAGATTTTCCCAAAAGGTTATATTGCCAGGTTGTGCCCATTTATTTTTTCTAGTTTTCTTCTTTGCCTGTGTCTGCCTACTGCTCTGTGAACTAGGTAAGGTGTTAGCCCACTTGCAGCTTTTTCCTGGCTAGGTGTGTTCCTCAGGACCTGCACCTTCAATTTCTACCCCATCCCATTCCACCCCTAACATAAGCCTCTTTTCCCAAACCAGAGTTTACCTTGGACAGAGGCCTTCTGTAACTCCTAGTCTAAAGCTTCATCTAAACATACAATATTCCTGTGAGAGATGGCATAATGTTGTGGATGTTTCTGTGCATATATAACATTTCTGTTCTCTTAAGTCTCCCACTTCTCTCTTATGTGATACCTATTCTTTAAAAAAAAAAAAAATTCTGTATTGATTTTAGAGAGAGAGGAAGGGAGAGGGAGAGATAGAAACATAGATTAAAGAGAACATCGACTGGCCGCCTCCTGGACGCACCCCACTGGGAACTGGGCCCACAACCTGGTCACGTGCCCTGACTGGGAATCAAACCGGTGACCTCTTGGTGCATAGGTCGACACTCAACCGTTGAGCCACACCAGCCGGGCATGATACCTGTTCTTAAGCTTCAACTCTGATCCTTCTATCAGCGCCGACTCTCCTGCTCTTTGTGTGTTGTGGAAAAGTTCAGGCAGGAAGTATAGTATGGTGGAAAGAGGTCAGGAGTGATAAATCAAACTGGAGTTCTGGTTTCAGGTTTTTAATTTGGGGTAAATTTTTATCTTCTGAGTCTTATTTTTCCCATCTGTAAGATAAAAAGGTTGAGTTAGATAATCTCTAAGGACCAAGGCCAGACCAAGACTTGGCATCCCTCATTGCCAAATGATTTGGCAGTTCTTCAAACTGATAATCTTCAAACAGTTGTTCAACATGTATTCGGTACAGCCAAGGTCAATAAGGTCAATGCTGCAAGGATTTATTTTCCCCACTTAAGATCCCTGTCTATATTGGCAGCAATGAGATCAATTTATATTTTCCCAGTTATATAAGAATTCCCTTCCTCTTCTTAACCGGCTTTCTATATTTTATGAACTCTTGCCCTGTTTCAGCACGCTTTGTAGATCAGTGCTCATGAGCACCCCTTCGTATAGCTCTGATAACTTCCCTTTGATTCTTTGTCATCTGCTCGGGCCTAATTCAACCAGCAGTGCTCCGTCTTTCCGCTATTCTCCTGCCTGGAATATCTTCACTCTTCCTGTCCTCTCTTTATCCAAATGCCCCAATATTGTTTTCTCCTATGGAACACTTCCCTCCAACTTCTCAAAACAGAATGAGGTGTGTTCAACTCTGTGCTCTCATGTGCTTTCTCATACCTCTGCAGAATGTATTTTATTAATGTTATTTGTTTGTATGCATATCTTTGTTAATAAGCCATGAGCTTGCGGAGGTTGAAATCCCTGTATTTGCTTTTGTGTATCATGTCCCTAGCTTTTAAATCCTTTATTAGTCAGCTGGTGCTAAAATGATGTTGCACTGCATAATAGACCACCTCAAACTTAATAGTTTTAATAATAAATATGTTTTATTCATGTACCTGTGGACCAGCTGGAAAGATGCCGCTTCAGTCTGCAAGTCTGTGCATTGGCTGGGCATCTCTACTATACCACATCCTTAAAGTTTTTTTCTGCCCTGGCTAGTGTGGCTCAGTTGGTTGAGCATTGTCCCCTGCACCAAAAGGTTGCTGGTTTGACTCCCAGTTGGGGAACATACCTGGGTTGCAGGCTTGATCCCCAGTGGGGGGTGTGCAGGTGGCAGCCAGTTGATGTTTCTCTTTTACATCAATGTTTCTCTCTCTCCCTCTCCCTTCCTCTCTCTCTAAAAATCAATAAAGATATTAAAATTTTTAAAAATTTTTCCAGGTTTGAGATATACTTGACATATAACATTGTGTAAAGTTAAGGTGAACAATTGATACACTTATATATTGCAAAAATGATTACCACCATAGTATTAGTACCATGCCACATAATTACCATTTCTTTCTTATGGTAAGAACATTTAAGGTCCACTCTCTCAGCAACTTTTAAGTATATAATACACCATTATTAACTATAATCACTATGCTGTACATGAGATACCAAAAACTTATTCATGTTATAACTGAAAGTTTGTACCCTTTGACTGACATCTCCTTATTTACCCCAACCCAGGCCCAGTTACCACCACTCTAGTATCTGCTTCTATGTGTTTGGGTTTTTAAGATTCTACAGGTAAGTGGGATTACACAGTATTTGTCTTTATTTTTCTGACTTGCCTCACTTAGCATAATGTCCTCAAGTTCCTTCTATATTGTCCTAAATGAAAGGATGACCTTCTTTCTCATGGCTGAATAATATTCCAGTATGTAAGTAAGCTATATCTACATCTATATCTATATCTATCTCTATATCTCTATCATCATCTTATCATTTATATATCTGTATCTATATCTGTATCTCTATATCATGTGTGTGTATGTGTGTGTGTGTATATACATATATAATATATATGTAAAATCTCCATATACCATATTCTGAGGTGCATTAGATGGAAGGAAAATGTTTTTCTTTTCATGGCAATGACAGAAGAACAGTACTATTCAAGGCCCTACATATGTCATGAGCACTATATCACATTGTTCAAAACAAGACACATGGTCAATTCCAAAGTCAAGAGGCATAAAAATACATGCCTCTCATCATGAGGCCATGAAAAGGGTGAGGATGCATAATATACTACAGTGGTTTGAAGAATTAAGACTACAAATTTAATCTACCATAGTACTTGAAAATATGTTTGCTGTTGAATGTTGTTGAATGAGTGCATATGCATGAATAAATTTCAAAATTACAGGTGATTCAACAAGGATATAATTTAATAAGTGGAGAAAGATCAGGGCAGAGTGCTAATCTGAGCTATAAATTGTGCTACTGCCTGAGGCTGTTCATTGACTAATAAAATAGAAGCCAAATGATATGACCCAGCCATGCCCAATGGCACCACGAGGTCCCAGAAACCTGAAGGGTCTGTAGGGATTCATTCCTTAATCTAGACCTAAGCTCTGGTATAAAAGCAGCTTTTGCATATCCTGAGAGCAACTGTTTATAAGGGAGAACGGAAAGAAGTAATTCTTCTTTCCTGTGTAAATCCCTGACACCGAGTAGAGGAAGTGATTCCTTTCTAGTATCATTATGTTCTTTAGTTTCCTGAGAATCTTCCTCCCCCTACCCCACTACTCTCCCCCATCACCCCCAAGAAAAATTCTTACTGGTATTATTCAGCAAAAAAATGATTCTTTTTACTAAAGAAAACCTGACACATATCTTAAACAAACCCATAATTCTTTTTATTCTAAAGGGTTGGAAGATTTCAGGTCAGTAAACAAACAGTGAGTTTGGATGGAGGGATAACCTCGGATAAAGGAGAGTGTGCTAATAAAGTGAAATGGTTAGGTAGGGCTTGAATATTTTACATGTTTACAGAAAGACCAGGAGATCCTCTGACACAAGGAGTTGTGTCACAGGCACATGTGGGTTAAAGTCTTATGTGCGCTTTGCAGAAAGTCCGTGTTTCAAGAGAAAGAGAGCAGAAAGAGTAGAGAGATCTGAGAGTTCAGGCAGTTAATCAGGAGCGAGCAGGCCAGGCAATCAGCTACCAGAGGAATCTGGATCAAAGGCAGAAGGGGAGAGCTAAGGAGGAATACAAAGCTCCTGTGCTCCTCTCCCAGGCGTTCTGCAGAGTTGGTGCGGGGAGGCGGGGACAGAGCGGCGCTTGAGCCAGAAGCCAAAGGAGGGTCACTTAGAAAAAAGAGGAGGTTAGAGGCCTTGACTTGGCGAGTGCGGAGAGGCTGGGGGAGACTCCACAGTCCCCATCCAGGCCTCGAAGTGCCTGTAATTTAGAGAAGGGACAGATGATGGGAAGGCTAGGATGCAGTGTGCCACTTAAAACCTGTGCCACTCTGAGCGACCGGAGAGAAACCGGTGACTTTTTCTTCCCTGTACATCGTTTATATGTCAATATGCACTGATACTCTGAAAAGTCAAGACAGAGTGGACAATGGGAAGCCAAAAAAGAAAAAATAAGGGAAGATAATAGGCATCCCAAACATTAGTTTCCTTCCTTTTCTTCCTACCTTCCTTCTTCATTTCTTATTTGGTAATTTAAAGAAATAAAATAAAATAAAAGCCATAGTTCTACTTTGCTTTCCCTTAGGATTTTGTGAAAAGTAATTTATAAATTATTGCAAAGCACTTGGAAAGGGTACAGCACTTAATAACATTCCAAACCAGGCCAGGCACGGCAAATCTGCTCAGTGTTGTGGGGAATTTCTTCAATCTTTCAAGTCCCAATGAGAATGTGAAAAGCCCGATACTTTTCCCTTTATGTGAACTTTAAGTCAGCATATGCATAATAAATAAGTAAAGCAAGGCTATTTGACTTTTTCCAGACGGAGGAATAGGAATTCACCTACATACATGTTTATACTCTCCCTGCACATCTCTCTCAGCCTCTATTTTTAAGTTTTTACTCTCAGTAGGAAAATAAAAACAAAAGCAATAGAAAGTAAAAGGCAAAACTGCCTGAACAAAGCTGTATATGAAATCTACTTATCTTTGCTTGTATTCATTAGTTAAAATAAACGAACAAGTCAACAAAAAGACGGGAAGAAGGGGTATCAAGTAGTCAGCCTCCACCTTCCAAATACCATAGGTCTGTTCAGTTCTGTTCTAGGCACCATAGAGCTGAATCACATGTAGAGCAAGACTCCTGTCTTCACAGAGCTTACAACTCACTGGTAGAGACAACAAATACAAGTACGATGGAATGGAAAACACAAGAAAGATGGTTTGGCACTGCTGTGTGTGTGTAAATTTCTGACATATGACAGATATGTAAGTGCTAGTTATAGTAGCATAGAAAGAAAGACAAGAGATTCTCATATCAGGAAATTCTTTCCAAAGCATCTCAGCCACAATATTTGAAACATGGATGGCCTCGGTTATAGAGATGGGGATATGTGTGTTAGGGAACAATTTAAGTGGGAACGCCACAGCGAAACAAAAATTGGTAAGATTTTGTAATGACAGTTATTTTCAACGGTGACCAGGCTTTAAGTGTATGATGATTTCCCACATCAGTACTAAAGAAGGTCTAAAGAAAAATTTGTGTCTGCCCTGTCAGACTTTTTAAAATGCCAGTTGAGGAAATATGGGCTGACTTAAGGAGATTTAAACTAGGCATTCCTCCTCACCTAAACTGTCTCAACTGCTCCAATATATGGAGATATACAATGAATAATAAATGTTAGGAATGAAGCTTACAGTAATTTTGGACCCAGTCTCCTGCCTTCCAGCCTGTGTTGCCCCATTCATTGGCCTTGCCCACCTGCTTTCTCTGGCTCACATAAATGTCCTCTTCTATCAACATCCCCCAAACTTGTACATCTTTATGTCTGTGTCCTTGCCTTTTTGCCCATGCAAGTTCTTAGATCTGGGATGCTCTCCTCTCCCAGCCAGAACTGACTCTCCCAATACATTCTTCAAGGACCAGCCCAGACAACAACGTCTCTATGAATCCCTTTCTGATGCCTTCTTACCACCGATTCTTCTGGGCAGAGGCAAACATGCCCTCTTCTGGGGTCCCCCAGAACTTTGAACAAATTTATATTATGTTACTTCCCAGATTGTTCTAGGACTGTATAATTAGTTATGTACACGGTTTTGCCTACTCCCTAGACTGGAGTTCTTTGAGGGCAGGCACCTGGTAGTTCCAGATTTGTATTCCCAAAGCATAGTATAGGGTCTGGCAGTTAGCTGCGATTTAATAAACAACAGAGGGCTGAAAAACAAAGACTATATTTTAAAATGAGGCATTATAGTCCAGAGAGGAAAAAAGAGAGACAGTCATCTCAGATTAGTATTCATACCAGTTTGGGAATTCACTTTCTATTTTAATTTTTCTTTCCTCTTTGAAACTTCAAGCAAAAAAAATAAAATAAAATAGAGTCTTTCTAGGTCATAGGACTGGCAGAGTGGCTATGACTGCCTTGATGATTTTCTAGAAGAAATTTTGTAGGAATGTGCCTGTAAAAAACATGGAAGGAAAGGCACGGGCAAATGATTTTTTCATTAAGTGAATGATAAAATATAAATCAGTATAATATACATCAATGCATATTCTCATATGGAAAAATAAAAGCACAAAACCAATTTCAAACAAAATTTGCATCAACATTTAAAATACAAATTAATTTTCATTTACTCAGGAGCTGTTTAGATTATTCATTCTCTAGGTCTTTGACTTCTTCACCTTATCCCTCCTGCTGCCCAGGTTTTTATGATTTCATTGTTTTTTTATGTATCAGAATATACGATGCTAGAAAAAAAAAAGGACATTTGAAATTAGTTAATGGGGGTTTTTATTTTTTTCTCAAAAAGATTTGGTCTTGACAAATATTTGGGGGTTTAAATTTATCAGTTAAATATGATTCCCATGGTTTCAACATCTCTTTGGCAATAATTAGCTATAATTTAAATAATAATTAAGTGCCATTTACTTCTGGAATTTTAAAGTTGAGCACTTTTATATTTCATATTGAATGTAGACCCAGGTATACTGGAAATAATGTGTCTGTTGTTGATTTATTTAAAAAAAATATTTTAAAATATTTCAAAAAATTTTGTGTTAAAATATTTAACTTTATTTTTAAAATTTATCTCTTGTTGAAAGTATTACAGATGTTCCTCCTTCCCCCCATTGTCCCCCTCCTCCCTGCTCCCGGCCCCCTCCCCTGCCTTCACTGCACTATTGTCTGTGTCCATTGGTCATGCACTAAAAAGCTTCTGCACAGCAAAAGAGACCAGCATCAAAATGAAAAGGGAAGCCACTGAATGAAAGACAAAAAAATATTTCAAATTTAATTCCTGTTGGTCTGGTGGGATACTTTATCCCCCGGTAGCAATAACCTTGGGGATTCACTGTGGTTCTGGCAAACTTCCAGAATCATATACAGTGATTACATACTGAGATTTTGCAGGCAGCCTTCTAATCTTCTATCTGCTCTTACAGTTATCATGCAGACATCCATTTTCCTGCTGACATGGGCCATTCAGTTCCAACCGACTGCTTCTGTGCCATGCTTGGGGAACAGGAATCTTGGTAGAGACTAGAGACCCCTGGACACCCAAAGCTATTTCTCCCTGGACCTTGCTGCCCACCAGGATGCAGCCAGGAAGCCCCCCAGGCCCTAACTGGTCCAGACAAACAGACCTCTCGTTCACTTCTCTTCCCAAAACAGGAATCCCTTTTTAGTTTGACAGAATGCTTTCTCTTTTACGTTTCTCAAAGACATTTGCTTCTGCCCATAACTCCCTTTCCCTCCTGGACTTTAGTTTCGGGAAATAAAAGCTAAGAATTATTTTGCAGAAAGCTACTTTGCTGCTCTCCATTCCACCACATTCCTCACTACAATAAGCAGACTGTCTCAACTATTTGGAGTAGAAAAAAGAAAAGAACATAGAGGAGGAAAAAATGATCTCAAAACACTATCCAGCTACAATAAATGAAAGAGTTGTTAAGTGGAAAAGTAAATGTATCTTCTTCTCAGAATCACTAATCGTCAACTGCAAACTCCACCACACCTGTATTTCCCTGAAAATGCAATAATTTGGCTTCTATAAAAAATTAAGAATACAAGAAACTAAAATTGTATCATTTTCATTACTTACATTTCTTTAATACACAACCAATGATGTGTGAAATTATATAATTATTATATGAATGTAATTTGTTAATTAATATTTCCACTAATAGTTAATTGGGAAGTTCTTGCTTGGCAAGTTTTTGTATTACTTTTCACTTCCTAAGGCAGTATATATATCTCATATGATCACATTTTTGGCCAAAATTATGATGCTTGTCTTGGCAAATAGAGTTATGAAACTAATGATCAATTTTTCATTATAATTTCTCCCCTCTATCAGGTACATCAGGCTTTAAAGGAAGTTTTTTTTTAATCTTATTAAATTTATTAGGGTAATATTGGTTAATAAGATTATATGTTTCAAAGGTAAAATTCGATAATATATCATCTATATATTGCATTGTGTGTTCACCACCCAAAGTCAAGTCTTCTTTCATCATCATATATTTGATACCTCTTCCCCTACTTCCCAATCCCTCTTCTGGTTATCTACCTGACCATTTTGAAAACATTTATTCACAAAGATATATGCACTCCTATGTTTATTGCAGCATTATTCATGGTGGCCAAGACATGGAAACAACTGAAGTATCTTTTGATAGATGATTGGATAAAGAAGATGTGGTACATATATACAATGGAATACTATTCAGCCATAAGAAAAGATGAACTATTGACATTTGCAGTAACATGAATGGATCCTAAGAGAATTATGCTAAGCAAAATAAATCTGATGGAAAAAGACAACAACCATATGATTTCAGTCAGGTGGGACATAACACAGGAAATTATTTTTTTTTTAAAGAAACAAAACACTGCCCTAGCTGGTGTGGCTCAGTTGGTTGAGTGTTGACCCATGCACCAAAAGATCACTGGTTCAATTACCAGTCAGGGCACATGCCCAGGTTGTGGACTCAATCCCCAGTGGGGAGCATGCAAGAGGCAGCCAATCAATGTTTCTCGCTCACATCAATGTTTATCTCTCCCTTCCTCTACCTCTAAAATCAATAAAAACATGTTGTTGTTTTAAAAAAAACACATCAGAGTTTTGATACCTAAAGAAAGATTATAATGAAAGTATCTGCCTTAAGATGAACTCAGATAAGTGGAAATGATCTCATAATTTTATAGATAAGGAAACTAAGTATGGAGAAGGTTAAATAATGTATTTTTGAGTCATATAACTGTTTGATGAGAGAAAAGGAAAAAAAAACCTTAGTTATTAATATTATTAACATTTTAAGTTTTATAAAGCATTTTTATAGACAATGCATTTTCATTTAAACTTCATAATTCTCTAAATTGTGCCTTATTTTATCCTCATTCCATATGTAAATAAACTAAAAGTCAGTGACTAAAGAAGCTAAAACCCACATAACTCAAAAGAACAACATAGGTCTCTGATTTCAAATTCTGTGTTATTTGTCGTAAACTATGAGGATTTTTCCAGATTATAGAGTTTTACCAGACTATGTGATTGTCCATTCAACTAATACTATATAAAATAAGAATTACTAGTGTAAACAATACCTACCTTGGTAAACTCAACTTCTACCATATCTACCCGCACACATCCTTCTTCATCAGGACACAGGATGGATGGTGTGCTCCTGTGTGGCCCAAGATTCGCTTTCACTTTATCCTTTTCTGTTCCCATCAAGAAAGTACCCAGAGTTAGACAAACTGCAGGAGTAAAGGTAGAGTTTTCTAGATTCCCAGTCTGCCCAAGCCTTCTGACACTGACTACAAGGAGTTAGGGTCCAGCTACAAAGTTGGAGGGAAGAGTCCATGCAACCCTCAGTTTTGACATCAACTGCAAGTTCAGGAATTTCCCAAATCTACTGTCAGGTCTGATAATTCACTTGAAAGAGTTACAGAACTCACTAAAACCTATTATTTTCATAGTATGGCTTATTACAGGGAAAGACACAAAGGGGACAAGTAGGATCCCAAATGTGAAGCTTTCATTGTCCTCAGGATGTGTTAGTCTCCTGGCATGGATGCATGATAATATGCAAGTATTATTGACAACCTGGAAAGCTCACCCAAGCATTGGTGCCCAGAGTTCTTATTTGCATGATTCTTTGATTGGTTGCCCATGAAATGAACTCTGTTTTCAACTTCAACCACTCTCATACCCTCAGAGGTTGGGGAGACATCACGTGACCCAAGGGTCTTACCATGAGCCATGAGTCACTATGTTAGCATAGTCTGCCAGATATGATCTGAGGGGCCAGCCATGAATAACAAAGACACACCTATCACTCAGAAAGTTCCAAGAATTTAGAGGTTACTTCCGAAGAGTCAGAGACAAAGGCCAGAGCTGTCTTTGGGCAAGGCCAAAGTCTTGATTACACAAAAGAGAGCAGAATGGAATGAGGTACTGTCATTATTTGAGGGAGAGCTTTGAATCCTCTCTAACTTATTTCAGTAAGTAAAGCAGTCACAAACCTCAGCTTGTAAATATTACTAGTAACAAGTTACATCACACCTTACAAATGACTGTCACCCAGCATATGTGTGTCTCCGCACTGAAGTGAGAGCTGCTGCTCCAGTCACTCAGAACTCAATGCACTCCCTTTCCTCTGCAGCCATGATCATGTTGTAATCTCTTCACTGGAAGCACTCTCAACATGACACTCTACAAAAGAAAAACTCTATTAATTCTTACATTCATTAAGATTAGGTTTAATTGTCACCTTCCTTTTGAGGCCGTTCTTAACTTTTTCAGGCAGAATTGTCTTCTATGAGCTGGATGATACAAATATTGGCAAAGCATGGTCCTCTTCTAAGAGACAATCTGTCTATTTTTCCCTGGAAGACTATGAAAATATGAGGCTAAGTACTATTTCTTACTAATTTTGGTATCTACAGTCTCTGGTCCAGTGACTATACTTAATCAGTATTTGTTAAAATGACCTGTAACAATAAGCAGTCTTAATGTGGTAGGCCATTAAATGACCATTATAGCTTCTTGAAAGGCACAGTGACATGATGAAAATGGGGTTTAGGGAAATTCATCTGACATAGTATGCAAAATGAACTGGAGAAGAATAATCCTAAAGCAAGGTCAATAAACTAGGAGGCTCTTGCAGGATATGGGATAGCAGTCCTGACCAGTGATATTGCAAAGGAAGACCTCTACCTGACTTGTACAAATTGACAAATCTAATTTAGTAAATCAGTAATGGGAGTCAATCATTGGCCAAAGTCTGCCCTCCCTTGCGTGAGACACAGATCCAGGATGTGGTAGCTTCTGTTTGACCAAACACTATTCCTTGAGTAAAGTGACATCTGTGGGTTGTTATTAGCCAACAGTCACAACAGCTGTCAGACTATACTATACTTGGGATGGGAGCAATGGCTGGTAAGGAAGGGTGGGTCACTGTAGCATTTTACTATCATCCTCCTCTTGAAACACTCATCCACTCTCTTTTCACTTACATTTACTCCATTCAGACACAATTTATTGAGGCTTTCCGGTTAGTCACAATTTCTGGGAAGACATTAGAAGAGTTAGTAAAACAAACAAACAAAAAAACTACAGTTCTCATTTTACCATTAGTACTGAGTATAGGACTGATACTCATCATCACAGCATAAAATATAGTGGGACTCTTACTGAGTTCCTTTGTTGGAGCATTTCTCCCCTTGGAATGGTGAACTCTAGACCTACCAAACTTCAACTTGAAGACTGGAAGCAATAGTTCCCTTAAGTAGGTTAGTGAAATGAATGGTAAGTAGGACCACTTCTATTTCCACTCCTTGTTTCCTGAACTCATACATTATATTTCTTGAGTATATGGTATCATGTAATGACCATTTATTTAAAGCATATGCCACATCTTGAAGAATACTACCTCATCCTTGTAGGATGTCACCTCCAAGTTGTGCCACAGATAAGCCTTCAGGAGATCATTCTGATACTTTATCAGAATTGGACCTTCTGAATGTTGTGTTATATGTTTATAGAATCAGTGGGTCTCATGGAAATGTGCCTACTGTTATAGTTCCTTTGCCACAAAATGAGTCCCTCAGTTTAAGAATGTTTTGAGAACTCCCATGTCAACTGCTCAAGTACTCCGTGAGTCCCTGGAGGGTGCTGGCTGTGGCACTCTAGGCAGAAAGACAAACCCAAACTTAAGGGCATGATTGAACATTGCCTTTTCTAGGATTTAAAGAACCTAATGTAGTCAACTTGCCACCTGAGTTTTGGTTAGTACCATATAGGGAATTCAGCATTGAATTCTATTACTGGCACATGTAGTTTCCATCTCTTCCACCATGCTTACTCTGTTTGTAAACCCATACTACAAGCACTGACATGGTCAAGGAGAGAGACTAGTTGACATCTACTTGCCAAATCACCCTGTGGCTCAGTTATTTCATGCCTCTTCTTCAGTAGATGTGTTTTATGAACATTTGTGTATGGCACAACCATCCTAACACTTTTTGCTTTTAAACGTAGGTTTGCCCAATTGCTTGTTTCCTTGAACTGCCTTTTCCTGACCAGCAAGCTAAGTCATTCACCTTCCATGGCCCTGACCAGCAACTAAGTCATTCACCATTGCCCATGAGACTGTAACCTTGGGCAACTTTTCTGTTTATTCAAAGTAGATAAACAGATGTATAGCCCACAGATGTGTCCTTTGGGAGGATATTCCCTCATTGCTGTTATTTGGGGTTATTCTTTATTAGCGTCCATAATGCAATAGCAATCTATTTTCTGCTTGTACCCACATATCATGCCATTCACGAACCAAGCTCAGGCTTTTTCCCATGTGTGTGGTTATTTGAGTAAATGACCATAAACCCCTTTAAGAATGAATGAAGAAAATACTTCTGAATACATGCTGTAATGTTTTAGGATTCTTCTTCATGAAGATCTTTCTTCTTTTTGGTTGACAGGATTTTGGTCTTAGAACTGGTATAAATCTAGAAACTGGGTGAGGATCTGTGACTTTCCACTAGGGAAGTTGATCTCAGGCTTCTTCTCATTCATTCTTAATCCCTTTTGATTATATAGTAAGCATTTCTCTTATTGGTGGTTCATCTTTTTTGCCTCTAGAAATATGATGTTCTATGAGCCATCTCAATAGATTCCTGTAGGTCAGTAGCTTTGTACGCATACACTCAGCTCCCATTCTGCATACTGCCCTTTTGACCTTGTTTCCACTTAAAGTAATTCTGTTCACTTTGCTTCCAAAGTTAAGTGCTGCCATCTAGTCTCTGGCATTCCCAGGCCTATCATCCCCCTGTGTACTAAGGAGACCAGTTTTGTAACAGCATCTCCTACTATTAGTCATAGCCTCCAAAAGACAGTCATTATTGAGTTTTCCGTGTGTCAATACCCTTATCATCCACACATTCTTTATCACCCTGGTACAATTTTTATTTTTTTTCCTGGCATGAGGTGATGAATTTGGTGGCTGATCATAACAAATTATTTGAGAAATTAGATTGCATTTATTCATCATTTTTCCAGAAAGGGAGAGAAAGAGAGACCTTGTACATTCAACTTATTAGAAATTTTTGCTCTGTGGTTGGAAAGGAATAATTCATGAGGCTTTTTCCATGGCTTGAGAAAACATTTTTATAATAATAGGTAATTTTATTTTCTATTCTAAGTTTAGAGAACATCCTTCTGATTATTCACTTAGTTTCCGGATACCTTGATAATGAAAGATAGTGACCAGAATAGCAGGCATGTGGTTCTATTTTCTGAAGCTCCTTGGCAACCTGATAAATTCAGATCTCTAGGCATGAAAAAATTGGTGCCAGCAGCAACAGGAAGTTATTCATTCAATGTAAGATCGAACTGAGTTCTCCATTCCCAAGTGATGAAGCAGAAGTGAAGAAACATTTGCTATGGGTGTTGTAGAGTAGATTTTTGCATTGGATGCAAGGAGATGATGCCTTATAAGTAGGGTTTGCCTTAGGACTGAGGCCTAGGATGTTTGACAGGATTAACTTTAGAACTGTAATAATTACAACTAGTCTTTGTAAAACTGTGTGGGACTGCTAAGTATTTTGTCATCTGTTGCTAAAGATTCCAATTCCTCTGAAACTCCCTGCATGGATTCCTGAGGTTCAAATTTGACACCCCAGCAGCCTTCTGAGATGTTGCATCTGCACTGTCTGTGGATTATGCTAAACCTAAGGGACTTCCAACAGTGAGGGTCTGGAGCCCAGATGCTCTCCCAGCATTGAAGGGAAGCTTGCTGCCTTGTTTTCTACTGGGAGGAATCTGTGCAAAATGGTAAAGGATGTCTGTAAAACTAAATATTTATTTGCTATGTGGATGCAAACAGGTGGACAACATGAATACCTTGAGCACATATTAAAATTATAATACACATCAAGAAATACAGCAGCTATTGGTGGCTGAGAAGCAATAGCAAAAATGCTAGGACATAGTTATCAGAGAAGATGCAAAAGTATCAGTGAGTGGAGAGGCTGTTGCTAAGAGCAAGGACCCTAGAGTCAGACAGGCCTTGTTTCCATCCCAAATCTCATCATCAGTAGCTCTACAATGTTATACAACATAGGTAACAGCTTCAGGTCTGTGTCCTCATCTGTTAATGAGAAAAACAAACTTAATGTGTTGATGTGATGATTAAACTAAATAATATATACCTAAGCCTCAACACAGTGCTTAAACACTTTGAGCAATAACTGTATTATCAATGGTGCAATTAATAATAATAATAATAATAATTAATAATGTCCAGCCGGTGTGGCTCAGTGTTTGAGCATCAACCCATGCACCAAGAGGTTGCCGGTACAATTCCTGGTCAGGGCACATGCCCAGGTTGTGGGCCCGATCCCCAGTAGGGAGCATGCAGGAGGCGGCCAGTCGATGTTCTCTCCCATCGATGTTTCTATCTCTCTCTCCCTCTCACTTCCTCTCTCTCTAAAATCAATACAGGAAAAAAAAAATAATAAAATTCAAAAGCTAAATAATTACAAAACCTTGCAAATGCCAGTCACATCTAAATGTCAGAGTCTGATTGCACTCCTTTTTGAGTAAATATTAGTAGGTGATCTATTAGGTTTATTGTTGTTATTTATAACATATTATGTCTGCTTACAGATCTACCCCACTAGCACTTTACTTTTAAATAGGAAATATATATATAAATATAATATTTATTTATTGTACCCACATGGTAATATACACTTATGTGGTATATCTATATGAAATATACATATATATGCTAAATGAAATGTGATATATGTTATATATGTGATATCACATACATAGAATGTTGTATTATCATAGAACACACATCTGTATTTCACATATATAGGTACATGGAGACATATACTACAGAAATATATATTGTTAAATTTGTAAAAATAATGACCTTTATTGGTGGGAGCTCTGGCTGCTCCTGGCCGGATATTTGCAACCTGACCATAACCTAGAATATGGTGAACATACAAAAACCATAATCCGAGGTAGAGTCCCTACCTCAAAAGAAGGATAGAATCATAGACATGTTGATGTAAACTGTGAATTTTTCTACAGCACTCTCTTCTGATGGTCATGTAGCATTTACTTAAATTCCAGTAATAGCAGGGAGTTCCCAACTTTGCAGAGCAGTTATTTTATTCTTCGCTAATTTTATTTTCTGGAAGATTTCTTATGTTTAAATCTGAAAACCCCAACTCCCTCCTTCCCCCTGCATTTCACTTTCTAGTTCTGTTGTAGCAACTCAGAAAAACTGTTCCTTCTTCCAATTATATAGTAGGCATTTTGTGTCTTTCCTTGGCTGCCCAATATTTGAACCTTTCCAGTATTTAGAGATCTCACCAATTTGTTAATCTTGAGGCAAAGGCAGACATATTTATTCTCTGTCTTCCTTAGCCGAACTTTAAATCTGACGCTAGTGACCTCAGGAAAGATGGACCACAGACAAGGCACTGTAGCAGCAAGCAATGAGAGATTGCAGGGGTGTGTTTCTAGGGTCAGTAGTTCAGCAGAGCAGCACCAATGTCCACAGTTCAGATCCAGGGTGATGGCAGTACAAGTCATGAGGTCACACATGCAGTGGCGTGGCAAAGGTGTGTGTGGTTTTGTGGGATGATTTGGGATGGAATCCTGGGTGCTCCTCAGCCTTCCCTGTTCCTGCCCATTTTCCAAGCCTGGTTCTCCAGCCTTGCCATAGATTTTGTGAGCTACTCTATAACTCACTTTTCTGATGTGTAATACAGTTAACTTAATACTGTATAACTTCAATCATGTGAAAAGTTCTGGTTAATTTTATATAAACTTAAATCTGTCGTTAGTTACTAGATCTATTTATGTATGTAATTTAGTAAATTATATGCAAATATGCATGCAACATGAAGGAAACTTTATGCCTAAATAACAAATCTGCATGTTAGGAGACTATCTCAGAAAAGAAAAGAAAATCAGATTTTTTTTAATCCACATTTTCCTCATTTTTATTGATTTTTTTTTTTTTTTTTAACAGAGAGAGAGAGAGAAACATCGATCAGCTGACTCCCACACAGGCCCCAACCAGGGCTGGAATTGAAACCACAACCTAGGTGTGTGCCCTTACTGGGAACCAAGCCTGCAACCTCTTGGTGTATGGGACAAAACTCCTACCAACTAAGTCACACTTGCCAGGGTGTAAAAGCTGATTTTTACTTATTTATTTATTATTTTAAAATATATTTTTATTGATTTTTTAGAGAGAGAGGAAGGGAGAGATAGAAACATTGATGTGAGAGAGAAACATTGATCGGCTGTCTCCTGCAAGCTCCCTACTGGATATCAAGCCTGGGACATGTGCCCTGACCAGGAATAGAATCGGGACCTCTCAGTCCATGGGAAGACACTCAATCTACTGAGCCACCCTGGCTGGGCAGCTGATTTTTATTTTAAAGTTAAAAATATTGTTTATTTTATGTCAGACTAATACTTATTCATTGTAGTAATATTAGAAATTAAGATAAAGCAAAAATATGTCCACTCTTCCATCACGTAGAGATAATTGTTACTAATCCATGCTTATATCTGTTTTCTTTTTTTAATTCTTTGCCCAAAAAATTATGAATTAGTATACATACTATTTTAGAATTTGTCTCTTCCACATTAACAGTGCATTGTAAATGTCTTCTTCTATTAATAAGTATTATCTAATGCTATCCTCTACCTTGTTTTCAAGATCGATTGTTAATTCTGCACCCTTCTTGCAGGGTTAGCCTATCTAAGAGCTCGGATTCGTTCAGTCACATGGAGAGCTAGATCTAGAGCAAGAAATGTGCCATTTTCCTGCAGCTTACATTAGTCTCTTCCTTGAGCTTTCCTTATGCTGGGGCCTTTCTGAGACTGGAGAAATGTGAAAACTTCACTTCCCATGTAGTGGTATATCTTTAAGAACTTTAGACAATCTCTAATAATATGACAGAGTCACATAGTTTGGAAAATTTGATGTAACTTTTTATATTTGAGGTTTACAAAATCAGTCCATGGAGCCCTACAAAAGGTACATAGGTATTACATATAAACACAGTGACTCAATATATGTTCTATACATGTTTAACTACATTAGCAATGTATGCTTTGGCTAGTTTCAAAGCTGTTCTTATTATACCATATACAAATGTAAACGAGGTTAAAATAGTATAGAACCAACCAAAATTATCTTTGCATGTTGGGGGAGAGGGTATTAATGAATTTTAAGTCAATTTTTGTCTTCATTAATGGGTTTAATCTCAACTCTGAACATTTTTTTATCTCTCCCAGACTATTCTTATATATTTTTAATAATATGGCTTTTAAAATATTATTGTTTGAGTTCTCAGAAATATCTGTAAATTGTGTAGGAATTTTCATAAACACAATTGACATCTGGAACTGTAAGTTGAAATGAACTATATATCCAGATGCTAAAAGTTATGGAGAATTTATAAAATTGGGTTTGAAACATTTATAAAGAATCTTTCATTTAATTGCAGTTAGGTTTTGAACAAATTATTTCATTTTTTGATAATGTACATATATCATTTAGCATCTGAAAATAAGTCATTGTTGCTGATAAAATCCGAGTAAAGTGTGTCCAGTATCTATAGAAAAAAGTATAAATTAAGGAAAAGATATTGGAATGACCAAAGCTTGTGCTGCTTGATAGGAAGACATATTTTAAAGAAACCAACATACAAATACTAAAGCATCCTTCTGGATTTGCCTTATTAACAGTGGTGATATCCAGGGCTGCAAACAAGGGAACAGATATGTTAAAAATAAATAAAAAGCTTTCTCTCATAACGAAACCTTTCCTTTTAGGAACCATGTCAATATCTCAAATAGTTTCACACTAGTAGTTTCTCTTTAGGCTTCCATTCCTTCCAGGAGAGACGCTTTTTTCCTTTATCTAAGTATTGTTGGCAGAAATATTTACAGGGCTCTGCCATAGACATCACTGCTTTAAAGTAAGGCTCGTTGTATGGTACTTCTCTCAAAATTATCGGTAAGGCTCATCTCTTTCACCTTAGCAATTGTTTGGGTGGGTAGTGACCTCTCGCTATTTCTAAGTTTAAAGGTGTGAAAAGTGAGTAGAGAAAAATTTTAATTGATTTGCCAAAGGTCAGAAAGCAAGTCAAAGGCAGTTCTTGGCCCAGAGCTCCAATTTTCTGAAATCAGCTCAGTGTTCTTAATCGTGTATATGTATTGATCAATTAATATTTTTATTCCTCTACTATCTCCTTGAGCATTATAGTGACACATAGACCCCATTCTCATTTGCAAATGGTCAATCAAGTAAACTTTTAATACATATCATTTCCTAAAATTTAGTTCTATTTGGTATTACTCCTCTGGCTTTGAAATCAGACACGTAAGTAGAGAAATAACACAGGTAGCATGCAAAAAGAAATATTTTTAGTAGAGAACCTACTTTCTGAGTCAGGTAGGTAAAATAAGTTGCTTTCATGTATTTGATCTACAAACATGAATACCCCACTGTCCAGCACCTAAAATATAAACATTAGTCAATGTACTCAAGACCCTACTCCAGCATTATGGCCAATGAGGTACTGGATGTTCAGTATTTTTAATGTCATCTTTACATAGCCTCTGATAAATTCCATAGCATCCGCTTCCCTCTCCCTACTGCCTTCCAGGCAAATTTCTGTCATTTGCTCAGTTCACTTTAAAAATTGCTCTCATTTAGGAACAATGATTTGTCTTTCATAATTAGCGATGACTTAATAGAAATAACCCTGCTTAAGTTGGCACACCATACACTATGGATAAATAGTTATTAGAGATGTTTCTCCAAAATGTAGGGTTTGATACATTGCTGTAGGGAAACTGAAGATCTAAGTGAAAATGAGGAAGATTGAAAAAGGAGAGCTCTGAGATACTAAAGAAGAGCTGTCCACTTGCAGAGCCCTGCCTGCCGACCTTCACTGAGACTGAGGAATATAAGTACAGTGACAGTGGCTTCAGGTGAGGCTGCCAAGTAAAGTTACAACTGATCAAAGCCTGCTTCCTGGCTAGGGTTCTGGTAGGCCCTGGAAAAGGAGCAATGAGTGTGTATTCAGGTCTTGACTCAAGATAGCTTTAGAACTAGAGGGGAGTGATTTTCAGCGCAGTAGCTACCCCTTATTTGTGGTTTTACTTTCTGAGGATTCAGTTACCTGAGGCCAAGTAGGGTCCAAAAAATATTAAATGGGATATTCCAGAAATAAACAATTCATAAGTTTTAAATCGGGTGCTGTTCTGAGTATTATGATGAAATCTCACACCCTCCAGCTCTGTCCCTCTCTGGGAGTAAATCATCCTTTTGTTCAGTATGTCTACCCATTAGTCACTTAACCTTCTCATTTATCAGATTGACTGGTGCAGTATCCCAGTGCTTGTGTTCAAGTAACCCTTACAGTAGCCTAACGCTACATCACGATGCCCGTGTCACCCACCTCACTCCATCTCATCGTGTAGGCAAGACGGTGAGCATGGAATAATATTTTGAGAGAGAGACCACATTCACATAACTTTTGTTATAGTATATTATTACAATTTTTCTATTTTATTATTTGTTACTATTATTAATTTTTTACTGTGCCTAATTTATAAATTAAATCTCTCTTAGGTGTGTATATATAGGAAAAAACATAGTATATATAGGATCTGGTACTAGTTGCGATTTTAGGCATACACTCGGCATCTTGGAACATATCCCCTCAGATAAGGGGGGGACTACTTTATTTCTGCAAAAATAATTTCACTAGTTTCTAATGAAATGGCTTGGTATGACAAATTAGAATGTATTATTTTCTTGTTGACCTTCATATAATAACCCCATGGTATTACTCTGGTCCACATTTTCCACTGTGTTCTCTTTGTTCCATGTGGTTATAACTAGCCCCAGCCACATGCTTTTCCAGTTTCTTGCATGAACTGTTCATGCTCCTTTAAGGTGCACAGAGCCTAATGTATTTACCATGTCAATGTCGCCACCTCTCTTCACCATCCTTATTTTTTTGGTAAGACACAGAAATTTCACTTTTGAAATATACCCCTCCCAGTCGTTAATTAATAGGTTAAACAAAAGTGCATGTATTTCTGAAATTTATGAACTCTTCTAGTATATCCTTTTTTAAAATCACCCAGCTTTCCACTCACTATGTCCTATTTCCTACTTCTCTTTTCAATTAGATATAAGAAATTAAATTAAATAATAACTACACTTATCATGGTTCAATTTGATAGAAAAAAATTTTTAATAGATTTTTATTGAACTTTTAGATAGATAGGAAGGGAGTGGGGAGAGAGAGAGAAACATCCATGAGAGAGAAACATGCCCCATACTGGGGATCGAGCCCGCAACCCGGCCATGTGCTCTATCCGGGAATCAAACCAGTGACCTCTCGGTGCATGGAACAATGCTCAATCCACTGAGTCACACCAGCTGGGCTTGGTAGAAAAAATTTATAATAAGAGAGTAATCTGGTCAGGTCACTTTGCAGTTCGTTGTGTTGCCTCTCCGCTAAACCCTTGTAAATATGCTCTATGTTTACAACATCCTTTTGCACTTTGCCTTCTTTGGCTTACTTCTATTGTTCTGTTCTTTGCTCCACCCTCAACTTGCAGAGCCTGGGGCTGTGTTACGTTCTTCCTTAAATGGTTCTGGGCACTGGACGATGTACTATTTTAGCCCCTTTCACACTATTGATGTTGCCACTACACTGATGATTATTTGAGCACAGTAATAGCGTGTTTGCGTGTTCTTATTGCGAAAGCGTACAGTCTGCTCTAGGAAATTCAATAAACATTTGCAGGCAAGAAGGAAGACAGACAGAGAGGGAGGAAGGAAGAGAGGAGGAAGGGTAGAAGAAAAGGAAAATGCAATTTTTAAGTGATTAATGAACATTAATTAAGTAGTGCCATTTGTCCTTCAGATTTTAACTCCACAATATTGTGCCTATTCGTATTATGTTTATTAGTTCGTAGAAATGCAGCTGGAGGCTGGCAGATAAAGCGATTGTCTAGTATAAGCACATCCACAGAACGTGGAAGATTTTTATTTTTGTTTTTAAAAATAATTTGGTGTCATATAGGTATACGTCGTTTTACTCTGCTTTGCAGATACTGTGTTTTCATCCACAGCCAGGCAGAGCCCCCGCCAGCAAAAAGATGAAAGATTATGACCTGGAAGCTCAGATAATGGTTAGCATTTTTTAGCAATAAAGTTTTGTTTTAATTAAGGTATGTACATTTTTTAGACCTAATGCTACTGCACACTTAATAGACTATAGTACAGTATAAACATAACTTTTCTATACACTGACTCGCCTTATTGCAATATTCACTTTGTTGTGACAGTTGATTAATTTCTGGAACCAGACCTACAATATCTCCAAGGTGTGCCTGCAGTTGGTAAGATGGTGATGAAAAGGCATGAGAGGAATCAGTGTGACATCTTGATCCTGAGACAGGGAGAGAACGTCTCCTCCACCAGTCGCCTTGCTATAGTGTTGTACACAAGCATGTGTTTACTCATCGCAGCTTGATGGTGATGGTGACGATGAGCAATGGGCCGTCATTTCCAAACTCTTTTCTTTCCTTTCCACATATACACATTCCCTTGATTCTAGGGGTAGTTTGGATTAACTCTCATTTACTCTCATACTACCTCATTGAATACAGACAGATTATTGATGAAACTCTCCATGATAAGTAAACTCAAGAAATTTAGAAGCCTGAAATAGCTTCTGTTTTTTACTTGTTTGGAACAGTGCATAAATGCCCTGTTTCCGTGAAAATGCCAGTTATTTGTGATTTATAATGCTAACATTAACTCTTCACCAGATTACATATTTCTATGAATTTCAAAATGAGGGTCAGCACTATCTGCTTTGTAACCATGACTCAGACGATTGGTGGCTAGATTTCTAAAGATCCCAAGGCTTTCTTGTAAACACCTAGTCCTAGCACAGTACTCAACTACATTCTTTATATATATATATATGTTTTTATTGATTTTAGAGAGAGAGGGGAAGGGAGAGGGAGAGAGAGAGAAACATTGATCGGCTGCCTCCTGCATGCCCCTTGCTGGGGATCAAGCTCAAAACCCGGATATGTGCCAATGCTGGATTCAAACCAGTGACCTCCCGGTGCAGGGGATGACGCTCCACCAACTGAGTCACACTGGCCAGGGTTCAGTCAGCTCCATTCTTCAGTCTCCTGAGCAAACTATCAAGAAACACAGCTGGAGGCATTTCCTGTTTCCTTTGCACTACTTTCAGATTTCTGTGACGTACTTAATCTGGGTCTTGTACCCTGTCAGCTTTTAATAGTTCTAATTGCCCAACTATCTGCTCTTGTGTGATCATAAAATCCTTTTAACATTTTACTTTTCCCCTTAAGAAAATGTATCCCGGTTTCCGGGATGTGACCTTCAACTTCTTTCATAAATACGCAGGCAAAGAATCCATTCAGGCTCTCAGCCACCGCAGATTCATCTGTCACTGACTTCCCATTCGTCCCCTTAATGGCCCCATGGATGCCTTGCTAGGCTGTGTGCTTTTAACGTTATGAAAGAAGTTTGTCCTCTGATTTGGTCATTTCTTTGCCTCTTTTTCTCCCCTGGGTCCTTTCAGAGTTCCCTTCCATGTAGGGAGGATTTGATTTTCCATTCTTTTAAAAATGTTGGATCTTGAAAAGGGAGGGGGAGCTTTTCTTTGCTGCATCATTCTAGAAATTACTTTTCCACTTTGATCTTGAAAATGCTCAACAAATTTACCACTTATTAGTGGGACTGGCATTCTGGGCGATGCTGCGTTTTAAGAAAACCACTTCCCTGCTCTGTACCCTGACCTTAATTCAGAGACTTGTCTCCTTCTGAACTGTATTTTACTTCCTGTCCTCCTCAATTTCCGTGTTGTCTCTAAACATCTCTAGCTTCTATCTAGGATTAAATCATATGCTTAATGAGATTTAATCACTGCTTTCCATAGTCTCTCTTTCCTTTGAGTCCTAACTATGATGTAATCCTAAACCTGGCATTCTTTCCTCCCTTTGCAGGTTGATGGAGTCACTAAATTAGAAAGCAGCGTGGCCTCCCATCCAGCCCTACCTCCTCCACCTGATGTAATCTTGTCCCATGCATAGGTCATTAACATCTTCCACTACTACGACCCTGCCCTTTTCTTGCTCTGTGTGTGTGATATTTCATAGTTCATTTCTGCCAAGACAGCCTATAACATTACTGTTATCACATTTTTAACCAATTTATATCACAGAACTCCTGTCCTTCCTCACAGCTGCTTCAGAAAACTGAATTATCAAATGCTCCCTGTCAACAAAGCAACATATCTTTTTTATTTCCGTTGCTTCTTACACATATGGGTGCCTAATACCGAGGGGTCATTAAAAGGGTTATAAAAACCCGAGGATTCATGTGCTAACATTAACAAGGTTTTGGTAAACAATAACTGACCACTTTAGGTAAGCAATTCCACGTGGTGGCTAGGAAATTATTAGGATACACGCACAGGTCGCATGTGGACTGATGACCTTATAAAATGGCCGCATATTTTAAAAAGAAACAGAGCCCTGCTATAAAGGACATTTTGAAAATCTAGGAGCAGTCTCTGGATTGTTTGCTGCCACTGCTTCTAGGCAACAGGCAAGAGATGTTTACAGTCTGGGCTCTCCCCTGCCCCCACCTCCAGAAGCTTTTCATCTGCGGCTGCCGCCTAGGAGAGAACTGGGAGACCCGGTGCTGAGGACGCCCCTCCTCCACCGCCGCGTCTCCGAGCCCAGCTGCTCAGGCCTATCTGGCTAATCACCCCCTTCACCACCATGCTCGTTTGTGGAAGTTAATGTCATGTTCAGAGAGGACAGTGCTGCAGGGAGAGGCGATTTGATTTCTCATTTTACCTGTGAGAAAAACAGCATCAGGAAGAAGGAGCCTCTTTTGTCCTTGATGCTTGACTCCAAGTCACTCCCCTGCGCCTGTGCAGGGTACCCAGTGAAGTGGGATCAGGTCCTACAGCAGAGAGGAGAGCCCAGAATAGGGACCCTTGACCCCAGTTTCACAAAAACAGTTTTTCTCAAAGGGTATGCCCACATTTCCCCAAATGATAATCAAATAGAAAGGACTATGATTTAAATCTACTTTTTAAAAATAGGCAACTTACATCTGTTTAAGAAATGCAGGGTGGAAATTTTAACACCAACAATAATAAAAATTCTAAAGGCAATTCATCCCTGGTGTCAGGAAATAAGCTTTATTTAAATTCTTTTATCTTGTGGAAAGCAAGACGATATTTATTTGAAAAAGAAAGGAGAGAGATGCTTGACAAAATTGAGGGAAAGGAGAATTAAGGGCTGGGCCTGTTAGGCCAAGGTTACTGTTGTAGTTGCCAGGAAACCTCCCCCACCTGGTTCTGTGACCACGGAGCTAGCTGGGGCTGGCCAAGTGGAAGAGCACTGACTTTCAAACATGTCAGCTGGACAGAGGCTGGGTGACAATCTCAGTGATATTGTAGTCAGCTTTCATTTTTTCACTTCAAGGGAGGGGAGACTACATCATCTCTTAGTGCCTTTCATTCCCACGTTCACTGATGAGCAATTCGCTAGTATACAGTGCACAGATAGAGCCATACTAGAGTCTACCTGTTATAAACCCAGACACTGGGGCTGATCCCCTGTTACCATCCTGGCGAGGTTGCTTCTCAGTCAGGTAAATGCTTTTTGGTTTCTTCATTGGCAAGATGGGGACCATACCACATAGGACTGTGATTATGTTTTAATAAAATAATAGGCGTAAGTCACTTAGAACACTGCCTGGTACATTGTAAGCACTCAAGAAATGTTGGCTAGTGTAATTAATATCCTTTTGATGAATTAAGTAAAGAACAAGCAATTAAAATGCATCATCATGGTACTTGCTATCATAGCATCACCAACAAAATGTGGTTAGCATTCAATGTAACTGGGCATGGACTTTCTAAATTCTCTCAAAATTAGAAAAGAATTCAACCTAAAACTTATATTTAAAACAAAAACTGAGCTTAAACGTAGATATCTATGTTCTTTATCAAGGTCAATTTGGCACCTTTACCATTCATATGGCTATGAATCCTTGTTCCCTTCAAACTTTTTAAAGAATATTAATAATTGACACTTGTATGGTACAAAATGCTTTAGTAAGTATGGTATTCGATCCTCAACCCAGCTCTCTCTCTCTTTATTTAAATTTAAGCTTTAAGGTTACTTTATTTATTTATTTTTAGTTTTCTTACTTTATTTTTCCATCACCATCTATCCCCTGTATGCCCTCTTCCACCTCCACCCACCCCCCACCCCACAATCACCACTCTGTTGTTCGTGTCCATGAGTTCTCTCTCTTTTTTCTTTACTTTTTTTACTCAATCCCTCCACTCCCCCAACCACTCCCCAGCTGTCTGCTTGCTTTCTATCTATGAGTCTTTCTCTATTTTGCTTGGTACCCAGCTCTTAACTAGTATGATAATTATTTCCAGTTTACAGAATAGGGATTAGGCTCACAGGGATTCATTGATTTTTCTGATGTTCACAGCTATCAAGTAATGAAGCTGAAGACTCACAAGTTTCATGATATTAAATTCTATACTTTTCTCACTATGTACTTGTGTTTCTGCCATGGATATGGGGCCCTGGTGGGGGGTAGATTGAAAAGATGGAGAGAATCAATGAGGAGGCGAGAGAGAGAAAGAAGGACATAAGTATGCAGAATAATGTTATTTATATTTGTATCCTGCAATGCAAGGAACATGTTGCTGAGAGGAAACCAACACAGACCCTAATGTCTGTGAAGTGCTTAGCACCAGGGTCCTGGTTCCATTTGACCCCACTGAGGAAAAGGCATGACCCTGACTCCCCGCCTTTACTTCCCAGCCCAGATGCAAACAGAAGTCTCTGGTCTTTTCTGTCTGTCTGAATTTCTCTTGTATTTCAAAATTTTATTCCACAATTCAGGCAAAGGTTTATTAGGGGAACAAAGTGAGAGTTTTGCAGGAATTTTTGTGCTATGGTGCTTTCAATAAGACCTGTTGGTTGAGGCTGTTGGTCATACAGATATGGAACACCTGTACTTCAGAGCCAATCCGGGACACCGGTTCATTTTCATTTACAAGTGTTGACTTCAATCTAAAGGCTTTATTTGACTTGAACCCTTGTTATCTTAGAGATCAGCTGCCTTCCTTTATTATACCCTCATAGCAACTGGGGATACTGAGAAGATTTTGGTCATAATTTTTAACTGCCAGTGTGTATGTGTGTGTGTGTGTGTGTATGAGATAGTTTCCTGTTTTCTCTCCCAATCAGTCCCTTTTAATACATTTATGAGTTGCTTATCTCTATGCAGAATTTGAACAGAGGGTCTTTCTTAAGGGGGAACTTCAAATACCCAGAAAGAGTACCAGAAGCCATGGTGCGTGTAGACAGTTATCTGCCTCACATACTATGCACCTTTAGCTGGATCAGGAACCTAACTTCAGGATGAAATTTCAGGAAAAGAGATGTTTTAAAGTTTGGCCCACCACTCTGCTTGAAGACTTCCAAGGAATAGGGATTTTAGATGATTAGAAAATATACCTAACCTTGTCAGGAAAGGAAACCATAGTAAATCTAGTTTAAATGTCATCCTGTTTTGAAATTTAGTGGGACATTTTTTCCCCCTCTGACTCTAGGAGTACTATTAGATTTTTCTTTTGTAAGCATAATAATTACGATACTGACAGAGAGTGAAGAAATATTTCTTCATTAAGATAGAAGTTATGACCCCTGGACGGCATGGCTCAGTTGGTTGGGCATCATCCCGTGCACCAAGGAGTTGCAGGTTTGACTCCTGGTCAGGGCACATGCCCGGGTTGTAGGCTTGATCCCCGGTGGGGGCCATGCAGGAGGCAGCCGATCAATGTTTTGTTCTCACATTGATGTTTCTCTCTCTGTGTGTGTCCCTCTCCCTTCTTCTCTCACTCTAAAAAAAAATTAATAAAAATATATGTTTTTAAAGATAGAAGTTATGACAGAGTTGCCAATGCTGGGGATTAAGAAAAAGCAGTATCCAGGAGGGACACCAATGGGATTAGCAGGGAAGAACCGAGCATGAAACCCTAAAACCAGTGAAGTGATGGGAACTGAGTACACAAATGATGTAGGACCACAGGAATCACGAAAACAGAATTAGGAGGCATTATGAGGGATTTAGGAGAATTTTTAAAGAATACAGTTTTTGTTTGTTTATGTGATTTGATGCTCATTGCATTATATAGTTCTAGAATTTACTGATATTATTTTATATGAATTTAGCAACTTTCTAAGAAGTTGTCTGTAAGAACATGCAATTTGCATGCTGAGCTGTTCAAGGACATGGTTTCCCCTGTTGGCAGAATGAGTCCATTGTAATTCTGCTCAAAATACTTTGCTCCTATGTGGACAGGTTGTTTCTGCTAATAAGGTCATAGCACATTTTACATCCCGTCCTTAGAAACCAAGCCATATGACATCCCCTAGACAGGTTGAAAACCAGAGGCTTGATCTCTGAAGAATCAGTACCAAAGAAACACAGCTGAAGGTAGAGAGTCTTATTATGAAAACAGGGTGATTTGTATATTCTGAAGGGTGAGATTCATTCCATATATGAATCTGAAAACAGTGGCAGCCCATCTATATAGCTCAGGTAGGAAAGTAAAGCATTCCTTCTGGTAGAGACATCCTAGAAGTATTGAGCATTTCAGGTCCTCTGGTAAAGTGGTCCAGCCTGATCACCTTATAGTTCAGAGATCCAGTAAATTAGCCCAGCCTATGGGCGCAGAACATCCAATCAGCTTCTTAGCACTCCAACTGAAATATGAGTGGACAACCAAGAAATGTGAAGGAAAAAAGTCCCATAACATGGAAGATAGAACACAAATAAACTGATGACAGAAGAAGTTCAAAGAAAGATTAAATAAGTTAGAGAGCAGAAATTTTTTAAAATGTATAATTAATGTCTTCAGATAAATAGTGGGACTGCTGAAAACGTGAAATAAGAACAGGAGGCTGTAAAAAAAGAGAAAAGAATATGAGTGCCCTTGGAAACAACAGGAAGGACAAAACATTCATTTGAAGAATTCAATTATGAAATTGAGCAAATGGGAAAAGGTATATAAAATAAGAAGAGATAATGAACATGTTCACTGTGGATTAACATTCAAAATATAGGAGTTTTTAAAAAAGAGACAATAGAAATGAATTAATGTTAGAAATTATTGAATAAATTATTTTAAAACATTTCCCGGAAATTAAGGAGCTAGTTTTCAGATCGAAAGGACTTTTAAGAAGTTGTCAGCATGTAACTGGGCCCAAAAGGATGATTCTAAAGCTTTAGGAAGAAAAGCAAAAAAACAGCTTTCATAAAAGGATTAGCAATCATAATTGCATCAGACTTCTCAAAACTAACTCTGGAAACTAGGAAAAAAGGTAGCAATGTCTTCAAAATGCTGAAGGGAATTGTTCTGAGAGAATATATAGAATTCTCATACCCAGCTGAATTCTCAATCAAATAAAAGTGTAATAACGACAACATCAGACACGCAAGGTCTTAAGAAATTTGCCTGTCCTTTGCTCTTTGTTAGGGAGTTACTAGAATATGTGTTTACCAAGAGAAAGCTGTAAACAAGGTGGGAGGCAGATCTGTGGTCCATGAAACCAGGAATCCTTAAGAAGAGAAGCGTATGTAGAAAAAAAAGTAAGTTAAAAAAAAAAAAAAAGGAGAAAATAAGTAGATGTAAAAGAAAGCAAATGGTATATCATATAATATTGTACAGATGAACTATGATATTTACAGAGTTTTAATAATGTTAAACTATAATGTTATTGTAATGTAACCAAAAATTATTATATGGCTATTGGGAAGCTGCTATGAAGAAAGGAGTTTTTTTGGGGGGGAGGAGGGGCACATGTACGTGCTTAAAGAAGAGTTGGAGTCAATATAAAGGAGATTGATTTTTTTTAAATCTTCACCCGAAGATATTTTTCCATTTATCATCAGACAGAGTGGGAGTGAGGGAGAAAGAGAGAGAGGGAGAGAGAGAAACATTGATGTGAAAGAGATGCATTGACTGGTTGCTTCCTGCATGACCTGACCAGGGCTGAGGATGAACCACAACCGAGACACGTGCCCTTGACTGGTCCACAGGCTGACACTCTAACTGCTGAGCCAAACTGGCCAGGGCAAGGAGATCGATTTTTATCTTTCAGAGTAAGTTAATAGATAATATCTAAAACTGCAAAATCAAGACATTTTTTAATGTATATTTAGTCCTATAGAAGACAACACCAAAAGAAACAGTTGTTACATTATTGAAAGCAGTTGCCTTTAATGAGTTGTGAAGCTGTTTTTTTCGTTTTGATATTGTTATTATAAACATTGTGCAACTATTTGCCTTTTGGATTTATAAATTTGATGGAGGAAATTTGAAGCAGGAGATTGCTATACTACTAGAATGAATATTGAGAAAGGAATCAAAGGACAAGAGGATGCATATAGATATAGTTAGTCTTTAATATAGACCTAGAAAAGTTCCCAGAAAGCTATGAAAGCAAAGAGGGCAATGTTAAGTAGTATCTATAAAGTGTGTGGAATATGGCAGGCACTTGGTTTCACATTTTCACATACCGTGAGAGGTGAAAAAAGGATTAAAGTGATAAAAATAATTGTCTGGCCGATGTGGCTCAGTGGTTCAGCATCAACCCATGCACCAAGAGGTTGCTGGTTCGATTCCCAGTCAGGACACATGCCCAGGTTGTGGGCCCGATCCCCAGTGGGGGCATGCAGGAGGCAGCCAGTTGATGTTTTCTCTCATTGATGTTTCTATGTCTCCCTCTCACTTCCTCTCTCTCTAAAATCAATAAAGGAAAAAGAAAAATTAAAAAAATAAAATAAAATGATGAAAATAACAGAAAATTATCATGAATGCCTTTATGTCTTCACAAACTATTCATAATTATTTCACAAAACCTGACTGCTACATTTTGCTTGAACAGAAAATTTAAAAAATTATTAGTAGCTGATTGTCAATCAAAGAAAAATAAGCTTCTGATTGCCCCCATATGTTGAAAATGTTCTGTCTATTGATGATTGTTAACTCAATATTGTGGTGGTCACATCTTGATCTGCATGGAGTCCACATTTGTGCCAATATAACAAATAAAGTACACATAAATTTATAAAAATCACTTATAGAAAACAGATATGTTACTTATGGAGGAAGAGGAAGTATCGAATTACAGATTTGTTCTGATAGAACAAATAACAGTATGTAGAAGTCTGATAACTTTATTTGGTGTATATCGAAAAGGGTTTTTACATTCTCTTCTTGAAACCTGGGTATTTAGGTCTTCCATTTTTTGACATCTAGCCAGTACCTGGAATATGGTGGTAAATAAATATCTTCTAAATGAATGATTAAATAAGTAAATGAATACAATTTTGGAAGATATTTTGAGAAGTCTAGAATCACAGTGAAAGCAAGTCAGAGAGAAAAGGACCTATTCTATTTTAAAAGACATAAGTCATAGAGATGCTACTGTTCACCCTGGTCTGTTAAAAATCTCACTATCATAAAATGTCTATTTATATCTAAATTAGACTTCTTTTTTTTTTTCTTCCTCACCCAAGGATACTTTTCTATTTATCTTCAGATAAAGTGGGAGGGCGAGAGGGATGCATCTACTGGTTGCGTCTCACACAATCCGGACCAGGGAAGGCACAGAATTTAACCCGCGACTCATTTGGTCTGAGGACCAACGCTCTACCCCTGAGCCAAACTGGCCAGGGCTCTAAGTTAGACTTCTAATTTCAGAGTTTAAGATCATTTCTTCTTTTCTACACACTCTTTTTTGGTTATGGAAAGTCCCATGGAGACCTAAAAAACTGGGCAAGCTGGGGATAAATTATACTTGGAACAATTTAACTCAGCTATGTGCTGAGATTTTTATAACTTTTTGAACCTGGTGAGGAGTCAAGCACATATCCAGAGGTTTAATAACAGCTAAAAATAGCCAGAGGTTATAAAACCCTTGAGAATGACAAACCGAGTCTGTCTGAAGGATGTGACCAACTCCTCTTTCAGATCAGATAGCATCCAAGTGGAAAGGTTGCTTCATGGGAACTTGAGGGGTCAGGGGGCTTGGCTTGCCTCCCTGACAGAGCACTCCAGTGTTTTCCTTGGCATGTATAGCTGTCTGTAGTCAATTACATATCTTTTACCTGCATCAAGTGAACTTACATTCTTTGCCTCTATGTGTTGATGTCTTCCTGTCAATCACAGAATCATCATCACCTTTTTGACAACCATGAAATCCTGCCATTCACATATGTGAAAACCATTCTACCTTTTCAACTTTCTTTTCTCTGGATGTTTAATGCCTTTTTTTAAACAAGAGATTTTCAAGCCATCTAATCACTGTTGTTTACACCTACCTGCCACTAACATGTTCAAGCTTGTGGAAATTCTTGTGGGTTTTTTCCTTAACATTTTTAACCACATTGTTCTCTTCTTGCTCACTATATTCCAATAGAAAATCATGATCTTGGACATCAAAGATCCATGTTCAGATCCAAGTTTTGCCATTATATTCTGGATTCTCTCAACGTATTTCACCTCTGAGTCTAATTTTTAAATGAAAGTCATGGTAAATTAGAGAATAATATACAATGCAGTTGTGAGAATTATTATGATATGTAAAATGTGTTGAGAAGTATATCTGATATATATCAAATATTCAAATGAAAGTTAATTTCTCTTTTATGTGTTTATCAATATATGCCAGATCTTAATATCTCCAACCCATGCACATTTTTTATTTTTATATATTTACCTGAGGATTTAATATTCAATTACACAAATAAGGCATGATAATTTACCATTGTGGTTGAGAACTGGTCTTATTGGGAAACATTGAAAAGAACTCTATAGCTCTTTCCATTTGGGATGATTTTATATGTGTCAATTTAGCTAAGCTGAAGCATATTTCCCAGGATTCTCTTCCTTGTATGGTTCTAAGTGAGGGTGGGCTACAAGAAAATTTATGCAGGATTAGAAAGATGGAAGTGAAGCAGCAGTGATACTTGGAAGGTTAGTGCAGGACCCCACACGTGGCTGCAGCCTACCCACGTTGCAGCTGATCTACAGAGACACTTGGTTGATGTCCAGCAGCAGCTCAGTCTGCAGCTCCTCCCGCTCCCATGAGAAGGTCTCAGCTTCTCGGAGACCTAGGCCAGGCACATATACAACTTTGAGGTGAAATGTGCCAGCTTTTTATGCAGGTCACCATGTGGTCAGGTTGAGATGCAATGAGTGATAGCTGCGGGTAGTTTCCAGTGTGTCTTGTGGGTTCCTGTTTATTCTTTCAGATTCTAATTTGTCTTTGCTTTCACCCATTTCATGCCCAGATTTTTATCTTAAGTGGATGCCTTGCTTACATTTCATGATTTCAGCCTACCCTAGACCCAGAGGCAACAGTTTTTCATAGCCGTCACTACCAGCTCCCACAAGTCAGTACGTTCTATAATAAATCCCTTGTTCCTTTTCAGTCATGGTTGTCCTACAAGTCTGCTTAAATCCTAATTGTTATACTATAGACTTACTTTTGTCCAAAGTAGTCATATTTTTAATATTTGCATTAATGACCATTTCTATATCTGAGGCCCAATTAAACAGTTAATCTTCTTTAATCATTCCACAGTCAATATAATGTGAGCCACAAAAGCATTGCTTGTGTCCAATTCTTATTCACATCTATCATCCTTTTTCCCCCTTTAGATAGTTCAGATTTATTGAATCCCTATTATGTGTCAGAGGCTATGCTAAGTAGCTTACATCATCTCCTTTATTTGTCACAGAAGTCCCATAAGGTAGGTTACTATTATTATCCTCTTTAGAAATAAGAAAATTTCAGACATGACCTGAAACTTTGCTCTATATTGTTTTTGTGTTACTGAAACATAGTTGGTGGCCCATTTGGAAGTCTTCCAACACCTTAGTTTACAGAAAATAGTTATTTACAAAGTAAGGGGACATGCCAATTGCAGAAAGAGCAAATATAAAGTAATTAGGAAGAATATAAGTGAATAGTGAAACTTTATTTGATCAAAGTTCACACATACAGACAGAAAATGGAAGAGGCAAGAGTCTAGAATTTGAGTGTAAACTCTATACTCCCAAAATTTAACACTGGACTCTGAATCAATTTGTCATTTTTCACAAAAACCTGCTAGAATTTTGATTGACATTATATTGAATCTATTGATCCATTTGGGGAGAACTGACACTTAAAAATACTCGAACCTTTTGCCCTGGCCAGTTTTGTTCAGTGGTTAGAGCGTCGGCCCACGGACCAAATAGTTGCAGGTTCAATTCTAGTCAAGGGCACATATCTCGGTTGCGTTTCGGTCCCCAGCCCTGGTCAGGGTCATAGGGGAGCAACCAGTCAATGTGTCTCTCTCACATCAATGTTTCTCTCTCTCTCTCTCTCTCTCTCTCTCTATCTGAAGATAAATGGGAAAAAAATATCCTCACATGAGGATTAAAAAAAATACTCCAACCTTTCAGTCTGTAAATCCACCATATTTCTTCATTTGTTTCCAACCTCTTTACTTTCTCTCAACAAGTGTTTATACTTTTAACTATAGAGGATTACACACCTTTTGTTAAATTTATTCTAAGTATTTTATTCTTATCACTTGAATTACTCTTCTGAGACCAACGAATTGGGTAATTTGAATAAAGTAATAAAACACATGATGACAGAATTAAACTAAAAAAGAATTATTTATTAATTGTGAAATTTTCAAGTTGGATAGCCCCTTTGTCACCCTCTTTTGGTAATGTAAACATATTGACCAAAATATAGATAAGTGCAGATCAGTGTATACTAAGTAAGTGCTCTAAAATACATCATTAGATGGTACTCCAAATTTAGAATGCCTTCAGTCATTTCTTAGTGAGTCACTGGATTCTGGTGCTGGATGACAGAGTAAAAATTATCAAATGTTAATGGGGATGATGAGAAAATTGGTTTCATAGGCCATTCAACTAAGATTGTCAAGGTTGCTAACCAAATGAATGACTTAAGTGGAGTTCTCAGATAAAGACTGGTGGAAATTTCAAGAGCAATAGGAATACAAAGTGCTTCATCCTCTCAAAATGTGGGTACATTTATGAGGGATGACCTAGGACTTAATAGAAGTTTCTATGTAAGTGATTGCAGAGAAGATAAGCATTTTGAGATTCTAACAGCACTTGCAATATTGTGACAATGAGAAAAAAGGAGATGATAACTTCCATGATGAGCCTTAATATTCTATTCATTCAGATTAGAGTTTCCAGCATTAAATGGTAGCTAATGGGAGGTATTTTTCAGAGTGAATTGCCAACATACACTTGTTCACCAATGTCAAACTGGGAGCTATAGAATAATTATGCACAAGCTGCTTATAATTCTAATAGTAAGGATTTAGCAATAAAGAAGCAGGTGCTCTTTCTAGTGGACCCACTTATAAATTCTTGAAACTATCTGAAGTGTGGCAGTTAGGGCTATTTGGGACTCTCAAAGTGTGGTATACTGAATAATTGGCCACAGTCTTTCCTTGCATGTATTCTTTGCCATGGTCTCATCATGGATAGGATATACTTCTTTGCTACTGTACTCTGGCCTTAGCTATGGGGCTTGTTTGGTCAATGGCATGTGGGGCAAGAAGTGACAAAGTCCCAGTTCCAAAGTCTAGGTCTTAAGGGCCTCCAGTGTTTGCATTATCTTTGCACCTCTGAGACCATCATAAGAAAAGCTTCCTTGGGTAGCTATTATCCCTTCAGCCAGAGTCCTGAAATAGTCACCTGTGGAGTAGACCTGCAGCTTAACACAGAAGTCATCCAGTCAAGACCAGCCTAGATCATCAACTTCACATCTCTGAAAATACATGATCATTTTGTTTTACGCTTCTGAGCTTTGGGGATTTTTGTTTAGCAGACAAAAATCTGCTAATACAAACTGATACAAACTTGGTACTGAAGTGGGGTGCAGCTGTAACTAACACATAAATACATGCTTTTAGATTTGGGACTGAGCAGTGGGTGAAGTTGAGGAAAACAGCAAGGAAATGGAAATTTTCCTGGAAATTTATATCTGGAAAAATAATGGCTCATATTGTAAAGAGGCAAAACATTTAGTTAAATTTTCACCTGCTATAACTTGGAACATAAAAACTATACTTCACAAACTTGTAGACTTTGGAAAGATGGTTTCTGAGCAAAATATGAAAAGGGTTGAGCTAGTCTCTTTTAGCTGCATATAATAAAGAGATGAGATGAAAATAGAATTTACCAGTTTATAAGCAAAATGTTATAAATCCAGAAATTGCTGGCTTTGAAAATTAAACTATTCCTCATCTTTAGCTTCTCCAGCCAATAAAAAAGGTTCTCAGATTAAGATATAGGATGGGAGCAAAGATTTAATCAATATTAGTATAGAGCCTGAGGGCACAGAACAAATCAGAGTTTGGCCCTCATAATATTAGTTAAGATCTCTGAAATAATTAAGATGGTACCTAGTAGATCTCTATAGCTACAAAAAAAGGGGTCATCTAAAGAAAGCCTTTTCAGATAAAAGAACCTATTTTTTTAAACCAATTATTACATATAAAACACTAACATTGGTAATAATTTTATACAAATCTGGCAAGTTTAATTTTTTATTTATTTTGAATTATACAATAGAATCAGGTTATATATTTTAGAAGATTAATATTTTGTTTTTGGTAGACTACTTTGGCTTTTGATCCTTAGGAACAACTTTTTTCTTATCACAAAAATAAAGTATTCCTTACATAGGAAGATAGTCACCTTAAGAAAGTTTACTGACCGAGTCCCACAGAAGCCTAATGTGTCCAAGATAAAGAGTAAAAAAAGTACACATTACAGAAAATTGTGGCTGTGTTTTTTGATCCATAAAATATACTGATAAATATATATATGTATATATTATATTATACATAAAACATAAGTATATTTTCCTATGCCATATATATATATGACCTACAGTAATTTTGAGAAATTTGACTGACAAAAGAACTGAAACCCAGGACTTGAGAAGGAATGGACCAGCTGGAGATGTAAGGCATCTGGGCTCCTCCAAACTGTCTACAAGCAGGGAGAAGTTTAAGAATGTGGCTCAACTTCCATAAAGGGACTTGAGACAAAGTTTTTTTTTCCAGAAATGGCCAGAGGGTAATTGGGGGAAAAGGACTTCTAGAGGGTAGAACAACAAATCAGGAGAATAGAGGCATAAGAAACCACTCCCTGGAAGCGGAATTTGGGTCTTATCAAGCCTACTTGCTATTCTTAGAATAGGGGTGCCTGGCAACATTTTCCCAATGAGATTTCAAAAGTACATGGACCAATGCCTACCATGTACCTGCATCTCATTCTCTCTCTTTCCTTTTTCAAATGGGAGTGCTTATTGCACTTATTCTTTCTCTGTGCATTGTGTTTGGGAGAAATAATTTGTCATCTTACTTCACAGGTTTCCAGATTTAAAAAGGCCTCATTTGGACTGAGGTTGATTATAAGATCCTCAACACTGAGCCTATTGTCATGTGGCATGAAACTTTTAAGGGTTCTGGGAAGAGGGTGAGTGTTTTGATTGCTTGTGTGTGTGTTTTGGTGTTTTGTTTTTGCATGAGGGTGGGTTTGCAAATGAGTAATTGTGACCAGAATGCAGTAGAATGAAATTTTGTCTCCCAAATTTGTTATCCCTTTCTGCATCCATATTCTTGTCATGACATCCTCTGGAGCATAATGTATTTTCCTATGCCTTGGTTATGACCTTAGCCATGTGCCTCGCATTGTCCAATTACGTGTGGAGAGTAGTGCAGTGTGCCCATGCTGAGCCTAGATCTGAAGTGGCATTATTCATTTTATACTTGTCTTCTTTGTATATTGTTCATATCCAACCTCTTTCTCAAAAATAAACACAGTGAACTGAGCCCGACCAGACCTACAGCTTGAAGAAGAGCCACCTAGCTAGGTCCAGTCTGGATTAGTTGATCCCCAGCCGACCTGCAGATCTATAAGAACAATTTACTGTTTTAAGCCACAGAGTTTTGGAGTGGTTTGTTAAACAGCATTAGTGTGGCAATATGCATGTGATCTATATTATGTCAGGACTCCCAAAGGAAGAGGAGCAAAGAATAGCACCAGCAGGAAAAAGTATATCTGCTAGTGTAGCCACCCACTTGCCAATGAGACTGTCCGTTTTAGTTTCTGACTCTTGTCCTGTTCATCCTAATCCGACTAAACCCTCTTTCATTTTCAGAAGACCTTCAGTAATAGGGTCTTATGCTTGCTATAAAGGTGTAGAATGAAGGAGACCAACAAAGTCCACTGGGTAAGAAGACACAGTTTTTCTTTTAGAAAGCATTCTGAATGAATGGTGATGGCAGATGCTTTTTTCCTGCGCTATGGACTGAATGTTTGTGTCCCTGCAAAATTCATATGTTGAAGTCCAAATCTGAAAAATGATGGTATTTGGTGCTGAGGCCTTTGAGAAGTAATTAGGTTTAGATGAGGTCATGAAAGTAGAGCTTTCATGATGGGATGAGTGCCCTTATAAGAATTGGAAAAGATCAAAGCCCTCAGTCTCCAACATGTCAGAATACAGAAAGAAAAAGAAAAAAAAGGCAGCCTTCTGCGAATTAGGAAAAGGGTCTCAACACTCATTGATGTTGGGCCCCCTAGCCTCCAGCACTGTAAGAAATAAGTGTTTGTTGTTTAAGCCACTCAGTCTATGATATGCTGTTACAGCAGCCCAAGCAGAGTAAGATAGCCTATTATTTGAAACTTACTTTAAAATGAGACATTAAGGTAAAGTCAGCTACATGGCTGAATAAGTCATTCTTCATCATAACTCCCTGCTCAATAACAATAATTTAGCATCCATCTATGAACAAGATGCCTTTGTGAGAGCTGTGGGATCCAGCACTGTACAACAAGGGACTTAAAAGAAGTCTCACTCACCTATACAGACCACAAGCCTTGGCTATGGACACAAAAGTGGTTCATGAATTGGCTCCAGCTACTCTTGGCCATGTTCCAGGAGCCCCTGAAGAATATTGTTTAGATAGTCACGCATGGATGAGGCTTTATGGAAGTCCAGGTTTCCAGGACAGAACTTCTAGCACACCACAGGAACAAACAACAATAACAACAACAACAACAAAAAAACAGTATGAGCTTATCCACTTCACCTCTTCCCTGAGGTACACAGCTCAGTGCCAAGAGAAATCTTCTCAGTCCATGATTTCTCCCATGGGAGAAAGTGAAAGTGTGTGAGTGCGTGCCAGGCTTCCCCATCTGTCTGATGTTGTCAAACAGACTTTTTCTTGCCCCATCCAGGATACTGAGTCATGGCTGGAAGAGGCTGTGAGAGCAGCAGATAGGACTCTAGAAGAGCATTAAAGGAATATAGATTCTACTAACTGCTTGCAGACTCCATCAAGAAAATCACCCATGAGCTGCTGGGGTGTCTTACCCATGGATCCCCCAACTGTGGGAGTGAGCTCAGGCAGATGACTAGTGAGAACATGCAGAAAATAAGCTCTGTGGGCCAGGGAGGGACCACAACATAGAAATTAATCTCTGCCCTTGGAAAAGCAAGAGAGAGACTATCAGCATGTGACCTGGTGCATTGGAGGATCCAAAGAAGGCATATAAGCTTAAGAATTCTGTCACAAGAAGGAACAAGAAGTATGGAGCAGGCAAATCCTTAGACGGTCTGAGAAAGCCTCAGAATCCCTAGCAGGGCTGATGAAAGGTCTTCCTCTCCCAAACTCAGTTAATAAATCCTGGAGGAGATGAATGCTACTTCACATGCAAAGGCAGTGACACAAGACTTCCAGTAACACGAAAAATTAAGGAAACATGACACCCCCAGAGAATCGCAATAATCTTCCAGGAACTGACTCCAAAGACATGGAGATCTGCAATTTACCTGATAACAAATTCAAAATAGTTGTTTTTTAAAATTTCAATGAGAAAACATGGAAAGACAATTAAACAAATCAGGAAAACAATCCAAGAACAAAATGAGAAGTTTGACAAAGAGATAGAAATCATAAAAATGAATCAAATAAATTCTGGAGCTTAAGAATATATTAAATTTAAAAAATTATAATAAACAAACAAACAATAGAGAGAATGAATAAGATGAATGGATCAGCAGAAGAAAGAATCCGTGAATTAAAAGACGGGACCTTTGAAATTATTCAGTCAGAAGAGCACAAAGAATAAAGAGTGAAGAAATCTTGTATTACCTATGGGATGCCATTAAAATAAACAATCTGTGAATTATTGGGGTTCCAGAAGGAGAAGAGGACAGAAACCTTATTAAAGAAATAATGGCTAAGAACTTCCTAAATCTGAGGAGAGATTTGGATATGTGTTTATGAAGCTCATGGGTCACCAAACTCAACTTAAAGAGGGTCTTTTTCAAGACACAATATAATAAAACTGTCAAAAGAATCAAAGACAATGAGAGAATTTAAAAATTAGTAATGGGGGGTGGAGCTTGTAATTTACAAGGGAACCCCTATAAGGCTATACGTGGTTTACATGGCAGAAATCTTAAAAGCCAGAGGATAGTGGGGTGATAAGTTCGAAGTGTTGAAAAATAAATAAATAACTGCCAACCAAGAGTACTCCATCCAGCATTTGCTCTTCATAAATGAGGGAGAGAGAAAGACTTCCAGAAAAACAAAACCTAAGGGAGTCTATTACTACAGGAAATGACGTACAAGAAGTGCTGAAAGGATTTCTTTAAGCAAAAATGAAAGTATGCTAATTAGCAAACATAAAATTATTAAAAAAATATAAAAATATGCAGCACAGTAAAGGTATATACTATAGAGTCAAAATCATAATACTGTGATATCTAATTCTATAACACTGTAATTTGTTAATGAATTCACAATATAAAAAAGCTAAATTATAACATGAGAAATATAACAAGGGAGAGTAAAAGGGTACAGTTTTTGTATGCAATTAAATTTAAGGCGTTATTAGCATAAATTTACTTTATACATGTTTTATGTAAGCCTTATGGTAACTACAAAGCAGAAACCTACATTAGATATACAAAAGATAAGTAGAAGGGAATCAAAGCATACCCCTACAGAAAATCATCAATTCACAATGAAAGACACTAAGAGAGAGAGAAAGATACAAGGGAACTCTTAAATAGCCAGAAAACAAGATGGCATTAATAAGTCCTTGCCTGTCATTAATTTCTCTAAATGTTAATAAGTTACATTCTCCAATCTAGAAGCATAGAGTGGCTGGATGGGTTTTAAACAAAATTACAGCTTTATGCTGTTTACAAGAGACTCATTTTAGCTTTAAGGACCCCCAGGCTCAAAGTCAAGAGATGGAAAAAGAAATTATATGTAAGAACAACAATAACAACAAAAAGCAGGGTTAACTATACTTACATTAGACAACATATACTAATACTAAGCCAGGAACTGTAACAAAAGGCAAAGAAGGTCATTATATAATGGTAAAGGGGTCTATTCAACAACAGGATATAATAATCATAAATAGAGAAAACAAAAGATCAACAAAACTAAGAGTTGGTTATTTTTGAAAAGATAAACAAAAATTGACAAAATTTAGTTAGACTAAGAAACAAAGAGAAAAGACAAATAAAATTAGAAACAAAAGAGAAGACATTACAATGTATACTGTAGAAATACAATGGATCATAAGAGACTATGATGAACAATTATATGCCAAAAAATTAGATAACCTAAAAGAAATGAATAAATTCTTAGAAACATACAACCTACCAAGAATATTGACTCATGATAAAATTGAAAATCTGAACAGACTGATTACTAGTAAGGAGACTGATTTCATGTTCAAAAACCTCCCAACAAAAAAGAGCCCAAGGCCAGATGGCTTCACTGATAAACTCTCCCAAACATTTAAGGATTGTTTAATGCCAATTCTTATCAAACTCTTCCAATAAATTGAAGAGAAGGGAACATTCAAAAACATATTTTACAAGGCCAGAATTATGGTGATATCAAAGCCAGATAAGGACACTACAAGAAAGCTACAGCCAATATATTTGATGAATACAGCTGCAAAAATTCTAAACAAATATTAGCAAACCTAATTCAACAGCACATTAAAAGGATTAGAATGATCATACACCATGATCAAGTAGGATTATTCCTGGGATGCAAGGATGGTTCAACATATGCAAATCAATAAGAGACTATATTAATATCATGAAAAATAAAAATCATACAATTATCTCAATAGATGCAGATAAGTATTTGACAAAATACAACATCCTTTCATCAAAACTCTCAACAAATTATGTATAGAAGGAATGTATCTCATCATAATAAAGGCCATATATGACAAACCCACTTCTAATATCAATAGTGAAAGATTGAAAGTTTTTCCTCTTAAAATCAAGGATAAGAAGTGATGCCTACTCTCACCACTGCTATTCAACATAGTAATGGAAATCCTAGATAGCAATTAGTTAAGAAAAAAAAAATGAAAGGCATCTGTATCAGAAGGATGTAAAATTGTCTTTGTTTGCAGATGGTATGATCTTATACATAGACACTATTAAAGAGTTTACCAAAAAATTTTTAACTAATTAGTGAATTCAGTGAATTTGCATGATACAAATCAACTTAAAAAATCAGTTGCAACCCAGCCGGTGTGGCTCAGTGGACTGAGTATCATTCCATGGACAGAGAGGTCCCGGTTCGATTCCCATCAGGGCACATGCCTGGGTTGCGGGTCCATCCCCAGTAGGGGGTATGCAGGAGGCAACCAATAGATGTATCTCTCTCACATGGATGTTTCTCTCTCTCTCTTCCTTCCTCTCTCTCTCTAAAAAAAAAAAAAAAAAATTAGTCACATACTCACACTAGCATCAAAAACAATAAAATATTTAGGAACATATTTAACCAAGGAGGTTAAAGTCCTGTACACTGAAACCTATGCACTCTGATTGAAGAAATTAAAGAGAACACAAGTAAATGGAAATATATACCTTGTTCATGGACTGGAAGAATTCATATGGTTAAAATATCTATTCTACCTAAAGCCATGTATAGGTTCAATATAATCCTTATCAAAATTTAATTGATTTTCACAGATAGAATAAACAACCACAAAATTTGTATGGAACCACAAAAGTCTATGAATAACCAAAGCAATCATTAAAAAGAGAAACAATGCTGAGGCATCACATTTCTTGATTTCAAACTACTGTAAATCTGTAGTAATCAAAACAGCATGGTTCTGGGAAAAAATTAACACATTAGACTAATGGAATAGAATTGAGAACCCAGAAATAAACCCTCACATATATAGTCAACTAATATTTGATAAGGGAGTCAAGAATATTCAATGGGGAAAGGATAGTCTCTTCAATGACAGAAGAGAGTTTTCCAATGGTTTTGGAAAACTGTAAAATCACATGCAGAAGTATGAAATTGGACCTCTCTTATACAATAGCCACAAAAATTAATTAAAAGCATGTCAAAAACTTAAGCATAAGACTGGAAACCATAAAACTCTTAGAAGAAAACCTAGAGGAAAAGCTCTATGATGTTAATCTTGGCAATGATATTTTGGATATGACAACAAAAGCATAAGCAACAAATGCAAATATAAGTAAGTATAACTATGTCTAACTAAAAAGCTTCTAAACAGCAAAAGCAAGAATTATCAGAATGAAATGATAACCTACAGAAAATATTTTAAATCAGATATGTAAGGGGTTAATATTGAAAATATAAAGAACTCATACAACTGAACAGGAAAAAGAAAACCCCCCAAAAATCTGATTTTAAAAAATGGACAGAGGAACTGAATAGACTTAAATAAAAAAGACATACAAGTAGCCGATAGGTACATGAGAAGATGCTCAACATCATTAATCAGCAGGGAAATGTAAATCAAAATCATGAGATATCCCCTCACACCTGTTAGAACTGATATTATAAGAAAGACAAGAGATAAGTGTTGGCAAGAATGTAGAGAAAAGGGAGCTTGTGCATTGCTGGTGGGATGATAAATTGGTGCAGCCATTGTGGAAAAAATTATGGAGGTTCCTTAAAAAATTAAAAATAGAACTACCACATGATCCAGCAATCCCACTACTTGGTATATATCCAAAGGAAATAAAATCAGTATCTTGAAGAGATAGATATCTGTACTTCTATGCTTATTACAGCATTATTTACAATAGCCAAAATATGAAAGCAACCTAAATGTCTGTCAACAAATGCATGGTTAAAGAAGATTTGGTGTATATATACACAATGGAATACTATTCAGCCATGAGAAGGAAGGAATTCTACCATTTGCCACAACATGGATGGACCTTTAGGGCATTATGGTAAATGAAATAAGTCAAACAGAGAAAGACAATGCATGGCATCACTCATATGCGGAATCTACAAAACCAACTCAGAAACAGAAGCTACAATGGTGATCACCGAGATCAAGGGGTGGGGAAAATGGGGAAATGTTGATCAAGGGGTACACACTTTCAATGATGAGATGAATAAGTTCTGGTGGTATCATGTACAGCATGGTGACTATATAGGTAACAATACTGTATTATGTACTTGAGAGTTACAGAGAGAGTCGATAGATCTTAAATTGTCTCCTCACACACACACACACACATACAAAAAGAAATGGTAATTACATGAGGTATTGGAGGTGTTACCAAATCCTACTATGGTAATCATTTCATAATATATGTGTATCAAATCACATTGTATACCTTAAATTTACACAATATTATGTCAATTATATCTCAATAAATTTGAAAAAGTAAAAATAAGGCATTCAATTGGTAGAATTTACCATTTCATTTTACCACATCATACAGAACTTCTACTTGACCATCCTGATGTACTCTCTACCCTTCTCCACCTTGCTCTCTGCCCTGGGAGGTGACCTGTGTGGGCTAATTAGTGGGATCTCTAACCCTGTGGTTCTGGAACATTGTTGGAGGCAGAAGTAATCAGATCCACACAATATAAAAAGACGACTAATCAATCTCACCTGAAATAATCAGAAAATAATAATATATAAAGAAAACACATTTCTTAAATTTCTGACTACTCAGCATTTACACATGTACTGCCATGACATAACAGTTAAATGGCCCTGGCCGGTTTGGCTCAGCGGTTGGAGCGTTGGCCTGCTGACCAGAGAGTCCTGGGTTCGGTTCCTGCTAGGGGCACGTACCAAAAACAAAACAATTAAATGCACTTGCTGTCACATGTTTCAATTTATGATATATAAAACTCTAATGTTGATCATCATTTTATAAAAAGCAGGCATATTTAATTTTGCTACATTTTAAATTATACAAAAGCAATCAAGTTATCTTTTTTAGAGAACTAATATCACTCTTTTTGACCTTCAGTGACAATATTTCTTTTACCACACAACTGAAGTATTTCTTATATAGGAAGTTAATCATATTATCTGGAAATATATATAAGTTTAGAAATCATTGAATATATTAAAACCTTAGCAGAATTCATCTGTTTGGGGTTGAACATTTTAATTATTCATTACTAATAACTCAAGTCAGATTCTTTAGAAAGTCCCGTCCTCAGCCAATACTGGAGAAGTGCCAACATATATTACCACCAGCCACCTGTACCTTAAATCAAAGCGATGGCAATCTGGCCATGTTAGAGCATGAAGCCGGACGCACACAGCTGAAATGGATCCACTTAACTTTTTAAGGGAAGAACTTGGAATCCCTGTAGGGAGTTTTTACAAAATGTAAATTTATAGATGTAAAGACTTCAGCATAAAGTGCCTTATTCTACTTGGTGGCAGTTTAGCATCATTCTTTCCTAAAGAAAAGAATAAAGCAGGATGAAACTAATCTAGTATCTTTAGAAAAAAAGAAAATCGTTATAGAAAATATAATGTCATTTTTAGATCAACTGATGAATGCTGTTCTTCAGAATTATAGAAATTCTTTATGTTTCCATTTGATAAAAAAGGAGCCCAAATATTTATTTTGAATAAACTACTCTCTCTCTCTCTCTCTCTCTCTCTCTCTCTCTCTCTCATACACACACACACACACACACACACACACACACATACACACACACTCACACATGTGTTTACAAGTACGGTGGTTACAAAGACAGAAATTCTGTCTTTCCATGGAATCTTTGGTTAAGTTTGTTTGAGGTCTGATTTACAGTCCTGGCTCTGTAACTATCTATGATAAAATATGTTTGGGGGCAAATAAAACACTTAGATGTGGAATCTAATGAACAAAATAAACTGAACAAACAGAATAGATCAGAGACATGGAAGCAGGGAACAGACTGACGAAACCCAAAGGGAAGCGGGAGATGGGAAGAGATAAACCAAAGAACTTATATGCATATATGCATTATCAATGGACACAGACAACAGTGTGGCGAAGGCAGTGTGGGGTGGCAGCGAGGAGAGGGAGGAGGTCAATAGAAGGAAAAAGGGGGGACATCTGTAATACTTTCAACAATAAAGATAAATTAAAAAACAAAAACCCACTAATTTCAAAGGCTAAGGTGGAAGGGAATAATAGAAGTGAAAAACTGAAAAGCATAGGATAGGAGATGAGATGAGCTAGTTTTACTCCTTTCCCAGTTCCTTCATGGAAAGTCTTAACTCAAAGGGGTCATTATTTTAACCAGACCTCTAGGGAAAAAAAAAAAAAAGAACCTTATATCTCAGGACCATTTTAAGACCTCATCCTGAAAAAGTTATTTGGATCCAGATTGTTGAAAACAAGGCCTATGCTGTAATATAAGTGCTCCAAGATCCAAAAATATGCATAGAAAATGACAAAAGAATGTTTTACAAATCATATAGATGCTTACCCATTCACAAGCAAACCCTCATTTTTGCTTAGACATGAGGGTAAAATTAGAGTCACTCAGTTTTTCTAGGGATGTAGGCTCCGAAGCACATAGTCACCTTTTCTCTGTGGTCAGTTTATCAGCCAAGAACTGAGGGTTCTAGCAGCTGAACTGCCACGTTCAATGATCACTTCCATGACCGCTACTCAGCCTTTTGGCCAAGTATCTGGGGATAGAGTAAGTTCCTAAATTAACCCTCTGATCCTGGTAGTTTCTCTCTCCAATCTCTACATCGTCACTAGATTAATTATTGCTAAAACTCAGCTTTTAACCTGTCACTAAGGATACCAGAAAGTAAAGTCCAGACTCTTTTACTAGCTACTTAAATCCAGTACAACTTAAAATATTTAAACCTAATGGAATCATGAATAAAAATATTATCACAACCATTAAAATCTAGATCTACTCAATTTAAGAATTGTATTTATGCACACAATCTCTTTCTACACTCTAAACAACCTTGTAAAAAGGTGAGATGTACTATGAATATTATTATTACCATGTTGAGATACCTCAGCATAAATGACTTCTGACTTTTTGTGCATTGTGTTGGGGGTGAGGGGAGGAAATACAATAGAACTGTGGCAAAGAAAAGATGGAGCAGAGACAGGCTTTGCAAAGTAGCTCACAAAGCTGCTCTGTGAGCCCAGAAGAGACAACTTCTTGGCATCTCTGAACAAGAGAAGCAAGTGCTTGAATTTCTCAGGGCAATTATGCCTCATCAAAAGAGAAAGTGCCTTTGCTCCTAGTGATAAGTACCTTTTTAAAAAGAAGTTGGCACTATAAAATTTGAATGTCCGTGGCTTGGTGCTGTTGGTGCGTTGTAGATGAAAATTATGAAAAGAGAATGGAATTTAGGGAGAGAGAGTGCCGAAGTGATTTACCAGTCTGAGAACATTTTCCACGGTTTTCGACTTCCTCCTCACTAGCCCTGACTCCTGTGCTTCCTGACAACACTCCCGCCATTCAGATTGGGCTTCATAGCTGTCCCCTCCAAACACCTGGCCCCTTCAAGTCTCTTTGCTTTTTCTTTATTTTACATAAGTTATTATAGTTAGTCTGAGATTATGCTTACTCAGGGTACCTAGAGAAGAAGTTTAAGAATAGTCATACTTAGAAAAAGCTAGCAAAAGAAAGAAAAGAAAAAGTTGGACAAAAGATCTAGGGAAAAGCTTGTCTATATTTTTCTTAGGTTGTATATGCCTTTCCTTATCTGTCTGTTCCAGTATTCTCCCTACCCACTGATGATTCTCCTTCGAGGGCCCATAAACCAAATCCTAAATAATTAGCTAAATTACCAGTATCAATCACTGGCAGAGCACTTCATCCAAACCTGTCCACATATTACTTACAAGATCGCAAGGGGTCCACCTTTGTTTCAGGTACACACCTTTAGTCCAATAAATGAGCTTAAATGGAGTTTTGGGTGAAATAATTATAGCTAGACCGAGAATATGAACATGGCAGCCATCATGGGAGACATGCTCAGTAAATGGCCCCTATTGTAATGCCTCCTCTATCCTTTCTACTTACCCATATGTCATGAATCCTTCAAAGAACAGCTCTTATCTTTATGTCCTTCATGAAATTCTCTCAACTTGTCCAGGTCCCAGCATGGTACAGTGGCAAGAATGATGCTTGACATCACATGAATCTCACCATCACCACAGAATTCATACCTTAGCTGGGTGATTCTCAAACTTAAGTGTGCATAAGAATCACCTAGAACGTTGACTGAAGCACAGATTAGACCAGAGATCTGATTCTGATTCAACAGGTACGAGTTGGGCCTGGGAATGTTCACTTCCAACAAACGTTCAGGTGACGCTGATGCTGCTTGTCCACGGCACACACTTGGAGTGTAACCGCCTAACCTCACTCACCTGCTGCGTGGGTGTGGCCAAGTTATGTAGTTTCTATCTGTACAATGGGGATGCTAACAGTACTTCATTGGACTGTCAGGCAGTTTATATGAATCAAAATATAGTCCACGTATGGTATATACTGGCAATAAAAATTAATTGGTCCATCTTCCCTTTCTTTTATAGGGTATTTCTTTAAAATTAATTAACACTGATATAAATTTAGAGGGTGGTATGTTGTGGTTCTCTTTCTTATGTTCTTGGCAATTAGATTCCAAGTCACTCCAGAGAGGTGGCATAGCCCCTGATGCTCTGTATGTGGTGTGCACCTCTGGCCCGGAGAGGCTGCAAGGTGACAGGTGAAGAGCAGGAGCATGGCGCCAGAGCCCCTCGGTTTGAACCACAGCTCTGCAACCCAGCATCTGTGTGACAAGCTAGTGAGACTCCTTCTTCCTTCAGTGTCTTGCTCTGTAAATCAAGGATAATAATACTAGCTTCCTCAGAGGTTTTTTGTTTTGTTTTTGTATTAAAGGAGGCAACATATGCAAAGCATTTGGAAAACTGCTTTCCATGGAGTAAGAACTATCTAGGTGTTAGTTATTATTGTTGAATTCATTTTGAAATTTCTCCCAGTGGAAAGACTACACACTCAAAAAAGCAAATAAAAACTGAATGTAGTATAAAATGCATTACTAAAATATATTTATTTGTATTTTTGAGTCTTACAAAGTAAAGTTCAGATGTCAGGGTATTCTGGGTTCTTTGTTCACAAATAATAGTTCCCATATATAAGTTCATAATTTATAGGCTAACATTACCACATATGTAAAGGTAGTAATACATGTTTACATCTTCAAATTTATGTTTACCGAAAGCATCGAAGATGAGCTTGGCATCCTTCCTTCACAAAGTGCATAGCCATTCTGTTAAACACCTTCCTGAACACATGCTTTCTACCAACTATAAAAAGTGGCCACAGGGGTATGACCAAGACGTGCAGGTTGTGAACTATTAAATGAGCTATTGTATAAACACAGTGAGTGGAACATTAACATAGACACACCACAATCGCATGTCCTTCATTGCGTTGTAACTGCTGACTTGTTTCTCCTCCCTGCTACATGTAACTTATTTATTTATTTATTATTTGTGTAAGAGGAAGTTTAGTTAGAAGTCACAGAGGTAGAAGAAGTGAGTGGTATAAGAAATGGGCTCAGGAAACAAGTTACAGAGGCAAAAGAAGGGCCCTTGAAGCTTAGGAGAAGGCAAGAGACAAGGAGAATGCACCGAGGGGAAGGGATGGAGAGAAGAACAGGACGCTCCACAGAGAGAGCCACCGAAATGTAACTTATTTGATCATGAGCATTTTCCATCGCCAGAAAGAGTGTGGAGATAACCACAGAAAGAGCACAGTTTTTAGAGTCAGACTGCTATGACTTTGAGTCAGATCTTCCTCAATAAAACTCTATAAAAGTAGGAAAGTTCAAAGAGTGGAAATAAAACAAAACTTGTGGGTAGTATCACTTAACATGAAGTATCATAGTAAAGACGACAACTGATAATGTAGTTAAAAGCACTTGGCAAAGGAGGTATTCAATTAATAGCAGTTAGTATTCTTCTTTCTTATAGTGTTGGCAAACACCATGGTGAGTAATACAGCGTAGGCACTTGAAAATGTTTCTTGAAATAATCAATGTAGGATAAATTCAGCAGCTTGGTAGTGCTTCATCCTCAATGTTTGTTATTTCCAGATCGCAAGTCAGTGTGTTCAGCAGCACCGAGGCACTAAGTCACATTTTCCCTACAAAATTATGACAATTGCTCGTCGCTTCATTCATTAAGTAAATAACCTAATTACTCTGTGAGTTAGTTCAACCCACGGACTCGACCATATGACATAAGAAATTTTAAATATACTGTTTTGCCTCTCCCAAGGTATTTCTCCTATTCTGTTTGCTTGTCTCCATGGAAGGCAATAAAAGTTACTTTATTGAAAAAGGATAAACCCTATCTAAGAGCAACCTTCTGGGCTGGAATAAGCATAATTATTGGTTGTGATTCTGTAGAAAAGTGCTTTGAAATATTTCCGGGCCTCAGATTTCACACTGGTCTAATCGGAATGATAATACTCACTACATTGTGCTGTAATGAGATTTATGTCTGTTCATCCCTTCCCCGGCTCTTTCTTCTTCTTCACTATAGCTCACTATTGAAGACATCTTAAAAAATCCTTATTCCTTCTTTTTTAGATTGCCAGACATCCTTGTATGAAAGAAAAGTTTGACTGGAACAGTTTGTTAAAGAAAATTTAGATTCTAGTTCAGGATACACTGACAGATTTCTTCCAACATGTATCTTGTTACCACACAGACATACTGTATATAAAGATAATGAGGGATATAGGAAGGTTTGGAGAGAACATACAATTTTGGAGAACACAGAGAGATTTCGGGATGACAAAGCTTCCATATTGATGTACTTAAGTAATTATAATAAATAATAACAATATTAGTAGTAGTAGTTTTAGTTTTAGTTACCTCAGAAATTAAATGGGTGACACTTTTCCCCTCTTCTCATTAGTTATTTAAGTTAATCCCCAAGATCAACACTCCAGCAAGTACCAGAGTACCTGGTTTTTTATCAGTAGAATTCAATTCATATAATGGCTTAATTTTAGTTCTTCTTATATTTGATTTTTCTGCTGTTTCACATTAATGACCACTCCATTCTTTGTGAAACTCTTTAATTTCTTCAGACACCACCTGCTTTTGGTTCTGTCCCATTTTGAGCACATTTGTCAAAATTCCCTCAAGTGCCCTCTGCAATCCTTCTGCTGGGAGGCAGTGCGGGTAATGGTTCAGAGCACCAGCGCTGGGGCCAGATCACCTGAACTTGAATCCTGACTCTGCACTTACTAGTGCTGTGCCCTTTGGCTGGTTCCAAGATCTCCTCTTAATAAGCTTTTGTGGTATAGAATATACATTAAGATTGAAAACCTTACAACTCAAACACAGATCTAGTTACCAAATCTATACAAAAATTTCACACCTGCTTAATTTAAGCTTACAAAGCATATGCTTACTGTCTAATTGGGAGGCTTTGGCTCTGTGTAGCAGATGTCCTCTTTGGATAGACATACAAAGAAAGGTCATTTGTGTGTTTGTAAATGAGCAAGCCCAGAGCCAGCTGTGCTGTGCTTCAGGCCAGGTCCCGAGTTGTTCCACGGGCTCAGTGGGGTCATAAGGATCAGCTTCTTTCTACCTGCTTTGCAGCCCACATCCAGATTTCTTAAGTGGTTTCCCCACAGTAGCAAGTTTGCTGCCAGTGGTAATGGGCTGTGCTCCTATTCATAAGCCTTGGGGTGGGGAATGTCAGGGGCGGTGAAGAGAGCAGTTACTGAATTCCTGAGAAGGGACTCCTTTCTCAAAACCCGCAGCAAGTCTCTTCGATTCTCTCATTGGCCCACATTGCCTTAGTCTACCCCATCCCTAAAAGGGAATGAAATCAGCATGGTTAGTTAGCCTAAAATAAGTTTGGGGAGGGCTAACAGGACACAGGAAAATAAGGACCACAGTGCCAGACTTCTTCATGTGAAATGGTAAACACTTTTGAGGAAACAAGATGATTTGGTTAATAAAATATATTTTGCTGTTATGGGACTTATTTCATAACCCTGTGATTCAAGTTACGTGTTGGGAATGTGTTGGCAGTTACGTAGGAAACAGTGTGAATTAAATGATCATTTTATGTGACCTGTGATTAGATTATGTTAATCTCTGGACTACAGGATAGAAAGAAAAAAATATATTTATTAATTACCATGCTATGTGCAGCCAATAAAAATGGTGGCCAACATAAAAACAACAACAAACAAAGGTTTTATTAGTGTTTGTTGTCAGAATATCCATTTTGCTGTGGAAAAAATGTACATAACTAATACACATTTCCCTCTTTTCATCTGCCTCAACTAGAAGAAATACTTCACACAATTATTCACATTAGAAGACAAGTAAAATTAGAATAAAGTGGAAAGCCAACTGAATTCATATGTTCATATTCACATCATAAAAAAACACAAGGAGCCTTAGTAGCCAATGATTTACTATTAGCAGATGAAATATAAATGTTGCTTCTCAGATAGACTTTAAGACCAGCAATATTATGGAAAAAAAAAAAACAAAAAAATTTTGTAGACCTTTAAACCCCTCCAAGATGACTGCATCATATTTCCAAGATAACTTAGATTTATACATTAATTTTACAGGTCAATGAGGTTGTACACGATTTTTTACAGAATTATCATTAATGAATGTGAGAGAGGCAGCAGGCAGAACATGCTTGGCTTTAGTAATTTGAGACAGACTCTTATAGGTTAAAAGTAAGTTGCACTCAACATTCTTGTGCTACCAGAAAAGAAAATTGATAGAACTACAAATGAGTAATGATGAATAATATCATTTTATTTCCAAGAAATGCCCAACCAAGTCATGAATGGATTTATGTTAGGTATAGTCATGTTTAATATCTACATTAACCACCTGGAAATGGGAGTAAACAATATGTTAATGAAATTTGCAGATGATACTAAATTGAAGGCTCCTGCTAACAAGCATAATGAAAGATAGATAAATGATTTTGAAAGAGTATATGTGAGGAAAAATGACCTTTACTTCTAAAAAATCAGATGACTACTATGAGTATAAATTTTAAAAAAAGGAAAAAGTCATTCTATGGAAGGAAAATAAAGCATAAATAATGTGCGGAAAGAATTGAATACCTATTTACAGAAGACTTTAGTAATAAAGTAAGAATGGAATGGAGTCAAAAACTAATACAGTATTTGAGGACTAGCTAAGTTAAATTTTCATTTCACAGTGAGAGGAAAACATGGTTTCTCTAAAGAGTTCTGATGAGATCAACATTTAAATATTGAAAACAATTTGGTATTTATCAATGCACTAAAGTACAGGAAAGTGGATTAAATACATCTGAAATGATATGGGCAATAAAAATGATTAAGGGGTTATCCTGATTAACGTCTAGAAAAAAGTTGCAGTACTTAACCTTGTAGTCTGCAAACCCAAGGAAAGGAAGCACAAGGGACAGTATGTATTAACTTTTTTCACTAAGTAAAACTTCATTCATTCAAAGTGCAAGGTGTTTCTTTGCGTAATCTAGATTAAGATAACGTGGTATTTCATTAAAACAACATCAATATCTCTGTTAGAATGGTGAGTGAGCAGTAACATTAAGCTATACAACTATTTACTCTACTCCAGGGGCCATGTAAGAGAAGAAAGGAGAGGAAAGATGGATCAGGTACAGTAGCAATGACTGCTGCAGTCACACAGTTGTCCATTACCAGTCCTGACAATACTGCCTTGGCAACAAGAGCAGATGGAGGTTTCCTCACTGGTTTTCAGCCATGGCTACAAAACAATTGCAGCTGGGGTTACCCCTCTGGCTGAAGCTATAAGGAAACAGTAGCATTTTGTTTTTCAACTCCATTCTTTGAAAAACCCATCTGCTTATTTTATTTAGCAATTATTTCAAATATCTTTTGGGTGAAATATTTCATTTTTGGTATACTTTGTTTTGTTTTATTCCTGGAAAATAGGGATTTCAAATGATATCAAACAAGTCTGTGAATAGTTTTACAAACAAGAGTCTTGTGCTCTACAGGTTGGGGCAAAAGTAGGTTTATAGTTGTTCGTATGGAAAATAATACAATAATTAATAAGTAACAATATATGACTAAATAGTGTTTTGTGTACTCACAACTGTAAACCTACTTTTGCCCCACCCTTCTTGGGAAGAATTAAACTTTAACAGTAAAGTAATGGGTTCTTATCCAAATTTTGAGAATGAGGTTTTGATATTTTTTCTGTGGGTCAAATGTAGGGTGATCAGTAAAGGCCAATCTTCCAATAAAAGTATGTGATGGGATACTTTTGCAACATTTCTTCTTCATCATCCACCTGGATACCTTCCTTGATTTGCTCACTACCTATAGGTAAATAGAAGGGAAACACATGTTAGCTCTAGGGTGAAATGGAACAAAATTTGGCCAGCTGTAGAATGCTGTATCCCTGTGTTACGAAGCAATGTTAATGTGCTTTTATTTATTTAGTTAGTTTTATTTTTTCTTATTTTGTTTTACTGTATTTTATTTTTCTATCACCATTTATCCCCTCTATGCCCTCTTCCACCCCCCCCCCACTCCCCACCCCCACAATCACTACACTGTTGTCCATGTCCTTGTTCTCTTTTTTGCTCAATCCTTCCACCACCACCCCAACACACCTGTCTGCCTGCTCTCATCTATGAGTCTGTCTCTGTTTTGCTTGTTGGTTCAGTTTGTTCATTAAAACCCACTGTTAATGTGTTTTAAAATATTAGAAGGAAGAAAAGACAACACTCTTATTTAAAAACTAGTTTAGAAGGATCCAAAACTGCTGAGGTGGTTACCACATAACCTTTAGTACTTTGTGCCTTCAGGGTTAAATTCAATGACTTGAAGGCCTTTCATGATCTGTCTTCCAAATCTTTACAGTTTCATCTCCTGCCACTGTCTCCAAATACATGTGCGTGTGCACACACACATGCACACTCACACCATAAATTATTCACACCAAAAAAACATTTCCCAAACATGTTATGCACACATTATTCCCTCTAATTAGAAGGTTTTTCTTCCTTCTATCTGTCTAAACAATTTCTTCTTCACTCAAATGCTACCTCCTCGGGTAAGCTTCACAGTGCCTACCCTTTACCACCCTCCCTGCTCACTCAGACAAAATCAATCATTGTTTCTTTTGTGTCCCCACAATGCCTACATATATCATATAACAAAACAGCAACAACCACCACAGTTGCAAGTATCATATATTAGGTACCTAATATACACCAGGCACTGTGGTAGGTATTTTGGTGTCTTATTATCTTTACAGTAACATGTGAAAGTGAGCATTATTCTCTCTATGAGTAATTTGAGACCCAGAAAAATTGAGAAATGTGCCCAAAGTCATACAACAGTTGACAGGACCCCACTTACTCCACTCCCTCCAAATTCACACATTTTACATGATCATCTTGGCATCTTCATGTCTCCGTTCTCACCCTTATAATTGTGTTCAGCAGTTTTTGTCTGTGAGAAGGCAAAATGAGTGTCATTATCTTTAAAACCCAGGGCCTGGAGCCATATTGTAAAGTTCTAAATCCTGGCTCTGACTTTTGTTAGCTGAGTGACCTTGAGTGATTTATTTAGCCCCCAGTGCCTCGGTTTCTTCACGGCTAAGCTGAGGATAAGACCACTTCTATCCACAGGGTGGTTCTGAGGATTAAATGAGTTAATACATGTAATAAATATAATAGTATCTGCCTTGTTATAAGTACTCTGTACCTCATCACAGTACTCCATACTTGTTAGCTGTGATTATTGATTTATGCACCTCTATTTCATATGGGCTGTGAACTTCTCAGAGGCAGAAATAATAGCTCATTCATCTTTTCATATCCTCCACCTACCACAGTGTCTTGCAAATACCAGCAACTGTCAAGGTAGAATTACAAAAGTAGAATTATGCCAATGGTGAGTAAGTGTGCGAGGGAGGGGTCGGAGGAGCAGGGAGGAGAGAGTGCTGTAAATGACACCAATATATGGTTGCCGTAAGTCACTTTTTCCAGACAGGTGGGCAAAAAGAAAAAACTTGTCAGCCGTGGTGGACTCCAGCAATTCATAATTACACTCTTCCACCTAGGAAGCTATGACATATGCTGCAGAGCCAATTTTCCCTTGGAAAAGATATTGAACAGGTAGTGAAAACTCTCAAGAGCTAAGAAGGCCTGCCAGGGTGTCAGGAGCTATTCACCAGCAGCTACTACAGATCCATGATCCCTTAGTCTAGAGCTGCCATTCCTGCTTTTTTGTGCTCTGTCTAGACCTGCAATGCAGAATTGGTGTCTGCTACATGCAATGGTAGAAAATTCCCAAAAGGAGGGGGATGCTTCAGTGATTAAAGTCGATGGACAGGGGACATATGAAAAAATGCTCAACATCTCTAATCATCAGAGAGATGCAAATTAAAATGACTGTCAGTTATCACCTCATACCTGTCAGAGTGGCGGCCATCAACAAATCCTCAACCAACAAATGCTGGTGAGGATGAGAGAAAAGAGGACTCTAGTACACTGATGGTGGGAATCAGTGCAGCCACTATGGAAAACAATATGGTGGTTCCTCAAACAATTAAAGATGGAACTGCCATTTGACCCAGTGATCCTGCTTCTAGGAATATATCCTAAGAAGCCTGAAACACCAATCAGGAAGAATATATGCACCCTTATGTTCATAGCAGCACTATTTACAATAGCTAAGATCTGGGAACAGCCCAAGTGTCCATCAATAAATGAGTGAATAAAAAAGCTGTGGTACATATACACAATGGAATACTATGCGGCTGTAAGAAAGAAAGATCTCTTACACTTTGAGACGACATGGAGGGACCTGGAGTGTATTGTGCTAAATGAAATAAGCCAGTTAGAGAAAGACAAGTACCACATGATCTCACTGATTTGTGGAATGTAATGAGCAAAATAAGCTGAAGAACGAAATAGATCTGGAGACATGGAAGCAGGGAACAGACTGATGAACCTCAGAGGGAAGGGGGTTGGAGGGGCTGGAAGAGATAAACCAAAGAACTTATATGCATATATGCACAACCAATCGACAAGGACATCAGGCTGGGGAAGGCAGGAAGGGGATGGGAACGGGAAGGAGTGGGTCAATGGGAGAAAAAGGGACCATCTGTAATACTTCCAACAATAAAAAAAATAAAGTTGATGCACACTGTACTGTGCTCCACTCTCCTACTTTCTGTTCTTCTGACTCTTTCTATTTCAAGATACTCTCTGATTTCTGTCCACTTGTCCAGAATTTCAAATTGCCCTGCTCCTCTCCTTAATTGCTCCAGAATGCCCTGTATTCTTAGTTCCTTGTGTCCTGTTGTCTGTCTTCTTGCCTGTGGCTATCTCCTGGACACATTGATACAGGATATTTGTCCTTGCCTTGTGTCATGCTTGGTGAAATTTTCTAATCCTAATCCTGTGTCCAGCCCAGCAACATTGATGGCCAGCCTAGCTGTAAGGAAGCAAATTTGCACCTCTTCACCAGCAAAGGATCCTTCCCACAAACACCATTCTTACAGAAGAAGGTGTGCAGAATAATAGATAACAGTTCAGGGCATGGAAATCAGGACCAGACTGACCTGATCCAGAGTCCCAGCTCTATCATACTCTCCTCTATGACGCTGGGCCAATTACTTACCTGTCTAGATCTAAGTTTCCTCATCTATATAATTAGGCACATAATGAATCTTATCTTGTAGGATTGTTAAACTTGAATATATAATTAATGTATGAAGTAAGCTAGAAATAATATTGTTATATTAAAATTAGATTCCCAAATGACTGGTTCAGAGATGACCTGTGACTGAAGATAAGGCTCAAAATATTAACAATCATCATTATTATTAAAGTACCTTCATTAAGACCTAGAAATGACCTTAAATATCCAGTAATATTCTGTAATAGATGAGGAAATTGTGAACCAGGAACAAGATTCATGGTTCTGCCACTAAGGAAAGGAAAAATCCCCACTACCATATCCCAAAGGAAGATATTTAGCCTAGATTTTATAACTACAGGTTTGAATGCCTTTATTCAATGTATTTACACCTTCACCCATCCATCCATTCTTTCAGAAAATATTTACTGTAGGGTACCTGCTATGTGTCAGTCTCCCTCCTGATTCCTGGGAACGTATAACCTTATTCCTACCGTCATGGTGCTTCCATTCTTCTGTCTTCTGCATCTCATATCACTCCAACTTCTGTTTCTACCATTCAAAAGTGCATGAATGTCCTTTCTGCACATTAAAAGTAGCTCCGTTAGAAAGACATCAGCAACAGAAAATTTTGAGGAAACAAACTTCTCATTGATAGACATGGATCTAACAGGTAAACCATTTCATCAAATCATCACTTAGAAGCCTTTACGTAGGCACATTCTTCATGCACACAGAGTAACTCTCTTTTTCTTCTGTTTCCTCTCTTGCCTTTTATATCTTCTATTCCCTTAGTAAAGTGCACACTAGAACCTTGAGCAAATGTAGAAACCTGAAAAATGTGTTTGTTTTAATGAATTATGAACCACGCAACAGCAGTAGCTATTTTTTATACCATTGTTTATTCTTAGCATTTAGGTCCACAGTGTTAATAGTAACAATAAAGTTTGCTATTCTGCAAAGTAGTTCATCAATAACTATTGCTAATAGCTGGAACACCTTTGCTTTTATCTAAAATAAGTGTACTTTGAAATTAGTTAGCAGGTGGGGTGAGCACTGCTTGACTGGCAGCTGATGATAATCAATGAAATTAAGAAGGAGTGGTCTCTTTTAGCATTTATACCTCAAAGAGTCCCATTTGTGACTACGCTGTGTTCACCCAGAGAGCTCTTTGGCATCTTAAAATCCTAGCCAACTGGCAGCTGAAAACATTGAAGGTAAAAAGGACAAGAACCCAGGTGGAAATATTAGCTATGTGGAAGCCGTTCACAAGAGAATTGATGTGTTGGAAAGATGCGAGCGGCATGCCTGAACCTCTCCTGAGCAGTTTTGTTTAATGCAAGCATATCTTATAGATATGGCAGATTTCCTCCCAGACCACTGCAATAGAGTGAGTCATAATCTTTTTTAAAAAATCGATTTTTATTGATTTTAGAGAGAGAGGAAGGGAAGGGGGGAGAGAGAGAGAAACATCAAAGTGAGAGAGAAACATTGATCTGTTGCCTCCTGTAGTGACCAAACCCGAAACCTGGGATGTGCCTTGACCAGGAATCGAACCAGTGACTTTTCAGTGTACAGGTTGATGCTCAACCAACTGAGCCACACCGGGCAGGGCTGAATCATAATCCTTTGCTGGTGGAGGGTCTTGTCTTCCAATTGTAAAAAATGCAACATCTCTGAAGTGCAATAAAACAAAGCACATTAACACGAGGTTGCCTTATAGTACTGAGTGCTGAAAAGGTTCCCTTTTTTTTCACAGGATAAAATTTATCTACGCCTTTGCTTGTTTAACAAACAACCCACAGGTGTGCTTGGTCTGCCAAAGAAGAATCAATTTATGAATTAGATGCTTCTCTGAAATCTCAGCAGAATATTCAGGCACCTAGTTTTCTTCCTCTCTTCATACTTTCCCAGCTTCATCCTTCCAGTTGTTCAAGCCAAAAATGTTGGCATTATCCTTGATTCTTATAGTCCACATCCACTATCTCATCAGGTCCTGTTGATTCTACCTTCAAAATGCATGCCGGATCTCATCCCCACCACTGCTACTACCTTATCATTAATCTGTATTAATTCAATAGTTTCTGAACCCATTTCACAGCTCTGTTCATGCCTCCTTTACTCTATTGTTAACAAAAGGGCCAGAGTGATTATGTTAAAAGGGAGTTAGTTCATTTCATTCATGAGCTAAAAATCCATTAGTTGTTTCCCATCTCTCTCAAAGTAAATGTCTAATTACTTACAATGGCCAATAGATCCCTACATGAACTGGCCCACCTTCCCATTGGGATTTCATTTTCACCACTTATGCCCTCCATTGCTATTTGGTCAACACATACCAGGCACACTGCTACCTTAGGAACTTACATCTACTCTAGCTCCTACCTGGAGCTCTCTTCCCTCAACATCTGTAAGGTTCACTCTCTTACTTTCTTTGGTCTTTACTCAAAAATTATCTTCTCAGTGAGGCCTTTCCCAATAATGCTATCTAAACTTGCAATCCACCACATGTGCTTTCCATTTCCCTTCCTGTGATTTGTTATTCTTTTTTGCATGTATTACTATCAAATATGCTATGTATGATGCTTGTTATTTATTATCTGATTCCTGATGAGAATGTAAAGAACTATGAGGGTAGAATTTTTGCCTGTTTTATTCATTGTTTTATGCCTGGTGCCCAGAACTGAACCTGAAACATAGAAGGCACTCTAAATATTTGTCCATAATATGGATGAATAACTTTATAGGAGGGGTGTGGTAGATTTGTTACATTGATATCTCATCTGGCTAATGGCCTTCTGGTATCACTTTTGTGGCAGGTTGTATTTTCCAAAGATATCTCCTCTACTGAATATTCTTCTGTCATATAACCTTGCCACTCTCCTATTAAGAGGTAGAGATAGGCACATAACTATTTCTACTAATATAAAGTCAAGAGTCTGATGATGCAACTCTTCGTTAAGACCTCAGAAATCTTTTATACACCCTTTCAAATGAAAAAAAAAATCTTTCTGAGGACTTAAGGGCCTCCCAGATGGTTTCTGTCTAAAATTAGGGCACCTAAGAATCTTGTTCAATAGCAGCCTGACAGGGACCTCTTTAGTGTACAGATCCTCAGAATTAGAGAGAACTAGAGGAACTGTACTTTAGGAACTGTACTCTAGGAACTGTACTCAAGGAATTATACCAAAGATGCCACATCTACAATTGGACTTGATGTAGATACTGAGGTACTAGAGTACAAGCTGATGCATAAGGAAGGTTTGAGGGCAGGGATGAGAATATTTTTGCATCTAGTGGGAATGTGAATTTATGTAGCTAAAATGTGGATCACAGCAGGTTGTATTTTTCTAAGATGACTGCAGCAATATCTCCCATCCCACATAGTCATCTACAATGTGGTTTTGACACATTCCTGTCAAGAGATGAAGACTAATTCCTCTCCCTTTGAGTCTGGGCAGGCTTGTGATTGCCTAGAATGATAAAGTATGTACAACTTGCAAGACTGTATCATAAAAGGTAATGTAGCTTCTGCCTTGGAGCCCTGGGGTTGAAGACCTGGACCAGCATGTAGGAGTTTGACTACCTTTCAGCTTCCATACTGTGAAGAAGAAAAACCACATGAAGAGGCCACACATAGGCTCCTATTCAACACTCCTAGTCTTTGAGTCGCCTCAGCCCAGGTCCCAGACATGTGAGTAAATGAGTCTCCAGTTGATTCTAGCCTCCAGCTGCCAAGTCACTCCCAGGCTTCAAGTCTTCCCAGGTGTAGTGGAGTAGAGATGAGCCACTAAATTCTGTCTAAATTCCTGACCCACAGAATCTGTGAGAAACCTGAAATGGTCGTTTCAAGCCACTATGTTCTAGGATATGTTGTTATGCCACAATAGTACCTGGAGCAACTCTCTTTGCAATGTGGCTTTGCAGTAGCTCTGTTAATAAGTGGAACCTATCTTTCGTCTCTTGAATCTGGGCCAGGACTGGCAGAGTGAAGGTGATTCTGTTCTGAGCATTGGCATCACAAGCCCTTGTGTACTTCTACCCTTGGAATCCTGCCTCTACCTTAAGCTTGGGCTGACCTAATGGAAGATCAGTGACTAGCTTATAGCTAGTCAGTCATGTGGGAGAGCCTGATCTAGATCACCAGAGCTACCAACTTGACCTACAGATGAGCACAGGTGCAAAGTGAGCCTAGCTAAGCAGAAAACCACCCAGCTGAATGTAACTTTCGAGAAATAATATATACTAATTGTTTTAAGCCACTAATTTTTTTTTTTTTGATAGGGTAGGGTGGGCAAGGTGTAGCTAGATGTTACAAGAGGAGAAAGACCTTCCAGATAACTGAATTCATGCATATTTTTGAGTGGGAAAAGCTATCCTTGAAATATAAGAAATAAGAATCACTATTTGTGGTCAAGTTAGCCCAACTTTTCATAACTATGTTTATAAGTCATAGGCCAAGAGAACATGCAGGAAGGACTATTTCCTCTATGCCATTCATAAATTGGCTAAAACATTTTTTTCTTCTAATTCTGGTATTCTACTTCTTGCATCAAATCCAATGAATATACCTTGGCTGACTTTTAACAGCCTACTTCCTCTGTAGGATCAGACTTAACACATATAATGACATAAAGTGCTATATACACAAACAGTGTTACCATCCTCCCAAGCCTAGAAAGAGGAAAAAAAAAAAAAAAGAATAACTTTTAAAGTGCAGCTAAAGAATTTAAATTTTATCAAAGCCAAATTGGAATATGGAAAAAGAATTTTTTAAATTCTAAATTTAGGTGCAATGGTTTTTATGTTCCTAGAATCTGGCAAACCAGTTTTTTCTCTGCCCTACTTTAGAAAGGTTGCATGCAAGAGGGAAAGGAAGTTTTGTTTAGTTGTAGATGAACAATTTATGGTCTCCCCCCCAAAAAATAATAATACATGTATGTTTGTATCATCCAAATGTCAGGAAAAAGAATTAAATTTAAGAACATCTATATTTAAATTAAGATACATTGCTTTCCTTGAAAGACTAAACATGCGATTTTTTACATAGAAATAATCAATTTCCTGATGTCGGAAGGAGTCCTTTACAGAACACAAACTTTGTATCCTTGGGATAATAATGATGCAATGAGGGAAGTTAGTGTGAGTATTATGACATAATAAAAGTAAGAATAATGCAATATAAAGGAAGTAGTTTAATTAGAGAATGAACACTAAGAATTTAAAATGGGTGTTTTTATGTTCCTTTGAAATGATATTTTAATGATGACTTTATAAGAATACAAGTAAACTGCCATCAAATTGCCTTCCTTGTTGCTACACACATATTAGTTGGTTTAGCCTATAGTCAACTCAATCCCAACTCATTGCTGGGTGTAGAACATGAGGTTAAGAAGGAATTTATAACCTACTATGTGTGACTGTGTGTTTTCTGGTTCTATTTTCTGAGCCCATGCCTGCTGGAGGAGAAGAGTAAGATAGAAGTAGAAGGAAATTATTGGATTTGTTGAATTAGTTTCATTAAATTCTAGTTTCCCCTAGAACATGCAGGAGGAGATACTTGGTCTGGGTCTCAGTTAGATGCCTGCTGAAGATATTTGTTTAAACCATAAAGTATGTGTGATTGCCCTGAAAAGCAGCAGAAAGTGTAAAGACAAAAAACTATAAGGAGCTTCAGTGTTTTACAGGGATAGAAGGAGGAGGACCCAAAAGAGGTGACTGAGAATATAACAAAGATGAAGTTGTCAAAGGAGGTGAATACCAGAGAGACTGATGAGATTTGACGTAAGTCCATAGGATTTCACAAGTAGGACACCATTATAAAGACGTTAGCAAGAATAGTTCTGGTGGGATGGTAGGGGTGGTAGTCAATGTTCAGAGATCTCAGTTGTGAATATTGTAGAGGAAACAGTCATGGGTGTAAAAAAGTCTTAGGAATGTTTGTATGGGTGGAAAAAGGAAGAGTTAGTATAAGGAGATCAAAGTCAATAGTGAGAGAAATATGAGGGATCAGTTGAAGAGCTGGAAAATTGATAGACCAGTTATTGGGACCTTGTCAACTATATTCTTACTGCAAAAATGTCAACTTGTCATTCATGGCCTCATCCAAATCATTGATAGAAATGTCCATCAGAACAAAAAAACAATAAAAGGATTTCAGAAATATGCCACTGTAATCCTCTGCCCAGTTTCCCCATCACTAGTTAAAACATCTTTATCTTGTTTCAACACCATTTTTGCTCTGTGAATTTTCTGGGTCCAACTGGGTGACTTATAATAGACTGATATGTATGTTTCCTTTGTCCTCTATTTAAACTCCTCCACCCCATCCTCATGATGGGCTTCTTCAGTTAAAGAGCTCCTTGGTCTTCTGTGCTACTTGCTCTCCCCAACTCACCCCGCCCTCCCATCTTCATCATTTAAACTGAGAATCATTTGCCTCCCACTGTCCACTTATGGCCTTGTTTCATTAAAGTTCAGTTCTCTTTGGAGGCCTTATTTACTTTCCTAGTTTAAAATCTCAAATTAACTAAGTTTATTTTATATACCAAACATATATAAGGCTGCAAATTTTGTGTTTCACACTATTCCTTGTCTATTTTCTGGTGAATTCTGCCACTATCACAACCAAGAGTCCTTATTCTCTTTTAGCCAACATAGTACATACAGAGATTATATTTGGAAATGTTTCTCTCTCTTCTCAATTCTCAGATTAAAATTTCCCTCTTCTCTCTGTCTCTCTTTCCCTCTCTCAGTTTTTAAAAATATATCCTGAGTTGTTAGAGCTGTATCACTAATAGATTAATTAATTCTGATTATTTTGTTCAATTACAAGAATTAGTTATATTTCTGGCAGGCAATAGGACATGGAACAGGAGGGAAACAGGCAGGAGCCTGGGAGCAGGTCTACAGAGCAAGGAGTGGGAAAGAGCCAGCGTTTATTTCTCCACTCGTTTGACCCCTGTATACACTCTGAAACAATCTCTCTGCAACTGGTTCATCACGTTTCAGTCATCAAAAACTAAGCCTTGCCTCATCAGTTCTGAGCCCCTCTATTATAGGACCTCTATCCTCATGATTTCAATACAATTTAAAATTACTCTGCTTGCCCTGGCCGGTTTGGCTCAGCAGTTAGAGCGTCGACCTGCGGACCAGAGAGTCCCGAGTTCGGTTCCGCTAAGGGCAGGCACCTCGGTTGCAGTTTGTCCCCACCCCGGTTGGGGTCGCGTGTGTGGTAACCACTGGATGTCTTTCTCACATCGATATTTCTCTGGCTCTCTTCCTCCGCCTCTCCCTCCCGCTCTATCTGAAGATAAATCAAAAAAAAAAAAAAAAAATGTCCTCAGGTGAGGATAAAAAAAAAAATATATATATATATATATATATATATATATATATATATGTATGTGTATATATAAAATTACTCTGCTTACCTTATTCTCAAAGTTGGCTTCTCCATACTTTTTTTAATAGAAATATTTTAAATTTACTAAAGGATTGCTTTAGATTCTGTGACATTCTGGCTTGTTTCTGTGTATTTTTATCAGAAAATTTCACAGAATTTTTTATTGTTATTTTTTGCTATGCAATTTGAATGGCAAATATTTTTTTCTGAATTTTTAAAAACATTTTTACTCATTAGACATTTGAAAAAGTCTGTAAATCTTTACACACTTTGGAGTTAGTCCTTTAACCACATGAATCCCCAGAATCTCTTTGCTTTCACTTGTTGGATTTTTGAAATTCTAAATCAGATTCGTTTTATTGAGCACCAAAGTGAATGATATCATTTTAACAGAAGCCTCTGAGATACATAATTGTGTCCAAATTAAACTGGGAAAGTTGTCTGTATTGACTGAAAAAGGAAACTTGGAAAACGCAAAGTGTGTGGAAAGACTTCTGAATAATTAAGAAGAATGACTGCTAAGCGAAGTATCATATTCTTAGTTGTATAGTCTATAGAAACTGAGAGAGGGAAACAGATGGAAGTTGAGGTATAGACTCACTATCGCTGGGAATGTCAGATCAGAAATTGGTTTTGGAAGTGGAAAAGAGGCTTTGTGTAGGAGGAGCTGAGGCGGCGGGATACAAAGCCTGGGTGGTGCTAGACAAAGATTGAAAAACCAAGTCTCAGGTAGTAAACAGGGCTTATCTGCTTTGTGAAGGAGCTATTTGATATTTCTCTGAGTACTGATTACACAGATTTGCAAATCCCAAAGCTTTTTAATTTTTAGATTTGCGTGCAAACCTGGGTGATTTATAAGTATTTTAGAACAAGAGCAGGGGTTTTATATGATTTCCTTCACTTAGGTTTTTCCTCCCTTCCACTCTGGTGTTCTAGAGGTATCACATTTATCTAGATTTAATTCTCCTGTGATTTTTAGCTTCTAGAGATCACAAAGTAGATGGAACAGCTACAAGGGTAGGGCGAAATAGTGAAAGGATTTACCAGATTTAAGGACCAGAGGGAGAGCTCGAATGCAGGAAAGCTGCTGTGTGTGCCTGCCTGACAGGACTTGCATTGCTCATTCAATCTGGGGGAGGAACAAAGGGCTGGCAGGTGAAAGAGAGCAGCAAACACTGTCAGGCCAGGTGTTCCGCATTAAAACTCCACTGTTGGAGGGATCCCAGATGGCTTGAAAGAGAGGTGTGAATGAAATGACCCAGAGAAGTCAGCCGATGGAAGAGGAAGGCAATAAGCTACACGTAGGGTCCTCTCAATGAGAGGGATTTCAATTGCTTGGCGGTTATTTGAGCGATAATGAATCATTGAATCATTATTGAATAGTGGGTAGGTCTATTTATTTTTGAAGAAGTGTTGTCTAGCCTCTTTTGTCCTCAGTTCTCCCCAACCCCCTCTCAATTGTTTTCATTTTAAAGGAGCATGAATATATTTAGGACTTTTAAAACCAGAATGAAAAACAGGAATTTTTAATTAAACATATGCTACATAATCACACGTATTATCAAAATATAAGAATATAAGATACTAAAAATAAGTTGTCCATATTTCAATAGTATATATGATATACTATATATTATATACTGTGTATAGAATAAATAAAAAATGTGTACTGATAAGCCATATTTGTTTTATAGTGGAAAACTTGTGGGATATTTTTCTTGGAGCTATCAATCTTCTAAATAATAATATCTATTATGTGTGTGTATCAGTAGCAAATATTTTATTGCATATGAATTTTTATTTTGCTTAATCTCCTCCATGATTTTCATAAGTATTATAAAATAATTTTGTGTACATTTTTGTATAATGATAGAAATATGTGAGTTAAAAAACAATTAATATACATTTCACAAGTATAGTACTTATTCTTCCAAGTGGTTTTTTCTTATTCTGACCTTTTTTTATTTTGATTGAGCTATATGATTGACAAATTTATTTGGAGATTTATTCTTTAAACACATTGAACTAATTTTTTTTAGAACAAACAGTGGCAAGATAAAAAACACAAGCATTAATTTAGAATAATTTTAAAATGTTAATAACTGATAATAGTTTCCAATACCTCTTTACTTCGTGTATTTGAGAAGCTGAAGGACAGGTTCACAATCTTGAAACATCCATAGATGTTTTCATTAAACATAAAACATTGAATCTGTAAAATAAAGGGAAGGTCATATATCCCAATAAGGTAAATACAGATATGTGATTCCGTATTTATTTCATATGGTCAGAAATGATCACAAAGTACTAAACATATTGCAAATGATTGTTGGGAAAAAGTTCACCTGGGTATCGTGCCTTTCTGCACATCTTGGGAGCACCGTACAAACTGCCTTTTGTTCTAGACTGCATTTTAAGGATTTTTGAATAGCAAACATCATTGGGAGATAGAGATATTGTCTTTCTTCATAGTAGAAGGCAGGCATATCTGCTCATTACAAAGAATTCAAGATCTTGAAGTTCAGAGTTCTTCTATAATGAAACCTACTGGGTGTGAAATTGTTACCTAGCCCTCTCAGCATTACTCTGTGGAAAATGGAGCTGGAGGGAACAGCACAAGAAAATGCTACTACTCTGGCTATTGCTGTTGCTGAGAGTAATCAAGTCTTTTATCTCTGATCGGGAATCTCACGAATCTGGGACAGCATTCATGAAATTATGGCAAACCATCTTCTTAGCTGAAGAGTAGGGTGGAATCTCAGATCCTTCAAAGTCCTGACAGTAGTCATTAGGCAAAGAGTACAAGTAAAATACCCTGAAAGTAAAGAAACCTTTTACTTCAGACTACATAATCATAACCTGTACCTTACAGTAATCAAATAGCAGATGTGTCAACTTTCATATATACGAAACTTATATACTTGTTACAATATGGTGTACTAATTTTTAATAATTTAGAAGTTCTAAAAATGTGTACATTATATATATATTGTAATTTTTAGCAATGCTATAAAAGATTTAATATAAAAATCTGCTGAAATGTGTAATTTAGGGATTTATAATAGCATGTCAATCAAATTTGAAATATATTGTATTTAAATGATGAAGGACCTACTCCATCCATGTCATTTGACAATTCAAAACATGTAAGTTATAGATTATTTAGAATATTACAGCACTTTCAAGAAGAAGTGATACCAAGTTATATAATGAAATAAAGTAGGTTAGCCTGTTCTCTTTCAATGAGCACCTCTTTCCTTTTTTTCCCCCTAGGTCACTGTTCATTTCTCATACTAGTTATTTATTTATTTTTCTTCCATACTTATTAATACATGCTCAAGTTTTTTCCTTAAGGAAAAAATAGGGGTTGCTTTTTTTCTGGAAATTTTATATTTTAAATGGACTTTCTGAAGAAATGAAAAATAATAAAATAAAAAAATCTTTGAGGGCTTGTTTATCCAGGCTGGTGGAATTCCAAGTGGAGAGAATAAAATTTTTCAGCATATATTGCATCTGACACCAGTCTTTACTTCAGTCTACAGAGGCTAGTCCTCTGTCTGTTGGGCTCATACTTACATAAATTATGTAAAAAAATTCACATGATAGGTATAAACAGCAGTATGTGGAATCAGAAGACCCAGCTACAAATCTTACTCTAAGACTTAGTAGTTGGATAAACAGAATTGTCACTGAATTGCTCTGAGCTCCTTTTCTCCTGATTTCATAAAGTAGGGAAACAATAACCAAACTTCCTTCTCACAGTTGTGATGAGGATTAACTTAAGTGATGTGCCTGGATGTTATTATAGATCATTGTTATGTACATATGTATTATAATTAGGAAACATAAAAATGAGCAAATAACTCTTAGGGCAGAATTGAATGATGTAAGTATCTTAATACTTGCCAGGTCTCTATAAGTTTATATCACTACATAAGCCAGAAGGTTTATCAGCATCACCATTTAATACTACTATGATTTGATAGTCAGTTCTTCACTAAGAGCACATTGAAAATCCTCATTTTATGATTTAAGAGAAAGACGCCAATGTCTGATTTCTCTTCATTACTGGCCCTTGATGAAATTACTACACCAAAGTTAATTTTGAACAATAAATCCTAGACAGAGCCCAGTATAAACTGTTAAGTTTGCGGATGGAGAAAAATCCTTATAAACAACCAGAGAGAAAAAAATAGACGCCTGTAAAAAATAAAAACGTGGTGGGCGGATATTTCTGCTTTACAATGCTAAATTCTAGAACATAATCTGAAATATTAAGTTTCCATAGGGAAAAAATGTGACCTAAGAAGTCTATGGCAAGCCAAATAGTTAAGTATTTGTGAGGAATATAGGAATTGCTTATTATTTTCTTCACCCAAGAATATGTTTATTGATTTGAGAGAGAGGAAGGGGGAGAGAGAGAGAGGGGGAGAGAGAGAGAGAGAGAGAGAGAGAGAGAGAGAAACATCTATCTGTTGCCCCTGCATGCGCCCTGACCTGGGATGGAAACTGCAATCTGTGTATGTGCCCTGACTGGGATCGAACCCAAAACCTTTTAGTGTATGGGACACTGCTCCAACCACCTGAGCCTCCCGATCAGAGCTACACATTTTTAAATATCTATGTTTGGAAAAACCACCTTTTAAACTTTACTGAAAAAATAAACAAGGAATGTTATTAGGTTTAACAGTAAATGTGAATAACTTCAATTCTAAGTTAAAAATCTAAAATTCTTATTTTGAGTTAAAATATATTTATATAAAGAAGCAAGTTAAATGTCAAATAATAGGGGAGGCAAAATACTTAAGTAAACCAGTACAAATCCATATACCTTAATGTGATCCATCTATGAAAATCGCATTTTCAAAAATATTTAATAATACTGGTTGGAAAATTTATATAATAATACTTAATAAAAAAAGTAGAAAACTGCACTAAATATGGATATTATTTCATTTCTATTAAATATATTAGGTGTCAAGAAGGCAGGGAAAATATCAGGATGATGGCAGTAGTAATCACTAGGAGCTATGATGATGCATGATTATAAATTCTATTGTACTTTAAAATGGGGATGAAAAGAATCTATTGGTAAAATCTAATTGGAAGAATCATAGGTGGACTTTTCAACAGGAATTACTGGCCTTTGCTAGGGTTGTTTACCAGACTCTTGGCTGCTGTAGCTTGAAGAGTAAATGAAGGAAGAAATCACAGTTCATTCTTTTGAGGAATGCTGAGAGCACTGGGTATATTTTAAGGCAGAATAGAATGTTGGTTACCAGTGGTTTGAGTAAGTGGAGTTGGGATAACAGCATCTGCAGTACAGAAACTAAAGTGAACAAACAATGGAGCAAGGTCCTAATCCGGAAAACAATCTACGTGTTGATGTGTATGTGACCCAGAAGGTGTGCTTCTTATCAAGAGTCCAGTTGTGCCCTGGTCGGTTGGTTCAGTTTGTTGGAGCATTGTCTTGTATACCAAAAGGTTGCAGGTTTGATTCCCAGTCAGTGCACATACCTAGATTGTGGGTTTGATCCCCATTCAGGGCACACATAAAAGACAACCAATCAATCTCTCTCTCTCAAATCAATAAGCATATTCTCAAGTGAGGATAAGATTAAAATTAACTTTAAATTATATACCTTAATGATATACAGTGAGACTTTCCAAAGTATAAAATGATAAAAACAGAAAAAAATGGTGCAGCGTTAATCAGGTATTGAAATATTATTTGCAATAAATATCTATTTCACAAGAAATAACATTTTTAATGTGATCTTTGGCTGGAGTTTGATGGGATATCATTTGGCAGCAATTTTTAAAGAGATAAATTGAGAATTGGGGTCTTTGGTGATTTTTATTTTTGAGAAAGTGATGTAGAAATTTAATTTTTTTTGCTATTTTTAATTCTCACTGTAAATTTCCATGAAGCAAAATGGATAGTAGATCACAGTATATAACATGCTACTGTGACTGAAACCAATAGCATTTTGTTAAAACTGGCCCATTACTGTGTTTTCTTGCTATGTGTGTAGGCAAAGGAGGAGAAATGTACATCCCATGATTCCCATGCACACCCCACAGGACTGACTGCTGAGGCGTGTGCACAAAGGCAGGTCTCTGAGCCCAGACAAGGAGGTCTGGCACCAGAATAATTTCCAACACACATGGTGGGCCAGAGGGAAAATTAAGCCATCAGCTGGGGTATGAATGGAAGCAGTAGAGAGCCAGAGTAACTGAACGGTTGGTCGCCAAACTGGGAATCTAGAGCAGGCAGCAGATTGCTGAGACAAAAAAAATTAAAAAAAAAATAGGACCAGTTTCCAGTCTTATGAACTTTGAGTTCCACTATGTTTCTCTTTTTTGTGGTCTGTTTTTCCTTTTTCTGGGGTCATCCCTCTGGGTCTGAAGGTGGAGTTTGTGCTTCTCGTTGCTTTTAAATAAAAATCACTTCCTTTTTCCTGAAATGTCACATCATCACAGAACATCATTTTCTTTCTTTCTTTTTTAAAGAAAAGCAGACTGCCATGTGCAGTGCCTCATTTGGATGTGTCTGGGGTCTTGGAAGCTTGACTACCTTACAGTCTCCTACAAATGGACCTTGAGAGCTTGTTTGGATGTTCTAGCAAGGGAGTGCAGCAACTCGTATACGCTTGAGTGAAGAAGGGTCCTCTCCTCTATCAGGGAAGGTCATCCTATTCCACCCAGCATGCAGCTTAGGAAGGAACACACATGCAGAGGTGAGGAAGGGGACACCCACCTAGCCAGCCAGATCAGCTGAGTCAACCCTAATGATCAATGGGGTGCCAGATATGGCAGCCAGATGGCTCTCACATCCAACATATCATTTTGTACCCCTCATTTTTACCTTTATCTGAGATTCCTCAGGACATTCCTCCTCAACATTCAACAGTTTATCTCTTAGTTTATTATTTTTCTATCCAATAATACTGTGTTCCTATTATAGAACATTTCAATATTCTTGCAGGGATCAGATTAAGTCAAGGCAAGTACAAACTTAAGAAGGCATTCGTTCTCAGGGTCAGGCCAATTTCTTGTCAAAACCAATAAGTTTAACCCATTGATAAACTCAGTGTCTATTTTTCAACTCAACTCTTCTAGTACCTCTATTCCAACGATTCTTCAAACTCATCAACTGACTGTTCCTACTAACTTAATTGCTGCCTACTCCCTTGATCTCTTCACTCTTTGTTACCCTCTTTAATTCCATGCATCATCAGCATCATCATTCCCTTGCATATATACCCTCTACTCCTGTCCTTTTTCTGACTTTCCTGTACTCACTTGAAAAAAAACACAAAACAAGACAGGAACCCCAGCCCTGGCCAGGTAGCTCAATTAGTTGGAGCATCACCCTGATAAGCCAAGGTTGAGGGTTTGATCTTCCATCAGGGCACATTTAGGAAGAAACCAGTGAATGCAATGGGTAGGTGGAACAACAAACTCAATGTCTCTCTCTCTCAAATCAATAAAATAGAAATTAATTAATCAAAAACAACACAGATCCAAATACATTCAACTCTCTGCCTATTTTATACTTGCATCCATGCAGCTAAATATAGTTGGAGAAAAACATATGATCATGCTGAATACTTTACATTAATAATTACTAAGCTCAAGTAGGATCTCCAGGATGCTTGGAAATCATACTGTACTACCCTAGTTTCTTTACTCTGTCACCCTCCTACATGACAATTTCCTACCTTCTCCTTCTCATCAAACACCCAGCCCATCTTTCCCCATCTAATACTAGTTGTTGATTTTGCTTCCTACTTTGTTGAGAATATTAAACATTGAAAGGGAAAAATATCTTATGTATACATATATTTTTTCATGCATAATAATTTTTAGTTTTATAGAGGTAAATATTTTTTCAAATTAAACTACTGAAACTTATAAAAATATAAATGCATATGTTTTGACTGGGTCTGGGTGACAACTTTCTAAACTTAAAATTTTTATATTTAAAAGCAATAGGATATTGGGTGCCTGGGTAAAACAGGTAAAGAGATAGAGAAGTACAGATTGGTAGTTACAAAATAGTCATGGGGATATAAAGTACAGCATAGGAAATATAGTCCATATTTTAATAACTATGTATGGTGCCAGGTGGGTACTGAAAATATAGGAGGGAACACTTTGTAAAGTATATGATTGTCTAACCACTATGCTGTACACCTGAAACTAATACAAAATAATATTGAATGTAAACTGTAATTGACAAAAAAAAAAAGCAATGGAGAAAAATCAGAAGGAAAACAGATAGACTAAATCACATAAAAATTTTTAAATTTTTAAATGGCATAAAACATTACAAATATAATTTAACAACAAACACACAAGGTAAATATTATTTATCATGAGTAGAGCCGCAAGAAATTAATGTCCTCACTATGTAATCATAAAGTAACTAAACAGACAGGGTGTAAAAAACATAAAAAGCTTATAAAATTAGAGAAAATGTTTAATTCTTTTAATTTAAGAAATACATATTTACACATTAAAATCTTACTTCTTTCAAATTATCTAAGTAAAATAATAATAAATTTAAATTTTAAATAATAATTGTATTAAATTTAATAATAAATATAAAATAAACTTTTACTAGATTAAATACAATTGAATTCATAATAATAATAATTTTTAAAATAATGCTGTAGTAAACTAGAAACTCCTTTTTTTCTCCCAGTGCAATTTGAAAATACATGCTAACTTTTAACGACACATTCCTATCTTTTTGAAACAATAATTTCATATCTGGGAGTGATTTGGATTTCAAAAGAAAGTAGCAGTTTGAAATATGTGTGTGTGTGTGTGTGTGTGTGTGTATAGATATGTATTATAATTTTATAATAACTTTTCAGAAAACTTACTTTTACAAAAATGGAAGGGAAAAAAACACAAATTTTGTGTATCCATAGCATGGAGATTCATGCATCCAATATAAATGCTATTTAAAAAAAATTTTTTTCTTTATTAATTTTTAGAGACAGAGGAAGGGAGAGGGAGAGAGAGATAGAAACATAGATGAGAGAGAACATCGATTGGCCACCTCCTGCATGCCCCCCACTGGGGATCCAGGCCCACATCCTGGGCATGTGCCCTGACCAGGAATCAAATCGGCGACCTCTTGGTGCATGGGTTGATGCTCAACCAGTGACCCACACTGGCTGGGCAGAAATGCTATTTTTAAAAGAGGCTTTAATAATATGAGAAATTACTTATGTAATAATTATTTTTTAAAAGTATATAAGGTTGTAATTAGTATGCATTCAATTCAGAACAAAATGTGTAGAAAAGAGAGAGGAAATAGAGCAAAATATATACAACAGCTATACCTGAGTACTATCACAGTGTTACAGGTGATTTTGATTTTTTAAACGTGTTTAATATTTTTCAAAGTTTCTCCAATGAGCATATTTTACTTTATTATCAGAAAAAGACTTTACTTTTTAAATAAGAAAATGAATATAGATATATTTAGCAGAACACTATGAACAAATCACCATACCTAGGGCATGGCCTATAAAGAATTGATTAAATTACATATAATACATATATATATTTTCCAGATTACTCAGTTCTGTTGACCTAGGTTTATTAAATATATTATAGACTGTCCCTATGTTATTGCTCTTTCCCCATAATTTACCTCTATTTCTAAACCCAGTCTCCTCTTCTTCCCTTACTGCCTTTGTAATAAATGATATGGGAGATTGCTTGAAAAAGGCTCCTGGCAGTCTTTTCTTCCTGCCTACCTTGAATCTCCTTTCCTCACGAATTAAGCTCTTTTGCCTGTGGTTTATCTGGTTCTTGCATTGCACATCCCAGGTTTCTACTTCTGTCCATTTCCCCCGCCATGGAAGCATAAGAGTCCTTTTTGGACAGAGACCATGGCAATAAAAAGTAGGCTTTCCCCACTTCTACTCCGTTTCGTACTAAATGTTCCCCCTTACCACCACTTCAGGTCTATAATGATCTATTTCTAACCACTTAACATCTGAGCCATTGCAGTTTTCAGGGCTTTGCCAATTAAATGCCTAATTAGCTTCACTTATACTACTGAGCATCTTTCTCAGTCCCTCTTAGTAGAAGTCCCCAAAATAGTCACCATCTCCTGGATACTTCCTTTTGCTTTTCCCCTCAGTCCTCTTCCTCCGTTTAGCCTCCCTTTTTTCTTTCAGGGATCCTTTTATCATGTTGTTATTATCAGTTTACCTACATAGTCTGGGGCCTCCAACTTCATCAGACACCTCTTTTCTTAGGTACATCCTCATCTCTGGGAATTGTTCCCTCTCAATAACATTTACATAGATTACACAAACATTAGAATTTAATTATAGCTCAATTTTGCTTTTCCTTAAACCAGAGGAAGACTTTTGGGGTTTTGAGGCAGGGAAGAGTTAGTTTGCGGGCATTTCTATATTAACACTCCGTTTCTATGTTAACATGAAATATGTTATAATTAAGTATTTAAAGATCATTCAGTAAAAAAGTGATAATAGGATCTTTGTTACTATTACTGTTGTTGTTATATATGAATCTCAGACAAGCACTCTGCTTCATATGTTTAACAAGTTACAATAATTAATTACATGAATATGATCTACCCCTGATATTAGTGCCCTATTTATGTGAACAGAATCAATTTCTGAATTTATGTCATGGCCAATGAAACCTCAGTTTCTTGGATATATAGAACTTAATTGTCAAAAACAAGTGGATTTACTATATTTCCCTCAAACTTTACATTTGTTTTATTCCTTTTCCAGCCCCAAATACTCATTTATATTCTGTATGCAAATCTTTGAGAGAGTTCTACATACTGAAACAGCAACATCAATATGCTCTACCACTTTATTGAGTTTAACCAACAGAAGAATATCTAATATACTAACAACAATATGCTGGTTGTCATCAAAATTCTGCCAATATATCATACATCTAATATTTCAACAACTCTAAATTTGTACATATACCATAATCAATGCATACTTTATAGCAGGTATCAGTTAGGAAGCGACCATACAACCTCAATGAAATCATCAAAAGTTCACCAGTACTTTTTTCTGTAAAATATAAATAACTATAGTTTCTATCGTCCAATTACAGATTCTAAAATCGAACTTGTGTTTCACCTAAAGTAGCCTCCCCGTGTCTAGGATTTCACTTCCTGCAGTTTCAGTTACCCACAGTCAGCTGTGGTCTGAAAATACTAAATAGAAAATTCCCAAAATAAACAATGCGTAAGTTATAAAATGCAAAAGCAGAGTGATGAAATAGCACATTACCCTACTCTGTCCTACCCAGGACATGAATCATCATTTTTGTCCATGGTATCCCTGCTTTATGTGCTCCTCATCCATTAGTCACTTAGTAGCCATCTCTCACAGTTTGTCAGTGCTGGTGTTCAAGTAACCCTTATAGTAGTCTAATGCTACATCACAACACATACGTGATTCATTCACCTCACTTCATCTCATCACGTAGGCATTGTAGCATCTCACAACATCACAAAAAGAAGGGTAAGTACAGTACAATAAGGTATTTTGAGAGAGCCTACATTTATGTAAATTTCACTATAGTGTACTGTTATCATTGTTCTATTTTATTATTAGTTATTGTTGTTAATCTCTTACTGTGCCTGATTTATAAATTAAACTTCATTATACATGTGTATGTACAGGATACATACAAATTTAGAATGAGGATAAAGGTATATATAGGGTACAGTACTATCCACAGTTTCATGCATCCAATGGGGGTCCTAAACGTATCTCCTACAAATAAGGGGGACCTCTGTACTGTAATTGTGCTTGCTCTCATTTATCTTTTCAAACAACCTATCCTGAATTGGCAGTCTCTCTCCAAAAACAATTCTTATGTTGTCTATGTTATGGGGACAGGACAGAAGCTGAAGCAAAGGAGACATGGGCAAAGAAGCGCAATTCATGACCCAAGGAGATTCAAGATTAGGCAGCAAAAGTAGGCTTCTGGGAGCCTTTCTCAAACTATTTTCCTATACCAGGTAATATTAGAGGAAACCAAGATCAGAGGCTGTAGAAGATAATTATCAGTAGACAGGGGTCTACATACCATTCTTCTCACCTAGTACATTTTTTATATTCCACAGCATTTATTTCCTGTGAATTTTTTTAAATTTATTGATTTAATTTTTAAAATTATCTCTATTGTTGAAAGTATTACAGATGTCCCTCCTTTTTCCCCCATTGAGACCCTCCTCCCTGCTCCCAAACCCCCTCCACCACCACCACCAAATGTTTGCACCATTGGTTATACATATATCCATATAAGTTCTTTGGTTTATATCTTCCAGCCCTTCCAACCCCCTTCCCTCTGATGTTTGTCAGTTTGTTCCCTGCTTCCATGTCTCTGGATCTATTTTATTTGTCAGCTTATTTTGCTCATTATATTTCACAAATAAGTAAGATCACGTGGTACTTGTCTTTCTCTGACTGGCTTATTTCACTTAGCATAATACTCTCCAGATCCCTCATGTCATCTCAAAGGGTAAGAGATCTTTCTTTCTTACAGCTGCAGAGTATTCCATTGTGTAAATGTACCGCTGCTTTTTTATCCACTCATCTATTGATGGGCACTTGGGCTGTTTCCAGATCTTAGCAATTGTAAATAGTACTGCTATAAACATAAAAGTGCATGTATTCTTTCTGATTAGTGTTTTAGGCTTCTTAAGACATATTCCTAGAAGTGGAATCACTGGGTCAAATGTCAGTTTCATTTTTAATTTTTTGAGGAAAAACCATATTGTTTTCCATAGTGGCTACACCAGTCTACATTTTCACCAGCAGTGTACTAGAGTCCCCTTTTCTCCACATCCTCACCAACACTTGTTGTTTGATGATTTGTTGATGGCAGCCATTCTGGCAGGTGTGAGGTGATATCTCATAGTCATTTTAATTTGCATCTTTCTGATGATTAGTAATATTGAACATTTTCATGTCTCTTGGCCATTTGTATGTCCTCTTTAGAGAAGTATCTATTCAGGTCTTCAGCCCATTTTAAAATGGATTGTTTGTCTTCCTTTTGTTCAATTGTGTGAGCACTTTTTATATTTTTGAAATTAACCCCTTATCTGACGTATTGTTGGCAAATATGTTCTTCTATACAGTGGGTTCCCTTTTCATTTTGATTTCATTCTGGTTTCTTTTGCTGTTCAGAAGCTTTTTAGTTTCATGTCATCCCATTTATTAATTTTTCCCTTTGTTTCTCTTGCCCTAGGCCATGTATCGGTGAAAATTCTTCTACATGTAATGTCTGAGATTTTGCTGCCTACATTTTCTTTTCGGGTTTTTATGGTTTAACAATTTACATTTAAGTCTTTTATCCATTTTGAGTTTATTCTTGTGTAGGTGTAAGTTGGTGGTCTAGTTTCTTTCTTTTTTTTTGTATGTACCTGTCCAATTCTCCCAACACCATTAATTGAAGAGACTGTCTTTACTCCATTTTATGCTCTTGCCTCCTTTGTCAAATATTAATTGAGCATAATGTCTTGAGTCGATTTCTGGGTTCTCTGTTCTGTTCCATTGATTCAATATGCCTGTTTTTGTGTCAGTACCAGGCTGTTTTGAATTACAGTGGCTTTGTAGTACAATCTGATATCTGGTATTGTGATCCCTTCAACTATGTTCTTTTTCTTTTCAAGATTACTATGGCTATTTGGGGTCTTTTGGGTTCCATATAAACTTTTGGAGTATTTGTTGTAGATCTGTGAATTATGCCATTGATATTTTAATATTGATTGTATTGAATCTATAGATTGCTTTGTGTTGTATGGACATTTTAATGATGTTGATTCTTTTAATCCATAAACATGGTATATGCTTCCACTTTTTTATATCTTCTTCTATCTCTTTTTTCAATGACCTGTAGTTTTCTGAGAATAGGTCTTTTACATCCTTGGTTAAGTTTATTCCTAGGTATCTTAATTTCTTGTTGTTGCAATGGTAAATGGGATTGTTTTTGTAGTTTCTCATTCTGAGTGTTCATTATTGGTGCATAAAAATGCCACCAATTTCTGGATGTTAATTTTGTATCCTGCTATTTTGCTGAATTAATGTATTAAATCTAGCAGTTTTTTTATGGAGTCTTTAAGGTTTTCTATGTACAATATCATGTCATTTGTGAATAATGACAGTTTCACTCCCTCCTTTCCAATTTGGATGCCTTTTATTTTTTTCTTATCTGATCACTGTGGCTAAGACTTCCAGTACTATGTTGAATAAGAGTGGTGAAAGCGGACATTCCTGTCTTATTCCTATTCTTAAGGGAAATGCTTTTAGATTTTGCCCACTGAGTATGATGTTGGCCATCAATTTGTAATACATGGCCTTTATTATATTGAGATATGAGCTTTCTATTCCCACTTTGCTGAATGTTTATATCAAAATGAGTGCTGAATTTTGTTAAATGCTTTCTCAGCATCTATTAACATAATCATATAATTTTTATCTTTTATTTTGTTTATGTGGTGTATCACATTTATTGATTTGTGAATGTTGTACCAGACTTGCATCCCTGGGGTAAATCCCACTGGGTCATGGTGAATAATTTTTTAAATATATTGCTGGATTCAATTTGCTAATATTTTGTTGAGGATTTTGGCATCTATATTTATCAAGGATATAGGCTCATAATTTTCTTTCTTTCTAGAGTCTTTATCTGGTTTGGGATTAGGATTATGCTGATCTCATAAAAAGAGCTTGGAAGTTTTCCTTCCTCTTGAATTTTTTGGAATAGTTTAAAAAGAATAGGTTTTAGTTCTTTGAATGTTTGGTAAAATGTCCCTGTGAAGCCGTCTAGACCAGAGCTTTTGTTTGCTGGGAGTTTATTGATTACTGCTTCAATTTCCTTAGTTGTTGTTGGTCTGTTCAGGTTTTCTGACTCTTCCTGGTTGAGTTTTGGAAGATTGTATGATTCTAGGAATTTGTCCATTTTGCCTACATTGTCCAATTTGTTAGCATATAATTGTTCATAGTATTTTCTTACATTGTTTTGTATTTCTGTGGTGTCAGTTGTAACTTCCCCTCTTTTGTCTATAATTTTATTTATTTGGGTCCTCTCTCTTTATTTTTTGGTGAATCTGACTAAAGGTTCATCAATCTTGTTTATCTTTTGAAAGAACCAGCTCTTGATTTAATTGATCTTTTGTATTGTATTTTTTTTTCCCAGCCTGTATGTCATTTATTTCCACTCTGATCTTTTTTATTTTTTTCTTTCAACTTACCTGGGTTTTTCTTTTTGTACTCTTTTTAATTCTTTAAGTTGTAGAGTTAGATAGTTTTTAGAAATGTTTCTTGCTTCTTGAGGTAGGCCTGTAATGCTATGAACTTCCCTCTCAGGACTGCTTTTGCTGTGTCCCATTGATTTTGTGTTGTTGTGTGTTCATTTTCATTTGTTTCCAGGAAGTTTTTTATTTCTTCCTTGATCTCATTGGTAACCCATTCATTGTTTAATAACATGCTGTTTAGCCTTCATGTGTTTGAATGTTTTTATTGTAATTGATTTCTAGTTTTGTGCCATTGTGATCCAAGAAGATTCTTGATATGATTTCAATCTTCTTGAACTTGTAGAGACTTAGTTTGTGTCCTAACATGTGGTCTATCTTTGAGAATGTCCCATGTACACTTAAGAGGAATGTATATTCGGCAGCTTTAGGGTGAAATGTTCTGTAAATATCAATTAAATCCATCTGATCTAGTGTGTCATTTAGTGTCTCTGTTTCCTTGTTAATTCTTGGTCTAGAAGATCTATTCAGTGGTGTCAGTGGGGTGTTAAAGTCCCCTGCTATGATTTTTTTTTGCTGTTGCTCTGTCCCTTGAAGTCCTCCAGAAGTTTTTTAATATATTTTGGTGTTCCCTATATTGGGTGCATATATGTTTGCCAGGGTTATATCCTCTTGTTTGGAGCTGAATGAGCCATTTATATCTTTTGATTGGAGCATTTGAGCCATTTACATTTAAAGTTATTATTGATAGGTACTTATTTTTGCCAATTTTATTTTTTATGCCTGTGTTCCTTTCTCTCTCTCTATTTCTTCTTCTTACAACAGTCCCTTTAGCATTTCTTGCAGTGCTGGTTTGGTGATAGTAAACACCTTTAGCCTTTCTTTTTTGTCTGTGATGCCCTTTATTTCACCTTCAATTTTGAATGATGGCCTTGCTGGATAGAGTAGTCTCAGATTTAGTCCTTTGCTTTTCATTACTTTGTATACGTCTTGCCACTCCCTTCTGGTCTACAATGTTTCTACTGAGAAATCAGCTGACAGTCTAATGGGACCTTCCTTGTAGGTGATTTTCTGTCTTGCTCTTGCTGCCTTTAAGATTCTTTCTTAGTCTTTACCATCTGCCATTTTAATTATGATGTGTCTTGGTGTGGGTCTGTTTGGGTTTATCTTAATTGGGACTCTCTGTGTCCTGGACTTATGTGACTTTTCTCTTCACCAGGTTCGGGAAGTTTTCTGCCATTATTTCTTCAAACAGGTACTCTATTCCTTGCTCTGATTCTTCTGCTTCTGGTACCCCTATGTTGTGGATGTTGTTATATTTCATATTGTCCCAAAGTTCCCTTAAACTATCCTCCTGCTTCTTTTTTTTTTTTTTTTCCTATTTGCTACTCTGATTGGTTGTTTTTCCTACCTTATCTTCTAATTCACTGATTTGCTGATTTGATCCTCAGCTTCTTCTAATCTACTGTTGAAACCTTCCAGGGCGTTGTTTATTTGAGCTATGTCATTCTTCATTTCCAATTTGTTCTTATTTATTATTTCTATATCTGTTTTCATGCTGATAAAGTTTCCACTAACTTCATTGTGGAACTAAGTTGTTTGAGCATCCTTATAACCATTACTTTGAACTCTATATCTGGTAAATTACTTGCTTCCATTTCATTTAGCTCTTTTTCTGGAGATTCCTCTTGTTCTTTCATTTTTGGCCTATTTCTTTGTTTCCCAATTTTTGCTGTTTCTTCATGTTTCTCTTTTCTGTATATCAGATAAGACTTCTGTACCTTCCAGTCTTGGTGGGGTGGCTTTTTTGTGGGAACCAGTGGAGTAATCTCCTTGATCTTCTGAGCTGTGTGCTCTAGGAATGACCCTTGTGTGGATTATTTGTGCTCTCCTGTTGAATTTGGGTCTTGATTGCTTTTGTCCATTTGTGGCTGAGCTCAGGCCTCAGGGTTGTAGACTGTGAGTCTCAAACTTGACCCTGTCATGCCAGCTGTTACATAGGTGCTGACAGAACAAAACAAGGCAATACCAGAGCAAACCAAAAAGAACCCCCAAAAATATTAGCAACAACAATAATAAAAGCAACAACCTCAACAAAAAGATAAAAGGACAAACACCCAATCAAAACACACACACACACAAAGAATACTAGAAGACATGGAACCAAAAGAATTAGAGGTGGGAAAAAGAAGAATATGAAAGCAAAGAAGGGAGAGACCAGAAATAGGATAAGTATAAATGTAAAAGGTAGAAAATAATGAATAAAATAATAATAATTTTAGAAAGTAATAATGCTAAATAAAATAAAATATAGAAAAGAAAGTAAAAATGGGAAAAGAAAAGAAGAAAAAAATTGAACTAAAAAAACAACAACACACACACGCAAAAACAAACAACACACCAGAAAAACAAACAAAAAACTTGGCTCTGCTATTTGTGGAGCTCACCGGATTTTGCTCCAATGTTGTTGGATCTGGTCCCTTGGTGTGTGAGTCCTGCCTGGCCCTGGGCAACCTGGCTGAAGCCCTGCAGTGCAAGACCCCAAGTAGTCCGGTGGCAGGGCTTCTCTAGCCCAGAGGCTGAGTCTACTTCTGGCTGGCCCCTTGAATGTATTTGTTCTAGGCTGCCTTCCCTTACCCCTCAGAACTGGGCTCTGTGGGGTATCAGGTCCACTGGGATAGTACCTGTAGCTTGTGAGGGGGTCATGCTGTCGCTTCCTCTCCTTCCAATGCCTCAGCTCTGCCTGGGTTGTAGGCACCCCCTGGTTGCCACCCCAAGCAGGGGAGGAAAGAATTTAAAAACAAAGGAGAAAAAAGCAGCCCTGCTTGGATCTCTAATCTTTCAGCAAGGCTGGCTCTCCTGGGCGGGGCTTCTTCCTGGCTCCACCAGGCCAAAGGTCGGAATCCTCAGCGCTGCCGGGCCCAGCTGCCAGGGTGCTGATTTCCAGTCCAGAGCTCTTCCACGGGTAGAGGAAGAGACATCTCCTCTTTGTCCGAGGTGGGGAGGATCGCGCCTCTTTCCCAGGGCACTCTGACTAGCCCTCATTAAAGTTCTTTCAGTGACTAATCAGTTTCACTGCTCAGACCCCTCTGCAAGTCCGGAGTTCTGCTTAGTGGCCTTTCCTGCCAACCACAACAAGGGCAAGCTTCCCAGGCTGGTGTTGTAACCAAGCACTTGCTTTTAGCCTGGGATAGTGCATCTGAATCTCCCTAATGGGCCATATTACCTCTGATTCCCACTGTCGATGCTATGTGGGCTCCCCTTCCCTTTTCTGTTGCTCTCCTTTGGGGATCCTTGTGTGGGGCTGTTCCTCCACCTCCTCCCCCCCACCTTCCCTCTGGCTTCCCAGCTGTGCTGTGCAGCTGCACAAGTTGGCTCACCCACTCCGCAATTTCTCCTGTCCCCTCTCTGCACTTCTACACTCCCGCTCGCAGTATTTCCAATCAGCTATTTTCTTCCTGTGCATTTTAAAAGACATCATTCTACTTCAGAGGCTATGACTTCTCTCTCCTGGTCATCAGGAGGCACTGATGCAAGTAAATGTTGAGTCAGGGATGGCACCCAGACTGCAGCCAGGTTCCAGGTCTGATTATTGGATAAGTACCACCCATGTCCATTAGGTTTTGGAGGATTCTGCCCCAGCTTGGCTGCATAAATTATAGTACCTAGGTGTGTGAATGCTTGTCGAATACTTTTTGAAACTAGATGGAAAATATTTTCCATTTAGGATACTTTAACCAAGGTAACATTTGATGCTTATAGGTATTGGGCAAAGAGCTTCTCATGAAGTACAGGATCTTACCCGGTCCTACTTAGAGCACTAGGAAAAAAATCTTTCCAGATGGCAGGAATTGTAAGTGAAAGCCACAAAATTAATAATTGTTTCTGTCATCAGGTTTTCTAATATGGCTGAGTTAGCTAGAGGAGATACAAGAAGAGCTTTCCAGAGTTCAACTACCATCAGTGGTAGCTTTAAAATAGTCTTTGGTGAGATCTTACAGTTGATCTGAACCATGTTCCTCTAGCTAATTATTTATAGTAAAATTACATATGTGGGTAGGGTGAATTACATGGCCTGAAAACTGTAGTGACAGCAGAATGGGATATTTTGATTTGAGGTCTAGACTGTGTTGATAAAATAAAAACATGGTAGTTGTCAGAGTAGCCTAGCCATACTGTTATTACAAACTATACACCATAGGAACTGCTCTCATGTGCAATTTATACAGTAAAGCTGGCCTTTAGATTAGGGTTGTTATTCAAACAGCAGAAGTACCTTGATAGGAGAGTTGTTAAAAAATAGAGGTCCAGGATACTTCATCGTGTTAGCTAATGTGGGGGAAACAATTTTTTCAAAGTGATTTTTTTCTGTGGTATACAGTGTTCTCTTAAACAGCCCTTTCCTGTTCTGCCACTTTCAGGCTATACTCCATTCCCCTGCCCAACTCAGTCCTGTGCTGGCTGTTCTTCTGAAAGGCTCATCACAAAGCTCACCTCCACCTCTTCCACTTTATCTTAGTCTTCCAACCACCAACTTTTATTCCTGCTAAATCTCTGCTTTGTCTTGCAAATTCAGTGCATACCATTGCTTTCCATTTTACAGGCTATGTTTTGTAGAATACATTTCTTTGCCCAAAATGAAGGACTAAAGTTGCTTCATAGTGATAGGGAAAAGGCACTGATGGAAAAAAAAAAAAAAGAATACAAGGAAGGAGCAGATCTGTTGCACTGCTGCATTAAGAGGTAAGAGCTATCATTAGGAGCTCTGATAGCACTAGCCGTATGGAAAACACAGGTAATGAATGGGAGTGTGAGTAAGAATTCTGAACTGGTTTACATTTTACATCTATGTCTCTCTATATCTTTATTAATTTTGAGCCAGTTCAGAGTTTGTTACACTCTTATTCCTTAAATTTATTTTCTATACTACAAGATAGTTATACATATAGATATATATATAGGTATAGGTAGAGATAGAGATAGAGATAGAGATGGAGATGGAGATGGAGATGGAGATGGAGATGGAGATGGAGATGGAGATGGAGATGGGAATAGATATAGATAGAGATATACCCTACTGTCTACTGTACTGGGTTGAACATTTAAGCATCAAAATTTTTTCCAGTAGATGAGAACTACCCAGTTTGCTTTATAATGTGTAAATGACCAAAATTTTCCAAAATATAAATTGTTCTACTGGGATTCTTCCACACACAAAAAAAGTTTTTCCATTTCAATAAGCACTTTATACATTTCTTTTCATACCATTCATTTGAGTTTTTCACCAGTGTGTTGAATGTGGGAGTGTTTCAACTGAAGTCAATTTGGAAAAATCTGATCACTTCAGTGAAATTATTACAAGTGATAGATACTCGATTCAGTGTGCACTTGCCAGAAAAAAATTAGATTTTTTTTCTCAGTTCAAACTCAGATTAATCTAAAAAACATGACATTGGCAAAGTAATTTAATTAATTTAGACTCAGAAATTATTTTTCTTGTCTATTATAGTTTTTGCCTATTTATAACTTAAGAGTAATACATATCTGTAATTTAATAAATTTAGAATAATAGTTACCTATAATTTAAGAGCAATAAAGGGAGAACATTCAGGATGCTTAAATAATCAGATCTGTTGCTGGAGTTGTATTGTTTCAATGTTTCCTAGAGCATGAAAGATAAGTGTGCATATGCATGGCCCCCAACAAAGGAGCAGGATAAAACATCACCTCTAATACAGGTTATATAAAAATGAGGTCATTTCACACAAAGTCCAGAATGATTAGAAACTCACTGCCAACACCTGAGGACCCTATACTCAACATCATAGTCCAGCCTGTGAAGGCCGTGAACATCAGGCCATGGTGAGTGTCAAAGATTTCTGAGAGACGTCTGAGACACGCACAGGATCCCAGCTCCACTAGAGAGCCTTAATGACCAAACTCTTATGACTGAAGCTTTGGCAGAGATCATTTCTTTTTTATAAATCTCCTCAATACACCTTAACCATTTCAACTAACTTCCATAAAGAGGCAGTTCTACTAATATGATGATAAATATAGCATCTTTAAGCATTTAAAAAAAATTTTTTTTCTTTATTGATTTTAGAGAGAGCAGAAGGGAGAGGGAGAGAGAGATAGAAACATCGATGAGAGAGAACATCGATTGGCTGCCTCCTGCATGCCCCCCACTGGGGATTTGGCTCATAATCTGGGCATGTACCCTTACCAGGAATCGAACCAGTGACCTCTTGGTGCATGGGTGGATGCTCAACCACTGAGCCACACCAGCCGGGCTCTTTAAGCATTTTTAACAGAGAAATGCTTCGGTGTTCTGTTTCATGATAGTATCTGACAAATATATACATATGTAGAAGTAGACTGCAAAGTCATTCATATTACCCCTCTTTCTTTTTATTTTTAAATGCCAACATAGCACACTATAGGACTTCAAATCTGTAAACAACGTCAACGCCAAGAAAGAAAAAGTGATAAATATGACTGTGTGGAATGTGGTGTCATTTCACTGCTCGAAATGCTGATGTGACATCATGCCAGAGTGATGCTATGCTTTCTCCTTTACCAAAAATGACTGTGTGTTCCCTGAGGTCCACAGTTGATCTTAAAGAAGTTTCCTAATTTTTAGATAAAAACAAAATCCAGAAAGCAATACCAAATTGTTATGTCATTATCATAGAACTATTGGGTAGAAGTGATGCTGGTGGGTATTAAATACATAACATTTCCGTAACACAAACTAAAATAAAATAGCAACTTAAATTTTTTAACTAAAATGAATATTTTAAACTTGTATTTGCATTTATTTCATGATGAATTTATTCCCAGGACATAAAAGTTTCTTTAGTTTCAAAATATGTTTTTATTGATTTTTTTTTTAGAGAGAGAGGAAGGGGAGAGAGATAGAAACATCGATGTGAGAGAGAAACGTCAATCAGCTGCCTCCTGCACGCCCCCTACTGGGGATCAAGCCTGCAACCCAGGCATGTGCCCTGACCAGGAATTGAACCGGGATCTCTCAGTCCATGGGATGTTGCTCAATCCACTGAGCCACATCAGCCAGGTTGTTTCTTTAGTTTCTTCAGGGATATCTTCTTCTGTGTGGCCTCCTCTTGTGATTTAGGAACAATTTGTTTTTCTATAAGATCATCTTAGTGTGGCAGAGCAAGCTCATGTATGGGTTGAATGGCTCATCCATTCTGTGAGTAGACAGCATGTCTTGGGGGCTTTGTTCACCTGGGTGTGCTCAATCTACATCTAAACCGTTAAGTTCAGCATTACTGTGCATCTTTAAGCATGTTTAGCAAAAATTCAGCATTTTGGGGGGAGAGGACACGGAGCCTGTGTCCAGCCCCACTGTTTAGCCTGGGCACACCTATCAACTTTACCACTGGAACAATGGAATGGCACACACTTGCTTCTATAAAGTGGCATCTTTCAGACGCGTGGTGGCTTTTTGGGTATACATACCCTCAATGGCCTAGGCCGTTTCACAGGTGATCTTAGAGTGAACACAAAGATTTAAACCTCTTGAGGTGTTTTTGTGGAGTTTTCTGGGTCGAGTGACTAGAAATCCATTTTCAGAGATCATCTCGGGCTATTTACAGAAAGAGCAAAATAAAATATATTTAGAAATTATAATTTTATTTTGTTGTGGGAAACTCCGAGAAACAGTGTTCAGTTGAGAAATTTTGTGAAGAAACTGGTTTGATTGTCAGCTCCTTCTGAAGTCAAAATCCACAAATAATAATTAGGAAGTGAAACTTCTTATAGATCGAATGAGTTTTTGACAAAGGATTTCTCAGATTCAGTTACAAGTACACTGACTCGGGATCTCTTTATTGTGGTCTCTCCCCCTCTCCTCCATGTCTCACACACATTTCATAGCTGGCTCCACACTTCCTCCTCAGATCTGTTCTCTCTCCTGTTTCCCATTCCACTGAAACACATCGATCCAGTCAGTCCATTCATCTAGAAAACTGTGTCGTCTTTCTCCTCATCCAACTGGCGAAGTCCTAGTGATTCTGTTTCTTAAACCTCCCTCAATTCTTTCCTCAAATTTTTAGCCGTTCCATGATACATTTAGTCAACGTATTTCTCTCTCTTGGATTTAGATATTATTAGTTTATCTCTTTCCTTCCATTCTCGTCCTTCCCACTTCACCCTCCCTATTAGCATAAGTGTTTTCTCTCTCAACTGTATAAGTGATATGTCATTCCTTACTTAAATACTCAAATAGTTGTATGGCTCCTTGTTGCCTGTGAGAGTACTCTTTATATTTTAATATCACAATATGTTGTAAAAATTGCTAGAGTCGACATACGCAAGATATATCAGTGTTGCAAAGGCGAGTAAGATCAACACTAACCTGTTACGATGCAAAGCCTCCTGTGACTGACCACTGCTGTTGGAGGGATCACATCCTCAGGGGAGGTGTTCCAGAGGAGTGGGTGCTTAATTCTGCTGAGACTGGAGCACAGGCTTTGGAGTCAAATAATCATACATTTAAATTTCTGACCTCCCATTTATAAGATGTATATTTGGGAAAGTCATACCTAAGTCCAGTTTTTTAACCTATAAAGTGGGGATAATCATGCCTACATTACAGAGTTTCTGTGATGGTTCATTGAGACAATTGATTTAATGCCCTGACAGTGCCTAATGCATACTAGGTATCCATATGTGTTAGTACTTGTCCCCATAGAAATATGAAGAAATATAAGGAAATGTCTTACCATGAACAGTTATTTCAAACAGAAAAAGGCACATACAATGGTTGCCCTAGTGAAACAGTATGGTCCATTTGAGGAGCTCCAAGTGACTAAGAGGTCTGAAAGGCAGGAAAAATGACAGATGACAATTGAGAAGGAAGTAATGGACATATTTACTTGAGTAATTACTGAGTGCAGGAAGAAGGTGGATAAGAGCCCTGGCCAGTTTGACTCAGCTGTTAGAGTGCCAGCCTGTGAACCAAAGAGTCAGGGGTTTGATTCTGGTCAAGGGCACGTACCTCACTTGCGGACCAACCAATATGTCTCTCTCACATTGGTGTTTTGTTTTGTTTTTTTTCTATCTCTCTCTCTCTCTCCCTCACACTATATCTGAAGATAAATGGAAAATATCCTCGGGTGAGGATTTAAAAAAAGAAGGGAGAGAGAAACTGAAATTATAAAAGTCTTGGAACATACAGTAATGCAGAATGGGAAAAGAAAAATAGTTGACTTTTCAGGAAATCTAGTATATTTATTCAAAGGTTTATTAGCCATACAAATTTTGACTTTTATGTTATATGCTTTTGACATTTTATTTGTATGCTTATTTTTTAAAAATGAGTCTTACAATTTTCTTCTGAATTTCTGTGAGTTTTTTCACATATGAAGATACTATGCTTTAACATGGTCCTTATAAATCTTTTTTCATTTGGGAGTTTGTCTTATAATTTTGTTCATAATTTTTGATAATATTTTATTTTAGTCACATGGTATAGAGAATGTTTCATTGTATTTAGGTGGTCAAATCTATTAGTCTCTTCCTTAGTTTTATTTTCCGTGTTTTCATTGAAACTTCTGAAGAAAGTTCAGAAAAAATAAAGATTTTTTTTTTAGCACTATAGAATTTTAGAGCTAGACGTGAGCATTTTTACATGATGAATTTCATCGAGGACAAAGAGGTTTAGTACGGTTAGAAAACTAACACTGCAAGTGATACAGCCTGGTGTAGGGAGCTGGTCTGCCTAACTCCAGACAGCTTCTGATATTAACTGATGGTCCCAATCCCATCTCTTTTGATAATACCTATCTTCCAAAGCTGAGAGCCTCTCAAATTTCACTTATGTGTCGTATGGCATAGAGATGACGAGAGCAGAAAGATGCCTTTGCCCTATGGATAGTCTAGAGGATTAGACTGTCTGGGACACTGCCTCTCTCCTGGTACTACAGCTAGACTGCAATTCCTATCTGTGACACATCCCTTCTTACTTTCTGTGTCTCTACAAAAGTGGCTCATGGATTCTTTTTATATTAAGCCTCAAACTGGACCAAAGATATTAGACTTTTGTTTAAACATGGGGCAGAATTCAAATATCAATAAAAGTTTAAAGTATAACAATAAAAGTGGAGTTACCTGTTGTGAATCTGATTTTAATATTTTTTGATATACTAATGAAATTCTATGCAGATTATACCTTTGCAGAACATCTCCCCTATTTCATAATATTTTCTTTCAGTTGCTAGGTGAAAGAGGGAAAAAAGGAAAAGATAATTTTTGAGAATTTTTAGCTTGTAGAAACCAGCACACACAGGTTAGAACATGGTCCTAGTGAGCCAGGAGGCACTTTTAACTTTTTGTATGGATTTCAAAATATGAATTGCCCCTCAAAAATATTTCCTTGATGATAATTATTCAGATCATTAAATAAAATGTCTAATTAACTAGTCAGTTTGCAATAAGATCTTAAATAGAACTGTTATATGTTAGAAAGAAAAACATGTTTACTCTATTTTAAACATGCACAGTTTAAAATTCCTCAGTTGTTCAATTCCACAAGTCCACCCAATGTTAGTCAGAAAAATTATATTACAGCTGTTAGCCCAGGCAGATATAACTTTCCTCACACAATGATGTAAATGTCTAAAGCTTTGTCCCACTAACAAGAGCACAGTAGCAGGTTTATGAATAGCTAAAAACATTTCAGCTGGCAAAAGTTCTTACCAACTTGGTAAATTTTCACTAGTCCTACTGTTAGCATAGGTAGCTAGATGTTAGTAAGAGAAGGGAGCAAACCTGGCTAAGCTTAATTAGATCAGAAGCTACAGCTTCACACATTCTAAGAGACAGCCCATTGCCCCCAAGGGGATTAACACCCCTCCTCCCAGTCCCCGGGTAGGCAGGCAGCATCTCCCCAGGGAACAACAGCCCTCTGGTACCAGGGTTATCAGAGGGGAGAAGGGGGGAATTCCTCTGCAGGGAATATGCCCAGTGGAAGCCAAGATACTACAGGGACGGTCCTTCTGCTGAGACATGCACAGGAGGAGCCAAGATGGCAACCATAAAAGGGAGGTGTCTAATCTGATATAGGATTGGGTGGGGTGAGGGCCCAGCACAAGCCTAAAGGCTTGGGAAAGAGATTGGTCAGTTTGAAAGCCCAATATAATATAATCAAAGCTTAATAAAAGCTCTGATTTAGTAACAGGCATTTGACCATGGGTTCGCTCATTCTTGCTCTGTAGCAGCCGCTGGGGCCCAAGTGAGGCTCCAAGGTAGACCCAGGCACAGCGCAGCGCCTGCTGGAGCTCACCCTAGACTTGAGCACAGCAGCTCAGTGCCTGCCGGAGCTCAGCGGGAATAGAGATTAAGCTAGCAGGTCTGGGACAGAGATTGAACTGAACTAAATGGCACAGAATTTCTAGACTCTGGCACATTTTCTGGGCTTGGTGTAGACAAGGCTGGACTTCTTCTATAGCAGAATGGAGCTGAGACACTGGGAACCTGGGAGTAGTCTTTAATTTCTACTTCAATAAATCTTACCACTACACTTCATTCTCCCATGTGGGTCCTGGATTGCTTTTCTTGCGACTCTGTGAAAGAACCCCATTTCCATCCTCAACACTACTGCTTACGTTGTGACAATGATTATGCATGTCTTAGACATCAGTATCTATATCTTAATGATGCCCAGTATCATTTCTCTAGCTTATCATATTTGTTTTATTAAAATTCTCCTCAGAATAAATTTTTTCTTTTGGTAACATAGCCTAACTGTCTTGGTCATTGTTAATTTGCATAATGAGTTGTATATGTCTATTGTATGTTTGTATACACATGTATAAGCCAGTGTATTTAAAAACCTTTGGTCTGGGTGAGCTTTGTTCTCTGAGTGTAAGAAATTTGTATCCTTAGTTGTGTATATATTTCTTCAAAACAAGAATCCTCAGCTGATGAGATGTATATCTTAGAAAGAAGCCTATCCACTAGGCTTCTTAATTTTTTAAAAATTTTCCAAAGCAAGGGACTATTTTGACTTTCTATCTCTGATATTGAATGAACCAGCTTGAATATTATACATTGTGTTTATGTAGCCAGACTTAGAGATGATGAGTGCAGGAGTAACTGCTGTGTTATAGATTGAGTCCTACTAGGTAACATGTAAAACTGAGGTTATGATTAGCCTTGCAGCATATCTATATCTATGTTGTTGTATTTCTCAGCTCAAGTATCAGTGACATTTTGTGTAATCCAATTCTTAATTGAATTTCAGGAATTCCCACAGGATGTTTACATCCTCAGTCACTGCCAAGAGTGTGCAAGTTGATACCTCTCAGTCATTTTGATGATCTGAAATGCCCCCAACATATTTTCAGATGCTTCAAAGGGGGACAAGTAAGACCCCAAATTGGGAACCATTATAAAAGACCTCATAAAGATATTATAGATACATTTTTAAAACTTTTTTAAAGTGATTACTTAGCCACAGCTGGTTTGACTCAACAGTTAGATCACTGGCCCTCGGACTGAAGGGTGATGGGTTTGATTTCCGGTCAAGGGCACGTACCTGGGTTGCAGGTTCCATCCCCGGCCCCTGTCAGGGTTGTGCAGCAGGCAACCATTCGATATGTCTCACTCATACTGATGTTTCTCTCTCTCCCTCCCTCCCTTCCACTCTATATGAAAATCAGTGGAGGTGGGAAAATGGCGGTGGAGTGAATGGAAGCTACGCAGACTGTCTCCCAGGACTAAACTGGAATTACAACTAAAATACAGACTAATCATCAGGAAAAAGCAACTGAAAAGCAGCTGGAGAGAACCAGTATAACCAGGGACAGAAAGGGGATGCCAAACCAAAACTGGTAGGAACTGTGGAGGCATGAGAAGGCAGGCTGGGAGCCCACGAACAGCAGCGGAGGACTGTATTAGCTGTGAGCGGTTCCCGCTGAGAAAGTAGGGGTTTTAAAAAGCACCAAATCAGCTACACCTTGGGCTCCAGTAGAAGGAGGGCAGACTGGACTGCAATTGTGTGGAGAGAATCCAGGGCTCCGGGCTGAGGGGAGAGCAAGAGGGGAGGACACTGGAAGTTTTGTGCTGAATCACTCCCTCACAGGACAGTAGCCATCTTACTCAAAAAGCCCCTTCCTAGAGCCCCAGGAAGAAGCAATGGCCCCTCCCTCAGGAATTCAATACCACAAGGCCAGGCCAGAGAAATGCAAATTGAGGCTCATTAGAATCTAGAGTCTGACAGCAAGCAAATGCCCTTCCCATTGGAAATCTGTTTATACCTGAGGGATGTTACATTCAGGTGAGGGCTACAAGTCAAGGCTCATCAAATAACTAAGACTAATAGTCTCCAGGCAAAAGCTAGAGGATAACTGAACCTTCCCTTGTCCTGCAAATCTACCCAGGAAAGTAAGATTTCACAGTGCTGTTTAACATGGGTCCTCCCACACTCATCCAAACCCAGTAGAGGGAGCCACAACCAGTGGAACACCAACTCTAAAGGGAAAATTTGGCAGGCTCCAAAACCCAATGAGATAGCCAAAATGGTAAAACAAAGAAACAAATCCCAAATGAAAGAACAAGAGAATTCTACAGAAGAAGAGATAAATGAAATTGGATTAAGCAAGATATCAGAGGTAGAGTTCAGAGTAATAATTATGAGGAAGCTCAACAGCATGAATAAAGAGCTTAACAGCATGAGTTAAGATATAGAAACATTGAAAATCAACCAACTGGAAATGAAGAATGACATAGCAGAAATAATGAAACAGCAGAGTAGAGGAAGCTGAGGATCGGAACACTGAGTTAGAAGACAGGGTAGAAAAAAATCACCCATCAGAGAACCAAAAAGAAAAAAACAATTAAAAAACAGGAAGACAGCCTAAGATAATTGTGGGACAACAGGAAATGCAAAAACATCTGCATCATAGAAGTGCCAGAAGAAGAAGAAAATGAGCAAGGGTTAGAGAATATTTTTGAAGAAATAGTGACAGAAAACTTCCCTAACTTGGTAAAGGAAAAAGGCATACAAGTTCAAGAAGCACAGAGAGCCCCAAGTAAGTAGAACCCAAAGAGGCCCACACCAAGACACATAATAATTAAAATGTCAAAAATTAAAGACAAAGCGAGAACCCTAAAGGCAGCAAGAGATAAGCAACAGGTTACCTACAAAGGAACCTCCATAAGTCTAACAGCTGACTTCTCAACAGAAACACTACAGGCCAGAAGGGAATGGCATGAAGTAATCAAGATAATGAAAAACAAGGATCTGAATCCAAGACTACTCTACCCAGCAAGGCTATCATTCAAAAATAAAAGGTGAAATAAAGAGCTTCCCAGACAAAAACAACAAAAAAAGGCTAAAGTAATATATTAGTACCAAACCAGCATTCCAAGAAACATTAAAAGGACTGCTATAATAAGCAGAAGAAATAGAAGAGAAACATAACCATAATAAACAAAAATGGAAATAAATAACTACATATCAATAATAATCTTAAATGTAAATGGATTAAATGCTCCAATCAAAAAACACACGGGAGTGTCTGGCCGGGTGTGGCTCAGTGGTTGAGCGTTGACCCATGCACCAAGAGGTCGCCGGTTTGATTCCCAGTCAGGGCACATGCCCAGGTTGTGGGCCCGATCCCCAGTGGGGGGCATGCAGGAGGCAGTCGATTGATGTTCTCTCTCATCGATGTTTCTATCTCTCTCTCCCTCTCTCTTCCTCTCTCTCTAAAATCAATAAAGAAAAAAAAATTTTTTTTATAAAAAAAAACACACACAGGAGCTGAATGGGTAAGAAAGCATGACTCACATATTTGTTGTTTACAAGAGACCTACGTCACAACAAAAGACTCACATAGGTTGAAAATGAAGGGATGGAAAAAGATTGTCCAAGCAAATGGACATGAAAAAAAAGCTGGGGTAACAATACTCATATCCAATGAAATAGAATTCAAAATGAAGGCCATAACTAGAGACAAAGAAGTTCACTACATAATATTGAAAGGATCTATCCAACAGGAGGATATAACCTTGGTAAAAATACATGAACCCAACATTGGAGCACCAATATACATTTAAAAACTTTTGGAGGAGTTCAAAGGAGAAATCTATAGCAATACAATCATAGCAGGGGACTTCAACACCCCACTGACATCACTGGATAGATCCTGCAGACAAAAAATTAATAAGGATACAGAGATTCTAAATGATGCACTAGATCAAATGGATTTAATAGATATCTACAGAGAATTACACCCCAGAACTGCAGAATTCACATTTTTCTCAAATGCACATGGGACATTCTCAAAGATAGGCCACATGTTAGGACACAAACTAAGTCTCTACAAGTTCAAGAAGATTGAAATCATATCAAGCATCTTCTCAGATTACAATGGCATGAAACTAGAAATCAATTACAATAAAAACAATTTAAACACATGAAGGCTAAATAGCATGTTATTAAACAATGAATGGGTTACGAAGGAGATCAAGGAAGAAATTAAAAATTTCCTGGAAACCAATGAAAATGAACACACAACACAAAACCTATGGGACACAGTGAAAGCAGTCCTGAGAGGGATGTTCATAGCACTACAGGCCTACCTCAAGACACAATAAAATTTTCTAATTGACTTTCTAACCCTACAACTTAAAGAATTAGAAAGTAAACAAAAAGAAAAACTTAGAGCAAGTAGAAAGAAAGAAACAGTAAAGGTCAGAGCAGAAATAAACAACATAGAAACTAAAAAAAAAAACAAAAAACAAAACAGTTCAAAAGATCAATGAAACAAAGAGCTGGATCTTTGAAAAGAAAAACACGATTGCTGGACTCTTAGCCAGACTCACCAAGAAACAAAAAGAGAGAATCCAAATAAACAAAATCAGAAGTGAAAGGGGAGAAGTAACAACTGATGCTACAGAAATACAAAGGATCATTAAAAAATACTATGAACAATTATATGCCAACAAGCTGAACAATCTAGGTGAAATGGACAAATTTCTAGAAACACAGTCTCCCCAAACTGGGAAGAAATAGAAAACTTGAACAGACCAATAACAACTAAGGAAATTGAAGGTGTAATCAAGAAACTCCCAGCAAACAAAAGCCCAGGCCCAGACAGCTTCACAGGGGAGTTTTACAGAACATTCAAAGAAGATCTAACACTGATTCTCCTCAAACTATTCGAAAAAATCCAAGAAGATGGAAGACTTCCAAACTTATTCTATGAGGCCAACATAATTCTAATTCCAAAACCAGATACATACACTACAAAGAAAGAAAACTATAGGCCAATATCCCTGATGAACACAGATGCCAAAATCCTTAACACAACATTAGCAAATTGGATCCAGCGATACATCAAGAAAATTATTCACCATGACCAAGTGGGATTCACCCCAGGGATGCAAGGCTGGTACAATATTCGCAAATCAATAAATGTGATACACCACATAAACAAAATGAAAGATAAAAACCACATGATCATATCAATAGACTCTGAAAGAATTCAACAAAATCCAGCACCCATTTCTGATCAAAACGCTCAGCAGTGTGGGAATAGAGGGACCATACTTTGACATAATAAAGGCCATATATGAAAAACCTACCATCAACATACATACTCAATGGGCAAAAACTAAAAGCATTTTCCTTAAGAATAGGAACAAGGCAGGGATACCCATTTTTGCCATTCTTATTTAACATAGTTTTGGAAGTCTTAGCCACAGCAATTAGACATGAAGAAAAAATTAAAGGGATCCAAATTGGAAAGGAGGAAGTGAAACTGTCATTATGTGCAGATGACATGATATTGTACATAGAAAACCCTAAATACTCCATCAAAAATTGACTAGAGCTAATAAATGAATTCGGCAAAGTAGGAGGATACAAAATTAACATCAAGAAATCAACAGCATTTTTTTTTTAATCCTCACCTGGGGACATTTTTACATTTATCTTCAGATAGAGCAGGTGGAAGAGAGGGAAGAGAGAGAGAGAAACATCAATGTGAAAGAGACACATCGAGTGGTTGCCACCCACATGACCCCAACGGGGGCCGGGGACAAACTGCAACCAAGGTATGTGCCCCAGTGGGAACCGAACCTGGGACTCTCTGGTCCACAGGCTGATGCTCTAACCGCTGAGCCAAACCAGCCAGGGCTCAATAGCATTCTTATATACCAATAATGAACTCACACAAAGAGAAACTAAAAAAAACAACAACAAAAACTCACATTTACCGTTGCAGCAAAAAAAACAAAGATACCTAGGAATAAGCTTAACCGAAGAAGTAAAGGACCTGTTCTCAGAAAACTACAGGATATTAAACAAAGAAATAGAGGAAGATATAAAAAAGTGGGAGCATGTTCCTTGTTAATGGATTGGAAGAAGTTAACATCATTAAAATGTCCATACTATCCAAAGCAATCTATAGATTCAATACAATCACCACTAAAATACCAACGACTTATTTCTTGGAACTAGAACAAATACTCCAAAGTTTATATGGACCAAAAAAGATCCCAAATAGCCACAGCAATCTTGAAAAAGAAGAACAAAGTAGGAGGGATCTCAATACCGGATATCAGGTTATACTACAAAGCCATAGTAATCAAAACAGCCTGGTACTTGCACAAGAACAGGTATATAGATCAATGGAACAGAACAGAGAACCCAGAAATTGACCCAAGACATTAGGCTCAATTATATTTGACAAAGGTGGCAAGAGCATACAATGGAGTAAAGACAGCTCTTTAATAAATGGTGTTGGAAATATTGGACATCTACATGTAAAAATATAAAGCTAGACTACCAACTTACACAATACACCAAAATAAACTCAAAATGGATAAAAGGCTTAAATGTGACTCATGAATCCATAAAAATTCTAGAAGGAAATGTATGCAACAAAATTTCAGATATCACACGCAGAAGAATTTTCACTGATGTAATGCCTAAGGCAAGGGAAACAAAGGAAAAATTTAATACATGGGACTAAATCAAACTCAAAAGCTTCTGCACATCAAAAGAAACAAGCATCAGAATGGAAAGGGAACCCACTATATGAGAGAGCATAAATGCCAACAATACATCAGATAAGAGGTTAATTTTCAAAATATACAGAGTACTCATACAACTCAATAAAAATAAGACAAAGAACCCAATTAAAAAATGGGCAGAGGATCTAAATAGACACTTCTCTAAACAGGACATACAAATGGCCAAGAGACATATGAAAAAATGCTCAATGTCACTAACCATCAGAGAGATGCAGATTAAAACAACCATGAAGTATCACCTCACACCTGCCAGAATGGCTGCCATCAACAAATCATCAAACAACAAGTGCTGGTGAGGATGTGGAGAAAAGGGGACTCTAGTACACCTGCTGGTGGGAATGCAGACTGGTGCAGCCACTATAGAAAACAATATGGTGTTTCCTCAAAAAATTAAAAATTGAACTTCCATTTGATCCAGTGATTCCATTTCTAGGAATATACCCTAAGAAGCCTGAAACACCAATCAGAAAGAATATATGTACCCCTATGTTCATAGCAGCACTATTTACAATTGATAAGATCTGGAAACAGCCTGTGTCCATCAATAGATGAGTGGATTTAAAAAGCTGTGGTACATATACACAATGGAATACTATGCAGTTGTAAGAAAGAAATATCTCTTATCTTTTGAGACGACATGGAGGGACCTGGAGAGTATTATGCTAAGTAAAACAAGCCAATCAGAGAAAGACAAATGTCACATGATCTCACTTACTTGTGTAGTATAATGAATAAAACAAACTGATGAACAAAATAGACCCAGAGACATAGAAGTAGGATAGAGACTGACAAACCTCAGAAGAGGGTGTCCAGGGGGAGGGGAGAGATAAACCAAAGAACTTATATGCATATATGCATAACCAATGGACATAGACAACAATGTGAGGGGGATGAGGGGGCGGGATCGGGATGAGGATGTCAATGGAGGAAACATCTGTAACAAAAATAAATTAATAAATTTTTAAAAAATCAATGGAAACATATCCTGGGTTGAGGATTAACAACAACAACACAAAAGATGAAGTCTTACCATTAGATCTTATAATTGGTCATCCTAAAATACTACTTTGCTATACTACCTGGATTGTAATAAGACATTTTCTGCTCTGTAATGTGTCACAAAACAGTATGTCAAAATGGGGTTTGGGCCTTTGCTCAGTGCTGGCTCCATTTTTGATTCTCTGCTGCTACAAACATTGGGTAAAGATTTAGAGAGAACTTCTCTTGTGTTTTCTCTTGAAGCTTCTGTGCTTCATCCACTCTGTCCACTGCTGTCCAATTCATGGATTAAGCGCCTAGTCTCCAATGTTGAGACCCTCTGGGCTGAGTGGAAGAGATGAAAGATCATAAACAATGTCTCTATACACCTGGATTAGTAGAGTTGCTAGACAGAATGGAATAAATAATCCAAGAAGAAAGCTAGGAAGTCAGAGGGAATAAAAACCAAGAGTAAAATGTCAAACAGAATACCTCACAAAATAAGGGAGAAAGGAAAATTTAAACTACTGGTGCTATACAACAGGGTTGTGTATTTCCTATGAGTAAACCAGGGTCATTGGGGTGGGGGTGGTGAATCTTGTTCTCTGTATAGCACCAAGGAGGGCTCACAGGCACACCCAGCTGAGAAAACCCGTTCGGGAGGCAGGGAATAGGGAATAAATGACCCCGGTTGACTCCATGCTGAGGCTTCTGCCATGGCTCTAGTTTAAATCTCAGCTGGCTCCTCGAACCTGCAGTGTTGTGTTTGTGTTTGTTTGTTTTCCAGTTTTGAAACTACAAGTCTGACTAAATTTATAAAATCCATAAACTTGTTCTATCCATGTCTGCTTTTTTCATGTGGGCAATGAACTATACTCTGACGACTTGGGAAATACAGTGAATCTGAAATTTTATAAGGAGGTTAATGCATCTAACTAAATATCTCAAAGGTCACATGACATGGTATTCTTTAGTTTCATTAAGTAGAAATGAAGGTGGATTCTTTCAAAAGAAATAACTTTTTAAAAAATATGAGTATAGAATTTACACACACACACACACACACACACACACACACCCCTGCATGGAAATCCAAGAATATGATGAAAATCATTATAATGATTTATAGACCATCTTCTCTATGCCATGCACTTTTCCAGACAATGAATCTATACAATCTTTAGTTCTGTATATATTACAGATCACTAAAACCCAGTAATGTAGGTACATTTTATAAATGAGGAATTTGAGTAACTTGGATATTGGACATTCAATATTTGTATAGTGAGGATTCCAACCTAGTCTGTAATTTCAAAATTTATAGGTTTTAATACTTTTCTTTTTTCAGTGCATGTGGATTAGATTAAGACAGGAGTAAAGGTGGCATTGTTACTTTTATGGGAGTGATTTATCCCAGCTAAAGAAAAATATTGATAGTACTGTTTTCATACATTTCATTAAATTAAGAAAAGAAAAATGAGAAATTATGGAGGACTTTAATTGTATAGATATCAGCTATAAATTCTTAATTATTGACCATAGTTGATACTGGAACTCTCAGAAAGAGGATGAAGATAAAAGTAGACTACTGTGGACTTCATTAAAGAAATAAAGGAGTATTGATTGGGGGGAAAAAGTAATAGGAACATTGCAAGTAATCATGTAATTTTTAGTTTAAATTGGTTTGTGACAGGAACATTTATTTCAGAACTTTTTGTATGGTTAAAAATAAATTTTGGTAACTACTAGAATGTTCCCTCATATGGACAGTTGAACAAATTGTGGTACATGAAAACCCTGGAACATTCCACAGTCACTTAAACGAAAGCATTAGATCTATGTCAATTGTTTGGGACAGAGTCCATGATTATAGTGAGAAGGAAAAACAAGATGCAGAGATGAATACATAATATGATCCATTACTCAGGTCAGATTCTCAGGAAGCAGAATCTGAGATGGGGTTTAGACTTAGATATTTTTTAGTGAATATTTTAGAATCAACACCTGTGGAAGGAAGGGGGGAAAAGGCAAGATTGCGCAGAGGGTGAAATAAGTGTGATGAGAATCTCAGCTGACACAGTGGGGAGTCTAGAACCAGAATGATCCATCAGGATATCACTGCACTGGGTCCAAATGGCCAGTAAATCATATTCTGACCTCTATCAGTCACTAGATGTGGGCTGCTCAGGAAGTGGTATGACCTTGGATGAGCTAGCTCTCTGTGGTTTAGGCAGTCTCTGAAGAAACCCAGAGCTGAGGGCATCTACTGACAGCACTACCAACTTCTGGTTCTTCATTGAAGGAGAATCTGGGTGGTACTTCTCTCCATCACAATATCTGAAACAAAGTATGCCCAATTCAAAAGGTATAAGCATATTTGTAAATGACTATATGTACATGGCGAATAGTAGAATATAAACATCAGTGGTGGGAAAAGCAATTGAGCTGTCTGTGTAGGTAACAAAAACAAAATAACAAGTAAAATATAAACAAAAAAGAAAATATAATATTTTATTTAGGTAAAATTAAAAATATGTTTATAAGGTGCTGAGAGAGAAGTATTAAAAGGTGGTCATCTAATCGTATTTACCTCTGGGTTGTAACATTACCTTTCTATTGTGACTCTGTAAGCTATTTGAGTAAAAATAAATCGTTATCTAGATAATTTGAAAAACTATAAAGCTATTTAAAAAATAATAGCAAATTATGTGATTACTAGATATACTTAAAATTAGGCCTTACGTTTTCAGAAAGTAGATTTCAAAAATTTTAGGTCACATAACGTCTAAAAAATAAGATGGGTTTAGAGGCATTGGAGTTGCAAAACCAGTCATAATCTTCAAAAATAAAGTTAATAAATTAAGCTTTCATATGCAACATGCATTTATTCAAACATTTCTTTCTTTTTTTTTTTCAATCCTCACGCAAAGATATATTTTTATTGATTTGAGAGAGTGAGAAAGAGAGAGAGTGCATGGTTAGATCAGTTGCCTACTTGTTGCGTCTCAACCGGGAGTGGAACCCACAACTTAGGTATGTGCCCTGACTAGGAATCAAACCCGCCACCTTTAGTGTACAGAATGACTCTCCAACCAACTGAGCCACCCAGCCAGGGCTATTAAAATATTTCTTGAGTGCTTTCAGTGAGCCAGGATCTGTTCTAGAATATTAGGTTACATATGAAAAGATTGCAAATAAAAATTCCTGGCCTCATGGATCTCAAATTTTATAGGAAAGAAAGAGAAACTAAACATGAAGAACAATAGGTAACTAAATTCTTTGACAGGTTAAAAATCATTGAAGGTCAGTTTCCAGGGAAACAGACTATCAGATTCTATGATTTGCATTCAGGAGTGTCTTGGAGCTTGCTCTAGTGAAGAACAGCTTTGAGGGACAGGGTGGAGGTAGGTGGAGGTCGGTGGGAGTAGTTGAGGAAAATGGTCCAAGTAGCCCAAAGTGACCTACTTGGCAGCCATAGCTTAAAGATGAAGGGACATTCACTGTAACTTCTGTCAGAAGCATTCTCCTGCTGGGAACATATCCACTAGGCTAGTAGAATCTGTAGTTGAGGTACCTTCAGACTATATCTTGATACAGGGCAGGAGAGTTAACAGTGATGAATCAAGACTATGGAAGTATACTGTTGCCCATTTGAAGAAAATAAAAAACAGTTTCTTGCCCTCTTTTCTGAAGAGGTGAAAAGAACCACTCCGACTAGAACACTTAATATATAGTACGTATCTGAGGTGTTGTTAACCAGCTCTGGCATAGATATCACACCTAACAAAGCAGCTGCACTTGGGATTTCTTCTAGGCTGAGTTTTCAGTAAGCAGTCCACTGTAAATGCAGGATCCATCTGGGTTTTGTAGGAGCCTAACTAATGAATTAAATGGAGATATAATGTGGATCATTAATCCTGAATCCACGATGTCATTAATAGTGGCAATAACTTTTGCTTATTCTCCCCTGGTTGCAATATAAATATATGCAAGACCACTGTGAGGGGCAAGTTGTAGAGACTTTGCCTTTGCCTTTACCACAATGATGATTCTTAAACTACAAGCCAAGCAGCCATTGTAGGGTATTTTTGAAAGCTAAGTGTTATATATATTTCAATTGGGCATTCAGAAACCAAGGGAGTCCTCAAACCCAGTGGTCCCAGTAAACCCACTGTGAGCCACATCTGATTAAGTCCATTGATTAAGTCCCTCCAGTCTTGCCCCAAACAGGAGGACCATCATGATGCTTTGGGCCTCAAGGTAGCTATGTCAACTTGGATGCTGTGTCAAGAGATCTTAAATGGTTTGTGTTTTCTCCCTCACTTCAGTGTAAAATTACAAAGGAAATGGCCAGGTCCATTTGAGAGGGAATGGGAGCATCTTTAAGGTGTACCCCTGCCATGGTGTTGCAGGTTTCTGCCCTCTTAGGTACAAGTCTCTCCTTTAATCAATTTCTAGGTTTTAAAACTGGCTCGGGTCTGGAATCTGGATGAGAGATTAAAAATTTTTTATTAGGTAACTGCCCTCAACCTCCTTATCACCTATTCATTATTTTGATTATACAGATTGAGCAGTACCTTTGTTGGCTGCTCATATATCCTACCCTTACAAGCATCTCTGTAGCTCTCTGCAGGTCCTCTCCTGGCCTCCACTCTGAGGTTGTTGTTCATTATAATAATTGCCCCAACTGATTTCTGACACTTCAGCACCTCCACCTTGCCTCTATCAATCAGAGATCCTATGAGTCCCATTGCTCTCAGTGAGTCTAGTTATTAACCACATCTGCTGCTGTCATCCCTGGCTTCTAGAGGACAGCCACCACTGAGCATGTTAGTAATTCCATGGTCCTCTTACCAGCATGTTCCTTATTCCTTTGGTAAATAGAATTTTCTCTCATGGATCATAGGTGTCTGATAGGGCTTCTGACCTACTTAATGTATCTACTCAGGCATGTCCACTTCTGTGAGCTGTTTGATCCATCTACAACTATAAGTGTCAAAGTTCAGCACTTCCCCCTCACAGAGTGTGGTCCATCACTTTCTCTAAGCTTCTGGGAACCAGCCCAGCACACTGCTTGCCCCCTCCAGGGACTCTGCATGGGTTTTCAATCCTATAACCTGGGACAATGCTACCACACCACTGAATTCTCATTTATCCTGAATCCTTAAAATGCCAGCCCATGTGTACTGTCCTGGACCCAGCCAGTGTATACTGGTGAGCTTTTCTTTAAGATTACAATCCCTTTGCCACTTTAGCAGACTCAGCATTTCGGAGGGTTGGGTTGTAATTGAATCCTAGTTATTGGCTCAGTGATGGGGGAAGGGGTGGGAGAAAAGCGGAGAAATCCTGAGAAGAGAACATTTGGTCTTTCAGGGAAGACATCTCAACCTAAGTTCGGCTAGCCAGTTAATTAGCAAGGAAGAGTGTGTTACTTTGACAGTCTCAAAGGGTTCAGGAGTGTCTGGAGATTCAACATTTAGAAATTCTGCACCCCAAATATCCACATCCCAGGTTTCAGAGTTCTACTCCTTCCCTATCTCAGACCTGGCCATGGTGTAGCAGACTTTCAGAAGTAGAGGATTTCACTTTTTAAAGAACTCTACTCCTCTTTAATTAAATACTGAATCTTCAGCTTCTGCTCTCCACTAGCCATAGGAGACCCTCTGAGTTTCATACTTTACTTACATTAGTGATTAATCAACCTCAGACTTTCCATGCCTCCAACGTATCAATGGCCCTCAGAAATAACCATCAAATTCCGAAATCCTTAAAATGAGTACTACTTCTGAAATTCTCAAACCTGTGAGAAATTGTACCTGCCAGTGAATTTCTTTTAATGTCTACCTGTTCCCAGTTTTGTGTTACTGAACACTTTAATGATTGCACCACAACCAGTTGCCTGGACCCAACAATGTCCCATCTACTGTCACTGAGAAAGTTTTTATTGCCATTTGGCTGGCAGGTGATCCAGCTCCAAACATCTCATTTTAGACTTTGTTTCCTAGGGTAAATTTCAGTACAATTGTCATGGGAAAACTTTTATGAGACTATGATATTTCTATGTAGATAAATATTGGGTAGAGGTCCCAGGAACAACAACTGTGAGGGATGAAAGAGGAAGGACTGGGCAGAAGAAGTTGTCTGTGATGTAATTACTACAAGGGACTCAGCTGATCCACAGGGAGCTCAGGAGTTTGGCTGGCCCTTCATAGTTGTCTCAACTTGAGGCATGAGGGACAGATCATTAGGCCTCTTGAACTGACTAGTTGCTGAATGCGCGCTACACTCTCAGAGGGAACATCACCCTGAGTACAGTTTCCCTCTTAACTGAGGTCCGCTGTTGGAGAAAAATGTGAAGAAGATTAGAGTGCCTAAATCAATAACAAAAGGTGGAAAATACCAAAATACATGGAGATAGACAACACACTTGTAAATAACAAATCAGTCAAAGAAGAAATCTCAAGAGGAAATTAAAAATCATTTTGAACTAAATAAAGATTAAAACACAAGTTATCCAAATGTGTGGGATGCAGTGAAAGCAGTGCTTAGAGGGAAATTTATAGCATTAAATGCATATGTAAGAAAAGAAGAAATTAAAAATTATAACCTAAGTTTCCACCTTTGAAAGCTGGGAAAAGCAAAGCAAATTAAACCCAAAGTAAGCAGAAGAAAATAAATAATAAGAATTAATGTAAAATTAAATGAAATGGAAAAAAGTCAATAGAGAGTATCAATGAAACCAAAAGCTGTGTTTTGTTTTTGTTTTTGTTTTTTTTGTGTGTGTTATTTTTTAAAGATCAATAAAACCAATAAGCCTCTAGCCAGACCAACTAAAATAAAAAAAGAGGACACAAATTACTAATATTAGAAATGAAAGAGGGAGCATAATTATAGATCCTATGGATATTGATAGGATAATAAGGGAATCCTATGAACAACTTTATGCTTATTTAAAAATGTTTTTCACAAAGCAAAAACAGCATTGTTGGTAGGACTTTTAATTCTATCATCTTCATTAATTTGGCCACACTCACCATGCTAATCATTCACTCTGCATCAATTCAAGAACTTATTCTGCTCATGAGCAGTTAAAAGTCCACTGCAAAGGTATATTTTATTCCATTTATGTTGAACTATCAATATTGCTATGAACCAATGTAACCTTCTCTAGCTTACTTCATTGAATTCAAGTCAAAACATATTCATTATCTAATGTATTCCATATAGTCTGTTAAATCTTAAATCTTGGACTGCCCTTCTTATTTCCCTGAGTGAATGTTTCAAATATTTACCACTGATTTTATACACTCCATCTGCCCACACTCCCTCACTTTCACAGATGTTCCCCATCTCCTGCCACAATGACACAGTAGAGGTAGTCATAATTGAAATCTCTCTTTTTTTTTTTCCAAATACATGTATTTTCCAGAAACATTTTAAATTTATTTTTCCTTTATTGATTTTAGAGAGGAAAGGAGAGGGAGAGAGAGATAGAAACATTGATGAGAGAGAACATCGATTGGCCGCCTCCTGATGCTCCTCACTGGGGATCAGCCCACAACCTGGGCATGTGCCCTGACCGGGAATCGAACCAGTGACTTCTTTTTTTGTTTTTCCATGTCCAGATAGAGTGGGAGGGAGAGAGAGGAAGAGAGAGAGAGAGAGAAACATCGACGTGAAAGGGACACATCGAGTGGCTGCCACCCGCACGACCCGACCAGGGCCGGGGACAAACTGCAACCGAGGTACGTGCCCTTAGCGGGAACCGAACCCGGGTCTCTCTGGACCACAGGCCGACGCTCTAACCGCTGAGCCAAACCGGCCAGGGCTGAAATCTCTCTTTTTAATCCCAACCTCACTGCCTCAGATTTGCCATTATTTCTCCTATTTATCTTCTTATTCATTTTCTTTTACGTTTCTCTTTAGAAGATTGGTTTTACTCATTTCCAAGTCTAGTTCTATCATTTGGACTTCTGGTTTAATTCTTTTTTAAAATATGTTTTTATTGATTTTTTAGAAAGAGAAGGGAGAGAGAGATAGAAACATTGATGTGAGAGAGAAACATTGATCGACTGCCTCCTGCACACCCCCTACTGGGGATCAAGCCCGAAACCCAGGCATGTGCCCTGACCCAGAATCGAACAGGGACCTCTCAGTTCAACCCACTGAGCCACACCTGCCGGGACTAGTTTAATTCTTAAATGTCCATTGTTAACTTTGTAATTATTATATTATGTATTTTATATTTATTCATACCTTTAAAAAATCAATTTACTACTATATACCCAGCATTATACACAACTTTGAACAAAACAGTGTCCTGGTTCTTGTATAGCTTACCTTCTGTAAAGAGAAACAACTTTTTAAAATATGTTGTTTATATACTGTTGGAAGTGAGAAATACTATCAAGGAAAATTAAGCAATGCATTGGTCAGAATTTTCTAGAGAAATAGACCAATAGGACACACACATATAAAAATTAAAAAATTGCCCTGGCTGGTTTGGCTCAGCAGTTAAAGCGTCCGCCCGCGGACCAGAGAGTCCCAGGTTCGGTTCCCGCTAGGAGCATGTACCTCAGTTGCAGTTTGTCCTCGGCCCCGGTTGGGGTCATGTGGGTAGCGACCACTCAATGTGTCTCTCTCACATCGATGTTTCTCTCTCTCTCTTCCTCCCTCTCTCCCTCCCGCTCTATCTGAAGATGAATGCAAAAAAATGTCCTCGGGTGAGGATAAAAAAAAATAAAATAAAGACTTGACTCACACTATTATAGATGTTGAGAAGTCCCACAATCTGCCATCTGCAAGCTGAAGACCCAGGAAAGCTAGTGGAATACTTTCCAGCCTGAGTTTAAAGGCCTGAGAACCAGAAAAATCGATGATGTAAGAACCAGTCTAATTCTGAAGGTTGACTGTCCCAATTTGGAAACATCCAGGAAGAGGGACCCAATTTGCCCTGTCTTTTTGTTCTGTTCAGGACCTCACCCTCACTGGGGAGGTCAATCTGCTTTACTCAGTGTACTATTCATATGCTAAACTCATTCAGAAACACCCTCACAGACCAGACACACTCAGAAATTACCTTTGACCACATATCTGGGCATCCTGTGGCTGACACATAAAAATAAGTATCCCAAGTAGGAAAAGGAAATAAGGAGTGCCAGTTTGTAAGGCAGCATTTTTGAAAAGTGGGCAGGTAAGTCCTCACTGAAAAGAACTCATTGGAGTAAAAGCATGAAGGAAGGAAGTGCACAATCCATGTGGATGCGGGGGAGGAAAGAGCAAGCCAGGCAGAGGGAACAGCTCTACCTGGTCTTGAGGCAGAGCAAACCTTAGCTGTTCCTGGAAGCAAGGAGACTGGAGTGGTTGAGCATGGAGGAAATGGCCTAGAAAGGTAAAAGGGAGTCTGATTATGTAGGCCCTTTTTAGACACCATAGGTATTTGGGCTTTCACTCTGAGGGAAGTGGAAGCCACTGGGATTGACAGGAAAAATCTGACGTTTGTTTTGACAGGGTCACTATAGTTGCAGTGCTAGTAACAGCCTGTAGGAGAGAAGGAAAAGGAGGGGCCTGGCCATGAGGGTCTCTAGGTAAGAGGTGCTGGTGGTATCACCCACAATGTTAGCAGTTGAAGTGGTAAGAAGTGGTCTGATTCTTGATATATTTTGAGGGTAGGGCAAATAGGGTTTGCTAATAAATTAGACGTGGATTGTGAGAGATAAAAAAGAGTAAAGAATGACACTGTAATTTCTCATCTGAGTAACTGGATGTTGTTGCCATTAACTGAGGGTCAGTTTTGATGGTGTTAGGAAGAAGACATGTTCAATTTTAAATAATTTATGTAACATTTTCAAATATATAGATATAAAAGTCCAGATGGAAGACTTACGTATTGCAGTCTTAAGGATATAGATGCAATTTAAAGCCACAAAATTGGATGAGATCAGAAAGAGAGTGAGTGTAAGACAGCTAACTAAGAGAAATCTCAAGTCTAAACCTTGGGTCACTTCAGTGTTAGGAGGTTAGCAAGGCAGGAGGTAAATCAGAAGAGTGGTTTCCTAAAAGTCACGTGAAGAGAATGTCAAATGCTGCTGATGGTCAAATGAGGGGAAGACTGAAATTGATCTTTGGATATAACAAAGTACGAGTCGTTGGAAATCTTGGCAAGGGCCTGACTGGTCAGTTCAATAGGTAAAGCGGAGAGGGCATTGCATACACGCCATTCTTTCAAGAAATTTTGCTGCTAAAGGAGTGAATGAGCTCGAGGGAGAGGGGAGGAAAGGGCTGAAATGGCAGAATCAAGAAGAGAGTTTCAGTGGAGAAAGCAAGGGGCTAAAGTTAAATTTGTCAAAGATTAAGAAGAACCCCGAAGTCTTTTAGATAGATGACTTCAGCAAGGAACAGAGGTAGATGCTGTAGTGTGATGACATCAGTGTTAAAGCAGGGAAGGGATTGTCCGGGAACACAGAATAATCTGAGTGGTGGTGAAGAACAAAGATAAATCTTCCCTGTCATCACCCCTTGAGAGAGCTATAGGGCATTCAGTGCCGCGAAAGGAACCACATATCAGCAAGAGCAAGAAGATGAAGAGAATTTTCAGAGAAATTGTTGAGGACATGGGGGATATTGCTAATGATAAACAGTCTCAGGAATCAGGGACATAGACACTGAAAGGTGGATGTACAGAGCTGTATGGAAATGAGAGTGTGGAAAATGAACTATGTCCTGGGAATCCAGGATTTCTAGTTATGACCTACAAAAGTAGTGATAAAGTACATAAACAGATGAGTCCTGATGATCCTTTTTTTTTTTTTCTTTAAATCTTCACCCAAGGATATTTTTTCCATTTATCTTCAGATAGAATGGGAGGGAGAAAGAGAGAGAGAGACATCGATGTGAAAGAGATACATGAACTGGTTGCCTCCCACACAACCCCTACCAGGGCCGGGAGGAACAGCAACCGAGGTTCCTGTCCTTGACCAGAATCAAACTACGACTCATTGGTCTGCGGGCCAATAATCTGACCGCTGAGCCAAACTGGCCAGGGCAAGTCCTGATGACCCTAATGAGGTGAGAGTTGGAAATTATGCAAAGGTTAGAATCTATGGACCTCTCTCCATCATCTTGATGGAGGTGTGGACATCAGAAAAGTGATCTTAACTGCAGAGTTATCCATGTAACCATAAATGCCTTTAACCTCTTCTCTGAATGGCAGCGTCCTTATTGCCGAATATGTTGGCTCCATATGGGACAAGTTCAAATATATAACAGATACCTCTAGTTTCTGTTTTTTTCACAAAAATAAATAATACTTTCCTATAAAATAACTGTAATTTTGGCACATGAATGAGCAGAAGCCAATTGTGGAGTTGTACTCAGAGCAGTAACAGTAATAGAAGTCCCTCATCTCTTCCCAAACCAATTAGTGCTGACAAAGAAACTGCTCTGAATACAGCCCTAGGATTGTCCCCAGCTGCTTCTTTGAAGGTTTTCCAAAACGTTCAACATTATTATTTCTGTGGACAACTCAGCAATTTAGGAATACCCTTTCTTCTGGGATTTCCTGTCACTATGTCCTTTCGTGGTGGCTCTTTCTGACTCGCCTTCCTTGTCTTCCGAAGCTCATCTGCCCCCTAAATAAACTGTAGGCATTTCTAAAATTTCCTACGTGGTCTCGTTTCTGTTCCATTATTCAACATGGATTTGAGATCTAAAAACTGAACTTAAGGGTGAGAATATCCTCCCTCCGAATCATTTTCTCCAAAGTAAGTAAAAAAAAAACTTTTATTGTTTTACTTTTGTAAAAAAAAAAAAAAAAATCAGCTAATAATACCACTCACTTTTTCTGTAAAACTAAAACTACTCAAAAAAATCAGTCCATGTTTTATTTAAAAAAAAACAAACAAACATTTTTTTTCTTTATTGGTTTCCAGAGCAAGAGTAAGGGAGAGGGAGAGAGAGACAGAAACATCAATGAGAGAGAACATCGATTGGCCACCTCCCGCATGCCCCCCCACTGGGGATCTGGCCCACAACTTGGGCATGTACCCTGACTGGGAATCGAACCGGTGACCTTTTGGTGGTGCATGAGTTGCCTCAATCACTGAGCCACACAGGCCGGGCAAAGTCTATTTTTTAAAATGTATCTTTATCGTTGAAAGTATTACAGAAGACATTAAAATAAATAAATAAATAAGCAAGCAAACAAACAAATAAATAAATAAAAAACACCTGATAGTAAACATCCTGTGCTCAAAACATTTACTATCCTCTTTCCACTACTAAGCAAAACTGTTTTCCTCAGCATAACGTTAAAAGTTACATGCAATTTGACTCAGTTCTTCCTGGGTCTAGTTTCCCATCACTTTTTCTCTTCTTGGGGGTCCCTTTATTGTAGCCACATTTAACAGCTCACCACTTGTGGCCTCTGCTATACACTTGTGTTCCCTCAGCTCTTGCTTGCACTATTTCCTTTATACCAAATATTATTTCTCCTCTTCTCTGTTTGTTAGTCATTCCAGTTCAGAGAAGACTTCTTTTGTGAGGTCTTTCCGAGGAGAATTCTAACCCTCCAAACTGTCTAGTCCTTCCTGTTTGCTATCATTGCACTCTAGTTACACATCCAATATAGAAGCTTTCAGAGTCTTTTTGTTGTTGTTGTTACACTTTACCTACTCACATAAATTCTTGTTAAAAGAGATGTGAGATAATTGTCTTTAGATGTGTGTGTGTGTGTGTGTGTGTGTGTGTGTGTGTGTGTGTCTTCGTCTGAGTGTCTGAGTACTCTCTATTAGATTATTAGTTTCTCCAGGGCAGTTTCTCATTCCCTCAGTGCTTCACGATGTGCATTAACTGGTGTTTAGGAAATGTTTATTCAGTTAAAACATTACAGGGAATAATCCAGCCTGGAAAAGAAGAGTGAATGGTCACAGATGAATAAGGAGATGACAGTAGAATGTGAGTCCCACAAAGGTAGGGATTTTAAAGTGGTTTGTCTTTTGGGAGTGCTGTAGAAATTCACTGAATGGAAAAGATTAATATAGGAGATTTCGCACATATTTCAAAACTTAACCTTGAGCAATATACAGGTGTTATATGAAGGGTGGAGTTTGTCACATCCCAATTCAAATACATTTTTGAGAAATGGTGGCTATTTTTCTCACAGTCAACCTTCAAAAAAAATCTGAACAGATATAAAGGAGAAAAATGTTTCCCCAAGTATAATATTACAAAAAGTAGTCATTTTTCCTTTTACCGCAATTTTAGGTTTAAAGAATGCTTATACTTCTTAATTCTATTCAAATTTTAAATCAATCACTCTTGTGCTGAATATTTTTAAATGAATATGACACTTTGCATGAATTCCATAAATAAACAAACGTGCACAGCTTTGTTTATGTTAGGAACCGTCTGCTAAGTGTTGCTTCTATTTATTTACTTTTAAATTATGCCAGATTTTTGCAAACTTGAGTCAGTCTGGGGGTCAACTTGAAATTTTAAAGACTGGCTATTTACTTTGCTTCTGATACCTTGCAAATATGTGAAAGTAATAGTTTTAAGGGCCAGCAGAAGGTATGAAGAAATTATTTATGACATAAATAAATTAATTATGGAAATAGAGGTGCCATACTATAAAATTTTTAACATTTCTTGTAATTTAATTTAGCTTAACTTCCTCATTCTTTTTGCTTTCTCCTCATATTCACAGTTTTTAGCCCCATTCCTTGTATCTCAAGCGTAGATATTTCTTGATTTGTGTAACACAGTACAAAAGTTCCTAAATTATGAACATGAGAGGATTCAGTAAGAAAAAGTTGATAAAACTCTGCCTAGAAAGCTGTGTTACTAAAAACAAGCTCTACTTATAATTATTCCTAACTGAAATTATAAATCACTAATTCATTCATGAGAAAGAGCTGGCATCTATAATCTGACTTTCTTTTATCACGCATAATCTGGCAAGATCTGTGAGATTTAGGGCTGGTTAGCTTTTCTGAGAGAGCAGAAATGAAGTGATGGAGTTATGTAAGGCAACAGACACTGATACTAGTCTAACCAACATCCATCAGGCCTCCCTACTTTCTTCTTTCCCTTTCTTAATGGAACCATGAATATGTTCAGATATTTCTTATCTTCCACACTGTCATGTGCTTCAGGATGATCTCATCTCTAGCTCCAGGAATAATAGATACTTAAAAGACCAAGTCAGTCTCATTCTCTTTGAGAGTGGTTGGTTTCAGTGTGGGCATGTGACCTAATTTTGGCTAATGAGATCTTAGTGGAAGTCAGCCCCAGCGCTTCTAGGAGATCTTGTGACTCTAAAGATATAGACACAAAAGAGACAGTCCTTTTCTTTTCTTGAATTCTTTTTATTCCTGGATGTGATGACTGGAACAGTAACTATGAGGGAAACCTGCCTGAGGGGAGAGCCAACATGATGGGGAAAGCTGAGTGGAGAGATGGGAAGAACCTGCACGACACATGACACACTGAAGCCACAGATTGTTCCTTGCCTGGAGCCTGCCCTACCTGGGACTCATCATTTAAACCACTTTCAATGACTTTCTCTTACATGTAGTCAGTAGAAATCTGACATTCTTCCTTCTCCCTATGATTGAAGAATAAAGTTATATTATGTTTTGCATAAGGAAAGAATATACATATCTGGATTTCTTTGGTAAGTCGATTAGTGGTCAGTAAAATATCTAGACATTAGCTTTCATTGGACATTGTTCAAACTTTGGACTCTTGAATTCAGTAAAGAAAGAGATGGAAATCAATTAGTATTGCTATTGGGTAAAAGAATTGTTTCTTTTTCACTAATATAAGGTAGCCAAAATGACAGGAATAGAATAGCTTTAAAAATAGAAACACTCGAAAGACTATCAAATCATCAGGCATTTTGAAAGAGCCAAGTTACAAATAGGCAAAAGCAACTGCTCTTCCAAGCAAGGCTACCATTATAAAATGTTAGCCGTTAACAGAAAAAGACTAGTGTGTGAACAATGGCTCCTTCTTTCAAAGAGCAGGTGTCCCCAAAGAAAGAAATATAATATTATTATGACTATCCAATATACATTATTCTTTCAGTCATTTTGTTAATTTTCAATTAAAAATAGTCGCTGTTTCAGCTGCACTGACTTAGCACAATTAAAATCTTCACATTATTTACACCTTATTTGAAAAGTAGCTCATATTATAATGTGTTTTAATAAAAATGGGTCTACAAAAAAGGGATAAAAGTAAAATTGAATATGATTTTAAGCTTAATCTAGATATTGTCTTATGGGATATAATTTCAAAGATGGGATGCTAATTTTTTATACTAATTAAGGTGGCTGTGACATTCACTGCTCTAATTAATTGACTTATAGTTGGTTGGAATACCAACCAGGCCATTTCTGGTCCCTAGAATGCTTTGTGCAAATTAGACCCACCAGAACATGTCTTGGCAAGCAGAGCAATGGGCTGGATTCCAGACCCTACTTGTCCATTTAGCCAGGCATTGTTGTGCAGTGAAGAGCTAACACAAATGTACTCAGAGGCCCTGAGTTGCAAATTCCAGTGCTTAGGTGGACAAATGTAAGATGATAGGGAGTGTTAAGAATGCTGGCAAATGAAAGACCCCATCACTAACCTAGCTCCAGCTACTATTTCCAGGAGAGAAGGTAATGATTTTAGATCTCCCAATTTTTGAAAGAGGCTGGAAGTCTAATTCAGTTTATTTTATACCATGGACACAGACAAAAGATGTTTGAGGCCCAATTCAAATTGCGGACTGGCAGTTTGTTGACACTGACTTAAGGGAAGCACATAGCCACAGCTGCTTGCTTGGATAGTAAGGTTAATCCTGATCTTATTGGGTTCAGGAATGTTTGAAACCCCGGGGGTGATGGTGAAACTGAGAGAAGTGGCAGAGGCCATATTTTTCATCCAAGGTAAGTCTCAAGGTAAGTCTCAAGTCTCAGACATAGATATGGAGGGAAGCCTGGCCGGTGTGGCTCAGTTCGATTCCTGGTCAGGGCACTTGCCCAGGTTTGGAGCTCAGTCCCCAGAACGGGGTATGCAGGAGGCAGCCAATCAATGTGTCTCTCTCACATTGATGTTTCTATCTCTCTCTCCCTTCCTCTCGCTCTAAAAAATCAACAAAAACACAATTTTAAAAAACAAATAAACAGATATGAAGGGAAGTGAAAAAGCAATAAATGTGATATTACTCTGAAGAAAGAAGAAAAGGAGTGTATAAAATTAAGGACTATGTGGGGAGGAGGGAGTTGTGATTTTTCAGGTAGTTTGCCTTTTATAGTCCTGTTCGACTAAATAGCTCCAACACTTTGCTAACATTAATTAAACCTCTCAAACCCTGTGAGATAGGTAATTACTATAATTAAACTGATATTCCAGATCAGTAAAATGAGACTTAGAATGCCCAAGGTCATAGTGAGATTGTGTGGCCCAGTTTGGCACACAAACTACATGTTCTTACTCCCCTAAAAAAGGCTTTCCTAGCTCTCTTTCAATCAGGATAAATAAACTTAATCATTGAGAAGTTAAACTGCAAAGTTGATTAGGGAAGCTTAAAGACAAAATGGGAAAATAACTAAATGAACAATCCATATTCCATAAACATATATAATATGCAAATTATATTTCAATTAATTGCATTTATTTAAAATATTTGTATTTAAATTGCTGGTGTAGCTAAATGCATCAGTAAATCAAGGAATCAATGCACGTAAAGCATTCTTCATACTATACAACAGCATAGAAAAGACTGTCATTAGTTTGGAAAGAGAACACAACAGACAGACAGAAGGAACTCTTCTTGTTGCTATAACTACGGAATAACAAAGGTCAGCACTGAAAAAAAAACCTTCCTGGATTGAACGTTAACAACTCAGGAATATTATCCTCAATTCTTCCTCTTAACAAAGAAAGATAATAATCCTTTATTTTCGAAAGGGTTAATTGAAGATAAACAATGGAAACATGCCTTTTAAAAATCACACATAAAAAATGGTTTTGATTTGAAAAATAATATTGTGTGAGTAATATCAGAAACCTGTGTTGTTTTTTTAAAATGCAGATTTCCAGATGACATTGGAAGTCAAATCTCAAGTTTGGAAGAAAAATCACAAATATTTTATAAAAAATTTCTTTTTGTATTTTAAAACAATGATTTCAATTAACATTTAATAGAAAATAGTTTAAATTTAATTTCACAGTTTAACAAAACTTAAAACAGAAAACTTTTATAAGCCTAGATATATGTCTTTAAAAAGTGGATTTTAGAAATAACCACATTATTAAAATTCTTAGAGATTTTTTGTTTCTTTGTTTGGAATAACTGGGCAAATTCTGTCTGGTAATTTGAAGATCTGGAAGCCTATTTACAAAATGTCCAGTTTCCACTTATAAATGAACTTTAACCGAAGTCCACCTCTTTCCTTTAAGCTAAGGAGAACTTTAGTTAACTGAGTTATTGGTGCTGAGGTTTTGACTGTGAATAAGGAGAGGGATTGAAAGAGGGAACTGTTACTTGCTTCTCAGCGTTCAGTAAATCCGTCAGATAAGACTTGTGTGCAGAGAGCACGGAAGAAGGAACCGATGCTCTCACATTCTGGACTGCTGTCCACCCAGGAAACGGTTGTGACACTGGGTGCTTACTGAGCTGTACAAACTGTTTTCTGGTAAGCTCATAATTGCCAATATTTCACAAAATTTCCCAACTTCATATTGCTTCATGATTACTTATCTCTCTTAAGAGATACACTTTCAGGAAAGCAAGCACATCTAAGGCATATTTTCCTGGGATAAAGGCAAATGAATGGTGCCTTGATACTGCCAATAGAGGAAAAGATGCCAAAGAGCAACTTGGGGCTTAAATAGCAAATATGTGTTTAGATCTGTTAGTGTCTGGAAGCTATTTGCCATGACTGGACATTTTATACCAAAATTGACCCATTATTGCTTCCATGAGGAAGTACTTTGAAAAAAGCCAGAATGTTATTGTTTGGGTTTTCTAATAATCCAATGAACAAAACATACAAACATATATGGTAATATACAAGGAAGCTCACAGTTCATCAAAACCAAGCTAAGTTCAGGAGCCTATAGCAGACGTGTTCGTCTGGAGACTTCCATTTCTAGCCTATTGTTACTTCACTTGTATGGGTTTCTGTGTTTGGGGACAACTCCTATTACACAGCCATGGAATATCACAGATGTAATTTTATAGAAATGAGATTTTATACAATGAGAAGCAATGCCATGAAGAAATAAGAATGAGCCTTGCCCAAATTAGGTCTTGTGAAGAACAATTATAAAATTAATGCCCAAGATAGTATTTAGTACATATGTCTAGTGTCCAATCTGTATGTAAAAATAGGGGAATGTGTGTACTTGACAAATGTAGTTAATTTGAATACAGTGCTAATGAGGCCCAGGTAATGGGTTTAACCCTGTGAACCCATTATTTTCATTATCCTCAATAGTCACAGATTTTATCCTTACCGGTGGCCAGCTATTCCATAAATGCATCCTGTTAGTCATTAGAAAGACAAGGGAAGAGAGTGTAGATAGCTTAAGACAAATTTATTATTGCTGAAGAAAAGCTCAAAGCACATGACCTGATGTTGGCAGGTTAAGAGTGCCAACTTCGAATATGAAGGTCAGCATTGTAGTAATGATATATCGATATTTAATTAGAAGTGAAAGAAAATAACAGGTGTGTAGAATATTGATTTTAAGAACTAATTTCATCAGATTCCTCTTAAGTCACCAAGCAAACTCTGAAAGTGTTTTTAAAAGTGTTCAGTTAAGGAATTTGAAAAGATTATTTCATTATAACAATAGTTCATTATAAGCAAAAACTCGCTTTTATGTAAATAACAGTACCTTCATCTTAGCTTATGATTATTATTAAAAAGATCTGTTTTCATCTAGTTATGGTAAGATGAATGACGCTTTCTGGAAGAACTAGACCTGCTGAAGTAGAGAATTCTTTCCAGGTATAATAGGAGATGAAATTCAAAATATGGGGCCAACTGCAGAAGGGCTCTGAGTGCCCTTTTATGAAGTTTGCATTTTTATCCTACAAACAATGGGGAACTGACTTCCACATGTGACATATGCTACTTCCCTTCAATGTGTGCGGCACAGTGTTGAGAACCTGTCATGTGCCAGACAGTGTATGGGGTGGGACACAGATGAATAACACACAATCCCTGATGGCAAGGATCTCACATTCTGGTGAAGAAGACAGATAAATAAAAATCCCAAGTAGCTACAGTCAAAGTAGAGTTAAAGAAATTATTCCCTAATTGTTTTAGTGGCATGTTCCTTCTATGAAGGGGGTGGTCATTATACTTTTACAGCATGAATTGCTGTGCAAAGAGGCTGTCTTCACACTGTAAATGTGAATTGGGAAGTTGGGTTCTAGGTGTGTGAGAGGGTTCCACCCACCTTTCCTAACCTGGATTTTTTTTATTTTTATTTTTTTTGTGACTAATAGGGAACACCTTACCGGTAGGGGTTAAAGGTTACCTCTAGGTTTTAAAAACACCAGCAGACTAGCTGCTAATGCCTAAGAGTTATCTCTTAGTCCATTTATTTTAGATTTATGGTATTTCCTCTGCTTGTGTTATTTCTGCCTTCTTTATTTTTTAGTTAATTCTTGTTTAAATATTCTAACCATGGCTTGGCTCTCCTATAGGTATTTAAGAAAGCATAATTTGTTCATAGTTGCCAAACTTTCCCCAGAGTCATTAAGAATGCTTTTAATGGTAATCTCTAAGGGTGGTAATCAGCAAAAATGCTCCCAGGGGAAGAGGAATCTCCAGGTCGGTTCCAGGCTGTGTGGTCTACTTAACCTCTTCAGCAGGTTATTCTTCTTCCAGTGCTACTCTGTGGGGGATAGTGCCAGCTGTTCACCAAAATTATTTCTCTACTCCACACCCAGAGTTTCATCTAGGAAGTGTCTGCCCAGCGATCTCTGCAGCTAGCTGTGGCATGTGACTCATTTTCAGTAACTGCACATGAGCTGCAGTGCTGTGGGTCACTTCAAGACCAGGGTCTTTAGGCAGGGATCATGCCTCCTCCATGCCCTTCTGCCTGCTTGATGGAGTTGGTAAGCACACCCTTGGGGATAATAAAGTCCTAAGATGGAAGGAAACTAGATCCATGCATCACTCATAGAGAATAGCCATCCTTTGATCTGAAATTCCCACCCTGGATTGTTAGATGAACAAAAAAATAGACATCTATAGTTTTTGCACTGCTATAGTTTTTAGTTTATTTGTAATAATGAATAAACTACCATTTTACAGATTCTGTGATAATGCAGTGATATTGATCATGATCATTATGGAAAGCAGCAGTGCATTAAAAATAGCACAACACGAAATTTCTGCAAAGTAGGGGACATTTTTCAGATGATACTCCAGTTGGAATTTTTTATTCCCACATGAAGATATCAATGAAGCCCCTGTACTCCTACTTCAGATTACAAAACACATAAATGAGAGTAATGGCACAAACCACTTCCAGGCATTAGAAGCTGTAGCAGGCATTTTGCAAAGGGAATGAACCTTAGTACTTTATAGAACTGTGGATTCTGAAGGAGAGTTAGAGGAAGACTAAGTGTTCTCAGTAATTGTTATGAAAACCCTGACACTCACCCTGGAGAAGACAACATAGGCCATGAAGTATTGTGAGTCATAGCAAATATGCAAGTGGCAAAATTAGTATTAAAAAAGGGGGGGAGCCCAGCCAGTGTGGCTCAGTGGATTGAGCATCATCCCATGGACTGAGAGATCCCGGTTCTATTCTGGGTCAGGGCACACAGTCAGGTTAAGGGCTGGATCCCCAGTAGGGGGTATGCAGGAGGAGGCTGATGGATGTTTCTTTCTTATCAATGTTTTTCTCTCTCTCTCTCCCTTCCTCTCTCTCTAAAAAATCAATAAAAACATATTTAAAAAATAAAAAACAATAAATTTAAAAAAGGGGGATATGAGGTAGGCCAGAAAAGCAATGTTTCCCTTTATCACATTGGCTAAGGATCAATTCCAGAGAGACAAGGCAATGGATGTTATAGCAAAGCTACGGGGCATATTGGTTATAATATGTTCTGTATGTTCAATTAATGTCATATTAATGAGTGGATCTATGATCACAATTAAAGGTAAGGTTCTAGTATGTAGAGTTATTGATTAATTAATTATTGATAGTGAGAGTAGGGTAGAGGTTATAAGGCTTTGGTGATAGATAGGATTGAATACAAATTTTAGCCCTGTGACATACTAACCTTATGACCCAATCTAGCTTATCTTTTTTTTTTTTTAATCCTCACCCGAGGATATTTTATCAGATATCTTCAGATAGAGTGGGAGGGGGGGAGAGAGAGGGAGAGAGAGAGAGAAACAGCAATGTGAGAGGGGCACATCGACTGGTTGCCTCCTGCACGACCTGACGAACCACAGCTGAGGTACGTGCCCTTGGCTGGAATCAAATCTGTGACTCTTTGGTCTTCGGGCTGACGCTCTACTGCTGAGCCAAACGGGCCCAGGCTAGGTTATCTAACTTTTATGGGTCTCAATTTTTCATAGAAATATTTAATTTCTATGGGCCTATTATTTCCAATGAAAATAACAACTACCTCATAGGGTTATTGCAAAGAATAAATACCAGATTACTCAATACAGTGTCTAACACAGATGGATTATGAATATTAGCTCTAATTATTAATTATTAAGATGAAATGTTCTGTAGTATTTCCTTTATAAGCTAGAAAATACAATTCTTTGGAATTAAAACCTTATTTTTTCTCATTTGTTTAAGGTTTCATTTTGGACATAAGCTTGAAACATTCTGAAAAAGGCAAGCACATTTGGCATGAGAAAGCATGATGTCTTTATTTGATTTAAAGATTGTCTTATTTACAAACTTCAAAACTTCTATCATTGAACTGATATTTTAAATATTTTTAAAAGATGTTTAAGACTCTATTATCTTCCTGGTATGTTTTCACTCACTAAAAATTGCCTGCATTTGGCTGATAAATTTTCTGTGATGACCAGCTCAAAAAAAAAAAAAAAAATCAAATGGAAAATGTATTTCCTTGCTTTTACAAGGTATGAACAAAAGTATAAAAATATATTAATGAACTTAAGTAATTATTAAGCACTGTTTATTTTGTCTATAAATGCCAAGTAAACGGTTTGATTGATTTTATAATTAAACATTCTATGTTTAAAAAATGACAACACATGCATGTCAATCAATGAGCCACAAAACAATCTGTCCCCTATTACCATAGCTGCCCACTCTTGAAAGAGCACCTTCATTGATGCACACTACCGTTCTGAACATTTTATCAATAATCAATCCTCTATAGTTGGCAAAATCTTGACATGGTCAAGGTCAATCTTTTGATAATTCAAATACAAAATGGTAGAAAATATCTTTTCAGCATTTTTTTTATTATAAAAGAAATACCTTTTTATGAAACTTTTCTTCCTTCTCTGAAACTATACTATTGCATTATTCTAGAATACAGTTTTAATTTTAGTATAAAACTTTTACTCTGCTTTATAATGCCAATTAAACAATCTGAATTTTTCTCCTTCCTACTTCTGTAGCCTATCATTAGCCACTACAATTTTTCTCAAAAACTATCAAAAATTCATATTTTTTTCTTATTTCATAAGGATTTCCACTAGAGCATACATTTCAATAACAGAATAGCATGTATCCAAGAATATCTCATTTTCTTTAAGTCAGCAGTGAATAAGTTAATTCATAGCTGCATTTATGAGTTTTATTTATATTTGACCTGTGGTAAAAAGATTTATCTTTCAATTACCAAACTATTTTTCTCAAGTGTCAAAAAGTCATACTAGTATAAAATAGATTAATGTAGCTATAAAAGTAGTTTTTGTTTAAGTAAAGTTTGGAATTAAAAATAGGGCGGTAAGTTAAAAATCAGATATAATCCTTGGAGTGACCAGATAGAATAGTAAAGGAAGAGAGTTGGAATTGTGTGTATGTGTGGGGGTGGGGGGGTGGGGGAGAGAGGGGAGAGGGAGGGGGGGAGAGAGAGAGAGAGAGAGAGAGAGAGAGAGAGAGAGAGAGAGAGAGAAAAGGGGGCCGGTGTGGAAAGGGAGAGAAGAGAAAGATTGAGATTGATTTTTGAGATCAGTCTAGCAACACATCATCATTTAAAAATTTTTTTTTGTATTCTGGCACAATAATATTCAAAAGATCTAGACAACCCAAAGCGGTCCGTTTTCCCTTACTTTGAAGACCTAAATGATACTATTTTTAAAAAGTCTCCCTGGGTATACCAGGAAAATTATTTAAAAGCCATGGGGTAGGCTGGTAAGAGCATTCTTCAAACAGACACGACCTTTTCTCTGTTTCTTGCACCGCTCTCCTCAGCCCAGCCAGAAAACCCAGACAAGTTTATTTACACACACACCCGCACACGCACGCACACACACTCCACACGCAGCACAGAGTGGCGGAAACGCCCTCTTTCCATCCCTTCCAAACAATTATCTCTGACAGCAAAAGAAAATAATCAACAGCCCTGTGTGCTGGCGGCTGAGCCGGGGAGCCAGGCGAGGAGGGAGGGCGAGCCGGGAAACGTGGCTCCGCGGCCGCGCAGAGGATTTGTGAAGGGAGCGCGGGCCCGCGTGCGCCTCTTGTTCCCCGTGTAATTTGCAGCCAATCATCAGTAGGTGTCCGCGTCCCTGCGTCCTCCTCACCTCCGTGCAGATCGCCCCCGCCCCTGCCCCCGCCTCCTCCCTCGCCCTCCCCTCCCCCAGCAACCACACACGCACACGCACACACACATACAAACAGAGAGAGAAGGGGGGGCAGGGTGAGAGAGAGAGGAGAGAGAGAGAGGAGAGACTCCCCGGCTCCCTCCCTCCCTCGCACACAGCGACTGGAGACGGACGGAGAGCAACGCGCTGGGAGAGGAGAGACCACCGAGAACAGCCCCGCGCTCTCACACATACACTCACACTCGGCTCTTTCCTCTCCCCCCACCTCCTCCTCCTTCCACCCCCACCACTAACACCATCTCCTCCTCCTTCTCTCTGCAACAAGAAAAAAAAGCCATTTACAGGTATTTTTTTGATCCGCATATTTATTTATCCCCCCTCCCCAACAGTTTGTTTACAAGTATTAAAGTTGTAATTGGGAGCTGCCAAGACACATCTGGATTTGTGTTTCTTTGTGTTAGGGGTGATGTGCAACTAATTAAAGGCAGACTGGCAGCGTCTGCAAATTCTAAGGCTCCCCAAATAAAAAGACTGGTAAGTGATTGTTCTTTCTCTTTCTCTGGCTTTTTTCTCTTAAATGTTTGCTGTCCGTTGGGATTGTAAAAGTAGATTATTAATGCTGGACTCCAGCAATAAAAGGCGTCGCTGTATTAATTTATTAATTAATCTGCACCCGCCCCTCCTCCTGAATGTTAAATATGACCTTTGATCTCTATGTCTCTGGTAGACCAGACATACAATATTAGACATGTACAGTCACATTGTTTAAAGGCAAAACAGGATCATGAAGTGTGGATGTCTAATTTAGCTTTGGAATAGGACTATAGTTATTTGTGTGTTTTATTTTGTTTTTTAAAGAAAATCCAAACAATAGCTGTGGCTTTAGGTACCTTTTTCATGCTCCAGAGATGCATTGATTAAACAATAATGACCTGAATCCTGGGCACAGTCATTTTCTACAGTTCCTGGTGGCATTAAACCTTGAGGGAGGGAGGGGGAGGTGATGGCAATAAGAAAAGCAAGGGAAGCTTCTGTTTGGAAACACCACTCTAATACTCTGAAAAAGGGATATTAAATTATTTCTTTATTTGGAACAAGGTCAAAAGACTAAAATTTTGAAAATTTTCCCTCCACTCAATGTGATGATATCTAATGCATGGTTGGCATAACTAGTTTTTACTGAGTAGCAGTTATTATGGTCTTGGAGTTGTAATGTGATTCACAGAAACTGAAGCTATATGCATATTCTTGCTGTGTCTTCCCCCACCCCCTTGGAAGCATCAAGAATGTTTAGCCAGGAGCATTTTGGGGGCACCCTTTGTATTGCCATCAGAGCTCTGAAGGGAGCAGTTTTTCCTAATGTGGAACCACAGAGGTGGTTCCTGAGTGATTAGGGACTTGCTGTGATTGAAAGATGCCTGCTAGCTTCTAATCCAGCCTGGGGTGAGGTTCCTTATCTTGATTTACTTTGCCTAATAGGGATTTGTTTACATAAACCCCTCTTTTTAGGGCACCTCATCAGTAGGTCCTGAAGTTTTTGCACTTGGAGTTTGGGCATAAATGGTTCATTAATTTAATTATAAGCATAATTACTATAATTGATATCCATTTTGAACTGAATATTTGAGACTGAGACTACTGGGCCCCATTTAGAATTCCCTGAACTCCACAGTCTAGACCAATATGTGGGCTTCAAAAGATGTCACAAAAAGATATTCTGGCCTAAAAAAAAATCTGGAAACAAAGAAACTGTTTTTTGGGGTTAATATACACTTTATGTCTTTGCTTTTCTTCTTAAAAGACTGTGGTGTACCTCTCCCTCTGTAATAAACAACTAAAATATCTCTTCCTAAAGCACAATAATGGTCTGTAAGCAAAGAGATGAATGCAAATATCCAGTTAACATTAAACTTTCCTCTTATAAGGAGCAACAGAAAAACATAATTTTAATGCTTATTTCTTCAGGTAAACAACACCTTAAGAGATACCTCCCCCATTTACTTAATGTAAAAACCAGTGACTGAGAGATGCTTTAAAAAAAAGTCTCATGCTTTCTTCTTATCTTGGGAAGAGACAGGAATCTCCATTAGGAATTATTAGGAATATTCTTGCAGAGGCTGCAGGCACTTGGTTTAAAACCTGTGACATTATTTGTGTTACTTAAATTTTTTTTTATCTAGTCCATCTTTCTTTTCTTTCTTTCTTTTAAACAAGTAGAACACCGCCCTCTTACCCCCACCAAGCCTCACCACCAAATGGCTTGTACAATTGAGACCTGTCCTTGGTCCTTTGAATTAAGACCCTAACAGAGCCAGCTGTGCTGGGATTCAAACTAATGACCGCAGACACAGAAGGACACTGTGGCAGCTGGTAGTTCTTTTTTCCCCCCTGCCTCTTTAGTTCAGATTGTATGTGGGCAGTCTCTTAGCTCTCAGTTGTATTGTGTTTGCTTACAGTTTATACTCGGCTGTATTGTAGACTTTCTCCGTACTTCATTTGCTAATTTCCTGTTCATTTTCCTCAAAGAGCCATTGCTGTTTTCTACTTTACAGCATTTGCATGCCCAGGCAGCACTTGTTCACACATTTCATAATGTTTAAATGCCCTCTGCTTATAGGTAGTATCGCCCTCCCACCCCTGATTTGCATGTCTTTAGCACTCCAATTGCCCTTTTCCCTCGGCATTTGTCACCCCCGTCTTTCCTCTTTCCTTGGGTATCCAGGCTATTAATACATTTTCTCAGGAGGGTTATAAGAATAGGGGGGAGGAGCTGTGGTGTGCTGTAGGGAGGGAGGGAGCGGGGTTGGGAAGGTGGTGGTGGTGGTGGTGGGGGGGGGGTCGTGTCTTGATGATTGTTATGCAAACGACCTGACGAAGAATGTGGGAGCTTTCAGTGTCTGTGGCGGGGTAGTGAGGGGGGCTGTTTATTTATTTTAATCTTTTTCCTCGTGCAGCTCGTTGGAATGACTTTCTTTATTTTAGTTGTAACAGTTGGAGGATAATGCAAAGGAAGACGCTGCCTGGGAATTCACCGTCTGTGGAAATGCGCCCCAGAGAGGAATAAAGCAGTCCTCACCTTGCTCTCCCAACCCCAACCCACATTCCCCTCCTGCCTCGGCCCCCACCCCAACACCACCATCACCCCTTTTCCTCCCCCCCACCTTCCCCCCTTTCCCACCCAGGTGTCGGACCAGGCGGTCCCCACTTCCACCCTGCACCCCTTCTTCCCCCCCTGCACCATGAACACCAATGTCTGCGTGGAGCCGGGGCCGAGCCCGGAGGCCCCGGGCTTGCCCAAGGAAAGCCACCTGCCCGAGGGGGCCCTGAACAGCCTTGTGGATTACAACTCGGAGATGGAGCGCTACCGCTCCTTTGCCACCTCCTTCTACAAGACCAACGGGGGCGCCTTCCCGCAGGCAGCCAAGATCGCGCGCATCACCACCCCCATCTTCCCCAGCAGCGCCGCCGCCGCCGCGGCCGCCGCGCGCATCGGCATGTCCCCCTGGAACTGCGACAACGCGGCCACCGCCGCCGCCGCCACCGCCATGCTCTGGGGCAGCGGCGGGGGCGGGGGCGGCGGCGGGGGCGGGGGCGGCGGCGGGGGCGGGGGCGGGGGAGGCGGGGGCGGCAGGAAATCCTCCTCCGCCGCCGCCTCCTCCTCCGCCTCCTCCTCGGCGATCCTCCCCGCCGGCGGTGGCGGTGGTGGCGGCGGCGGCGGCGGCGGTGGCGGCGGTGGCGGCGGCGGCAGTAGGACCGGCATGCACCACCGAAACGACTCCCAGAGGCTGGGGAAAGCTGGCTGCCCGCCAGAGCCGTCGTTGCAAATGGCAAATACTAATTTCCTCTCCACCTTATCCCCTGAACACTGCAGACCTTTGGCGGGGGAATGCATGAACAAGCTCAAATGCGGCGCTGCTGAAGCAGAGATAATGAATCTCCCCGAGCGCGTGGGGACTTTTTCCGCTATCCCGGCTTTAGGGGGCATCTCATTACCTCCAGGGGTCATCGTCATGACAGCCCTTCACTCCCCCGCAGCAGCCTCAGCAGCCGTCACAGACAGTGCGTTTCAAATTGCCAATCTGGCAGACTGCCCGCAGAATCATTCCTCCTCCTCCTCGTCCTCCTCAGGGGGAGCTGGCGGAGCCAACCCGGCCAAGAAGAAGAGGAAAAGGTGTGGGGTCTGCGTGCCCTGCAAGAGGCTCATCAACTGTGGCGTCTGCAGCAGTTGCAGGAACCGCAAAACGGGACACCAGATCTGCAAATTTAGAAAATGTGAAGAGCTAAAGAAAAAACCTGGCACTTCGCTAGAGGTCAGAGGAGATGATTTCTTGTTTCCCAGTCTGCCCCCCTCCCTCCTTACTCCCCTCTCTTCTCCCCTTCAGGGCTTCTTGTCTGTCTTCAAGATGCAGTGCCCCTTTCCTGAGGCTTCATTCAGGTTGTAAGATACCATTGTGGGTGGTGTGAGGAGGGCACGGCCTCTCCACCACCCTCCCCAGCAGCACTTCCTGTGGAACCGCCCTCCAGATGGGGAGGGCGCCCCTCCTTTTTATCTCTGGGGGAAAACTAATGTAATTGGTTTGAAAAATCAGAAGTTTCACATTCAATATGGTAAAAAAAAAAAAAAATGTCCCTTGGTGGTTTAAAATGCCCCCTCCCCCATATGAGTATTTTTAAAAGCATCTCTGCCCAAAGGATTGTACACATCACATTCTATATACTTTTATTGGCTAAGAGAGGCTTACTAGTGGCCCAGTTATAACAGTGAGGACACAGTTTCTGGCACACAAGCCTATGTGCCCATTAAAACACACAGGCACACAGTAATCACTGAAACTGAAATATATAGATTCTAAAGGGATTTTCTACCCACTGCTAGAATAGTTTATCTCTTCGCCATGACAAAACATTGCTGTTTCCCATTTTATTTTCTGCATATCTGGTGTTTTTTTGAGAAAGCAGAAATAGTATGGAAAGCTGAACACCACCTGCAGTTTGTAAGGAGATGTTAACTTAGACTAAAGGGATACAATTAGTTCATGTAATGCAGGTGATCATAATTTTATTTAAGAATTGTTTTACATAGTTTCAGAAACGAATACTCAGTTACCAAAAATTCGTGTTTTGGGCTCTGCATTGGAAAAAGTAACCATTTTGTGCTTACAAAATTGTTCTATACACCAAGCACAGTTTTGGTTGATACCCTATATGGTCAATAATAGTTTCCTTTTCCTATATGTCCTTAAAAAACAAGATGTATCGATTATCACTAAAGTAATTGTTAAATTAGGCATTTAATTATGTTAAATACAAAGATTGATATGTTAGGTGCAAATTTCATATGGTAACTTGATCAAAACAAAAAGGGAGAAAACAGAAAACCACAGGTAAATGGTTTTGGTGGCATTTTTAGCAAAGAAATATGGACAAATAATCATAATTAGCTTCTTGATAAATTTCACAGAGTAGATGGCTAGGTGCTCATATGTACATTAGACCATAGGTGGTGGATTAAGCATTTGGGAATATTATGTGGGATGATTTTAGGGTGACAGTGGCTTTCACAAGTTATCATCAGAGGGGTACCTGCACATTCTTTTAAAAAAATTGGGAACACTGCTTAAAGGAGTTTCCTTCACGAAGGACTGGTCTTTAAAACAATAAAAGAAAAGTTGGAAATCTTTGTTGCTGGTTTGAACACAACCAAGATACGGATTTTTTAACGGAAGATTTGTTCATGTAAATTAAAACAAAAAGCAGTTTGGGATTCCAAAAATAATCAGTTTATATTGACAGCATTATTGATTGTGATCGGTTCCATCAAAATATTGTATTTATTCCTCTTCATATGAGAATACTTACCTCTTTGTTGAAAGTTACAGATTTGTTGTTGCCAGTGGGCCTAGTCTTTAGACCATGGCACTATCTGCATATCAATGTGCGGCATGTAGTTGATAGGACCACTGAATAATTCTGATTTATTTAGTAAATAACCACTCAAGGAGCTTAATGTGAGTGCCAGTAGGTTTTCTGTACAAGTTTCTATGTTGATTTCTCAGTCTAAACAAATTTCATAAATTTCCTTTTTCTTCCTTTTGGTAGTTTTCCCACAAACTTGTGATGCCTCAGGCATTTCCATCACATATGATTCCATAGTATTGCATTTTCTTTCTTTTTAAAATCCATGTGCTGAAAAGTTCTGTTGCTCTTCAGAAGGTGGTGTGTGAATGGGAGGGGAAACAAGTGTCTCTTTTTGTAGAACTCTCTGACGGTGTTTTCCTAACTGCATACTCTCCCCACTAGAGAATGGGTCATGGTTCAAGGCTAAGATTATTAGTGGAATACTATTTGCCAAAAAGAAGGAAAAAGAAGTTGTGAGGATTTTGGTTTATTTGTTTAATTGATTAAGATTCTATCTAGGTCATTAATAAAAGGCAACTGTGGCATGATTACCTTCAGCACATGTATAACCACACAGTTAGGGTTCTAGGAAACCAGCTGGTGGCATGTCAGAGTGGCAGGGTTTACATGACTGAACCTAGGCTGTAGCAGTGGTTGTGGGTTGGTGAAAAGTCTTCCTGCTGGCCTGCTTCCCTCTCCAATTTGGTTCCTGTACATTCTCATCATCTGTGGAGATGTTTTAGAGATTGGATAGACACCCTAGCTGAGGATAGTGATTTGGGGATTTATTATGGATATTTAGTTTCTGTGGATTTCAGGAATTAGTTCAGTAGTTAGTATTTGTTGGCTTTAAATTATGGACACTAATTGATATCTGGATCATAATCGTACCTATATTCAATTTATTCCTTCAAACCTCCTGTGCCCTTCTTGTCTTTGACTTATGCTCATCCCAAATATTGAAGGCATAATCAGATTTTCAGGGTGAGTACACTGAAATTAAGATACATTCACATGGTTGTACTGGGATTCTTACCCACATGTTTTAAAGCCTCCCATCTAGCATTCCTTTTAAAGCTGCTTTTCTTATTTCTACATGTTCTGCTTAGTCTCATGTAAGAGCATCTTAATGTCTCAGAAATATGTCTATTAAATCACCCCCTTAATATATTTCTTATGATAACAATGCACACAAAACTAATTTAGTTTTTCTATGGTATTATGCACTGTGTATTTGCATATAACACTGTTCAGTTAATCAGATACTATATCTAAAAATCATCCATCATTAATTATTCAAAGCAGTTATTACAAATGCTGTATGCCCCTTATATGACAAAAATTAAAAACTTGTATCCTAATGATCCATATTCCCAGATATTTTAAGAAATGTGATTGTATATTGTAAGTTATATAATAGCACTTTGTCTCATACAAAGGTAATCTTTCAGTTTTTATATTCACAGCAGTTCTACTTCTGATACTAAGATCTAACTTTTTAAAATATCTCAACCTGATATGTATAGCTCAAGGGATAAAATTGTCCTGTGGGCAACCCCAGCCTCTTTGGCCCTGAACATTGTTCAGGTGACATGATTGATCTCTGTGGGACAGCATTAGAGACCACACAGATCTGGTTTCTCTCCCATTAGCTGATTTATGGAATTACATTAGTAAGCAGAGCCTCAGGAGATTTCCCTGCCCCCACTCTCAGCTCTCTGCTGTGAGTTACACACTGCCACTACCCAGGCTGTTCTTGTGTTGGTGGAGGGACTTGAAAGGGACACATCAGAATGAAGAGACTGGGAAACTGGAAAGTCAGGAAAAAGGACAATTCCATTGTCTTTCTTTTCTTTCTTTAAAATGTATCTGCTGAATTTGCAGGCCAACAAAAATTTTCCATGAGTTAGGTTGAACTTCTAAGGGGTTTGATGGAAAACATCCAGATATTGCCCCAAACTAAGAGTGTTTTAGCGGAGGAGGGACACATGTCATATATATATGCTGTTAAGTTCTAAGAGCCTCAACCACATAAATAAAAATTGAAAAATTCTGGACAAAGCAGTGTCTGCAGATTTTGCAGGAAGATGGCACCTGCTTCCTGAAGAAATTTATCTGATGATCATAGGAAAACAGGTGTGTCACTCAAACTCTGAGTCTGTAGTTAAATAATAAAACAGTCAATAATTGAATGTTGTAAGTTTTTGAAGTTTGGTGACTTAAAAAAATTTATAAGTAAAATACAGATGTTTTATATCTTCAATGGAAACATCTAGTCATTTGTCATTTTAGATCATAATTTAAAAATGAGTTTTCAATTTTCATTTTCAAGAGTCAAAAATATACCAGTATAAAACTATAAATTTGTGCTTTAATCTCAAAATACAAATATATAACTATCAAAGGGAAAGAGGAAACTTTTCAATGCGTTTAAACAAAATAATAGTATATAGCCCAGGCAGTATGGCTCAGTGGCCTGAGCCTCCCATGGACTGAGAGGTCCCAGTTGGATTCCCGGTCAGGGCACATGCCCAGGTTTCCTGCTCCATCTCCAGTAGGAGGCATGCAGGAGGCAGCTGATGGATGTTTCTCTCTCATCCATGTTTCTATCTCTCCCTTCCTTTCTCTCTAAAAAATCAATAAAATAAAAAAATTTTAAAAAAATATTTAAAAACAACAACAACAAAAAAACAATAGTATATTAACACTAGAATGTAATAAAGAAATAATATAGGAAAGACACTGAATTTCATAAAGGATAAGAAAAAAAACACAGAAAATTTTAGCTTCAACTAAAGTCACAAAATAGGTTTATTTGTAGCCAAGGTATCAGACTGTAATACAAGTTCAATGAAATTCTCTTCCCATCACCAGATACAATACTAGGTAGTCAAAGTTGTTTTCAAAAGAACCATACATTTTTGATAATTCCTAAATGAGAATAATACCTCCCCCTAGCCAAATATCACGTAAATTATAAGCAACCTTTGGAATGGCAATTAGGAATAGTAAAAAGCAATTTAAAATCCATTTGTAAATTATCCTATAAGAATGTTTGTTTGAAATTCACTCATCATCATGCCTGGCTGGTGTGGCTCAGTGGATTGAGCCTCGTCCCGTGGACTGAGAGGTCCTGGTTTGATTCCCAGTCAGGGCACATGCCCCGGTTGCGGGCTCGATCCCCAGTGGGGGACATGTGGGAGGCAGCCAATCGATGTTTCTCCCTCACATCAATATTTCTATCTCTCTCTCCCCTCCTCTCTCTAAAAAATCAATAAAAACATTTATTTTTTAAAAAATTCAGTAATCATCAAACAAAATACAATCAGAAAGCCAATCAGTACAAATAAACAACAAACTGTAGACTTAAAAAAATTTTTTTTTCCTTTATTGATTTTAGAGAGAGTGGAAGTGAGAGGGAGAAAGAGAAACATTGATGAGAGAGAACATCGATTGGCCCCCTCCTGCACGTTCCCCACCAGGGATCTGGCCCACAACCTGGGCATGTGCCCTGTCCGGGAATCAAAGGCAACCTCTTGGTGCATGGGTCAACGTTCAACCACTGAACCACACCACCAGGACCTGTAGACTTTAATCAGATAAAAATATTTGGATATTGTAAATAAAAGAAATTGTATCTTATGATGAAGGAAACAAAAATTTCTTGATTTTTAAATTTTTAATGAATTGATTACTGTATTGCATATTTTGCTTAGCTTTAGCTAACTGAAAAGTTAAAGAGTTTTGTATAGTCAGACTTACAGACTGATAAATACAGAACAATTTAATAAAAATTGTGTGTAAGACTAAACATTGAAAGGTGTGCAAAAAAATGGCCATTTCACCCATATTCGCTCCGGTTTACCAGTTGGTGACTGAAAATGTGTATTGGGTTGACCCTGGAAACACTGGCAGAATATTCTTTATGGATACAAAAGTAAAACATAAAACTATTTGAGTATTCCCCAGAAATCAGTTGCAGTGTTTCATAAACTGTTCTGAAGTAGTTGGTGCTCTTAGAACTTACTGTTCAACCTCAATAGGTCACACTGCCTGAATATGTAGTTCACTTTTACCAGAAAACAATTCACATTTTAAGCATAACAAGATGTCCTACTATTCGATAAATTTCACAAGAGTAGATCGGCTTCCATTTCTGACATTTATTTTTACTCAGATTATACAAAATGCTAAAACCTGATGAATTCACCATATAAAACTATCTAATTAAATTAATAGGTTAAATTCATGATTTATTACAAGTGCCATGTAAATACACAAATTGGAGAAAGGACGACTTCTCCTTTAGCTTTCCTCTTATTTTCTTTATTGGTTTTTAAAAAGCAAAAACGAACCCCAAAGAATGGCAACATCTTTCATTTGTATGTGTGTGATTTTCAGTCACATATTAAAATGTGAGGTGATCTGGCTGGGGAAGCAGAGCGCTTCAAAAAATATCTTTTTTTTTTTTTTTTTACAAAAAAACTTGTTTTCAGGAAGGTTTTTTGGAATCAGTGGGAATTTGGAGGATGTGTGCATGTGTAGCTTGGTTCCTGCACTTGTGCAGCAGAGCTTCTGCTCATTCTTAACATACTTCTTCCAGCGTTATGCTCTGGTCCTGAGGCGGTTCAAAGTCTTGGAGGGGGGGCACATGGGTGGTTTTATCCTTCAGTCATATCTTGTTCCATCACGTGCAAACACCTGTCCTGAAATTGAATTATTCTGCAGGGTAATCGAAAAGCCTCCCTGCATTCAGCATCATATGTTTTCTGTTGTTTATTGAGTTATGTTGCACCATACTTCAGATGCGACAGCCATTTAATAATGTTGAAGACTTAGCTCTGCAGGGGCTAAAAGGATCCCAGCAGGCTTGTTAACTTCTACTCTAAAACATTATGAGAAATATTTTTTTCTTCTGTGAAACTTCAGGGCTTTCTTTTAATTTATTTTAAGAGCATAAGATGTACAGCCAGGTATGAGAAGGAACCTTAAAAATGGGGGGGGGATGCATTTCTATTTCTTAATATTTAACCCACCTATTTCACATTACATTTTTTACTTAAAATGGCAAACAATTACTTATTCAAAAAACTAATACTAAGGACGTATTTCTTTGGCTGATATATACCAAATATAAATTATAATCAGAAAATATACTAGTAGTTTCTTGAATTTTTATTTATTTATAATTAAAAATTATATTTGGGCCATGTGGCCACATTTAGATGATAGGTTGTGGGAAGAGCCACTAGTATCAAGTAACTATCACTTGAACAGTGTTATATACACCAGCGGAACTTCTCTGACTTTACTTACACATCTGTAAAATGGGGCTAATAATATCAGTGTACCTTACAACTTTTTAATATTTTATGTAGGTGCTGTTCCTTGCGTACTTATAGAAGCTACACAATTTCTTGTTCCTATTTTAAAGTCATCAATATAGAGTAGAAAACAATTATATTTAGAGATAATTCAGTGGAACAACAGGTTACTTACAGTAGTTAGAAATTAAAGCCCAGGAAAACTATTAATATTTTGTGGCTTGCCTTTTGTGAACATTTATTTGAATCATCCATTTCACCAAAGATCTGGCTTGATTTCACTTGGAAAGAGATAAACTCGATAAACAAGTTTTCCTGTTCTTATAGCTGTCGAATGCCCAGGAAAACTGTTCAGATTACTTAGGGCAATCAGTCAATGTGGTGAGCCATTCAGACAATTTAGTGCTCTTCCCCTTTCTCTACCAAAGGCACACCACCACCATTAATTTGTCTTTTAATAGATCGTGTGTGCACATGCACGTGTGTGTGTGTGTGTGTGTGTGTGTGCGTGTGCATGTGTGTTTCAGTTTACTAACTCAGTACCTTCCTTTGGCTACTGTTTTCTTTATCTGGACAAACACAGGGCATTATTCTAAATGTGAATTAGTGAGTTTAAGAAAATTATTGTAAGGAATAAGTAGTTAAATGCTTATCATGAATTCTAATTGGAAAACATGTTTAACAAATACTGGAATAGTGTAGAGTTACTTTTGTTTTGGAAGATAGGTGTGCGTGTAGGGGAAATAAAGTAGGTAGACATATATTTTAAGATAAAAAGTGGATGAAGTGACTATATAGAGCTTTCTTTTTTCTTTTTAGTAAGAGAGTATTTATGAAATGAAGAAAGTTAGTGAGCAATAATAGAAAAGGCTGGTGGTTTTCTGGGAGAAAATTGTGATAAGCCCTAAAAGACTTGGAATGCTGACCAAGACAGCATTAAAAAACAAAGGAGAAGGGAATATTCAAGCCAAGAAGCAATGTGGTACAGATTTAGAAGGAACGTTGTCAGGATAGGATACAGAAGTTTTGCAGAGAGTGGAAACTATAAAAACAAGGAAGATTTTAATGACTTGATCAGTACATTGGGGAGTCAGAGCTGAGGCTCAAGTTCAGTGGAGTGGCAGCTGAATTAGAGACATGGAAAACACACTGTGTTATAGCTGACATTATTTTTACTTATGCCTTTGAAACATTTAGTAGAATAATTCAAAGGCATAACTGAAGGATAATACATCCAATATGGGTGGAAAATGGGATCCCATTTGGATCTCATCTGCATCTAAATATCTAAATTCACATTTCCAAAGACATTCTTGAGAAAGTGAAGTAAGTGTCGTGCTATGGGGAAGACTGTGCTGAAAGTGCTGTTTCTTGTTCAAGGACTTAAAAACAACCTGGATGATTGATCATATCAAAACAATAGAGAGTAAGTACGAGGAGAAGAGAGAGGGATATATATTTATAGATCAGGAAGAGTCATGGGCATTTCTGTGTATTTCAGCAAATCTGGCAAATTCCAGAGACAATGTATTTTCTCCAAAACTTTACATAGTGAAAAGAGAGTAAATGCATTTTTAAAAGAATAGGTTATATCAATTTAATTGTGTGGAAATGATGATTCTGAGTGATGGTGAATCAGGAGCAGAAAAATAACTGTTGGGGAAAGACTTAACTATGGAAAATAATAACCTTGTTTATAATAAGGTTAAATGAGATCAGTGATGGTTTTAATGGAGTCACAAATAAGGAAAAGAGATAAAATACGAATGAGAAGTGAGAAGATGTGGAATCTTCTAGTAAACAGTAAATACTTTGTGTGCTCTAATTTTCATTCATGAAAAACAAAAGAGAGAACACTGGCCTTTTCCATCCCAAAGGAAATATATATTGGATATTCTGTGGAAGGCTGCTATACAGAGTTAAGTTCATTATGAAGTGGAGTGGTTTTGGATTTTTCTCATATGATTCTTTTCACATAAATGTTATTTATACGGCATGGAGCTGTGTTTTTCAAACTCGAGGCAACAGCACATTAGTGGTCCGTGAAACCAAGGTGTTGGCTTGCCACCAGGATTTTTACAAAGTGGACTAGAATAGAGCGGAACAGAAAATATGAGTGCATCACATACAGTAAGAGTACATATTGTTAAACTTCTGTTTCAGTTATGTATGTATCCATAAATGTATGTGTATGCATGTACTAGGCTGCTATGTCAGATGTATTTCTAACTGTTGGTTGCAGTCAAAAGCGTTTGAAAAACACTAGTTTAGTGACAGCAACAACACTCTCGAACAAGTCTGTAGTGAGGAAAGAAATTATATTTGTAAATGGAACAATGTTAACAAGATAAAGAGTAAAATTTAAATGTGTTTCTATAAATAGTGTGTCTTTACTGTTCCCAGGCAGATCTGTACCTTCTCTGTATATTCGTGAATACCTGGTATACTTCTAAGGATGTGGTAAACCATTGGGCAATTCGAGTTAGCAAGTCTTTAGGTAGGGACTGTTAATTTCTAAGACATGTAGTAAGTGTTACAGATAAAAACATACAAACACATGCACACACATGGACACACACACATGCACACACACACACACACACACACACACACACACACACACCCTAGCTTCAGGAATTCAAATTTCTCTTTCTTCCTGCTTTTTTTTCAATGTCCATGTATATTTTCTAACTCTGTATCTTATTTCATCCAAGATACTTGGTTTCCCACTTATGATCTTAATTCCCAGTCCAAGAAATGTACACACTCTAAATGGTATGACTGAAATTTTAGAAAACTTTGAAAGCATCTCACACCTATTTAAAAATCTTGGGATTCCTGGATTCATCCCTGGCTTAGTTCTTCCCCAGACATAGACAAGAAATAAAAACTGCTACCTATGATCTCAACTTGGCTATGTCATGTGGTTAGATAGTGTAGTATTAAGTTTACTCTTAGTATTCAAGCATTTTTCTAGGAGTAGGAAAAAAAAGAATCCTTGCCTTAAGTATTTGAACCTACTGAAAGTCCACAGTATGACTTGTTATTTCAAACATATTTTAAAGAGTACTGGAAACCCTTGTTTGACCTGAATAAGAGAAAGGGCCATATTGAAAGAAAGAATTAAAGGAATGAGGGAAAAAGGGAGGGAGGGAGGGTGGGTAGCCAGGCAGACCATAGTGTTACAGATTAAAGGGAAATCACAAAGGAGCCTGTTGGCAGAAAGGATTATTATGTTCAAGGTCATCTTCTTGAGTCTACTTTAAATAAGAAATTAGTAGAAATGGTTAATGTCTCAAAATTTTTGGAACGATGCCATGAGTCTGGGTATAGACCCACTAGAACCACTTACCATTGTTTCTTTTTATTTACCACAGTGGAAAAAAAAACACAAAAAACTATTTTTTTCCTTCTAATTTCCTTTTAAGAGTAATTCTTTCAAGTCCGCAATGAAAAACATAGAAAGACCAAGATGGAAAAACTAGGGCTCAAAATTAATGATGGCATTTAGGAAGACAGAGTCTACCCAGCATCCATAAGCAACTTATTGTTCAAAAGTAGTATCATTTTTAAGTGATTATAAGGAGAACTTCCTGAAAAAATACAGAATTGCACATATAGAAAAGACTCCAGGAAAAAAGGGACAAAAAGAATGTTAATAACTATGTCTTATAAATCCTATGCCTGAGAAAAGTTAGGCTTATTAATTCCCTCGGCTGGTTATGTGGCAGTGACTGCAGAGATGGAGGACAGGATCCTCAGGGGAAAAGAAGTGGTTTATGCAAATTCCCTGAGGAGAAGTTTGAATCTAAATACTTGAGGTCTTGCTGATGTCAAGGTAGTGGAGAATGCTTAAGAGTGCATATCCTCTTAATGAGGCAGATTAACCAAAATATGTATCTAAAGAACTAAGTACTGTATAATAACTTGATAAAATTAAATTCTAATAATTGTTGACTGTATACTTTTCACTTTTATTATTTAAAAGAATATTAAGGATAGAGACCAAAAAGTGAGAATGGTTGTGAATTTGAACATGCATTCAGAGGGCAATTGCAGTTATTAAAAAAAATTTAAAAGGAAATACTCCAATAGCTACATATTATTTTCAGAAGTATAGTCATAACCACGTACTTTATTTTGGTGATATCGTCTAATTGACTAAAATGTTTGAAACTGTCTCTAAATTCTTCTAAGTAATTCATGGGTATAAAATGTGCTTTGGTTTCTAGGCTGGGTCTCTCAGTATTTGCATTTTTCTCATAGAAGAGTCTAAACCAAATGAAGTTTAATGGCTGCATCCAAATGTTACAGAACTTAGCTTAAGAGAACATTCCTATTAAACTCATTTGCACTTGTTATATAATATTGAAAAAATTCTGAGACCTATAGTAATCAAAGTGAAGCACTGTAATTTGAATTGCTTTTATACAGGCTAGGTGCAACTATTGTATTTTTACTTGAATGTGAGTTAGAGACTATCCAAATCATAGCTTTCATAGTTTAAAAAAATTACTTCTTACTATTTTTTAATTGACTTTTTAGAGAGAGGAAAGGAGGGAGGGAGGGAGAGAGCGAGAGAAGCATCGATGTGAGAGCGAAATATCCATTGGTTGCCTCCCACACACGCTCTGACCTGGGATGGAACTGGCCACCTTTTGGTATACAGGATAACACTCCACCCAACTGAGCCACATAAGCCAGGGCACTTCTTAATATATTTTAAGCTCCCACCTATTTTTTCACATTTTACATGAAAGTCTCGTTTTCTCTTCGATATAAAACAAGAAAGCTCACTGTCTACTTTAGAATTAACAAATTTTTTCAAAATTGTCCAACAACATGCTCATGAAAAGAATGTTTTTGTTTTGCCATAGCTGATTAACAGTGATCTCACCTTAAGGCATTGTTGTATTCAACAGGAATTAATAGAGTAATTTGAGGGGAGATAGAATTATTTAACTTTTGTATAGGTAGTGTGTGTGTGTCTGTGTGTATTCAGATTTATTTATAATATAGCCATCTATAGTTATATATTAATAAATGATGTAAACATATACAAATAAAACAAACTTTAGATATTTTAATCATTCTTGACAGTATAGTATCAATTTTATTAACTTAAATTTTGCTCTTTAAATCTCAATTTTACTTTTAATTTCCTTTCACACTCCCTGTTATACATAGGTCAAAAATAATTTTTTAAAAAATTTTTCAGAAACACCTTTTTAATTTTTGGATCATTGTAAAATTTTCTCTTTTTGCAGGTATCATTCTATTATAATTTATTTTAATTTGTATAAGTCCAAGGACATTTTAATTATTAAACTCCTATTTATAATACAGTAAATTTACTTATTTGTTGGAACGGTGTGTTTTGAAGTGTTTTTACCCAAATTAATTGAAATATAATCATATTTTGCATTAACCAAGAGACTTGCCTACATAAAGTAGTTACATTTGGTACTAAGGCCCAAAGTGGGTACCTTTCCTTGTCACTTCTTGAGGAGTTGTGAATTGTGATGTTAAGCTGTTAACTTTCCTTCCTGCTAACTCACCCCTCCCCCATACACAAATTCCCTTTGCACAGTTGTTTTCCTAGCTAGCTCTACCATCATACTGACTTGACTAAGTACCTGTGCAACTTAACGTATAAACTCATCTTTCCGTTTGCCGAAGTTTGCAGGGCTTACTTGCCATCACAGTGGTGAGGGTGGTAGTGTTCATGCAGGAGGGAGGAAGAGAAGAGCCTTCCTAGTCCCAAGACAGAAGGAGTAGCAAGAGCACCAGCCCACAGAGAATCGATACTAATGAAAAAGTCATCTCTAGTTTTCTACCATTAATCAGAGAAATCCTGGCCACAAATGTCAATTTGGAAACCAAACAAGTAAAATGCTCCTTATAATCATATTTAAGGGCCCCTAAAATTGGGTCATAAAATTATCCAGTTACTTATTGGTGCTTTCCTCTTTTTAAAGAAGGGTCTAACATTCTAGTTAGTGGTAATATCAATAGGTGTTTTTTAGTTTACATATGGATACTGGCCAAAATAAGATGTGAGTTTACCAAAGTCTTATACAGTTTATATGATGAATGAATTTGAATTATGAGAAAAGTTAATCTGATATATGCATGCACATATAATATGACATATATATATAATAGCAGAAAAGAAGGAGAAAGTAAGTTAGATATACTTAAAAAGGTGGAAACAGTGTATACATTCATCAATCCACCTATTTTTAATTAAGGTATTATTAAAATATAAAGTTGATTTTGATTAATAATAAATTATTGGACTGTGAGATTATTATCTATCATAAATTGTCTCTCATACTTACTGACCTATGCTATATCTGTGCTTGCTAATAATTCTAATATAGTTGCTGGCTATGATTTTTTTAATATGCTATTTACAAATAGTATATGGAAAAATATTTCTGCTAAAACCATTTTGAGGAGTCTCTAACATTTGCTAGCTATCATTTTAGCCCAACTAATTATCCAAATATTTGTATTAATGTGCATGTGTGTGTGTATTCACATTCATAATATTATATATGTATATATACAGTTTTCCATTTATCCAAATAGGTTTTGAAATATTGTCAGTACAAATGTTAACCTATATAACTTGATATTTTATCATTCTTTGAGAATTAAACCATGAAAAAAGTAGTTTTTTTTCACCATCAGGGATTTTTTTTTCTTTTTATTCATCTAAACACATCCCAAAGGTTGAAGCAAATATAATCAAATACCTAAAAGCAAACAATGAGACTATTGTCTTTTGTCATATTTATTCAAATACTTTTTATTGCAAAATTCAGTGGTTCATGAAGGTTTTCAAGTTCTAATGTGAAGAGGCAAATCAAATGCAGTGGGTATTTCCAGTTTCAAGGCCTTGAATGCCCAGGAGTTTAAACCCTGATGGTGGAACCCCTCCCAGTGAGCACGGTATTTAGAAAGAGTTTATAGGAGGTTGTATTGGCTAAAGACAGTTTCAGATTGCTTTGCTTTGATTTGAAAAAAACATCGTTATATATGGGAATCAGAAAATTACTGGATGACTTGTGTTTCTCTCATTAATAATAAATGGGATGAGAAGAAATTATTTTTTGATTCGTGTAAGAATAATGGTATTCCCAAAATACTGACTTCAGCTTGGAAATCACTGCATTAGAGCCATCCCGTTTCACAGCAGACAACTGAAGGCCTAGGCAAATCACTGAGATTTTTGGACTAGAAAGTGTATGAGTAAATACTGGAAAGATATATTTAACTTTGGTTACAGAATTTGCTAATGCCATCATTATTATCTCAATTTATAACTTATGCACTCTGAAGTAAATTTTAGCATTGAGTTGCTCTTTGAAAACACATGTCTAATTCTATTAAAAATGATTCATTTTATTGTGTCCTGAATACTGCTATATTTTATATATTGCATCTCTATATGAATAGCCAATCCCACATATCTTCAAAGGTACAGAGTTATAGATACTCCAAATTCACTTTTTAGGAGGTGAGTTTTTATTAGACTTGATATATTTTTAACAAGAGCCAGAAGATTCGTAGTCCTCATGGCTGTTTAGCAGGCACCAAAAAGAGCATCATGCTTAATCCTTAAAGCAGCGGTTCTCAACCTGTGGGTCGCGACCCCTTTAGGGGTTTCACAGGAGTCGCCTAAGACATAACAGTAGCAAAATTACAGTTATGAAGTAGCAACGAAAATAATTGTATGGTTGGGGTCACCACAACGTGAGACACTGTATTAAAGGGTCGCGGCATTAGGAGGGTTGAGAACCACTGCCTTAAAGTGTCAGCTTTTGGAAATCTTATTTATTTTCTGTTGCTTAATTATTTCTTCATTGCTGATTTGATGAAAATCAAACTGAAATACATTTCTTCCAGGGATATGGATTCTTTTCTTTAAAAAAAAAAAAGTAAATGTAAAATGTAATTGGGCTTGGATTATATCATTCTTCTTATTCAAAGAAATATGCTGGCTTTGAGCGTTATTTCGGAGGGAAACAGAAGGCATTCCTTTCAGCTTGAAGGTCGTTTCGTATCTGGCTCGTATAGGGATGAATTCTCTGTAACACCATGCTTTACAGCAGAACCGGAAGGAGAAAGGGGGGCTGCAGGTTTCTTCCCAGGCCCCCTGGGAGCCAGACTGCTGTTCGTCAGTGTTTGCACCTGCATGAGCAGTGAAGGCTGCCTTGAACAATGCTGATCAACTCAATTCTATTCTTTACCTCCCGCCCCCTTCTCTTCCTGGGGAATCTGGCTTTCCTGTCACTCAGGATAATGATTTCCTGCAAGCATCACTGAGATCCAGAAAGTCACTGTAATCTCATCAAGAGTGTGATTCCCCAGCTGGGACTCTTGAATTTATATAACCCAAAGGTAGCTGGTCAGGGTGCATAATCCCCCACGTTGGTCCTCGGAGCACCAGCACCATTTGAAATGGAAGTCCTCTGACAAAAACAACCTCATTAGCTGACAAAATTAGAGAAGATACAGCCCCACATTAGTACAGTCAGAAACCTGTAATTTAACGCACTGTGCTGCCTGTGAATTTAACCGAATACGTTACAACGTTGTTTCACCCATCTCGAAAAGAATGATCCAGGCCTAACATACGTTTCCAGTGAGCCCAGTGAAATTTGGGCAGGAGGTTGGCTGCATCCTGTGTTTTGTGTGGCCTCTGGGACACTAAGGAGCTCTGTGACTTTTTAACCCTGAATTCAAACTGTTAGAGAACTCTCACTTCAAGTTTCTAGTGAATACCTTGAAAATTTGTTCTAATTATTGTGTCAGGGGTTTTCCTATTTTCTCACATATTTTACGTGATTACTTAACTAATCATTTTTAGGCTTTATGACCTCAGAGATATTAATGGAAGAGAGAAATCATTTTTAAGAGATGCTTCCCTGCTTATCTTCTTCCTTCCCCTGGAGCAGTGGATTGTCCATATCCTCATATATGAAGATATATACAGGTCTCAACATATGCACAGTAATATGTACATATCACAGAGCTATTTTGTGACAGATCATGTTAGTATAGAAAAACCAGTTCTCTGCTTTTCCCATTGCATTATCTAATTTTTGTGCTAACAAGCATTGAGAAGTACTTGTCTCTTTCCCACAACAATGACCTTTGATCTCAGGTAGCATTTTATAAAGCTTGCTTTTTCTAAATATTACAAATAACATTGAGTAATGGAAAGGGTCACAGGCAGAGCAAAGAGCTGGAAAAGAAATTTTAAAATGTATCTAAGACATAAGGAGTTCATCTCATTTAAAAAAATGTACTCCATGTAGTTTTTGTTTATCTTCATAAACATATGTTTATCAAGATACAAAATTATATAAGTATATATTGACAATCTTGTTTCCAGTTGGCATCTGAGAGTAGGTTGGCATCTCTAGGTCATATACTATACATGTCAATGTGAATATATACGGATATATATGCACATGTCTATTTTTCATGTGTGAATCTGTAATTGCATGGATATGTCTTGATCTAACTTGTTAAAAATGACTACATTTATATAAGTATGCATACTTAAATAAAATTTATTCTTAGTTGGCATCAGGCAGCAAGTTAGCATCTGGTATAAACTTCTAAGTTTTTATTTACTGCGTGTGTGTGTAGCATAAATATTAGAATGAATATGTGTTTCCTGTTACTTCATATAGTTCCTTTAATAAGTAAATGCATGTAAGCGCATTTATAATTATTACATTTATCATTCAAAAGTTAATTTTAGAAAGCAGCAAAGGATTTTTTTCTTAACAACCAAGCAAATAATAGGGCTCCAGGTATGCATAGTGAACTGAGGAGAAGAAAACAGATGAAACCATGAGGAGTGAGGAATAAAATATTAGTAAGATAAGTACCACTTTTTATGGGAGCAGTGGACCTTTTTGTTTGTGTTTTTAGGAAATACTTCACACGTTAAATGCTTTTATATATACCTATATACAAATTTGGATCAGATACCATTTGTTTTTTCTTAACACATTCATTTTGAAATGTATTGTGGTGACTATGAGGACAGTTTATAAAAGATTATTTTAAATACAGGTAGTGAAAACAGTTTCACTTTCCAAAATGGTTATTTTATATATTTAAATTTCAATTGACATCTTGATCAATTAATACACTTTTATTTTTAGATGACATTACTACAGTAAGACTTTGTCAATCAAATAAGTCATGTGTGAGAAAGTAAATAAAAGCTAACCTCAATTATCAAAAAGCATTTGAAGTAGAACTTTTTATCTATTCTCTGAAATATGAAATTCAAGTACTATTAACACTGTGTTAACACTCTACAAGGTGTGTGTGTGGGGGTTGTGTGTGTGTACTGTTCTTCTATACCTACTCAATATTTTGGTAACAGTAAACATACAATTAACGTACTTATTTATCCTCAGCAGCCATTTTAGAGTCTACACAGGCTTGTTGGACTAGTCTAACCAGGAAGGCAATTAACGCTCTTTCATTTGCCCTTATGAGAAAATTGACTCTTAGCTTGTTTTTTTATGTACCTTCAATGTGTACTCACGCGATTCTGTTTTACAAAAAAAGTGGCATGATGAATTGCTGTAATGTTAAAATATAGAGGAAAATTCAATAGCTTAATTGCTATTTAACAGAAAACCCCATAGTAACTATACAATTTTGGTTAAATGGTTGCTCAAACTTTTGGTGCTAGCTTATTATTCCTTTGGAATATGGTAGTATTTTTATGGTACAAAAGAATAGTTATGGTCCATTGAGTATCATTGGTTAGTATAAGTTTGTTTCATATACATGACATTAATTTATTGAATATGCAGACTTACTTTAAAATAGTGGTATACTTTATCAGTATTGTTCTGATTAGATTAGATGTGGGAATGTTTAGCATTAGTAGTTAAGTGATAGACATAAATTTTATGTAATATTTATGATAGTCCTGTCATAAAAGAAATTCTCCAGAACAAAAAAATGACTTCACTGAATGCTAAACATCAGTCTTCCAGAGGGTGCAAGTAGACATAGCAGATGCAGACTTTAAGCACGCTTGCTGGCTGGTCTTCCTGCTATTGATGAGTAGCATGAACCGTCCCATTTATTCTGATTGCTATCCATGTTCTAGACCACGTTTCCTCTGTTTTTTTAGACCAATGTGTTTTAACCACTATATTTAGCAAATTAACATTAAATGCAATATTCTAATTTTTGTAATGTTCTAAGATTGAACATTTATTTCTTATTAAATGTTGAAATATGCAAGTCATGTTGTATCGTAGTGACTAAAAATATTGCCGAAGTATAAAGGGGAAAATTCTAATTTTATGTTGGATAGAAAGAAAGTTTAACTTATTTTCTTGCTCTTTTTTTATAGAGAACGCCTGTTCCCAGCGCTGAAGCATTCCGATGGTTCTTTTAAAGCAGTAGTGTATCTTATTTTCAAGGCATTTGGAAGTGAAGGGCAAACTAATGTCTTGTTTTAAGAAACTGCTTAGTCCACCACAGAAGAAAATATCCAGATATTATTTTCATTTTATGTATAGGGATTTCTTCAAAAACAAAAACAAAAAAAGGAAAAGAAAAGAAAAAAAAGACATAGAAAAATAATCTGGGAGCTTGGGGAATTGGCCAGTCTATTTACTTTCAATACACTGATTCTTTGATGTAATTTAGCTATACTAGTGAAGTTGTTGTCTATTTTGAAAGTGACTGTAAAAAATAAGTTTGGGTAAACCCCTGATGTAAAATCATGTATCTTTGCAAAGTACATATCTATACTTCATTTTCAAATATATGTGTTTCAGTACTGTAAATTGTACAGATAGCAGCTTGTATTTTGTGTGTTTAGACACAAGGAGACAATCACGTCTGAGCATCTATGGAGATTAACAGTTTGTACACAACAGTATGGTTCTGCGAGTTAAATCTGGAGCAATAAATTTTAGCTTTAAATATTTTTCACCAGTTGTTTCTAGAAGCAGCAACAGCGGTGGCATGTTTTGCTGTGCATCTTTCCGTAGAGACTTGATGCCAAGTGTTACAAGAAGAAAAGATGATGATGCATCCGGCAATTACCTGCAGTTGTATTGTTATAGGAGGGGAAGATGTGATGAAAGTTTCAATTAATCTTTTGAGCACTATATTAGAGTAGTGGTTATGCACTTGCATTGCTTACAAACAAGCTGTACAGAAGGGTATACCTCCCAAATACTTAGTGTAGTTGACTTGTCTTGGGTTGCACTGTAAGGCGGAGTACTCTGAGTAGTTGGAACATGCAGAATCAGTTGTATAATTTTTTTAAAAAACAGTGTTTTCTAGGATACAGAATAAAGTATCATGTCTTAGGGGGAGAAATCCATGGCTGAGTTTTTTACCAACTCAGCATGGGCTGTATGTATTTTTTGTTTGTTTATTTTTTGCCTTATTATTTTTTGGGGGGGTAGGAAAAATAAACAATTAAATGTATCCAAATATTTTAATTCCATGTATGATATTAAATGGCTAGTTTTGTTTTAAAATGTAAACACATCAAGGTTTCTGCATTGAGGCATGGCTAGGTCTATTTTTAAGTAAGAGAATTAAACACTTATAAAAGTGAGGCTTTTTAATCTTTTGTTATCGTCCTTTCTCATAGCCTCCCATTTGGACCAGTGGCCTTACCTGGGCCCTCATGGAATGTTCCAGTGCTCCCATCCCCATTCTTGTCACTCAATGATACTGTCATTCCTGAGAAGGCAGGGCCCCAGTCTGAGGAATCCTATCCATGCACACAGCCCCCAACACAAGGGAGTAAGGCTTCCTGGCACCTGGGCTACCTTTTCATGTAGAATTTGGTTTTCTGATGGCAGTCAGCTCCTAGGGCTGTCCCAGTAGGACAAATATTATTTGTGATGATATGATACCTAAGAAGTTTCTCTTTTTCTTTTTTGGTCAGAGACTTCTCTGCTTCAGCAATAAAACAGAGTTTAGCAAAAACACACAGAGGATCGAAGTTGCCGTGTTATTGTCATTTTTGGTTCTTTACCCACTAGCCAGTTAGTTTAGCCTACAACATCATTAGCCTTTTTGGAAAATGTTAGCAAAATGTGTCATGCAAGGAAAAATAACTTGAGAAGAGAAAGGATGATGAAGACAACTGCAAAACTTTAGAAAGACTAGCAGATGAATAATTTAAAAAGGCTAGTTATAGTTTTGAATTGGAAGTGATATGACAGAGGAGATTTTTAAAAACGTGGAAAGAGCATATCATAAGGTTAAGGTACTAACAAATGCCCGTGTGGAAAGCAAGTGACTTTAGCTTGCCTAGACTATGGATGCAGGGTCTACAGGTATGGTCCAATTGCCTTTTTGAGGAAAATTCGTTATCTATGCCACCTATCCAAGTTTAGAGGAGAGAATTATTAATCAAAAATTAAAACATGCTGTATTGTCGGTTTTAAGATAGCTTTCTACTTGCTGTGTGTTCCTTGGAGGTTTTCTAGTTAGAATTTCTAGTTCAACTGTGGGAAACGAGAGCGATATGAATTCTTTCTAGTTCCCTTTTTATTTTACTTATTTTTTTAAAAACCAATTTGCTAATTAATGACAAGTAAGTGAAAACTTACTTTCATATTTGAATGGTAAGCTTGCCTTGCTTTTTGGAAAATGATGGTTGTTATTACAGAAGGGAAACAAACTTCGTTCTCTTCAGAATACATTAGGCATACAATGTAAAGGTCTCATAGCGATGTACCAAGAGTCTAAAATACATGCTAGTGTTGCATGTCCTGATGTGCTTTTGTTTGTTCGTTTTCTTAAAGAACTTATGAATCTGTATATTGTAAAATGTGGTGTTTTACATGTCAATTCAATTTTTTAATGAAAGAAAATCTGTTGATTATTAAAATGGAAATGTGTAGCTTTTCTTTAATTCTCTTATATGTTCTTATTCTTGACATTGTTCTTTTACACCACCCACTTTTTTATGTTTTTGCTAAAACCCTATTTATATTACGTAGGGTGCATATAAAGTTCTCACTGAGGATGTTGAAGAAAGATATTACTCTTCTGGCCTCCCTCTAATTCTTTTCTCTAAATCTATGTACTGAGAGCTTGTAAAGCATATCATGATAACCCTAAGGGAGTGTGACCTAAAAGTGTACCATGATTTTAAAATACCAATGAAATGTAACTTTTAAAAATCCTCAATGTATGTTTCACATTCAGCACCAAGAAAATTCAGAATATACAATTAAAATATAAATTGGTGGACTATCAATACACCTTAAAAATTACCTGCCAGGTAAGCCAAATAAAAAACGTTGTTAAGAGAGGTCTACATACACAGGAGTCTTGCTTCATCTGGGTATAGATGAGGAGATGCCATACTCTGTCAGCACTTGGAGAGAGCATGGAAAATCCCCGGGGTGTTGGTGCACAGTGCACTGATTTCCTTGTCAGCTGTCACTCAGCACCCTAACATCTCAAGAATGTCGTAATACAAACCTCTTGCCAGGCCTTCAGACTGCTGTGGCTTTCTGATGGGTTCTACCTGTCCCCGTTCAAGTGGAGTCATATATACAAAGTAGAAATGTATAAATGCCTGGGAGAACAAAACATTGTCTTCCTCCATTGTAAGAGTATATAAAAACATCTCCTGGTTGCTTAATTCCAAATACACAACTCCCTTCTTCTAAACACATTTATAGGGAGCAAGAAATGGGCTTCCCATGAATATTAAGCAATCACTAAAAGAAAAGAATATTCCCTTCCTTTTATTCAGAACCCCTGGCATGTAAATTGTACAATTAATCCTAAAGCATAGAAAGTCTTTAAGCTGATAGTATCTGTAATCAAATAATGAAAAAAGGAAAGCGGTTAAATGAACACACCATTCAGGGTCAAATATGTTCAGCGAAAAGCCGTAGTGGGTCTTTGATCACAGGGATATCAAACAGTTGGTTCTCATGTAACAGCTAAATGTTTCAGATTTTGTTTTTATTAAATTTGGCAGTTTCACACTGAGATCTGTATTCCTAGTGAACAGAAGGCAGCTACTGTGTTAGGAGGGATTCCATTTTCACAACTGCAAGGAAGTCAGAGAAGTTTCAGGAATGGGCCACCAAATGTACTCGTTTCACAGTGCTCTCCTATTCTGAACTGTGCAGTTATCTATTACATTTTCTAATAGATATTTGTGTAAGGTGTATGTATGCTTGTGCAATTATTAAAAAAAACAGTTTTGGAAAACAGTGTATTTATTAAAGAAAATTACTTATGGGGCATGTACAAAACTGTAAAAAAAAAAAAAAAAAAAAAAAAAAAACCTTAAAAAAACACATTCAATTTGCCCAGTAAAGTTGTTTTTGTGAAATTTATGTGTTGTTGAATAAAGGACTTTAGTATTCAAAATATCTCTATTTTTCCATGAACAAACTTTTATTTGTGGGATTTTAAGTAATGAGTATATGATTCTGAAAATCTGATTTTGTTTATGATGAAAAGTTTATAATTCTACACTTGCCCTTATGTTAGCAAAATGAATACTATATATAAATCTTTCATAAAATATGCCAGTTTGTTCATTTTGTTTTTCCTCATATATTTTGTCTTTCTCATATATTTAAAGAAGGGGAACAAAAGAAGAACATGATGGTTTTCACATTTCCAAAGGATATAGTTTTGTAGAAAGCTTTACAGGGTCACCTAGAGGAAGAAATAAATATATCTAAACATTTTTTTCCTTCCTCTCCATCATAAATGTTCCAAGAGAAAGCAACCCATGAATTTCTTGTGAATACAAAATCCTGGTGAAAGTACTTGGAAGCAGAAATGTGCAACACTGGAATTCTTCAGCCACGCCCAGCAATTCTCTGAGATTAAATATCTATTGTTCCTTTTTTATTATGGAATACTGTGGTCCAGTCATGCTGCTTATTATTTGGTGGTGAATGTGCTTAACCCTTATTTCACTGCTTCTCAGAACAAAGATCTAAATTTTTTATGTCTCGTTAACTACAAAATATGTAGGACTCAGTTTTATAGCTTGGAAATCTTTAATATTATTGCAAATGTGAAACTTCACACAACTGAAAGAGTTCATGTCCACAGAAAATAATACCATATTAGAAGATTTTTGTAATTTTGTGAATTTCAAGATGTTCTGTTGGTATAATATCACAAATATAAAATATCTTGGCAATGGCCACAGACTTGGATAACCTAGGGGTGATAAAGAAGAATTGGGTAACTTGAATTATGAAAGTCTCTGGATACGCAGCAATTTTTCAGGTGAGTCACCGTGCTTCTTTATTATATTTTGGTGTAAACAACGATATGACAAAAATATAAAACTGGATTTTCATACATAATCCTTTCTTACCTGAAAATTTCAAGGATACAAATATTTGGAGGGACATATGTAATGATAAGAATACAGTTCTTCAAAGTGTAAATTAACCAAAAAGGAGGGGGCAGCAGTTCTATAACTTATTTAGACATTGAGCCAGATAATAATTTTGTACGGTTTCTGCAAAATCATATATTTCTTCAAGTGTGTTTATGGGTAAAAGTTGTTTTTGTTTGCATTGTTTCATGCAGAAGCTATTCTCCATTTAATTCCCACTCCTGTCTTTGTCTTTTTTTAACTGAGAGAAAATGTAGATTTCAGGTCAACACAATGCACACAAATTTAAGATTTTAATTGCAAACACTAAATAAGTAGCATAGTTATATGGGAAATTTTTTTCTTACTTGGAAATTTTGTTTCTAATCTTTCATTCTAATATCTTGGCTTAAGATCTTTGTGTCCTTTGCAACTCAGATATTTTGGCCAATTTAAAAATCAATATTTCTTCTTTTCAATGTATTTATATAAAATGAAATGTCAACCAAATTATTTTTTAAGTCTAAGTCTGTGCTTTGTTTACAACATGTTACTTATGACAAAAATCATTCTGGTTAACAGGTGGCGTAATTTCACAAATTGGAAGCAGTGTACAGATCTCTTTTCAAGAACAGTACTTTTAAAAGCTACTTCTATCATGTACAAACTACAAGCAAAGCATTTTTAATATAAGACTGAATTACATAACTTCTTTAATAGTAAGATGCTAGGAGAGACTCTGGCTGCTTGGTTTGAATTATGATGTGCTTATGATTTTTCTGAAAAGTGATTTTTCTATTTAAAATTATATGACTTCAGGAAAACTGCGAGTTGGAAGGGATGTTGGAAGGGATGTCGGAAAAGAACATTTAAATGGTACTATTTAACCTTTGAACCATCATAAAACATATGTAGCTGAAAACTCGTATTCATTTTATTGTTCAAGAACGTTTCTTACCATTTCATAAATTGCCTTATAATTTTACTTATAACTTTTATTTATTTATAAATATTTATAACATTTATGAATATTGAATTAATATGTGTGGGGGTGGAGATGGATCGATCTGTGTCTGTGCACATGTGTGTGCTCTTTTTAGTCAGCTGAGTTGAAGTCATGCCCCACAATGCAAGAGAACAGTGTGTATTTAAACATCTTTCCTGGAAAAGATTACGTCATCGTTGTACAGTTGCAGCTGAATTTGATGAATCGGCATTTATAATACCTAACTTATTCTCTGAGAGTCAGAATTTGGGAAAGCTACATGGAATCTTTTGGGCTTTTTAGGAGCTCTTTAATGAGTTAACACTGTGTCCTACTTTCAGTCATTTAAGCAAATGTGTTGAAAACTATGTGTACAATTTGCTCCCCAAATACATTATCTTCATATAATTTGAACATTTTAGGCATATTTGTATACTACTGAGCTGTCTATTTATATGTATGTATATTAGAACTTCAATGCCCGGCTGGTGTGGCTCAGTGGTTGAGCGTCGACCCATGCACCAAGAGGTCACCGGTTCGATTCCCTGTCAGGGCAGGTGCCAATCCCCAGTGGGGGGCATGCAGGAGGCAGCCAGTCAATGTTCTCTCTCCTTGATGTTTCTGTCTCTCACTTCCTCTCTCTCTCTCTAACATCAATAAAGAAAAAAAAAAAAGCTTCAAGTGCACATACAACCACTAATAGATGACAAACTGTAGCTTCTATACTTTGACCATAATGGAAAAGGCCTTTATTCCCCAAACCCCCAATTCCATAATGTCTACAGGGCAGCAGTGAAACATTGTGAATATTTTTGTGTGTTGGAAAACCAGAAATTGATTTAATTTCTTATTTATTCAACTAGTATTATTGTGTCTCTTCAATGTATCAGCCACTGGGGATATCTAGTTGAATAAAACATCATTCCTGACACCTTTATCATCATGATAGAATTCAATTAAATGGTTGAAATAAATACACAAATAAAAACAATGGAGGAGTGGCAAGAGATGTAATTTCTTTTTCTCTCAGTGTTCTAGCCACTTAGACTTTCTTCTAGACCTTACATTTGCAAAATGAGTTTTTCCTCCCACCTCAGGAAATTTTGTTTATGTTGTTTTTAATACCTAGAATTTTCTCTCTTCTCCTCATCCTTCAGAACTTAGCTAAAGCTTCACTTAAAATTTTTTTTTCTTCATTAATTTTTAGAGAAAGAGGAAGTGAGAGGGAGAGAGACATAGAAACATTGATGAGAGAGAACATCAATTGGCTGCCTCCTGCATGCTCCCAACTGGGGATTGGGCCCTGAGTGAGAATCGAACCGGCGACCTCTTGGTGCATGGGTCCACGCTCAACCACTGAGCACAGCGGCCAGACAAGCTTCACTTTTTAAAATAAAATTCTCCCTATCTTTTATGACTATGTCAAATTCACCTATCATAGGCTCTCATAGTAACTTGTACCTCTTCATAGCAATTATCAATGAATTAATTCAATGCATATTATACATTTTTCATGTGCTCTCCACTAATCTAGGCAACTAGAATATATTCATGTGCAAGTAAGACAAAAATCCCTGCCCCCACAGAGTTTGTGTTCTAGTGGAAAGAGTTCATAAATAAAGTAAATAAATACAAATGTCACATACTACAGATATACTTAAGGAGGGAAAAGGAGATTAGGGATGCCAGTGTGGTGAGAGGATAATGAAGAGAGTTGGAATTTTAAATGGGTGGTTAGGTAAAGCCTAACTGAGAAGGTGACATTTGAAGTAAGACCCGAAGGAGGCAAGGAGGTAAGTAAGCCATGTGGATATCTTAGAAACAGCCTCCTCGCCCAAGGGAATAGCAAGTACAGAGACCCTGTGACAAGAATTAGCCTGGAATTTTCAAGAACCAGCATGAAGCCCATTACGTCTGCAGTGAACGGGTAAGAGAGAGAATAGTAGGAACTATGGTTAGAGACGTAAGAGAGACAAGATTGTGTAGTGTCATACTAAGGACTTTGACTTTTACAGAGAGTGAGAAAGAAAGTCTCTGCAGGGTTTGAGTAGAGGGAAACATGAACCAATTTATATAACAAAAAGACTGCTTTGGCTACTATGTTGAGAACAGAGTACAGAAGGTCAGGAATGGAGGAAGGGAGACCAGCTTGGGGAGGCCATTGCCGTGATCCAGGTGAAGGAAATGGTGGAACCAGAGTGGTAGCAGCGGAGGTTGTAAGAAGAGGTTGACTTCAGCATATAGTTTGAAACAAAGAAATAGGATCTGTAGACAGGCAGGAGTCTCCAGGCTTTTTTTCATGTGAATAACTGGAAAAAGTTATAAGTAAAGTTGCCACTTAATGAGATGAGGAAGACTGAATTTTGGTGTTGAACGTATTAAGTTTAACCTGCTTCTCAGACCTGCAAGTAAAGGTTGTCAAGCATACAATCGGATATGTGGGCTTGGAGTGCAAGGTAGGTTTATAAGCTAGGGATATAGATGATATTTAAAAATAATGAGCCTGAATGAGATTATCAAAAGAGTGAGTGTGGATAGATGATGGAAAGGAAGGTCAAAGACTGAGATTTGGGAGTCACCTATAACAGTTGTACTTCCACCTTCATTCTGATCGTCATTTGATTAGTGTCCATGTCCCACACTGACCACAGTAGAGAAGAAATGAAAACCCAGGAAAAATTCTGCGGGTAAATTCTTCCATTTCCCTTTTTTCCCAGTGACCTATATTCTTTTAGTCTTTAGTTACCCCAATCCTTCCCCTTCATCCACAGGTGACTATTCATCACTCTCAATTTATCCCATCTCCACTGCAAGCAAAAGCTTACACTTATCATTTATGCTTATCTAAATATATACTAATGCGATAATTACATATGACAATCTTTTCGGATAACACACATATAAATACATCAAGTTCAAAATTTAATTCTGACCAGAATTATTGCATTAAAAAATTAAGTATAATTCCACTGTGTTTAGTACAGCATAATTTATCCTTTTGTTCATATATATTTTGTTGGCAATTCTATTAGAGAAGATGAAACCATTATCTCTTATTTAACATCTCCAGGGACTAAAATATTTGAGCAGAAAGCAAATAGATGTTAAAACTACAAATTGAGATTCAATCTGGTTGACTCAGTCACAGAAAAGAATGATAAGATTTCAGATTTCCCCACACTTTCCCTCACAAGGGAAAATGTTGGCTCATGACTATAAAGATATTAGAGTGCAAATGTCTTAATACTTATTTTTTCTGTTCCTTTATCCTTTATTCTTTACAGAGTGGTCATGCACATTTTCATTAAAAGCCTAAATGGATTACAAAGTGCATGGTTAGGAGAGAAGTGTTTCTTTATGTTTCGTATGGAAGAGAAAGAATTTTTTTTTTTTTTATCCTCACCTGAGGACATTTTTTCAGTTTTTGTTCAGATAGAGTGGGAGGGAGAGAGAGGAAGAGAGAGAGAGAGAGAAACATCGACGTGAAAGGGACACATCGAGTGGCTGCCACCTGCACGACCAACCAGGGCCGGGGACAAACTGCAACCGAGGTACATGCCCTTAGCGGGAACCGAACCCTGGTCTCTCTGTACCGCAGGCTGACGCTCTAACCGCTGAGCCAAACCGGCCAGGGCAAGAGAAAGAATTTTGTACCAGAATTTCCTTAGACCAAAGTTTCAGTTTCCAACCTACCATTTGACATAAATCTCTACATACCGTAAGTTCACCATTGAAGCCTCACCACCAGAGTGCTGAGGACTGGATGAAGCATAGCTTTAAATCTGAGAGAACTGAATGCTAATTATTCCAGTCCATTAAAATCCCAAGGACGTTCAATATATTCAGAACAACAAAATAACAAACAAACAAAAAACATGCAGTGAGCACAACAAAATTGTACTGCTTGATTTCAGAGTTTGGTAGAAAATAGTGAGAACCTTAGGAGATGTCAAGGATAAAAGAAATTGGATTGCAAAGAATTTAGCAATAAAATGACAATCTGCACTTTCTTTGGGGGCTTGGGAAACATTGTCACCATGAATGGCTATAGAACTTCTGAGGTTTATCAACAAATTCCACCACTAACAGAAAAACATCACAGAAGTATCCACAGTACTATACCTGTTGCATCACGTAAGAGTTAATTTACACGCTGCATTATGAAATGTATTTCCATACCATAACAAAACTGTGAACCTGAGAAGATGGAGTACTTTTCCAATTTATAAAGTCTGTCAGAGACCGAGTTCTACACGGCTAATTTAAAGGAAGCTGGCACACAACTTAAAGATGTAATTTGAGTCATGGCTGATGATATACTTTTACTTGTTTAGCCTCTTATGCGGCTTGTTTGCATTACTTGAACAGATTTGCTGTTCCTATTCTAACTGCATTGTGTATGTCATGAGGAATGCTGATTAATTCTTGTCGGTAATTATCACACACGCTGCCAATGTTGTACATTTGGATCCTCCATTACACAATCTATGTATGCATCCCTTATGTTATTAGTGGAAGCCACATGTAATAGGTAAATAAACCTGTTCTTGGTTTAGATTAAAAATGACTGTTGATCCTTTTCTGTCTTGAAAAGATAGAAACCGTATGAGATGGAAGAATCTGATAAAGGTTTTATATGTTTCGAATAGCTTTAATTAGAATTCTTTAATTTTCCCTACAGCTGCCACCAGTAGTAAACTCTAAAATATCAATTATAATTGGAAGATAAATTTGCATTTTATTCCTGACATAAAGTTAATATGTCTTACTTTGTGAACTTTAAGGCAGTGAAGCTATTCAATGTCATTGGAGTGTCCCTGAATAACTCTTTTTGATCGTTTTTCTACTTGTAGGTAACTGTCTCATCTGCTTACTTTTAAAAAGAGAACTACTAAACAAATTTCTTCTAGGTGAGTCTACTAATTTAGTAGACAATTTACTGGTTTACTCAGGAGTGAGTAAATAGGCTTTGAAATGATAGGTTATAATTTGAAAAAGGCATTTCACTAGATGTCCTAAAACATTTAATAGGAAGTATGCCACTCCTTACTTTAAGCTCATAGTCAGATTACAGTTTATAGCAGAGTTGCATAGGGGAAGGATGAAAAAACAAATAACAGAAAATATTTAAAAACTAATGTATCCATATTGTTATTCACATGTATCCATAACCTTATTCCCAACTTTCTCAATCTTTTCTTGAGTTGCTAAGTTAGAACCACCAAATCTGATGATTAGATTTAATATAATTAGCCTTCCTGTTTTCTAGAAGACTCAAGTCCTGATTTCTATGAAAATGGCGTTGTTCAGAACATTTTATTTCATAGTTAGTCATTTCGTTCTTTAAAAAGGTAGAAAATGTAACTACTCACAGTGGCTTGAACAATGAAAGAGAAATTTATCTCAGATAATTGAAAAGTCCTGAGGAAAAACTAAAGCAAGTCTCACACTGTTTTATCTTCTTCTATCTCCACAGCACTCTCAGTGGGCTTTGTTCTGAGGCCTTATTTATTTATGTAGCAGGCTCTGGCACCTCTAAAAATTTATTTTTCATTGCTAGAAATTATATAGGGGAAATTGTTCTTTTCTGATGAGTCCAGCAAAAATTCCAGAATTAATTTTTGATGGATTCAATTGGCCTCAACTAGGTTATATACCCAACACTTAGTCACTATAAAGAGGGAATTTGGGGTTAATCTTAAGATCTGGGTGGAGGCAAGTCTCTCCCAACCACATTTACTGAGAGTGAAAGAAAAGCAGTTCTTCAGGGAAAATCAGGGCATAGCTATCAGAAACAAAAAAGGATATTGATATTGGGCACAAATAAAATGAATGAGAGGAAGGCAACGAAGTGAGGAAGGACTGAAGAAGGGAAAAGAGAAGAAAGTAAAAGGAGGGAAAAGGGAAGGAGAAGGAAGGAATGGGAAATGAAAAATATCATCCAAAGAACCAACAGTTGATTTTAATCTGAATTGAGAACTGATTTATTTACCTATTATATGTGACTTCCACTCACAACACAAGGAAGGCATACATAGAGCATGTAATGGAGGATCCAAATGTACATAATAAAATATTATGTTTCCTTGAGGGTTAATGTGCAAGGAAGCAGCAGGAGAGAGGAAGCAGAGAAACTGAGTTCTTCACTGGAATTCTAATAGAATAATTAATTCCTGTATAATCATGTGATAACTCTGTTTAACTTGAAAGATCCATTTTTATTAATTAGTCGTGTGTATGCATAAACACACACACACAATGTGCAGGCTCACACAATGCCATATGTTTCTGATTGAGCCTACATGAGCACAACACTACTTCTGGGATGGAGAAGACAATTTACAATGAATTTGACAGACTTTCCCGCAAAATTCTATTCCTTATTGTTACCCCACTGCTTAATAGAAATGTGTACAAATGTCGATGGCATAGAAGATTAGCTACAGATTTGTATATGAGAAGATTTGTTTCAGAGAACTAAGACAGGATCACAAAACCTCAAAATACAAACTGGTTTTTAGCCACCAGCTTGAACATGCATTTCACACAGATTTCTTCACTGTAATTGCTGCCTCATCATTGGACCTACATTTGTTGGATTGAGCCCAAGGAGTATGGTTGAAGCCAAAGTTCTACTAGTTTCAGCACACTAAATGTTTTTCATCTTGGACCCAATTACTTTATGCTCATCAGAAAATTCTTATTTGTTATCTCTAGGAACAAAAACGTCACATTTCCCATTTTATGCTATTATTTTATCAAATAATAAAACTGTATGTGCCTGGCCTGTGTGGCTCAGTGGTTGAGCATAGACCCATGCACCAAGAGGTCACCAATTCGATTCCAGGTCAGGGCACATGCCCAGGTTGTGGGCCCGATCCCCAGTGGAGGGCATGCAGGAGGTGGCCAATCGATGTTCTCTCTCATTGATGTTTCTATCTCTCTCTTCCTCTCCCTTCCTCTCTCTCTAAATTCAATAAAGAAAAAAAAATTTAACTGTATGTAATAAAATATATGAATGATTCTGACAACATTGCTATGAAAACAGATGGCATAGTTGAAGAAGTTGAACCATGGGTGGTAGTCATAGCTTAATATATTCGTTCTTTGTTGAAAAGGGAAATCCAAAGCCTTTTCTGGTTCCACTTTGGAATACAAAGATCTGGAAAGCAAATCACTCCCAACTTCACCAGGAGGAGAAGAGGATCCCATGCCAGAGGAAAAAGTGGTGTCAAAACCACAATAAGCTGGAGTAGAACAGGGCAAGCAAATGCAATGAAGGTTCGTTACCCATCGTCACCGGCACGTGGATCTCTTGGCTAGAGAAGGAAAAAGTACAAAGTGGGGCCTGTGATATTGCTAGAGAAACAAGGCAGCTTCCCACGTGTTTGACATCATATTCAATTTTTCTTTGCCAACATGAGCAAGCTCTTCATCTCCCCTCAGTCCCTGTGGTTCAAGTGGACTGATTTCACACCCCTAGCTTTGAGCACATGAGCCCTTTTTGAGTAATACACGTATGGACTGGTGATTCAGAGCTAGGTAGAAGGTCCATGCCAAACTAAACCAAGATATTTTTTTTTCTTTCTCTTATGGAAACTACTGCAGACAGAGAAACATTTCTGCCAAGGTGGCCAAAATGTAATGTAGTATGGTTATGTTGCTCATTCCTAAGAGTGGGAATGTGCCTGAAAATGAACCTAAACAGAATCAAGCATAGATGTGAGACAAGGGAGAGACATCTAACAAAATATCTTAAATAGCTAGATTCAGTTATGCCTATTCCTGGGCTTTTTAGTTATACAGGTCAATCAACTGATATTATTCATTAACATGGAAACATGGAAGATTGAACATGTAAAATATTCTTCAAGTAATTATATGTTTGTTTTATGAACATTCAGCTTATATTTGGTTCTTGTACATATATAAATGATTTTTTCTTTTTGCTCTCCAATTTGAAATAGAAGAATAGAACTGTAAAATTTTAGGTAATTTGACCTTTTATATTTATACAAACATGTAGAGGGATTAAAATATGTATGTATAAAAAAAAACACCTAAAATAGGTAACGCTAAGAAAAATAATTTGTAAATTCTGAATTAGGATTCTCTTTATATTTGAATAGTAAGAGACTTTATTTTTGTTTTCAAAAGAACTTTATTACAGATATCAACATGAAAAGTTGTATTCAGGGAGGCAGTGAAACTTAAGAAGTGTAACATTTAAATATGTTTTCTAGAAATGTAATGATGCTTAATTTATGGCAATGAATGCTTCCAATCTAATTGAAACATCTTATTTAAAATACATAGTTAGCCTTAATAATGAGTCTATATCCATACTTATGAATTTTCAAATTATTTTTCATTCCTGAGTCATTAAAAGGACACATACAATCATAGACTTTTTAAAAAAAGAAGTGACATCCACACTAAAGGCAAGACATTTATGTTTACAACACTGGTAACATTGATATGTTCACATACATAGAAGCCAAACTGATTAGTTGGACAGAAATATTTCTTACATCATTGGATATTGGAAAGTTCAAATATAGCAACTGTTACTTTTATTGTTTTGTAATATTTAGCCTAAATCTTCAATCGCTTACTTGCTTGTTTGTCTCTTATTTAGGATGAGTAAGTCAGCTAAGAGGATTCACTGTTCTATTCACTCCTACAAAGGTAATTCCTTAGATTATGTCACAAATAGCTCACAAACTTAGGTCATGACATAAAATGTGATATTCCTCAAAAGCTTCCACTGATAAAAGTATACAACTAAAGTAGACTCCAAACAAACATACATTTTCATAAAGACTCATCTATATTAGATGTTATCAGTTTCAGCAGAACATTAATTTCAGTTCATGTTGCTTTTTAAAGGAATGATTAATATTCCTTTCTCTTTTTTTAATGATGAAATTGGATATTTAGATGAGGAGAATTTTTTTTTTTAATCTTCATTGGAGGATATTTTTCTATTTATCTTTAAAGAGTGGGAGGGAGAGAGAGAGGAAAAGAGAGGGAGAAACATTGATGTGAGAGAGACACATGGACTGGTTGCCTCCCACATGACCTCGACCAGGGCTGAGGGCGAGCTGCAACCGAGGTACCTCGTGCCCTTGGTCAGAATCAAACCCAGGACTCTTTGGTCTGTGGACCCATGCTCTAACTGCTGAGCCAGACCGGCGAGGGCTGATTAATATTCTTATAAATTATTTTATATTTTGTAAGCAAGAAAATATTTCAAGAAATCAAAAGTACCAGGGGAAAAATACCCTAAACAACACAACCTTTAACAACTTTGAAAGAAGTGAACTCGGTTGCGGTCCCCCTTCTATCCCACCTCAGCCCTGTAGATGCTCTTTCACCCAGTGAAAAATCATTCTTTCTTAACTGTTACCTAGTGATTTTTAATCGGATATCAACATGTGCATTGATTCATTTGAAAATGAAATACACTCGTTTGTGAATTTATTCATCTTTTGTATATATAATCAAGCAACACTTTCTTAACTTAAATAGACCCTTGTCCCATCTTGTATTTCACCAGAACACTGCTAAACGTAAATGACAGAGCCTCCTAATTGGACGTTCGGGTTTCTAGGACTGCTCCAAGGCAAAATAAAAAAGAGACTTACTGATTTCTTATTATTTGGCATTGGCTTAGTCAAACATTGGAATATAGGTATCTCACCCATCAACACAAAGGATATATGCATTATTGCCTCAAGTTTAAAAAATAATACTTTTCAAATGTTTGATTCTCAGTCCTTTCTTCTTTTCCTATCCTGACACCCAAATTATTATCCTCACAACAACCTTTGTTCACGCTGCATGTTTACTATAAATCTCCATTTGTTTTCTCACTATAGCACCTCAGTGAGGAGTGAAAACATGATTTCTCATCCTGGCTTTTAAGGTACATGATTAGACCCAGACCTTAGTTTTCAGCCCCATTTCCTATTTTTGCTCCTATAAACCCCATGGCTATGTTTACTTTTTGTGTTAGTATAGGTCCACCTAGAAGCAGACAATAAGACAGGGTTAGAGGTATCAGAAATGTATTATGGAAAGGACTAGAAGAAGGCGGGAAGAACCTTCGAAACACAATAGATGTGTGACATTTGTGTAAAGGGAGTGCAGGATTGCCGATCTGTAGGAAGAGTGGTGAATTGTAGCAGAGTTCCAAAAAGGATCTGCTTAGGCTGATCCATGCAAGCAGCTAATTTGCCCATTCCCTAAGGGCCTTTATCCGGGTGCACAATCTGGAGAAAGTTAAGTCTCAGGAAAGTGCTGCTTCCCTCCACGTCAGTGAATTATTTCTTATCCAGTCTTACATTCAGGCCTTCTTGATTAAGCACTTTCTAAATGTGATCCCAGGGCTACTTTCCTGGTTCTTGCTGGTACGTGCTAGCTAAATCTTACTAGTGCATTCCAATATAGTCTTTTTCCTTCCTTATCAACACCCAGCTGTGTAATTAGGGTATTTGACTTTAGTCATGGTCCTGGAAGCCAGAAAAGGAGGTGTGGATAGGTCCTTGGGGAGACACCTGATGCTTTGCAGAATTGGTCTCCGACACATATTCTAACATGGTGGGGAGCCTACAAACTACCTCTGTGAGTTCTGAGGGGCCAATGGAAAGCCAACGTCCTCAGGGGTATCCATGTGTCCCTATCCCATATTTTAAGATCCCAGTTTTTCCCAACCAGGGCCCTGAGTTTAGCGTAACAGATCTTCCTTTTCTGGGTATTCTAAGGTCTCTGGACCTCTATTATTCTATCATATCTGCTACTTAGCTGTTCTGCTTCTCCTTCTAGGAGACAGAGGCTTATTGTAGGCTACAAGAATCTTTCTGGCTGTCACATTTATTAACTAACCACTTGTTAATGGCCCTTCATGTCTCATCCTCACTAAGGTGGCAATATCAATACAATTTAGCAGTAAACAGTCAACTGCACCTTCTTTCAAATGCCTGAACTATTATACCTGAAAGGCAAATCATCACCCCCTTGTGCCAGGGAATTCTGTGACCCACCTTCCACTCAGAATGGGTGGTAGGTTAGCTCTAGCCAACCAAGTCCCTAGCTTACCACTTGCTTTCTCAAACTACTGTCAGTACCACTTGCATTGGTTGGGGTCACTAGAGACACAAGTTCCAAAAAAGGGTTAGACATGCAAGAGATAGAATGGGTCAAGAAGCAGCAGAACGGGAGGGAAAGCTTCAGACCATGGTATAGATTTGACAGCTGTGGTAGGAGACAGGTGAGGAAGGGAATTAGGAAGGAAGAGTCTCAAACTGCAGCACAGTCCTGACGAGGATTTGATTAGGCCAATGGGAGTCCTTGAGCCAAAATCCACATTGGGGTGTCCCACATGGAAGCAACTGGTAGGAGGTGTAGCGTTAGAATGAATGAGAGATAGACCTAGAGGGATAATAGTTGGGTTCATCAGTCAATTCTGTTCCCGAGAGCAGGAAATGTAAGCAGTGCATTTTCATAGACACCACAGTTGCCATTTCCTGAACAAATGGATGACAAAGTCATTGAGAACTTGCATTTGGGAGTTCAAATATTGCTGGGCCACCTACGAACTATGTTACCTTGGACAAGTTAATGTATATGATTTTCCACTTTTGTATATTTCCATTTATAATAATGGTTTTATTCACAGAGCCATTGGAAGGATTAAAAGGGATCATTCACTTAAAACCTGTCATTATTTTTATAATGTCCACAGTGGAGTCATTCAAAAAATGCAGCTTTCTTATTTTTTCTATAACTGAACTTGGTTTCATGTTGATCCGTACTCCTAGCTGGTGTTAGAAACTAAAGCTTAGGTAATTTTGTGTCTTCCTTAGATAGCACAATAATTAGAATCAGACTATCAGGATACAAATATTAACTCTGCCATTTCCAACTGAATGACCTAGGAGAACATACTTAACCTCTCTGTAACGTGTTATCTATGAAATGGTGATACTATAATGGTAAATCCCTCATAGTCTGGTTATGACTCAAAATTTGGTAAGAACAATGTCTGGTCCTATTAAGTGCTTGATTGAGGCTGTCTCTTATTGTTCTTATCCTTGGGTTTGAATACGTCCCATCCTGTTTTTGGTATCTTAACTCCAAGGGTTTAATTATACCTTCCAAAGTTAAGGTAGGGCAGAGTACAGGGCCCTCTTTTGGAACATAACAGCATCTAAGCCCTAGCTTCCTCCTGGGTTATCTCTTATTTTCCTCAGTCTGTGGAATCTTTGTTTAGTCTGAGTGGGAAGGTCTGGTCCTTTATTCCTTGTTTATGGCATAAACTTTATTCCTTGAATGGTTCAGGGCTTAGTTTGTTTCACTGCAAATGTCTTGCCTTTTGAGATTTAAAAGCTTTAGTTTTTGAACATCAAAAGGTGTGTGTGTGTGTGTGTGTGTGTGTGTGTGTGTGTTGTGATATCCTACCTCTCCCCTAATGTGAGAAGAGGCATCAGGAAGGGGGCAAAGCATAAAAGGAAATACATTATCAGGGGCAAATCTTAGTTAATATCTCAAAATATTTTTCCTCTACAATGTTTCTGTTTAGGCTCCTCTCTGTTCCTGAAATTCCTTTTTGCTACCAGTTACACTGCTATATATTCAAGTTGAAATTTGGATGCCTCCTTTGCTTGGAAGCACACTTTAATTACTCTAGTTGAAAGTGCTTTCTTCTTCTAACTTTATTAGTGTAGACATTACCACATTCATTTTAAATGCTCTGGTACATACACTATAGTTCCCATTAGACTACCTGCTCCTTGTGAGCTGGGAATAAACCTTATTCATTTTTGATACCTAGATTCTTTTAGTACCTAGGGTGGGGCTGACACATAGAAGTACTTAAAAATATTTGAAGATAAAATTGAACAAATTACAGGAAGTCAGTTATAGCAAAGGATGACAGATCTGTCTGAATCTCTACCTATGGTTTCTTGGTCTTCTAAACAGGTCTTATCTGCTGCTATGAATCATTGATATTGATATAACTAGATACAACAGACTAATTTTTATTTCAGTTAAAAAATTATTAAGTACACTATGTACCAGCTCTTTTATCAGACTTGGGAGATGCAAAATGGAACAAGGCTTGCCATCAAAGATAGAGGTTCTTAAAACATGCAATTTAAATGACACCGATACCTAGCAGAGAGCCTGACACAAGGCAGTCACAGATAACTTAGTTGGAGAAGGAATGAATCAACAACGCTGATGGAGTTACGCATGCGCTACCTGGGAGCACATGGCTGATGACTTTTGTTTATCCCAAGGATGTGTAGAAGGAGGCTGTGACCAAGCTGAGTCTCAGAGGATGCATAGCAGCCAGGCAGGAAAAACACAGTACAGCGACGAGTGTGTCAGTATAAGCAAGAACATGGTGAGATGAAGCAAAAAAAAAATAATAATAAAATTGTGTACTTTATGTAAAAAAAATTCATATTTGTTTATGTTTTAGCTGAAATACAATTTCTGTGCAGTAGGATCCTGTACTCTGGAGTCAGACAGCCTAGGTTCAGATCTCAGCTCTATCACATTTTTACCTGCTCTATGATCTTACCTAAGTAGTTTATACTCTCTGTGCCCAGGCACTGCCCTTGTAAGACTGCAAATTGTACCTCTTGATGTTGTTATGAACTTCAAACGAAGCAATACATTTAAAGTGTTCAAAAGTGTCCAACAGAGTAAGTGCTCAATAAATGTTAGTTTATGCAGATTAAATATAATTTTCCTCTTTTTTTTTTTCTCTGCAACTTTTCATAAGAAATAATTCCCATTTAACATCATTGAGAGTCTTGTTTGTAACTCAGAAATTCTCAGTGAGACAGTAGGAAGGTCCATTCTCCTAGGAAACTAAGTAGAATCACTTGGATTTTCTTGTAAAATTGCACATTCATTTGGCTTCCCTTGTATTCCCCAATTTCAGTACTGACACTGCCTTAGTGAATCACCATTAGTCGGGGGGAGAGTTTAGTGTGACAATTTATTCAGGGATGTTGAGACAGAATGGCTTTGAACTTAACATTATGGACATTTTAGGTACAGAACAGATACAATTCAGTTTTATTTTATTTTTCTATTTTTTAAAATATGTTTTATTGATTTTTTAGAAAGAGAGGAAAGGAGAGGGAGAGAAAGAAATATTGATGAGAGGGAAACATCAATTGGCTGCTTCCTGCACGCTACCCACTGGGGATCGAGCCCACAACCCAGGCATGTGCCCAGACCAGGAATCGAACCGGTGACCTCTCAGTCCACGGAGTGACACTCAACCAACTGAGCCACACCTGCCAGGCTACAGTTCAGTTTTAGATTAAAATACTTGACCTATCTGACCTCAGGTCCCCTCATGTCTCACCAGTTTGTGTTGTGGCAAGGACCAGGAAATGGACACAGAGGCTCACTAGCTCTGAGCATATTGCAGACTCAGTGACTTCTAGTAAGTGCTCTATAATCAATTTATTCCTTTATTTCTGAAGACAAAGGTGATTTTTTTTTTTTTTAACATTTGTCTACAATGAATCAAGAGAAAATAGAAATGAATAGCAAAATAGCCAGCCCTGGCCAGTTTGGCTCAGCAGTTAGAGCATCAGCCCATGGACAGAAGAGTCGTAGGTTCGATTCTGGTCAAAGGTATGTTCCGGAGTTGCAGTTCGGTCCCCGGCCTCGGTTGGGGTTGTGCGGGAGGCAGCCAGTTGAAGTGTCTCTCTTGCATCGATGTTTCTCTCTGTCTATCTCTCTTTCCCCCTCCCACACTATCTGAAGATAAATGGAAAAATGTCCTCAGGTGAGGATAAAAAAACAAAATAGCCAACATTTTGACTCAAAAATCATAATTTCTAAGTTATGCCAAAGAAATTCCACAATGATAAACATTACGTTATGCAAGAATGAATTTTGGCTTGCTTGTAATTTTCACTTGTTAGAGGAAATGGTTGGGATGTGTGGTGTGGGAATGTGGAATGTGTTACAATATTTTTCATGGCTCGCCCTCATTAATTCAATCTTTAAAACCTGTTCATTTTACAGCTAGATGCATCAGTTATACTTACAAAGACTTTTATTTAGCTAAAAGTGATTAATTATTAAATTTTTATTTCCATGTTTTTGATTTCTGACTTGTACCATATATTTGATAAAAACAAATCTCACCTATTTAGTCAGACATTTTCAACATTAACTACCCACTTTGCGCACAGGGATTTGCTTTATTTGTAAAATGGAATAACTCTTAAAACTAAAATTTAGATAATACAAATATGTTTTACACTCTATTTTATTTTATAAAACCATATAACTCAAGAAAAATAAGATTTATAAAAACTGGGACACTTGATGACATTATAGTTTAGGAATAAAATAGTTAATTTATAAAATAATGTTATGGATTAATCTATCACTATAATCATAATGCTATATGATGATCCAACAATCCAATATAGATGTGGTATTTTGATGTGTTACAAAGTGCTACATTCAAACTACTTTATAGATGAATTTTCCTACACCATAAATAATCATATGTAATAATATAAAATTATGTAATATTACACAATCTTCTAACTGTAACCATTTTTACAGCTTCCTTTCAACCTCCTGCAAAACAAGTGAGAGGCAGGCTCCATTTGAAGTAATAATAGTTTAGTATTTCCACACACAATATGTGCCAGACATTGTGTTAAAATTCATTAATTATAAGTAATTTAAAATACCTTAACTCTTCTAGTCCTCACAGGAAACTTCTGAAGGAGGGACTGCATGGTCCTCATTTTGCAGAAGAAAAATCTAAGCCAGAAACCAAGTTAACATAACTGGTCATTGATAGAGCAAGAATTGACATAAAGATATGTCTGATGTGAAATCCACATTCCTAAGCACAATGTCACACTGCTTCATTATAATTTTTTCTTTCTAGTATTGATGAAGTTACATATTTATTTCACAGACAATGCCTGGTTAGGATATTTTTACACCACATGATTAGAACCTTAATCAACTATTTGATTTATTGGAAACTATTTCCATTTTATAGAACATAAAAATGATAATCAGTTTAGCAAAAAATTAGTTTGTGCATGTACAGTTAATGAAGTTTGTCTGTTACCAATTATTGGGAATGTATTCGTTTATATATGGACAGCCTGGGTCCAGATCTTCTCATTCTTTGGTCTTTTTTTCTTATCTTCCTTAAGAGCTTACATTGTCCTTGCAGATCCTGCTGGCTGAGCAGGCTGTCATTTCTTGGACAATCTTCCAAGCTGGCAGACATGCTATTCCAAGGCTCTCACAGTTGTTATGAGTTTTGTGGGAGATTTACAGATTCCTTCTGCAGATATCTCATTTTCCTGCTGATACCACTGCCTGCTTTCCTTGCAGTAAATCCTTATTATCTCACCTTATTTCTCCACCTTCTCCTTCCTTTCTAGTCCTACTGCGGCTGCTTCTGCCCACCTATAACTAAAACTCACTTCTCTTTATCCTTGTGCTGTTGGCATTCTCATTTAGACATCATTCTTGTTATGTCTACTTGTTTATTTGTGGACATATGCAGGCCTTCCTAATTTTTTGCATCTATCCTTCGTAAACATCACCGTTTTGTCAGAAAGGACCACCTTCTGGGTAAAACCACCGGGAATACATTTCTCCCCCAGGAAATGTGACAAAACCTTTCTCTCCAGAGCTGCCTGTTCTTTCCCTTTAAAGCATTTCTCTGCTGAAGCAGCTAAGTGGCTGCACAACATAATCCTGTAGAAAGCTGGCAGAAATGCTATTTCAGAGCATTTGTGTTTAACTCCTTACTGTCCATTTTGTACAAGTTGCAAATGCACATGAATAATCATTCAATAAATGTCCACTCAACATACTTTAAGCAATTAAGCTCTGTCAGTCCTATGGAACCCTGCATTATATTTTTTCTTTGCTGTTCCAGTGTGCTCTGCCCGCCCCCCTTCCTCACCTTCACCCCTCACCAAGGCTAACCATTTGGATACATCACTGGGCTGCATTTCCTCTGGCTTCTGGATTGGGTTCAGAATATGGGGAGAGCCTGGCTGGTGTGGCTCAGTGGTTAGAGCATTGCCCCATGGACCAAAGGGTCTTGGGTTCAATTCCTGGTCAAGGGCATGTACCTGGGTTGCAGGTTCAATCTCTGGTCCCAGTTGGGGCATGTGTGGGAAGCAACCAATCTATGTCTCTCTCACACATGGATGTTTCTCTCTCTCTCTCCCCTCCCTTCTTCCCTTCCACTCTCTCTAAAAATCAATGGAAAAATATACTGGGGTGAGGATTTAAAAAAAAAGAATATGGGAGACACTAGCAGGGAGAGAGGACGCTGGAGTATTTATAACCTGAATTCTCTCCCTGTGGGGTTTGCTTCAGGGTGGTGGCATCTCTTAGAAAAGGCAACTGCTCTTGTGCCAGAGGAGACCCTCCTCATATAACTACCCTCCCTGGGTTCTGTAAGTACTCCCTCCCTTACTCTTTGCTATGGCTATCCTCTATGCTAGCTTCCCAGTTCTGAGTTACTCATTATTGGTCTCCCAAATTCCTGCCACATCTCTTGAAATAAGTTTCATTGTTAAACACTCCTCAAATCTCATCTGTCTTCTGAACTGACTGATATAGGCTTTGAGGATACCATGAGGAGGAATTACATGCAGGCGTTGCCTTTAAGAACATCATCTGTAGAAATGGAGTCAACCATGTAAATACATAAATGGATTGCAAATTAAGGACATGTGATAGAAGCAGATAAAAGATGCAGAGAGGTCACACACAAAAATCTGATTGGTTCTCTCTGGGAAGAGGGTATTAGAGAGGGTTTTCTGGAGTAATGTTCGAGTGATGCCTAGAAAGATGAACTAGTCAATGAAAGGACTGGGCTGAGCCTGGGACAGAAAGGCAACCGGTGAAGCAAGAAAGCCTGGGATATTATCGTGTGTGTAGACAACTGCAAACTCATGATAACCAGAGCTGTCCATGTATTAGAAATGGAGGTGGAGAAAAAACAGAACCCAAGGATGATGCCAGTTTTCTGGCTTGGTGGTTGGTAGCACTGTTTCATGAGAATTTCATTGCGAGGGAAGGATAAGATTTGGCATACAAATAATAAGAAAACACAGTTTGCATTGAGGTTGAATTTTGGGGGGGGGGGATACTCACATGTAGAAAATAGAGTTCAGAAGAGTTCTGGACCAATGATATGGATTTGAGCACCACAAAATAAATGTAGCTGCTGCTATGGAAATGGTTGAGGTTGCTTAGGAAGGGGGTTTCACTTAATAAGAGAAGGGCAAATATAACACCAACAAAATTTATGTAATTATTTAAAAAATAAACAGTTACTTAATATTCAGAGTATGCTAAGCATTTTGATCATTTTTCATATATCTTAGACCTGTACCATATAGGTAGGTTATAGACATCTTATTTTCCTAATTTCACAAATAAAGAAACTCTGGCTTAGAGAGTTAACTAAGTCACAACACAATAAACTAGTACAAATGAGGCTAGAATGCAAACCTTTTAACTCTTCCCTAGTACTCTTACTGCCTTCTGATTGCTTCCTTTTAGCAATACTTAAGAACATAGGGCAGACAAGAATCAGAAAAAATATAGACAAAGGATCCTTGTGATCCATTATGATGGGTCCAGTGATAGAAATGTCTGTCTATACTCTATAATGTGTTATTGTTTATTTTTTTATTATTATTATTTTTTAATCCTCACCTGAGGACATTTTTCCATTTTTGTTCAGATAGAGTGGGAGGGAGAGAGAGGAAGAGAGAGAGAGAGAGAGAGAGAAACATCGATGTGGAAGGGACACATTGAGTGTATTGTTTAAAACATTTTATTTTGAGGGATGCGACCTTATTTATTTCACGTATTTGGAATACTGCTTCAAATTTCATTTGTTTAACTTTTTTATTCTTTTATTTTTTTTTTTAAACTAAACTTACTTTGTCCTTTCTCTACTCACTCTGATGACCACTGGAGTATTTGCTCACTATCATTTGACTCTTGCACATAGTAGTACCTTGCAGCTCAGTTAAAAGAACCAGAGTTCTAAAGACGGGCAGATTAATCTTTCAGAACTGCCTCAATTTTCACTTATAGTTCAGTATTACACAGGGGTATATATCTTGAAACTAATTAGGAGACAGAAAAGGGCATTTATACCAGGTTCCTGCTTCTTCCATAGTAGTTTCCTGAATCGTAATCTAAGGCAATGAATTGGAAATGCCTTGTGAAGGAAAATGCAAAGATAAGAGTTCTTAGATTAATGTTAATGTTATGCATTATGCAACATGACCCATAAACTGGAATATTCTTACTAGATAGATGATACCATGATATAATAATTTATGGCTGACTTTCACAGGAACCATTGGAGACATTCATGATTTACTAAAAAAAAAAAAAAGAGTTAATCAGAAAAGCCCTTCAACATTCCTATTGCCAATTTCTGAGTATTTTGCTGAAGCCTTAAAGTTAGCTTTCAGGAAAGTGATTGAATGAAAGTAGACTCATCATGTGGGCCTGCTTCACTCTGCAGATGAGAAGAAATGAATCTGACAGAATGCCACCATCATCAAATTATATGCAAATTTGGTGGCAAGAGGATAAGAAAGCTCTTTTCCGATTGCTTCTATTTGCTTAGTGAAGTAGGAAACAAAATCACCATCTGAGAGTCAGGGAATGTGGTGTTGATGATTGGAAGAGAAAGGAGGGAAAATGTAGATAGTAGAAGCATGGGAGACCAGAAAGGTAAATTGGGGAAATATAAAGATTAAGAGGCTGGGATAAAGGCTCACTTGAAGCTGATGGTTATTGATTAAAAGTAAAATCTGTCAACATGGATGAGTTTTCCTTCATCCATGTTTACCAGAGGAGTGTAATCTAATGTAAATAGAGAGTTAGTTTTAGTAAGAAAGAACTGTGAGGAGAAAGAAAGGGCTAGTTAGCTACATTCATGTAATATGGTGATTCTAATGATATAACATGGAATCTAAGTTAGTTAAAGAGAAAGTGACTATGAGGGATCATCAGTAGTAAAATTCAGGATATTCAACAGATTACATTGGTGGTTAATTCAAATAAATTTTAGAATGGAGCTACCCAAGGAAATGAGATGGATTAAAATAAAATGATTACCTTAAATTTTTTAAAAGTGTTTTTTTAATTGATTTTTTAGAGAGAAAGGAAGGGGGAGAGAGAGAGAGAAACATCAATCAGATCAGCTGCCTCCTGCACACCCCCAATTGGGGATCAAGCCTGTAACCTTGGCATGTGCCCTGACCAGAAATCGAACTGGGACCTCTCAGTCCATGGGACATTGCTCAAGTCACTGAGCCACATAGGTTGGGCTGATTACCTTAAATTTTAAAATTATCCAGTGAGGAATTGTATAAAATAAAAAAAAGTAAAAGACTAAAAACATCTTACATGCTAAAATATTATCTTAAACTACTGTAACAAAAGGGTATGAAGACAAACATAAGGGACATTTTCTCTTTTTGCTAGACATCTGGTAACCTAGCTTAAAATACATACTTGAACAGTATTCTCTTGATTATCTGCTAAACAAAGTGAGTATGTTTCATGCATATAAATGCATGAACATCTCATAGTTAGATTTTAATTGATTTTTACATAGTAAACCTATCACATAAAGTGGGACCAAGGCATGCTAAATGTCTATTTAAAATTCTCTCATTTTCAAAGGGCACGAGCTAAGAAATTATTTTAGCTATATAATCCCATATATCATAATCTCTTGGCAAGGTTGTCTTATGTTTTATATTTTATCCTATTAAAGAAGAATTCTGAGAATGCCAATGGTATGAGATTTCTGGAAATGTATGTATTAAATCAAAATTTTTAAAAATCAAAAGCTCTTATAAAATTTGCGAAAATGATTTCAAGACAGTGTGTACCGATTAAACTAAACGTTGTTATCTCTGTTTAATACATATTCACCTCAATACTGGGTTTCCTTATTTTATTATTCACTAATTTGATGATAATATAATATCTCATAGATATTTTAATTGACATTTGTCTGGTTACTAGTATGATTAAAATCTTTTCCTAAATTTAGTCTCTTATATTTTGTTTTTTAGATCTCAGTTCACATCTTTTGTCTGTTTTTCTACTGACCTTTCAGTCTATTTCTTAACAGCTTGTAAAACCTTTAAAATGTAATATTAATTATTTAATTTTCTTGACAAATACTTGTCCAGTTGTTTGTTTTTAATCTTATTATTCAGGGATTTTGACATATGCCTCTTAATTTATATGAAGTCTCTCAAATGTCATAACAATTGTGCACAATAAACATTATTATTTCCATTTTGCATATCAGAAAATAGAGATTCAGAGAGATGGAATACTCTTCCCTAGGTCTCACAAATTAAACTTTTGATGCAGGTCTGTCTGACCCCAGAACTCATTCATTTTCTAATGCTACACTGTAACTGGACACACAAAGCCTGATAATGAGAAGATTTTAATATGAAACATGTAAGAAGGGGATAAAGTGAAAGCATAGTGAAGAAGGACCATATTTGGGAGGTATAAGTACAATTATAGCAAGAGTTAAAGAAAATGGATCCACAGAACAAAGGACAGTGATGAGTTGACAATTACTCCCAGATTTCCTGTGTAGCTGGCTGCTGATATAGTGGCATTACCCAGTATGACAAAGAGCCAGGCACAGAGCTCTGTCACTGCAAGATGATAAGCTGAATTGTCTTCTCCACATTTCGTTTCTGTTAGTGACAGTAGATAGAGTTTGAAATGCCTAGTACAGAAAACTCTCTCCAAGTTGGGTGGAGAGGCCAAATTCACAGCTAGATGAGTAGATTTGGACAGATTTTCTGTATGCAGATGGAACCAAATGACATGCCCAATGTTTGGTGTATGGCAAGAGTAGGAAACCTATTAATTTCCAGAGGAAACTCCATGGAATCAGTTTAAGAGGAAAGGTGAAATTGGGCAAAGGAGGGGAGTTTCTGCTAAAACACAATATATAAATTTCTGAAAAACCTTGTATTCCATAACAGTTACAGAAGAACAGCAGGGCATATGAGAGGATAGGTTTGGGGTAGACCCCCTCGAAACTTTCATAGTTTTGTGAAACGAAGAAACTTGGAAAGTTTGTAATTAATGCATTAACAAAACCCAGTTACCATCCTAATAAAAATACACAGTTTAAAATATGTGTTAGGTTCCTTATACATGAAGAACTACTAGAGTAAATACAGAAAATTTACCCTTCCAAAAATAAGTGAAGATAGACTTATGGAAGGATTTTAACAATATTTTGAGGTCGCTAAGATAAGGGGAAAATGCACAACTATCAGAGATGGTGCAATATATCTCCAAGACCGAGCATCTGGCCAACTGACCTAAGAGCAAAAGTTTGGAGTGAATAAGCATCATTCCCAGCATGATACCCCAGTACACTCCTGCTGGGTTCAGCTGTGTGAGAACTTGGAGGAACAAAATAGTAACACACTACAGAAAAAACTGTGCATGAACCAATGCAACTTCCATGTTATACTGATATTGTTCTCTTATTTACAATTCATGATTGAGGCAATTTGCCCACAGAATTAAAGCAAACTGTACTTCAGAATTCAAAGCCATGCAAATTAATTCTCCCATCCCTGACACTCTTTTAGTTGCTATGTAATTTTCCTTTTTGGCCTTTATTACAATTTATATCATTTTCCCCACCATATACTAAGCTCTATGAGGGCAGGGACTTTAATTTTTTGTTTACTACTATATCCACTTTGTCTAGCATAGTGCCTGGCATATAAAATATCAATAAATATTTATGAATTGAATACATACAAGAATATATTGAGTAAACATACAACAATGAACAAGTCATAGGTCCACTTTTTGAGAAGATAACCAGCTAGATGTAGTGGAATAGACGGATAAATAAACACATAATGCAGTGTATGTGATCAGTGCTTAAATAAGGTAGGCACAACGTGTTATGAAATCTTACATGAGGAACGCAAACTTGGCCTTGGGAAAGGGTAGCTTTTAGAAGAAGTGAAGTTTCATGTAAAATCTAACAAATGGTCAGAAATGAGAGAAATTAAAGGAACAAGGAGAGCAGAGAATTCTAGATACATGTGCCAAACCTAGAATAGGGTGAACACCTCAAACATTCTGGAAAAAAATAGATAATTGGGGTCAGGCTATAAAATCATGTAGAAACTAAGGGGATACTGAGTGCTATTAAAGATAAACCACAAATTCTAACCCACTGCCAATGTACCTGGTGGAGCAGTCTCCCACGTAATAATTCAGGGATCTGTGCTTACTTGGTCTTATATAGTTATCCTTTGTAAACCCTCAAAGTCCTCTCTTTTTAAAAATATGTTTTTATTAATTTTTTTAGAGAGAAAGGAAGGGAGAGAGATAGAAACATTGGTGTGAACGAGAAACATCTATCAGCTGCCTCCTGCACACCCTCAACTGGGAATCGAGCCCACAACCCAAGCATGTGTCCTGACTGGGAATTGAACCTTGATCTCTCAGTCCAAGGGACGACACTCAGCCCACTGAGCCACACCAGCCGGGCCTAAAAGTCCTCTTTACTTAGCAGGCAGATGGATAAAAAGCACCATGGGAAAGACACACCCACATCTTAACCTCTCAGCCTCAGAAGAGACATTGTTCCTGCTCACATTCCATTGGTTATATTTTCGTTATATGGTACAGCTAATGGCAAAGGATGTTGGGAAATGTACTCTAGCTGTGAACAATTGAAGAATAAGGTTTTAATGAATATACAGCATCCTCTGCCATGCATGGCAGTAGTAGAATTAAACATAAGGTTGGAAAGTAGAACTAGGACCATTTTGTGAAGGATATGTTATCTCATGTTTAGACTTTATCCTGAAGACAATGCAGTGCTAGAGAAAATTTTTGAGTTGAAGTGAGGCAATATTATATTTAGACTTTGAGTGGTCAGATTTGTATGAAACCGTTAAAAGTGGATTGGAGAGAAGCAGCTCAAAGCTGGTGAATAATTCAGATTCTAGTCTAGACAATGATGGCCTGAACATGGGTAGTGACAGTGAGGTTGATTCCAGAACTGATAAAGAAGCATTATCAGTAAGACTTTTCCAGGTGTGTGTGGGACCATGAGGAAGAGAGAGGAGTCACCTGTTATAGCTGAATAGATAATGATAGATGAGACAGGGAGCAAATAGAGGTAGATCAAAAAGTTGAGATATTGATGATGAACTCAAGGAGAATTAAACTTTTTGATGACCATAGTACATTGGATTCCTCAATTTCTAGTCCCTATGTTGTACTTATTACAGAACTTAATTGATACATATTAATTAATCCAAGTGGAGTGATTCATTTACTCAGATCTGAATGGTTGTATGGAATTAAAATTTCAGTGAAGTTGAAAGAAAAAAGAGTATCTAGATACTAAAGGGTATCTAGAAAAGATTTTGTCACAGGGAATTTAGTACACATGCTGCAAAAATTTGGTTGAAGCCCACCACCTCCATTTTTTTTTTTTATTGATTTTAGAGAGAGAGGAAGGGAGAGGGAGATAGAAACATCAATGAGAGAGAACATCAATTGGCCACCTCCTGCATGCCCCCCACTAGTAATTGGGCCCACAACCTGGGCATGTGCCCTGACCAGGAATCGAACCGGTGATCTCTTGGTGCATTGGCCGATGCCCAACCACCGAGCCAGAGTGGTCGGACCCACCACCTACATTTTATAGTTGCGTTATATCCAATATTCTAATAACGTGGTTCATAACTTCAGAAAGTAAGCTCAGAAACAGCTCTTCTACCTTTTTGTAGACCTGCTTGGGATTCTTTCTTACAATATATTTTCATTATTTTTCATATTTACATATATGAAACAATAGAAACATTACCATATATATTTATGTATAGTTACATGTATATAGTTATTTTCTGAAATTGCATTTCTAAATATTTCTGAATCTGTGATAAAGTTATTTCCTGATATTGAGTTCAACTAATGAAGCAAGGAGACTTTATCAAGTATAAAGATTAATTACAAATGAAAATATGTCTAAAAAGTTTAGGTTCACCAACAAAAGGCATCCTGAGGACTAAGCAGTTATCTGGTAAATTCACGTATCTGGTGAATTAGGATAATATTTACCTGTTGCTACTAATCTCACTTTATTTGGTACAAAGCTAGTCCAGAGTAGCTAGTTAATTCAAAATGATTTTGCTGGAAATATTGTAGATGATTATATATATATATATATATTTTAAAGATAATCATTCCTAGAGAATTAATCCACTTTCTGTTTAATTTTGGCTGCCTACAATACATGTATACGAAGCCCTATGGACTCATTAAGAGAGGCAAGAGAAAAAGAAACAATGGAAAATCTTGCTTTATGAACTCAATTGCATGAACGGCACATGTGCAAGGCTTGACACTTGGCAACCTGTTCCCAGGTTTGTATTGGTTGACTTGCCTTCTCCCAGCTCACACAGCCCTTTGTGAAGTTAATGAGGTAGTATGTGCAAAGCTCTTTGAGCCATAAGGGGAAAGGGATTAACTAGCTACAAGGAGATATGATAGAGAAGCCAAGCATGATGAATGAGAGTTTGCTGGAAGGATCCTGGCTGCACTCCTCTTAAAACTTTAACTACTATCAAACTCATTATTTTTATGAATAAAAAAATATGGAAGAAAAAGTCTTTTCCAAACTTCGTAAGTCAACCCCTTTCCTGCAGTTTTTTTTTTTTTTTTTTAAGGCACACGGAAAGATGATTAAAAAGAAGAATTTTTTTTTCTAAGAGAGCTGTGTCATTTTCAAACACGGGGAGAGAGTTCTTCAGTCTTCGCACAGCTGCTTTCATCCTGTGGCCCCTGGAAAGATAAGGAAGTCCTAGCTACAAAGTCAAGAAATAGTGTTTTGCCTAGTGACAATGTGATTATGTTGGGAACATTCACACCTAAGCCTACACCTGAATTTTGTTAATAAATGTCAGTGAAAATGCATATCACTTTCCCGTGTCTTGCTAATTACATTAATAACTAGTTACAGCTTCATTCAATGAAGCTTCTTTTTATATGGCATTTAAAGAAGAGCTGATCACGCTGTCATTTGCAAGACTGGACAACGTGTGTGTGACTTTCACACACACAATAAAATGCTACAACTGTTTTTCTCTGATGTATTTTAAGAGCTTGGAAGGAAATCTCAAATTGTAGTACTATATAGAGGTAAAGGGAGGGAGGTGGCAGGAGAGTATATAACCATTACAGATAGGCTTATATTTGACTGTGATCCTCAAGGGATTTGTGTCAGGAATTTCAACTGAGCATGCTCTATAGCAACATAACCGTCAGTAACAGAAACAAGTTTTACTGTAATTTTTTTGCATCTTCTGAGCACACTTATTGATGTGGTTGCATTGTAGAAACAAAGCAGAACACTCTAGAACTACAGCTTTCTGCTTCTGCTTGGATGCCACCATTTTAAGCAAATGTTTATTTGTTACCTAGTATGTGTAGATACCTGCAGAGTCTGGGGAGATGGATTTTGTCCATGCCTTCACAGGAATTATAGTCCAGTTGGTGAGCAAAATGTTAAACTAACATCAAATTTTAAATGAAAATATTAATTGCCATGTTCTGAAGAACAGGTGACTGTCAATAGAAAGCATATAAATATCTCCTATCCCATCCTGATGAATAATGGCTGCTTCAAGCACTGTGTTGAGAAGGATTATGAAAGTAATCCTGAGGTTCAGTTAAAAAGAAAAAGGACCTTGATTCATTTTTGATGTCTATTCACAGTGAGGAGAGAGCGGTAGAGGCCTATCCACATATAGAAATTACAAGTTACAAATTTTAGAATGTCTGAAACTTAAGAAATATTTTTGATTATTTTAATAGTTCAAATACTGAGTACTAAGCTATGTAATAAGTGCTTATGAATAAAATATTCACCATAGTTGCTTTCCTGGCTTTATGGGTTTATCATCTTTAATATGTATTTAAAGTTGACTTGAATTCTAATTTTGGTAAAAGGTAGTCTCAAATTCAGTTCAACATTTTTCAAAACACACACACATACACACACCCCTTCACACTGGATGAGAAATTCAGTGAAGACCACTGCAGTATATTTAGATGTTGATATTTGGGATGTTCTGGGGTATAATGAGAAGAACAGTTTGATAAAAGGAATGACTTACTTGAAGGTGAAAAGGCAGAAAAATGTGAGTAATATGCAGGTACCAGTGAATTGGAGCAGAAGACTCATGTAAATAAATCTTAAAAGATAAGATTGAAATATTAATTACATTTCTGATATTAGAAGTCCTTGAGTTCTAGGCCAGCTGGATCTTCGTTGCTTTATCTAGTGGGCTTTGGAGAAATACTGAAATTATTTGAGCAGGGAAGCAATATAGGCAAAGCCAGACACTTAAAAAAAATTTTTTTTCTTTATTGATTTTAGAGAGAGAGGAATGGAGAGGGAGAGAGAGATAGAAACATCAATGAGAGAGAACATCTATTGGCTGCTTCCTGTACACCCACAATGGGGATCCCACAACCTGGGCATGTGCCCTGACTGGGAATCAAACCAGTGACCTCTTGGTGCATGGGTCGATGCTCCACCAGAGCCACACTGGCTGGGCCAGACACTTTTTATCTATCAAGTCCTATAAATGGAGATGAGGTATGCTAAATGTTGTAGATAAATATAATTTATTGACTGCTTATTATAATATATGGTATTTCAAAGCTTTTACTGCATATAGTCATTAAGTTCTGATAAACTAAATATCACCTGGGTATATACATATCTTTGCTATGATGAATTACATTTAAATTAAGATTCACTGTAGTGAAATTCTGTTAGTGCTATGGACTTTTTGATAACTGTTATAATTTGGAAATATCTACCAAATCTACTATTTTGATTAGAAGAGAAATTTCTAAATGCTCCTTGAAACTAGACTTCTGCCTAGGGCCTTCAGGAAATCTCCTAAGACTCAACTGGAATTGTATGAATCTTGACTGCAAGCATCATTTAGAATCCTTAATATAAAAAGTTTTCATTATCAAAACAGATTTATTTATTCCTAACAACTTCTTAGTAGTTTGTAACTTGCAATATAATACATATGAACTTGTAATTTACTTGCCTGCTTTGGTCACTTAATGTATATTAGTACTTATTAACATTTCGTTTGAAAATGTATTGATTTTGCTGCCAAAATAATTGGGAAATCACTGGAGTTAATCATGATTCTAGGTTGAATTACCAGTCCTTTATTACATTTGTATATTTTATATATACCTCTATTGTTCATTCAACAAATGTTACTTGAAAAGCTACTGTGCAGTTATTTGCCTGTTGTCTCTTTGCTTCGTTTCCACCCTTCATTGATCTCCTTTGCATTTCAGCAGGCTGAAAGCCTGTAAACTACTTTTCTAGACTCCCTTTTCAGCTGGCTTCTAGTTAGGCTCTGCTACCTGGAGGCGAGAGTGGAAGACTAATGGAAAAAGGAAGCCTGCCCCTCTCCCGTTCCCAGCTGCAGCAGATGCCTCCCAGGTGGAGTGGAAGCAGGGGAGACAAGCTCCTGCTCAGGCAGTGCCCATTCTAACAGCAGAAGCGGCAGCACCTCCAGTGGGATTAGCACTAGTGTATGCTCCTGGGTCTATTTCTTCACAGGTGGTACATCTCCAACAGTGTCAGAGCAATAGTGAGTATGGGCTCCTGGCTTTGGTCTGGGACAGCAGCAGCTCCCTGCTTCATCGGTAATCTCTTCTCAGTATTGTTTCATCAAACCCAACATTCTTCTTTTAGCTCTTACAGCTCTTCCAAACCCCTGGTAATGAGATCCTGACATTAAATTCATGTCTCCTGGAAATACCTTGAGTGGCTTCTCTTTTTCCAATTGGACACTGATGACTAATTATGTGTTAGAGCAAAATTGTGCATTGGGGTTATTGATAAGTCAAACAGACTGAAAACCAGACTTCACAGAAGTAGAGAATACATTGAACTTCCTACGCAATAATTTAAATATTGTTTGCAGGTCATTCTCCTCTATTAGAATATAAATTCTGCTTAGGTACTGCTCCTTATTAGTCCTTTGATTTGCCTGTCACACTGACCTAAGACTTAAATATGCCAACTAAAAGCTTTCTAGTTGGATCCATGGAGGTATAAAGGAAGACAATGGGAACTCAATGTTCTCAAGAGTTTATAATTTCATAGGGAGAGGCAACTCATTTACCTTATACTTCTCATTCTTCTACCTTTTCTTTTTTCCGGTATTTGTGATCTATTTAGTCAAACACTATATTCTTATGGGGCAAGATACTGAGATAGAGAAATGAACAGAAAAGAAGATAACTAATTATGATGGAAATAAATAATATTGCATCTTAAATCTCTATGTAAGTTATTCCTACCTCGTTGGAAGAAAGCACAGAACATGTGGAACAAAGCCTTTTTCCTCTAAATTTGCACAAAATGTCAAGATATAAAGCTGCCCTTTTATGATATGAGCTCAGACTCTTCCCACATAATGGTTTTATGCTTTGATTTGTATTATCTCTAATTCCAGGTAGGAGCAGAAATGGTTGAATGTGTATTATCCTAATTTGGCTGAGTGGTGAAGTTTATATCAATAACGTTGACTGTAAAAATAAAGATTTGATTATTTTAACTACTGTGTTGAAAAATCTATTAACAACAACAACAACAACAACAAAAGTTTCTGTTTCCTTAGCTATACCTGCAGATTCATGAGAAATTCCAAGTTATTTAGTTATTTCTTGAGTTATTGCTATTACAGAAGTAATTTTAAGAATATTATACAATGTAATTCTTAAATGTATCTCCGATAGATACAGGGTGGGCAAAAAATAGATTTACAGTTGTGAGTACATGAAACAGAGTTTATTCTTCTATTATTATTTATTATATTGTTTTCCATATGAGCAACTGTAAGCCTATTTTTGCCTGACCCTGTATAATTGTGATGACTCTGTCAAAAAATACTCCAAAATATGATTGAAATTCATCAACAAGGTATTCTTTTTCCAACTATGGGGGTAAGAATATTAAACAAAAATATTATCATTTATTTCTTCTTGCCATGAACATTCTTATGCCTATGCTCATTTTTACCACACATTTTGTTATTGCTGTTGTTGTTTTCTATACTCTGCATTTTGCTTGATTTAGACTTAGAAGCCAATATATTGATAAATCACCTTCAGAAATGATTCCTTTTTACCCTGACTTTACTTTGTTCTTATTCAGCCAGTTTCAAAGCAGACAGTTCAACACCACTGCCTAGGGGTTGTTTCTCCCCTCCTCCCCCACCTTAAAAAAAATTGTTAAAAGTCTTCATTTATAAAACTCTATTCTCATTTCCCCTTACTATTGCTGAAAGCTTATAACCACTGCTTCACACCATTACACCTCCCTGGGAGATGCAGAAAACACATAGATTGTTTGTTTTCACAAATCTCTAATTGAAGGACTGAGAGAGGGAGGAACTTGGAGGGGGGGGACTTTTAGACAGATTAAGCTACTGGGGATTTCTCATGCTAGATCATAACAGTTTGTGTTATATGCCCATTTGAAAACTGAGCTGGCTGGCTTGTTTTCTCCATACTGGATGAAGGGGGAGGGGGTGGAAATGACTGTGATGCTATAACACTTTATAAACATTTACATTTTATTTATGGGTTCTGGTGATATTTTAAATAAAGTTAGTACATGGAATTCCATTTCCTCAACAAAGAAGTTAAAGAGTAGTTTGGTTTCTTGTGCTTTTTAGCTTTTCTTTTTCTTCAAATCATTCCCAAGCGCAGTTGCAGAACACACAAGAAGTTATCTGTGGGTCAACATCTCCAAAACAAAGTAAGCATGTAGGAGAAACTGCCTCAAAAGGGAGTTGTCTCTATGTTGTATAGGAAATTTATGCCAATGAGTAATATTCACAGCTTAAGAAGCTTAATTCCTATTGCAATTTTTAAATATTCAGTAAATAATGAGAAACATGAGTATTTCTTAAAAAGAGTTTGTACTTCTTTCTTCCCAAATGATGGCTTCGACATTACCGTAAACAATGCTTAAGCAGATTGGGATATTTTTGAGAAGGAGCTTCCTAATGATCTGAGGGTTACCAGCCTGGTGCTTCCATTTGAATGTTTCTGCTGTCCAGCCCAGCACCCCTGATTGCAGGTTACAGCCTCGCACACAACTCGGAGAAGGCCAGACAGGCCATCAGGGCGGTTTCAGAGGCTTGTCAGGCGGATTGTGCTGTGCTAAGTGAGGTGTGCAGGAAAGAAGGAAAGAAAAAAAGAGGAAGAAAAACACAGTTATATGCCAGTTCCTCAACCTTTGGTAGGGTGACAATCTCACAAGGCAACAGAGCTGAAGGTGGCCAAAAGTGACTCTCTGGGGTGAGGCCTCTCTTTTGGCCACACCTCACAGGGATTTGAACCTAGCCCTGCTGTGTGAAAAGCTCGATGAATGTATGTCAGTTACAGGCCACCTCGCTCTTCCCCATTCATGCTAATGATAATGAAGCACCTGAGCCAGGTATTTCTGTGAGCGCGCCTCTGTGCACTGAGCTGGAACAGCTTCCTCTGAGCACTAACCTGGAAACAAAGAGGGAAACAACCAGAATCCAGAGACTGGCGCAGTGGTCCCAGTACACAGCTGGGACCTGCGCCGCTGGCCCTGCACTGTGCTCAGGTCGCTGGGCCACTGAAGCAGGAAGATTCACCAATGAGAGTGCATAACACAGAACTTTAATGAACCCCTTCCTTCCCCATTTTTATCTCCAAATAACTATACAGACAGATATAAGTACAAATAATGACATGACATAATTGCATGATGGTGATGAAATTAATTTGTGCAGTTATTCAAAAATAATCACTCATGCAATAATCTTAGTGTGAATAAATTATATGAAAAAGGCCCATATACTAATGAGTTCTCATTCATTATGGGAAAAAGGACTTTGCTTTCCACATATTATGACTTTTTTCCCCCCTCTTTTACGTATAGTAATCAAGGAAAATAAACACTATTCAGTTTTAGAACTCTGAGCTTCCTACATTTCTTTCTAATCTCATATCTTTTTTAAAATAACATATCATTAGCCTTAAAATATAGTATCTTCCCCCAAAGTCTAAATAGAAGTTAAAAATAACATTTCACTCCTGAAAGCTTTAAATTCCACCTTGTTTCTAATCAGCCTTCTGGAGTGACTATACAAGGTTACATAGACCTGACTGATTTATGAATATAATTTTTGTTTTAATTGAAACAGCAACATTTAGGTTCCACCTTAACAGTGCACCTTAAAAGATTATCTCGGTTATTTCACAGGCACCGAGCCGGCACTAATAGTCCAAGGCAGATATTGAAAAGCAGCACAGGGCCAGGCAGATCTATTAGAAATTCCCATCCACGCGCCTCATACATATTGATTTCTGACACCAAGCAGCAGTGAAAGCCCCCGTGGGAATAATATATTTAGCAGGGTTCGCTGCGAGGAGGTCACAGAGTGCATACAGATTAGCTTCAGAGGACCAAGGCACTAGTGTTGGAGCCAAACGCTAGATTTTATATCATTTTAATCTGAACTTTTATAATCCTTTTAGTTCTTCTTTCTCTGGATGGCAGAGAGAAGGCTCCTTCACATGTATCATGCATCTTTTTCTTTATTCCTCCTATAAATGTGCAAATGCCGTTGTAATGGGGAGGAATGTTCCTTCAGCATAAGCAGCAGAGCCCCGGACCAGATTTGCTTTTATAAACGGTGGTCAATTCAGATGAAGACATCTTTATTTAAAGATTTCTTCCTGTGGGGGAGGGAAAATCACAAATGCACATCTCCAGTTTTATGATATAAGCATAAAACCTGCTTTTATGAAAAGAACCGTTCCTCCCCTCCCCCGTCTCCAACACGGGGGGCTTAATTGAGCAGAAGTTGCATTTATACTGTTACGTCTATGAAAACAAAAATCTGAACATTTTTTAAATTACCTCTCTGATGGGTAGGGAATGCCTGCTCATTATGCAAAGGAGTGTTGTGACTGTATCAGATAAAGTGTCAGAGGACAGTCAAACAGGCATTTTGGAGCCTGGAGAGAGGCCAGCAGAGGGAAAGGAAAGGGTAGAGTGGACACACTTTGACAGAAGGGTGAAATACATTCAGACAACAAAGGGAAATAGGAGGTTTCACTCAACAGGCACAAAGGCTTATTGTCTTCCTCTAGGCTGCATTTAAATTTTAGGCGTTCTATAAAAAGTTCCCATGATTACTAATAATCAGAAAAAAAAATAACTACATCTGTGAAGTGCCTTTTGAATCTGACTATTTTCTCTGTCATCCCAAACAAGTATAAAAGACTGAAGAAAAAAAAAAGAACAGTGTAGGATAAGCAATGAAGACTTATCCTTAAAAATATAACAGTGATTATAATAAAGGTGAATTTGAGTTTTGTTTTTATTAGTCAAGATGTGTTTTACCAATGAGGAATAACTGAAATATCCAATTAAGACCTAGAATTTTGCCATCAGAATAGCTAACTAAAGTATGTCAAACATTCAGATTAGTTTTTCAGGCCTGTCTCCAATGATATATGTTAACTTTTATTTTATTTTATAACATGTTCAAACTAAGCAAGAGCCAAGAAAAGAGAGCCATTATGTTTGGAAAAGAGAAAAAAAAAAATAAAACCTCAAACACGATTTAAAAACTTGGGAAATAGTCTGAAGATCTGCTTTGGGCAAATGCCCCCTGTCAGAACTGCTTGGCTATATTGCTGCCTCAAAACCAGACTCAAAGCATACAGAGCTTTTCCTTTCCATACTGGCTCCTTGGTGGAACTGCAAGTGTACTCACAGTTAGGACAAACAGTGGCTCTTCTTAGCAACTAGAAAGTATAGGATGAAGTATTACCTGGATGCTGAATAATGCAAGAGGTGCTCACTCAGGTCACTCTGGTCTGAAGAGAGTGTATGAAAATATTCAGTTTAAAGCAGCGGTTCTCAACCTGTGGGTCGCGACCCCTTTGGGGGTCGAACGACCCTTTCACAGGGGTCGCCTAGGACATAACAGTAGCAAAATTACAGTTATGAAGTAGCAACGAACATAATGTTATGGTTGGGGGTCACCACAACATGAGGCACTGTATTAAAGGGTCGCGGCATTAGGAAGGTTGAGAACCACTGGTTAAAGGAAGCAGGTGCAGAAAATCTAGAGGAAACGGGATCAGCTAGCTGGTTAACAAAACCAAAAGACTGGAACTCTGTAGAAGTTAGAAGTTCCTTTCATTAGAAAAAGAGAGTGTGTGAGTATGTGCATGTATTCACTCTCATGAACTTGGTTTAATTTTAAATTGCTACCTGGCAAAACAGAATGTTTGGTATAATGAGTCCTGTTTGCAGGCACTGATGATAGGATATGTGATGACCAATTAAAGTCAAGTCCAAGGTAGAGACTGACCAGAGATTGGATCATGTCTTTGATCAAGACTCCCTCTTCCCTGGTGGCCCCTCCCTCATTTGGGAACTCTTTGCATGCTGTACCAACTTTTATAATAAATGACTATGGGATCTGTGTATGCTCTTTGACTGAGGGAGATGTCTTCTGGTTTGAAAATGGGCAGTGGGCGATCGTGAACCTAGGAGCTTGGACTAAGCACACTCAGGACTGGGTGTAAATCTAACAAAAATGCTAGGGAACTCTGTGGGAGCAAACACCTTTATCACAGCTCCAGGTAGAAACTTTGCATAACAGATGGCAAGGAGACCTTGACTATAACATCACACACCTTTACTGGTTGTAAGCACATTTCTTAATTTCTTTGTGCATAGATGTTAGTCAATAAATATTAGCTGACTTGAATAAATTATGTTAGATAAAAGTTATACCTGGCAGACAAAGACCAAACACTACTTGGCAAAGAGCAAAAACAAAACAAAACAAAAAATAGCAAGTTAATTACCCAGCAGTTCTATCTTCGAGGTGCCCAACATTCTGCTTGGTTGCTTCCTTCTGAACTGACCCTGTGTCTGTGTTAGGTAGACAGCCTGAGGCTGATGAAGCTGTTCATTTTGGCCTGAAGGGGGAGGGGCATATTTTCCCTCTCAGAAAAAATTCATGTTGGTATAAGACAAGGAACGGGCAAGTATTATTGATGGTTGATCTCCTGAATTTGACTGGAGTTCCACTGCCCAGGTACCAGTTAACAATTTATATTCTGCTTTTCACCCTGAGCCCACACTACATAATCTCTCTGTCATATGATTCCCACCTGGCACCAACCCTACTAGCTACCTGTCCCGATGAAAGCTTAAATATTGAATGTTACATTTTGTCCACTTTCAGCTCTGAGCTTGTTTTTGTAGTTGAATTGTGTATGGGGGATGCTATCTGTTAAATTTCTAATGACAACAACAACAAAAGAACTATCTAAAAATGAAAACTACTAACCTTTATGCATCCTCCTTCCCCCAGATAAGTAAAATCTCCTCCTGTTGTAAAGCCATCATTACATTGCATTGATTTGTATTATAAATGTTGGTCAAACTGCCAGTAGGGGAGAGGCCAATGACACTAGTGTGAAGTTGGTCTGGTGTTTTATCATTTAGTCCGTGGTCAGACCAGAGGTTTTGCCCTGCTGGCCATCACTTGTAGTGCCTGTTTCTTTGGTGACCCATAAACTGTCCTTGAGCTTAGCAACAGCAGAATGTGGGGGTTTGGACAGCATTTTCTCATGGAGAGAAAATTCAGAGTTTTTATTCACTGACTATAATCTTGGAAATCCTGGAGGAACAGGCATCCTCACCTAAGTAAAAAACAAAACAAAACAAAAAAAAAACCGGGTGTTAGAAGTTTTTTGGAAGATTTTGTGAAAACATAATACTTGATCTCTACATAGTTAAGAGGAAAAAAATAAAATAGAAAATAAGTGACGGGATTATTCCTAAATTAATTTGGGCTTCCAGTCTTTCTAGCTGGGTTAAATATTTCCTTTATCTCCATGAAGAGCTTAAAAATAATGGGCAATGTGTGTGAGGAAATAAAATGTGAAGGTATTATAAACCAAGAGCATAAACTATGTGTGTGTGGTCTACAATTCCAAATTCTGACAATGTCCACAGTGTAAGGGTAAGATGCTGAGAGAATATACAGATGCCTTTGTGAGCAGGAAACAGGGAAAAAGTCCTTTTTAGTTGGGGGCAAAAACATGCATTTACTTTCAGTAGAAGTAGACACACTTAAATCCCTGCTGAGCGCTGGGGAGGGGTTGGATGAGCTGTCTAGAAAGCATTTCTCTCTCTTTATAATGTTAGAAATCCTCGGACTGCATTGTGCATTGCAATGCAAGGATTCTGCAGTGTAAGAGCACATCAGGGCATTGAGAAAGGCTTAATGTGTTCTCATTAGAGGAGGATGGGGGAGGGGGAGGGGAGGTGCCTTGGGGGATGGAGCCCAGCTCGACCACTCTGGGAAGCATTACAATTTTGTGCCTTCTCACTTCAACTCCCTCAATCCCCTAGCTTTACATAGCTCTTTCTCAGACAGTTCAGTAAAATGCCTCCCAAGCCTCGTGTAAAGAGAGCAGTGTTGTATATCGCTGCTTGCGGTTTAACAGTTTGTTTGCTAGGGCCTTTTAAATATTTTTGTTTTCCTTCCTGGGCTGCCTCAAGAAACCTTCTTCAAATTCACATTTAAGCAGATGAAAACTAAATAGGAGTAGAGGGTAATCTGATCAATGAAAGAAAATCTAGATGTTTTAGAGATATTAAATCTACACACAGCTGCCAGTATGGAAAGTCAAAGCAGGCTTTATAATTGAGAGTTTTCATAGTTGGTTTGATAACTGCATTCTTCCAGGCTAATTTCCTTCACTTTTTAAAAATTCTCTTTGCTTCTTTTCTAGGAAAAATAAAAAAGAAGTGTGTGTGTGTGCCTGTGTGTGTGTAAGAACACTTTATATGTGATTTGGGGATTTTAACTGGAAAGCAAGTGGTCCATGCGGGAGACTACCCCATAGGAGCAGTTCTCTGGTGATGAGCAAGATCCGGCATCCTAAAGCCAAAGAACAAGCTGAAGAAAAGGTCCCATAGGTACAAAATGGTGAAAACAGTTGGTGACCCCTTGTGTTCATGCTCTACTGTGCCACCTAGATGGATAATTTGGAGCTACAGAAACACATCGACTGATTCACTCTTATGGCATGGGTTTCCCCAAAAGACTAATAACCTGAGGAAAGTGTATAGTCACTAAAAGCCATGTACTCATTCAATTTTGAAATCTTAACTTACTCTAAAATTTTCTGATTGGAAATAATTATAGAAATACGGATAAGAAGTATTCTAGTAGAGAAAGTCACCAAATTTGCTGTCATACCCTCTGGGATTCTAGTGAAATTGGGGTTTTTGCTGTTTGACTCAACAGTTTTGCTTTGATGAGTTTCCTAAACGTGATCACATTAGAATTGCACTTATTATTACCTATACTGAAAAAAAGGTGAATAGTTTCCAGCATTTATTTATTATAAAAACATCTGGCAAAAACTGTTAGTCAATCAATACATATAGCATGTTCAATACCCTGGGCTTTTCTTAACCTACAATCCCTCTAAGATTCTAGTTTGGGGAGAAGTTAACTAAAAAATATTATTTTGAGGGATGTTGCTGCAGAAAAGAGGTAATTGAGCCCAATCTAAAAGACAGAGTACTGAAAATTGTCAGTCAAAATTTTATCCCTATTATAATTCAGTTAATACAATTTGACAACTGGCCAATGAGACATCTCTGGGATTGGGAAGGAATATAAACGTTTGGTAGGATGGATTCTACAGCTTTTGTCAAAATAAAATGTTGGCTAATTTTTACATTTTTACTATAAAGTGAATATTTAAAAAAATAAACTAATTTTTTCTTCTTGTTCTAACATTGTCAAAACAATATAATCTGGTTGGATTCTAATGCCGATTTTTTATTGTTTTCTTATTCTCACATTTCTAGAGAAACTGTCAAGTGATAGTGTGGCAAAACACTTTTTACCCAGTTTTCTTAACCAAACAAATCTAAAACAATTGATAGTTTTTGTTCTGTTAAGCAAAATAATAAGTAAAATATGTTGTGGACAAATAAGTGAATGACTAATATATTATTTATCTTTATTTTGAAATTTTCAGTGTTGGCTATACATTTATTATCCATTGATTCCCATGTGAAAGGAGGATTTTGACTTTAATTTCTTGATAATAATAATAATAGTTAACATTTTCCCTGGCTGGTGTGGCTCAGTATGTTGGACGTTGTCTGTGCACCAAAAGATTGCTGGTTTGATTCCAGGTCAGGGCAAATGCCCAGGTTGTGGGCTGAGTCCCCAGCACAGGGTATACAGGAGGTAGCCAATCGATGATGTTTCTCTTTTTCCCTATCCCTTCCTCTCTCTCTAAAAATCAATAAAAATATTTTTTAAATAATAGTTAATATTTTTTGAGTTCCAGTAAGATGTGTGTATATATATATATAATGCTTTTATTTAGTCTACACATGGTGCTTTGCACTAATACTATGACTATCTAATTTTAAATTTAAGGAAACTATGGCGTAACTAAGTTAGATAATTTGCCCAAATTCATAAAGATTATAATTAAAGATGTGAGGATTCAAAGCAATCTGCTTGACTTCAAAGTACTGTGCATTATGTTATATTGATTCTCTAAAGATTAGGAAATTTCATAAATCATTTATTTTATGCTAGCCATTAGAGTGACTGTTCCTTAGAAGGTAAACAGAATTTTATGATTGATTGAATAAAAGCTTTTAGCAAATCTATTTCCATCGATAATCCATTCATTAAATTCATTTATTTATTCAAAAACTACAAAGCACCAATTGTCTGGGTAGTGTCAACTATTTTAGATATTAGCATCCTTCAAATCTAAGTGAATAGCATGAAAACTGCCTGCCTTCATTGCATTAATATTCTACTATGGACATAGGAGATAAATAAATAGAAAAGTGAAACAAAAAATAAATTGTTTCAGAGAATGATAAATAGTTTGGAGGCAATAAAACAAGATGACATTATATAAGGCCAGGGAAGGACCTACCTAAATTGTGTGGTCAGCAAAGGCATTAGAGGAGTAAACTGAACAATGATGAGCCAACCACCAAGGAGTCTGGAGAAGAAAGAAAACAGGTGAATTGAGTGCTTTGAGTGATAAAATGAGTGGGCAATGACCTTGGGAGGTAGGGGTTGGAAAGGGCTGATTATCTTGCAAACCATGGTAGCAACTGTGGATTTTATTTTGAAAGCAATGAGAAACCTCTGAAAGATTTCATGCAAGGTAATGAATGATCTGTATTATCATTATTATTTTTATTATTTTAAGAAATATTCTTTATGTAGAAAATGAATTGTTGGGAGCAAAAGGATGGAAGCAACCCAGGAAACAAAAGCTGTATAGATTTTATATACCAAAACATATGTGTATCAAGTAATATAAGATTTATTATGTGATGGTATGTTACAATCATGAAAAGTCAGTGAAGTTCTATGAGACAGCATAGCATACTTGTTAAAGTCACAGATTATGGAGCCAAATGATGGGTGAATTTTGACCCTCATGCTTTTTTTTTTTTAATTAAAAAAAATTTTTTTTTTCTTTGTTGATTCTAGAGAGAGGAAGGGAGAGGGAGAGAGAGATAGAAACATTGATGAAAAAGTACATCGATTGGCCGCCTCCTGCATGACCTCCATTGGGGATTTGGCCCACAACCTGGGCATGTGCCTTGACTGGTAATTGAACTGGCGACCTCTTAGTGTATGGGTGGACTCTCAACCACTGAGCACACTGGCTGGGCTTGACTCTAATGCTTTATAGCAACGTGATCTTGGAACTTTAATTAAACTTTCTGAATCCCATTTCTTCCTTTGTAAAATTAGTGTAGTTATAGATTCTATTGACTCTACCTCCTTGGGTTGTTATGCGGTGTGTCAACAAATGTCCCCAATCTGAGGTGCAGAAAGACGAGAAACTTTATTCAAGTGAACAGTTTGTAAACCTGGGAAATACAGCTTCCAGGGGAAACTGAAAGTGCTCTTCTCCAAAACAAACAAATGGGAGCCTGCCTTTTAAAGAGAAAGTTCCCACACTGCTTCCCAATTGGTCTATTTTTATGCAAATAAGAAATCCAAATTACACAGTTCTGATTGGTTCAAATAGCATGGCTCTGATTAATCCAAACCTTGTGTTCTGATGGGTCATTATAGTGTTGCACCTATTAGTCAGTATAGGTGAAAATGCGAATATAGTTCGTAGTTCCAGTTGGACTGGGTCTCACCACATTGTTTAAAAGATAATTCCAGGAACTCCTTTTTAAGGGTCAGCTCAGCAAAATGAACACAGTGCAGGAGGCTTGGTAGCTCAGTTTATGACTTATTCCTGAAATGCAGGGTGTGGGGGAGGCCTCCGTCTGCAATGGGGGCCAGACTCTGGTTATGAATTTGGGCCCAGTAAATCACGAGTCCTTCTTTGCAGATATATTACTTCTCAAGGTCCATCAGTGTAAATAAATTTGTAAAAAACTTAGAACAGCTCTTGAAACCTTGTAAAAACTATAAAAGTGTTTGTTAACTAACATTAAATACAATATACAGACACATTTCTCACCACCAGAGAACTGGACAAACCCCTTTGAGAGCTCTCAGAGGTGGGCCTCTGTTCTGGCCCCTTGGGATTTCCTCTTTTCTTGAGCCTCTGCATTGTGCCTCTGGCCTTTCCTGAGTGCACCATGCCCATCTGCGCTGGGATGCTCTTGGCCATTTCAGGCCCCGCATTCTCATCTCTTCGCAGATACATTGGTTCAAAGTTCCCATTAAATTCCCAGTTTTTATTCGACACATTACCATGGATGTGTTTCTTTCTTCCAATGTGTTCTGTAGGATTCTGGCTGTCAGCTTCCCTCATTTCCTCGGAGAGGGCTGTGCGGCCACCGCCCCATGGTGCCACCATGAAGACCGAGGACAGCCAGCCTTCGTGCATCTCCTTCTGCGTTCTCTCCCGCAACAGAGAGGAATTCAGTCCTCTGCTAGTGGGCCACTATCTTTCCGAGCAGGCAGAGCGGGTTAATACAAACTTGCCCCTTGGCAGGAACTATTGAAGGAGTACTTTTACCTCGGAGAGACTCCCAACTTTTTCATGTCACGATGTTGGAGGAAATGGTCGTATTTTTAGAGTACAGTGAGAAAAATGGGCACAGCAGTTTAAGGTCTGAGGGGACGCAGGTTGGGAGTCTGGCTAATTCCGGGCCCACTCATCACCCAGAAGCTGAAAGCCTCACTGGTGTAACCCACTCAGAGCTCAGTTGTGTGTGTCCCAGCCCAAGGGGTGGAGAGTTCTGACCTACAAGGTAAAATTCAAGTCCTCTGGAATTTGATGTTACCCTTCCAGGTTAATATCTGACTGTTCATTCTTTAGGCATTTAAAGCCCTAGCATCTCAATTACCCGTGGGCTTTTGCTCTTTTAATTCCCTTTACTGGAATGCACCCCACCCCCTTTCTCTTGGGTTGGCTCTTATCTTCCTTTGTGTCTCCGTTTGGGTGCCATCCTTTGCAGGCGGTGTCATGAAGTCTTTTTCACTCCCACATGATCAAGCTGGTTAAGTGCCTTTATTTTACTCTCCAGTACCTTATCCTTTCATTTGTCTTTCATTTTCATAGCTCGTAGCACACTGTATTAAAATAACTAGATTCCTCAGTAAGTGAATCTTATTCAAGACTGAGGGAACCTTATTCATTTTTTAACCCCTTGAAAAATTAACACAATAATTAGTATTCAGTAAGTGCTCAAATTATGTTTGTTGAATAGGAACTTGAATGCCTTGACCCTGTCTTTTCATTTTTACTAATTATCTAGCTCAGTTAAGCACAGGGATTTCCCATTAAACCACTCCTTGTCGATATAGATTACATTTTATATGTATTGTTATTTTACAAGTAAAGAAGCAGTGAGGTTAATGCTATGCCCTAAGTCATGGAGAACAGGCAGAGGGGGTCTGGACCCCAGAAATTATGCTTTCAAATCCAGGAAAAATGAAAATCTTCAAAACCTTAGTTATAATGGTTTTACACATACAAACACACACACACACAAGTTATAAAATTGTCCTTTCAAATCAGATTATAGCACACCTTTATATTGGGCAATAAAAGGAAATAAACTAAGAAATAAGAAGTATTTTAATATGCTTTACCTTCTGTCTGTTACTTCACCTGTAACATACTAATTAATCTAACTTTACTAATTATTTTAAATGGTGATCATGCCCTGGCCAATGTGGCTCAGTTGATTGAATGCCATCCTGGGCACCAAAAGGGAAAGGCTGCTGGTTTGATTCCTGTCAGGGCACATGCCCAGATTGCAGGCTCCATTCTTGGTAGGGGGCATGCAGGAGGCAACTGATCAATGTTTCCCTTTCACATCAATATTTCTCTCTCCCCCTTCTCCTTCATCTCTCTCCAGAAAAAAAAAAAAAATATATATATATATATATATATATATATATGAAAATAATGATCATCCTTTGAATATCTTATAATTGGATTTGAATAATATTTTATTTAAACATTAAGAAATACTTTTGGAATCCTATTAACAATTCTTTTTTACTTTCAAAATTAATAACCCCAATAATTTTAAGAAAGCTGTTCTTAAAACTAGAAACATATGGAAATTGATTTATGAATTCAGAGAACCAATATTTTTGAAGGATACGTCAAAGAACAGTGATTAGTAACTCTTATTTTTAAAGGTTATTTCCCAATAAAGTGATGGTCTTAGTCAAGACATGTTCTGTTTAATTTTATAACAATGAAACATTGCTCAAGATTTTTCTCATCCTTTCCTTTCCTCAAACCTATTCATCATAATTAAAATGCTGATTATAGCCTTTTCTGAAGATAAGAATTTCATATCTGAAGTCCAGATTTGAAACATTCATAGAATTAACTTTTTTCAGAGTTAGAACATGTTTGATTCTTACATTATCTTTAGGGTTGAGGAAGCAATAGTGACATCAGTGGAGTTTATAATCGGCTTGAAAATAAATTTGACTTAGATGATAATGTCAAATTGGATATCATTATTTTTGGTATATTTCTTGGCCAAAAAATAAATGTTACTTCTTGTTTAAGAAATATCTGTATACAATTATGTTTAAGATATTTTTAATTTCTTAAATAAATATCATTCTTCTTGAAGTAAAAACATATTAACATAATTCTCTTTCTATGTCTTTTTGCTCATATGATTGAGGGATGGAATCTAATGTTATTTTTACTTTTTATTGTTCTTTGAGGTATGTGTTGATATAAAAGCATGAAATATGAAAAGAATTATTTCAATGTTAAATGATATTTGTTGAATGAATCAGTTTAATGAAAATTCTTTTGAAAAAATGCTTTGTGGAGAATTTCCTATGAGTGGTTTCAATAATTCTTAAACAATATTTTTTTTATAAAACTGATTATTTGAAATGAGTTTATTTGTTGACAGCCTTTCCATAAATATGTGTTTGTTACAGATTGAATCAGGTTATATCAGAAAGATGAGAACATGATTAATGACACCTGAATTTTTTTGTTTTTTTAGATTTGTGTAGTTCTGATTCTTTGATCTGCTGCTGGAATTTGCTTTTTCTTGGATCTAGGGAAAAAAGGAACTGGCGCACTTGCCTCCCTGCTGCTGCCATGTTAAGCAGGCTCACTTCACAGGCTCCTGCAGATGAAAGTGTAATTGTGTGGAAGGTGAATTGATTACAATTAACCTCAGGACTTACCCTCAGGCTGGGGCATTCTACCTCCTTTTCTGGGAATGTGCCACCAGGGTCATAATACATGGCTGATGAATACATATATCATACAGGGAAACACATATATTATGGGACAAAGTACATAAATCATGTAGAAAAACATGCATTATACTGAGATGATCAAATTATAAATGAAGCACATAAATCATAAGATTACACTGTTGAATTGTATCAGGAAACATAAATTATATAGTGAAATCCCAGGGTCACTGGAGAGTTCACTGCATAATGAAATGAGTTCCTATAACTTAAGGAAAAGTAGAGCAACTCAGTGAAAAACCCATCGTGTATTATCTTGAATATTCTATTTAATCCAATTTTATCTCCTACACCTCTTGTACCCAAGGAATCAAGGTTGTACAACACAAGGGAAGGGGGATGAACAAACAACAAATGCAAGATTGAATGATAATGTGCTATAAGTACATTCAAATATATAAACTTTCAAATATAGTGAACTTTTGTAGCCAAGTTTTTAAGTCAATGTTGGAAGACATCATAGTTCTAAAGTCAGTGGCAAATATCAGAAGGTCAGTGTCTACTTCTACAATGAAGAATGTCTTGAATATCAAGGAGAAAATCTCCAAAATGGAAAAGAGATGAAGATTGGTTTGCTGTGAATGTAGATAAGCAATTAAAATTTGGATTGAATCATTGCATTAAATAATGAAAAATAAAAACATTTACATTATGCATATAGGAAGACTTTGCTTACCTTCCTTTGGGAATCATGTTTTGCATTTGACTGTTTTCCCCCCATTATTTCTCTGTATTTTTGTTCACACATATATTAATAGATAAAAGAGAAGCACAATGAAGAAGAGAATTCTTCAACTTAGTTTTGCTTTTTAAAGGAAAGTCACAAGCTGGTAGAGGTCATTCTGCAAGGTTTTAAGAGAAGCTCAGGCTAAGACAGACTTTCGCACACAATACAGAACAATGATACAAATCAGATCAACCTCACAAAGTTTCTCAATGCAATGTTCATCCGCGTGAATTATGTTCTCACTAAAGCAAGAGCCTGGAATTCACATCCGTTCCCAGCACTGGTGAGTTAGGGTTATGGTCAAAGCTTGGTGTACTGAGGGATTCCTTAGTCATAAACAAAGTGTTTGACCCACCACTCTATTCCTCAGGGCAATAGAGAGCCGGAGCTAACTGAATTTATACAGTGGAAATTGATAGTTTATTGCTGACCCCGGAGGGGCAGGGGCACTGACTCACATCCTATTTCGGGCTTTTCTTGGCATTTGTTACTGCAGATAAAGGTAGATTGTGTCAAGATGTGCTGCTGGTCCTGGAATACAATTGTGTCAAAATGCAAGTGCTAAATTTTATTTGAAGGGAAGCAATAAATTGGCACCCCCAAACAATCCCTGCCTTTTCTTAACATCATATTTCAATTTCTCCTGTTCCTCATGTTTAGTGCTGGTTAACACACCGGTAAGGATGTTAAAAGACCTATATCCTATTAATTATGCATAAGTAATTGTAGAAGAAACTAGAGAGCAAAAGACCCACAGAACACCTTTGTTTTAAATGACAAGTGAAATACAAAATAATAAATAAATATTGAATGCACAAAAATGTTTAGTTTGTTATTTGTAAATTCAGTTTTGCCTGCTAACCAAAACCAGTTTGTCCCCAAAACATCCATAAATGGTTAAATCTGCTCAATATAAGTATAATCATTTTACTCTATGATCTATGTGTTTCATTAGTTGAGGTACACATTTTGCTATAATAAATGTGCTTCAGTAAATGATCTATGCATTTCTTTCTGAAATGTATGTGTTTCACTAGAAAAGGTATGTGTTCATCAACTATGAATAATGTTCCTAACGGCACCACATTATATTACTTGGCTGGTATCAGCACAGCATTACACATCCATTCCCTCATGACCATGAGCACTGCGCGGCGGGAACACACACATCAGCCCTGTCACTCTCAGGTGTTGACGTACACGTGCCGAACGCTGTGGTCCTGGGAACCGCAAATGAGAGTGAGGGGGCCGTGCAGTTATTTTGTAGGTAAATACGTTTGTTAAATAAAAGGCGATTAGGGATTTTTCTAGTCCTGCCCTTTTATAACCCAGAAGAAGAAGAAGGAGAAGAAAAAATACAGTTAACATGGTTGAGATTTTATTGTTTATCATAGGCAAACTTCCTTCCATTTACTTCGATTAAACATTACTTGGATGAAGGATGAAATTGTATAATTCTAAGTTTAACAGTGGAAACCTTTTTTTTTTTTTTTTTTTTTTTTTTTTAGTTATGTTGCTTATACATTAAAATTCCACCAATTTCTCCTTTCAGTGAATTGGCATCGGAAATGATAAAGTGAAATTATATTTACAGACTGAAATTAATTACTTAAAAAGTTAAATACATTATTCTTCTGTAAATAATGTTGTTGATCACTCATTGTTCAGGGGCATGTTAGTTTATAATTTAAAGGAAAAAGAATGTTTCTTAGGTACACCAAAACATACAATGATTTACTTCTCAACATATTAAAATTCAAACAAAGCAATTACGTAATTGAACCCATAACCAGTTTTTTGGTTTTTTTGGCCTCCAAGCTATCTGAAGCAATAATGAACAAACCTTTAGATTATTTATAGAAATCATTTTTTCCCCAAGTGTATGAGTTTCTTATGTCCAACTGTCAATGTTTTGAAATGTGCCTGCTTCTTAGAGAAGACCACTCATTTCAGAATTATAATCTCTCCATGGCTTTCTTCATTGTGACATAGAGCCTGTAATTCAATGGACAGGATATTTGTTAATATTGTCATGAGCAGCTGAAATGAATTATAATCTGCTCTTCATATAAATGTGTTAATTATGACAGAATCACTTATTTTTCACAGATTAAAACTAATGTTTTGTATATGAACTTTTCCATTTAAAAATCATTTATCAATAAACACCAAACACTCTTTTACATATGACATCAAATGATTCATTATATACATTTCCATTTAGTGACCTAACTTTCTCTCTACTTTACATCTATCATTGTAGATATTTCTTTCATTTATACCTGCCTTTAACATTTTTTATTTACTGCAATGACTAATACTTGGGGTGATTTTTTCTACTATAGGAATTAGGAATTACTATAGATCTCATCAGCTGGCAAGCCATTCATTTTATATTTGAGATATTCTCTATATAGGAATAGTATACATTAAAGAGTGCTGAAATAATTTAGTGCTTTTAGAGAATTGCCACAATTTTCTACAGTAGAATGTTTTGATGATACCCTTGTTTTCATTTTTTGAAGAACATAAATATGCACATGTAAAAATAGAGAAGGTTCTGGACAAAAGCAAGCTTTCCGATAAAATTACTTCATCATTAAATTTGTTTAATTCAGTCTATGTATGAAACTGCCTTAGCCGCTAATATTTAGGGACACTCAGAAACCATTAAAAGAAAAAACTAGTTTATTCATAGGGATCAGACATAAGCCTTTTCTTTAATGCATGTTATACTAAGTATTGTTTAGTGATTTTTGTGAATTAAGTGTTAGCAATATTACAATAACTTTGTCTCATATTTTGGATAACACTAATGAATAAATTCTTTATGTTATCCTGTAAGTTGTTGCTTCAAAACAGAGGCAGGAAATTGTGCTATGTTTTAAGAAATTCTCAGAAAGATTTCGAAGTCTATACTGAGTTTCCCTCTTACCAAGCTAGATCAATATCTTCAATTACATGTTACATTTTACTTAGAAAGTCCTCATTGGGTTCAAATCGGTCATATGTGAATAGTTCATAAGCAAGTTCCTTGAGACCGGAAATGGTCTGAGTGACACACATTTAACCAATTTGATTCCACTCTGCATGTGATTGTATATTTAAGAAAAATCTCTTTGGTGAAGATCCCTAAAGACCTGCACTGAAAGTATTCCATATAGTGACTAAGGAAAATAATCATATATATGTTCACACTTGCAAAAATCATTTATTCATAGATTTCTACCACCACACATATATATCACACATAGGTCTGAAATGTATTTATAATGTTTAAAGGTTATTTGAAGAATATGGTGATTTTGTTTGTTTTGTTTTAGTCCAGATTCATTGTGATTAGCTTATTTCATTGGTACTGTGAGGACCTGTGCAATGCTTGCTGAACCCCAAATGTGATCGGAATTGGTGCTCTCTGCACAAAAGCTAGCTCTGGCATGTCTCTAATCTGCATGTTTTCAGCTCCAATTCCATGGTATTTTTCCTGTGGCTTTTACTTACTTGAGGGCTATCTCATAAACTTTGCTACAAGAAACGAATAATCTCTAAGCGATCTGAGGTGAATAAAATAAGTTGAATATTAAATAAAACAATTGTTTTTTTTTAAAGAATTTGTGCAGATGCTAATACATTTTAAAATAGGGTTTGAATCAGGTTATATTCGACCAAACGCACCTTAGATTGCTAAAGAGTTTCACAGTGACATTTTGGTCATCAGCTGCAGCCATTATCTGGGAATAAATCAATTTGCAGCAGCTGTGGACAGCTACTTGAGTATAGAGCAGAGCAGCTTAACCGTAGAAGGATGTTAAAAGTTAAAAGGCTGGAGTCCTGCTGACAACACATAAGGAAATTTTTTAAGGTATAACTATAGCACAACATTGCCTGGCTCCGAAGACATCAAGCCACTTTTGTTCATTCATCCTATATAATAGCTGATTTGATATGCTTTCTCTTCTAGCTTTCTTGTTAAGGATGATGCATATTATAGAAACTTGTCTTGATTTTTTTTTCCCAAATAATTCTCTTTAGAGTTTCAGTTAGTGCTTCTGGCAATGGCAGAACTAGCACTTTTATGGTCTTTTAATCTGTGAAAGAGATTGTCCTTGGTTTTTTTAAAAGGTCAATATCAGGTACAGAGTTTTCTTCAACTGTAAGCAGAATGGTTTTGTACTAGACAAAGTTTTGCAGAAATTAAAATAAAGAAGGTACATTATTTGGCACAGTTATAGTTATATATCAATTTATTTATAACCTAGAAATTATCATTGTTTTGCTTTAATTTTTCCCACTTGTGACAATAGTTTGTTTACCAAGTGAAGGACCTAGATTTAGAAAGTAAAAAAAAAAATTGCTGAGATGAATTTTGTTTTAACTTTATATTGGTGTATTTAGAAAATGCATGATGAACAGAGAGGAAAGAAAGAGTGTTTACATAGAAAATAGCTTTCTGAATTAAGTCAGAAATTATATATACAAATTCAAGTGTGTACCAATTGTGGTTTATTTAGTGGATTTACTTTTTTACAATGTAATGCATCCAATATAATAACCTCAAATGCCTGAGACAAGGTACAAATATGGCTTATATTCTGAAAAGTGATGTAATCTAATATGGACCAGTTATTGTTGTTGAAGTTGGAATAATGAATTCTGTCAGAGTGCAGAGAATATTCATGGTAAGTGAATCATTGTCATTGAAGATACTATATTGTTGTGGTTTGAGGCTTGCACTGGAATAATTTTATCATTCAAGTAAAATTGTATTTAAAACATCTGGCACATTTTTAGTGTCCCACCCAAATTTTAAATGTGATAATAAAATTAATGGTAATTAAATATGATTACAGTTGTTTAGAAGGAAAATAATATCTTATTTCTATGGGCTAAATATGCTTGCTGGAAATTGTGATTTAATTGATCCCACTGTTAAAATACAAAATATAAATATCATAATAGCTTCAGATTTCATAGAGTTTGGTCATATGTTAAATTTTCAAAAATGCTAAGTTAAATTAATCTAAATTCTTAGTGGTCTGTATACATATTTTTGTGAGAACATGTCAGAATCTAAGAGAGACTGGTTCTAAATGCTTTATCTTTAAATAATAGGCAACAATGAAGAGCACGTAGATTAATTTTTAAAAGTGTGAAAGTATTTTAGTGTCACATCCCTATACCTTTAGCTAATAAGACCAACAGAAACAGTAATGTCAATTTCAATTATTGGCAAATAAACACAATTCTTGGCTAAAGGCTTTCTGTTTAAATCTATTGAAATGCCTTTGATGCACACTGTGGTAAACTCCTGAACTCCAGAATCCTAAAAATCCTCCTGGGAAAAGACTTGACTTTGTATTATTAGTGGAGAATCGAGAAAAATTTCCATTAGCTACTTGTTCTTCAAAGGAAGAATATACATTAATAATACTAATCAACATCCATCAGCATCTCACCGATGGCCTAACACCTAGTCAGTGTTCAGTAAAACTCTGTGGTGCATGTTCAGTCAACATACTGATTCTACCAATGAGGAAACTGAGTCAGAGACGTTACGTGTCTATGTATGGTCACACAACAAATAAGTAGTGTTTTGGAGACTGCTGGTTGCCCTCCACCATATTCATTCTCCCCTTCTCCTTTCAGTAATAGGAACCCTGAGTTTAAGTTAGGCACATGGCTTAAACCCCAGCTAGAAACCTCATTTTTCATCCTGTCTTGCAATTAGTTATAGTCATGGTACTACAGTTTGGTCAATACTTTACAACTAAAGTGTGTTGTTTTCAACTTCTGAGTCTTATCTTTAAAGGGGTTGGACCTTACTTGGTCACACGTCTGAAAGCTGTGTGCTGAGTGTGACAAAGCAACGTAATGCAGGGGCACGAGAGCCCCACAGTGTCATACCACAGTGACAGACCAGGACAGCTTCCTAGACCTTTCCATGAAAGAGAAATAAGCTGTCTAAACTGTCTGTTTATTCTGCCTCTCTCTCTCTTTCTGCAATCCAACTAATATAGTGTGATGCCTGAGTTTCAAAAATGAATCCATAACCAAGCTCTTAAGCATTATAACATGTCCAATTAAAATTGTTACTTAGTAGGATTTAGGAATTTTTCCAGTTAGTAATTGGTATCTCCTGAACTGTTGAATAAACTAACTTTGACCAAAAAAGAATAACATGTAGAAGAGACATATTTTAGAGAAAACTGTAAACTCTACTATAGTTCTTTTCTGAATTAACATTCCAAATACCCCACTTAGTAGAAATATACAAAACATGGCAAGCATAGATGCTCTGTTTCATCACCAATAATTCATTCCTTTAACTTATATCTTTGGCTTACATTTACCTTCAAATCTCTCAGCACTCTCTCCTGATTGTAGGTCTCTACTTGCCATTGTATATATATTTTTTCATGATTTTTGATATTTCAGAGTTCTTGTGTTCTTGCTGTTTCATCAGTATTAAACATGTTTAAGTCCTCATCTGACTCTAATAATTTATATATCATTCCTTTACCTATATTTAATTAATCCAAATTAATTGGTTAGTAAAATTTTAATTGAGAACAAATGCCCATCAAAAAAGATATGTGGCTCTGGCCAGTGTGGCTCAGGGGTTGGAGTGTTGGTCCACGCACCAAAGGGTTCATTCTCAGTCAAGGGCACGTACCTGGGCTGCAGGTTTGATCCCAGCCCCAGTCTAGGCACATGCAGGGGGCGATCAATCAATGTGTCTCTCTCACTTTCCCCTTCCTCCCTCCCTTCCACTCTCTCTAAAAATCAATGGAAAAAATATCTTTGGGTGAGGATTAAAAAAAAGATAGGTGAAGGGCAACCTATGGACTGGGAGAAAATATTTGCAAACCACGTATCTGACAGGTGTTAGTATCCAAAATATACCAGAGACTCACGCAACTCAAGAGCCAAAACAAAATAAAATAACCTACTTTAAAAATGGGTAAATCATCTGAATAAACATTTCCCCAAGGAAGACATACAAGGCCAACGGGTACATGAAAAGGCACTCAAAACACTAATCATCAGGAAGATGCTAATTAAAACGTCAGTGAGATATCACCTTAGTCTTAGTCTTTTTTTTTTTTTCCTTTTTTAAAAAAAATTGATTTTAGAGAGAGAGAGGAAGTGAGAAGGAGAGAAAGATGGAAACATCGATGAGAGAGAACATCAATTGGCCGCCTTCTGCATGCCCCCCACTGGGGATTTGGCCCACAACCTGGGCATGTGACCTGACCGGGAATTGAACCAGTGACCTCTTGGTGCATGGGTCGACACTCAACCACTGAGCCACACCACCTTACTGGACATCACCTTACTCTTTTTAGAATAATTATTATAATACAGTGTTATCAACTACACTCACCATGTTATGCATCAGATTCTCAGACATTATTCATCTTATAAATATGAGTTTGTACCCTTTTTATCAGCCTTTCCTTACAGCCCTTACAGAGGAGAGAGCAAATCTGCTGAAGATATGGAGAAAAAGCAACCTTTGTGTACTGTTGGTAGGAATATAAACTAGTTCAGCCACTAAGAAAAATTGTGTGAAGTTTTCTCAAGAAATTTAAAATACATAGAACTACCATATTATCCAGCACTCCCACTCCTGGGTATATATCCAAAGGAAACTATGAGGAAATACTAATACCCCCATATTTGTAGAAGCATTATTCACAAAACCATAGCATGGAACAACCTAAGTGTCCATCGAGAGGTTAATGGATAAAGAAAATGTCATATATGTACACAATGAAGTATTATTTAGCCTTAAAAATGAAGGTAATTCTGCCCCTGGCCGGTTTTGCTCAGTGGTTAGAGCGTCGGCCTGTGGTCCAGAGAAACCCGGGTTCAGTTCCCGCTAAGGGCACGTACCTCGGTTGCAGTTTGTCCCCGGCCCTTGGTTGGGTCGTGCGGGAGGCAGCCACTCGATGTGTCCCTTTCACGTCGATCTTTCTCTCTCTCTCTCTTCCTCTCTCTCCCTCCCACTCTATCTGAACAAAAAGATGGAAAAATATCCTTGGGTGAGGATAAACAAAAATAAACAAAAAAAAAAAAAAAATGAAGGTAATTCTGCCATTTGCAACAACATGGATGAAACTGAAGGGCATAGTGCAAAGTGAAATAAGCCAAACAGGGAACGATAAATACTGCATGGTATTATTTATATGTGAAATCTGATATACACACAAATAAATAAATAAAAAGTTGATATCATAGAAGCTGAGAGGAGAATGGTTGTTGAGAGGAGCTGGGTAGGAGCTGTAAGGAAAGGCTGATAAAAAGGCTGATATGACAAACTCATATTTATAAGATGAATAATGTCTGAGGATCTGATGCATAACATGGTGAGTGTAGTTGATAACACTGTATTATATAATTAAAATAGTCTAAGAGAATAGAACTTGTGTTCACATACACACACACACACACACACACACAGTTAAATATGTGAGGTGATGGCTGTGTTAATTACCTCCAGTGGAAGAATTCTATCACAGTGCACATGTATATCAAATTACTTTATATATCTTACAATGTTATTTATATAATCATCAATAAAATTGAAAAAAGTAAATGATGTATAGAGGCTTCTGGTTTCTGGTGTGACATGTAAAAAGTTTAGAAGCAGTCACTCCATCCTAACAACCAGGAAAAGATGAGCAAACTGAAAATCAACAACCCTTTTAGAAAAATCAGAGAACTGAGGTTACAAAACTGCTGCCTATAGAACTAGAGAAAGAGACAAATACAGAGAATTAGTGAACTTGAATAGAAACTTCCAAAACTGAAAAGCAAAAGCAAAAAGAAACAAAGAAATTGGAACACAATATCCAAGAACCAAAGGATAGTTACAAAAGATGTAACATAATAGAAACGCCGGAAGAGAATAAATAGAGAGAGGAACAAAACAAGTATTTGAAGCAATAATAAATGAGAATTTTTTTTTTCAAAATTAAGGCACAATCTGTCAAAATGCTCACAAGGAGAAATAGATCTACATCTATTAAAGAAATTAAGTTAGTAATTTATACTTTTCCAAAACAGAAAACACTAGGCCCAGAAGCGTTCACTGGTGAATTTCACCAAATATTTATAGAAAAAAACTATATCAATTCTCTACAATCTCTTCAGAGGAGAGAAGCAGTGGGGATGCTTCCTAGCTCATTACATGAGGCCAGCATTGCCCTGATACTAAAACGAACAAATGCATTATAAGAAAGAAAAACTACTAACCAATACAATACCTGTCTTGTGCACAGATGTAAAAATCCTCAACAAAATATCACAAATAGAATTCAACAATGAAAAGAATGATGAACCTGACCAAATAGGATTTATCCCAGGTGTACAAGGGGGGTTTAACATTTTAAAAGCAATGTAGTCTATCACATCAATAGGCTGAAAAAGAAAAATGACATGATTATATCAACAGATGTAGACAAAAACATTTGACAAAATCCAGCACCCATTCATAACAAAAACTCCCAGTGAACTAGGGATAGACAGGGAAGACTATCTACAAAACCCTATGGCTAACATCACGCTTAATAGTGGGAAACTCAAAGCTCAGGTAATACATCAGGGGAAAGGCAAGGGTGTCGCCTCTCATCACTTCTTTTCAACATTGTACTGGAAATTCTAGTTAATTCAATAAAACATGGAAAGTGAATAAAATATATACAGATTGGAAAGGAAGATATAAAAGTCTCTCTTCACAGATGACATGATTGTTTATGTAGAAAATCAGAAAAGACTGACCAAAAACTTAAGGCTAATATATAAAAGTCAATTGTTTTCCTATGTATCAGAAATGAATAATTGGAATTTGAAATTAAAAACACAACACCATTTGGAGTAGTATAAAAAAGAAATACTTCAGTATAAATCTAAGAAATATGTACAAGATCTATCCAAAGAAGACTACAAAACTGTGATGAAGAAAATTAGGGGATCTCTACATAAATGGAGATCAGTTCTTCCAAAATTGATCTATAGATTTAATGTAATCCATTGAAGACCCCAATAAATTACTTTGCTGATATTAAGAAAAACTGATTCTAAAGTTTATATGCCCTGGCTGGTGTGGCTCAGTTCACTGGAGTGCAGTCCCGTACGCTAAAAGTTTGAAGGTTTGATTCCCAGTCAGGGCATGTACAGGAGGCAACGGATCAACATTCCTTCCTCCTCCTTTCCTCCCTTCCTCCCTCCCTCCCTCCCTCCCTCCCTTCTTTCCTTCTTTCCTTCTTTCCTCCCTCCCTCCCGCCCTCCCTCCCTCCCTCCCTCCCTCCCTCCCTCCCTCCTTTCCTCCTTCCTTCCTTCCTTCCTTCCTTCCTTTCCTTTCTCTCTCTCTCTCTCTCTCTCTCTCTCTCTCTCTCTCTCCTTCCTCTCTCTGAAATCAATCAATCAATAAATAAGAAGTAAAGTTTATATGAAAAGGCAAAAAACTCAGAATTCAGAATAGCCCACACATTGTCAAAAAGGACCAACAAGACTTCAAGACTGGACTTCAAGACTTAGCATAATGTTACAACAATCAAGACAGCTTAGTATTCGTGAAAGAACAGACAAATAGATCAATGGAACAGTATAGAGAGCTCAGAAATAGACCCACACAGATATAGTCAACTGATCTTTGAGAAAGACAATTCCATAAAGGAAGGATAGTCTTTTCAAGGAAAGGTGCTGGGATAATTGTATACAGATGTGCAATAAAAATTTATCTAAATAGTGATCTTATATGTTTTACAAAAATTGACTCAAAATAAATAATAGACAAATTAAAAATGCAAAATTATAAAACTGTAGAAGATAATAGGACATCTAGGTGACCTTGGCTTGGCAATGAGTTTTTAGATAGAATGTCAAATCATATTTCACGAAAGAAAAACATTAATAAATTACGTTTCATTAAAATAAAAGTCTGTTCTGTGAAAGACACTGTTAGAGGAATAAGGAGACACAGATTGGGAGAACATTTTTTTTTTTTTTTTTTTTTTTTTATCCTCACCTGAGGACATTTTTCCATATTTTGTTCAGACAGAGTGGGAGGGAGAGAGAGGAAGAGAGAGAGAGAGAAACATCGACGTGAAAGGGACACATCGAGTGGCTGCCACCCGCACGACCAACCAGGGCGGGGGACAAACTGCAACCGAGGTACGTGCCCTTAGCGAGAACCGAACCCGGGTCTCTCTGTACTGCAGGCCGACGCTCTAACCGCTGAGCCAAACCGGCCAGGGCGGGAGAACATATTTTTAAAACACATGTTCGATAAGGATTTGTATATAAAATATATTCTTTTTTTTTTTTTTTTATCCTCACCTGAGGACGTTTTTTCATTTTTTGTTCAGATAGAGTGGGAGGGAGAGAGAGCAAGAGAGAGAGAGAGAGAAACATCGACGTGAAAGGGACACACCGAGTGGCTGCCACCCGCACGACCAACCAGGGCCGGAGACAAACTGCAACCGAAGCACATGCCCTTAGCGGGAACCGAACCCGGGTCTCTCTGGACCGCAGGCCGACGCTCTAACCGCTGAGCCAAACCGGCCAGGGCTAAAATATATTCTTAAAACTCAACAACTGAATTAAAAAGTGGGAAAAAGTTTTTAACAGACACTTCACCAAAGAAGATATACAGATGGCAAATAAGTACACGAAAAGGTGCTCCAAAACACATCTATTAGGATGGTTGAAATCCAAAGCACCGACAGCCCCAAAAGCTGGCTAGGATGTGGAGCAGAAGAACTCTGAGAAGTGGTGGTAGAAATGCAAAATGGTGCAGCCACTTTGGAAGACGGGCAGCTTTTTACAAAGCTAAAGATAGCCTTACTATGTAATCCAGCAACTGTGTTCCTTGATATTCACCCAACTGAGTTGAAGATTTCATGTCCACACAAAAACCTGAACATGAATGTTTGTGGTAGCTTTAGTCACAATTGTCAAAATGTCCTTTTGGCATTTTGAAATAGAATGTTATTCAGTGATAAAAAATGAACTACTGAGCCACAAAAATACATGGGGCCACCTTAAATGTTTATTGTTAAATGAAAGAAGCCAGTCTGAAAAAAGCTACATACTCTATTTCATATACATTATACTCTGGAAAAAGAAAAACTACAGAGACAGTAAAAAGACTAGTGGTTGACTACCAAAAGTTGGGTAGAAAGTTGAGGTTGAGAAATAAATAGGTGGAGCACAGGAGAATTTTAGGGCAGTGAAACTATTTTGTATGGTACTGTAATGGTGTATACATGAGATTATGCATCTGTCAAAATCCATAGCACTGTATAACACAAAAAGCAAACCTTCATATAAACTATAGACTTTAGTTAATAATAATGTATCAGTATTGATTCATCAATGGTAAGAAATGTACCACACTAATACAAGATGTTAATAATAGGAAATCTGAGTATATGTTGTGTGCTTTCTGCTTACATGCTTCTTGACTTACACTGCAATAATATGAACAGGGGTAGAGGATTTTTGGTTTCCAGTCAGTTGGTGTGAATATAATTCTTGAATCTCAGTCAAGTAGCTTCATGGGTAAATATTGCTAAGTCAGTTTGGCAAAACAATATTGATAAATAATTCTTAGCAATTCATGGCACAACAATCAGTTTTAACGCTCTAATAACTGCACTCTGCACAAACCAGCTAATACCCTTTCTCCATTTAATACAATTCTGAAGTGATCTAAGCATAAACATTTTAAAACCAAATATTGACAACTTTTAGAACTTATGGTAAATATCTCCTTGCCTCCTCTCCCTCCTTCTTCCTCTGTCTCTCTCTTATATTTCTATTTATTTATTTATTTATTTCCTATTACTAGTTAATGTCATTCAATAAATGGTCAGTAGTCTTCCGTGCAACTTAGTAAAGAGAAAGTAAGGGAAACGTTAATCAAATTACCTATCATTTGTAGATTTATTTCAATAGGACACTGTAGTATTTTTTTATTTTTGCCAAACATAATATATTTTAAAAATCACATGATGGTTTTCTTTATAAACACATCATAAAATCAAAACAAGTTCAGTGCTACTGGCTAGGGTGTTAAAGTAGCTTGTTATTTTTTAAAAGCTGATATTGTACTTGTATTCATTAAAACAAGCTTCTACTTCAACTCTAAGGTGTGATGATTATTCCTATGTAAAATAATGTTTTACTGCTCTGTTTGTAATAGTTACAGTCTGGCTAACAGTTGGGCAAGCATGATACTGTATCCATATGATAGAACAGAGCAAATCAACAGCATTTTTATTGATCAGCACCCCAGTTACCAGAGAAAGTTAATTGTTTTGTCCAAAGTGCCTGATTATTTTCAGGGAAACATTTAAAACTCTAGGAAGAAGTAGACTGACTATCTATTACATTTACGTGGCAGAGGCTTTCTAATTACCAATGGCCCTGTCCAAGCACTTTTACAATTTGAAGTAAAATTTATATACAATGTAAACATAGGCCTTAGGGACATAATTCAAAGAGGTTTTATAAACATATAAACCTCTGTGACTACCACTTCAATCAAGGTAAACATTTATATCACCCAATTTGCCAGTGTCCCATCTCATTTACTTTGTACCCCTATCTCAGAGGTAACTACTGTTTTGTTTTTTTATTACCAAAGATAAGTTTTGCCTATTTTTGAACTTCTAAAAAATGTAATCAAACAGCATGCATTTTTTTGAGCAGGGCTCCTTTTGTGCAACAAAATCTTTTTTGAAATACATAAATGGTTTTGTATATATCAGTAGTAGAGGTGATATTCCAATATACAAATGTGTCACATTTTGTTTTCTTTTTCTCCTATGATAAATATTTTGATTTTTTTCTAGTTTCTGGACATTATCAATAAAGCTGTTCTAAACATTCTTTGTAAGTCTTCTTGTGAATATACATTTTCACTTCTTTTGGGTAATTTTTAGAGTATAATTTCTGGGTAATGTTGTAGGTATAGATTTAACTTATTAGAAATCACCAGTTTCTGCATTCCCAGCATCAAGGAATGGGAATTCAAGTTATGCTATATTCTCACCAACATTAGGTTTGTCAGTCTATTTTCATATTAGCTAATCTAATGAGTGTGGACTAGTATTTCATTTTGGTTTTAACTAAAAATAACTATGATGTTGAACATATTTCTCATGTACTGATGCCCATATCTTCTTTTTTGATCTGTTCAACTTTTTTTATCCACTCATCTACTGATGGATACTTGGGCTGTTTCCAGATCTTAGCTATCGTAAATAGAGCTGCTATGAACATAGGGGTGCATATGTTCTGATTGGTGTTTCAGACTATTTAGGATATATTCCTAGAAGTGCAATCACTGGGTCAAATGGCAGCTCAATTTTTAATTTTTTGAGGTAACACCATATTGTTTTCCTTAGTGGCTGCACCAGTCTGTATTCCCACCAGCAGTGTACTAGAGTCCCCTTTTCTCCACACCCTCGCCAGCACTTGTTGTTGGATGATTTGTTGATGGCAGCCATTCTGGCAGGTGTGAGGTGAAGGAGGAAAAAGGAGGGACATCTATAATAAAAAAAATTAATAAATTAAGTATTAAAACAAACAAACAAAAACTCTTGTCTGTCATTTGTAATACAAACATATTTTCTAAATCTAAAAAATAGTATCTGTTCAAGATCAGTTTCCTATTTTTTAATTGGTAGTTTGCCTTTTTATTCTTTATTTCTAGAATTTCATTTTGTATTCTGGACACAAGTCTATTGCTGGGTTTATAATTTGTAAATTATTTTATTTTTTGTAATAGTGATTTTTATAAGCACAAGTTTTAATTTTAATAAAGTTCATCTTATCAATTTTCTATTTTATGGTAGAATTTTATTCTATTTAAGGAATATCTGACTATACAAAAATCACAAAGATATTCTCCTACTAGTTTTAGCTTTTATATATAGATCTATGAGATTGTGAATTAATTTTTGTGTATGGGATGATATAGGTGTTGATGCTCATTATTTTTAATATGTTCATCTATTTTTTTTTATCTCCGTTTGTTGAAAAGACTCCTTTCCTCACTGAATTGCCTTGGGACTTATATTTGTGAACCCCGTTTTATATACATAAATCTCGTTCTGTTCTCTATATTCCATTCTGTGATCTAGTTATATGCCTTCATAACAGTATCATGTTGCTTGATAACTGTAACTTTATAATAAGTTTTGAAAAAGCTCAGTGTATGAACTTTAACTTTGTTCTTCTCAAGATTTACCTGGCTAATCTATGACCTTTGCATATCCATATGAATTTTAGAAATAAATGGTCAATTTGCACACACACACATACATACACAGAAACAATTTTTTGGAATTTTGATGGAGATTGCCTTCAATCTATGAATCAATTTGGAAAAAAGAAATATCTTAATAAAATTAAGTTTTCCAATCACAGTAATGATATATCTTTCGATTAATTTAGGTCTCATAATATTTTAACATCTATCTTTTGATTTGATAGTAAATCAAGATTTAGTATTTAACTTCCTAAGTACAATTGATTTCCAAAAACTGATGTTGTACTTACAAACCTGAAAAATTTACTTATTAGTTCTAGCAGTATTCTTGTATGTTTCTTTGCATTTCCTACAAAGATAATGTGTGATATTTCTTCAGTAATCACGTTGTACTTGAATAAAGAAAGTTTAACTCTTTTGTTTAAATGTTTATGACTTTAATTGTGTTTCTCTTGTCTTTTTGCACTGCTAGGAACTTCAGGTTGAACTGCGAGTGGCTGAAGCAAAAATTTCGGCCTTGTTCTTGATCTTGTGGAAAACTGTTTCTCAGGTGACTTCTTTGATCCATGTTATTTATTAGCATGTTGCTTAATTTACAAATCTTTTAGGTTTTCTAAATATATTTTTGTTATTTGTTTATAACAATTACTTTTTGAAAAGAGGACATATTCTGTAATATTTCAAGGTGTTAAAATTTATTGATACTTGTTTTTGAGCTAGCACATATCACTTAGAACATTACATGTGATTTAAATATATATGTATTCTGTAGTTACTGGTTGCAATATTTCAAGATACCAGTTAGGTTACATTGTTGGTAGTATTATTCAAATATTCAATATTATCGCCCTGGCCGGTTTGGCTCAGCAGTTGGAGCATCGGCCTGCGGTACAGAGAGACCGGGGTTCAGTTCCCACTGGGAGCATGTACCTCGGTTGCAGTTTGTCCCCGGCCCTGGTTGGTCTTGCGGGTGGCAGCCACTCGATGTGTCCTTATCAACAATTACATTTTCTTGTTGTATTAATTAAAAAGACAGAGGTGTTGCCTGGACGGTTTGGCTCAGCGGTTAGAGCGTTGGCCTGTGGACCGGAGAGTCCTGGGTTTTGTTCCGGCATGTACCTCAGTTGCAGTTTGTCCCGACCCCGGTTGGGGTCCTGTGGGTGGCAGCCACTCGATGTGTCTCTCTCACATTGATGTTTCTCTCTCTCTCTTCCCCCCCCTTTCCCTCCTGCTCTATCTGAAGATAAATGCAAAAATGTCCTCAGGTGAGGATAAAAAAATAAAAAATTAAAATTAAAAAAAAAAAAAGACAGGTGTTAAATACTTTAACTATGTTTATGTATTGGTGTATTTCTTCATTTAGTTCTGTAATTATTTTTTTTCATGTGTTTTAAAACACTATTTTTAAGTTCATACACAGAAATACTATAGTCTTTCTCACAGACTGACATATAATAAATGTTTCCTGTTCACCTGTAGTAATACTTCTGGTCCTAAAGTATTTTATATTATATTAATATAGCAACCCTACTTTTCTTATGCTTATTAACTGCATGATGTATCTGTTTATACTATTTTAATTCCAAACTACTTGTGTATTTGTATTTAAGTTTCCTTTATTTTATATTTAAAAAATACAGCTGGATCTTTAAAAAAATCCACTCTATTTGTCTTTGCAGTTTAATTGTAGAATATAGTCCATTTATATTTATTATAATTATTCATCTGTTTGTATTTAAGTTGATCTTTTTGCTATTTCTTTTCTAGTTGTCCATTTGATTTCTTTTTTAATTCCTCAATTTTTGTCTTTAATTTTAGTTAACAAAATATTTTTAGGATTCTCTTCTGATTACTCTATTGTGGTTTATCTTTGTTTTTTTTATCCTCACCCGAGGACATTTTTTCATTTTTTGTTCAGATAGAGTGGGAGGGAGAGAGAGGAAGAGAGAGAGAGAGAAACATCGACGTGAAAGTGACACATCGAGTGGCTGCCACCCGCATTACCAACCAGGGCCGGGGACAAACTGCAACCGAAGTACATGCCCTTAGCGGGAACCGAACCCGGGTCTCTCTGGACCGCAGGCCGACGCTCCAACCGCTGAGCCAAACCGGCCAGGGCGTGGTTTATCTTTGTATTATCATTTTACTTTTACCCTGGAAATTGAAACTCTAACTTATTACAGCAATCTTAGTGATAAGAATATTTTATTGTATGTTACTGTATATCAATTAATGTTATACATTATAATTTAATTTGTACTTTAACCTTTGACTATCACATGTTTATATATATTACTAATATCAAAATGCAGTGTTATAGCCCTGGCCGGTTTGGCTTAGCGGTTGGAGCGTCGGCCTGCGGTCCAGAGAGACCCGGGTTCGGTTCCCGCTAAGGGCACGTACCTCGGTTGCAGTTTGTCCCCGGCCCCTGGTTGGGTCGTGCGGGAGGCAGCCACTCGATGTGTCCCTTTCACGTTGATGTTTCTCTCTCTCTCTCTCTCTTCCTCTCTCTCCCTCCCACTCTATCTGAACAAAAAATGGAAAAATGTCCTCGGGTGAGGGAAAAAAAAAAAAAAAGGAAGTGTTATAAATGGTACTTTAAACAATCAGTCATCTTTTAATGGAATTGAATGTAAAATGATAATATTTTATATTCCCCATATTTACCATTCCCACTGTTCTTCATTTCTTTCTGTAGGCCCAAGATGCATCTTGTATGGTTTCCCTTTAACCTTATTTTTTGAAGAATTTTTTTACAGGATATGAAGTGATGGATCAAAATTATATTTTTATTTCAGTACTTTAAAGCTTTTAAAATTATCTTTCAGTTTCTATTGTCTCTAGTAAAAAGCCTGTTATTCTTTGTATTATTATTACCTTTTATAAAAAATGTCTCTTTTTTCCATGACTGAAATATGATTTTTCTCTTTATTTTCAGCTTCCATCATTTTTACTATAATTTACCTGGATATGATTCATTAGATATTTATCTTGCTTAGTTTTTGCCAAGGTTCTTGGATCTGCAGATTAATGTCCCCCTCCACCCCCCACCCCCCCACACACCTGGGAAATTCACAACCATTATTTTCTTCTCTATTGTCTCTGGGATTTGAATTATACATATGTTAGACTGCTTGATATTATGCCATTGGTCCTTGAAATTTTCTTTTTCAATCTGTTTTCTGTCTTTTTTCATATTGGTTAATTTTTATTCATCATATTGGTTAATTTATTCATTAAGCTTAGTAATTCTGTCTTCCTTAGGCTTCTGTCTTTTGTTTAATTATCTGGTGGATATGTTACTTCAGTTATTGTACTTATTGATATGAAAATTTTTAGTCTTCTCTTTTTTTATGGTTTTCCTTTATTTATTAAGATTCATTATGACAGTCTTTTCCCACAAGCTTCTGTACATATCTATAATAACTGCTTTAAACGTTTTCAATGACTAGTCTAGTCTCTAGGTCATCTCAGGGTCTTTCTCTACTGACTGCTTTTTGTTGAGCTTCAGTCACATTTTTTCATATTTGCATGTCTTTGAATTTTTTATTGTATGCTAGACATTATGGTAGTACACTATAGTGAGTCTAGATCTGTGGCTGGAAAATGTTTTCTTAAAGGGCTAGATAATAAGAATTTCATGTTGTGGGCTAGACAATATTTGCCATAACTATCTAACTCTGCTTTTGTAGTGTGAAAGAAGCGACACAAGATATTTAAACAAATGTTCCAATAAACTTCATTTACAAAAACAGGTGGCATGCCTGTGGGGCGTTGTTTACTCACCTCTTATTGTAAATAGTGTTCAGTTTTATTATGGTGGGCAGTTAGATTACTGGCAAATCTTTTTGTGCTCTCACTCTTTGTTTATTATTTATTTTGATGTCTCCATATCAGTTTTGAACTTAGTTCTAGGTGCTCTTCTTGCACCTAATGTATGGGCTTTCCAGACTTCTACTGAATAGTCAAATAGCTCAGCAAGTTCTCTTAGGCTGGTTATAACTTTCGGTATCACCATTCAACAGTCAGTCTAACATTAAGTAATTGTCTCTAGGCATTGTGGAGACTTATTGTGTGCATACACAGGCCAGTTTTTAGCCAAAGCCCATGTTTTAAATCCCCATGAAGACTTCTATTCTCTAACTCTGTGCTGCTCCTTCTTATCTAGCTCTCTCTGAAATTCCAGCCACTATTGCTGCCTTGAGCTGCATTCTTTGAATCCATAGTTAAACAGAATTGTTACTCAGTTTGGGTTCAACAACCCTGTACACCAGTGGTTCTCAACCTGTGGGTTGCGACCCCTTTGGAGGTCGAACAACCCTTTCACAGGGGTTGCCTAAGACATGACAGTAGCAAAATTACAGTTATGAAATAGCAACAAAAATAATTTTATGGTTGAGGGTCATCACAACATGAGGAACTGTATTAAAGGGTCACGGCATTAGGAAGGTTGAGGACCACTGCTGAACACAGAAGCAGTAACATATCCCAGACACTGTGATTGCAATAATTACCTCAAAGTTTACCATGCTGCATTGCCTATTGTTTAATGTTTGCAAATAGTTGCTGTATATATTTTTCCAGATTTATAGAGTTTTTTCTTAAAAGAAAAATCCCAGTACCAGTTATTGTGTCAAGACCAAAAGTGGAAATTCATCAACTTTTCCCCAAAGCACTCTGTTTGGAAAACATACACTTCTCTTGTGTTTGTCTTTTATTCTCACACTATTACCGTACTCACTATACTGCTGACAGTAGATGAGGTTTCTTCCCACAGCAAGCAATTCTGTGACACCAGCTGGGTGTCCTACAGTTTAACTCAATTCAGGGATCAGGTCTCACAAGATTACTCCCAACCCCCAACATCAAATACAAGTCCAGGTTGTTGCCTATGCTTCTGATTGGCTGGCTGTAGTAGATTGGAGTTTCTATTAACCTCCTCCTTGAGGTCAATTAATTTGCTAGAGTAGCTCACAGAACTCAGAAAAAGAGTTTAGTTACTATTTTCCAATTTATTATGAAAGGGTGTGATAAAGAACACAGTTAAACCTCCAGATGGAAGAAATTTGTGGAGCAAGGTATGTCAAAAGGACTGCAGAGCTTCCATGCCCTCTCTGGGCACATCAACCTCCTGGCACTTTTATAGGGTTACCAACCCAGAGGTTCTCTGAACCCTGTATTTTTGGGATTTTTATGGAGTTTCATTACATAGGCATGATTGATCGTTATCTCCATTTCAAGCCCTTCTACCCTCTCTGGAGAATGGGGGTGGGGTTCAAAATTCCAAGCTTTTAATAATGCCGTGGTCTTTCTGTTAACCAGCCCACATTCAAAAGCCCACCAAAAGTCAACTCATTAGAACACAAGACACTGTTATTACCCAGGAAATCCCAGGGATTTAGGAGCTCTGTGCCAGGAACTGAGGTCAAAGACCAAGCATTTGAATGAAAGATACTCCTAGTGCTCTTATCACTAGAAAAATACAAGGGTTTTAAGAACTCTGTGCCAGGAACCAGGAGCAGAGACCAATATATATTTTCTATTATCTCACATACTCTTAAATTTTTGAATAACTGTAGTCAGATCTCCTGAGATTAGACTTGTAGAATATTTTACCATGTTTATTGGCTATTGACCACTGAATGATATTTCACCATGGCATTCAGAATGTATTTAAGGTACATTTATATTTGAAATATCATTACATGAATGTAGAACAAAAAATTCAACTGTATCAAAATTTGTGCAAGAAAAAATTTTAAATTAAGAGTTTAATATTTTAGAAAAACTATGTAAATGAATACATTATGAACTATAGATACTTTTGACCTAATCTTTAATAAAAATTTTTACATAGTTCTATATTTTACTATTCTCAGTATTCCATATAGACTAAAAAGTTACTGCTGTAATTATGACTCTTATTATATGTGTCTCTCAACTGGTAAAGCTATGGCATTAAAATCTGTAGTGAAAATAATGTGCTTAGGTTAATCATCATTGTCAATTTTTTCTTATTTTAAGCACAGAATTGGACATAGAAATTAGAAACATGGTGTGGTCACTTTAATTTTTGTATCAGTAATCTATTCAAGAATACAATTTCATAGACAAAAAACATCACAGGACGTCAGAAGTCTGGTCTCTATTCCCAGCTATCTTGCCCTAGTATTCACTCTAGGACTGATGACTTTCCCAGCCCTAAGCAAAGAAGAGTCCAAGTCCGCATGGAATCTACATGGAATGCTTGTCCAAAATGCACATTTCTGTGCCTTCCCAGATCGTATGTATAATACAGGTTGGGAATCTTTGCAGAAAGTGCTCTCTGAAATAACATCCATATGTAAAGTCTATATTAAACCAACATGTACTAGAACAGTGTCCTTTGCCAACAAAATAATTTTCATAGCCCCTTATGTTTATTAAAATAAAGTGTTCTCTTTGGAAAGTTAACAGATGTGGCAAATATGAAAATTTAACCTATTAAAAAACATAATTTTCAGAAAACATCTTTATAAACCACATTATTTCATGGAAGTAGCTTATGTTCTACCATAAACTTTGAGAAAACTTATTTAATGTCTATAGTTTTAATACACAAGTAATGAATGTATGTTGAAAATAAATTGAATATGGAAAGTTATATGTTTGGGAAAGTGATTTCTAATGTTCAAATTTTCTTTTTTCTATATTTACAAAGTAAACAATCTGAAGACTGACATCATTCTCCATTCAACTTTTACTATATAATTACTTTGTTACATTATATTTAATGAATATTTAATTGTATTTTTGTCAGATTATATTTTATGAATATTTTCCCTTAATTGAAGTAAAAGTCAAATGTTGTTTTCAGTTTACTCTCCTATATTCATGTTTTCTAAGAGAACTTCTATTTCTGGGGGGAAACCAGTATTGGAGCAATAATTTTAATTCTTTTTTCTTCTTACAAGAGAAGAATTGAAACCCAGCTCTTAATTTGTTCCATATTTGGACCCTTCTGACGTTCTGGCATACAGAGGCGTCTTAAACTAAACTGTACTAAGAATATAATAAATGAACACATTAGGCTCTATTACTTGTGAAACCGTATAGATGCCTATAAAAAACTGTTTTTTAAATAAACCTTGTAAAAGAAAACAAACTGTTTTTAAAATAAACCTACCCGGGCACTTCTATACCCTTATCTGAGAAAGAGGGAGGGTCGCCTTGTGCCGAGATTTTCTACAAGGAAAACCTCATGTAATTAACGTGACTCTGGCCCTTTAACTTTTAACATGCTTCCCCAATTAAGCTTTCAAGGCCTTGAACCATACAATATCTGGCCACAGCTGCTAGAAATTGATTTATCCCGGAAGATCATTGGAGCTTCTGACCTCTCTGCTAGAGCATTTTATTTACCTTTTTGGATATTTGTCTCCTTTTTGCCCTAGAGGGAGGGTGAGAAAGAAATGATGTAAATATTTGCATCTGTTCTAAGAGGACTTTCACTATTTCAATCTCCTTTTTTAGATACTAATTAATTGTATTGTGTCATTCTATACATATAGGACTATAGCTGTTTAACTGTTATAAGCACTTACAAAAGCATGTATGGTGCAGAGAAAATTTAGAGTTAGCTGATCCTCTAAATATTAGAATAATATGTGGTGGATGTTTTGCTTACCATACTAAGAAATTTTATTTCAGTCTAAATCCTCACGGCAACTACCATTATCCCAATTATTATGATTGTTGCTGCATTTCTAAAATTATCAGTTTCACTAAATAATAGGTAGAAAATGATCATCAAATAAAATTCTGTTTTGAAAGATGGGACATTTTCAAAGAGTATCACCTTGGCACCGGAACCTGTATGGCCCTCTCTGTTGTCATGTTCTTTTCCCCTTTTTCTATAGAATTTGCGAGGGTTCTGTCAGTCAGAGACATGTCTGCTCTTTCAAGGAGCTGAAGACTAGTCTATGCTGTCCTGGCTCTGCTGAGCAACACCTCCCTGCGCATAGCACCTCATGTTTACATGCGAGACCTGCCTTTGTGAGAGTCCTTCCTCACCTGTGCCCCGGAACGCAGTGGCCTCGTGGGACAACGAGCCCTCTGTAGGGCTGCTTTCACCAGCACAGCATTTCCCTGTCATTTCCCTGTCTTTGGTCCTAGAGGTTGTAACCAACCACAGGTGCTACAAACTCTAAATTGGAATTGGATGTTGGATTCAAAAAAAAAAAAAAAAAAAAAAAAAAACCTCATAATTACACAGCTGTTTTAAATTGTGGTTAAGTGACCGAAAACTGCCAAGAAACCCCACCCATATTCATTACTGTCTAAACGAGAAGGACGTGTATACAGAGATTATGAGGTTTCATATGAATCCCCCAAGCCATAAAACAGACTTTCCTAATTGTCAGCTGGACTGTGCAGGGCTTGTTTAAAATAATTAGAGTGCAGCAGCAGCTTCAGCAGCAACCCTCATGTTTTTTTTTTATTATTTTTTTTTAACCTCAGTGCAGGTTTTTATATCAGATACTATCAGCTTCCTGTTCATTTTGACACTATCATTCTGCCAGTCTGGAAAATGGGGAAGAGGAAAGAAAAGAATTATCCTTAATGCACACAAATAATGCAGCCCCAAAGTCAGGAAGATCCAGCCCCATGTGTGAGATGGATGGAAACGATTCAGCAAACAAATTTGAACCGGGGAGAAAAAAAAAAAAAGTGATTCTCTCTTATTTTTTTCAGGAGGGATAGCTGAAATCTTTCTTAATTACCGCTTATTCCAATGACAGAATTGTAATTTATCATTTAGTTGTAATTTGACATATGTTCACACCTTTGCCATTTCCAATTTCCTCCTTCATTCTAATTGTCTGCTTCACTCGCCTGTCATGCGCTCCTCTTGGGATTAATTCGAGCTGTCTGTCTGCACCAGGCTACCAGCACACTTGGGGCTGCCGAGAGCGTGACAGTGTCAATGTGCACACAGTTTATCTAAGGCATTACCCAGCCATCACACTCCTGGATCCTCTCTTCCCTCACTGTTTACTGTTTATTCCACTTTGCATTTATGACTTTTCCGTGTTTTATTAGACTCTAATTATGCTCTTGGCTGTCAGCTGTAAAGAGCGAAAACGTTACATTAATTACTGTGGAGGGGGAGGTGCTCGGGATTAGTAATAAATGGACCAGTAGATGTCTCTCTCTGTCTCTCAGATCCATGCATGATTTAAATACTCTTCTTCTTCCACTTTGGTTTGAATCCTTGATAGATGCCTATACTTGAACACAAACATGCAAACGTTCAAGCTAATGTAGCTTTTATACGCCAAACCATTTGTTTTCCCGTCTCATCTAAGACTAGGTAAATCGACATTAGTAAGACAGAAACCTTCGTTTCCAGATAGTCATGGATTTCCAAAGGTTAATTGTTTAATCCATGGAAGTTGTCAAAACAAGCATAAGGGTTAGTAGTGATGGGGCAGAGCATATCCAGAGCGCACCGATGCGGTTCCGCTTTTTAGACGTAGATCTTTTTTGATCCTTTGGGAACTCTTAATTTCTCCTTCCTAAGGCCATTTCATCCCATTAAAATCCAACAATAATTACCGATTTGACTTTTTTTTTTTGCCTACCTAAATCATAATAATATAAGTTTCTGTTCTCCTGATGAATACATTTTCACTGCAGCTGAAAGTTCCTGGTAATGTGAAGTGGAGGCAATATATCCTCCCTGCACCCATTTAGTCCATTAGGATGGACGGTAATTTTTCGAATTGGTTGCATCATCCCCCACTGGACTGAAAGAACGAATGTGACTCCTTTGAGTATCTAATTATCTATGGAGATGGACTTATATATTGTTTTCCTATCTTAGAATTTCCTCAGCTGTGCTTCAGGTAATTGTGGGGCTGAGGATATTCTGTAGCTTACATTTCTTTTCTTTCTTTTCTAGTCCCAACAATTAAAGTTCTAATTATGTTTTTTAAACTTGACTCATAGCTTTCATTCTATATACTGTAAATATTGTATAATATGACTGTATGGTCATTATTTCACATATTCTCAGCTTATGAAATACCTGTATTTCTGCAAATATACACATTAAATCATATAGTCATTAGAGTTATTATGAAAAGATAATCAAACATGGGTGAATAGTCTATAAAATATATCTAAAGATAAAAATTGTGAAATATTATTTAGACTTTAAAAATGTTTCAAATCACAGACCATAAATTTCTGTCTAAACTAACTTAAATGTACATTATATGCTTAAACAAATAGCTAAGAACATTAACATCTCTTGTCTTTTTTTAAAGCAATATTTTGATGTTTCATTTTTACACTTCCACTCTTACTCTAGCTAAGGTAAGTCAATTCTAAAATATTGGAGTCTAAATTGAGTTTTTAAATGCCATGCATTGAATATAGACAATTATAATAAAAAATTCAGCAACCAGAATTTTCCAGTAGTTAATGTCTTTAGCTAAATATATTTAAGGAGGAAAAGCCCAAAAATAAGGGAGTAAGTATGAGAGGATGAAGAAAGAGTAGAAGAGGAATGACTCTGGGGACAAGTGCAATTTAAGGGCAAAAGATCATCAAATTAGGTAACATACAGTATTAAACTGAACAACCAAATAATTATAATTATATCATATTTGAAATCTGCTTTGAAGAATTTTTTTTTTTTTTTTTATCCTCACCCAAGGACATTTTTGCATTTATCTTCAGATAGAGCAGGAGGGAGAGAGGGGGGAAGAGAGACAGAGAGAAAAACATTGATGTGAGAGAGACACATCGAGTGGTTGCCACCCACACAACCCCAACTGGGGCGGGGACAAACTGCAACAGAGGTATGTGCCCTTAGCAGGAATCAAACCTGAGACTCTCTGGTCCGCAAGCTGATGCTCTAACCGTTGAGTCAAACTGGCCAGGGAGAATTTTTTATCACTACACATGCACTATTTATTTGGTAGGTATGCTTTATTTTTATTTTATGAAAATAGTGCTAGAGCCGTGGCCAGTGTGGCTCAGTTGGTTGAGCATTGTCCCATGCACAGAGAGGTCGCCAGTTTGATTCACGGTCAGAGCATATGCCTTGGTTGCCGGCTCAGTTCCCATTGGGAGGCATGTGGGAGGCCGCCAAACAATGTTTCTCTCTCATCAATGTTTCTCTCACTCTCTCCATATCCTTTCTTCTCTGTCTCTAAACTAAATTAAAAAACAACATATTTAAAAAAAAAAAAAGAAAAGACAATAGTGCAAGACCTTGTTGCACACCTATATTGCTACAGCACATTTTCACCTGGCTTCTTCTGTTCAAGTGTGGAATGCCCCTAGTGTGTGTTTGTGATCCCCTGATTAATCTAGCTCAAATATTTTATTTATGGGCCCCCTTTTTAACTCCTTTGCTGGCTTTCAAGGTCATCCATAATTGGAACTTGTTCTAAAATATGCGTACCTATTTTCCACTACCCCATCATGAGAATCTGTCACTCTCATTATTGATACATTGACAGGTTTATTCATTTATTCACATGTTTGTTCAACAAGTGATAATACTGTGTAGAAAGCAGTGAACAAATAGTTTCTACTTTGAGGTAACTAGCTTGTTCTTTGCACTGATTACCTAACAATGATTATTTCTGCCTCTGTGCTGCTGCTCATATTCTAAAATGTTCCCTGCTGCAGGTATTCCTACCAGCTCTGCGTATCCAATCTATTCTGAAGGTACCGATCAATTTTTATCTTCCTAATGAAACTCTTCTCACACTGTGCCAGAAAATTCAATTTTTAATTACATGTTATTTCATATAATTTTAAGGTTGTTTTTTTTTTCAACTTTACTGAGTCAAGTCTCATTTCTTCTTTGTTCTCCAATGACTAAAGCAGTGTTTAAGTACCTGTGCATCCCAGTCATTTGCAGAGCTCTTTAATAATCCACATGTACCAAATTGCAGTACCTAAGGGGTTAGGACTCTGGATGCATTTGTTTAAAAACCATCACAAGAGAATCTCATGCAGTTTCCTGGCTAAGAGTCACCACCTCAAACAACACTGGACACAGTACACATTGATTAACAGATGAACTGATTGATCTAGCATTAACTGTATTGCATAGCCTGCCCTATACGGCTCTAAGCAAGTTTGATCACCTTGCCTGTGCCTCTGTTTACACATTTACTGTGTAAACATTGTAAAAGACCTTGGAATATTTGTATGAAAGATGATAACATTTGTACAATATCCTATATCATTGCCTTTTATTTTTATTTAAAATTTTGGGTAAAACTGATCACAGATGACTTTAAAATTATATTAAATGATGAGAGAAAAACTACAAAAAATTTATTATTATTTTTTCAAAAGATATTTTCTTGACAGTTAAATTGTGCAACTAAAGAGTAAAAGGAAAGAAATAATATAGCTAGGAAATAAGTATCTTGGTTATAAAATGTCTTTATTAAATAGAAAATATCAAGGTACTTCATGGAAAATATGAGATGGAGAAAAGAGTTATTTCTTAATGTCCTATAATTGAAATACTTCCTAGTAGAATATGTGGACTTATTCTGATTAATTGTGGTTGAAGTAATTTGGTCTACTTTGCAAAGTGAATTTACAGGCATTTGAAATTATGACTAAGTGACCAAATAAGCAATTCAATAACCTATTAAGAAGGTATATGGTAAGGCGCCTGCTCCTTTGAATGGGTGTGACTGTGGGAAGGGAACTTTAGTGCATATCAATCTAAAAGATTGTAATAGAACATTAGGAGAGCTTACATGAAAACTGTAAGAGCTAAACATATATAGGATTTCAGGATCCTGCTGGTATCAAAAAAATAACCTGAAATGTATGTTGTCTTTCATCAGTTTCAGTGTTTTCAGGACACAAGAGAGGTGTTTCTGTGAATCTTCTTTCCCTCGTGTGTTTAGTGGGGTAAAGAAGACTATAGAGACATACAATGAGAAACAAACACAAAAAAATTATTTTGGTTATGCTACATTAGCTTGCTGCAGATCAACACGCCCAGCCAAAACAACAACGAAAAAGTAGAGCATTTCAGCAAAATTTTAAAAATGCAATCTGTTTGAAGCTGTCAGACATTAGCCAGAAACTGAGAGATAATTATCCTAAAGAGAAGGGAAATTAACTGAGGTAGTTTTCATGATTTTAGATTAAAAAACAAAACAAAACAAAAAAACAACTGAGCCAATTATCAGTATCAGATATCACCACCTGTCCCCATTCCTGGCAATATGCACAGAAAACTAAAAGAAGTTATTAGGACAAAGATACATTTTTCCAATATGGAAGCATGGAATTTTATAAGAATCATAGAGAAGAGATATGGAAAGAAATGATGTGATTTAATCTGAATTGTGAATGCATAAACATGATAATAATGTCTTTTGGAGAAAATATATTCAGAAGTAATACAGGGTTGGGCAGAAGTAAGTTTACAGTTGCAATACAAATAAATAATACAATAATTAATAAATAGTAACACAAGAATAAACTCTGTTTCACGTACTCACAACTATAAACCTACTTTTGCCCATCCCTACATATGTGACATAACAATAAACAACAGAAAAGGCAAGAGGTAGATAGAGTCTTAAGATTATCCAGAAAGTAACAAAGAACTAATTTATATAAGAGCCGAATAAGTCTCAAGGATGCATGTTATAATTTCCAGCAGGATCATTTAAAGAATAGTAAAGGAATGTCTAGTGTGAAAATTGAATGATAAAAAATTCTTAACTATCAAATAACAAATAAAGAGAAAGAAAAAGGAATGAATAACAAGTAGAACAAAGAGAAAAGAAATAAGACGTTAGAATTAATCCCCAACATATCAGATAAAACAATCAATATAAATGTAATTAATACTTTTAAAAAGGGTTGGCAAATGAGAGTCTGCAGACTGAAACTGGCTTGCTGCCTATTTTAAATAGATACGTTTTATTAGAACACATTCACATTCATTCATTTATATGTTGTCTGTGGCTGCTTTTGCACTGCAGTAGTAGAGCTGAGTAATTGTGACATACACTGGATATAGACCTCAAAGTCCAAAATCTTTACTCTCTGACCTTTTACAGAAAAAATTTCCTAACCCCTGCTCTACAAGAAAGACTGCCAAACTAGATTTAGGGAAAGAAAAAAAAAATTATAGTACTTAGTAATAAAAATAAATAGATAAAAAAATATAAATGTCAATATAGTGTATATTATATAAATATACAGAAGATTGAAAATAAAAAAAGGAAAAAAAAGACATATCATATCATTCAAATACAAACCAGAAGAAAGCTGTGGAGTTCTACAAATATTAGATAAAATAAACCTTAAGGTAAAAAAGCATTATTTGATGCCCAGCTGGTGTGGCTCAGTGGTTGAGCATCGACCCATGCACCAAGAGGTCACCGGTTTGATTCCCGGTCAGGGCACATGCCTAGGTTGTGGGTGTGACCCCCAGTGGGGGCTATGCAGGAGGCGGCCAATTGATTTTTCTATCTCTCTCTCCCTCTCTCTTCCTCTCTCTCTAAAACCAATAAAGAAGAAAAAATTTAAAAGCATTGCTGGAGATTAAAAGGGATATTTCATAATAACAAAGAAGGAAAACCTCAAAGAAAAAATAGTTATAAATTGTGTGCACCTAATTGTATAGTTTAATATGTATAAAACCCAAATTGATAGAATTAAAAGAACTTCATAAATACTCATTTTAACACCTCTATCATTAACTGACAAAACAAACATTTCTATCAGTGAATAAGAAAGGAAGAATTAAACCACACATATACACACCACCTAAGTAAGGTTTGCAGTATCTATCTATCTATCTATCTATCTATCTATCTATCTATCTTTCTTTCTATCTACCTACCTGTCTACCTACCTATCATCTATCTACCTATCTTTCTAATTCACTTGCAACTACACAATATACACTGTGTTCAAGGGCATATGGAAAATTTATTAAAATTACAGTACATTATGCAATAAAGCAAATCTTAAATAGCAAAGACTCAATCAGAATCACACAAAATGTGTTCTTTCTATAGTAGAATTAATTAATAAAACACTAACAGACAGATAATAAGAGTATCATAAAATTGAGTCACAAATTGGCACATAACTGTAGATCAAAAAAGAAATCAAAATGCAAATTGGAGAATAGTTTTAGATGATTGATAATGAAAATATGACCTATAAAAACTAGTAGAAAGTAGCTAAAAACATACTTAGTGGAAATATATTTGCATATATTTTGCTATAACAATAAAATGATTACATTATAAAAGAAAAAAACTAGAATCAATATTCTAGAGTCATTCATCTCAAGATGTTAGCAAACAGCAGCAGATTAAACACAAGGGTAGTAGAAAGGAGAAAAAATAATAATAATAGTGAAGATTAATAATATAGAAGGAAAACAATACAGAGAAGATGAAGAATATCCAAATTGTGTCTATGAAAATATCAATAAAATTGATAAACTTGTTTAGTCTGATCAAGATTATGTGGGAAGAACAAATTAACTTGTCAGAAATGAAAAAGGGGATGCCACTAAGACATTAAATACAGATATTAAAATAATAATAAGAGCAAGTTGAAAATAACTTTTTTTCAAAGAAATAGAAATTTAGATGAAATTGACAACGTCTCCCCCTTAAAAAAAACCCCTGAAAATATACCAAAACTGACTCAGGAAGAATGCAAAACAATGAAGACAGTGTGGTCCTACAATCATTAAATTAGTTGGATCTCTGCCCAGCCAGTGTGGTTCAGTGGACTGAGTGTCCTCCCATGGAGTGAGAGGTCTCTGTTCGATTCTGGGTGAGGGCACATGCCCAGGTTGCAAGCTTAATCCCCAGTAGGGGGCGTGCAAGAGGCAGCCACTCAATTGGATGTTTCTATCTATCTCTCCCTTCCTCTCTCCCTAAACAATCAATAAGAACATATTTAAAAATAAATACATAAATTAGTTGGATCTCTAAATAAGGACTTTATTCCAAGAACAGCTATAGACTGTTTGGGTCAGTAGTGAATTCTTCAAATTATTTAGAAGTAGTAATATAATTGTATATAAACTAACTATTACAGAAAATAGCAGAGAGAGCAATTTCCAATTTGTCTTACAAGGTGAATATTTTTTTACAAGAATGGGAAAAGATACATCACTCTCTTAAGTTCTTAAAAAATATACATGACATATAGGAAAATAATCATAACCAACTTGGATTTATTCTATGAATACAAAATTGAGTAAATAATTGTTAACCAATGTGATGCATCACATTAACAGAACAAAGGGAAAAAATAATATGATTATCTCAAAAGATGTAGAAAACAACAGCTATCACAAAAACTATTAGTAAACTAGAAATAGATATTCTCCTTTACATAAAGGGTACTTACAAAAAGTATCTACAATAAGATTTCCACCTGAAATCAAGAATAGAATAAGTATTCCCACTATTACTACTTCCATTCAAATATGTACTCAAGATTGTAGCCAGCACAACATATCATAAGACAATGATATAAGAATTTTTAAATGGCAGTTTCATTTTTAATTGTTGAGGAAACTCCATACTGTTTTCCATAGTGACTACACCAGTTTGCATTCCCACCAGCTGTTCACTAGGGTTTTCTGTTCTCCACATCCGCCCCAACACTTGTCATTTGTTGATTCGTTGATGGTAACCATATCCTGAAACACCAATCAGAAAGAATATATGCACCACTATGTTCATAGCAGCACTATTTACAGTAGCTAAGATCTGGAAACAGCCCAAGTGTCCATCAGTAGATGACTGGATAAAAAAACTGTGGTACATTTACACAGTGGAATACTATGCAGCTGTAAAAAAAGAAGGATCCCTTACCCTTTGAGACAGCATGGAAGGACCTGGAGAGTATTATACTAAGTGAACTAAGCCAGTCAAAGAAAGACAAGTATCACATTGTTCTTATTTATATGTGGAATCTAATGAACAAAATAAACTGGTGAACAAAATAGATTTAGAGTCATGGAAGCATGGAACAGACTGATGAATCTCAGAGGGAAGAGGGAGCAAAAAAGATAAACCAAAGAACTTATATACATATATGCATAACCATGGACACAGACAATAGTGTGGTGAAGGCCCGGGTAGGGGGATAGCAGGAGCAGGGTGGAGGGGGTCAATGGAGGAAAAAAGGGGGAAGGAGCATCTGTAATACTTTCAACAATAAAGATACATTTAAAAAAAAGAATTCAAAAATGAAGAAACAAAAATGTCTTTTCCAGATTATATAGCATGCATCTAGAGAATCTCAAAGTCTCTGGTGAAACTATAGAAATTAATGTCTAAATTTAAGATAGTCTTTGGATATAAATTCAGTAACAAAATAAATTGTATGTCTATATTCCGACCATAGACACTTATAAAATTGTTATTATTTGCAATAGAATAAAAATATTGAATACATAATATTAAATTTCATAAAAGATGTACAAAAATGTTACACAGAAAAATATAAAACATTTTTTGAGAGATTAAAGAAAACCTTAATATGAGGAAGGGGAGACTATATTTATAAATAAAAACATCAAATTTCTCTAAATTGATTCATAGATTAAATGTGGTACCAATGAAAATTTCAGAAGTTTTATTTTGTAGAAACTCGTAAGAGTCTAAAATTCACATGGAAGTGAAAATAGCCAAAATAACCAAGACAAGCTTGAAATAGAACAAATTTTTAGACTTACACTACAAGATTATAAGAATTGTTATTGAGCCACAGTAATTAAGATAATGTGGAGTATGGGTGGAAATATAGAAAAACAGGCCACTGACATAGACTAGGGAGTCCAGAAATAGACCAAAACATGTAAAGCTACTTGATTCATAACAAGACAGTGCTTTAGGGCAGTAGGAAAAAGATGTGTCTATTGGATAAATGATGCTTGTTCTTTGGACATCCCTTTGGAAAAGCAATAACTTTTAACCCTTTCTAACAGCGAGAAGAAAACAACAGCAAATTTTAGGTGGATTACATTATTACAATTATAAATTATTACTATTAAATTATATTTTTATATAAAAGGTAAAGTATAAAGTATTAAAAACTAACATGGAACATATTTATGACTTTGGTATAGGTGAATATTTCTTAAATAGAAAACCAATTATTTTTAACTATAAAGGAAATTATTGATAACTTAGATATATTGAATTTAAGATGTCCTGTTACTTAAAAGTTATGATTAAGAGAGTAAAAGACAAGCCACAAGGTTGAAGAATATATTTAAAACATATATAACTGTCAAATTATGTGTATGCAGAATATATAAAGAACTGCTAAAAATCAATTTTAAAAAATTCCCAGATAGCCAAATACAAAAAAATGCATTAGAAAGCATTCAGGGAAATGCAACTTAAATTCAAAATTATATACAACTGCACACATATCAGAATGGCTAAAATAAATTAGACTAACAGCACCATATACTGGCAAAAATATAACACAATTAGAACTCTCCTACACTGTTGGTGGGAGTTTACATTTGTAACACCACTCTAAAAACTGTGTGGTGGTATCTACAAATCTGAATACTCACATATAGACTGACTGAGCAATTCCATTCCTAGGTGCATACCTATGAGAATTGTGCATATCTGCATCCCAATGCATATATAAAAATATTAATAAATTACTATGTGCAATGTTCAAGGTGTGGGAAAAAAGAATGACCATCAAAAGTAAAATTGGGTAAATAAATTGTGCCATTTTCACACAATGTATTACTCTACAGTTATGAAAATAAATGAAATAGTATTATGCCAGTGATATAGATGAATATCTGTCTGTTATTGTGAATGAAGAAAAGCCAGACACAAAATATGTATTATATAATTCCATTATGTAAAATTTCAAAATAAGCAAAACTAATTACTGCAGCAATCCCTAAATGAAAAGAATGGCTCACTGTGATAAAGTATTTGTACAAACCAAGTGGTTTATGCTTCCCTTCCAAGCATCAGGAATTTGGGTACATGTTGGGCAGAATGTGTCTAGATGACTGGCCTCCGATAAAAACCTTGGGCTTCGGGGCTCAGGCAAGCTTCCTTGGTAGACCACATTTCACACCTGTTGGAGGAATTGAGCTCATCTTGCATGACTCCACTGGGAGAAGACTCGGAAACTTGCACCAGGGTTCCTCTAGATTCTAGAGTCTAGAAAGACTTTATTTATTTATTTATTTTTAATTTATTTTTGTTACAGATGTTTCTCCTTTTTTCCCCATTGACACCCTCCTCCCCATCCCCCCACCCTGTCCCCAGCTTTGTTATCCATGTCCATCAGTTATGCATACATATAAGTTCTGTGGTTTATTTCTTCCCTCCCCCTCCACCCCTTCTTCTGAGGGTTGTAGAAAGACTTTTGCTCCATGAACCTTATCCTTTCACTGATTTTGCTTTGTATCTTTCTACTGCAATACATTGTAGCTGTGAGAAATTATAAATGAAGCCATTTCTTCAGGTTCTCATTCCTCTTGCCTTTTAACCTTGATCTCCTAGGAGCTTTAATGTTAACTGTAAATTTTTAACTTAATGCTTGGGATTTGAGTACATTTGCAATGAGAAAAAAAAGACACGAATTAATGCTGTTAGACACTAGGATAATGGTTGCCTTTAGATGGGCATTGTGGTTGTGACTGGAAGGGACACATTGGAGCTATTGAGATTTTTGTAATATTTTATTTCTTGATTGGCAGGTTTTACTAGTTTGTCCACTTTCTGATGACTCAACAATCTGTGAGTTCACTATCTTTATCTTCTTTAGCCCATGCTATGGACTGATTCTGCCCCTGCCCCACTCCTCAATTCATATGTTGAAGCCCTACCCTCCAGTGACTGGTATTTGGTTCTGAGATGAGTCCTTTGGACCATAATTAGGTTACATGAGGCCATGAAAGTGAGGCCCTCCTCTGATGGGATTAGTCTTTATAAGAGGAGAACCAGAGAGCACGGAGGGAAGATCAGGTAAGGGCACAGTCAGAAGGTGGCCCTCTGCAAGCAAAGAAGTCCTCATCAGGAACGGAATGGGCTGTCACCTTGACCTTGGACTTCCCAGCCTTCAGAACTGTGACAATAAATAAATGGTATTTAAGCCACCCCCAGTCTGGTATTGTGTTCTGGCAGCCTGAACTACCTAAGATAGCACAGAAGTTCTAGGAAGATAAGTACTACAGTCGTCCCTTGTTTATCGAGGTTAATCCCTTTCAGACTCTAGCGGTTGCAGCTGGCGTTGAAGGATTCCTGGGGTGCTCGAATACATAGGCCTACAGTCCATATGTACAGTAATTTTCATTTTAATTGTAATACAGGGGTGTATAATTGACTCAGACAATCGAGCGCGTGCTGCTGCATTTTCACTGTCTCGATCAAGTTTTTAATGAATATATTTGAAAAAACCGCGATAGAGAGAAGCCGCGAAAGTCAAAGCGTGAAGTGGCGAGGGGCGACTGTATACTTTTTAAATCTTGTGTCTCCTGCATGTAGCGTTGTGCCTGCCTAAAAGTAGGCTTGCAAGACATATTTAAATACGTCATTCCTTTCAACATGCCCTGTCTGTGACAGTAAAAATCTCACATCCTTTCTTGAGTCTGTCTTACAAGACTGAAACATCACTCTATCAACCCTGTATAAAGATTTACAATAAGTAACATTTAAGATGCTTTTTCTAATATATCCCCTCACAGTTCACTACCTCCCCTTGGTGTCACTCCCCTCATCCTTTGGCTGCTCATTCCACTGGTTAATAACCCTGTACACGTGATTCACTGCACCTTCCAAATCAGTATTGCAGCTGGGGTCGATCTGTCAGTATCTGCATCATAACTGAAAACGAATGTGTATTCCCAGTGCCGTATACCGCACATTCTTCTGAGGACCAAAGGATCATCTGGAATCCAGTATATTATACAGGTGGTATATAAAGGTGTTAGAGTATATGATCATAGATTATTGGAAAATTCAATCCCACATTTTCTGAGGCATTCTATAATCTATAATATACAACAACCTGTATGCTGCTGCTATTAACTCAATAGTGGATATAAGTTTCTAAGTGGATAGTGGGTATATCTTTCTAAGATACACCTTTTATTCACTGACTTTTTTTTTTTTTTTTAGGTTTTCACTGCCTTCTAAGACGTTCTCTATTACTTGCTTTTAGCCATTTTTCAACAGTGTTGCTAAAAAATGTATACTCGAGTATGGTCTATATTTATAGCTCTCATTTTAATTCTTTCAAATACCACTCCTCTACCTGGAAAAAAAAAAAAAAAAAAGGAAAAAGAAAAAGAGAAGAAAGAAAAAAAAGAAAGAAAGAGAAACTACTCAGCACAAGACATCGGTTCTCTGTGTATGAACATGCATCTTCATATACAAGGACTTCAAAGTAGAACAATGTAGTGGTTTGCATTTATGTGGCACTTTGCTTTCCAAAGAGTTTCACATACTTTATCTCTTTGTGTCTGCATATATTTTTATTAGTATATTTTTGATGCAACATATAAAATCTTTTGATTACCTATTCTTTAAATTACCCATGTTTCATTCTATTTTTACATTATCAATCTTACACCTACATAGTGATCAGTTACGTGCTTTTCTTTCTAAAATTACATATCAAAAGCACAATGCTAAGGAGTAATTATAAACAAATCATGCCTTTCTCCTAAGTTATTTTATACTTAACTTTGTGTCTTGATTGCATATTTGTTCTTTCTGGAATTTTTTAATAATAATATTAATCCTATTTTCAAAGTAAGCACATTGTGTCTATTCTAAAAAGCTTTCATAGATTCCTACCTTATTGATTACAGCGATTTCTTTATTATCTGTTGCTAACTAGTTTAAAATCCTTTCCTTAAATTCAACCATTATAAATTGTAGATTTCCAGTATCTTTAATACCTTGGTCCTTCAGACCTCTTACCCTTCAACAGTGACCTCAGATGAGGTAATTTTGCATCACACCTTTTTTTTTTTTTCTTTCCACATTTTGACCTTTCCTAAGATTTTACCCTGCAACCTCATGTCTCCTCTGAGTAGCACTGACAATCCCGGCTGCAAGATTGAATCTCCTCCACAATGATTTCAATTGCTGTCTTTCAATTGTTTGGGCTTACTGTTCCATAGAGCAAAAAATAAATAAATAAATAAATAAATAAATAAATAAATAAATAACACTCCACAGATGTCCTTCATCCAGTTCATAGTGGGCAAACATAATTAGTGAATAAAAGACAAAGGATTAAAGTTGCTATACTATAATGTGTGTTCTAAGAAAAATTCCTTAAAGATTTTTGCTAAACCATCACCAAAAAACATGTATTGAGCATCCTAATAAGGGTATTCATTGTTAAGCACATTGCAGTTCCTCTTTACATGTTTAGTGTATACATTATTTAGTCTATATATATCACTGTAATATATACTAGTATATGTTATATAAATTTTTATATAATTATTTTTTATTCCCATCCTACTTAATTTTTTTTGATGACTGTAAACCAGTTATTTTTATTGATTGTGGATATTGACATCTGCATTTATTTTGTACCCATGAATTCTTCTCTTCCAACATTGTCATGGCGATATTGTCCTTGCAGTATTTGTGAATAATGAACTTGCCATCAATATGTGTGTGTGTGTGTATAAATTAAGTTCTTTAATTTATGATTCACTACGCTGGTGCTAAGTTCGCCCTGGTGGAAATCTATTGTTGATGTGCACAGTAGAGGGCTTCATGAGCTTTTTTTCACCATTTTTCTCCTTCGACCTTATGCAGCCAGGCAGAATAGCCTCAGAAAGTCCAGGACCAAAATGTTTAAAAGAACACTGAAATGTGGAAAAAGAAGGGGTACAGTTGGTTTAAAATGGGCCTGGAAGTAGCACAGATCTAGGTAAGGACACAAAATCTAGAGTCTAAGTGATCACAGTCAGGTTTTCAATTAGGTTAGTAATTAACCAGAAATACTTTGATTGCAAGTAAAAACAATTCTACTCCATCTAATTTAGTTTTTTTTTTTTTTTTTTTTAAATGCTAACAGCCCTGGCCAGTGTGCAGGAGGCAGCCCATGGATGTTACACTCTTACGTCGATGTTTCTCTCTCTTTTTCTGTCCCTTCCTCTCTCTCTAAAAATCAATAAACTATTCTTTAGAAAAACTTCTGACATAAATACACTCAGGATTGTGTAAAACTCTGAGTTCTAGTAATGTCTCCAGTGACCTCATGCCTGTCTAATCGGTGGGTAGGAAGGCACTGGCAATCCCAGAACTCTCTCAGAAGAAAGAACTCAGACTGGGTCCCCATGAAGACTTGGTCCAGCCTGACTCACAGGCCTGTTTCTTTTTATATTATTATTATTTTAAATCCTCACCCGAGGATATTTTTCCATTTATCTTCAAATAGAGTGGGAGGGAGAGGGAGAAAGAGAGACATAGATGTGAGAGACAGAGAGAAACATCTACGTGAGAGAGACACTTCGACTGGCTGCCTCTCGCACGGCCCGACCAGGGCTGGGGACTGAACCTCAACTGAGGTATGTGCCCTTGACCAGAATCGAACCCGAGACTCTTTGGTCCGATGGCTGATGCTCTAACCACTTAGCAACCGGCCAGGGCGCAGGCCTGTTTCTTAAATAAGTGCAGTGCCTGTGGTGTGAATAGTGGGGTGTCAGCCCAGTCCCAACCTGTGTAAAATGTTCTCCTCAATGAAGAATGAGCTGTTCTGTTAGAGGAAGACAGTAAGGGCACTGGGCAAGGAAAACAAACAAATATGCAGCATTTCCAAACCAGCTGGAGGAAGTAGGAACCAATCTGATGAACATGTATAGCTAGTAGTTGGGGGGGAGGGGTGACAGAGATAAACACGGGCTTGTCCAGAGCCTCCAGAGCCCAAAGTCAGTGGGATTGAATAACAGAGGTCAGAAGTCTGTGCAGTGGATCTGAAACCGGCTGTAAAACTGAAACTGATAGCGAGCCACTACCTTTGGAAGCATGGGCTCCTGGTGCACTTCCTTCTCAAGGCTGAGTTGATATACACGATTTGAAATGGAGTGTGGGTGGAATTAAAGACACATGCCAAACAAGTAGGGTGCATTCCTAAAATAGAGGAACAGAATCACAAACCTCCTCCTAACGTGTCTCCTTTCAGATTATCCAGTCACTGCCAGGGAATGAGCCGGACCTGTCAGACAAGCAAACATTGTACTCTTGCTCAAAATAGGTGTTTGCTTTCTTTTCTTCTTTTTTCCCCAAGCTGTTTTTTGATATAAAGGAATATGGTCCATGTAAGTCCATATATCACCCCCTAATTAAGAAACATATATTTTTGGGTCAACTTTTAAACCTTATTTTTACATCTCGATTATTCATTACTTTCTCTTGTTCCTGCTTTCCTAGGCAACACTAATTATTCCAGCTCTACTGATACCCGATTGAGCACTATTAGTTAAGTTACTAATTCTTTAAGTATCAGTACCCTCATTTGTAAAACAGAAACAATGCTTGTGCCATTTCATAAAGTTGCTGGAGGATATAAGAAGCTGATCTAGGCAAAGCACTCAGCATGGAACGTGGCCCTTAGTCAACACAGATTCCATTTCTTTTCTACATAGAATATAATGACAAAATAACCCACAGTCTGTACTTTTTCACACAATGGCTAACACAGTGCCTGCATTACCATACACTGAATTGGAATCACATGAAGACAGAGTCTCAGATGAACATAAAATTCTGATAAACTGATGGGTCAGTGACTCCCGAGTTATCTATTTTCATGAGTTTATAAATGAGGGAAGGCTGTCCTTTGGGGAAGTGTCTCAGAGGAAAGGAAGATGAGAGGCAGAAGAATTGGGGATGACAGGATGGTGACAATTCTCAGCTGAGCCTTGTCTTCAGGGCTAAGTCAACAGAAGCAGGAGACACCATTTAAAGGAGATTTCTTCATAAGGGGCTTCATGAGACTCAGGCACAGATAATGGTACTTCTGGGGCCCAGGCGACAAAAGTGCAGCACAGACTCAGAGGCATGAGCCTTCTCCTGATCTTTTCATGCTCTGCAGTTTGGCTGAAAATTGGAGGGCCATTGTCCCTGTGCAGATGCGGCAGCTTGGGGAGTGTTAGGAAACCACATTCAAGGGCAGAGCTACTCAAAGTGTGGCCTACCTTTGGTCCCAATCCATGCACTATTGGTATAGATACTGAGAGTAAGCATTCAGAGACTTTGTTAGTGATTTGACATTGCTGTGTCATTCAAGAATATGTAGTTTTTCTAGAAATTTATTTTTATTGTATTTAAAAAAAATTTTTTTTGTCTGATTAAGGGAGAATACTGTTCCATCAGCATAGGTAGTTTGAGGAGCACGGGCCTAGGGAAAGTTCTGTATATTATTGGAGAGCACCATCAGCTCTGGAAGGAGAAGTCACTCCCTTAAGTGGATTTCCGTAGTGAACATCAGTGGAAAACTTAAATGGGGAAGTTTAAGTGAATTTATCACTGAGCATATGTATGCTGAACACACGGCTTTTGATGACTTAATAAGCGCAAAAATAAGTAAAATACATATTTTGTCTTCACTACACATACACTACCCACCAGACTTCCAGAAAAAACTGGGGGACATTTTGACCTGGAAACTGAGGCCCTGCATCAGGAGTCGGGAGGCATTGAGTCAATACAATTTGGGTTATTAATATTTTTGGATCATTTGTTCCTGTCTAGGAATTGTTGGGTTAATATGTTATTTTCTCTATATGTCAATGTATGGAAACATAATATTATAAGCAACAGTTAAATGATTGTTACAGGAGAAGTTAAAACAACAACAACAATAAAAGAAAATAGCTGCTTGGATATCCCAATAAATAATACAAGAAAGGCTAATAAAGTACCTCAGTATGTTCGAAGGAGAGTCTGAACAGCAGGAAAACATTGCAGTGGAAGAAGGACATCAGAAAAGAGCTCTGGTTATATTTATCTGAGGATATAAACCCCATCCAGAAAAGAAACCAAAGGCCAGAAATGATTTATAGCTTTTTTTTTCTTTCTTTGGTCAATTAATTCTGTGCAAGCACACAGGGAAGTGGATTGCAACCAGAGGGATATTGGAGGCTTTCACAAGCTAGAGAAAGAAAATTCTGGGATTGAAGTAGGCAGAACTAAGGAACTTAGATCCTGGACCCAAAATATGCAAATCGTAAATACTGAGTTAAATCCTCTCCCATATGAGATGGTGATTTTACAGGAGTATCAAGTGCTTTTAAAGTAAAGAAAGAGAAGAAATGAATTCTGACTTGGCAGCATGCAAAAGCTTCATTGTTTGACGATAAATAACTTGGGCCTTGAAGGATTTAAAAGGAGATGTTCAATAGACTGAGTTGAGTTGGTAGGAAAGAGAGTATTCCACACTTTACTGACCTTGTGACCTTGAGTGAGTTACTTCAACTCTTGTGCTACAATTCCCTTATCTCTAGAAGATAAGCTCATGATTGCAGTAATTTTACAGATTTAGTTACAGAAAGAATGGAGTATATAGTAAGAAAGTGAATATTAGTCCTACTCTTAATCATACATCTCTAACAAAACATCAATGATATTTTCAATCAGATATGATGAAATCAAGAGAACAGAACATTTTCAGAAGGACACACACAAGGCCACACTCTGCTTTGTGACCTCTGAGTGTTCTGCTTTTCACAGATGACATTCTAGGTCTGCTTTATTCTCCCTCCTGAAAAAGATTATCTGGACATAAAGTTGCTTCACTGGCCCTCATAATTCTAACCCTTCCTGAGGATCAACCAGCACAAACATATGGGACATCTGTAATATTTTCAATAATAAAGATACATTTTAACAAATTCCTCTTAATTCTTATCTGAAATGCACCCAAGGCTCCTGCAGGGTGCATTTTCACCTTGCTGAAACAAGGGAAATAAACAACTTTTCTTCTTGACAGCCAAAATGTGTCAGGTGGCCTTAGGTAGTGTTTAGGAATAGAAATCATCCACATGTCCGGCTGGTGTGGCTCAGTGGTTGAGCATCAACCATCAACCCATGCACCAAGAGTTCGCTGGTTCAATGCCCAGTCAGGGCACATGCCCAGGTTGTGGACCAAATCCCCAGAGGAGGGGCATGCTCGAGGTGGTCAATTGATGTTTTCTCTCATTGATGTTTCTATCTCCCTCTCCCTCTCCCTTCCTCTCTCTCTAAAATCAATAAAGGAAAAAAAAAAAAGAAATCATCCACAACAAAGACTGCAATAAATATAAATACTACATTCTCTCATGGAAGAAGGCCAGGTATTCTCCTTCTATTTTCCTAATGAGAAAAGTGCATTAGACTTTGTAAAGTCACTTTCTTCGGAACGCAGAAGACCACAGTACGCAGTGAACCTGAAGATTAACCAAATATCCAAATCTGATATTTGACATTGTAAGGGATTTTTGTTAAGAAACTCAGTTTGAGGAGAATAATGAAAGAGATGATAAAGCCCAGAGTGGACAGCAACAAATCCTAAAAATTGCAAAGCATCACCAAACACAGCATGCCTGGCCAAGTTCTAAGTCTACTCTGCACATTGCCGTGTTAATATCTGTCCCCACGCTCACCCCAGATTGTCTCAACTATATTCAGCTACAGATGACTTTACTAACTTCCTAAAGTCATTCTTCTGCAAATTGTTCTTACAGGGCCACAGACTGGATCATCTAGTATTTTATCCTCTTCCTTCATATGTACAAGAGGGAAAAGAAGTCTAATTAGTCAGGGGGAAAGCCAAACGTTCAGGTCTCCTTACTATACAGTACTCTTCCATGATAAACAGTATTTAAATGTATGTCTGTATTGTGGATTTCACCATGTCCTCTTCACTCACAAACCGGTGCTCTACCTTGCTACAATGGAAGTTCATACTTCTGCCGAAGGAGAACCAAAACAGGCCATAATTTATAAAACTCTGCATGCATACCATGTATCTCAGAGTTTTAGCTTTTCTCATCAGCTTCATCATACAATTTAAACTCTTCGTTTTGAAAATGTTATGTCTTTTTTTTTATATCTTAAGGACAATGCCACCCATTCATCAAGTTATTTTCTCTTCAATAAATAATGAAAAATTCAAGGAAAAATGATCATATTTTTTACTGGATTTATTTTGCAGCTTATTAAATTACTTTCACTCCAGGTTTTAAAATACTTTGTCACACTCACTAAGAACACTTTATTTTGACTATCTTTTCTTAAGTTAGGCTGACTTTCCTAAATACATAAATTTTAAAATTAATTTCTTAACATTTGCTGTGTTTCTCATGGTCCATAATAGTTCATCTGTGAATGTTTCTGCTTTCCATCTCTCTAGGTATATGTATGTGTAAATTGTATACAGGTTTTCAGCCTCTTTAGTAATCCTAGTAATAAAACCTAGTAATCTGCTAAATGAAAAACAGTACTTCTCACCTCCTGATTTTACATGTTAGGTATCGATTTTAACTCACACAGTTATAAATAAAACCTATGGAAGTCAAATAATTGTCTCCTAAGTATCCTTTCCCAATTTAATGACGATATTAATCTTTTTTGTATTTATCCTAAATTGTATAGTTGTAAAGCAGGGATGGCAAATACTTGTCAATAGGCCATGTCTTTCCCTTCCTATGATCACAGTGTGAAAAGAACCTTAGGAAATCCAGCAGCAGCTTCCCTACTTCTCAAGAAACCTACATCCTACTCCCCCAGGGGTCGCAAAGTTCAGCTCTTTTAGTATTTTCTTCTGATACTTACCTTTGCATTTTTACATACGTGTTTACAGATATTACTTTTTAGTTGGGATGATTTAGCTCTCTTAAATACCTCCTCATGCATGCCCATATTCTTCCCCCACCCACCATGCTGTAGTTACATCATTATGAGTGTTTATAACAATGCTGAAACAAGATTATAATCTTAAAATTATATCATTTTAATTCGTAGATAATCCATATATTTTACTATAATTGCACATTTCCCCCCACAAAGTTTAGTTATTTTTGAACAATTTACATTGACCCTCCTTTTTGTTTGCTTAGTTTTTCATGAAAACATAACTAATACATTACCAAACTCTTTGCCCACAGGAAAAAAGAAATCTCCTATCAATAAGTTTAAAGATATTAGTAATCTTTCAATTTTATTTCCTGATTCAGGTACATCCCTTCTTAAGCCCTCTGTTCTGTATATACTGGTTTCTCTAAGCCTGACACCCACATGTCATCCTGAGATCCCCTTCTTTGTGAGCCCAGGGCTTCTCTTCAATATTCTTCTCCCCAACACTCTGACTTCTATTTCTTGATGGAATTGTTCCATTTGTTGGACTCTCTTTCACCAGTTTCTTGAGAAATTGCACAACGAGGGTGAGTTTGAACCGTGCATGTCTAAAGAACTCTCTAATCCATCTTCAGATTTGATAGATGATGGGATCTAGTATGGAATCACATTTCCTTAGAACTGTGGAGGGATTCTATGGCAAAGCCATGCACTGTTTAATTTTCCTCTGGGCCTTCTTTGCAATGAGAAGAGGCCATGTGGCTGGGGTTAAGTGATCTTTCCAGCCCTGACCCTTACAACCTCGTCATGAATTGCCATACTCCCCCTCTTCTCTTGAATTGTACCTGATGCAGGGGGTCCATTGGAGTATTCTGAGTCTCTAGATGACAGCAGAGGCACTCTATGAGGAGACCTAGGCTCCTGAACACTACGATTCCAGATTGCTCTGAGTCGTGGGAGAGAATGAAAATTCCTGCGTTGAGCCATTGCCATCTGTGAGCTTGTTACACAAATCAACCTATCTTGACTAATATGCATATTACATTGTCTTCTGTATGAATTTCTTACATTCTCCTGAGGCCCTTGTAAGACCTCATGCTATTTGACCAAGATTTGCTGGTAAGAGATCTAATCTTATTCTGATGTTCGATCTTTTGTTTGTGATGTCCATTCTGTGTGTGGTCTTCATGTTATTCTTTGGTGCATTGTTTTATGGATCATTTGTATCCTTACTCTGAGTAACCTGAAGTCCATTTTACTTTGAAAATTCATGTCCTTCAGTTCTTGAGCATTTTCCTTTCATTGTTTTTTCTCACATCTATTTGGATGTACAATTAAGTAGATATTAGACTTCCTAGAATGATTTTGTTTGTTTGTCCTTTCTTTCAAAATTTATATCTTATAGACTTTTGTTCGACATCTTGGAAAATATCCTCAAATTTGTCTTCCACGCTTTGACAGCATTTATCTTTTTAGCCATATTTCTTAAAATATGTTTTTAATAAATTTTTAGAGAGAGAGAGAAACATCGATGTGAGAGAGAAACATGGATCAGCTGCCTCCTGCATGCCCCCTACTGGGGATCAAGCCCACAACCTGGCATGTGCCCTGACCAGGAATCAAACTGGGACATCTCAGTCCATGGGATGACCCTCAATCCACTGAGCCACATCGGCCGGGCTTTTAGCCATATTTTTAATTTTGCATAATTTTTATCTCTCAATTTTACTTTATAAATAATTTCCTGTTCTTATTTTAGAAATTCAGTATTTTCTTTTATTTCTCAGTGTTTGTTTGTTTTCAAAGACTCACTGTTTCACTTAGTATAAAAGCCAAATTTTTTACATTCTCCTGAGGCTCTTGTAAGACCTCATGCTATCTGACCCTCTTATGCCTCTGTAACCTCATCTCCCACTGCATTTCCCTGTGTTCTGCATTTCATTTACTGGTCCTTGAACACTCCAGGAATGTTCCTACCTCAGGTTCTTTGCACTTGCCATTTTATTTTTCCCCAGAAATCTACATGACTTGTTCCCTCATCTTTCGTTAGGTCTTTATTCAAATTTCACTTTCTCAGAGACTTCTCAAAACAAATCTCCAGGAGGTGAACTTTTAAATAGATTTGTTTTCAAAAGTCTGTCTGAGAAAATGAGATTAAACCAAGGAATTTATATGCATATATACATAACCAATGGACACAGGCAACAATACTGTGAAGGCGGGGGGACGGGAGCAGGGAACAGGGTGTCAATGAGGGAAAAAGGAGAAACATCTGTAACAAAAACAAATACATTAATTAAAAAAATGTACCACCCCAACCCCTATCCCATACCTTTCCAGTTTCTCCTTTTCTGCTTTATCCATTGCACTTATTATCTTATCCGTTGTGTTATTGTTCACAGTATTAGGGTGGTGTTTTTTAAAAAACTCCCAGATCTCCAATTCATAGAACTTTCTTGGAAAATATGGTGCTTTTCAAATATTTTTTAATGGATCTTGGAATCATATCTGTATCCTACACACAGTAAAAAAGCTGTAAGCTAGAACCTAAAACGTTATTTTACTGAAAACCTTTAGGAGAACACTCAGTCTGATATCAGTATGCAACTTGATCATTGTTTTTTAACAGAAACATTAAGCGGGCCTATGATTTGACTATACACAGAGAAATGATGTAAAACATCCTAATGCTGTCAAGTCACGATTTCTTCCATTGGAATGATTTGTTTCCTATGTAACTCGACCAGTTTGGTTTAAGTTTAGCTTCACAAAACGGAATCTTAAAAAACAATGGCTGAAATGTGATAAATGTTTCTCTCTCCCTCCTGTGAAACAATTCTGTGGATTATTACAGCCCTGGCATGATGGTGCTGTGGGCATTGGGAACCTGGATTCTTTCCAGCTCCCTGCTTCACCATTTTGGTCCAAGACAGCTGTCAAAGCTTCAGCCATTACGTTTGTGTCTCAAACAATAGGAAATAAACAAGGACTGAAAGGGGGTATGCTTCTTCCATCCTTGTCAGAAGACTTCTTGGAAGTTCCACATTACATATCCATTTATACCTTGGTGATCAGACTCACAGGATCAAACAGTGAAAAGGGAAGTTGGTCCTTTACTTGCGCTGCAACGTGCCCAGCTAAAATAAAAACTATTTTAATTTGTAAGAAAGGGGCATCCAGGAGTCTCTGCCACTGCAGTTTCAAATCGCTGCCATTACCCTTTCAAGTTTGTGTCACTCACTACCCACTCTTACAGTGTCCCCTTATGAAGATTCATATCCTATTTATTGTTTTACTAAGAAATACTAATTTTAGAAAAGACTGTTCTCCTTGACTTGTGCTTCCATATGGCGCGCCCTCTCCACATGGCCTCTCTTCACACCATTCCCGCTCTTCAGGGAAGAAATAAATTGCTAATTGGTGGTTGGCAAGACTCTGACATTCATTGTCCAAGTTTTTTTTTTTTTTTTTTTTTTTTTTGGACAGAGCAAATATAAAATGAAAATGAAAACCCTGGAGATTAGCTTTCTCTCTCCCCTCTCTGCCTGAGACCCATAAGAGGAAAGGATCCTGTGTGAGTCTGTTCTTACGACTTGTGCATGGGCTATTCCCTGGTCTGCATCGGAGATGTAGTTAATGTGGCAGAAACATTTGCAAACACATTTGCACACACATTTAAAGCCACACCCTTTGAACAGTTTTTGTTAAAACTAAAGCTGGTATTTGGGCCTTTTGATTCTTTCTCTTTCTCTGTGGGTTATGAGTTCGGAGGGTGAGGGGGAAGATTAGCACATGATGTATTAGCTCTCTAATTCTCCAGCATCTTGAAGGCTTTCTTTAGAGACTCCGGAAGCCCTAGCCCCTAAGACTCAGGTAAAGGAAACAATGAATGAAGCTGTTTCGTGAAAGAAGAGAAACTAGAGTCTTATTTATATAAGGAAGGAAGCAGTTCTTCAGCTCTATTAACAATTGCCAGATAGGAATTCTGACATATAGTTGTGAGATTTTTAGCTTTTGAGGAGACTCTAGAAATGAAGATTTTCATATTATATCATCTGTTTTTAAAATATTGGCCAGCCCTGGCTGGTTTGGCTCAGTGGTTGGAACGTTGGCCTGCAGACCAAAGAGTGGGTTTGATTCCGGTCAAGGGCATGTACCTCTGTTGCGGTTCAATCCCGGCCCTGGTCCAGGTCATGTAGGGCGCCAACCAATCATGTGTCTTTCTCACGTCAATGTTCCTCTCTCTCTTTCTCTCTCTCTCTCCCCCTCTCTCTCCCTTCCCTCCCACTCTATCTGAAGATAAATGGAAAAAATATCTTCAGGTGTGAACTAAAAAATAAAATTAAACATACTAAGAAATGCTATGTGAACCAAACAAAATCTGTGTACCAATCCATGAGTTGCCAGTTTATTCTAAAACCCTATCGTTGTCTCCAAATCCCAGTGTATTCATTCTGGCGGGTCAGGTTATTCTTCTAGGTTAAAAGGGTTCACATAATTGTGACTGCACACCTTAGATGAAAATAAAATATGACTTTAGGGAGAAAGTTCCCTAACAACATGAAAATATCCATGGCTAAAAGGAAGGGCTACTCAGCGAAATCGATGTTTAATGACACACACGAGCAGGATAAAGAATTTGTCTTTGAAGATTTTTTTGTTTGGAAGCAGTGACTGAAGTTTATAAAATAAAAAATGAGAAAATGTTAATTATTGCAAACAGAATCAAAAGCTTGCTTATCATAGATATTCAGGAAGCAGAGAAGAGGTAATAAGTATTTTTACCGATGAAGCAGCCAGCCTGTTTCAGAGGCATAGTAGGACTTTAAAAATAGAAACTAGCTAAGATAGTGGCATAGGGAACATTGCTAAGACTGCTGTGCATTGACAACTCAGGAGCAAAAAGAGGGATTTTTGGCTTTCTCTCTCTCTCTCTTATTTCTTCTCTCTAATGGAGAGAGCATATTTCCCAAGAGTCAATGCGTACTTTAAAAATTTCACATATTCATGCATCAATGTCTTTCTTTTTTCAGCTTCAGGACATAAGGCTAGGTCTATTTTTTTTCAAACAACAGGGTCAGGGATAAGTCATAGAGGTTTCAGCTTTATTGTGAGAGAAATGCTCGCATTTCATCACCAGGTGATTTCAGTTAACAAAGTACCCAAACCAACATTTTACATAAAATCTGGAATATCAATTTTACTTCCCATCTCTCTTTTTTATCTTTTCCTTTATACTTTATAAGATATCTCAATCTTGAAATGTAGAAGATGTTGACGTTTTTTAAAAAAAGTATGTGAGAATTAATCTATGGAATGTATAAATTGGTAGAATTTTTTTTAAATATGTTTTTACTGTTTTTTTAGAGAGAGAGAGGAAAGGAGAAAAGATAGAAACATCGATGTGAAAGAGAAACATCAATCAGCTGCCTCCTGCACGCCCCCTTACTGGGGATCCAGCCCACAACCCAAGCATGTGCCCTGACAAGGAATTGAACTGGGACCTCTCAGTCCATGGGATGAGGCTCAATTCACTAAGCCACACTGGCCGGTCAAGTGGATAGAATTTTAATAATTTTAGCTAGTATTGCATAGAAAAGTATATTATTCTATAACCAAACATTTATCATTATTTATTAAATTAACTCCATTACATTATTGCTTATACATTAAAAAAACACACACACAGCAACTTTAAATTGAAAGTGACCAAATGGTGAAAATTGCAACAAATATATAAGATTTCCTTTTGTTCCTATTTCACTAAGGATCACTTGTAATTATTCTTATTTCTAAATCTTATGTAAGGCATAGGAAGAATTAAGTCTGCTACTGTCTTTAAGATTTTCTGCTGTTCTGTTCTGTGTGTCCCCTTAACAATTAAATAACAGTAAGGCACTCAATAAATGAAAAGCTTGTTCACATTGAAAAAAAAAAGGTAAAGAGCTCTATTCTTGTCTTGGATGGGACATTTTATGCTCCCACCCTCCTGGGGTAGGCCATAATGAGGAAATTCAGGCTAGACAGTAAGGTGTAGTACTGTGTAAACTTTCAACAAAGCTGCTGAGGTTCGTTGGGCATTTTTAATGCAGGGAGCCAGTCAGTCATATACACGGTCTGTCCCTATCACCAGGAGATGGGACTGACATTCTGTAGCTCCCTCGGGATTTACAGATGACCTATTTAGTTCTTCCTGGTTTAGCAAGCCAGCAAGTCAGGAAAGATCTTTAGGTTCTACTTCCTGCTATCCTTATGAACTTGCTTGCTACCTGAGCCAGTAAGAACAGCTTTCAGAATGAGAACTCATTGGACCTATTCAACAACTTCTCTTTCAGCCTGTGTCTTGGCACCATATTTATACCTTCTTAGTCTATCCCTATCTTCCCACATTTGTCCATGTACATGTAGATCTATTTCCAGAATAAGCATTCTCTTTAATTGAGTTATTTGTCTATCTGTGTATATCAATAACACACTGTCTTGATTACTATAGCTGTATAATAAAGTCTCCCAACATAGGTGTTTTTTGTTTTATTTTGTTTTTTCCCCAGAGTTTCCTTGGATCTTTTTGGTTCTTTGCATTTCCATATGTATTTTAGGAGGAGCTGGTCAATACGCACAAAAAAACCCATTGAGCTTGTGACTGGTATTCCATTTAATATATAGATCAATTTAGGGAGAGTTGATCCCTTAAAATGCATAACTATGATATATTTCTGCATTATTTAGGTCTTCTTTAATTTCTCTCAGTGATGTTTAGGTCTTTGACAAATTTTTTTCACAAGTTTTTCTATTTGATACTTCTGATACTCATGTACATGGTGTGTCTCTGTCTCTGACTCTCTCTTTGCGTGTGTGTGTGTGTGTGTGTGTGTGTGTGTGTGTGTGTCTGTCTGTCTTTCTCTCAGAGCCTTTGTTCTGAAAGACTCAGGTTCTCTACAGATAGAAAGGTCCATGTGGCAATGATTTGTTGTCTCAGGCCAACAGTCATTAACACTATTTATATAAGTGAGCTTAGAATGATTAGATATTCCTCTAGTGAAGAACTGAGATGCCTACAACTCTAATCAATACCTTTACGGCAGCCCTGTGAGTGACCTAGAGTCAGAGGCACCCAACCAGGCTATGCTGCATTACATGGTCCAAAAACACTGTGACATAATAAGTAGCTGTTGTTTCATTTAATATTGTTATTTTATTTTTTTATTACAGTTTTCATTCAACATTCTTTTGTGTTTGTTTCAGATGTACAGCACAACAGATATTCACACACTTTTTGCAAAGTGTTTCCTCCAATAATTCAAGTGCCCACCTGACACAATAGATAGTCACCACACATTGTTGATTATATTCCCTACACTTCACCTTACATCCCTGTGCACATTTTGTCACTATCAATCAATACTTCTTAATCCCTTCACCTTTTTTCACTCCACCCGCAAACGCCCCTCCCCTCTGGCCTCCATCAGTCTGTTCTCTGTATCTGTAAGTCTGTTTCTATTTTGTTTGTTCATTTATTTTGTTCTTTAGAGTCCACATATAAGTGATATATGGTATCTACCTTTCCCTGTCTTGCTTCTTTTAATTAGCATAATACTCCCTGGGTCCATCCATACTGTCACAAATGGTAAAATTTCATTAGTTTTTATGGCCGAGTAATAAGTCCATTGTATACATGCACCACGGTATTGTAAATAATGCTGCAATGAATAAATTAGTGTTTTGGGTTTCTTCAAATATATACCCAGAAGTGGAATCTCTGGGTCATAAGGCAGTCCCATTTTGAATTTTTTGAGGTAACTCCACACTGCTTTCCACAGTGGCTGCACCAGTGTGCAGTCCCACCAACAGTGCCTGAGGGTTCCCTTTTCTCCACATCCTCATCAACACTTGTCTGTTAATTTACTGATGATAGCCTATCTGACAGGTGTGAGGTGGTATCTTGTATTTTTAATTTGCATTTCTTTGATGATTAGTGGTGTTGAGCATACTTACATATGTCTATTGGCCTCTGTATGTCCTCTTAGGAGAAGTGTCTATTCAGGTTCTCTGCCTACTTTTTTAATTGGATTGTTTTTTTGTTTTTTTTAGTGTAGAGTTTTATAAGTTTTTATAAATTTTGGATATTAACCCCTTATCAGATGTATCATTGGTGAGTATCTTCTCCCATTCAGTCTTATTTGTCTATTTTGTTGATGTTTTCCCTTGCTGTGCAAAACCGCTGAGCCAAACTAGCCAAGGCTACCATTGGTATTTTGATAAGAATTGGGTTGAGTCTATAGATTACTTTGAAAAGTGTGGATATTTTAGTGATGTTCTTCCTATCTATAAATACAGTATATGTTTCCATTTATTAGTATCTTCTTTAATATCTCTCTTCAATGTCTTATAATTTTCCAAGAATAGGTCTTTTACCTCCTTGGTTAAATTTATTTCTAGGTTTTTTTGTTTTTAAGGCAGTTGTAGCCCTGACTGGTCTGGCTCAGCGGTTAGAGCGTCGGCCCATGGTCCAGAGAGACCCGGGTTCGGTTCCCACTAAAGGCATGTACCTCGGTTGCGGTTTGTCCCCAGCCCGGCTTGGAGTTGTGTGGGAGGCAGCCATTCGATGTGTCCCTTTCACATTGATGTTTCTCTCTCTCTCTCTCACTTCCTTTCTCTCCCTCCCACTTTATCTGAACAAAAATGGAAAAATGTCCTTGGGTGAGGATAAAAAAAAAAAGGCAATTGTAAGTGGGATTTTGTTTTTTACTTCTTTCTGATAATTCATTATTGGTGTATATAAATGCAACCAATTTCTGAATATTTATTTTTTATTCTTCTACTTTACTGAATTCATTTATCAGTTCTAGTAATTTTTTGGTGGAATCTATAGGGTTCTCTATATACATTATCATGTCATCTGCAAATAATGACTGTTTTTATCTTTTTCTTTCCAATTTGGATAGGTTTTATCTATTCTTCCATCTGATTGCTGTGGCTGGACTTCTAGTACTATGTTTTATAAAAGCTGAGAAAGTTGCCATTCCTGTCTTTTTCCTGATCTTAAGGAAAATATTTTTAGTATTTCTCTATTGAGTATAATAGGGAAATTATTGTGGTGAGATATATTCCCTCCATTTTCACTTTGCTGAGAGTTTTTATCATAAATGTGTTCTGGATTTTGTCTAATGCTTTTCTGCATCTATTGATATGATTATATGATTTTTATTCTTTTATTTGTTTGTGGTACATCATGTTAATTGATTTGCAGATACTGAACCATCCTTGCATCCCAGGAATAAATCCCATTTGATTATGGTGTATGATCTTTTTAAAGTATTGCTGAATTTGGTTTGCTAATATTTCACTCCAGATTTCTGAATCTATGTTCATCAGGGATGTTGGTCTATAATTTTCTTTTTTGCAGTGTCTTTATCTGGTTTTAGACTCAGAATAATGATGGGTTCATAAAATGAGCTTGGGAATTTTCCCTCCTCTTGACTTTTTTTTGGAATAGTTTGAGAAGGATAGCTGTTAGTTCTTTGAATGTTTGGTAACATTGTTTTTTTGTGTTAAAGACTATTTTGTCTGATATAAATATTGCTACCTCAGCTTTTTGTTTGTTTTCATTTGCAATTAAATATATTTTTCTATCCCTTTACTTTCAGTCTGTCTGTGTCTTTTATCCTTTGGTTAGTCTGTTATAGACAACATAAATAGGGGTCTTATTTAATTATTCATTCAGCTACCCTATGTTTTTATTGGAGCATTTAATCCATTTACATTTAAAGTGATTATTGAATTAGTAGCAGTTATTTTAATCCACTAAATTTTGGAGAGTAACTTATTACACAGCAATAGATATTTAATATAATTTTTTTACATTTATTTAAGTATCACTATAGCTTATATTGTGTATACATTAAAATAAACATAATTTTCTACTATTTTAGTAATGTTACATCAATGTACAAATAATCATTGCAACTAAATTAATCACTTGATAATGGGTGATCTGATTATATGCAATAGTAGAAACCATCTTGTTATATATAATACTTCAATGATACATTCATCCAACATACATTATAATACAACAGTGATATCTTACATGATGCAATGTTTAAAGTAAAATGTAACCAAACCAAAATAATAAAATTATATTTAATGGGAAAACAAACATTTTATACTGCTCCCATTTTTTATTTAAATTTAAATTAACTAAAAGTAACCTTTCAGTTGATTGGTCTCATGTTCTACATTTCAAGTGGTCAGTCACTACATATGGCTAGTGGTGACCAACGATATCATTTTTTTTTAAACATAATAGAGCAAAGCAAAGGTAGATTCAGAGACTGAAGTCACATGTCCTTTTTTTCCTGTTCCATATTAATATGCATTAGTTCAGCCAGCTACTACTCTATTGTATATATTTGCATGATGGTAAACTATAACATCTGCCACATGTAGTAAAGAGGAATTTAAAATTTTTTTCAAATGCAAAAAAACAAACTGATCAAGGCTAAGGGGTTCAAAGGCAATGATGGACAGATAAAATTTCAAGAATTTTTCTGTTTGGAGAGAACATACGCAGGTGTTACAGCTCTCACAAAGGCGAATATTCCATGGCAAAAAGACAATTTGTCTTATTCCTCATGTTCTGCACTGCCCTTTCTGAGCAAGGATTTCTTGCTCAGGTTATATGTCTCTCTTGTTCAGGTCAGACTTTGTAGTGCTTATGGCATTAATTTAATAGTAAGAGAACATGCTGGAATTCTCTAATGCTATTCACCTCTAGAAAAAAGGCAATGTATCACAGTGTAGTGCTTTTATGGTGCTGTCTTATTTGGTCAGATAATCATTGTTTAAAGAATACGTTGACACTTTATGTGAAAGCTCGCAATGTACCCTATTTGGGTCACATCCACACGGGAAGTTAAAAATTGCACAATTATTTAAAATTTTTAGAACATAGTGGATTTTTTCCCCTTTAGCTATCAAGGTTTTTATCAAATTTACAGCAACATTTCTTCTTTAATTACAAGTACACAGATATGGGCAAAATTCTCTGTGTAGGAAAAGAAATAAACATAAGATTTTAAACACATTATGACAGGGAGGTAAAAAAAATGTAAATTTATTTTATATAACTGCACTGAATTTGCTCATTAAATCTTTCATTGTTGTTCAATATTTAGGAACTCAAGATTTAAACTTACTCATTGTCCAATTAAAAAAATATTTTAAAAGTTATTTCAGACAATTAAGAGTTTCCCTTCTTTTACCCTTTTTCTTCACAGCTCCCCAGCTGTCACCTAAGTATGGGCTGATGGGAACGTTTCATTAAACATTTGGGGTCAGCTGTCTCTGCCCCCCTCACCATTAAATCCTTCCTGCCTCCATGATATGTGATTGGTCTTTTTCTAGCTCGAAGGTGTTCGGTGGGATTTTCTATCAATGTCCTCAGTCCCTCACAGGGTCTCCACCTGCAAGGAACACACTACACCTTCCTTGTCTTGAAACCACACCCCATCCTATCTCTGTCACCAGCTGTCTCAGCACTTTTGAATACATTATCGGATCTTTTTGAAATTTCTAGATCTTTGCTAATGCCAAGTATATTTCAGACATTTCTTTATCTATCATATTATGCTACTATTTTTATTCTATTCTGTCCACTCCATTATGGCAAACGACAACCTGTAAAGCATTTCTTCCCAGCGTTCCAAAGCGGAAGAGTATCACAAGCCCTCTCTGCTTTCGTTTTCCCTCAATTTATTTGAGATTTCCATCATCTTACTCTTCTCCTGGACCTCAGGCGTATAGGGATGAAAGCAATAGAACCTTTCTCAGTGACTTTCAGCAGTGTTGTAACTCTAGTCTTACTTACTACGTACATAGTTACCCCTAATAACCCATAAAGGGCTTTCACCTTTCCAGATTTCATACTGTTTTCTAGAAATAATCTCTGTTCTATGCTCTCTATATCTTCCATCTGACAAAATAAATATAATTGATCTAATGGGTCAAGAGCCCCAGGATAAATAAGCAGAAGGATAATGTAAAGTAATAAAAGGGAAAAACAGCCCAAATAAAACAAAACACTTATAGTTGCTTAGAAGTTGAAGGATGCCTATGAGTATGAATATTCTTTGCAAAAATGGGGTGGTTTACAAAGGAGGGAGGGTGTCAATGTAACAGGTAACATCTGGAGAAGTACATGGTTGGATGAAGGTCAAGAGGTCATTAAAGTGACCTGACTGGGGACAATATAGGGACTTGTATGAAGTGTCTGGGAGGAAAGGCATGACTTTTCTATAAAAAGACAAGACACCAGCCAAGAGAAAAGCTGAGATGAATCAGGATAAGACAGATATGTCCAATAGAGACCAGTGAATATATCCCTTCTCCTATGTCACAAAAACCATCCAAGAACTTTGTCCTTGATGATAATGGCAGGGGGTGTGGGAATAAGAGAACACTGACTGTGATCATTATAACAAGTTTTAGTTTTCTGTTGTTGTTTTATTTTTGTTTTTGTCTTTATGAGACCTAATTTTAAAACGCAGAGAACTAAAGTACCTCTTCAAAGGCAGGTTTAGTTTTGCCATCCCAGCACCAATCAAATAAAATGGAGGCTATAGAATCCATTGAGGTGAATTATACACTATAATATAATAATTACATAATATAAAGTTATAATATGTGTATTTTGCACATATTTAAAACACTCAAAACTTGGCATATTTATATAAACTCTAAGCAATCTCTACATCATGTCATAGAAAAGTAGGGCTGGAGGGCACCTGCAGGTCAGTCTTACTATGGCTCCCAGCCTTTCCCTTTTGACTTTTCCCCTGATGGAGACTATAATTTAAGGTGCATATTCTAAATGAGTAATAGAAAGTGTCAACTTAACCCCAAGCAAATGTACACTAAAAATAGATAATCAGGATTGGGTGCTTTGGAGAGATCCAGAATCCTTGGTTTAGAATCACTCATCTGAAGCCTGCTTTCCCCAAGCTCTCTCATCTAAGCTGACCTCCTGTTGCTATCCCCATCTCTGATTAACACTGAACCATATTTGGATCTAGGCCTCTTTTCCTAGATTTTTCTCTCCAAAAATCATTCACATAAGGCATTTGTGGACATAGCAGAGCTTGTTGAAAGTTTGCAGAGGGTCCTTAATCATAAAAATTCAATCTCCTTAGGATTAAATAGCAGACATCTTTGCTCTTAAAAATTCTTTGGACATGAATCATTGGTAATTTCTCACCGACAAATATTCTCTGCAGACTTTAGCTACATATTTTGTGATTTAGTGCTCTTCCCCTCTCCCCTCCTCTCAATTTTTGTTTCCACTGCTGTTTTGTTTTTATTGTGAACTCATGTTATTCATGATATAATTTTATAGATTCTATGAGAACTGGGTTTTAAATGTGCCAGGATGATATTTTTAGGGTTGGTGCTGAGTGGCCATCAACCAATGACCATTTTAAATTAAACTTTAAATGGGCTTTTCTGGGTCATGTGATGTGTGATCATTGAAACCCACACTCCTAATTCAATATATTATTTTTATGCACCCAAATGTAAGGTTGAATTAGTCAATATCTCTTGAATCTATCTCTGTAGGCAGATACTTTTCTGGTCTTTAAATTTGAAATATTTTGGCTTTTTATTAGCATTTTAATCCAACTCCTCATTGTACATGTGTCCAAGGCCATGTGTCCTTTCCCATGTGTGCCTTTAAAAACCAAGACTCTGAGTAATAGGAATTAATAAACTTTGTTAGGGTAATCACCAGTATTCGCACTTGCTTTTATGTATGGGTTCAGACTTTCATTTCACTTTAGTATTCAGTGGAAATTCATTTTGCCAGCTGAGACATGAATTTAAAAAAAACTAAAAGGACATATTTCAGTCAATTTTATTTTGTATGTAATATTTTGTAGAGTTTTCAGATTCCTGGTGTGTACCAGTCCCTCCTTTCTTCTCTCGCTTACCAGTAATTTCCATTCATTTCACAGACAGAGACAGTCTTCATTTTCGTTGGAGGTCATTTTGTAAATTTTTCTTCAGAGTCTTACCTTCTTTACACAGAAAACTTCACAAAGTATTATGCAAAGTAAAGACAATTTTGGCTGTAAAATAATTGTCTGTCTGTGATATCTATTATAATACTAGTTGTTCATACCACCACATTGTGTTTTCTAAAATTTTACCCATAAATCATTACATCGGCAAGTAGTAGTAATTTTGTTGTTTGGTCTTTTATTTGAAAGGAATTTTTTTAAGTATTTATTAATGGACCATACCTTCATTGGGCCTTATTTTATTTCACCTTTCTGGTGTCAGAATCACGAGACCTTGCTGGGGCTTATGGTCAGGTGTCTAAGTCAGTGCTGATCAAAGTGTGGCTTATGAACTGATGTTGGTCTGTAAACTGCTTGTTACTGGTCACTGATAAGCAAAGTACAGAAATGGAGAGTTCAGAAACTTCTGAAATTTGACGTTATAGAGCTATCAAAACATGCAGTCAGGGAACTAATCTTCCAGAGCAGGTAATGGACGGGTTGTGCTGATGTCAAACTCATGTCATGATTTGTGTTTGTGAAAACTGTGATAGGTGTGCAGAGAAGAAATTCATTTCGGTCCATGCAAAATGGAGGTGGTCCTTTACAACAGATAGTTTGGGAAGGACTGGTTTAAATAGATGTGTATTTTATACCTTGAAATCAATTCTAATAGTTGTTGCTGAGGATATATTTAGTTATTTAGAATATATTACTGATAAGGCCCAGTTTAGATTTTGTTTTCTGAGGGGCCAGTGTCTTTAATCTGACATTGTATACGTAAACCCCTCCCATGCATGGTATAGGTGACATGAAAGAATGAACAAATATTCAAGTTATAAACATCAATGTCTTGCTTTGTGGAGAATAGAATTCAAGTGCCTGTACCATCGTCAGTTAGTAATAAGCGCTTTTACACCAGACAAAGATAGTGTAAAGTCTGTTACTGTTCAAGAGGCAGTATAGTTCGGGAGTTGAGAATCCAAGCTCTGAGACAAGAATGCCTTCTTTCAGTTCCAAGCTGTGCCACTTAGTAGCTGTGTGATGTTGAGTAAGTAGCTTAAACTTTCTGAGCCTCACTTCCCTTATCTGTAAAATGAGGATCATGGTAGTGGTCTCAGGTCATAAAATTGTTTGGAAAAAACTCAGTGAATGTTGTCATCATTATTTTTGTTACTATTTCATGCAATTAGAGAAGAATGCTATGGTAAGACACATGTCTAACCAGCACACACATTATTTTTTTACCTTTAATAATAGATGAGAAAATGCCAGTATGAAAGTTTTAACTATGTACTTTTATTCTCCTTGTAATTTTTCTAACAGAAAAGTTTTTTGTTTTGTTTTTTTCTGGCTCCCAATTCTTCTCCAAAAAAACTCTGTGTCTTTGTTGACTCTAATTTTCGAATATTTTCCCTTGTCATCAGTCTTGTTACAACAAACATTTAATAAGTACCTTCTAAGTGCCAGCCAGTGTTACTGGCTCTTGGCCTAAAGAGAAAACTCAAATGCTGTTTCTGTTTTTAAGGAGTTCACAATTCAGTTTGGACTATCATATATGTAATAAACATGGTATTATAAATGTTGTAGTGAATACATGAATGTGGTATCGTAGGAGATTTACAAAGAGAACTCTCAAAATTCTGTATGGGATGGTTATACAATATTCTGTAAATTAAGTATTGCTTCAGCTGATAATAAAAAATAGATGATAAATTAAGTATTGCTTCAGCTGATAAAAAAAAATAGTCCAAGAGGACTGGGCAAAAGGTGATGCGGTCAAAGATTTGTTAGAAAATTTTTCTTTTTAGAAAAAGAGGTTGGTGGGAAAAAACAAACAAACAAAACAAACCCTCACAATTAGATCCAAAGCCCTGTCCATATACCACCCCTCATTTTTATAAATCAAGAGAGAGATTCCCATGGCACTCAGTATTTTCACCAGACATTTCTTTTTCAGAAGTCTTCGATTCTCTTTATTCTCTTTATTTTATTTTCCTGTGGCCAAAAAAAAAAAAAAAAAAAAAAAATCAAGGAAAAAATCATAATTGATTTATTAGACATCACACAATACAAATAAGCTGGTCGCTTGCTCAGAGTAGAGAAGCAAAGTGAAGAAATACACCAATCAAGGAAAGCAGTAGCTGCTGAGTGGGAATGTCAGCCCAGGTGCACCGTAAGCCAGGGAGTCACAGAGCAGGGCTGGGACATGCCTAGTACAGAATGCAGCCCTGGAGTATGATGGGGCAGCAGGGAATTTTTGGACTCAGTTAAGTGACGGGAAACTGCCAAACTTTTGAAATAATCCTTAGTGAAAATAACACTCCTGGAGCAAATTATGAATGAAATGTATTTAAATCTACTACTGCTTTCTACAACTTAGTTCTGATCTCCCTGAATGTCTTTTCTGGAGAGAAAGGCATGGTATAAACTGGGATTTCCACCATTCACTTTGCTTTTCTTTCTTTAAATTTCATTCTCAAATAATTATTCCAACAGTCCCAATTTACAATGGTTCGACTGAACGACTTTTTGACTTGACAATGGTGCAAAAGTGATATACATTTAGTAGAAAATGTATTTCAAATTTTGAATTTTAGTCTTTTCCAATGTAAACAATGATACTCTACAGTGTATTTGTTGTATTAGACATGTTTGCCCAATTGTAGGCTAACATAAGTGTTCTGAGCTATGATGCTTAACTTACAGTATTTTAAACTGTTGATGAGTTTATCGTAACTGGAACTCCATGGTAAGATGAGGACCATCTGAATACAATAATGCTTTTATTTCTAATCTATATTGCTAAGGCTAAATGAAAAGAAAGGCAAAGTTTGTTTACACAAATGAACGAGTTGTTTCCATTCTTGTGTGCACATCTACAAACATTACACACTTACATTCAACCTACACATGTAAACACACACAGATATTCACAAACATGCACTTCAACACATAGAAAAATAATATTTTAGATAAACTTTACGACTATACAACCTGAGTACCTAATTTATATCTTCGCCAGGAAGTTGGAAAGAGAGAGAGGGGAATATAACAGGATTCAGCTTTAATATGTGAAAATTTTCTCTGCCTGTTGTAAGTCACAGTGGAGAATAGAAAAGGATCCCTCTATGAAAACTGGGTTTTGTGTGACTGACACTACTGCATCTTTAATAACACAGATTGAAATGCATTATTCAGAATTCACTGTTGTCCAGCAATTCAGCTCTGTTGTAGATCTTCATACTTCTAGTAAGACTATTATCTGCAAAAATTCAAATTGTTTTTGTGATTAATACCAGTGACCAAGATAGTGTTTGTCCACCCAAGTAGAATACAGTAAACTAGCACAAGGGACTATCATATATTTCAATGGTTAAGTAATTATGAATCAGTATTTAGTGTGACTTATCTCAATGGTTATCCAAACATATCTAGCCATTTTTATTTTGGTTTTCCATTGGTGAGAATAACATTGCATTTCAACAAGGGAGGCATTTCATTTCCGGTAACAATACATAGCCATCGATACTTCTTTATTTTTACTTTTAAGTAATTTTTTTTTATTTTCCAACTACAGTTGATACACAATATTAAATTAGTTTCAGGTGTACAGCCTACTGATTAGACATTATATAACTTCCTAAGTGATCACCTTGATAAATCTAGTACCCATCTGACATCATACACTTATTACAATATTATTGACTCTATTCCCTATGCTGTACTTTACATCCCCATGACTATTCTGTAACTACCAATTTGTACTTCTTATTCCCTTCACCTATTTCACCCATCCCCTCAACCACCCTCCCATCTGGTAACTGTCAAAATGTTCTCTCTATTATTTCTGTCTGCTTGTTTGTTTATTTTGTTTTTTTAGATCTATTTTTTCTGATATAAGTATTGCTACCCCTGCTTGCTTTTAAATTTACATTTGCATGAAATATATTTTTCCATTTGTTACTTTCAGTCTGTGTATGTCTTTTTATCTGAAGTCTTTTCTAGACAACATATGTAATTAAGGGTCTTGTTTAGTTATTCATTCAGCCTCCATATGTCTTTTGATTGGAGCATTTAATCCATTTGCACTTAAAGTAATTGTTGATATGTATTTATTGCCATTTTATTATTCATGTTTTTTATCTTTTTTCCTTCTTCTTCTTAAAGACAACCCTTTAGCATTTGTTGTAATACTGATTTGGTGGTGATGAATTCCTTTAGCTTTTTCTTGTCTGGTGAGCTCTTTATTTAGTCTTCAATTCTAAATGATAGCTTAGCTGGGTAGAGTAATCTTGGTTGTAGGTCCTTGCTTTTCACCACTTTGAATATGTCATGTCAATCCCTTCTTTGCCTGCAAAATTTCTGTTGAAATATCAGGTGACAGTCCTATGGGTGCTCCCTTATAGATAACTAAATGCTTTTCTCTTGCTGCTTTTAATATTCTCTCTTTGTCTTTAACTTTTAGTATTTTTTTTTTAATCCTCACCCGAGGACATTTTTGCACTTATCTTCAGATAGAGTGGGAGGGAGAGGGGGAGAAGAGAGAGAGAGAGACATTGATGTGAGAGAGACACATCGACTGGTTGCCACCCACACGACCTCAACCAGGGCCAGGGACAAACTGCAACCGAGGTACGTGCCCTTAGCGGGAACCGAACCTGGGACTCTCTGGTCCGCTGGCCGATGCTCTAACCTCTGAGCCAAACTGGCCAGGGCAACTTTTAGAATTTTTATTATGATGTGTCTTGATGTGGACCTCTTTAGGTTCATCTTGTTTGAGACTCCACACTTCCTGGACTTGTATGTCTATTTCTTTCACCAGGTTTGGTAAGTTTTCTGTTAGTATTTTTTCACATGTGTTTTTAATTCCTTGCTCTCTCTTCAACTTTCACCACCCCCATGAGCAAATGTTAGTTGCTTGATGTGGTCCCAGAAGATCCTTATACTATCTTCATTTTCCTTTTTTCTTTTTGTTATTCTGCCTGGTTGTTTTCTGCTTTCATATCTTCCAAATCTCTGATTCGCTCCTCTACTTCATCTACTTCACTATTGATTCCCTGTAATGTATTCTTCATTTTAGTCAATGTAGTCTTCATTTCTGACTGGTTCTTTTTATGTTCTCTAGTTCTGTTTTATGTTTTCTATCTCTTTGTTGAAGTTCTCACTAAGTTCCTCTACTTTTCCCCTAAGTTCATTGAGCATCCTTAAAACCAGTGCTTTGAACTCTGTGTCTAGTAGATTGCTTGTCTTCATTTTGCTTAGTTCTTTTTATAGAGTTTTGTTCTATTCTTTCTTTAGGGACATGTTTCTTTGTCTCCTCATTTTGGCTGTCTCCCTGTGTTTGTTTCTATGTATTAGATAGAGCTTCTATGTCTCCCAGGCTTGATAGAGTGGCCTATGTAGTAGGTGTCCTGTAGGGTCTAGTAGCATAGCCTCCCCAATCACCTGAACTGGGCACTCCAGATGTGCCCCCTGTATGAGCTGTGTACATCTTCCTGTTGTAATTGAGCCCTGATTACTGTCAGCACCTCAGTGGGAGGGACTTTCACCCTGGTTGATTGGCTACAAAGACTGGCTGTAACCACTGTGAAGAGTCAGTTGTGCAAGGGACAACCCCATAGAGCAGGACTTACTACAGCAGGGCTCTGGTGCCTGCTGAGTCTGCCCCTTTAGTGTGTCCCTTGTGGAGGAGGTTGACTGGTCTTTGATGTGATCTGAAGCTGTCCACTGGTGTGCTGGCTCTGGGGTCCACTGGGAGGTGCACGCCAAGGCCAACTGCCACCTATGCCCTTCCCAGGACCACTCAGCATGAGCTACAAAGTGATCTGCAGATGGCTGCTAATTGTGCTGGGCTTGGAGGTGCCAAAGAGAGGCCAAGCTGTGAATCAAAGCTGGCTTCCATTAGTGCCAAGCCTGGGACCACTTAGTGAGAGGTACATGACACATCAAGACCAGATGCTTCTTTGAATTGTTTTAGAAACGTGTGAAGCATGAGCCAACACAGGCCCTTTGTTTGGAAAAGGCACTGGAAATGGCTTGGGTTGAAACCACAAGTTGGGTGGGGTGAGGTCTCAGGGAATCTTTAGGCCAGGCTGAACTGTGTTAGCCAGGTTGGTGGAGACTCAGATATGACAATGGCCTCTACCAGCACTTCTTTCTGAGAGAAAGCTGCTCCTTCTCCTCTTGCCCTGATGTCAAATAAGTCATTTCCTTCCAGGAAAGTCTCTGGTGCCCCCCATGCTGGTTTTCAGAGTGAGTGAGTCCAAGTAAGTCCTTGTGTGGGCCCTTTAAAAGGAATGCCTCTGTCTCACTCAGCCCCAATCCAAGGTGGTTTTAAAGCCAGAAGTTATGGGGACATCTCTTCCTGGCACTGGAACCCTTGGCTGGGGGGCCTAGTGTGGTGGTGGAACCCCTCACTCCTCAGGGGGAACCTCTATATTGGAGATATTCCTTATGATTTTTGTAATCCACATGTGGATGTGGGACCAGCCAGTCCCACATCTCTACCTTTCCTACCTGTCTCGATGTGATGTAGCTTCTTCTTTATATCCTTAGGTGTAAGATTTCTGTTCAGCTGGATTTCAGGCAGTTCTGAGTGATGGTTGTTCTATAGTTTAGTTGTAGTTTTGATGTGGTTGTGGGAGGATTTGAGTACCACATTTACCCTTGCTGCCATCTTGACTGGAACTCGATATTACTTCTTAACAGCAACAATAGAGTTGTTAGTGATGATATAGTTAGAGATGATGTTATTAATTGCTATTCAGCTAATAAGATGAAATCTCAACTTTTCAAGATCAAATATATGTATTTTATGGAACCCTGAACTACCAGAGCATACTATTATGGCTAGAACCAGTCCAATAGCCCCTGTTCTTCTAAAATAATATACATATAATAAAACAATAATATGAAACTTAGAGTCAGCAATTTTTACTCAAGATCCAACTCAGTTACTTGCTACCTACTGAGTTGGTTTAAGTTATTTACCTGATCTGAGCATCATTTTCCTCCTCTGTGGAAGAAGGGTTATGATAATCCCTACTTCAAAGATTCCTGGGAGATTCAAATGAGATAATGTAATTAATACATATGCTTTGTAAGTGATATTATAAAGCCTTGTCCAGGGTAAGTATTCTAATTATTGTTATGCTTATGTTTCCATTTTCACCTCAAAATATTTTCTCCTATCACTTTGAAGCATGCTTTTAAGATCAAAGTTTACAGCGATTAATAGTCAGTAACTTAGATTTCCAGCCGCCTTATGTTTGATACATTTTTCAATTTAAATTCATATAAGAGCAATATGTTTTTAAAAATTAAGGAAAGCAATCAGCACAAATTCAGAATACTTACCTTGTATAGACACAGCTCTTCCACCAGGATAATATGATCTGTAAACTGTACACCTTCAGAATTTGGTATTTTGCATCCCTGCTTATTTCTATTCAAGGGTGACCCTTGTAAGTTCATGAGCTAGAGTAATTTGTAATTAGGATAATAATACCTACATCATGGAGTTTTGGTAAAGAATAAATGAAGTAACATATGCAAAATGCTTAGTGCAAATCTCGATAAAAACTGAGCATGTGTCTCTAGAATGTGGGAACATAATCTCAAATGATGATAGGCTAGCACCAAGTAACTGGTCTCAATAAGTGCTAGAGAAATAAATAAAAGACAGAAAGACTTATGAAGTGCATAAGGTATACATTTAAACTGCTTGACAGAGGTCTAAAGTATTTCTAATCATTTTATTGGACACCCCAAAGTAAAGAATATATTTTCCAGAAAAATAATTATCTTTAACTACGTATAAAATCTTCCTTTGTGGTGGAGAGTGGAAAAATGTATCCATTCTATTGGTTCTGGAACGTGTGTGTGTGTGTGTGTGTGTGTGTGTGTGTGTGTGTTTTACATGTATATGTAAAACTGCTCTATCTAGCTTCTAAAATGTTGTCTGCATTTAAAGATACAATAAGTATCCACATTAACATGATTAAATATCTTTTTCTAAATTTAACCTGCTTCTCCTCCAGTCTTCTCTATCTCAAAATATACATAACAAACAATAAAACAATCACATGGAGTGATATACCAGTGTCAGCATTTGAGGACTCAAATATATGTGTGTGTGTGCGTGCACACGTGTGCGTGCAAAGAGATTTACTGTAAATAATTGGCTCATACAATTATGGAAGCTGAGAAACCCTAAGACATGAACTCAGCAAGCTGGAGACCCAGGAGAGTCAATATGTAGTTCTAGTCTGAGTTCAAAGACCTGAGAACCAAGAGGGCCAATTATGTAAATTCTAGTCTAAAAGTCAGCAGGCTTGAGACCCAAAAAGAAAAAAGGTTTCAATCCAAGTCCAAAGTCCAGAAAAGGCCAGTGTTCTGTCTCAAACAGGTAGGAGGCCTAACTAACCCTCTGACTCAGTTTTACAGTTCTTTTCAGTAAAGTCTTCAATAGATTAGACAAGTGCCACGTTAGGGGAGGCAATCTGCTTTACTCAGTCTATAGATTCATTGTTAATCTCATCTGAAAACACCTTCACAGAGCCCGCCGGTGTGGCTCAGTGGATTGAGCATTGTCCCGTGGACTGAGAGATCCTGGTTCTACACTTGATCAGGGCACATGCCTGGGTTGCCAGTTTGATCCCCCTGTAGGAGGCATGCAGGAGGCAGGCGTTCGATGTTTCTCTCTCATATCAATGTTTCTCTCTCTCTCTCTCTCCTTTCCTCTCTCTCTAAAAAAACAACAACAAAAACAAACAAACAACAACAACAAAAAAACCCTCACAGATACACCCAGAATAATGTTTGACCAAATATCTCAACATCCTATAGCCAGCCAACTTGACACATAAAATTAACTGTCATAATTACCAAAGATTTAAAGTCATGGGACTGGATGATGAGATTTCCAAAGCAGTGATGCAAGAACAAAACCCTGGGGACTCTAATGTTTGAAGGCTCTAAAGATTAGGGATATTAACAAAAGAGTTTCAGAATGAGAGTTCAGTAAAGCAGGAGAAAACCAGAGAATGGTATCCAAAAGGCCAAACAGAGTATTTCACAGAGTTGAGATTTAGTAAGTGTGTCAAAAGCAGTGGTTATAATGAGGGCAGAAACCTAGTACTCAGGACACTGAGATTTGGTTCAAGAGAGATTTGGTTTGCAGCTCTTCTACTTCCGGACATAATGAAATAATAGGGCGGGACTTAATCAGACTTAACCTCTCTGCCATAAACAACTAAAAACCTGGATAAAGTGTGTAAAACAATTGTTTTCAAACATTGGGTAACAAGTATCACAAGGCCATAATTCCTGAGAAAAGGGAAATAGACCAGGTGAATCCTATAATTCCATTGGCGTTCTACCTGAGACACTTTCCAGACAGACGTGCAAAGATAGAAAACGCAAGACGAGTTGAGAGCAATTGGAGTTCAGGAAATGCATGCTAACAAAGATTACACACAGACCTTAAAAGGACAGGTTAATCTTCAGTTTACATAGTTGCCTTCCAGAATCTGCATACATGGAGAGATGTATCATGCTCAGCATTTGAGGATTCAATACTCTTATCTTTAAGTAAGACATAAGCTTTCCAGAACACTGATCCAGCAGTCAATCCATTGGCCTCCATTATTGTTGGAGCAGGTCATGGAGCTCAGGAATAGGGTGGAATCGACTGGAATTAATACAGTTTATTGGAATATATGCTGTATATTAGAAAGGATAGGCCATTGGGCAGATAGGGACTATACACCTAAGAGTCCTATTCTTGCTTGTGGTTGGCCTGGGTATAACGAATGCAACATGAGAAACATAAAACACATATACTCACATGTCCTTCTCTTGGATGTTGTGATGTTCACTACTCTTCTTAGTGTATCATAGAGTGAGTGATGCGTCAGAATTCAGTCAGAGAAACAGATCTGTTACAAGCATTATAAGAACAAGGGATCTAATATAAGATTATGAGTTCACATGAATATGAAAGAAATGGGGGGAATAAAAGTCAGGAAGGGAAGTTAGAGTATTAGAGATACCATCACTAACCACATCAATGGTGTGGGTGAAAAAGGAAGAGTTTAGGTATCTGAGCATGAAGTGGGGCCCTCGGGTGTAAGGTTATAAAGGGTTAATAGAAACTGCTGCTTGGAAGCTATTGCCTCTGAGGAACCTGCTACCTTTGTGGCCTGGAGTCAAGTGAGGATGGTGGGCTTGGCGCTGCTGTTGGTTGTCAAGGCCAGCAATCAGGAAGGTAAGCTAGGTGCATGAGGAGATGGAGGAGAACAAGAAGAAATTGGGTCCTGCCAGGCACATCCGGCCTGTTGGTTTAGGTACGACCAGCACAACTACTGACAGCAATGTCTTCTGCTCCCTTTCCACCTTGCGCACGTCATGTGAGTTGCTCTCCTGGCCAATTCTAACTTAGACCTTAACCTTATGCAAGAGCAGTGGAGCCAAGCTGACAGCACCTGATGCAGCAGAAATGACCAGAAGAAACTTTTGAGTGATGAGAAGTATTCTGATGGAGTATTTGACAGGAGAGGGTGTTATGGTGCTGAGTGTATATGGAAATACCACAGAATAAAACTGTGGAAGAGTGTTACCTGTGTAGAGATCTTATGGTAATTATGTAAGACCTCTGACGATAGAATAAAAAGTGAAGATAATCATCATCAGGTGATTTATTATACTTCCTATATGCCAGACACTATTCCAAATTCATTATGAATATTGATTCACTTAAGTCTAACAATAAACTGTTATTATTTCCATTACACCCAAGAAACTATAGCATGGAGAAATTAAGCAAACTGTCCAAAGTCACACAACTAGTAAATGGCTAAGCCAGGATTTGAATTCAGATAGTACAGTGTCAGATTTCATCCACTTAACAATATTGGTAATCTGTCTTGCAGAAAAAGGCAAAGGAGATTGCAAAAGAAGAAACTGTAGGAGGTATAACTTAAATGTAAGCAGGTAAACCAACTAGTAGGATAACAAAAGGACTGATTTTGATTCATATTGAGGAGTTCCTAGATAATTTGTAGAGACTTCCTATAAAATTTCTGAAAGGGATTAAATAAATCTGTGAATTTCTGAGCTTAAAATGTGTTCCTCATGATGAAATCATATGTAATTGTAAGGCAAAGAAATAGGAAAACTTAGAAAATGTCATAATAGTCCAATTACATGTAAAACTCAGCAGTGAGAACATTTAGATGTTGTGTTCTTTAGGGAGAAGTGACCATGCTTGGTTACTGATTAAAGACCTGAGTCTTTTTTCCCTTTGCACTTGTGAAAATGTATGTGCATTCTAATCCTGCTTAACTGAAGCAGACTCAAAATCAACCTCAAATATTAGCTCCCTCATGAAGCTTTTCCGTGCTCCATTCAATAAATTCATTCTTTCCTCTGGGTTTTCACAGTAAGTACTTTGTTCATACTTCTCGCTTAGTGGTTATTGTCATATTGACATCTGTAAATGTTGCAGTGGATTCTGCTGTGCACTATTGGGATATCCCTCCAGGACTGAGACACTTACTCTTCCCGTTGGGGGAAGGTTCGTCTCTTGACAACTTACAGCTATGGCCCTCTCTGAGAATAGCTCTCAGCTGAATGAAACTGCCTCACCTTCTTCCCAAGGGAACCCCACATTCAATAACTGTGTGATGCAGGAGTACAAAGGCCTGGCCCATTTGCTCCAATTGGAAATAACTCTTAAGGGGCATCCAAGCTTCAGAACTACCTGTGGGACTGACAGTTTGCTGTTGCAACTACACTATAGTTTAATTTCACCTTCGCTCAATGCTGCTTTCATAGTTGTTGTAACCAGAGCCCTCTCTAATAAATCCGATGTACACAAATCTCCAGTTTCCTGAAGAAACAGACCATAACCATGTATCTGACTTTACAATTAGACTGTGTTTTTAGAGAGAAAAGACAATTTCCTTTTTTTCCCCCACGGAATACCTCATACATATCTAACATTTTGAGTACCTGCTATGGCTTAGGCACCATGCTCTATACTTCTTTATTACAGCCCTTGAGACAGGTAGTGCTATATTTCAGTGATGCCAAGACCCACTGATTATACAATGCTTTCACGACTTTTAATAGTTGTTACGAATGAAACAATTATATCACAGAATACAAAGATGTACTCTTATTTAATACACTTTAAAAATTTGAGCCCTTCTTCATTAACAATCTCCTGAATGTGTTCAACCTTTAGGAATTATCAATGATACACTGATATTCATAATTCAGTCATATGGCTGATTTAGCACCTTTCAGATTAACACCAAAATTCAAAAACATATCTAAAATATAGGAGTTTTTACTGCATTTAAAAAATATATATTGTGAAATTTCTTTTTTTAATTTTAATTTTAATTAATTTTTTTATTGTTGACAGTATTACAGATGTCCCCCAATTCCCCCCACCTTTTACCCCTCTCCTCCCAGCCCCTGCCCCACCCCAGGCCTTCACCACACTGTCGTCTGTGTCCATGGGCTATGAGACTCATTTCTTAATGGAAACAGTACTTTCCTGAAATTTAAACACTGCATTGGAAAGTCAGATTACTTATGTTGAATTAAAGAATAGAATAATTAATTAATTAATAAATTGATGAACATAAGCTTGAGGAATTCAAAACAAAATACCAGTTAAACATATTTCAGACCAATGCATTGCGATGTTTAAATTCAACTCCCTATAATGTTAAAAAGAATAAAGCCATGGATTACTAGAGAATTGACATTAGTCTAATGATATAAAGAAGAGAACAAAGGGTGATAAATTAAATCTTGTAGTTGAGACATTGAGAAATGTGGGCCAAACCAAGAAGAGTTTGGCAGGCCAAAAAGAATTGTGTGGACTAAGGATTATTGAGATCTATATAAAAGTCTGTGTATACTAAATTCAAAAATTAAAAAAAAATTATTATATTCACTTGGAAACTTTATTGGTGGTGGAATTTTTATAAGTGTACTTTAGAAAACCAATGGTCATATCACACCTGAAAGAAAAAAATCATCAAAGACTTATGACTTCACCTCTGGGAATCTGAAAGTTAGCTATTCCAGCAAGAAACACATGGGCAAGGGTCCTTAGGCAATGACTTGTTTCAAACTCTGGCAGATTATATTGGAGGCATTAATCAGGCATGTGTATTACGATGTCTGTACAACTGCTTAAGGCCATGAGGCTTTATTTAGAAAATATAAATGTACATTTAGTAGCTATATTTATTTTTTGCTTATTTCAAATACTTAGAAATAAAGGGACATACACTCTTAGTAGAATCATTTTAATATTTTAACATTAATTTTAGTAATTATTTTTTTATAAAAGATAATTTTGTGATTCCTAAGAGTTTGATGAAAATAGCTTTGTAATCTTGCCCATAGCTATTCATAAAATTTGGATTTAAAATAAATCTAGACATATCCTAGGTGAGACTACTTGATAACATTTATCAGGAACCATTTGCATTTTTGATGTGAGAAATAATGATAAATGTATTATCATACTGTTAAAAAAAAGATACATCTAGAGATTACTGTTATTTATCATTATTCATATATTTAAATAAATTAAAATAGAAAATATTACTATTTTATATAATTACACATGAATTAATACAAAAAGTATAAAGTAGCCTAGAGAATAAAACAAAATAATTTCCCTCTTCAAATTTTAGCAGGATATGCACACTTGGTGAAGTGTGAAAGTTACATTGATTCTGTGTTCCTGAATCTATCTAATTTCTGCTTGACTTCAGAAGATAGCTGGCTGAGCAGACAAGGGCAAGCTGGTGAATAAGTGATGTTAAATAACATTTAGTTTCAGCTAGACTTGGATAAGGATTAAAACTATCTGATATTATGGTTTTAAATAATGATCCGAAGTTCATTTTAATTTTTGTCAAAACTTCTCTAGAGTGTCCAATTACCCTAAAAAATGCACACACAAATTAAATTCAATTTTCTCCCTAAAAATAGTGGAAGTGGGGCTCACTGAAGGTTATATAGAGGTCCTGCCATTTCATGTGATGAAGGAAAAGGTTGCTTCTTTGGATGCTCAATCATCATGCCATACAACTGGAGAAAACAGCACCATCTCATCATGAACAACAACATAGCAATAACATCAGTCTATACAAGACTATTGCTAAGAGCTTGTCTCCACTCTCAAAGTCAAAAAATCATCTCCAGAGGTCAAGAAAACATCTTTGAATCTTTCACCTTTATTCTCCTTTTATGCTGACATAAATATGAAGAAAATCTTCTCCAATATTACCCAATATCCATAAATAACCTCACTGCCCAGGAGAATCTCCAGGATATTATAAGACCCAAATGCAGTACAAATATGTGAGAAAACACCATCATGATGATAATTGGGATATCTCAAACTGTCTGGATATTAACCAAAATACTTCTATATAATGTATTGTCAAAAAAATTAAAAAAGGAATTAGATATATTGAACTGTTTATTTTGAAAGAACAGTAGATTCACAGGCAGGTACAAGAAAGTATACAGAAGGATCTCATGTACCTTCACTCAGTTTCTCCCAGTGGTAACATCTTGCAAAGTTAAAGTAAAATATCACAACCAGCATATTGACATTAACATAGTCTAGATACAGACAATGTCTTTCCCTGCAACGGTCACTCATGTTGGCCTTTTATAACCGAACCCACTTCCATCCTGGCCCTAACTAGTTCTTAATCCTTGGCAACCAATAATTAGTTTTTATTTCTATAATTTTGTCATTTAAAAAATGTGACATAATCCCTCAGAAGAGGGGGTGGGGGGTTAGAGGGAAGAGATAAACCACAGAATTTAAGCGCATATGTGCATAACTGATGGACATGGAAAACAAAGCTGGGGACGGGGTGGGGGGATGGGGAGGAGGGTGTCAATGGGGAGAAAAGGAGAAACATCTGTAACAAAAATAAATTAATTAAAAAAAATGTGACATAAGCCCTGGCTGGGCAGTTCAATTGGTTAGAGTGTTGTCCCAATGCACCAAGGTTGTAGGTTTGATCCTCGGTCAAGGCACATACAAGAATCAACCAATAAATGCATAAATAAGAACAACAACAAATCAATGTTTCTCTCTCTCTCTCTCTCTCTCTCTCTCTCTCTCTCTCTCTCTCTCGTCATAAAAATCAATCAATAAATAAAAATTTAAATGTGATATAAATTGAATCATAGAGTAATTGTTTGAAATTGGCTTTTTACATACCTAATTTTATGGAAATTCATCCAGGATGTGTATGCCAATAATGTGTTCCCTTTCATTTAGTATTCCATGGTATGGATAGACCACAGTTGGTTTAACCAATCACCCACTGAAAGACATTTGAGTATTTTCTCCATTTTTTTGCTCTTATGATCAAATTACTATTAAACATTCATATACTGGTATTTGTTTGAACATAAGTTTTAATTTCCTGGAATAAATGCCAAAGAATGCATTTGTTGTGTTGTATGGTAGTTACTTGATTAGGTTTATTAGAAACTGCAAAATTATTTTACAAAGTGACTACCATTTTACATTTCCACCAGAAACAAATGAGTGATCAAACTTCTCCACATCTTCACAGGCATTTGGTGGTGTCTACTTTTTATTTATAAAAATATAAATGTATTTATATTTTAAATTTATATTTGATTTGTAAAAATAAAAACATTTTATATTTATATAAATATATATTTTAAACACTACATTTTATTTTAGCCATGTATAGGTATGTAGTGATAGCTTACTTTTAAACTTCTACTTCTAGTTTATATTTGCATTTCTTTAATGGTTAATTATGTTTAACTTTTTGTTTGCCATTTGACTATTCTCTATTTTGAAATGCTTTCATGTCTCTTGTTTATGTCTAATTAAAATACTATTTTTAAACTGTTGAGTTTTGAGAGTTCTTTATATATTCTGGATGCTCATCCTTTGTTGGATTGTGGTTTGCAAACACTGTCTCCCTTTTTTAGCTTATCTTTTCATTTTCCTAACACAGTTTTTCTCAGAGCAAATTGTTTTAACTTTTATGAGATTCACTTGTTTAATTTTTTCCTCTATGGATTATGTTTTTGGTGTCAAATAGTAACCTTATAGTGGAGAAATCTGACAAACATTATCTCAGTCAGTTTATCAAGGACTGCATCAACAATGGAAGACAGGTTGATAGTAGGTACCCTTGATAATGAGGTGATGGAAATTATACTTTATTCTGTGGTTCTTTCCCTCAAAAAAACAAACCCTAGTCTTATCTTGAGAAAAACATCAGGCAAGTCAAAGTTGAGGGACATTCTACAAAAACCTGTCAAGTTCATCCAAAATAAGGAAAGAATGAGAAACTGTCACAGCCAAGAGGAGCCTGAGGAGACATGACTACTGAGTATGATTTGGTATCCTGGATAGGGTTATGGAACAGAAAAAATACATGAGGTAAAACTAAAGAAAAATGAATAAAGCATGGACTTTAGTAATTATAATTTATTAACATTGGCCTATCAGCTGTAGCAAATGTACCATACTAATGTAAAATGTTCATAAAAGGGAATTCTAGGTATGGGTTATGAAAGCTCTCTGTACAGTCTTCACAATATATTTCTAAACCTAAAACTACTCTTAACATAAATAGTATATTTTCTAAATACACATTTTTTCCCAGCTCTATTCACTAAAAGTGCCTAGAAACAACCCAGTAACAAGAATAACCTTAGTGTCCAGTGGGGCAAGAATTATAGACTTAAAAAATGTTGCCTGTGTTTTAATAATTGTTATAATTTCATGATAAATAAATGAAATTCCCTTTATTATTCTCCCTATAGTTATATGTGTTTAAAAATTTCAAATTTAAAAATTAAAAAACATGCATAGACCTTAAAATATCAATATTGCTTAATGAATACTGCCTTTTATGACCTGAGGTCAGTTATAACTGGGCATAACTGGACAAGCATCATCTATACATTAAAGAGGTATAGCCACTAACCCACTAGCAACCACCCATTCAAAAGCATGTAGGGAAACCACCCATTCTCTTTTGGAACAACTTGTGAATCAAGTTTATTTTAGCTAATGAAATAGCATAATAATTTTCAAGAAAGTTATTACACCCAGAGAAATATTGAAGCCTACTTCTTCAATCGGATAGTTTCTTGGTTTACATTTTATAGAAGCATAATAATCTTCAAAACTAATCTTTTTCTTTCTATTCGATAGTCAAAAGTTTGCTTTTGTGGTCAAAATGTATATGTACAATGAGCTACTATAGGTAGATAGATAGATATGCAGATAGCACCGGGCACAAGGGAGGTAGCTTTTGTTTTGATTGTTATTGTCGTTGCAGTCATGTATAGATACATGCCTCCTGGCCTGGACTGTGCTTGCTGAATGTCAGCGTCAATGGCTGCTCAGCATCCTGTGTAAGTGCCACTGAGACCACCACAGTTTCTCATTGAGTCTTTTTCTTGGCAGCAGCCTCTTTCTGATCCCGTTACCGCATACTCACCTTGTATGTTAAGGTTATTCACTTTTCCTTAGTGTTTTTCCCCCCAAACATTTGTAAAAGCAGAGAGGAGATATTGATCATTCAATTTTATACATTATCAGTGTCTTCCAATCATTTTTATCTATAACCCATGCCAGAGTGAGCCCTAAGGGTACTTGTTGATATTACTTGGTAACTTCTCTAGGCCTTTTCAATGGTCAGAGCCAGGAAATGTTTTCAGTTTATTGTGGAGACATACTGACTTCTACGCATAAGCTTGGGGGAAAAATATTATGTGAGACATGAAAGATTGGTTTGGGTATCATGAAAATTTCATGAAAAAAGAAGCTAGGATTTTACATTATTAAATGCTACTCTTTTAAGGAAGTGCCACTCCAAGAAAAATCCAGTTTGTTCCTTCACGTTTATTAAACGTTAGGTTTCCTGCAGAATGTTTTCCATTTTTTAGTGTTTACGCTAAATAAAATAAAATAAAATAAAAAAATAGCAAACAATAATACGAATACAAATGAATTTAAAATATAACAAACAAGAATGCAAATTTCTCCGTACAAACAGTATGTGCCTTTAATTTCAGATGCGCTTTTTGCATATGGTTCTTCCTGTCCCAGATCACTCTGCTGTGGCATGCAGGCACACATGCTCGACTACAGAGTGATGGAAACACTCTATAACCCCACGCTGCATTGCAAAGCTATAAATGCAGATTACACACCAAAAAATCTAGCTGACAAATTTGTAGAATAAAATTAGTTTGACAAAATTGCATATATTTCTACATATTTTTGTGATTTACATGCATGATGATTTCTTCCCCAAATGCATTGCCTTAGATGTTTTATACTTATAAAACCATTAAGCATTTTTTTTTTAATCCTGTCTTTGGAAAGGAAGTCTTCATTACATGTAGTAATTTTATTTCCCCAAACTTTAACATTATGCACATTTTAAAAACTTTACAGACTGGTCCCACTGAATTAGAAGCTGACTTTGAACATTGGCCACTGGGAGTCTCCCAGAGTCCCAAACTATCAGGCAGAGAAAGGGATGCTCTACACGTTGGGGAAAGTTTTCATAATTACCAAGGAGAAATTTGATTATTGCTATCTGATAGGTATATGGAGAAATCTGTTCAGAATCCAGTTTTTTGTTTTTTTTTTTCCTAGGGCAACTCAGATTTTCACGTTACAATAGAAACATCTAATGGCAGGTCTTCTAAAGATAACGGTTTTGGGATTCACTAACAGGTAAAAAATGCCAACCAACTAAGGCCTTTGCTGAAGGCAAAGGGAACGTGGAACTGGTGGTAGAAACGGATTTTTGAAGACCAGTTGTGGCCTCATAAACAATTCCAGAAATGACAACTACAGCAGTAATAACATTTATTTTTTGTACAATCATGTGTGTGTGTGTGTGTGTGTGTGTGTGTGTGTATAAAGATTCCACAGGGACACTTCCATTCTGTAAGTGTCTGGCTGTTGGACAGCATGGACCGAGCACATGTGGTTTAGAGTCACACGCACAGCAGCAGAAGGCAATGGTAAACCTCTGCTACATTTTCTTTTCTTCTTTTCTGTTTTTTTCAACTTTCATTTTCCCTTGAAAGCCCTATGATGAGATAGTCCAAAAGAAACATGAGATAATACTGAAAGATGAGACTCCCGGAATGGAAAGCACTCAAACAGTTACTGGGGAAGAACAGAGAACAAATACAAATAGTCTAATTGCTAATGACACAACAGACCAACGCTGGGAAGATGTCTAGTTGGTGATGTGCACCAAGATGGAAGGAAATTATGATGCTACACAATTATGATGTACAATGGAAACATGAAATGTGAAAAGCACGAATCAAGGTAAACTGGAAATTGTAAGGAAAGAAATTGAACATCTAACTATTGAAGTGCTTGATGTTAGCAAACTAAAATGAACTAAAATGGAATATTTCCAGTCAGGTAACTACAAAGTTTTCTATTCTAGAAATGACAAACTCAAAAGAAACAGGATGACTTTAATACTGAGTCAATGTGTATCACAGGCAGTTAGGGGCTACAATACAAAGTCTGAATCATATCAATCAGACTCCTGGGAAAACCTGCTAGCCTAACCATCATTCAAATCTATGCTCCAACTATAAGTGCTGAAGAAGATGAAATTGAAAGATTTTACACAAATATCAAAGAAGAAATTGATCACACACCAAAAGAAGATAGGCTGATAATTATAGGTGACTGGAACACAAAAGTAAAAAATAAAGCAGGAATGAATGTCATAAAAATGTTGGACTATGGGTCCAAATGAAGCAGAAGATTGGCTGATGGATTTCTGTAAAGCCCACAACTTGTTCATCACAAACACATGCTTCATACAACCAAACAGATGACTGTATACTTGGACATCACCAGATGGCCAATACAGAAATCAAATAGACTAAGTAATTGGAACCAGGAGATGGAGAAGCTATATTCTCTCTGCCAAAACATGACCAGGAGCAGCTTGTGGTACTGACCACACACGGTTAATACAAAACATCAGTGCAAAGCTGAAGAAGAATACTAAAAAAAGCATAGTGCCAAAATATAACATAAATAACACTCTGAATATGTTTAAAGTCTACATAAAAATGTGCACTGTTAAATATGTTTGATGGAGAATAAGAACTGTAGACTGAAACTAGAAATATTATTAAGGAAGAATGTGAAACTACAATGCCAAAAAAGAGAAAAATCAAAATCGATGACAGAAGAAAAATTTTAAAAAAGAAAAAAAAATTAAAGACAGGCAAGAAGCAAAAGCAGGTTAGAATCCTGAATGCAGCTTTTCAAGGAATATCATGTGGAGATAAAAACAACTATTACAATAGTCAGTTAAGGAGATAGAAGAGAACAATAAAAAAGAAAAATAAGAGATCTCTACCAGAAGATTCAAGAAATAAAGGACAATTCAGACCTCGAGTGGAAATGCTGAACGACCAACAAGGAAGCACATTATCTGTCAGGAGACAATAAAAGAAAGGTCGAAACTGTATACTGCAGACCTATACAGAAGAGAGAAAAGGATGGCAGATGCCTTTGAAGAAGACTCCTATGAGGAATAATCTTTAATTCTAGAATGTGAAGTGAAAGTATTGAAAGATATAAATCACCAAGAGTCTGTAAAAATTCTAATAGGAATATGTTAGCAAATATAAAAAAAAAAAAAACCAGAACAATGGCCTACAGACTGGAAATGTTCAATACACATCTCAATCTTCAAAAAAACAAAATGCCAAGGAGTGCAGTAATTACAAGACTATTGCTCTGTCGTCTCACAGAAGTAGAGTGATGCAAAAAAAAAAAAAAAAAAAAAAAAAAGGATTCTACCTTATATAGAGCAAAAATAATGGATGTTCAAGCTGGATTCAGAGAAGAAAGAGGCACTGGAAAGCTCACTGTGAACATTTGTTAGTTTTTTGTTTTTTCTTATTTATTTTAACTATAGGTTTGTCAATTTTTTTATCTTTGTAAACAATCAGTTTTTGGTGTAGTTAATTATCTTCAGTGTTTTTCTATTATCTAGTTTGTTTCCATTTAAATCTTTATTACTTCCTTCCTCTCTATCTACAAGTTAATTTACTCTTTTTCTTCTAATTTCTTAAGGTGTATAGTTGAGTTATTCGTTTGAGGTCTTCTTTTTAAATGTAAGAATTTACAGCTATAAATTTTACTCTGAACACTGCTGCTGCTGCAACCTGTAAGTTTTGATATATGTTTTCATTTTTATTTGTCTCAAAGTATTTTCTAACTTTCTTATGATTTTGTTGACTCATGGGTTGTTTAAAGTTTTAATTTACACAAATTTGTGTATATTCCAGTGTTACTTCTCTTATTGAATTCTAGTTTGATCCTATTGTTGTCTGAGAAGATACCTTGTATTATTTTAATGTATTAAAATTTATTGAGATTTATTTTGTGACCTAATATATGATCTACCTTCAAGAATGTTTGAGAAAAATTTGTATTCTGTTGTTTTTGGGTGGAGTGTTCTATATATGTCTGTTAGGTCTGCTTGGCTTAGAATGTTGTTTAAGCCTTTATGGCCTCACTGATATTTGGTCTAGATTTTGTATTTATTATTAAAAGAACGTATTGAAGTTTCCAACTATTACTATAAATAGGTCTGTTTCTTCCTTCAAGTCTATCAGTGTTTGATTGATACACTTTGGGGCTGTGTTTTTTGTACATAAATGTTTATAATTGCTGTATTTCTAGATGAATTGATACTTTTTTCAATGTAGAATGCTTTTTTTGTCTGTACTAAACAATTTTGATTTAAGGAATATTTTGTCTGATATTACTGTTGCCAACCCAGCTCTCTTTTGGTTACTTATTTGCATGGAATATATTTTTCCATCTTTTTTAATGTGAGTCTATGGTAGACAGCATATTACTGGATCATGCTGTCTTTCTGTTTTGCCAATCCCTACTTTTGATAGTAGAATTCAGTCCATTTACATTTAAGTAATTACTGATAAGAAGGTACTGTCACATTGCTATTTATTTTCTGTGTGCCTTATATATATTTTGTCCTTCATTTCTATTACTGACTTGTTTTATGTTTGCTTTTTCATTGTAAACAATGTATAACAAAATTTGTCATCTTACTCATTTTTAATTGTAGAATTCAGTAGTGTTATACATATTTCCATTGTTATGAAACATATTTCCCTTTAAAAAACTCACTTTCTATTTCTCTTCCTAGTTCTTGGTAACCAGCATTCTACTTTCTGTTTCTATGCATTTAACTACTTTATTTACCTCATATTAGTGGAAGCATGCAATACTTTTTTGTGTGACTGATATTTCTCATAGCACAAAGTTCTCAAAATTAATCCATGTTGTGTGGTATGTAACAAGATTGTCTTCCTTTTCAAGGCTGAATAACATTCCATTGTATAAACATTTTATTTATCCATTCATCTGCTGATGGACATTGCTTCACCTCTTAACTAGTGTGAATAGTGCTGTTATATATAAATGTGTTAATTAATTTTTGTAATGTGTTATTTTGACTCATTAATTCCTTTTGTGTATATTTTTATACATTTTTGTTGGCTAATATAGTAATTACATTTAACATCTTAAATTTATAACAGTCTAGTTTATGTTGATTCAAGTTAGCTGAAATAGCGTACAAAAACTGTGTCACAGTATATCACTTTCATGCCCTTTTAACGCTGTTATGTGGCAAATTATGATTTTATAGAGTTTTCTGACTTTATAAGTTTCTGATTAATATAGCTTTATAATTATTAGTTTTTTTGCATTTGTACTTTTAAAATCATGCTAAAAAATTAAAACTGAAATAATAAATACAAATACACAATACAATAATTCTAACTGGAGTTCTCTAGTTCTTCAAGTGGCTTCAAGTTATAGTCTAATGTCCATTCATTTCAACCTAAAGAACTCCCTTTAGCATTTTTTATCAGGACTATAACAAGCAGCAAACTCTTAGCTTTGTTTATCTGAGAATGTTTTATTTCTTTTCTTATTTTTATTTTATTTAATTTTTAAAATATGTTCTTATTGATTTTAGAGAGAGAAGAAGGGAGAGGGAGAAAGAAACATCGACATGATAGTGAAATATTGACCGACTGCCTCCTGCACACCCCCTACTGGGGATCAAGCCTATAACCGGGCATGTGCCCTGATCAGGAATCGAACTGGTGACATTTTGGTTCATGGGACAACACTCAACCAACTAAGCCACACTGGCCAGAGTTTTTTCTTTATTTTAAAAGAAGAATTTTGCCAGATATACATAGAATTTCTGATAGAACTGTTGCTTCTTTTGTACTTAAAAAATATTTCACTCTTCTGAGCACCATTGTCTAAAATGAGAATCTGCTGTTTCTTTATCAAGGCTATCTTGTGCATAATAAATTACTTCTCTCCTCCTGCTTTCAAGATTCTCTTTGGCTTTCAGCCCTGAGTATAATATGTTCCATTGTGAAATTCTTAGTGTTCATCTTTTGTGGTGTTTGCTGAACATCTTGGCCACGTAGACTTGTGTCTACTATCTAATTGAAAAGATTTTGCCATTATTTTTCAAACGTTCTTTTAACTCCTATACCTGCTACACTTCTGATATTCCTATTATGCATGTATGTCTCAAAGGCTCTCTTAGTCTCTGCTCATTTATGTATCTCATAAGCTCTATTTATTTTTTTTCATTTTTTTTTCCTTCTGGTCCAAGGTGGATAATTTTAGTTGACTTGTCTACAAGTTTGCTGATTTGTAGTCTTGCCTGTTCAAATCTTATATTAGATCTTCTAGTAATTTTTAAATTACAGTTATTTTACTTTTCAGCACCAGAATTTTGTTTAGTTGTTTTAAATAATTTATTTATTTATTCTTTATATATTCTCTGTTTGTTTATACATCATTCTCCTCATTTACTTTACCCATTGTTTTCTTTAATTTTTTGAGCACATTTAAAACACCTGATTTTAGTTTTTGTCTGGTAAGTCCAATATCTGTGCCTCCATTTGTACAGTTATCTGTGAATAACTCATACTTACTTTTCTCTTTGCATGGCTTATATTTTTTGTTTTTGTTCAAAAATTAAACATTTTTGAGTGTTATAATAGGAGTAACTCTGGAAACCATTTGTTTTCCCTTCCTAGAGTTTCTTTTTGTTGTCTATTATATGCTATAGCTGTTTATTTGTTTAGTCTTTAGTGTTTTCTAAACTGTTTTGTAAAGTCCATTTTTTTTTCTTTTTAATTCTCATTGGAAGATATGTTTTTATTGATTTTAGAGAAAGAAGAAGCAGAAGAGAGAGAAAAGAACATTGATGTGAGAGAGAAACATTGATTGGTTGCCTCCCCTACACACCTGGACTGGGGATTAAATCCACAATTTAGGTATATTCCCTGACTGGGAATCAAACCCACAACCTTTTGGCACATGGGATGACACTCCAACCAACTCAGCCACCCAGCCAGGGAAAGCCCATATTGTTTTTTAAATGTGATTTTTAAAGACTATGTTTCTTTATCATGTGTTTTGCTAGTATTTCCCCATTGATGTATTCGGCCTTAGAGAAGAGCAGGAGCAAGAAAAGCAGAAGGGAAAAAGAAAGGATTCTAGCCAGCTCTCCCAGTCTCTGCAGATTGGCTCCGTGTGGGGGTCACTTCCCAGTACGTAGCCATACAGTTTACAGCTCTGCTCCTTCTGGAATCAAGTACTGGGGTCACACAGTGGTAACAGCTTCTAGACAGTACCAGGAAGGCAATGCGAAAAAGGGCAGTAAAAATGCCACAAAGCTTTCTAATGTTTTAAAGTTGTCTTTTTCTTTTATAGTTGCTATACACTTTGGACTATTTCCCGGAGTTTTAACAAAGTCGATTCTGACGGTTTTTACTTGATTATTTAAATGTGTCTGTGGTAAGTTGGGCCCTTAGAGCTATCCTGCCACTTTTGCTGAGGTCTGATTTATTTATTTTAAAAATGTAAGTTATATTTTTAGCATAGCTATAGTTTATTATGTAAATGCTGTTATCAGAACCATGACATTTATTTTCCCATTGCCAGGGATATTGCCTACAGATGGTTTATAGCTAAATTTCTCCCATGGAATTTCTCTCAGCTGAGGAGTGATGTCTTTCCCAAGAGTATGCCTCCCAAGGTGCAGTTCAGGTCTAATGATGGTTCATAAGAAGGCCCTAAACAACCTGACCTTCTTGACAAGACACCTGATGTTTCAGCTCAATTCAGAAAGTTCACTACACCTTAACACTCTTGTGGGATTGATTTTTTCTCTCTCATACTTTCATTGATATTATTTACTTCTCAATAATGTCTACATAGAATCTGAGGACATAACACAATATTTAAATTCAAATGCTAAAGTTAGAAAAAATAAAGAAAATGAATTTAGTTTGTGATACCTTACACTTTTTACATCCCTCCTCCTTTCTTCTATTACAAATCATTTTCCTAATTTCTTATAAATAATATCTAATGTTTTTATAAAAAACCTCCTAAGCTAGTTATCAAATTCTGCAGTGAATATTATTTTCCTTTCTTCTGTCTTTGAAAATAGGAAGAATTACCTGTATTTGTTCTTTACCAATTTATTTCAAAATTCCTCAATGATTAAAGATAGAAAATAGTCGTCTAATTTATATTTTATTTCACCTCTGTTAAATAACAAGCTAATATAAGATTCAACTTCTTTAGAGTTATGAATTTTAAAAACTGCAGTGAAATTCCCTCATTGTCCCTAAATAAAATCTTACAACATGCCACACTATAAGAGAAAACAAGAAATGCAATTTTTTAGCATAATTTTATTTTTAAAGTCTGAATCATCTTCTCATCTTGCAGACAATTAATTAAAAAATAGAGCTATTTTAATTAATACAAACATTTTAACTGGTGCTTATGGGTGACAGTGGTAGGCTTACTTCTGCCTTAGCATTCAACTTATTTCTTTGTTTTGGTTTTGTTATGCAGTGTTGAAGACTATTATTCCCATTAATAAAGAGTTTAAAATTAAAATAGAATTAAAAACATTTTGTTATATAATATCCTATTATATTTGGTTTAAATAGATTAGTGGAATGTAGTGTTCCACTTTTACACTAAAGCTATGAATGCAGAATCCTAGACAGCCTGATCAAGGCAGAGAGTCTGGAAGAAAACATACTACCTTCTGGTCTCTCAGTATATCTGAGCCTCTGATAGCTTGGAAAACAAATTGAAGAGAAAATTAGTTTTCTGAATCTAACAATAAGGGCTCTTAAGACAATTATATAAGATGGAGGAGATTTAAATATGCATATATAAAAATTGAATGCCAGTTACTTATTTGTTATTGAGAGAATTTACACTTCTGTTACCTGAGTCAGAATGTTCATTTGTTCACTAAGTATACTTTCTCTTTAACATGTACACCACAGTTGTTGTTGTTGCTTTTTTTTTTTTTTTTTTTTGTAATTCAATGTGAAAAGCTAATATTTCAACAGAGAACATGATTTTTAAATATAACAATAAAGTTCCAAAGTATTGAAAACAGAGTAAGGCAATACACTTTAAATATGAACATAATAGTTCTACTACTAGACATTTTAGGATAAAAAGTTAATCAAGATTTATTTGCTCTATTGGACTGCAGGCTATCTGCATGTCTCATATGTAATGTAATATTTGGCACCTGGGAGGTTCTCAAAAATTTCTTGTCTAATGTATAAATAAATTCTGGGTCTTTAGATAGATAGAGAGAGATACTCAAAAACTCTATCAGTGCTTTTAGGAGGGGCTTTGCTCGGTGTCCTTAAGACTAAAATTAGAATAAGTGATGCTTTAACAGCTCCTCTTATACAGATTTTTATTTTTCTAAACCTGACTATGCTTGTTGTTTGTTTGCCTTGTTGTTGGCATTAATTTCCACCAAAATAAGGAATCTGAGTATTTTTAATCCCTACCTCTCCTGGCCTCAGCACTATAACCAATTAATGATCAAGTCCTGTTCATATTAATTAGCAAATATTTCTAGATTATGTGTCTTTTTCACCTCTACTCTCAATACAGTAGGTCAGTCTCTCAACATCTTTCACTTGGCCTCCATGACAGTCTCTTAACTTTCCCCCCTTAAACAATCTTAGCCAGATCATTAATATATCTTTCACAGAATGGTACATCTGTACTCCAGCCTCATTGTATCCTCTTCTGTAAACAGACAAATAGTAAATATTTTAGGCTTTGGGACATACAGTCTCTGTTGCAACCACTAAATTCTGTCATTGTAGAGCGCAAGCAGGCATAAACAATGTATAAACAAATGAGTGGCTGTGTTTCAATACACTTTTATTATAAGTACAGGCTGTGAGTCAAATTTGGCCCAGGGACTTTAGTTGTCAATTTCTGTTATTAGAAAATAGAGCCGGTATCATCATTCACACCATCAGCATCCAAAAGGTGCTCAGCCTAAATAGAAGTGGTATTTAAAGTCATAGGTATGGAGGAGCCAAGTGAATAAAGGACCAAGTGCATAGGTAGGCAGTACTGACAATACAAATAAGGAGGACATTAAATAAAGAGAACATCAACTTTTAAAGAGCTAAGAGTGAAAGTAGATTTTTCATAGAGAAGTCTAGCGGATAGTCAATATGAAAGAAACATTATGAAGAAGATACTTCCGTAAGAGTCAAGGTGCAAAGAGTTTAAAGACTAAAGAAGTAATAGTCGTTAATGCCATCAAGATATTCAGTGAAGTAAAATCCCTGAAAAGTGATCATGAATTTAGAATTAAAAATCATGAATCACCTTATCCATTTAGAACGGAGAAGGTAAACGTCAAATGTTTAGGGGTGTAATACAGCATGAGAGGTAAGAAAGTAAAGATGATAAGGGTGTAGTGATTAAAAAAAACTGTAGAGCTATTGGGCATGCCATATCATAGAATAATTTCTTTAGTGTTTATCATGCTTATTTATGAGCTTCTGTAAAATGGAAAAGCAATGTGTCTGTATAAAGGTTAGAAGGAGTAAATCCATAAGAAGAAATTGAAGATTTAAGAAAAACTTGGGAGAAACCATGAACAAAGTTCTCAAAACACAGAGTGGGGAAAATAGCTAGAACAGAGTTGGCCTAAGAGAGTGGGAGAAGCACATCTTCATCTGAAGCTATCTCCACTTAGCACGAAGCTAAGGATAAAAGTAAGAAAGCAATGTGCTATAGGCAAAGAAGAAGCTGGAAAAGTAAAAAAAAAAAAAAAAAAATAGTCTTGATTTTTCCATGTAAAAAAAAGTAATAAAAAAGTTAAGTCTAATAGCTGAGAAGGAGGCTAAAAGTAAGAATTGGGAGCTTAAGGAAATACAAATTTCACATACATTTCTAGGGAAATGGAAGATGTTGATCATTAAGTATATGTAATGGAATTGCAGAATACTGTAATATAGGGGGCACAGCCATGAGTAAATCATAAATCTCTAATGGCACAAATCTGCACTGTTAGGAGATTTCTTTTTGCAATATTCAGCAGCAAGATATAGGTGCTGAGAAATTAGATGTCAAAAATTACCCATGATTGGGCATTTGAAAAGTATATGAAATCAAAGAGCAATAATGTAAAGGAAGGAGGGTGTTGTCAATAAATAAGTAATTGAAATGATGTCCCATAAATTGCCGTGTTATAGTGATGGGATCAAAGCTACAGGGAGCTGGCAAAAATGGACATTAGTGACTGCAAATCACTATGACGTTAGAGATAGGTCTTATGGAAATGAGTAAGAATACCAGAAGAATAAGGAATTATGTTCAGAAACGAGATATTGAAATGTATACCTCAAAAGCAGAAAAGTTCTGGGAAATGACAAACATCAAATTGTAACTACAATTGTGGATGGCTGGTGTAGAATGCAAGTAAAGGTAAACAGAACTCATGACATTAAAAAAAACCTGAAGCAAGGATGTTATAATTGCTATCTCCTATAGCTGACACTGCAATGCCCTGCCCCACTCCTTCACCCATTCCAATTCCCAGCCTTACTTCTAACTGCCAACACTTGCACATTTTTTTTTTTTTTGGTCTGAGAGTTTCCCTAGCTTTCCTAGCCTGCTTTGTTATCTCTGTGTTAGGAGAGAAGTGCTGGGAAATTAATGTCCTCCCTTCTCCCAAAAGTTCTTAACCAGTGAGGTACCAGCGCTGAGTGTGTGTGTTGCCCAGGTTCGTAGAATTCCTCCAGTGGAACTGTTCTAGTACTCAGTGGTCACTAGTTTAAAAACACAGCCTTTAATGGTTCCATTCTCTTCCTCATCTATCTTGTTATTTAAATTCAAATTCTTATCTACTCAGCTATGACATTTATATAGATTCCGAAGTTCTTTCCCATGATGCCAGGAGTGGAAGGGGAGAAGCGGCAGATAAAACAAAGGTCAGAATGTGACTTCAGTTGAAGCAGGGAAGACAGATTGAGGCACCGGCCCCTCCTCCTTCCCCTTCTGGAGGGAAACAGGCTTGTAAGAGGAAAGAAGCTGGCAGAAAAAAAAAACACAGAAACCAACAAGGGCCAATTCTATTCAGTGTGGCAAGGCGACCTGACCAAAAGATGAGCCATAGCCAACTATGCCATTATAATATCATTAGCACTGCAGATAGACTAACTCCCAGCATGCATCTGATGATGCCATGACAGTTCTGAAAAGACCAAACATGGACAAAAACTCGCCCTCTTGCCGGGGAGGCAGTACCTAGTCCTCTCCACTTCAGCTCCACCCAAACCCATCCTTTTAGGAATCCCTCCCCACTAGCCCAAAATATAAGCCCTACTCCTGAGACCCATTGGCAGGACTCACTTTTCAAGTCTGCCCACATTCTCTGAGTGTGTACTTTCACTTTGATAAAACCTCTGTGCTTTACTTAATCTTTCTGTCTGGATCTTGAATTCTTTCTCTCATGGTGACAAGAACTTGGGTGCTGCCACCAGACTGAGGCCTCCCTTGGCCTCCCCATGAGCCTCCTACATCACAATGAGGAGGGTTAAATGATATATACCTATATCTGCATCTATATCTATCTATATCTATATCATGTAGAAATATAACCACTTAAAAAGCAAATGAGGCGTTAGAAACAGTGGTTGACAGTCTCTTGTCCTAGGTAAGAGGACATGATAAATCATACACAATACATGATAAACCTCTATAGAGAAGACCCAAAGAAACTTGGTTCAGAAAACAAGTTCACACGTACACAATACACATTTATTAAATATCTACTATGGGTTAAGAAGAGACTAAGTGCCAGAGATGCAAAAATAAATAAGGTTCCATTCATGACCTTAACGTGTTTGCATAATATTATGGAAGGGAACCTATGATCAGAAAATTCTAAGGCAATGTAAAAATAACAACTAAAATATACACAGTGTATTGTCGGCATAAATGTGCAAGACACCTTAAGGTCTAGAAGAGTCAGAGAAGACTTCATAAAAGAGAAGACTTCTGAACTTAGGTTTACATTTAAGTAGGTGGTAACAGGCAACGGAATAGAGGCGAAGAGGCTGAGTGCTTTAGAAAGACAGGATGAGCAATGTTACAGAGGGTAAAAATAGCATGATATGTGTTAAAAATTACAAGATGTTTAGTGATTTTGGAACTCAAACAAAAGGAGCCAGGAGAGGGCAGATCATTCCTTGTATGCCAGCTCTTAGCAATCTATTGTTAGGCAATGAAGTGTCATTGAGGAATTTTGAATAGACAAAGGAGTTTGCCAACACCTATACTAGAGCATAGAATAGTGTATGTGTGTGTGTTTGTGTGTGTGTGTGTGTGTGTGTGTGTGTGTGTGTGTATGATTGAAAAAGGTTAACAAAAAAATAGTAAATATTGATAGGCAATTTATAATTGATGATGTGATAATAGATGGATGACATTTTTAGATCTGTTTGCTTAATAAACCATGTCTGAAAAAGCAGAATTTAACATAAGATTTCAATGGAAAAAAGGAGCCAACTTATGTGAAGATGAGTAGGACGTACAACCAGAGGAAACGGCTAGGGTGGAGAACCAGTGTTGTATTTTGTTTGTCCTGCCAGAAAAATAGAAAGAAAAACAAGGTGGCTGAGATAGCGGACAAAGGAAGCAATGCAAAATGAATTTAGGAAAAGCCTAAATAAAATAATATTTTAGAAGCCAGAGTAAAAAGTTTATATTATATTCTAACGTGACACTATGTGAGGCAGAATGATGGACTCCCAGAGAGTTCCACATCCTAATTCCTGAAAACATTAACTGTGTCACTGTGCATATCAAAGGGAATCAAGGTTGTTGGTGGAATTAAGTTTGCTAACCAGCAGGTCTCAAGATAGGGAAATTATCCTGCATTTTTCTACCAGATCTGTTGTAATGATAAGCATCCTTGAGAGTGGAAGGGCAAAGTTGAAGGCAAGAGTCAGAGAAAGATATCGCTTTGCAAGAAAGGCATGAAGAAATATCACATTGCTGGCTTTTAAGATAGAGGAAAAGGCCATGAGCCAAGGACTATGGTATGTCCTCTAGAAGCTACAAAAAGCAAGGGAATGGAGCTTCTTTGGAGCCTCCAGAAATAAAGGTAGTTCTGCCGATATCTTGATTTTAATCCAGGGAGACTCATGTTAGACTTCATACCCAGAACTGTAAGTGTTGCTTTAATCCACTAAGTTTGTGATAATTTATTATCGCACCAATAGGAAATTAATACATGAGACATTTGGGGTTGGCAAGCAATGTGATTGCCATAACAGTGATGATTGTAAACCTCTATTTGTGGTTACCATAAGGAGAGCGGATGATGGTGCAAGAACAACAAAAGCAAGCAGGTCAGTTTTGAGTGGGCTAAGGTAATTTAAGTGAAAGATGATGTCAGGTTGGATAATAGTATTAATAGTAGAAATAAAGGGAAGTAAATGGATTTGGTGTAGGTTTGGGAATTACAACTGAGAGAAGTAGTTCATTGATTGGATTTAGGGAGCAAAATAAAATAGCGATCAAGGAAAATGCATACATTTTAGCCTTGCACAACTGGGCTGATTGAGACATCATTCACATAGCTGGAGAAGAATAGTGCAAAGGCAAGTTTGTGTGAGATATGATACTTTTTAGAGCCACGGGCCTAAATTCAGCCATCAAGAGAGTATATATTTCAAGCAAAATATAATTTAGTAATTTCCCTTCGATTACAATTCTTCATATATTAAGAATATTAATTTCTTGAAACAAGTGTCATGAATTATTAATGTCTTTATTCAAAATTGCTCATGGTTCTGAAAGCCATTTCCTTTTAATGGACTGGCTTTTATGCCGTGTTTTGATACACACTTTGTGTTTTCATATTTCAATGCTTTGTCTTTCCTTTAAAAACACTTTTTATGTCAGCTTCACTCATAGAAATTGTAACATAAACATTTAAGACCTTACTCAATATTTTACTTCTAGAAACCTTTGGAAAAATGGACCATCCATCCAGAAGGGATCTTTCCTTTTTGAAGTATTTCAGCAGTTATGGTATGTACTGTGTACAGCCATGCACTGCATGAGGACATTTCAGTCAATGACGGACCACGTACAAGGCGGAGGTCCCATACGATTATAATGGAGTTGAAAATTACCCATTGCCTAGTGATATCATAGCCATCCTAACATCATAACACAAGTCATCACTCACCTGTTTGTAGTGATGCTGGTGTAAATAAACCTGGGCTGCCAGCCCTATAAAAGTATAGCACATATAATTATGCACAGGACATAATACTTGATAATGACAGTAAACAACTATGTTACTGGTTTATGTATTTACTACACTATAGTTTTTATCATTATTTCAGCATACTCTTTCTACTTACATTAAAAAAAAAGTTTGCTATAAAGCATTCCATGTTATGCCAGTAGCAACCTCTTACATCTGGAGTTACCATGTCTCTTGACTGTTTCAATTTCTCTGATGCTTCATTGAGTCTCATGTTGTTTTACATTTAGTGTAACGTAAGTGTACAGAATTTATAAAGTCTGCAGTCATGTACACAAATGTCCTGGGCCTTCACATTCACTCACCACTCACTCACCGACTCACCCAGACCAACTTCCAGTCCTGCAAGCTCCATCATGGTGAGCGTCCCTATAGAGGTGTAACATTTTTTATTTTATTTCTTACACCATATTTTTACAAACCTTTCTATATTTAGATATGTTTAGATATGTTTAGATACACCAATACTTACCATGTGTTAAAACTGCCTTCAATATTTGGTACAGAACCAGGTGGCACAGGCTTACAGACTAAAAGGAATAGGCTGTACCGTATAGCCTAGGTGTATAGTAGGCTATACCATCTAGGTTGTGTATGTGCATTCTATGATGGTCACAAAAAGACAAAATTGCTTAATGACACATTTCTCAGAATATAGCTTCGTTGTTAAGCAGTGCATAACTGCTTATGGATTTATTGTATTCCTGTATCTTGCCTGTGAAAAAGGAGTTTAATGCCTTACTTTCCACTGTGTTCTTGAAAATCTTTCCAGAGAGCTCAAACTTAGTACTTTTAGTGACTATACTATGACTAAATATTCTGCAGTGCTTCCTTCCTAAAATAATTAGGGGGGAAAAATACCCACAAAACTGATCTTTTAACATGCTAAAATGTCCTAGCTGTTGTATTTACTAGTGGCTACATACAAACAAATCCCTCCAAATCTAACTTAATGAAACAAGATCCTACAAATTCTCTAAGGCATTTATTATTGATGTGGTATTCTGTGAATGCTATGTGCTTCTCTTCAGTGTTTATTTTAAAGACAAAATAGTGAGTTTATTTCATAATGAATTCAGATCGTCACTCCTTCTTTTAACCTCATTGCAGTCAAATGACATTACAGATACTGAATGCTGAAGTGAAATTTTGAAAACTTATGTTAAATGGACAAATGCTTTGTCAGCAAGGTCTATGATCAACAATTGATTATTAATTGAAATATCAAAAGTAGTATCAAAAGCTAGGGAGGAAAACAGAGTCCTCCAAAAAAAGAATAATTGAAATCGGAATAATTCTGAGTTTCATATTGGAGAAAGTTGTGCAATATACAACTTTTCCCACAGGAGTTATAGTACTTCCAGGTTTGGGCTTAAGTTATAAATATCTCAGAAACTGCCTTACTCATGGTGTTTCAAATTATTCCCAGTTGTGTTTCTTATTGAAACAAAAATACATAACTATACCTGTATATAGTGAGGGGAAAAACTCTCCACTCTTTGAAAAGGTCACATCTAGTTCAAATTTGGATCTGGCCTTTTCACGAGCTAAACTAGTTTTTAAATAATTACAAAAAGAAAAAGGATTCAATGTTACCTTTGCCTGGTGTGTGCATTTTATTTCATCTGGAACTGATCTCATAGGTACTGAACTTTTTTTGAGGGGAGTATCCATCCAAATATACAATAGTGTCATTAAGACAATTGACAAATATCCCTCCATTTTCATCTGTATCAAAGCTTCCAACTCACGTGTGACATTTTATTAAAACAAAATTTTCTTTGTGTACTATGACAGAATCCTAATACATTGTTATTTCGCATTTCTAATCTTTAAAAAGTATGCTGTATGTATAATAAGTTATGTTGTTTATTGCATTCTAAATTGACAAAAGCAGGGAGTCAAAAAATTGCAAAAGTTAAATAATACAAATCACAGAAAAAGGGAAAGAAGTTGAACTTGAAATCCATATAGAATTTCCAGATACTCCCTGAAAGAAGAATCAATTTATTACATAGAATTTAGGCAACATGTTTTTAGTCTAAACTAACAGTCACTGTCTCCAAGATTTTGGTGATAAATAAAATTGAATCAGCAAAAGAAATTGTATCTGCTTAATAAGTAGTCAATAGTCAGTGTTAGCAAGATATTGAGAAAAAATAACTTTATTTTATATTTGAAGCATTAGAAAATCAAACATTTAAATATTCAAGCTCCTTATGAAGTCACAATCTTCTATTTGTATAACTGCTCATTATTTTATTTCCTTGATTTACAAAACAGAAAATATTTGTTTCTTTTTTGAGACCTCTATCCTCAACTATAAGTGATCAAAACTGTACATCTTGGAATGAGGAATAAAATTGAATATTTTATTCTTTTAAAGTCCAGCCTGGGTGATATCAGGAGGAAGTGTTAGCTGCATTCCAGCCTACTAGTGAATATATAGCAATTATCAGTTGACCCATTCCCAATTCTGCACAAAAACTATTTAAGAACCTAAGGTATCATGGAAGATATTTAAGAAGTGGGATTATTTTCCAAACACAGAACAAGCTATGTAGCCTAAAGAGAAATTTTATGATTCATAGACTGATTAACTCTAGCTTCTGGTACTTCCCTCCAATAGTTATTCAAACATCTACAATATAGATGAACATCCAAAACATAACTGTTGAGAGTTTAGCTAAACTACTCCATGATACTACTGCCTCGGCATCAATTCTGTTTGGCCAAGTGGAATGCAAGGACCTTAAACTGACACCAGCACCCTCATGCAAGTGCATGTCCTAGATATAACTCACAGAGTCACAAGTAAATGTAAGTTTCTAATGATTCCCCCAACATTCGTGGTGGTCAACAGTCTCCCACACCTCCCGTTGTGTGCCTCTTGGATAAGACTCTGCGGAGCTTGCCAAACTTCTCTATTGCACCTTCTTTTGTGATCTGTTGCTGAAGCATGGCTCACCATCCAGCACCCTGTGCTCCATGTAACAAGTGTTAATTTGCAAATTTATAATAATGTTAAGTGAAAGAAGCTAGTCATAAAGGAGCACATATGGTATGATTCCATTTATATGAAATGTTCAAAATAAACAAATCTGTAGAAACAGAAACTAGATTAGTAGTTACATGGGGAAAAGGGGATGAAAAATGGCTACTAGTGAGTATGGGATTTCTTTTTCAGGTCATGAAAACATTCTAAAACTTGATAGTGGTGATGGTTGCACAACTCTATGAATATACTACAATTAAGACAACTGAATCTTATACTTTAAAAGTGTTAGTTTTATGATATGCAAATTATATCTCAAAAAACTTTATAAAAATCAGTGTGGCCAATTTGCGTACACAGACAATGATTTTAATATTGTCTTTAACTGGCCAAATAAACTATCCATATTTAATACCATTGTTCATTCTTAAAATGTCTATTTTTATACAGTGTTTTTCAGAACATATAGAACTTTTGATACATTATCTTTCTTAAACCCATAATAAACTTATTACTAAAATACTTATTTTGATTTTAAGGAAGAGGGCTCTAAGACTTAGAGAAATTGAATGATTTGTCCATTGTTAACTATCCAGAGAGCTACATATTTAGGACTCTTACGAAGTCAAGTCTCATGGTTGCTCCTGACATTACAGATGACTTCTTGAAGATTTCCTGAGAGAAAGATACAAATAAATAGGGATAAAATAGAAAGAGTCAGGGTTCCAGAAAGGACAGCTTTAGCCATAACTACTGTCTCTAGAGAACAAGTGGATGGTGCAGAACAGGAAGTCAGTAGCAATTTACTGTTTGATTTCTATGTTCCCAGCACTAATGTAAAAAGAAACCACTGACTATGGGGTTATGATTAGACAGAGGATGTTGTTTTATAGGAACATTGAGAATATAAATGATTCAGTAAAATCTAAAAGTAAAGATATGGGAATGCCCAGGAAGAAACGGAGCAGAACTTTTCTAGAATATTTTTATTATTAGACATATAAAGGTATGTGTAATTATCTAGTATCCTTATATTATTTATAAGGGTGATTTGACTAGTTCTGGCAAAGGAAATGAAAGCAGAAGTGAAGAATATCATTTCCACACAGAGGAAGAGAAAAACCCATGTACCTTCACCTTACTCTCTTTTTCTGGTGGGGTGAATTTGAAATGATCATGTTCCAGATTGTGCAGCCATAAGATGAACTCCTGACTCACATTAGACCATGAGGTAAGCAAGAAAAAAAAATGTCTTGTTTATTTTAAGCTACCAAATTTTATTTGTTCTTGCTGTATAGCCTATTTTATCCTTGCTAACTTAAAGTTAAGTTCTGTGCTACTTTTTTTTTTAAGATATATGATTGATGTAGTAATTGGAAAAAGCAGTAGAGAAACCAATTAGAAGCCGAGAAGATGGCAATTCATATTCCACCCAGGTAAGCGATAAAACTTGCCTGATGTAAAGTGGAAGGAAGACTGCATTGTGTATTGACTACTATTTGCGGGGCTTGGCAAAGTATTAAAAAAAGGAAACATCATTAAAAATTATTTAAACAAGTTGTAAGCAGAAATAGAAAGGATCTGAAGAGGGTCATTCAAACTTGGAATCTTGATCAATTAGAAAATATGTCTAGAAATAAGATTTAAAATATTTGAACAATAAAGGCACATAGGCTTTCTCAGTTGATGTAGAAAATGATCCAATTAAGGGTATGTGTTTTTATTTTCTTTCAAAACTGGTAACCTCAAGGTAGCATCACTAAGGAGGTGGGGGTATGAGGATGATGAAGTAAAATAAGGCAAGAAAATAAAGCAGATATGAAACATATCTAAAAAAGAAATTGGGGTATGGATATTGACACGTTAAAATGACTAAAAGACTAGGAAATTTGAAGGTAGGAAGCTTGGAATTGTGACTACAAGAGGGTGTGAGGTTATTTGAGATTTGGGTCTAGGGATCATGAGAAAAAGTTAATGAAATGTTACACTGGGTTACGGGAAAAGATATCACTTTGGATATTTAAATTATCGAGAATAATGTTAGAAGTACTGGAGTGAGAAAAAGAGAGAAGGAGGGAGAAAGATGTGTAAGAAGGAAGAAAAGAGGGGAGGAGAGTAGACGGAGAAAGAATATGCTCAGATAATCAAAAGGTGTAACTGGCAGCTACAAAAAGTAATTTTTGGCAGTGTGTGATGACTGTTTAGTGGCCAAACCACTTCCCTTTCTTTGTTAATAGCTACATAGAATACATTTAATAGATATATAACAACATATGTAGTCAGCCCCTGACTGAAAAGAAGCAATGCAATTGCTAATTAAAAATATGTTGTTTTTTAATTTTGATATTTTTTTTCAAATTGATCTCCCAAGAGTTTTTTTTAATATTACCTATTTCACCATAGCCTCTAAAGATATAGAATTACATAAACTATAATTCACCCACTTAAATGTACAATTTAATTAATTTTAATACATTCACAGACGTGTGCTGCACCAAGTCTGCACCATTTTACATCCCATCAGCAATTATGAGGGCTGTGATTTCTCCACATCCTTGCAAAGCTGGTTATTATCTACCTTTTCTTTACAACCATTCTATAAGTGCAAAGTATATTTTATTGTAGTTTTAGCTTGAAGTTTTTAATAGCAATAATACTGATCATCTTTTTAATTTCTCATTGGTCATTTAAATCTTTGGAGAAATGTCTATTCAAAATTGTTGCTAATTTTTTGAGGGGGTTGTCTTTTTATTAATAAGTTGTGAGAGTTCATTAAGTAGTCTATATGTAATTTGCAAATATTTCTTCCATTCCATACATTGTCTTTTTATAAAAAGACAATGTATGGAATGGAAGAAATATTTTTTTTATTCATCACCTGGGGATATTTTTCTATTTATCATCAGATAGAGTGGGAGGGACAGAGAGAGAGAGAAACAGAGAGAAACATCAATGTGATAGAGCCACATCAACTGGTTGCCTCCCACATGACCCGACCAGGGCCAGGGATGAACCACAACTGAGGTACGTGCCCTTGACCGGAATTGAACCAGCGACTCATTGGTCCACAAGCCAATGTTCTAACCACTGAGCCAAACCGGCCAGGGCTTGATGTCTTTTAACTCACAAAGTTTTCATTTCTATGAATTCTAATTTATTTATTTTTTTCATGGCTTATACTTTTAGTGTTGTATATAAGAAAGCTTGCATTACCTGAAGTTAAAAAGATTAATTCTTGCCCAGGCTGGTTGGCTCAGTTGGTTGAGCATTGTCCCATGCAACAAAAGGTTGTCTATTTGATTCCCGGTCAGGGTACATGCCCAGGTTGCAGAATCCCCAGTAGAGGGCATGCAGGAGGCAGCTAACTGACGCTTTGCACTCATGTCTATGTTTCTCTCTCTCCCTCTCTCTTCCCTTCCCTCTAAAATCAATAAAGACATATTTAAAGAAAAAAGATTAACTCATGTTTTCTTTTTTAAGATTTTTATAGTTTTAGCTCTTATATTTAGGCTTATAATCCATTTTGAGGGTTGTGTGTGTGTGTGTGTGTGTGTGTGTGTGTGTGTGTATGTGTATAGGATATAAAGAGGGGGGTTCAAATTAATTTTTTGCATTGGCTATCCAGTTGTCTCAGTACTATTCGTTAAAAATACTATTCTTTTCCCATTGAATTGTCTAGGCACTCTTGTTAAAAATGATTTGACCATACAGAGAGTGGTCCAAGATGGCAACATAAAAAGACCCTGAACTCAGCTCCTCCCATAGACATACTGAATCTACATGGACATTCATAGCATTCCCCCCTGAAGAAGAACAGAGGACTGATTAAACAGCTTCTGCACGCAAACAAGAGAGAGACTACACAAAAACAGGTAAGAGAACTGGACACACAGTATCATGGAAACACCACTTCCACATAGTGACCTGCAGTAGAAAGAGATTTCACTGAGGTACACGCATACAGACTCACCTGCCCTAGGGCTCAGTAAAACAAAACAAACAGTGGTTTAAAGGGTACCTAGGCTATACAGAAAGGAAATTAATTCACTAACTTGAGAACATTCTCCAACCCAAAGAGAAACTGCTGGAACTCTCACTGGGGTCAGAGGAACTGAAGAGTACCATTTTCTACATTCCTCTTTCACTATGATCACAAGGATGACAGCATTGTCCAGGTGCACTAGCTGGCCTGCCAAGTTTATCCCTCAGTGCATCACAGAGCCCAGGCTTACAACAGCTCTGTGGCTTGGGCCAGGGATGCCCAATATGTTCATAACTATTCAAACTACAGTTTCCAGATGACCTACCAAAATGGCTCTGAGGTGGCTTGGTCCTAGGATACACCGTGGCCAACTTTCACTCCAGCTACAGCTCTAGCAAACCTGCCAAAAATGTGCAGCACATGCAGTCTACAAAAGGGAAGCTCCTACACAAGGCCACGCCTTCAAGACCAGAAGAGGTAGCTGTTAGCCTAATTCATAGGGAAAAAAAACAAAAACACAGAAAGTCAAACAAAATGGGAGATAGAGAAATATATTCCAAACAAACACAAGATAAAACCACATTAAAAAAAAAAAAAACACAACAAACCGTAATGAAATGGAGATAAATAATTTGCTTGATAAAGATTTCAAAGTAATGATCATAAACTTGCTCACAGAACTCAGAAAAAGTATAGAAGAACACAGAGAAAACTTCAATAAAGAGTTAAAAAATATAAGAAAGAACCAGAGATAAAGACTACATAAAAGAAATATAAAAAATAAAATGAATAAATAAAATAAAAACCCTAGAGAGAATCAACAGCATATTAGATAATACAGAAGAATGAATTGGCTACCTGGAAGACAAATAATGGAAATCAATCAGAACAGCAAAAAGAAAAATAATTAAAACTATGTAAGGGACCTTGGGGACAACATTAAACATATTAACATTTGCATTCTAGGAATCCCAGGAAAAAACAGAGAGAAAGAAAGAGGCAAAAAACTTATTTGAGGAAATAATGGCTGAAAAATTCCTTAACCTGGAGAAAGAAGTGGACATCTAGGTCCAGGAAGGACAGGCAGTCCCAAACAAAATGAACCCAAAGAAACCCACACCAAGACATAGTATAATTAAAATGGCAAAAGTTGTCCAGCCAGTGTGGCTCAGTGGTTGAGCATTGACCCATGCACCAAGAGGTCGCCAGTTCAATTCCCAGTCAGGACACATGCCCAGGTTGTGGGCCTGATCCCCGGTGGGGGGCATGCTGGAGGCAGCCAATCGATGTTCTCTCTTATTGATGTTTCTCTCTCTCTCTCCCTCTCACTTCCTCTCTCTGTAAAATCAATAAAGGGAAAAAAAATTTAAAAATAAATAAATAAAATAGCAAAAGTTAAAGATAAAAGGAAAAATCTTAAAGTCAGCAAGAGAAACCAACTAGTCACATACAAGGGAATCACCAAATAAGACTATAGCTGATTTTTCATCAGAAACTGCAGGCCAGAAGTAAGTGGATTGATATATTTAAAGTGCTAAAAATAGAGTTAGGGTGAAGGATTAGAAAAAATAAATAAAAAAGTGCTAAAAGGAAAATCTTAACCAGAAATATATTATCCAATAAGTTTTACATTCAGAGTTGAAAACTGGAAAGAGATTCCCAGACAAACAGAAACTTCAGGAGTTCATTATTCCTAAACAGGTCTTACACAATATGTTGAAAGGTCTTTAAAGAGAAAAGTAGTGCCCTGACCAGTGTGGCTCAGTTGGTTGGGGTGTCATCCCATACACAAAAAGGTGGTGGGTTTGATTCCCAGTCAGGACACATACCCAGATTGCGCATTCAGTCTCCAATTAGACACATGCAGGAGTCAGCTGATGGATATTTTTCTCTCACATTGATATTTCTCTCTCTCCCTCTCACTTCCTCACTCTAATATCAATAAAGTTCTTTAAAAATAATAATGAGAAAAAGAGAAAAATAGTAAAATCAATTATAACTAAAAGAAGTAATTAAGGAATACAGAAAATAAATATAAAATATGATATCAAAAACATACAACATGGTGGGGGGAGTAAAAAATGTAGTGCTTTTAGAATTCATTTGAACTTAGATGACTGTGAGCCTTAAATAGATAGCTATATAAATATGACTATATATATATATATGTACCTCATGATAACCACAGTCCAGAAATCTACAGTAGATGCTCAAAAAAATAATAATGATAAAAAGAAATGAACCTAAACATAACACTAAAAAATACTCCAAAAAACCAAAAAGTAAGAAAATAAGAGAAGATGGAAGGGAGAACTACATAAGAACCAAAAAACAACAAAATGGTAATAAGTAAATATCTAACAATAATTGCTTTAAATGTAAATGTACTAAATTCTCCAATAAAAATACAGTGTGGCTGAATTAATAATAATAGTAATAAAAAAGACCCATACATATGCTGCATAAAAGAGAGTCATTTCAGATTGAAAGACACAGACTAAAAGTGAAGGGTTTAAAAAAGATAGTTCATAAAACTGGAAATAGAAAGAAAGCTGTGATAGCAGTATTAATATCAGACAAAATAAACTTTAAAACAAAGACTATAAAAGAAGACCCCAAAAAGTCATTATATGATGATAAAGGATCAATCACACAAGGGCTTGTAACACTTTTTAACATCTATGCGCCAAACACAGGAGCACTTAAATATAAAACAAATATGTACAGACATATAGGAAGAAATTGACAGTACTGTATTAGGGAATTTTAACACCCCAGTCACATCAATGGATATGTCATCCAGACAGAAAATCAATAAGAAAAATTTTAATAGATATATACAGAACACCCCAACCATTACTTCAAATACACATGGAACACTCTCCAGCATAGGCCACAAAACAAGTCTCAATAAATGTAAATAAATATAACTCATATCAAGTGTCTTCTCTGACAAAAATAATGCTAAAAATCTAGAAATAAATTACAGAAAAAAATGGGAAAAACACAAACATGTGGAAGCTAAACAACATATTAATAAGCAACCAATGAAGAAATTAAAGATGAAATTAATTTTTAAAAAACCATGCAACATATGAAAATGGAATCACAACATTACAAAATCTATAGGATTGACAAATCTCTTCTAAGAGTAAAGTTTTTCACAATACAGGCCAACCTCAAGAAACCAAAGACCTCAAACAATATAAACTTACACCTAAAGAAACTGGAAAATAAAAATAAATATTATCAAACATTTAAATATCTATTCTTCTCAAAGTATTCAAAAAAATTTACAAGAAAGGAACATATCAAAACTTGTTCTATGAAGCCAATTTTACTCTGATACCAAAATGAGACAGAGAAAACTAAAAAAAAAGACAAAATTACTGGCTAATACTGCAAAGAAGATAGATGCAAAAGTTCTCACCAAAATATTAGCAACTCAAATTCAACAATAAATTAAAAGTATCATGCACCATGATCAAGTGGGATTTATTCTACAGATGCAAGGATGGTTCAATATCTGCAAACAAAGAATAAAAATCATATTGTCATCTCAATAGATACAGAAAAAGCATTTGACAAAATTCAACATCCATTTATGATAAAATCTTAACAAAATGGGCAAGAGGGAACATAGTTCAATATAATAAAAGTTGCATATGATAAACCCAGCTAACATCTTAATGGTGAAAAGCTGAAAGCTTTTTCATTCAGGTCAGAAACAAGACAAGGATGCACTCTCTCACCACTTATATCAACATAATACTAAATGCTTAACCATAGGAATTAGATAAGAAAAATAATTAAAAGGCATCTAAATTGGAAATAAATAAAACAGTCACTATTTGAAGATGAAATATAACATGAGATATTAAAAACTCTAAAGGCTCCACCAAAAAACTATTAGAACTAAAATAAATGTAGTAATGTTGCAGGATACTAAATTAAGATTCAGAAGTCTGTTGCATATATACACAATAAAAACAAACCATGAGAAAAATAAATTATAAAAAATATTCCACTCACAATTGAATAAAAAAGAATAAAATACATAGTTATAAACTTAACCAAGGTGGTGAAAGACTTTTACTCAGAAAACTATAAGATGTCTAAGAGAAAAATTTAAGAAGACACAAATAAATGGAAGAATATTACATGCTCATGGATTGAAAGAATTAATACTGTTAAAATGTCCATATTACTCAAAGTAATCTACAGATTGAATGTATTTCTTATCAAAATACCAATGGTGTTTTTCAGAGAACTAGAACAAATAATCCTAAAATGTATATGGAACCACAGAAGATTCAAATAGTCAAAGCAATCTTGAGAAAGAAGAACAAAATTGGAAGTATCCCAATCCCTGATTTCAAATTACATTGCAAAGCTACAGTAATCAAAATAGTATGGTTCTGGCACAAAAACATTAACACAGATCAATGGAACAGAATAGAGACCCAGAAATAAACCCAGGCATATATGGTCCTTTAATCTATGACAAAGGAGTCAAGAATATACAATGGTGAAATACAGTTGCTTCAATAAATTATATTGGAAAAACTGGACAGATATATGCAAAAAAAAAATGATACTGGGCCAGCTTTTTACACCATATGCAAAAATAAACTCAAATGCATTAAAGACTTAAAAGTAAGACCTGAAACCATAGAACTCCTAGAAGAAAACATAAGCAATGAACCCTTTGACATCAGTCTTTGGAATGTTTTTATTAGATATAACTTTGGGCAAAGGAAACCAAACAAAAATAAACAAATGGGAATGCAAGAAACTAAAAAGTTCTTGAACAGTAAAGGAAACCATCAAGGAAAAAAAAAAGGCAACCTATTGAATCGGAGAAGATATTTGTAAATGATATATCCAATACGGGGTTTGTATCTAAAATATATAAAGAAGTCATCCAACTAAAGATAAAAAAAATCAAACAATCCAATTAAAAAGTAGGTAGAGGACCTGAATAAACATTTCTTCAAAGAAGATATACAGGTGGCAGATGACATATGGAAAAATACTCAACATCACTAGTCATCAGAAAAATGCTATACTCATTCAGAATTGAATTGACTTTTTCTTATATAATTTTAAGATACCTCTTATCTGTTCCAAATTACTTTCCTCTAGTAAACTAGTATAGAATATATAAAGTTTTTGTTATACAAATTTATATATATACATATATATCCAATTTATTTTTTCTTTATTGGTTCATACTGAAAGATGTTTGTTTTTTTTCCCTCAGAGATTATATTTTTAATTCAAATATTATTTCTTTTCAGCAACTTTAATTTTTTTATTTTAAATTTATAATTTTGTTCAGTTCCAATTTGGGGATGGTGAAAACTGAAGTAAGGATCTAGCTTCACTTGTTTTTCCTAATTGACTACCACATTTCCTAAATCAAATCATCTTGTTTCCCACTCTAGTCACAGATCGTAAATCAATGCATGCTGTACAGCAGGCTCTCGATAGAAATTTGTTGAATTTGTGAAAGAAAACAGATTATTTTGTTTTGTATAAACTAAACTTTACATACAAACTTAATAAAACTGTAGTAGCAAAAAAACAACAACACATGAACAAAACTTAGCAAATGATCTGATGTTCACTAAAATTTTCAGAATAAGCTATATAATGTCTGTATACACAGACATTGTGTGTGTGTGAGAGAGAGAGAGAGAGAGAGAGAGAGAGAGAGAGAGAGAAAGAGAGAGGGAGGAGAGAGAGAGAGATTTTTATTGTTTTTTGAAATTTTATTATTAATTTTGGGTAGTTTTTATTATAAAGTATTGCTTGACAGTAAGTGGTGACATTTTTCAGGTGCAAGTTATAGAATATAAATGATAAATATATCAAAAAGCAAAGACTAAACAAACTATGAGGAAATATTAAGTGTATATTAGTAAAATAGATATTAAATGTGGATTGTAGTAAAAATTCAGAATGAAAAGGTGCAAGGCATTATTCATAGGAAATTTTTACTGAAATGATAGATGTTTTAACATACTTTAACTAAAAAATCAAAAGAGGCTTCTTACAAGGAGGGAACATGGCTTCAACTTACAAAAAGTTAAGAGGAATATAAATAGGAAGATCTTGAAGATGATTAAAGGACTGGATATCAAGATCTAAGAGGAACAGTTTATGTAATTGTAGGTCATAAAATGAGAGGGAATGGATTCTTAGCTTTCTTTCTCAAAGAGCCTTTAATTTCATCCCAATCTGAGTGGTTTGAAAAATTTTATAGAGTGCTTCCTTTTCTCTATATTTAATTTCCTTTGTTTTCCTAGCTTCCAGACACCTTTAGTATTAGAAAAACATAAGGCATTTTTTTAGAAATATATATAAATTCTTTTTTTTTTTATTTTGGAAATTTAAGATGTGGGAGGGACAAACTAATTCTAGGCCCAAGTTAGATATTAACTGGTTTTCATTAAATCTATCTTCTTGATACATCAAAGTACCATGAAATCAGAATCATAAAATGGATAATATCTTTTCATATTGCCTTTCATGAAATAAAGTTGGGAGCCCTATGGCCATTTAAAATATGTGAATGTTGCAGCTTTAGTTTTAAAGAATTTAACCTGGATCATGTATGTTTGTATTGTTTGTGTAAAATTTAGATCATTCAAACCTAATCATTATAAAGTAATAGATTATTTGTCAGGAGTTACCAGCTATGACATCTAAATGGTTTTTGTTCTTTTGCTTTATTTGTTTCTAATTGTTTTTAGTTCAGAGAAAATTGAAAAAGGAATATATAAAAGATATAGGTTCTTTTTCACTGTTCTCTCTGGACAGCCTACTATAGTGATTTAGAGCTCAGAAGACCCCGGAGTCAGAGCCAGAGGCTTGGGAGCTGGGTTTGCCCCTAGCTGATGATTTGGTCAGTTGAATTAGTGAATCTGTGCCTTTTATGATTACACTAGTTTGGCATAAGACTGTTATGGGGATAAAACGTCAATATTTTTAACCCACTTAAAATGGTATTTTTATTCATTATAGCAAATAAATAATAAATAATCTCTCTATGTCTACGGAACTCTGTAAAATAATCTGTAGGCTACTTGCTAGCCTGGGAAGAACACTTCCCTAAGATTAATGGAAAAATCCTTGGTGCTTCTGATGAACGGGTGGTACCCAGTCAAATACCACATTTAAAAAAATAAAACAAAATAATATGAGAAAACTGCCTTGTATTTTTCACACAAAAGCATTAATATATTGACATATATAAATAGTAATACCTCAGATATATATCTCATACCAAGTAGGTACATGTTCACTTTGCAAAGTTTTAGTAAATTATATATTATTTAAGATGATTTACATATTAATACTTCAGTTATTTTGGTACTCCTGGTTAGGATTTATATCTCTTTTACCTTCTTCTTTTTCTCAAAATTGAGTTTATTTGATCATTGGATAAAGGGAAACTTTCAAAGGTCTTTCATCTTTTTTCTATTATTTTGAAAATACTAGTTGGTTTTAATTTTTAAGCATTCTATGTGCTCCATGATATTCTCATGATTCTCTCTCTCTCTGTCTCTCTGTCTCTCTCTTTCTCCTCCTCTCTCTTGCCTCCTTCTGATATTTTCCCCACTTCTTTGGACATTACTTTTTGCAAAAATTTAAACAATTCGATCTGTTTTCTGAAACCTTTTTAAATGTTGTCCTTTTAATATTTCCCAGGAACAAAGGCAGAGTGCTCTGTTCTAGCCCCCGCCATGAAAGGAAGGATTTATACTTCTCACTTTATTCTTCAGACAGGAATTTTAACAATTTAAAGCCAAATGGCTTAACTTAGCTTCCCTTTTCTGTATCCACTCAAAAGCCCAGGCTGTATTTCCTATTTTCAACGTTATGCACCCCTTCACAAGCACTTCTTGTTCTGAGATTTGAATACCCTGTGTGCAATGAGATCCCAGTGGATTAGAGAACTTTTTGAGCTATAACAGAAAGACATTAACACAGGTTCTTGGCCAAAGCCAGGGAGAGTAAACGACGTTCCCTCCAGGGGACACTATGGTCTCCTGAGAAACCTAGGCAACTTCAAGTGTCTTCTGGACATCACTGCTCTAAGAGGTTTTTTACTGGGGGAAAAGACTAGTATTTACAATGTGGAATAGATATAAATTGTAATTTTTTAAAACAGCAATATTGATAATTATGTGAATTCCACAGCCACAGCTTAGTGTACTGACTCCAAGACATTATTCAGAAGATCCTGAAAAGACAGTCCAAAGATACATCTTTGGTGAAGGTTTATTTTATTTTATTTTTTTAAGTTGTGTGAATGGAGACAGCCTGACACACATATGATCCAAATCATATTATTTGGGACAAGCTGATTCAATTGTCTGTAATTTTGTTCCATTCTTTGTTTGTATAATGCTGTCCCTGTAATAACTCTACACTCAACTTTTTTTCTAAGAACTTGTAAAACCAGTCTCTAAGTGAAAAATAAAAAAGGACTGAAGAAAGGACTTGTAAAGACCTGAAAGAAATAACAGATGCAAAGGGGGGGGGGGGCTTAAAAGAAGTACCATGCAAACCGAAGTATTTTTCTCCCCAAATCTTGCCTTTTTTCAAATGTTATTGTCTTGATGGGCTCAAAGCATTAAGAATATTCCTTGTGAGGAATTGTTAGTTTGAATTAATGTGCTTATTACAATAATAATTTTTAAAAAAAAAAAAAAAACAACAATACTGCTGTGGAATACCACCACAAAATGTTCAAGTGAAATTGTCAGCAATTTGGGGCAAAAATAAATTATTTTAAAATTTAAAAATTCAAAGCAGTTACTAATATAATGGCTGGAAAATAATCACACTTGCTTTTTTTAAATTTGCACAACAGTCAGTATTTAGCAACAGAGTGATTCTCTAATGCTTTAATTTGGAGAACAGAGAGCTGCAATCCTTGCCCACATTTCTAGCATTCAATATGGTAATTGTTAAAAATTAATAATTTGTAGTAATTCATTTTTGCTTCAGGTTGGCAACCAGTTTCAATAATGCGTTCTATTCTGTATCATATAGACAGCAAGAATGTCTATAATTAATAAATTAAGTTACAACATGTTTTAATTGCTTTTGCATCTATTCATTATATAGTAATGTTAAAAAAAGTAAGTTTTAAACTTAAAAATTGTATCAAGATTATTGATTAAAATTTCCAAAGATTGTATTGGGATATTTAATCCCCCAAAGAGTATTTCACTAAAACTGTAATAACATCATAAATAATAATTGTCAAACCTCTCTTATTTTACAACTGTAGTATATTTATAAGTAACATTAATAATGTAAAATTAAAGTTACTATAAATTGGATATTACCTACTGAGCACATAGACCAACATGGTTTCTCTGTCTGTTTCTTCATTAACTATATAGTTCATCTATGATTATATTTATTAGCTATTCATGGGTCAGGTATAATATACATTAGCATTAGTTCAAAATAGCTTTTGAAATTATACTTAATTTGTGAGTTGAAGAAGGCCTAGGAGCCACTGTGTCCCATGCACACACAAACACATACTCATGCCATCCTAGAAGTACGGTATTCTCCATGCCTAAATCATACAGTGAATCCAGTTATGTTAAGACAAAAAATCCTAAAAGTTCTATATATTTAATTATAGATTTGGGAGAATGATTTTCCATGGTTGGGATATCAGAAATATTAAATTTAATGAATCATATTATCATTATACATTTTAAATTAACAAAACAATTTGATTTACTAATTAACTTTGTATTCCATTCCAATCTTTCTCATTTTAAAATCTTTAATTTAATTTATTTATTTTGCTTACTAGTGTCTTCATAATTGAGAGGGAAAAATTAATGATAGGTATCTCATTCTCTCTTGTTTTAAATATTTAATTTAAAAGATTTTTTAAAAATAACATAATCATAGTGTTTTATTATTACTCTCATTTTTAATAATAAAAATTGCATAGATATTATTGCACAAAATATATTTCTGGAGACTTTAGACTCCTTTCATATGCCTATATTAAATTTATGTAATTTAGTAGACTACACACAGAGCTTTATAGTGAGAGAATAACCTCTCTTTTTAGGAAATCTGGAGAACTAGAAACTCTGAAAATCCTTCCCATTGAAATAAAACCAGATTCTTTCAAATGCATTTTTTGGGGGGTCATAACAAAATAAGAAAAATTCCCAGATTAACAAAGTAAGTAAAAAATAAATCATTCAATAAAACAAAAATATTTGAGTTTCTATATGTATGGAAGCTTTGCACTTAAGAAAAAATTGAAAAACTGGCAGACTTAAGGCAAAATATTCTATCTGCAAAGCCTTGTTCCTTTGGAGCAGTGTGGAACTAAAACTCTAATATTAACTCTGGAAGTTTGGAGGGAACTAAAATGAACCTTGATTGATAGAGTACTTTAGCTTTTAGGAAAAGAAAATGTAAGTTTTTTGAAGAATGAATATAAAACAGCCCTTAAGATTGTTATCAGTTATGATTAATTAATATAAGCTTATAATAAAATGTCACAGATACATATAGAAACAAACAAATTAGAAACAAAGGATTTCAGACATTGGAATGATTAGATAATATACAATGTAAAAGAAAAATGTGTGAAATGCCAAAAAGTAAAAGAAATCATAAAATGAGTAAGAAAGGTACAATTATAAAAAGCAATTTTATAAAGGCAGACTGGGAAAAAACTAAATAGAAATTTATTTTTTATTGTATTTTCTATTTTTTTTATTATTACTTTTTGCCATCACCATTTATCCCTTCTATACCTTTTCCCACCCAAATCACCCCCTTTCCCCCTGCAATCACCATACTGTTGTCTATGTCCATGAGTTCTTTCTCTTTTTTTTCTTTTTTGCTCGATCCCCCCACCCCTCCAACACTTCCACCGTTGACTGTCTTACTGTAAAGTTTAGAGACAATTGAAGAGAGAATTTGTGAAATAGAAGATATATAGAAAAACATTCAAATGAAACAGAAAGGCAAGTTACTATGAATTGGATATTACCTACTGAGCACAGAAGACCACATGATGAACATATAAAAGATTAATGTATATTTAAGATAGAATAGATATGTCTAGCATATACTTAAGTGGAGTTAAAGAAGACCATAAAGGAAATAGAAGAGAAATAATATTTAGTTATAATTAAGAATTTATCAAAAGTTATGGAAGTCATCAATCCACAGGCAAAGGAAAATAAAGACATATATTAAGGAATCAAAAAGCAACTAACTCATTCACTTCACCCTTAGGAATAATGCAGTGGAACTGCTGGAAAAAAGTACAATGAAAGATTAAGTTGCATTCAAAATTTTTTTAAAAATCATTTCTCAACTTAAAAAAAAAAAAAACTAGGCTGAGAAATGACTGCTCATAGCAATAATAGAAAACTAAATAGAATGGTATAAATATCACCATACTACAAAGAGAAAAAAAAACTTTCACTTAAAAAGGTATAATCAGCAAAAATATAGTTCAATAAATAAAAAAATGAAAACATATCAAAACAAAACAAAAAACTTAGAGCATTTATCAGCACAGTATTTATGAAAAAAAAATGTATAAAAATGCTTTATGCAAATGGATTATTCCAGAAGGAATGCTTAAAGGACAAAAAAGAATGGAGAACAAACACATTTATAAACAAACTATTAAATAAACATGCTATAAAGTTCATGTAAAGAAATAAGTATAGTAGTTTTTCTAAGATCCAGAATTAATGTCTATACACTAATAATATGAGTTCAAAAATAGATGGATAATTAAAGTTAAGTCAAGTCAGTGGTAAAAGTCCTTGAATTATTCAGGAGAGAAGTTAAAATAATAATTAAAATAATTTTAAGACTAAAACACAAAATATTTTTACAGCTAAACTCTAAAAAAGTTTAAAACTCTATAGTAAACCTAAAAATAGTTTATATTTTTTTAAAGAATAGAGAAAAATAGAATAATCTGAAACACAAAGTAAAAATGTTAACCAATCTAAACAAGGAAAAACAGCCTAACAAAAGTGGAACAAACTGACAAGTTTGTATTAAAGTAGGAATAAGTACAAATTTTAAAAATGTCAAAATAAACATAAATGCACTTAATATAGTTGTAAAAATCTCATATTTGCCTAATAAATTCTTGAGGGTATGAATGACTGAAAGTAAAAGTCTAGAAAAGCTTATATTGGACAAATTTTAATAAAAGGAAAACCAGGATAGCTATATAATCAGACTAAATAAAATTAAGGAGAAATCCTTGTCATATATTGACAATAAGGTTCACATCATTATGAATACACACATAATACATGTATAATGTATATACACATTTATATACCCATATACTAATCGCTGTACAATAATAAAATTGGCTTGTTAATAGATTTGTAGGAACAAATATACAAATCCATAATTATAAGAGGAAATTTACACTCAACTTTTTTCATTAATGTCAAGTCAAGATAGAGTGGGTTAAAAAATTAGAACAAATTTAATAAACACATTATATGGGACTCTAAGACCTACAATTTGGAAGCATAAATTTGATAGTATGGCACACATAAACCATTTGCAAATATTAATCATATAATTTGCCAAAAGAAAGTCTCAACAAATTTTAAAGAACTATTATTCTATAGATTATGTTGTCTAACACAATACAATAAAGTTAGAAGTCCATGACAGAAAGCTTAAATAAAATTCTCTAAACTGGTAGATTTAAAAAGGTTACTCAAATAATTTTAAGGTAAAAGTAAATTACATTTGACTTTTGGTCAAGATGGCAGAGTAGGTAAATGTTATTTTTACCTCCGTCCATGACCACATCACAACTGCAACTACAGGACAATTATCTTTGAAAACCACTTGAAGACTAGCTAAACAAGTCCTATACTAAGTATCTAGAAAAAGCCACACTGGGACTGGTGGGACAAGTGGAGACACAGAATGAGCAGGCCTCAACCTACGATATAGCAGCTAAGAAACAGAAGGGGTATTTCAACTGTGGAGGTCTCCCGCTGAGAGCAAAGGGCCCAGGCCCCACACCAGGATCCCAAGCCCAAGGTTCCAGTCCAGGGAAGAGAAGTTCCCATAACTTTTGGCTGTGAAAACCAGTGAGGGTGTGCTTGAGTGAGATGGAGGGCTACTGGAGTCCCATGCCTTCCATTAAAGGGTCTGTGCAAAGACTTACTCGCTGACAGACTCACTTGCTCTGAGCACCAGCACTGGGGCAGCATCTCAAAAAGTGTTAGAGGTCAAGGGCTGGAGGGGCAGCTTTCTCCTAGACAGAAGTGCTGGGAGATACCACTGTTTCATTTTTGAGCCCTTCTCCCACCCAGCCTGCAGGTGTAGGTGGGTACCAGGTCTGAGTCTCCATCAACCTTGCTGGTGACTCCCTGAGACCCTGCCCCATCCAATTTTCAGACCCACCAAAACCACTTGCAGCAGTTTTTTCATGCAAATGATCTGTCTCAGCTTACACTGCACTAAACTGTCTCAAAGGTTCACAAACCCCAAACAAGCAGCATCGAGCCTTGGCATGCCCCGAACCTCTTGCTACATGGCCCCAAGCCTGGCTCTCATGACATCCAGCCTCGGTTCACAGCTTAGCCTCTCCTAGGTGCCTCCAAGCCCAGCATAAGCAGCAACATCTGCAGATCACTTTGTAGTTCATTTATACCAGGTGGTCCTAGGCTGGGCGCTGGCAGGACTGACGACTGACGTAGGCCTGCACCCCCGAAGAGATCCCAGAACCAACACACCTAGACGCCAGCTTCAGACCATAACAGAGCATTACCCAGCCACCTCCACAAATGAAACACTCAAAGGGTAAACATGGCAGGCAGTAGAACCTCACAAAAGCAAATCCTGCTCTGTGGGGTAAGCCCCTCCACACACCTATTCTGCCATAATCAGGGCCATGCCTCATATTCAATCAGCCTGAGATTCAAGCTCTCCCAGTGACAAACAGCAATCTAGGATCAACTACAGCAGGAAGACACACACAACGCACACAAGGGACACACCTGGAACACTCATTTAGGTAACCAGGGAGATGATGCCAGTGGGTCCCCTAGGACACCTACTACATAAGGCCACTCTACCAAGACTGGGAGATGTGGCAGAGCCACATAACACATAGGAACAAACATAGGGAGTCAGCCAAAATGAAGAGAAAAAGAAACATGTCTAAAATAATAGAACAAAATTCCAGATAAAAAGGCATTATCTTTTAAATATGAATATTCTTATTTCCTACAACTCAGCAATTCCAGTTCTAGATCTATAACACAGAGAACCTTTAAACATGTGTACCACAAGACATATACAATAATATTTATAGCAATCATCCTCTTAATAGCAAAAATATAAGACAACCCAACATCTATCAGTAGGAGAATTATAAGTAGAAAATTAAATAATCATACAATAGGATATTAGATTACAGTGAAAATAAATAAACTACAATTTTATGAAACCACATAAACAAGTTTTAAAAATTAGTTGAGTGATATATCAAACTTCTTTTTTTTTGGAGAGACACATCCATGATTGGCTGCCTCCCACATGTACCCCGACCTGGGATTGAACCCGCAATCAAGGCACGACTTTTTTTTTAAAGCAAAGAAATGGTAAATACAAATTTCAGGCAGGTGTTACTTATGTTAGAAAGGTAGAAAAATGAGATCAAGGAGAAACATACCTACTGAGGCCACACTATTGAAGATGCTTTATTTCCTAACTAGATTGGTGGTCTCATAAGTGTTCCTTTTGCTATACTTTATCACCCGTATTAATATGTGCCAAATGTTACATAATTAAAGTCATTTTAGAATATTCATCAAAGCTGAACACAAGAACAAAACTAAAATGATCTGATACAGAATTAATTTTTATCTACTATACACACACAACACAGACTGTTATATGTTCCTTCTGAATTCATGATAAAATAACTGCCTTTCTGTATTGTTTTGTGAAGAAATTTCACAAGTACCAATAATACAATTTTAAATTTTTATGGAGGTAATAACACGACATATTACTACCTTGAATGTTTTCTTCTGAGACAAACATCTTGGTAATTAGTACTATCAAATCAATAAGAAACTTAACTTGAGAAAGAGGAAGAGAAGTATCTTTGCAATACTGTTAAAACTGAATATGCCTTTTCAAGAGTCCCATTATTACCAGTATTTTAGAAGAGCAGAATAAATGAGGGCTTTCACAATCACATGTTTTGGCCTCTAGAACACTGTAATTATTTCTTATGAAAATGGCTGAAAGCAACTTAATTTTAATTTAACTGTATGAAAAATAAAAAAATAAATATTACTGTATTCTAAAGCTATTAATACATATTTTCATTAAAAAACTGTAAACAATACTTAAATTTAACTATTGTAAGAAGATTAGGCACCATACACTTCTAAGTATTTTTAACTTTCTTATTTTTTATGTATAGACTCCCACAGTTCTTAAAATAGATTCCTTTCAAAGTCTTACAGTTTGGTTCTAGAAGTGCTTAGTTCAACCTCTGTTGATATTATGATTTGAATTATGTAAGTTTGCTACTAAAAAAAAATGTCTTGTGGCCCTGGCCAGTTTGGCTCAGCGGTTAGAGTGTTGGCCCACGGACCAGAGAGTCCTGGTTTGGTTCCCGCTAAGGGCACGCACCTCGGTTGCAGTTTGTCCCCATGGGAGGTCGTGTGGGTGGCAGCCAGTCGATGTGTCTCTCTCACATAGATGTTTCTCTCTCTCTCTTCCTCCCTCTCTCCCTCCTGCTCTCTCTGAAGATAAATGCAAAAATGTCCTCAGGTGAGGATTAAAAAACACCTTAAAAAAAAATGTCTTGTGCTTTATCCTGAATATAGCCACTTTCAGCTTCATGATGTCATTCTGAACACCAACCCTGACCCATAATTTAGCAATTATTCTCCATCATTTAATAAGAAGCATGATTTATCTGTTCTCAGGGATGAGTACATTTTCTAAACATAAAACCAAAGGAAAATCCAATAATGGACAAGACAATAGATTTTAATGCATAAACATTTAAAGAGAGGGGAGTGGAAAAAAAAGATGATCAACTGTTTCTGATTTTAGCATTTTAAAAGTGATATAACCGTTCACTGCATGAAAACTCGACAAAACTAGAGAAGGCAGATCTTAGGGGGAAGTCATTACTTCAGTATGAGTACAGAATATTTCTGAGACAAACCAGAAGACACCTAGTACCAAAACTGAACTTGAAGCTGGAGCTAAAACTTTAGGACACAAGTATTTAGCTGAAGCTCTAGATGTGGAAGAATTTTCCCAGGGAAGAGTTAAAACTGAGAAGATATCAAAAGAGAACTGTGATGAACTCAGTTCATTTTTTAAAGATGTTTTATTCAGGTACAGTTGACATATAATACTATATTAGGTTTAGGTATATAACATAGTGATTCAATATTTATACTTTCAAAGGCTGACTCCTTAGTCCACAATACTGAGAGCTTGATTTAGTAGATCTAGCTGAAACACAAAAGTTCATATTTTAATCAAGCAGATGTTCTCTGGACCATAAGAGAGACTAAATGACCAGGAGAAGCGACTCTTTTGTTTCCTTACGTTTCGATTGTTTGTATACATACAGCATGTCTCACCTCATTTTAAAAGTAGTTCCATACATCTTTATTGCATAAATGAGGGAGTCTTAAATCAACATGACACACAAAAGGGTCACAAGTTATTTTCAACTGTGAAAGAATGTACCTTGTCAAAGAAAATTATACCTAACTGTGTACTTGAAAACAGCTCATTTTAGTTCAGCATAACTTTAACTGCAAAAAAACAATACTCCAAAACACATAAATTACATATATGAAAATTATTTCTCTGAGTTATGAGAGTATCTTTGAATATTTGCTTTGCTTTTTTTGTGTCGTACAAATAAAGGTTTATGGCAACGCTGCACTGAGCAAGTCTGTTAGCACCATTTTCCAATGGCATTTGCTCACTTTATACCTGTGTGGTATATTTTGGCAATTCTCACAATATTTCAAACTTTCTCTTTATTATTATATTATTATATTTGTTGTGATGATATGTGATCAGTGATCTTTGATGTTACTATTGTTTTAGGGCACTATGAATGGCACCCATACAAGGTGGCAAACTTAGTTGATAAATTTTGTTTGTGTTCTGACTGCTCCACTGACTGGTCATTCTCCCTCTCCTCAGCATCCCTATGTCCTGAGACACAGTACTAATTAGGCCAGCTAATAACCCTACAATGGCTTCTATGTGTTCAAACAAGAGCTGTGCATCTGTCACTTTATTTTTATCTATTTATTTATTTTTTTAATCCTCACCCGAGGATATTTTTTTTCTATTTATCTTCAGATAGAGTGGGAGGGAGGGCGGTAGAGAGAAACATCGATGTGAGAGTGACACATCTACTGGTTGCCTCTCACACAACCCCGACCAGGCCCGGGATGAACTGCAACCAGCATCTCTCACTTTAAATCAAACAATATAAATCATTAAGCTTAGTGAGGTAGCCGAGATAGGCTAAAAGCTAGACCTCTTGCACCAACTAGTTAGGTTGTGAATGCAAAGGAAAAGTTATTGAAGGAAATTAAAAGTGCTACTCCAGTGAACACATAAATAATAAGAAAGCAAAACAGCTTTAATGCTGATATGGAGAAAGTCTTAGTGGCCTGGATGGAAAATCAAACCAGCCATAACATTACCTTAAACCAAAGCTTAACCCAGAGCAAAGCCCTAACTCTCTTCAATTCTATGAAAGCTGAGAACAATGAGGAAGCTGTAGAAGAAAATTTAGAGCTAGCAAATATTTATAAGATATCGAGAAAGAAATTCTCTCTCTTTGTATAAAAGCGTAAGGTGAAAGGGCAACCACTAACGTAGAAGCTGCAGCAAGTTATCCAGAAGATCTAACTGAGATAATGAATCAAGTGGCTACAATAAACAACACGTTTTTAATGTAGATGAAACAGCTTTCTATTGGAAGAATTTTCCATCTAGGACATTCATAGCTAGAGACGAGAAGTTAATGTCTGGCTTCCAAGCTTCAAAGGACAGGATGATTCTCTTGTTAGGGGCTAATGCAACTGGTGACTTTGAGTTAAAGTCAATGTTTATTTACCATGCTGAAAATCCTAGAACCCTTAAGAATTCTGCTAAATCTACTCTGCAACAAAATCTGGATGATAGCACATTTGTTATAACATGGTTTACCGAGTATTTTAAGTCCATTGTTGAGACCTACTGCTCAGAAAAAAAGGTTCCTTCCAAAATAGCACTGCTCGTTGACAATATACCTGGTCACTTAAAAGCTCTGATGGAGTGCCCTGGCCTGTGTTTCTCAGTTGGTTAAGAGTCATCCCATGCATCAAAAGGTAGGTCACCAGTTCAATTCCTGGTCAGGGCACATGCCTGGGTTGTAGGCTTGATCCCCACTTGGGGCTATGCAGGAGGCAGCCAATCAATGTTTCCCTTTCACATTGATGTTTTTTTCTCTATCCCTTTCCCCTTCTCTCTCTCTAAATTAAATAAAAACATATTTTTAGAAAAAAAGCTCTGACGGAGTTGCACAGTGAGATTAATGTTGTTTTCATGTAGGCAAACACATCTATTCTGAAGCCCATAAATCAAGGAGTAATTTTTAATTTCAAGTCTTATTATTTAAGAAATGCATTTCATAAGGCTAATGTTGGCATAGATAGTGATTTCTCTGATGGATCTGAACAATATAAATTGAAAACCTTCTGGAAAGGATTCATTATTTTAGATGCCATTAAGAACATTCATGATGCCCTGAACGCTTCAGATGGCCATGTGGGCTCCAGCCGTGGCTGAGAACAGCCAGAGACCTCAGACCCAGGAACTTGGGCAGCTGTGCCTGCACACCTAGTGTGCCTGGCCCAGGGAGACTCCGCAACCCAGTGGATGGAGGTTCAGAGAGGATTAGCCATCTATATGTGATTTTCAAGGGAGCTGATAAAGAACTTTCTCCCCAAATGGTTAATATACTGTTAAATATAAAAGTAAGTGAAACAGAAAATGTCAAACACATCTCTATATTGGATCCCTGACAGTCTTCTTATCATCTCTGACCATGGCGGGGGGTGGGGGGGAGTGATAAAAGGAAAACAAACTCTGGAAAAGAAGAAGAATTAGAACTTTATTTTGAATTTGTGACTCTATGTGAAGAGGAATTAGAGCTAAAATTAAGTGTGCTGAAGCTGGGATTGTGCTGGAACATGGCAGTTATGGGAAGAGGCAGGTGTTAAAGCTGGATACCAATGGACCATACACCTATTGAGTTTTGAAAACTTAAAACTTAGTTTCTATAGTTGTTTTCTGGTATAAACATGATCTGGACTATAATTAGAATTTCTTCTTGAGTACACTAATCTGCAGCATTTTAGACAATAAAATCTTGGGTCCAATCCATATCTGTGCAATGTGCTAATAAGATGATCTTGCCAATAACCTAATCTTTGGACCTCAGTCACCTTTATTCTGCTTTCTCCTACACATTGACTTGAATTTTTGAAAAATTATTTTCATTTACTTATGGTCATTGTGGAAATGTTCTTACAGAGCTGTGTTTAAGTAATTTGCAGTGAAAAGTTTTGTACAATCAAGAAAAATGTATTTCTTATATCCCAAAATGTATGTAGTATATAATAAAAATAATTATTTGTATTAAAATTAGGTAAAATCTAGTATAAACCAATTATAATTTTGTCAATTTTGTTTTACTATTTCATTTTTCTGTATTTTAAATAAAATATTATGAAATTTATTATTTCTTTTAATATCTAAGAAATGTAACACAGAAATGTTATTGTGCATTATAATATTACTTTGCAATAATATCCAAGTGCTTTAAATTATTTTAAAAGTCTGTATTTGATATAGGAACAAAGTATGAAGAACTAAAAGTTCTTCATAGAACTAAAAATATCAATAGGTTAATATTCTGTTTCTCAGTTTTTTACCAATGGGTTAATCAATGTATATCTCATTTTTCTGTCTTTGGTTTTTAAAAGTTACTGCTTCATACAAGTAGTGTTAGTTCATAATTTTTAAGGAAGTTCTTTTCTTGTTGAATTAGATTGCTATAAAGGGAAGAAATAGAGACACTTTCAAGTAAAATTATTTGAAAACAAGTTCACTTGCTCATTTCCATATTATTTACTTAATGATTTGTAGCTAGTGTCATTTTTTTCTATTAGTTAATGTTTGTGCCTCCCCTCCCCAAATACATATATTGAAGTTCCCCAATATCATGATATTTGGAGACGGTGCCTTTGGATGGTAATTAGGGTTAGTGAGGTCATGAGAGTGGAGCTTTCATGATGAAATTGTCATCTTCATAATAAAAGACACCAGAGAACTTGCTCACTATTTCCCCATCCTGTGAGGATGCAGTAAGAAGGGGTCCATGTACAAGCCAGGAAGAGAAGCCTTACCAGAAACTGACCATGCTGCCATCTTGATTTCAAACTTTTAACCTCCAGAACTGTGAGAAAACACATTTTTGTTTAATCCATAAACAAACAAACAAAAATCCATGACTCAAGGAAAGAGATCAAATATCAACATTAACTGCAGTTTGGAAGAAGCTGGTTCCAGCCCTCAAGGATTGAGGGGTTTCAGCCTTCAGTGCAGCAGATGTGGATTAAACAGCTTGAATACTAGAATTACAAGTGGATCCTAAAGATGTGTGAACTGCTGTAATCTCATGATAAAACTTGAAGGGGTGGGGAGATGTTTTTTGGATGAGCAAAGAAAATGCTTTCTTGAGATGGAATCTACTCCTTGTGAAGATGCTATGAAGATTGTTGAAATGACAACAAAGGATTTAGAATATTACATAAACTTAGTTGATAAAGCAGAGGCAGGGTTTGAGAGGACCAAGTCCAACTTTTAAAAAGTTCTAGTGTGGGTAGAATGCTATCAAACAGCATTGCATGCTACACAGAAATCATTCATACAAGGAAGAGTCAGTCCATCAATATGGCAAACTTCATTGTTGTCTTATTTTAAGAAATTGCCGTAGCCACCCAACATCAGTAACAACTTCCATGGTTAGCCAGTAGCCATCAACATTGAGGCAAGACCCCCCACCAGCAAAAAGATTACAGCTTGCTGAAGGCTCAGATATTGGTTAGTATTTTTAACATTAAAGTATTTTAATTAAGGCATATACATTTTTTAGACATAATACTATTTTACCCTTAATAGGCTACAGCATAGTGTAAATACAACTTTATAAAAATTATCATATATTGATTTGAAAGAGAGAGGAAGGGGAAGAGAGAGAGAGAGAACACTGACTTGTTATTCCACTCATTTATGCATTCATTATTTGATTGTTGTGTGTGCCCTGACTGGGGATCGAACCCACAAACTTGGTGTATTGGGATGATGCTCTAATCAACTGAGCTACCTGGCCAGAGTTAAACACAACTTTTATATGCACTGGGAAATAAAATTAAAAATGTGTGTTTTATTGCAATAGTCACCTTATTGTGGTGATCTGGAACCCAACCTGTCATATCTCTGAGGTATGCCTGTATTGTAAGAAACATGTGCCCAATTAATGAAAAGCAGCTTTGTGGCAAAACACACAATTATTTATCCAAATGAATTGTAGTAGAGTCACATATCTAGATGAGTAAGTTATTCATTCCTCTAATTTTGGTGGATCTAAACCACTCCTGAACAATCTAGCAGAAGAATCTGCTCTAAAAGATGCCATTATTAAAAAGTATACCACTCTACTCTGCTTAAGTTAGCTTGAAAATTAAGACTTTGAGTGTATTTGTTTTACAAAGACAAATATTTCAAGTAACAAAGATCATGGTATTAGCAAGAGTTTAATCTTTTCACATCATTACAAATTTGTTCCTTATAAAAATATATATTCATGATTATCATTTCTGTGCTGTTAATAATATGAAAGAAATAAAATGATGAGCTATAAACAGACATTGAACTCATAGCTAAGTAATAAGAAGTCATGGTGAGAATAAAATATAAATAGAATAGTTAAAATATGGCTAGATTTTTAATTTTCTTAATAAAAGTTTCTAAAATCCAGTGTATTTTAGAAAAGTCTTTGATTGAAGCATTCAAATTAAAAAGGACATTTTTTTTTAACCTTGCTCCCTAATACGATCAGGACAAGGAGATACTTTGTAAAAATAAGGGGCAGTAAATGCAGAACAAATTGAGGTAAATAATGCCTTATGCATATGTATAGTCAACCTGTGAAATTCATTGACCAAAGAGGTCACTAAGTCAAATACAATGGTTAAATTTAAAAAACAGTTGGGTAATTTTATGACCACTAATAGCTCCGGGAGCTCTGCTCAGCAAGCAGACATAATGATAAGGGTAATCAAATCTCTTATTTCAGGATGTAAGCCATCAATGAGGATGTTTTCTAATTTCATGCCTTACTTTTGTCCTCTGGACATTTCTCATAAACACCCACTTTCAGGGAGGTATAGCAGTGGACACCGGTGTTGTTTCAGCATGTTCATGCTGAAGTTTCAGGAGCCTGTGTGTTCTTTCACCTTCAACTGAAGTGTCTGCCCCTGTAACACAGGAGCAGTGAAACCTCGTTCAGAAAATAGTGTGCTCCACAATGATATTCAAGATAATCAATGGTTTGTGCTTTCATCAGAAACAGTTTGAAAGTCGGCAATCATTACATTTTTGGGGGATGAGACATAATAGTGCTATTTTCATATACTGTTATGTAAAGTGGTATTAATGAAATCATCATTTCTTTAATACTTCATTCTAAATCTTTTGTATTTTTAAAATATGTCATTGAGTTTTAAACTGTGTACCACTTAAGAAATATTATTAATTGCATTATATTACCTCTTATCTTTAAAGATTTGTCACAGACCAAGTCTTTTTCTGTATTTTTATTTGAGGTCAAAATTCAAGTTTTTCTGCTTTCAATTTTATTGATTTCTGCTTTAATTTTTATCATTTATTTTCTTCTTTCTACTTTAGATTTGGATTATATTTGCTCTTTTTTTCTCTTTTCTTTTTTTCCCTAGTTTCCTAAGGTGGGAGCTTAGATGATTGATTTTAGGTTCTTTCTTCTTTGCTAATATATGTATTCAATGCTATCTATTTCCCTCTAAACACTACTCTCATTACATCCCACACATTTTTATAGTTTTATTTTCATTTTTATTTAGTTTAAAATATTTTTGAGATTTCTGCTTTGACCCATGTTTCATTTAAAAATATGTTATTTATTCTCCACATATTTTAGGATTTTCCAGCTATTTTACTCTTATTAATTTCTACTTTAATTTCATTGTGGTCTGAGAGCACACATTGTATGATTTCTAGTCTTTTAATTTTGTTAAGGCTTGTTTTATGGCCCAGGGAAATACATATTTTTAAACTCCCTTTTTAGTGTTCATAATTTTCTTTTCCTTTTCTCTTCCCCTTTTCACACTTTTCTTTCATTTTTAATTCTCTCTTTCCTCCTTTATCCTATCCTTTTTTCTTTTACTTTCCTTTGTATTTATTTTATAAGTCTATTATTAAAAGCAATCTCCAAATGGTGAATTCTGTTTCTTAATATTATAATATTTAATAGTTATTTAAAACTATGGAACTAAATGATGGGTTCTGTTCCAAATTTTTTCACAAACTAAAGATATACTATTTTAGTAGCTCAATCCTTCCTTAATTTATTGGAGGACCTTGGAGCAGATTAAAATTTCACTTTAATAATATTGTGACTTTTTCTCAAAATACTGATACATTTTCTTCATGAAATGGATGAACAAACATTTAGACCAATGAATGTGTATTTGACTAATTTACGTCAGATTTTATGACACCTTATGAATTTTTTACTAATTTCCTGGAGTTGGAAGAGCCAGATCATAAAAACACATGCTGGGAACTAAGCTATGTTTTTGTGCAGAGGTGAAGGTTTTCCCACATGATTCACGAGAGTTCTATCCTTTAGCATGACCGTCAGTGTATATGTAGGTATAGGAAACTTCACTGAACTGTGGATATGCCAAAGATTGCATTCCTTACATTATTTTTTAGGGAACCTTTGAGAGGCACTCATTTGGGAGCTTTTACCTTGGTTTACATTGGTTATGTAAAGCCGATTTCTGTTCCAAGGGCATCATTTCTCTGGCCAAAATTTAATTGTCTATGTTGGTAAGAGAATGGGAGGAGAGAATGAAAGGTCTTTTTCCTCTCTCTCTGCACATGCTCACATGCAAATTCTAAATATGAGAAAAATTGTTGTCGCTTGGTAAATGTTAATCACTCCGCAGATTTAAGAACTATTCTGAGATCAACTAATGTTATTTGGTAGGGTAGTCTTACTAATATCTGTACATATATGTACTTTCTGGGGTAGAATGGATTACCTTTCCTCCAGCATTGTCAAAACTATGGGTTTTTTATTTGTTTGTTTTGTTTTGTAGGAAATAAATAGTTTCTTCCATTGTGGCAGAGATATTTAGGAGTGGTAAATCTCGGTGTGGGAACCAAGCAGAGCCAGGAGAGCAGCCTCTGTTAGGTGGGTGCTGAAGGGCAGTGGGCATCTGTGAAACACATAGCTCTGGTCCAAGAATGGCGTGGAGAGCAGCATGACAGTGAACCCGGTGACCCTCCACGTGGCATTGTGATGGATACACCTGCTAAAATAGAGGCTCTCAGAAGGCCCTTTCTGCAAAGAATGGTGGCAGCAGTGCCTGAACTGGCCAGAGAGGGTAAACAAATGAAGAAAAAAACTGCAGAAAATTTAAATAATATAGTTTTTAAAATAAAGAATATAAGGAAAAGGAAATAGAAATGTATAAGGAGTGGGTGACAAACACATAAAACCAGAATCCATAGCATGTGCAGCTATTATTGCTAATACTTACCACTTAATATGTGTAAGGCACTGTACCAAGGATTTCACATACATTCTCTTATTGAGTTCAGTGAAGTAGGTACTATTAGTGGTTAAGTAAGGCAAACAATGCACACAGTTGCAATCTGCCTAATGCATAATTCTAATAATAGCCCCAGAATGAAACATGGCAGTCCAACCCCAGAGACCATGTTTATAACCAGTAGGTATGAACTTCACCACACACACACAAACAAAGAGGAGGGGGCAGAAATGGAAGAGGAAAGTGTAAAACTAATCAAGACAGTAAGAATTAGCCAGAGCCTTGTCTATCTCTAACTAAGGGACATGTGTCAGCACCTTCTTGTCATCACTAACTCTTAACTATCCCTTTCCAAAAAGAGTGAAAATGACTCTCTGAGGGTGTCAGGATAGACAACAATAAACCCATATAGCATGCAGTTGTTGCTAATGCTCTCTGTATAGTACATTTAGTGATTTAGTCATGGATATGACTTAAGTCACCGTTGCTTACTGTGTATCCAAGTTTGGGAAGCTAACACTAAAGATGGTTAGTCTTACAAGGTCCAAGTAGAAAACCTTATAATCTAATCATGGAAATGGAGCCCATACACAGTTGCACAGTCCCATCAATTACCTGCTCTCCAACCCCCTTGCCTCCCTAAATCAGAAGAAATATGAACAGTTAGATTCAGACAATTGAAGTCATATAGTACAGTTGTGTCGATCAGATATTTGAAGTCCACAGATCAGATCAGCATTATCCCAATAAAACCAAAAATTATGAAAGCTCTTATTTAGATGATGGGATTTAGAACCACTAAATAAATGGCACAAATTGGTTGAAAGTTTAGATAACTCTCAAGTCATCTTCTTAGGAACATCAAGCTATTTAAAAATCACCAATTAGTAAGATCTTTAAACATAAATGTCCCTGACAAGTAAGAAAAAATTATGTTTTGCTGTATTTCCTGGTTCAAATTTATATTAAATTATCTACAAAATGTTAGTGGCACTTAAGTGATGAGTCATTCTCCCATTTTGAATCTAGGCAAGCAAATATTTTGGGGGGAGAATGGTTATTTTTCCATTTCATTTAATTTATCTTGTTCATTTTAACATAATAAATAGAAGTCCCTGCAGGATTTTTAGGTTGTGTTTTTAGAAAGAAGAGATTGTTTTATCAGTTGGTGACAGGAAGAATAAATGTTTTACGACCTGAGTTTTCATTGGACAAATGACCAGTTTAGTGATACACTTTCTCAGTTCACTCATGAAAATTTTATTGTGAGCTTTTTCTATAATAGGCCTTAGAGATACAGAGGTGAGTAAGGCAAACATATCCTGTTCACTCAATGAGTTTAGGTTCTATCCAGGGAAATATACCTTAAGCAAGTGTGTATGCAAATTATGTTCATTACAACTGTATAACGTGTCATAAAGGAGAAGAGCGCATGTTGCTAGCAGTGGAGACTGATCTGGACTGATCAGTGGAGTGAGGTGTAACAAGTTAAGCCAGACTTTTCTAAGAAGGAATTTTTAATGGAAAATTATGGAGGATAAGTATCTAAGCTCAGAAACATCAGGGAGCAATCATGGTCTCATGTGCAAAGGCTAGGAAGGGTGGCTGCAAGCCGAAGAGGTCAATGCTCTGGAGAGCAGGAAGGAGGGGAGAAATTGCTGGTGGAGGAGACTGGTTGGACAAGCATTGTCATACATAGAATTTCCAGTAATCCAAAAGTAAAAAAAAAAAAATAAAAAATAAAAAGATCTTTGATTTAAAGACCCCTGGTAGCAACAGTGATCTTACAAGCATAAGTACTGTACCATTGGTTAACTGATTAATTGATTACAAAAAAAACAACAAACATTTTCCTTCTAGACCCACTTCCATTTTTACTGTTAAACAAACCAGTGTTGAAATTGAAAATTAAAGGGAAATTTAGATGCTAACTGTATTGTGGTTTTGTAGAAGTCAACTTACATACGGTACTTGAAGAAAACTTAAAATTGATGCACTTTTCATATTGCAGAGCTGTAGACATATTTCCTATAGCAAAATAGATTAAAATTAAAGGGCTAAAACCTGAAATGAGGACAAGCTTACTAGCATGCCAGTTGCTTGGGTTTAGAAATAGTACCACTAAGTGCAGAGCAGCTTGAAGAAATATAGTTACTTAAATTAGCATGCACCAGTGGACGTTAGGATTTGAGGGTTTTGTTTTTTTTCCATTAAAGAATGTTTAAGTGATGAAGGTAGAAAATGATCTTACCACAAAACTAGCTTGACTTTTACTTTCACCCTGAGATCCTCACAATTACACTAATCTGTTCTGCCAACCAAAATGTGCTTGAGATTTTATTCAATCATAGTTAGATATTGTTCCAAGTAAATCCAAAACATCTTTAAGCTTGGCACTGAGTAAGTCAAAGAACATATAAACACCAATTTATTTAAAAAAAAACACATTGAATATTATCATGTGTTGATCACTTCTATGGGATATGGGAGATAGATAAGAGACAGTTTCAACCCCCAAGACATTTTGGAGGACTTACATTTTCTACACGTAAAATGTCAGAGATGGCAGGGTATAATAGACACCATGTAAAAATGCTATGCAAGATCAGAAGGGGGAAAACTCAACTGAAAAGGAAACTGAGATAAAGAAGCCCCACTGGAAAAGTGGCATTTGAAACACCTTTAAAGAATAAACTGAAATATTGATAATAATGTCAAAACAATACATAAGCTATGTTGATGGTCATATGTTGTGTTTTACATACATTTTCTCATTTATTCCACCCAAGAAGTCTTTGAAATAGCATTGTTATTTCCATTTCACCGATGAAGAAACTGAGGACCAGAGAGATAAAGCATGCCCTAGCTCATAACCAGTACATTTGAATTCAGGCATGTCTCACAATGAAGGCTGCCCCATTATTTATTTTGCCTCTCAGGTGGAGGACCCAGGGAGAGACAAAGAAATAAGAAGTCAAAGCATGTCCTGAATTCCCAGGCGTCCTATTTGTCAAGGTAGAGTATAGATAAGAAAGCAAATCCTGAAAGACCAGGAGTCTGTTTTGGCAATATAGGGTACCTTACAGCTAGAACAAGCTAAGGCTAAATTTGATAGGGCCTTGAGTAACAAGCAAAGAAATGTGAACTGTATTTGATAGAGCCTGGAGAAAATGTTTAAAAACCTGATTAGAAGAGTGATATGATGAATGTGGGATTTCCTAGGATGAGTCCAGCTGGGGTGTGAAAGGTGTTTTAGAGCAGAAAGAGTGAACACTTCAGTAGTCCAGGAGAATGACCCTCAGAGTCTGAGCCTGGGTGGCAGCAGAGGGAATAGAAAGAGAAAAATATATATAAGAGACAGAGCAAAAATGAAAGGAGGAAATGGCAGTGAGACACTTTGAAAGGTTTTTAATTCAGGAGTCCATTATTTTTTAATGTTTTGGGAGACATAAAAGGTCTCTAAGCAAAAAAAAAAAAAAGAAAGAAAGAAAAAAAGAAAAGAGATTCCATGGCTTTTCCTTCCCATCTAAAGAGTCTTAGTTTCCAGAGTAGTCCACTTTTATTTTATTGGGGGGGAAACGTCCACTGCTGTGCATCCCAGGCTTGTGCTGGGCCACCTCATTATTGCTCCAGCCTTTGTGCTTGGCATCTTCAGATGAATGGCTTTTTCCATCATATATCATCACCATGACAGCACAGGGATGATCTACTACAGCAAGTGCTGGAGCCCTGATGATGTGGATGGTAGTAATAACACGGCCTGCTCAGGGGAGCAAAAGGCAGTGTGTTTTTTTCTTAAAGGTAAACTGGAAAGGTGGAGAGGGGAAAAATGAACTGAAAAATTAAATACTGCCTTTTCAAAGATTCAAAATAACTGCTGCAGTGTTGGCAAGAGGCAGTGTGATAAAGCAGAGAGCACAGAGAAACAGAATGCTGTGGATAATACTGAAACGTACCCTGGGAATCGCAGACGTAGAAATCTATTTTAAGATTAAAAAACTGAATTGGTAATTTTTGACCCACACTGTGATTGAATGATGTGGATCGTGGATCTTAATTAGAGTCGCACGCCCGTCAAGTAAAACTATTGAGTGTGTAGGAAGCAAAAATATCATTTAAATGCTTTTTACAAATAAAAGACTCTAAATCTGACATGGAAAAATTATTTTTCTGAGAATTATATTACTTCTAGTTCTTATTTTTCAGACCATGATAAAACTCCAAGTTCTGATTGATAATTTAATATATTGTTGTCACATACCAGTTGAACACAGTCAGGAAAATTAATATTGCTATGGATCTCAATTTTTGTATTTGGAACATTGACAAAAGTCATATTAATATTTTTAAATAAAGACTGTATTTTAAATCCATCTCCCTACATATATCCTAAGCTGATTCAGTCCTTTCTTTAGCTAAACATCGTGGATTACTTAATTTTCAAATTTACAGCTTGTAAAGAGTTCGGTTTCTTTCCCATATATACAGATCGATTCCCCCTGGGTGCTGGTATCTTAATCATATAATCATTTGGGTTGGAAGGACCTACACTGGGGCACTAATCTGTCCCCATGAATCACAGCAGGATTGATTTTATTATTACTAAGTCATTCCTGATCAATGGGTGTGGGTTTTCAGCCTTGAGTTTCTCCAGTGATGGCGATTCCACAGCCTCCCCTGGCAGCTGATGCCATTCCCAACTATTCATATTGTTATAAAGTTAGTTCTTATATTTAACCTAAATTTTCCCTTGTGGCGTGGAAGCCTATTACTTCTTGTTCTGTTCTCACTGACTAATGAAAATTGGTCCCTCTTCTCTTTATAGCATCCCTTAATGAATCTGCAGACAGTTATGTTTCCCCCCAGTCTTCTCTTCTCCAGACAGAACATGCCCACTTCCCTTAACCTTTCCACGTAAGTCTGCTTTTCCAAACCCTTTATCATCTTTGTGGCTCTCCTCTGAACTCTATTCTATGTCTCTTTTTTGAAATGTGATGCTGCAACCTAAACGCAGCATTTCACTGGAGGCCAAAACAACAAAAGGAAGTGCAGAGTAGTAGCTTTTTGATGTCTATGACAATTTATATTAACTACTTTACTGCCATTTAGTAGAACTGGTAGAAATTGACTGGATGTCAGAAGAATCTTGCCTAGATCTTGCTAAATGCATAGTTGCAAATCCACTGCTATTTGCTTGCATGGTTCCTTGAAGAGGTTATTGATGGCAGAGGAATTGTTCCACAGTAGAAGCATCTCAGAGATTCTCTGAACTTGGATTCTTTACAATGTTCAACTGTCCTCCACTCCCAAAATCAGTAACAAGCAGCAACAAAATAAAATGCTCAAAATTTAAATTTTTTATCATTCACTTTTAGCATATTTATTAGTTCTGTCTTTGTCTGTACATTATCCAAGAATCCAAAAAGAAACTATACAAGGAAATGAAAAAAAAATTTACGTATATTTTTTAAAAGCACAACAGTTTTCCTTTTTCAATTGGCTATTTATACATCACTTACATGTAGACTTTTAAAAATTCACAATTTAATACAAGGATAATTTTCCTCACTGCACAAAACAATAGCAGAATTCACATAATCTTAGAATACTAGATCTGGAAGTAGTCTTAAAAATACCCCTCTTAGTAAATATTTAATAAAACCCAGAGAGATTAAATGAATTGCTTAATCTATCTTTTTTAAATTATTGATTTTACAAAGAGAGAGAAAGAGAAAGAGAGAGAGAGAGAGAGAGAGAGAGAGAGAGAGAGAGAGAGAGAGAGAGAGAGAGATTTGTTGTCCCACTTACTTATGCATGTATTGGTTGCTTCTTGTATGTGCCCTGACTGGAGATTGAACCCTCAAGCTTGGTGTACTGGAATGATGCTCTAACCAACTGAATTACCAGGCCAGGGCCTGCTTAATTACTCTTCAGACTGATACATTATTTAAATAATTTTTAAAACAAGAATGTAATTGTTTACCTACTAAGTGCCAGTCAAGAATCAGCGTATGGAATATAAAATCCTGGAGAGCATTATGTTAAGTGAAATAAGACAGTTATAGAAAGACAAGTAGCATATGATTTCACTCATATGTGAAATCTAATGCACAAAATAAACTAACAAACAAAATATAAAATGACTCATATATAGAGAACAGACTGACAGCTGTCAGGAGAAGCGGGGTTGCAGGGCTGGGTGAAAAAGGTAAAGGGATAAAGAAAAAAAAAACAGCAACAACCTCATAGACATGGAAAACAGTACGGTGATTACAGAAGGGAAAGGGCGGTTGGAGAGAAGTAGAGGAGGGTATAGGGAGGATACTGGTGATGGAAGAAGACTGGACTTGAGGTGATAAAAACACAAGGCAGTATACAGATGATGTATTATAGAATTATACACCTGAAACCTACATAATTTTATTAACCAACATCACCCCAATAAATTCAATTAAAAAATGCACAACTAGGTAATGATAGAGTCAGGGCCAGGACTTCTTCCCACTCCCAACCCCCAATTCAGTGTTTTTCTCACTGCACTTTATTGAGGTAGCACGGGTTAAATCTGGTTGAAAGTCAAGTAATTCTTTTATAAAGTAAAAAAAAAAAATCTTTGCACAATAAAATAAATAGATAATAAAAAGATAAATCAAATGGGAGGTATGTCTTTTGCTAAACAGCTAGTTAGTTGAAGTTTCAGGACTAGAATTTATGCCTCCTGATTCTCACAATGTATTTCCTATTACAAAAGCCTGTCTCTCACTATTCCAATGGCATTTCATTCTTTTCTAAATATTAGATAATTAGATTGCCAAAACTCAACTTCAAAACAAAGATTGTCTTAGTTTCATGTCAATAGAATCAGTTGAGAAAGCTAGTAGGACTTTGAGAGCTGCCAGTGATTACGTACTTCCACTAGGACCAAAAGACAAAATCATTTGGGAGAACATAGCCAGGTGTTCCTTTAAGTTTAGGGCTGAGTTTTAGAACAACAAGGTTAAGCTCATGTCTCCATAATTGAGTGCATGCTCTGTAGTTTATGTGGTGTATGTTCAGTAATCACTCACATATTTTATTTCAGTAGTCATCTCTTTCATTTCCAACGAAAATTTCAGCTCTATTTTTTTTTTTTTTAATCCTCACCTGAGGATACTTTTTGCATTCATAGAGTGAGAGGGAGAGAGGGAAGAAGAGAGAGAGAGAAACATCGATGTGAGAGAGACACATCAACTGGTTGCTACCCACACAACCCCAACCCCAACCGGGGCCAGGACAAACTGCAACCAAGGTACGTGCCCTTAGCGGGAACTGAACCTGGTTCTCTCTGGACCACAGGCCAATGCTCTAACAGCTGAGCCAAACTGGCCAGGGCTCAGCTCTATTTTTTTAATGAGTGAGGGATAAGAAAGAAAATGTATACTCTCAAATTTAATGTGGATACACAACTCCCAGGGATCTTCCTAAAATGCTGGTCATGATTGGATAGGTCTGGGGTGAGACCTAAAATTCTGCATTTCTAAAAAGTTTCCTTGTGATAACAATGCTGCTTGTCCTCAGGCCACACTTAAAATATAAAAGTTTCTAGAGAGAATTAGTTTAAGATCTATATTTAGCTGGGCTGGATTCCAACCAGTGGAAGTACCAATGCCCTGAGAAAAAGTAACTAGGACATAAAACCTTCACAGGTCATTCAAAGATAGTCACATGATATCTTCTCTTGCTTAACTCACTATTTCAACATACACGTGAAAGGGGGGTATGAGTAAAATGTGACCTTTCCATATCTGCCTTCAGAGAAAATTTAAATAGCTCAATACTCTTTCCGTATCCAAGTATAATGCGCAAGGTGTAGTAGAGCTTGACTGATTTAATGTTTGGCTTCTTAAGACATCATTAGGGTCATTTTTATATATCCTATGTGAAGGCTAGTGATTGACTTATATTAATTTAAATATGTTAAATTCTAAATCAGTTGAGTCTTGCAATTCTTGTCCTTGTCACTGTTAATTTTACTGGTTTCATCATGTGAAAATCTCTTCATGATTTTATGTCATCTGTTATTTTGAATATTTTTACAAAATGAAAAGTAAGCCAAATATGTCAATTTGGTCAATTCTGTCAACAAACCACACAACTAGTTCAAATAAAAAAAAAAATCAATACAATGTTGGGCAAAAGTAGGTTTACAGTTGTGAGTTCTTGAAACACAGAGTTTATTCTTGTATTATTATTTATTAATTATTGTATTATTTTCCATATAAACAATTGTAAACCTACTTTTGCCCCACCCCATATAATGTGTTGTTTGGCTCAATATTCAAGACATTTTTTTTTTCTAACTTATAAGTTGGTTAGTTAAGTCAGATATCATCCACTCAGTAGACTCTGACACAACAGAACGCGCTATTCTCTGGAGCAAAATATCTGTGTAAGAATTGGATAGAGTTCACCTAAAAAGATTTCCTAAAATGTCTGGTTTTTTCCTTATTCATCCACTTAGTCATCATACACAATGGTGGGGTATCTATTGAGTCAGAGATTTATTTTAGTTTTAGTAATAGAAACTATTTAAAAATTTTTCAGTGGAGATTTGAAGTTACCTTGGAGAATATCTTTTTATTACGGGAGAATCACTGGAATTGTAATGAGACAGTGCTTGGTTTTACAAAGACTAGGGGTTTTGTTGACTAGGCAGATAGAACCCTAGCAGCTTTCTCACATACTCAGTCATTGGTATATAGAAACATTTGCAAAAGAGCTAAGGAGCTAAATAATAGGAAAGACACATTAATGCCCATTGCCTGTTTAATGGGCTCTCTTAGATACATTTTTAGATTAATAATTAGAGAAATGATCTTCAAAACATAGCCAAATTCTGTGAAATAAGCATAATTTAGTAATCCTGGAATTTCTTCCAAACCACCTAAACATTATTTTAAGTCTGAGTTGAATTTCATATGTTTGAGACTAATCTTCAAAGGCCATACATTCCTGAGGAGAGGGCTCCAGTCTTCCCTTGCTTTCCATGGTATCTAGGTGCTAGTACATGCAGACATATAAATGAGTGGTTGTTGAATGGACTGATAATTACACCACAACCTCTTATGTGATGTGTCTATTTTATAGCCAACAGAAATAGTCAGGCTTTCCACAGAAAGTATCAATGATTTTGTTTTAATACAGTAAATCTAGAATATGTAGGCACAAAAGTAAGGTAGATCCAGAACTTCTAGAACAATATTCTAAAAGTCAAAAAAGAATCAAATACAGTTGGAAGGCTAAGTACTACAAGAAACCGTGATTCACATTACTGGATTTATTACTGATATAAAGAAGCCATTTTGGTAAGTACACCTTTTCTCTCATTATACATACCAGATTGTTAGGAGAATCATCAACAAAGAAGAAACTGGCAGGTGTTTTTTTCAGTCTCCACTGCCTGCTTCCTTCCACCACAATTCTGGAGACACTTGATATTTTTATCTACCAGCCTACCCGTGTCCCATTCTTAACTTTGGTAGAAAATATTTTAGTAGTCAAAATTAACACTACTGTCAGTATCGGGGCAGTCTTGCTCTTTATACCCCGTGCCTGTGAACATCAGTCTTAATCGTTGCAATCGTGCCTTGCTTTGAGACATTATCAAAATGTTTACACCTCAGGCTATTTGTTTAAAAATTGCCTTAAATTTGTTTTTTAATTATGTTCCTAATGCATGTTAATTATATGAAATATACAAAATATATAAATATATAAATAGAAAGTCAAAATTCTACCAATGCTTTCCCCTTGTGCTTAAATATGACTTGATAACTAGACTAACGTCTTCAGTAACGTTAAGAATGGGGTATTGCCTATTCTCAGTAACTGAGAGTGACTCAGTATTTAATTCTGTTATTTGGTCCCTAATCCCCATTAAAATACTTCTCTGAAGTTACCTGCCGGTGTCTCTGAGTATAAACTGCTTTTTGAGTCTCCATCTCCAGATTATTTGTTATATCTCTCTTAATCCTTACAACTTCTCACTATTGCTTTCCTAGATTTTCATAACATTTTAATAATGTTGTTTATGAACATATTTTCTTTCCCTATGAGTTCTGTAAAACAAAATGGACAACCCTAGAGCCTGTCCCACTTCTTTGGTAGCACTGGAATCAGAATTGTTCAGGGTTCTTTCAGAAGATAGAAGTTGTGCATTAATTTGAACAGAACATTAGACTTGTTGGACTAGCTACAGAGCATATTTTAAAGCAATGATTTTTAACTGATGTGCCACAAGAATTCTTTAAACATGCAATACCTGACTATTTAGTCAGGGGCAATGACCTTTTTTCCCTTAGATTGTCAAATTAAAAAAAAAAAAAAAATGACAACAGCCAACACAAAAATAGCCATCCACTGTGAATGAATTAAAATTATACTTATTTTTTTGTCAAATTGGCAAAATATATGTATTTTTTGCTGTGCCACAAAATTTTAGTAATTAGTTAATATGTGCCATGAGATGAAAAAGGTTAAAAAACATTGTTCTGAAAACTACAGCAAGAACAGTTATAGGTATCCTCTGCTTTTCAGAATTTATGTCACTTTTCTTTTATAAAAGACCTACTTTAGTACCTGTTTTCTGTAACCAAAAAAAAAAAAAAAAAAAAAAATTGCATTCAGCGTTTGTTTTGCAGCAGCCATTATAGAGGCAACACGCACCCGGAGCAGGGAGAGTGGCCCTGCCAAGCTCCTTCCATGTACCATGAGAGGAACTCACTGAGGAACCACTCTCGGGTGGCAGAGGAAGCAGCCCACAGGGAGGTGTGAGTCTGCCAAGAACATCACACACCAGAGTGTCTACTAATGACGAAGCTTAACATCATGCCAGTTGATGAGGGAGAAACAGTCCAATATCACAACAGTCCAATTCACAATGAAGGGTAGATTTGAAGTTGAGAGAAAAGAGATTGGTGACTGAAACACCATTCAAATGCCATACTCTCCCAGTCAGTCCCTTTCTGCTGGCTGTTTCTTAAGATGTGAAAAATGTAACAGAATAATGAAAGATAAAACTCTTAGAAAATGCTATCTAAGTAATATTCGATATTGCTATGAATCTAATATAATATTATCAGGAATTTTGCGGAGGTTTGACATGAATTGTTTTATATTTGCCTTAATTTGTTTTAATTTATGTATCTTCTTTTCTAGTTGCATATTTTAATTTGCTATATATTTTAAAATATTTTCTTAAATATAAAGGTATTAAAATAAGTACATTTTATGTTATTTCAAATTAAACCTAAATAGGTATCAGTTTATTTCAAATTAATCTTGAATATAATTTTTCTAAAATCTGATAACATTTTATTTAGAATTTGGAAACCAATTTTTCATATGTAGTGTTGGAAATATAGTTGCCATTCATGTTCTTTTCAATTCAGACTTTGTTTGTCCAAAAATGTACAGTAAATATGAAATAGAACAGATTTGTTCAGTATGTAAACATTTAATTAAGAATAGAAAACAAGCAGGAACTTAGGGAAATGGTGGTGGTATAGGACTAGATTTTTAATCACTTTATATATTCTCATATAAGCAGACAAAACAGCTATGGGGGGGACAAAAAACATGAAGACACAATTCTATCCTCAGTTCGAATATTTAAAAAATCACATGGAACTGTTGTTTCTATCCTAACAATGTGAACAAGCTGAATAACACAAAAATCATCTAGTTTTTTTTGTTTGTTTTACCATAACTGAACAGAGTAGGCAAAGACTCTAAAATAACTATATTCCAGAAGAGAATATAGTTGTCCTTCCTATGGGAGAAAATACTCATGACTTCTTTCAAGCAAGAAGAGGAAGAATTCTCTATAGATGGGGTAAGGACAACCCAACCACACATTTAGTAGAATTTAATGTCAACATGCAGCATGCATAAATGATTAGCTTCTAGAGGAGCCCTAGTGACAAAATAAGTCCACATCCACAATTACCCACAGGCCTTCAGTGGATGGATAAAGTTTAGTGAATTTAAGCCGGGGAAAAGGCAAAAGAGTTGAAATAAATTTCATCCCATCAGTATATTCCCTCAAGTCCATGCATAGGACAGGTCAAGAGATAAACAAACTCCCTCTGGGACACACGGCACTGAAAGAAATGTAGCATACTTCTGAGGGCTAGAGACTCATCTGGAGAACTGAGAGAAATCCCTCAGGGACCACTGAGCCTTCACCAAAGACTCAGAAATGGCCTCCCAAGGACTGGGGACAGGACAACCGGGTGAAGAGAGTTCTCAAAACAACAACAAAAACAGCCAGGTAGGGGAGGTCTAGGGAGCCAAGATAACTTGGTAACTTCCCAGTAGAACAATAAAAGTTAGTGTCTAGGCAGTAATGCTGAGAAATGTCTCCTACAACTTTGAAAGTTGGCTGCTGAGCTTTAAGTATAAAGAGATATGCAAAGTCTGGCGAGTGCTGAGACTCAAAGCTCTACTGAAAATAAAATCTTAATTTGGCCCTCATAATATTTGAATCATTAGGTAAAGTGAATCAATCTAAAGCTGTAATAAAGCTCAGACTCAGCTTAACAGCAACTTAGGTTGACTGAGCCCTTGGTACTAGAAACCTGTCAGGAAAAGGGCCATGTTCTTTACTGGAATATATATATTATTTTCAACCTCTAATTTTCATGCATGTTGTCTAGCATAATATCAAATTACTATACGTGCAAAGAAGCAAGAGTATATGATAATCAAGAGGGAAGAAAGTTGATTGAAAGAGACCTAGAGATCTGTAGTTGTTGGAATAAATAGGAAAGAACTTTACTATAAATAAGACATGTATGTAAAAGGATCTAGTGGGAAATTTGGCATCATGTTTGAATAGAAGAAGAATTTCCACAGATAAACAGAAACCATGGTAACATGTGGAGGAAATAGTTTGTTTTCTGTTTTAGGGCAATGATTTCTTAAAAACGGAGCCTTCCATACATAAAGACTACATCTTCTGGCAAATTACAAAAATCAATTACTAGAGGGGTCTACAAAGTTTTTAATGCATACAGATTTTGGAAAAGTAAAAAAAAAAAACAACATGGAGTAAGTGAAAAGTACATGGTGAGTTATTTGCTTCTGTGGCACTTTGCAGACAGTAGCTGCAATTGTGCTGATGGCAGAGGGAAGTCAAAACTCCAGTAAAAAGTTCAACATATTTCTGTTTAGAAGATCTAGGGGAAAATTACCAGATATTGAGGAAACATTGGAGAGGAGAAAGCCAAAAAAAAAAAAGAAGAAGAAATTCTGTGTACAAACGATGCTCATGTCTTTCTCTGACTCTTGGTTCATGAGACAGATGAAAACATTCTTAACTGAGACCTGAACTGCCACCAAAAACAGAATGACAGAGCTTGAAGTTTAAGCCTAGGCAAGTTAACTTCCTACTGATTTAAAAAAATCAACACTCATTGGAAGAAGAGTATAAAATTCAAAGTGTGTACTGTTTAATACTCATAATGTAAATCCAAAATTATCCAACATTGCCAAAAGTCAAAAAAATGTGAACCATCCTAATGGAAAAGATGATTAACAGATGCCAACTCCAAAATAATCCAAATGTTGGAATTATCATTAAATGACTTTAAAGGAACTAATAAAACTATTCTCAATGAAGTTAAAGATAACATCCTGGATGATTCCAAAATGGCAGCTCAGTGAATGGAAGCTACACAGACCATCTCCCAGGACCAAACTGGAATTACAACTAAAATTTCCCAAATCATTGGGAAAAGGCAACAGAAAAGCAGCTGGAGAGCCCACTGACAGCAGCTGTTTTAGCTGTGAGCAGCTCCCTCAGGGTTAAAATCCCAAGCCGGCTCCATAGCACAGAGGGCTGGGACAGAGCACTAAATTAGCTACATCCACTCACCTTGTGCTCTGGAAGGAAGAGGGTGGACTGGACTGGAACTGTGTGGAGACACTCGGGATTTGGAGAGTGCTTAGAGTTTTTGCTGAGTTACAGACACACAGGACAGTGGCCATGTTGCTCAGGGAGCCCCTTCCTGGAGCTCAGGGGAGAAGCAGCAACTCCTCCTTCAGAGATTTAACCCCATCCAGCTAGGCAAAGAAATACAAATTGAGACTCATTAATAACCAGCATCTGCCCCACCCTCTGGAAATCCTCTTACACTGAACACCTGAGAAAGTTTTTCATTTAACTCAGGGCTACAACCCAAGGCTTATCAAGTAACTGAGACTAACAGCCTCCACGCAAAAACCTAGAGGATAACTTAACCTTTCCTGGGCTTGCAAATCTACCCAGGAAAGTAAGACTTGACAGTGGTGTTTAATGTGGGTCTGCCCAGACTCATTCAAACCCAGTAGAGGGAGCCACAAACAGCAGAACACACACCCACATGGAAAATTTGGCAGGATCCAAAACTCATAGCCAAAATGGTGAAAAAAAATAAACAAATCCCAAATGAAAGAACAAGAGAACTCTACTGAAGATGAGATAAATGAAATGTAGTTAAGCAAGTTATCAGAGGTAGAGTGTAGAGCCATGATCTTGAGGAAGCTCAACAGCATAAGTAAGGAGCTCAACACCATGAGAAAAGATATAGAAACATTGAAAACCAACCAAGTGAAAATGAAGAATGACATAGCAGAAATAAAGAACACATTGGAAGGAATAACCAGCAGAGTAGAGGAAGCTGAGGACCGGATCAGTGAATTAGAAGACAGGGTAGAAAAAAAATCAACCAATCAGAAAACCAAAAGGAAAAAAACAATTAAAAAACAGGAAAATAACTTAAGAGAACTGTGGGACAACTGAAAATGTAACAAAATTCACATCATAGGAGTTCCAGAAGCAGAAGGAAATGAGCAAGGGTTAGAGAGTATATTTGAAAAAATAGTGACAGAAGAAATTCCCTAACTTAGTGAAGGAAAAAAGCATTCAAATTCAAGAAGCACAGAGAGCCCCAAATAAGAACCCAAACAGGCCCACACCAAGACACATAATAATTAAAATGACAAAAATTAAAGACAAAGAGAGAATCCTAAAGGCAGCAACAGATAAGCAACAGGTTCCCTACAAAGGAACCCCCATAAGGCTATCAGTTGACTTCTCAACAGAAACATTACAGGCCAGAAGGGAATGCATCAATTAATCAAAGTCATGAAAAACAAGAATCTGAATCCAAGACTACTCTATCCAGTAAGGTTATCATTCAAAATAGAAGGTAAAATAAAGAGCTTCTCAGACAAAAAATATAAAAAAAAAAAGGCTAAGGGAATATATTAGCACCAAACCAGCACTGCAAAAAATGATAAAAGGACTGTTGTAATTAATAGAAGAAATAGGAAGAAAAATAGAACCACACTAAAAAAAATGGCAATAAATAAGTACATATCAATAACAAACTTAAATGTAAATGGATTGAATGCTCTGATAAAAAGACACAGAGTAGCTGATTGGATAAGAGAGCATGACTCTTATATGTGGTTTACAAGAGACCCACCTCACAACAAGAGACTCACATACGTTGAAAGTGAAGGAATGGGAAAAAAATCTTCCAAGCCAATGGAAAGGGAAAAAAGCTGGGGTAGCAATACTCATAATTGATAAAATAGATTTCAAAATGAAGGCCATAACTAGAGACAAAAAAGTCCACTACATAATATTGAAAGGATCTATACAACAGAAAAATATAACCTTGGTAAATATATATGCACCCAATATAGGAGCACCAAAATATACTAAAAATCTTCTGGAGGACTTCAAAGGAGAAATTGACAGCAATACAATCATAGCAGGGGACCTCAACACCCTGCTGACATCACTGGATAGATCTAAACAAAAAATTAACAAGGAAACAGAGACTCTAAATGATGCAGTAGATCAAATGGATTTAATTGATATCTACAGAGAATTACACCCCAAAATTGCAGAATTCACATTCTTCTCAAGTGCATATGGGACATTCTCAAAGATAGACCACATGTTAGGACACAAACTAAGTCTTTACAAGTTTAAGAAGATTGAAATCATATCAAGCACCTTCTCAGATCACAATGGCATGAAATTAGAAATCAATTATAAAAAAACAAAAACACAAACAAAGACCTTTGAACACATGCAGGCTAAATAGCATGTTATTAAACAATGAATGGGTTACCAAAGAGATCAAGGATGAAATTTAAAACTTCCTGGAAACAAAGAAAATGAACACACCACAACACAAAATCTATGGGACGCAGTGAAAGCAGTTCTGAGAGGGAAGTTCATAGCACTACAGGACTACTTCAATAAACAAGAAAAACTTCTAATTGACTATCTAACTTCACAACTTAAAGAACTAGAAAGCAAATAAATAGAAAAATCCAGAGCAAGTAGAAGGAAAGAAACAGTAAAGATCAGAGCAGAAATAAAAGACAGAGACCAAAAAAAACAATTCAAAAGATCAATGAAACAAAAATCTGGTTCTTTGAAAAGATAAACAAGATTAATGGACCCTTAGGTAGACTCACCAAGAAACAAAGAGAGAGAAAACAAATACACAAAATCAGAAATGAAAGAGGAGAAGAAACAACTGACACCACAGAAATACAAAGGATTGTTAACAAATCCTATCAACAATTATACGCCAACAAATTGGACAATCTAAGCAAAATGGACAAATTTCTAGAAACACATAGTCTCCCAAAACTGAACCGGGAAGAGATAGAAAACTTGAACAGACCAATAACAACTAAGGAAATTGAAGATGTAATCAAGACTCTCCCACCAAACAAAAGCCCAGGCCCAGATGGTTTCACGGGAGAGTTTTACCAAACATTCAGAGAAGAACTAACACTCACTCTCCTAAAAATATTCCAAAAAATTCAAGAAGAAAGAAGACTTCCAAACTTGTTTTATGAGGTCAGCATAATTCTAATTCCAAAACCAGATAAAGACACTACAAAGAAAGAAAACTGCAGGCCAATATCCTTGATGAACATAGACGCCAAAATCCTAAACAAAATACTAGCAAATCGGATCCAGCAATACATTAAAAAATTATTTACCATGACCAAGTGGGATTCATCTCAGGGATGCAAGGCTGGTACAATATTCACAAATCAATAAATGTGATACACCACATAAACAAAATGAAAGATGAAAACCACATGATCATATCAGTAGACTTTGAAAAAGCATTTGACAACATCCAGCACTCATTTCTGATAAAAACGCTCAGCAATGTGGGAATGGAGGGATCGTATCTCGACATAATAAAGGCCACATTTGAAAAACCTACAGCCAACATCATACTTAATGGGCAAAAACTAAAAGCATTTCCCTTAAGAACAAGAACAAGACAGGGATGCCCACTTTCACCACACTTATTTAACATAATACTGGAAGTCTTAGCCACAGCAATCAGACATGAAGAAAAAATAAAAGGGATCCAAATTGGAAAGGAGGAAGTGAAACTGTCATTATTCGCAGATGACATGATATTATACATAGAAAGCCCTAAAGACTCCATCAAAAATCTGCTAGATTTAATAAACGAATTTGGCAAGGTAGCAGGATACAAAATTAACATCAAGAAATTGACGGCATTCTTATACACCAATAATGAACTCACAGAAAGAGAAACTAAAAAAAATCCCATTTACCACTGTGGCAAAAAAAAACAAAAAAAAACAACAACTAAAAATACAATCCCATTTACCGTTCCGAGATACCTAGGAATAAACTTAATCAAAGAAGTAAAGGACCTATTTGAAGAAAACTAGAGGACATTGAAAAAAGAAATAGAGGAAGATATAAAAAAGCGGAAGCACATACCTTGTTCATGGATTGGAAGAATTAACATCATTAAAATGTCCATACTACCCAAAGCAATCTATAGATTCAATGCAATCCCCATCAAAATACCAACGACATATTTCACAGAACTAGAACAAATACTTCAAAAGTTCACATGGAACCAAAAAAGACCCCGAATAGCCACAGCTATCTTGAAAAAGGACAAAGTAGGTGGGATCACAAAACCGGATATCAGCCTATACTACAAAGTTACTGTAATCAAAACAGCCTGCTGGCACAAGAATAGGCATATAGATCAATGGAACAGAACTGAAAACCCTGAAATTGACCCAAGACATATTGCTGAATTAACATTTGACAAAGGCGGCAAGAGCATACAATGGAGTAAATACAGCCTCTTTAATAAATGATGTCAGGAAAATTGGACAGCTACATGCACAAAAATGAAACTAGACCATCAACTTACACCATACACAGGAATAAACTCAAAATGGATAAAATACTTAAATGTGACTCGTGAATCCATAAAAATCCTAGAAGAAAATGTAGGCAACAAAATTTCAGACATCACAGGCAGCAGTATTTTCACTGATACATCACCTAAGGCAACGGAAAAAATGAACACGTGGGACTACATCAAACTGAAAAGCTTCTGTACAGCAAAAGAAACAACCATCAAAATGGAAAGGGAACCCACTGTATTGGAGAGCATAATTGCCAATGATACATCAGATAAGGGGTTAATTTCCAAAATATATAGAGTGTATATTTCCAAAATATACAACTCAACAAAAGGAAGACAAAGTACCCAATTAAAAAATGGGCAGAGGACCTAAAGAGACACCTCTCCAAACAGGACATACAAATGGCCAAGAGACATATGAAGAAATGCTCAACATCACTAATCATCAGAGAGATGAAAATTAAAAGAACTATGAGGCCCTGGCTGGTTTGGCTCAGTGGTTAGAGTGTTGGCCCATGGTCCAGAGAGACCCAGGTTTGGTTCCCACTAAGGGAACGTACCTCAGTTGCAGTTTGTCCTTGGACCCTGTTGGGGTCGTGTGGGTGGCAATCAGTCGATGTGTCTCTCTCACATCAATGTTTCTCTCTCTTCCTCCCTTTCTCCCTCTGGCTCTATCTAAAGATAAATGCAAAAAAAAAAAAAATGTCCTTGGGTAAGGATTTAAAAAAAAAATGAAACAACTATGAGGTATCACCTCACACATGCCAGAATGGCTGCCATCAACAAGTCATCAAACAACAAGTGCTGGCGAGGGTATCTAGAAAAGGGGACTCTAGTACACTGCTGCTGGGAATGCAGACTGGTGCAGCCACTATGGAAAACAATATGGTGTTTCCTCAAAAAATTTAAAATTGAACTGCCATTTGACTCAGTGATCCCACTTCTAGGACTATATCCTAAGAAGCCTGAAACACCAATCAGAAAGAATATATGTACCCCTATGTTCACAGCAGCACTCTTTACAATCACTAAGATCTGGAAACAGCCCACATGACCATCAACAGATGAGTAGATTAAAAAGCTGTGGTACATATATACAAGGGAATACTATGCAGCTGTGAGAAAGAAAGATGTCTTATCCTTGGAGACAACATGGAGGGACCTTGAGAGTATTATGCTAAGCGAAATAAGCCAATCAGAGAAAGACAAATACCACATAATCTCACTTATTTGTGCAATATAATGAACAGAGTGAGCTGATGAACGAAATAGACCTAGAGACATAGAAAGGAGTATGGTTCAGACTTACAAACCTCAGAATGGGGGTGGGGGGGATGGATGAGATGAACCAAAAAACTTATATGCATGTATGCATAACCAATGGACATAGACAACCATGCTGGGGGGGGGGGGGGCAGAATGCGGAGGAGGGTGTCTAGGGGGGAAAAAGGAGAAACATCTGTAACAAAAATAAATTAATAAAAATTGGAATAAAATGATAACATCCTCATAATGAATGAAAAGGTAGAACACGTCAGGAAAGAAATTTTGGATTTTAAAAATACAATATCTGAAATTAAAAATCCACTGGGTAAACCTAACAGGAGACTGAAAATTGCAAATAAGTCAGTGAAACTAATAATAGATTCAAAGACATTATTCAATATAAAAAAGAGAGAGATTTATAAAAATTAACAGTATTGCAGAGATTGAGAAATAATCTTAACAAAAGCTACATATGAGTACTTGGAGTCACAGAAAAGGAGAAAGGAAGGAATTACTATTTGAATAATGTTAAAAATGAAAACTATTAATAAAATAAATTGGTTACAGACTGAAATTTACAAATTTAAGAAACTCAGTGAACCCAAATAGTATAAACTTAAATTAAATATTGCCTAAGCACATCATACCAAACTAATGATCACCAAAAATAAATAATTAATGTGAAAGTATCCAGAAAGAAATGACTCATTACATATAGGAGGACAATGATTTAAGTGACTGAAAAGTTCCCATTAGATATGTAAAGGACAGATATCAATTGAACAGTATATTTAAAGTGCTGACAAACTTTAAATTTAAGTCATCATCTATATAACAAGTGCCAAAGCAAACAAATAAAAAACCACTATAATTTCCACTTTGCATGCTAAGCTTCTAAATATAAGTGTATTAATAGAAATACCCACAATAACTGGAATCAGTTTTCCAACTTCTATCTCTTAAGTCTGAATTTTTTCTCTGATCCCATGAGACTTCCTATCTACCATTCATTTCTTTGTCCTTTTTTATTAGCTGTCTTCCTGAATTTCTTATAAAATGTGAGCTCACCACACCCTGACAATTGTTCCTTTTCAGAATGTTCCCTTAATTTTTGGTTTTCTTGATAGAATTCCAGTGTCTTCATTTTTTAAAACTTATTTCAACCTCTTGTCTAGTTGTTCTCAATGGAAATATTGGACTGTTCAAGTTACTCAATCTAAAAATTTTATTCTGTGAAATTTGCAAAAAGCTAAATAAATGAAGATATATACCAAAATCATAGATTTAAAAATTCAATATGATAAAGACATCAGCTCTCCCCAAATTCATATTGAGATTTCTCAAATATACGTGGATACTGTTGAAAATATAAGAAAAGATGAATGATGCAGGTATCAAGTCAGGACATAAGATGAGCTATAATTATGAAGATAGTACAGTATTTGCAAATAGACCCATGAACTTAAATATTGACTCTAAATACCCCCTTACATGTATATGGGAACTTCATATATGACAGAGGCCTTATTTCAAGTTAAGTGAGAAAGAGTGAACTTTTCAGTAAATTATGTTAACAAAGTTGGATATCTGTGTCAAAATAACGAGAATAAAATCTTGCATTAGATCATACATACAAAGTAAATCCAGGTGAATTGTCATTCTAATATGAAAGTCAAAACTACTAAACTTTTAGAAAACTCTATGATGACATAATATCTAATGACCATTGCCTTGGTTTGTTAGTTAAAAATAAACATTCAAAAAGTCCCAAATTAAGATTTTTTCACGAACTTATGCCCCAATGAAATATAAACAACACACTATAAGTAGAATATATTTGAGACACATATAACTGATGCAAGACTAGCATCTAAAAGTCTGTGAAAAAAGACAAATAACAAAATAAAACATTGGCCAAAAAATTTTATTAGATTTATACAGAAGAAACATTCTTAGTAAACATGTGGAAAGTACTCAACCTCATTCAGGAAATGCCAATTAAAACCACAAGTAGAATCTACTTCATGTCTATGAGAATGGCATATAGTTGTGACTTCGTTAAATTAAATTTTGTTAAGTAGAACTCCCGGGTGCCGGATGGCAAGCCAAGGTTCAACAAAAGACCACAAGAGGAGTTGGAAGAGACAAGTTCATTACTCACAGGTGCTGGAGGAGGTTCACAATACGCACAACAGTCCTCAAGGGGCCACACAGGGAGGTCAAGGCAAGGTGTAGACAGAGAGAGAGGCAGGACCTGGGCACATGCCTTTATTAGAGTTTGAGGGATGTTTAGGGGCTCTTGGGCTAAGGCTGGATTGGCCAGTTCAAACCAAAAAGAGTGGAGTTTGGTATGCTTCATAGAGGTCTTATCTAAAGATGAAAGTGGAGGCCCTGGAAGGTGGGGAGAGTGCTTATCAGAAGAGTGGTTAGAGGAGTCATATTAGGAACCTATATTTACTTGTGACTCTTCAGGTTGTTTTCTAGGCCAGTGTTGGTGTCAGTCCAAGGTTCTTGCATGCCGCTTGGCAACACAGAATGGATGCCAAGGCAGTAATATGATGGAGTAGTTTAGATAACTTTCAGCAGTTCATCCTGTGATGATGCCTAGACACCAAGACTAGCAATCACCTGTGTAGCAGATATGTTAGCGGACCTAGGTATTGTTTTCTGAAGCCGTTGTAAATCTCATTTAACCAAGGCAATAAACAATGCTACTATTTGAAATCCTTTTCTCAGTCATTGTCCCCTGACAGATGGCGAGAGCCATGGGAACAAATTAAGGACCTTATGGAGTGTGGAGGTCAGGAACATGGAACATAAACGAGTTTATGAATAAGATGTCGAGATGAGTGGAGGTGGCAATTTGGAATATCTGCTACACCCACTAGCAGAACAGACCCAGATAACATCAGGCCATAAAGACCTGAGAGCACTCACTGACAGGGCATACAGCTTCAGCATCCCCCTCATCCGGGCTCTATCCAAAGCAATAAATAATTGCCCCCTTTACTCCCAAACAAAATTCTGGAAGGTTCCCAGGTGGGCACATGTATCCCAGGGAGAGAGACCTTGTTTGGGAGGGCAAACTGGTTTTACCTGATCATTGCCACCCTCTGCTGGAGCTAATTGGTATAAAACCACCATCCGAGACCTTTCACTGGATTCCTGCTGGTTGCTCACTAAACATTATAAATTCAGATCAAGGTACCCTTTCACCTCTCAAATTGTTCAGTCATGGGTTCTAGAACATAGACTCTTGTGGACTTTCTGTCTGACTTACTAGTCCCAAACATCTGGACTTACAGAAAGGCACAATGGCCTAAGCAAAGACATGCTCCAGCCTTTTAAACAATAGGTGGTCTATTTGACAAAAAATTTACCCCAGGTTCTAATACTGCTTTATTCCCAGCCCTCAGGTATCCAAATCCCCCATACCAACTGCCAGTCTTTTCCAAAAGCTCCTCTGTTAGTACTGATAAAGGACCCCTAATGATTCGACTTTAGAGAGGATATCATTCACATCAGCTCACCAGATACACGCTCCCCTTACCATTTTGATTTTATGTTGTTTCACCATTTTCCACACACTGATGACCCAATGAAGGGCAGATTATGCAATACAACTATCTTATAATAGAGAACCCAAGGGGGCACACCCCTACTAAATTGCTTAGAGATGATGATTATACAGATTTAACTGGCCCACATATGTTTTAGCAGTATGGTGCCAACAGACATAGCCAGCTTAATTGGTACTCCCTTTACAGTTTTACCTGCTGTGCCTTGTAGGCTGAATGGGGTTCCCTTGGGGAATTTAGAGAGGTTGCCTGGACTTGCCATGACTTGGGCTCTTGTGTCTAAAACAGCCAAAAATGTCTGGTTATTTCCTTTGCCACCTGAGTCATAAATAAACTATTGTCTCGAAGAGGTGGGACAAGCTCTGGGGAGCAGTGAGTTCCTTGGGTAACCACTCTGAGCATCTTTTGAAAGGGTTTACATTTGGGGTTCTTGGATGACAGTCAAGTTGCCTTATTTCTGTGATGGACAGTAGTAGCTCAGAGCCAATATTAAATACTCTCAACAGCCAGTGGTCCCCTTTTTCTCCCTCCTGCCACAGTCTTTTAAAATATTCTGAATCTCCAGACATATCAAGTTTTTGAGTTTTAGCTCCTAATTCTCTATTATTCCCTGCTGATTTGACCCCCACGAATTGTCACTGGAAAGATCTTCAGTGGATATCCTCAGTGGCCAAACTCCCAGGAGGCTGCTTCCCTCTCCAGGATATCCCAGGGGACCTCACTGAGAGTGGGGGCAGCCTCCACCCGCACAACGGCAGCAGGATCCTGAGGGCTGGCCCTCCACCCTGAGAGTGTAGAACCAGTGCCTTGGCTTGATGGTACAGCTGGGCACAGAGCAGCTGCTAGGACACTCCTGTTGGTAACTTATATTTAGTGCAGAGCTTGAGAATTTCCACACAGAATGGATGCTGAAGCAGCAGTATTATAGATTAATTTAACGAAGCCAATATCTAACATTATCAAGTATCAGTGAGGATAGAGCAATAGAAATACTTTAACATTGATAGGGAAAGCATACATTATACAAGTCTTGGGAAAATTTTGTAATAAATTTAAAATCTGCATATTTTATGCCTAGGTAATTCTCTTACAGATATAACTCAGAAAATGTGTTGCCCCTGTTTTTCCTTATACATTTGCAAGATTAATCACATTAACATGTTTCTAGTAGGAAAAAACTAAAATGACTAAGTCACAACAAAATACTACAAAATGGACAAATCTCATCAACAAGTTGAGTGAAAACAGATTACCAAAGAGAGAAATTATCAAATTTATATCAAGTTAAAAAATATAAACACGATTATCAATAACTGTAAAGAAATAATCATTATAAAAATCAAGATAGCAGTTAACCTTTACGGGAATGGGAGAGGGGCAAAGGGGATGCTTCTTGATCTATCATTCTTCTTCTTTTTTTTTAATGTATTGATTAAGTGAATGTTAACCTAAAAGTACCTATCTGTTATGTGTATTGTCTGTATGTATATTTCATACTAAATATATTTTCTAAAAGCTAAGGTACTTTTCTTTTGAATAAAATTTCCATATCTACTAATTTAGTCTATGGGCATTTTCACCAGAGCGAAAAATGTATGTACAATTATTGCAGCGTTTTTTATTAATGACAAAAAATTGGAAACAATCTAAAATCTATCGACAGAAAATGGGTCATATTGAATATTTCATGATACAGCTGTATTTATGCTGATATTAAAGGAGACAGTTTATCTGTGCTGATGTAGAAAGATTTCTAGATATCAAAAAATCATTGTGTAGAAATGTGTGAAGGTGTATATATGTACAGGATGTTTCACTGAGATTTTTGTGGAAGCATATATTATTATCTGTTATTTCTTCTTCCCTTCTTCATCCTTCTCTCTGTGCTTGGAGGCTGGAGAGAATAGATTAAATAATTGAATTTCCTTTTCACTTTGGCTTCTTATTGAGTTTGATCAAAGGGGACCTTGGTTGAAGATTCAAGGAAAAAGGAAAGTGAGGTCAAGACTCGAATTCCCTGACTCCTTCCTATCTCAGGCTTCCTGAATTTTGCAAACTCCAACCACTCCTCCAGCTTTCTGTACTGCCTTTTCCAGTTTCCCAACATCTCAGTTAGACTCTTGTAAATAGACCCTTTATTAAATTCTCAAATTACCATAATTTGATTGTGACATTTTTTGTGCTACAACCATTATATATATTTAGCAATAATACAGAGAACCATGACACTCAAGAGAATAAGCTAAGACCATTAATTCTACTAAGGAACACTTTCAAAGGTTCATTGTTAAGTGGGGGAAAAAGGCAAGTGAAGAAGTGGCTTAATTCCAGTCATATTAAAGTATTATATATTCTTATCTAACTATGCAAATAGAATAATGCTTTATATATGAACTGGTAGGTTTTTGTTGTTTGCTTCTGTTATTTTATGCTATACTGTGATACTTCCTCAAGGGTGGCAAGGGACTTCAATGTTTGTTCATTAATTTATTCATTTATTCAAAATGCTCGACATAACCAAGTTTTTCTGAATAGAAGAGTCAATCAATTGTGGCTCTTGAATTTGAAAATCATATGTCTCTACGTCACTCATGACCAAAATAACTCAGACTTTCACCATTCTTTTATAAAAATATTCCAGAAAGTGGGAAAGAATCAGAATTAAGGAGAATTTGGATGGTGAAAGTTTCTTGATCTAAAGCTCAGTGGTTGCATCTTTTTCAAAATGATATAATTTCACGCGTGTTTAGTAAGTCTTAAGATAGGAGTGATCTTTAGCCATTTCCAGGAACATTCCCCAAAGAAACAGGGTCTTAATTAACTTACTCTGCTCAACAGAGTATAAAAGTAAAGAAAATACCTATCTAGTCAAAATAAACTCTGAGACAAATTTAAAACATTTCTTTTGGCCTCAGGATAGGATAGAAGGAGTAGTAAATTTCCCATCATCCATTCATTCATTCATTCATTCATTTAAAGTATATTTTTTGAAGGCCTTCTATATATCAGACACATTACTAGAGACTTCGACAATAGTAATGTCAACCTCTGGAAAGAAGAGACCTACCAAAAAGGGCTCCATGTGGCTAACTGGGCTTAAATTTATAAACAGAGCATGGCAGCCATTTCTAACTAGGGGCCTCTCATGCAAACCGCACTTCACAGAAAAGCCTGCAATAAGCTGCCTAACTCACCCACTGAACTCTCTGCTTTCACTGTCTCTCTGCCATCTGAGCCAACCTTTATAAAGGATTTCCTGGAATCCTATGTCAACCATTAGGACTGAGACTTTCCCAGTCCAGTGGGAATTATGCAGCTCTATCCTCATTAACATCTTCACTAACCAATCAGAGCAGCTCCATTCTACCCAATCAGGACAATGCTTTTTGGATTAATCAAACTGTGAGGGTCTAGAGTCTTCATTTGCATGAGGATGGACCAATCAGGGACCAGAGGCAGGGACTTCTCTCTATATATGTCAGCTCTCCTCTGGCTTAGAGAGCTCACTTTCCCTTTCCATTGAAGACTGCATTTCCCTGCTGGAGCTAAAACATAGAAGATGTCTTGCTAGAGTGCAGCAAGACAGAGTGGCATGTACTGAACAGAGCTGTCTAGCCAGAGAGGGGCGTTGCTCCAGGGCTGCCTGGTTCCAGGCACACCTCACACCAGAGTTACCCCCATAGCTATACTCTTCCACAGTTGTGCTACTTAACAATTGAGCTGTTTGCACTGAATAATTTCCTTCCTCACTGCACCCCAAATTGGGGATTCTTGTTGGCATTGAATTAGCTCCAACTGTCAGTTAACAAAGATAAGTAACATTACTTGCCTTCATGGAGTTTGCACTGTAGAAATGGAAACAGAGTAAACACAGTAAAAATAAAATAAAATACACGTTACATTATGTGAAACTTCTAAGGGATAGATGAAGTATAGAAGAGCAAAATTTTAGATGGGGCAGCTATGGCACACTTCAGTGAAAAAGTGACTTTAGAATGAACACTTTAAAGATACCTGTGTGAAGAGCATTGTAAGCAGAAGGAATAAAGAGGTAGTATGGAAGTACTCCTGGAGGGTTCACGGAACTAGGAGACTAGCTTGTTTGGAGCAGAGTGAGCAAGTGGAAAGTGGGAGAGGATGAGTCATACAGATAAGGAGACAAGATCATAAGGGCCTTGCAGATCATTATAAGAACTTAAGCTATACTCAGGGTGAAGTAGAAATCCATTGGAAGAGCTTAGCAGAGAATTCACATAATTTAGCTCATGCTTTAACAGTCACTTTAACTGATGTATAAAACACACTGTAGGGAAAAGAAAGGTAGCAGGAAAACTACTAAGAAATGATGTCATTGATTCAGGTGAGATATGTACTCCAGACGAGGAGAGCTATGGCATAGAAAACAAGTGGAAATGAAGAGACCTTGGAATTGAAAATGAGAGAAGTCATGGGAAAGATCTCAGGAAAATAAAGGTCAAAGACTGAATGAGAATTAGGGTTCTTTGGTGGATGCAGGCATGCTCAGGTGACAACACCCTGAAACCTAGGACACTACCCTAGATAAAATGGTCACATATCCAGAACAAATAGAGATTAGGTTTCTAACTGGGATGATTTATACAATTTCAGTTCAATTATAGAAAATTAACGTTACTTTTATTTTACACCTGAATTTTATAATGGAAACTTATATCTGTTATCTGTGTATATTTATGATGTGTATCTAAGACTTCAAAAGAAATCTAGAAGTATAATCACTAAACTGTCAATACTGGTTATCTAAGGATAAAACAGTGGAATTGTTTATGGGATGTAACGATCTGAAGAAAGTTAGATAATAAAGAAGAGTTATTATTTTATACTATACTTTTACAAGGTCTCCTGTAAAAGTTTTATAATTTAAAAAGAAAAAAGGAAGAGTTAAAAAAATAACTATAGTTTTATAGAATATGTTATAATGGCTCTCATGCTAGATTTACCCTTTGAAACATTAGTATTCTACAGCGGGTATCATATAACTGCAGATTTGAATGCATTCCAAGTTACTTAGATTTTTTTAAAACTAAGTATGATTCAAATTTTGCCCAGTTACATGTTTTTCTCATTAACTCTTATTGCCCTTAGCATCCTGTTCCTATTATAATTGTTGTCAATGACTGAGGTAAAGTAGCTATTAAGAAATTCAACCCTCACCTTGACGCATTCTGCTTATTCTCCTGTCCCTGAAAAGTGGCGAGCCCACCCTTCCCATTGCGTGCTTTGACTTTGTAATCACTTCTAATCTCTGACATGTTTCCCTTTATATCCTTTGCTAATGGTAACCTGTTATAGCTTTGCTGTTTTATATGTCCCCTGGATGCCCTTACTAATTATTTTTTTCTCTGAGCATCATTTTTTAAAACTCACACTTATTCTCTTTAGATAATCACCTTCCTTCTTTTATTCTGTTGCTTTTTTTTATCTGTTCCTTAAAAACAGGAAATCGTAAAAAGAATAAAAGTAAGACGTTTTCCAAGGACAAATTTCTTTCTTCTCTGTTTTTCAGGAAATAAAATGTAGATCTGTTTAGTTTTCTTGAAGGGGTAGTATATCTTTAGTATGCATTCTTTTGAATCAGTAAGATGAGTTTTTCTCATTTTGTACCTCACACCATCCTCGTGACTTAAAAAAAAAAATCAATAGGAAATACCTATACAGTGGTCAGGAACTCTAATTTTGCTGTGAGTAAAAAAAAAAAGCAGAACCATGCAAAAGGTTTTTGTTTTTTTCTTGAGCTGCCTGTAAGTTAGTAGAGTGTGAAGTTTGGAATCTCATATAAAATGTCTTCTGGGCCCTTGAGATTTTTTAGGAGGAAGGAAAAGAAGTGCTAAAAGTGGGAACCTGGATAGCCTGGTGGATAAAGTGCGTTCTATCATCTATCCCCAATATTACAAAACATAGTAAGGTTTAAGAAATTGAAAGAATCCAAACAAAGAGACTAAAACTGAGGGGGTTTGAAATCTTTCCTGTGTAACTGGCAATGTATGTAATATTATCTGCATACAACGTTATTTTTTAATCCTCTTTATGGTTATTTACTTCCATTTGGGGGCTTCTGGAAAAGCTATGCTTTAACTTTAATAATATTTAATAGTGAAATTGCAAATACTATAGAAGGCCAAGTAGAAAGGGATAGGTATTTTATTTAAATAGACTTCAAATTTTAGAGCAGTTTTAAATTCATAACAAATCTGAAGGAAAGTATAAAGAACCCATATAAACCCTTTCCCCATGCACAGACTTCCCTACTATCAACATCATACATCAGAGTGGTTCATTTGTTACAATCAATAAATGTACACTGACTCATCCTTATCATTTGGGGTCCATAGATTGCATTATGATTCACTCTGGGTGGTGTACATCCTATGGGTTTGGACAAATGTACAATTACACGTATCTACCATTTTAGTATCATATAGTATAATTTTGCTGCTGTAAAACTCCTCTGTGCTTTGCCTGTTCATCCCTTTCTCTTAAATCCTTGCAACCATTAATCTTTTTACTTTATCCGTAATTTTTCCTTTTTTTCAGACTTTCATATTGTCAAAAATCATATAGTACATAGCCTTTTCAGTTTGGCTCTTTTATTTATTTAAGGTTTCTCCATGTCTTTTTATGACTCGATAATTCATTTCTTTTTAGCATTGAATTCCATTGGCTGGATGTACCACTGTTTATTTATCCATTCACCTCCTGAAAGACATCTTGATTGCTTCCAGGTTTTGGTAATTACAAATAAAGCTGTTATATCATGTGAACATAATTTATCAGTTCATTTGGGTAAATATCACAGAGTGTGATTGCTGAAATACATAGTAAGAGTATGTTTATTTTTGTAAGAAACTGCCAAATTGTCTTCTAAAGTGACTGTTCCATTTTACATTCCCATCAGCAATGAAATAGAGTTCCTGTTGCTCCATATCTATGTCAACAATTGGTGTTGTCAGGACATTTTTATGAGAGCTTCTTAAACTACATTATTTTTCTTTCTTCTGTGTTAAAAGTGTTACCATCTAGCAACAGACATATCTCAGTCATCGTGGATGAGGGGGAAGAATGAGCACTGTGTGACCAACACTCATGCTGGTGAAGAAGCTGTGGTCTCAGTTAACAAAGTCAATTAATAAAATACACCTAAATATCAAAAATTAACATAAAAAACACTCACCTATGCTGACTAGTCTCATTTTAAATTTATACTACAAACTTCAAGTTGGGACCATGGTGCTTCTAAAACCATTCCAGGACAATTTTTTGAAAAGAGGAAAGTCTCTCCTTCTTCTAGGTATGGACGTTGACCTCCCCTCCCTCCTCAAACTCCCAAGACCATTTTCTATTTCTCTGTCCTTGTTGAGGACACTGCATCTTAGTGTCCTGATTGCTTAGAAAAAATCAGGATGTAACTTTTACCAAATGTACTACCAATCTTCATCTGAATGTATAAATCTAAATACCTGTCTGTTTTTCTAGGGGAAATTTATATGCGTGTATATAAGACCACCTTCTCTTTTGGGCACCAAAGTCTCCTTCTCATATGTAAGAGTTTTACCTCTATAAATGTCACTGTTCTTTCTCTTCTGAATTGGTTTTTGCTATTCTAATAAATCTTTATGTCTTATATATGTATATGCATATTATATGTGTATATATGTTGTTATAAGTAGTACTATATTTTTTTCACCTTAAAACAAAATAAAGCAAGATTCTGAAATGGTGGAGTTCCAGAAGAAGAAGAAAATGAGCAAGGGTTAGAGAATATATTTGAAGAAATAGTGACAGAAAAATTCCCTAACTTGGTGAAGGAAAAAGGCATTCAAGTTCAAGAAGCACAGAGAGCCCCAAGTAAGAAGAACCCAAACAGGCCCACACCAAGACACATAATAATTAAAATGACAAAAATTAAAGACAAAGAGAGAATCCTAAAGGCAGCAACAGATAAGCAAAGGTACCCCTATAAGGCTATCAACTGACTTCTCAACAGAAACACTACAGGCCAGAAGGGAATGGCATGAATTAATCAAGGTCATGAAAAACAAGGATCTGAATCCAAGACTACTCTATCCAGCAAGGCTATCATTCAAAATAGAAGGGGAAATAAAGAGCTTCCCAGACAAAAAAAAAAAAAAAAAAAAAAAAGGCTAAGGGAATACATTAGCACCAAACCAGCACTTCAAGAAATGTTAAAAGGACTGCTGTAATTAGTAGAAGAAATAGGAAGAAAAATAGAACTACACTAAACAAAAATGGCAATAAATAAGTACATATCAATAACAACCTTAAATGTAAATGGACTGAATGCTCTGATCAAAAGACACAGAGTAGCAGATTGGATAAGAAAGCATGACTCATATATATGTTGTTTACAAGAGACCCACCTCACAACAAAAGACTCACATAGGTTGAAAGTGAAGGGATGGAAAAAAATCTTCTAAGCAAATGGAAAGGAAAAAAAAGCTGGGGTAGCAATACTCATAATTGATAAAATAGATTTCAAAATAAAAGCCATAACTAGAGACAAAGTCTACTACATAATATTGAAAGGATCTATCCAATAGGAAGATATAACCTTGGTAAACATATATGCACCCAATATATATTAAATATATTTTAATAGCACCAAAATATATTAAAAGTCTTCTGGAGAACTTCAAAGGAGAAATCGACAGCAATACAATCATAGCAGGGGACTTCTACACCCTGCTGACATCACTGGATAGATCCTCTAAACAAAAAATTAACAAGAAAAGAGAGACTCTAAATGATGCACTAGATCAAATGGATTTAACAGATATCTACAGAGAATTACACCCTAAAACCACAGAATACACATTCTTCTCAATTGCACATGGGACATTCTCAAAGATAGACCACATGTTAGGACACAAACTAAGTCTCTACAAGTTCAAGAAGATTGAAATCATATCAAGCATCTTCTCAGATCACAATGGCATGAAACTAGAAATCAATTACAACAATAACCCACAAAGACATTTGAACACATGGAGGCTAAGTAGCATGTTATTAAACAATGAATGGGTTACCAAGGAGATCAAGGACGAAATTAAAAACTTCCGGGAAACCAATGAAAATGAACACACTACAACACAAAATTTTTGGGACGCAGCGAAAGCAGTCCTGAAGGGGAAGTTCATAGCACTACAGGACTTCCTCAAGAAACAAGAAAACTTTCTAATTGGCTATCTAACCTCACAACTTAAAGAACCAGAAGCAAACAAAAAGAAAACCCTAGAACAAGTAGAAGAATAGAAATAGTAAAGATTAGAGCAGAAATAGAGATAGAGATAGAGACACAGACATAGAGACCAAAAAAAAAAAAAAAAAAAACTTCAAAAGATCAATGAAACAAAGAGCTGGTTCTTTAAAAAATTTTTTTTTCTTTATTGATATTTTAGAGAGAGGAAGTGAGAGGGAAAAAGAGACAGAAACATTGATGAGCGAGAACATCTACTGGCCACCTCCTGCATGCCCCACACTGGGGCTCAGGCCCACAACCTGGGCATGTGTCCTGCTGGCGACCTCCTGGTGCATGGGTCTGCGCTCAACCACTGAGCCACACCAGGCAGACAGAGCAGGTTCTTTGAAAAGATAAACCAGATTGATGGACCCTTAGCTAGACTCACCAAGAAACAAAGAGAGCGGACCCAAACAAACAAAATCAGAAATGAAAGAGGAGAAGTAACTGACACCACAGAAATACAAAGGATCATTAACAAATACTGTGAAAAATTATATGGCAACAAACTGGACAATCGAGGTAAAATGGACAAGTTTCTAGAAACACTCAGTCTCCCAAAACTGAACCGGGAAAAGATAGAAAACTTGAACAGATCAATAACAACTAAGGAAATTGAAATTGTGATCCAGAATCTCCCAGCAAACAAAAGCCCAGGTCAGGACAGCTTCACGGGGGAGTTTTACCGAACATTCAGAGAAAAACTAACACCCATTCTCCACAAAATTATTCCAAAAAAAATTCAAGAACAAGGAAAACTTCCAAACTTGTTTTATGAGGTCAGCATAATTCTAATTCCAAAACCAGATAAAGACACTACAAAGAAAGAAAACTACAGGCCAATATCCAAGATGAATATAGATACCAAAATTCTGAACAAAATATTAGTAAATTGGATCCAGCAATACATTTAAAAAAGTATTCATCATGACCAAGTGGGATTCATCCCAGGGATGTAAGGCTGGTACAATATTCACAAATCAATAAATGCGATGCACTACATAAACAAAATGAAAGGCAAAAACCATATGATCATATCAATAGATGTTGAAAAAGCATTCAACAAAATCCAGCACCCATTTCTGATAAAAACGCTCAGCAATGTGGGAATACAGGATCATATCTCGACATAATAAAGACCATATATGAAAAACCTACAGCCAACACTATACCCAATGGGCAAAAACTAAAAGCTTGTCCCTTAAGAACAGGAACAAGACAGGGATGCCCACTTTCACCACGCTTATTTAACATAGTACTGGAAGTCTTAGCCACAGCAATCAGACATGAAGAAAAAATAAAAGGGATCCAAATTGGAAAAGAGGAAGTGAAACTGCCATTATTCGCAGATGACATGATATTGTACACAGAAAACTCAAAACACTCCATCAAAAATCTACTAGACTTAATAAATGAATTTGGCAAAGTGCAGGATACAAAATTAACATCAAGAAATTGACGGCATTCTTATACACCAATAATGAACTCACAGAAAGAAACTAGAAAAAAAATCCCATTTATCATTGCAGCAAAAAAATTAAGATACCATTAAGATACCTAGGAATAAACTTAACCAAAGAAGTAAAGGACCTATTTGCAGAAAACTACAGGACATTGAAAAAAGAAATAGAGAAAGATATAAAAAAGGGGAAGCATATGCCTTGTTCATGGGTTGGAAGCATTAACATCATTAAAATGTCCATACTACCCAAAGCAATCTATAGATTCAATGCAATGCCCATTAAAATACCAATGACATATTTCACAGAAGTAGAATAAATACTTCAAAAGTTTATATGGAACCAAAAACACTCTGAATAGCCACAGCTATTTTGAAAAAGAAGAACAAAGTAGAAGGAATCACAATACCAGATATCAGGTTATACTACAAAGCCACTGTAATCAAAGCAGCCTGGTACTGGCACAAAACAGGCATATAGATCAATGGAACAGAACAGAGAACCCATAAATTGACCCAAGACATTATGTTCATTTAATATTTGACAAAGGTGGCAAGAGCATACAGTGGAGTAAAGACAGCCTTTTTAATAAATGATGTTGGGAAAATTGGACAGCTACATGAAAAAAAAAAAAAAATGAAGCGAGACCACCAACTTACACCATACACAAGAATAAACTCAAAATGGATAAAAGACTTAAATGTGACTTGTGAATCCATAAAAATTCTAGAAGAAAATGTAGGCAACAAAATTTCAGACATCATACGCAGCAGAATTTTCACTGATACAATGCCTAAGGAAGAGAAATAAAAGAAAAAATTAATACATGAGACTACATCAAACTCAAAAGCTTTTGCACAGCAAAAGAAACAACCATCAAAATGGAAAGGGAACCCACTATATGGGAGAGCATAATTGCCAACGATACATTACATAAGGGGTTAATTTCCAAAATATATAGAGTACTCATAAAACTCAACAAGAGGAAGACAAAGAACCCAATTAAAAAATGGTCAGAGGACCTAAAGAGACACCTCTCCAAAAAGGACATACAAATGGCCAAGAGACATATGAAGAAATGCTCAATGTCACTAATCATCAGAGAGATGCAAATTAAAACAACTATGAGGTAGCACCTCACACCTGTCAGAATGGCTACCATCAAACAACAAGTGCTGGAGAGAGTGTGGAGAAAAGGGGACTCTAGTACACTGCTGGTGGGAATGCAGACTGGTGCAGCCACTATGGAAAACAATATGGTGTTTCCTCAAAAAATTAAAAATTGATCTGTCATTTGACCCAGTGATCCCACTTCTAGGAATATACCCTAAGAAGCCTGAAACACCAATCAGAAAGAATATATGTACCCCTATGTTCATAGCAGCACTATTTACAATAGCTAAGATCTGGAAACAGCCCAAGTGTCCATCAGTGGATGAGTGGATAAAAAAGCTGTGGTATATATACACAATGGAACACCATGCAGCTATAAAAAAGAAAGATCTCTTGTCCTTTGAGACAACATGGAGGGACCTGGAGAGTATTATGCTAAGTGAAATAAGCCAATCAGAGAAAGACAAATACCACATGATCTCACTTATTTGTGGAATATAATGAAAAAAATAAGCTGATGAACAAACAGACCCAGAGACATAGAAAGGAGTATGGTTCAGACTGACAAACCTCAGAGGAGAGGGACGGGGGGGCGGCGGGGAATGAGATAAACCAAAGAACGTATATGCATGTACGAATAGCATAACTGATGGACATAGATAACGATGCTGGGCGGGGGACAGGATAGGGAGGAGGGTGTCTGCAGGGGAAAAAGGAGAAACATCTGTAACAAAAATAAATTAATTTTTTTAAAAAAAGCAAAGTTTTTTTTAACTCCCACATGCTATTTCAGCTACTGCTCCCCTCTGTAGCAAATTTTTGTGATAATTGTTAATAGTAATGGTCAATCTTCAATTCTTCTTCTTTCATTCTTTCTTGGACCTACTCCAACCCAAGTTTCTGTCCCTATAAACTCACTAAAAATGTTTTTAGGGTCAGTGACCTTCACAATGCTGAAACTAGTTCTCTTTTTGTGTAAACCATAATCAATATATGACAGTTAATTAATCCCACTTTCTTGAAATGTTTTCTGCACTTTGTTTATGCATCTTATTTTTCTCTTGATTTTCTTTTTACCTTACTCATCTTTCCAGTCTCTTGCTGGTTATGCCCTTCTAAACATTTGAGTTTGCCATATCTAGGATCAATTCCCTTTCCAATCAATATTCATTTTTTGGTGGTCTCATCTATTTTCATGATTTTAAGTTCCCTCTGTTATTATGAGGACTATAGAATTTATATCTTCAGTTAAGACCTCAGATCAAAACTCTAGATTTCTTTATGCAACAGCTTACTTGACATCTCCACATGATGTCTAATAGGCATCTCTAACTTAACATGTCTAGAAATAAATGTTTCTTCTGTCCTTACTGTTTCTCTTCTAATCCCAATTACCTCATTAAATAGCTTGATTTTCCAAATGCTTAAGGAAAAAAATCTTGGAATTGTGTTTGGCTCATCCTTTTTTCTCAAATACCCTTTATCCTCCAATCTATTAGACAATCTTATCAATCATTTTTGAAATATATTTTAAACTTAACCATTTTTCACCACTTACTAACACTTTTCAAAAAATGATAGCTGATATTTATTGAGCCCTTACTGTGAGCCAGGCATTTGTCTAAGTGTTTTTTACATGAATTACCTAATTTAATTCTCATAACAGACCTATAAACTATGTGCCATCATTATCATCAGCATATCATAGATGAGAAAATGTAAGTACAGAAAAATTAAATTTTTGACCAAAGTCTCACAGACAGAAAGGAATAGAGCCTCAGGGAGTTTGCTCATACATCTCCATTTGGAAAGGCATCTCAAACTGGAATTGTCCAACCCTGAGTTTTGGTTTCTTACTCTAAATATAGCCTGCTTCTCCTATGGTCTTCCCCATCTCAATAACTAGAAATTTCATTCTTCCAGTAGTTCAGGCCCTAACACTTGTAAAAATCCTTAACCGCTCTTTTTTATCTCACATATAACACTTAATCCATCAGCAAATATTGTCAGCTATACCTTCAAATTGTATCTTATCTTTATTTCTAAATCTACTGCTACCATTCTGGTTCAAGTCAGACCATTAGAGTGAGTCACTTTTAACCAGCTTCAGTGATTTTACTATCAATTATTTTTAGTCTATTCTCACTAGAGCATCCTATGTGATTCTTGAAAATGTAAGTCACATTATGTGATTTCTTTGCTTAAAAGCTTCCAATGTTTTTCGATCTCACTAAGAAAATCGACTAAAATGTATCAACACTAACAAAGCCCTACATTGTCTCACCCATTTCTACCCCTCTGATCTGATCTTTTCCGGCTCTGCCTCACTCACTCTTCTCCAGCCACACCAACATTCTCTGTGTTCAGCACCCTCCTCCATGATGTCTGTAACCTCTGCCTGAAATAATCTTTCCCTACATAGTCCTTTGGTTATCATCTTGACTACCTCCACATCTCTACCATATTACTGTGTGATTATCAGAGAGCCTGTAGCAACCACACTGTGTAAAATAGACTTTTATCTCCCAACTCTGTGACAATTAGTTCTCTTACACCTTAAGTTTTTCTTAACCACTTCATTTTTCATGTTAGCACTCACCACCACCTTGGTAGTATATATTTGGGAGACACTCCCTGGAATATAAACTCATAAGAGGTATTATTTACTGTGGAATTATTTGCTTTTTTAGTTATTCCCTTGCCTATTGTTGTTATGCAATACCCAGCTGGATGTCGGTATAGGAGATGAATGGAAAAAGCTGGACTCAAATCTTGACCCATGTCCAGATGGATATCTAAATGATTGATTCTCTTATAATGTCTCCAGGAGACAGAGTCCTTTCAGGATAACATAGTCATATATGTATTCATTATCTAGAATGTCAATAGGATGACTGAGAAGACAAAGGTGGAATCTACAGGGAAATAATTAAAGAGATACAGAGCAGTTAATAGCAGAGTGTCTTGAAACAGCTGAAGAGTCCTGGCAACTTTCTTTCTCCTCACAAACCCCAATATTTGTTTATTCATTCATTCAACAAATAGGTATTATTCATCTATAATTTGCCTGGAATTCTTTCAGGCACTGGGGATAGAGAAAAAGAATGAGAACAAAAAGTTTTTGATTTTTGAAATTTATGAAGAAAAAGACAATTAAAAAATTAATTATTCATGGAGTATTCTAGATGATGATAAATGCTAAGAAATAAAACAAAGCAGAAGTAAAGAATGAAAGTGTGTGTGGAAAGGCCCCCTCACAGCTAACATTTGAGTGGAGACCTGAAGGAAGGAAATGAGGAAGGCAGCCATGTAAATAGATGAGTCAACAGGATCACTACATGGAGCTCTCTGGCAGCTTACACTCATTTCTCACTGACTTGTAATTTTTCTATTTCTAATCACACAGTAACTTCTACGTTGCGATAGTTCTTGATTAAAACATGCTGAAAAAAGTAGAAGTTTTACTTTTATTGTTCTTGACAACAAAATCTTTTGATTGCTACATGCGAAAAATATTGGTTTCTGGAGACTCTTTAGAAGCAGAGAACCATGGTGTAAAGTAATACATGTGTGGATCATTTTCTTTGTTAAGTTTCCATAAAATGAGTTTCTAATCATTGTCAAGCTGAAATAAGGCTTTATTTCAGCACTGACATATGACAGCATTACTTGAATTTAGGTTTGTATATTTTCAGTTTTATACACACACACACACACAAACACACACATATTTCTGCTTGTAAAACAAAAGTGAACATTGAGGAAACACATTAAAAATACTAAAAAAGTGTATCCATAACTATAAATCCAAAAGTTTAAATTATATCATCAAGTCTGTTCACAAGGCTTTTCTTGGCTTTTTTTCTTATATGTGGCTCTATTTTCAAGAAGACTTTTTCAATATGGCAAAATACATGCCATCAGCCAGCTCTAGCTTTATAACCTACTTCTCAGCATGCTCAGAAATGAAAAAGAACATTTTTTCCCGAATAGCCCCAACAAAAGTCTAAGAATTAAGTCTCAGAATTTGATTGCTCTGGCTTAGATTTTGTACCCATCTCTGAAACAACCACTATGGTAAGGAGATGCAGTGCTTCAAATGGCTGGAAATATATGCTCTTAAAATAAGCTACATCAAAATTCATGGACTGAGAATGAATGACTTTGGTCTCAAGAGAAACCAGGTACTTTTTCCAGAAGGGGTAATGTGTGCAAGTAAACAGTTACTCATACACTTACCCTTAGTACATTATATGCAGAACACTATTTCCCAGAATGTAATGGGCCCAATAGAATGATCTCTCTCTCTCTCTCTCTCTCTCTCTCTCTCTCTCTCTCTCTCTCTCTCCCCCCACACACACACACCACACACACACAAATTCTCCACTACTTTTATATCAACATTTCTTTACTATCTCACTATTTGTTTCTGGGAATGGAAGCATGTCCAAAAATCTAATACAAGGGTGAGGATGGAAAAAGGAGAGAATTATTGCTGTGAGTTTAATATTTCAGCCCTCAAATAGTATAGGAGCCATGACCATAATTTTTGCTAGTTATACTTATGCCTGAATAAAGAGCATATACTGAAAGACTAAATGTTCTTAAAATTACTTTTACACCAGAAATTTAGATAATAGGAATTTTACTCTGAACCGCAGATGGATATGACCCACCAACTGAATTTAACCATTGCTGTGCACGCTCAGCAGACGAATGGATGTAGCAACTTTACAGAAGTATATTGCTTTCTTCCTGACTTTTCTGCTTCCTCTCTATTTTCATTTCCTTCACTCTCTAAACAATCTAGTCCTAAAACTGTTAAATGAGGTAGAGAAATATAGGTGTTCATGTTGTGGGCCAGGGAGGAAGGAGGAGGCACAGTAACCAAGAGAAGAGTATCAGATCCCAAGCAGTGTAGGAAGAGTATCCTCAAATGGGAGAAGGCAGAGGTCAACCTGGGAGATTGATTATATTTAGTAAGAAGGACCAAGTAAATAAATTTAAATACGAACCACCTTTTTTACTGTCAGAGAAAAGTGAACAAATATCTATAGTAAGAAAACAGAAATGAACACTGTGATGTTAGATTAGAAATGAAAATATTGGAATATCAGTTTCCGTGGTTCTATAGGTAGATTCACGTGTGAGTGAATGTGTGGGTATGCATGCACTCATATTTATTTCCCAACTTCTATCTACTGATAAGTAGCCAGTACAAGAAGGTCATGTTAACTTTCCCTTGTCTTCTTGAATGCAGGAAATAAATGCCCCCTCTGAGAGGTGCCCTCCTTTACCAGGGGGATTCAGAGAGATACCCTTGTCACCAGAGTTAAAAAATCAGAGCCAAAAACTTCTATTAACAAAACTTGTTACTTCTTGCTAATTTACTACCCAAGCTCAAACTTTGCTTAGATTGCTCACTATTTAGCACCCAAACCTAAGTTTTTTTGTCCTGTCAAATCTTCACAAATGTGTTGTTTCTTTGTCGAAAAAGTATAAAAAGCTGAGATGGTTCATCATTTTTCTGATCAGTATTTATGATCTCCCATGTTCATGCACATATTTTAAATCGATTTTGCTCCTATTAATATGGTCTTACGTCAATTTTATTATTAGTCCATCCATAAGAACTCAGGAGGGGTTGAGGGGGGATTTTCCCTGTTCCCTGACATATTCTATGGGCTTGTACTTAAGTAATATTCCTCAGGAAAGCTTTCTGAAATCCTGTAAGTTTATATAATTTATCCTGTTATAAACTTCCTTAATCCTTTTCTCTCTCTTCTGAAACATGTAAATTCCATGGAGGCATGAATAAGGACTAGAGATGTTCACTTCAGTACTGCCTTAAGTTATTCATCTCAGGGGCTTAATCAAAACTAGTGGAATACATGTTTTAAAAAATAATATAATCAAGAAGTAAATTTTCTTGACCACAGACTACCACACAGTTTCAACACTGTAAGGGCAATTTGTGCTGGACCAGCGGTGCAGAGCAACATGATACCCCACTGCGGTTCCAAACAGCTGTGGCACTGGATGACAAAGTGTGGGAAAGAGTCTCTGGTGTCATAGACTACAGTAGACCAGTTACCTCAACTGCAGTCCCAGGCAATGGAGAGATGGGATGACCATAGGGCCACAGAGAGTAGGAGCAGTACGTGGCACAGTGTCATAGTCAGTGTGGACAGAAGTCATCCCAGGGTGCATGACTGAGGCAATGTGTGATACTTTCTGAGTGCTCAGGTCATCACTTAGAAATCATTTGAAAAGACTTCAGTATCTCTGAATACGTAGAGATCAGAACCAGCCCTGTTTGTGTTATTACACATAATTTGACTTCAGGTGAGGGCAGGAAACATTTGAGTTACATGTCTCTCCGGTTTTGACATTATAAACTGGGGGAGCAAATTTTTGTTCTAATCCCACTTGCCTTGTAGTTACTGGAAATAACATTTCTCTCAGATTCTGACAATAGGTTGGCTGTCATTTCTAGTTCCTAATGTTCAGGTTGTTGTGGTTTTTAATCTTTTTTCTCCTATCATTGCCATTTTTGGTGGAAGTTAAGTGACACTGCATTTGACAGACTTATTGTTTATTGTTTTCATTATCTTTGTTATAAAAATGATGAGCTCACTGTAGAAACTTTGAGAATGAAATAAATGAAAGGTGAATGACTCATCTCTAATCCCATCACCAACAATTATAATTCTTAACATTTTAATGCACCTCTTTTTTCATAAACAGGCAGTTAAACTGGCAGAAAATATTTGCAAAAGTCATATATAAGACTGTTATACAAAATATGCAAAGAATTCTTAAAACTCAACAAAAAGTAAACAATCCAATTTTTAAAATGTGGGCCAAAGACCTGAACAACCACCTCACTGAAGAATACATAGCGATTGCAAATAAACATGAAAAGCTCAACATCACATATCATTAGGAAATTATGAATTAAAACAACGAGATACCACTACACACCTATGAAAATGACCAAAATCCAAAACACTGGCAATAATGAAGACTGACAAGGATATAGACTAAGAGCTTTCATTTCTTATTAGTGTGAAAGGATTTTAATTTAAAATGAAACAGAAAGATATGAAATGGAGAATCTCACACATGTGTCCTTAGAATAACAGAATTTAAGAACTGAGAGACTGATTTCCATTAAATGTCTGATTTACAGGAGACTGAGACCTATCTCCTGACCAATGAACACCGGCTAAAAGTCTCTACCCATCCTCAAGCCAATGAACTTACTGGTTACATTCTGTATGTACCTCCCCTTCTTTGTACTCCTTGTCTATAAATATAGTCTGCCCCAAACCCTCAATGGATTGGCTTATAGCTTGCTACAAGCATTTGTTGAATCGCAGTTCATCTGCTATCCCCAAATAAACTCAATTTCTAGTCATTTGAGTTTGCCTCAGTTTACCTCTTTGTTTAAGTTGACATTGGAAGGAATGCAAAATGTTACAGTCACTTTGGAAGAGAGTTTGGCAGTTTCTTACAAACTAAATGTATTCTTACCATATGATCCAGCCATCACACTACTCGGTATTTACCCAAACGAATTGAAACTTATGTCCACACAAAAACCTGCACATGGATATTCATAGCAGTTGTACTTATAACTGCCAAAAGTTGGAAGCAATCAGGATGTCCTTCAGTAGGTGACTGGATAAATAAACAATGATACATGAAGATAATGAAATAGTATTCAACGTTAAAAGAAATGAATTATCAAGTCATAAAAATGCACGGAGAAAACTAAAATGCATATAACTAAGTAAAAGGAGTTAATCTGAAAAGACTACAAACTGTGTGATTCTAACTATATGACGTTCTGGAAAAGGCAAACTACAGAGGGAACAAAAAGATCAGTGGTTGTCAGGGATTAGGGAGACAGCGATGAGTAGTTGGAGTTCAGAGGATTTTTAAGCAGTCAAGCTATTCTACGTGATATTATAATGGTGAATACATGTTATTACACATTTATCCAAACTCATAGGATGTATACTACCAGTAGTGACCATAATGTAAACTATGGGCTTTGGGTGAGAATGATGTGTTAATGTAGGCTCATCAGTATAACAAACTTGCCACTGTGGTGTGGGATACCAACAGTGAGGGGTGCTGTGCATGAGTAGGCACAAGGGGTATAAGGGAGATTTTTTTTTTTACCTTCCACTCAATTAATGCTGTGAGCTCTGTGGTGTGCAAAACATGGATAAACTTTGAAAACATTATGCTAAGTAAGTAAAAACAGATACAAAAGGACAAATATTACATAATTCCACTTACATGAACTATCTAGAATAAGAAAACATATAGTGACAGAAAGTCCATCAGAGGGTCCCAGGGACTCAGGCGAGGAGGTATTGGGAAGTGATTGCTTAATGGTGCAGTTTCAGTTTAGAGTTGATGGAAAAGTCCTGGAAATTGACAGTGATGATGGCAGAACATTGTGAATGTAATTAATGCCATTATATTGTATACGTAGAGATGGTTAAAATGGCAAATTTTATGTTATATATAGTTTACCACAATCAAATTTTTTTTTAAAGATTTTTAACAGACCATGAGAGGGTCACTTCAACTCTGACATGCAATACAGAATTACTCAGTGAGATAACAACATAAAGAAAGATAATGCCTTCTTTAGAGAGTTTTTTTAATTATTTTTCTCTCATATGTATTTTTATTGTGCTATAACATTGTAAGTGTACTGTTTGATCAACTTTGACAAACATATGCACTCTGTAACCATCACTCAATCAAACTATATGATGCTTATGTTGAACATTTCTATTAAAATGTACTTTCTGAAACTTTCCAGTCAAACATCACCACCACCAGAAGCAAACACTGTTCTGATTTTTAATCCGGAGACCTCTGCTTTAAATTTCCATTTAACCTCCCAGCAACAAGCTGGATTTTAAAGCCATTGAGACAGTATCGAGTCAGGAATGAAAAAAAGATAAGCCATCAAGATGTAGAAGCAAAGCTCGTCTACCTCTCTGGAGCAACATCAGCCCGGGTTGTGGCATATTAACATACATTTGGTGAGAGTGAGGCCAAGGGCAGGAAAGCACTGAAGTTAGCTCTCCTAATCCACTGTAATAATGACTACAAGTCACATGCAGGACCCCAAAGTAGCTCAGAGACTGCTGGCTTGTCAAATGTAGGACAATGGAATAAAGTGTATCTGTATAAAAGGCGACCGAAAGAGCAGCGGAAGCCAAGGCAGAAATGCAAGAGTTGTGTGACCCGAGGGGGTCTATGTTGTTACCTGGAGCCAATGTGAAACCCAATAAGGAGGCCGGAGAAAACCCCACTCAAGCCAAGAGAAACACCAAAATTCAAGTTATAGAGCCACACCCTTCAACAAAGAATGGCGGTACAGACGACTGTCCCAGGGAGCAGGGGCCACTGTCCTTGAGAAGGGCAGTTGTCAGCCAACATACACCCAAAGAAGAGCACGAGGACAAAGGCGGGTAAGTATTTCTCTCCTTCCAATTAACTAAATGTCTTTTAGGATAAGGAGTTGCTACAAGACATTCATCTGAGACACTGTCTGAAAGATTGTTTAAATCATTGGCTGTAGACTAGACATTTAGTTTAATTATCTCTCCTGCTAACCAGTGATATGGGTGGCTGAGAAGGAAGGCCAGATTAGTTATTGACAAAAAATAAAATAGGTGTACATTCTGTGAACATCTGAGTAGCTGTGTGAATTAAACGTGTGGCCTGCTGCCGTTGCATGTAAGAGCTCAGTTGAATAAAAATTATGAACTATTGCTTTAAACATTGGAGTTATTTTTAACGAAGATAACATTACCAAATTCTTTAAGTTGCTCTTATGCTTTTTGCTGGACTAATGTTTATATCAGAAATTTTGTGCATTCATACCATTCTTAGGCTTATACTCTGGTTATTTTCACTTAATATTATGCAATAAATATTTTTACAGGTTAATGCATTCTCTAAAAATGTTTTTTTAATATCTGTACAATTTTGAAATAGATTTACTAAACTATGTTTACATATTCTTTTGTATATGGACATAAACTCAAGTTTTGCAACTATAAGAATAATACAAATGTATAGCCAAATTGTACTATATCTATAGATACTAATTTAGTATGTTTTCCTAAAATTGGAATTTGACAGTCAAAATAGATGAAGATTTTAAAAGTTAGCATATACTGCCAAATCGCTTCCCAAACGCTCTGTGAACATTCACACAGCTACCAGTAGGAAAGTAAGTGCCAATCATAAAGAGTACGGTTGCCAGGGCTGTGCAATATCACTGTGAATCTTTTTGAAATTGACAGGTCAAACATGGTATTATCTTTAATCAGAATCTTTAATATCACTAAGCAGAAAGGTGATATATAGTTACTGGAAGGCACCAGTAAAGATCGACTTTCGAAACCTGAAAACCCTACTGATGCCATTTGAAACTGAATTGCAGGTCTAGATTTTAATCGAATATTGTTCTAGCACTCTCTAGGGGAATATGCCATGGTCAAATTTTATAAAATAGATTATTTTTTCCTTTTTTGAAGTTTAACATTCATTGCCTCAGGTTCTAGTTCATTTAATGATACACATTTTTTTTAATGGGGCCTGATTTATTTAAATTAAATTTTTTTTGAAATAGTTTGAATATTACTTTCTTTTATTCAGGGCACATTTTTTTGAAATGTCACCTATGTTTCAGGTACAATATTATATGCTAACATACCAGAAAAGGCCTGTTTCAAGAAAGTGACTATCTTAGGGGGTAAGAGCCAGCAGAAGACCTATGAATATGTAGTCAACCATAATATAATTCCCTTAATATTCATCAGAAGTAAAAAGAGTCATGTATAAGAAGGTAATAGAACAATGAACTTTGAACCTCAAAAAGTCAGTTTACCTCTATGTCCCCGGTACCCATTAAATTTCCTGCTCCATAGATGACATTACACATAGTACAAAGTTCTTTATGTAGCATGTGCTGATAATGGGAACAAATATTGAGCATTTCTTAGCATGTTTATGAATACTGCTATTTGTATATCGTTTACATGTATACAATAATAATTACTGCAAGTATGCACAAATATCAATTAATTATTAACATGCATAAAAATAATTGTGTTTGCTATCACATAGACATACTTACCAGGGGACCTCCTTCACTCCACAATTGACCATGGAAAAAATACACACATAATTATTTGAGGGACAATTTGAGTTTATCAGATATTTAGGACTATTTACATGGAGAGTGATTTAAGGATTCACAAATTTTAAAAATCATACCTTTTTTACAAATATTGTTTTTTTCCTTTTATATTTTGTGAAACTAGCTCACTCACCCTTCACAAATTTATTTTATATTGTCATATTTTCTTTTTTTTTAAATAACCAAAACCATGTTTGGTGGTATATTATCCAGAGCACTTTGCCTTCGCTTCACCCTCACTTGGATTGGAGCAATTTTGCTTCTACTCTGCTTGGATTTGAAAGACAAAGACAAACTCTTTGAGTTTGCCTGTACTTTTATTTCTGGAGATTTTACTCTAGGCCACAGGCATCCATTCTCATTGTTTTTTGTTTATTTGTTTTTTGTTTTTCGTGTTTTTTTTTTTATTAATTTATTTTTCTTACAGATGTTTCTCCTTTTTTCCCCATTGACATCCTCCTCATCATCCTCCCCACCCCGTCCCCAGCTTTGTTGTCCATGTCCATCAGTTATGCGTACATGCATAGAAGTTTTGTGGTTTATCTCTTCCCTCCTCCCCCACCCACTCTTCTGAGGGTTGTCAGTCTGTACCCGACTTCCACGTCTCTGGCTCTACCCTGTTCCTCAGACTATTATGTTCATTATATTTCACAAATAACTGAGATCATGTGATATTTATATTTCTCTGCTTGGCTTGTTTCGCTGAGGATAATACTCTCGAGGTCCCTCCATGTCATCTCAAAGGATAAGAGATCTTTTTTTCTTACAGCTGCATAGTACTCCATTGTGTATATGTACCACAGCTTTTTTATCCATTCATCCACTGATGGACACTTGGGCTGTTTCCAGATCTTAGCTATTGTAAATAGCGCTGCTATGAACATGGGGGTACATATATTCTTTCTGATTGGTGTTTCAGGCTTCTTAGGGTATATTCCTAGAAGTGGGATCACTGGGTCAAATGGTAATTCAATTTTTAATTTTTTGAGGTAACACCATAGTGTTTTCCATAGTGGCTGCACCAGTCTGCATTCCCACCAGCAGTGTACTAGACTCCCCTTTTCACCACACCCTCGCCAACACTTGTTGTTTGATGATTTGTTGATGGCAGCCATTCTGACAGGTGTGAGGTGATACCTCATTGTTGTTTTAATTTGTATCTCTCTAATGATTAGTGATGTTGAGCATTTCTTCATATGTCTCTTAGCCATTTGTATGTCCTGTTTGGAGAGGTGTCTATTTAGTTCCTCTGCCCATTTTTTAATTGGGTTCTTTGTCTCACTTTTGTTGAGTTGTATGAGCACTATATATATTTTGGAGATTAACCCCTTATCTGATGTATCATTGGCAATTATGCTCTCCCATACAGTGGGTTTCCTTTCCGTTTTGATGGTTGTTCCTTTTGCTGTGCAGAAGCTTTTGAGTTTGATGTAGTCCCATGTGTTCATTTTTCCCTTGGTTTCTGTTGCCTTAAGGGATGTATCAGTGAAGATTCTGCTGAGTACGATGTCTGAAATTTTGTTGCCTACATTTTCTTCTAGGATTTTTATGGATTCATGAGTCACATTTAAGTCTTTTATTCATTTTGAGTTTATTCTTGTGTATGGTGTAAGTTGATGGTCTAGTTTCATTTTTTTGCATGTAGCTGTCCAATTTTCCCAACACCATTTATTAAAGAGGCTGTCTCTACTCCATTGTATGCTCTTGCCACCTTTGTCAAATATTAATTGAGCATAATGTCTTGGGTCAATTTCCAGATTCTCTGCTCTGTTCCATTGATCTATATGCCTGTTCTTGTGCCAGTATCAGGCTGTTTTGATTACAGTGGCTTTGTAGTATAACCTGATATCCGGTATTGAGATCCCGCCTACTTTGTCCTTCTTTTTCAAGATTGCTGTGGCTATTCGGGGTCTTTTTTGGTTCCATATGAACTTTTGAAGCATTTGTTCTAGTTCTGTGAAATATGTCACTGGTATTTTGAGGGAGATTGCTTTGAATCTATAGATTGCTTTGGGTAATATGGACATTTTAATGATGTTAATTCTTCCAATCTATGAACAAGGTATGTGCTTCCATTTTTTATATCTTTCTTGCTTTTTTCAATGTCCTGTAGTTTTCTGCAAATAGGTCCTTTACTTCCTTGGTTAAGTTTATTCCTAGGTATCTTAATTTTTTTGTCGCGATGGTAGATGAGATTGTTTATTTTAGTTTCTCTTTCTGTGAGTTCATCATTGGTGTATAAGAATGCCGTCGATTTTTTGACGTTTATTTTGTATCTTGCTACTTTGCCAAATTCATTTATTAAGTCTAGTAGATTTTTTATGAAGTTTTTAGGGTTTTCTATGTATAATACCATGTCATCTGCGAATAATGACAGTTTCACTTCTTCCTTTCCAATTTTTTCTTCATGTCTGATTGCTGTGTCTAAGACTTCCAGTACTATATTAAATAAGAGTGGCAAAAGTGGGCATCCCTGTCTTGTTCCTGTTCTTAAGGGAAATGTTTTCAGTTTTTGCCTATTGAGTATGATGTTGGCTGTAGGTCTTTCATATATGGCCTTTATTATGTTGAGATATGATCCCTATATTCCCAAATTGCTGAGTGTTTTTATCAGAAATGGGTACTGGATTTTGTCGAATACTTTTTCAGCATCTATTGATGTGCTCATGTGGTTTTTATCTTTCATTTTGTTTACGTGGTGTATCACATTTATTGATTTGCAAATATTGAACCAGACTTGCATCCCTGGGATGAATTCCACTTGGTCATGGTAAATAATTTTTTTGATGTATTGCTGGATCTGATTTGCTAGTATTTTGTTCAGGATTTTGGCATCTATGTTCATCAGGGATATCGGTCTGTAGTTTTCTTTCTTTGTAGTGTCTTTTTCTGGTTTTGGAATTAGAATTATGCTTGCCTCATAAAATGAGTTCGGAAGTCTTCCTTCTTCTTGAATTTTTTGAAATAGTTTGAGGAGAATGGGTGTTAATAAAACTCCCTCGTGAAGCCGTCAGGGCCTGGGCTTTTGTTTGCTGGGAGAGTCTTGATTACATCTTCAATTTCCTTAGTTGTTATTGGTCTGTTCAAGTGTTCTATCTCTTCCCGGTCCAGTTTTGGGAGACTATGTATTTCTAGAAATTTGTCCATTTCGCTTAGATTGTCCAATTTGTTGCCATATAAATATTCATAGTATTTGTTAATGATCCTTTGTATTTCTGTGGTGTCATTTGTTACTTCTCCTATTTCATTTCTGATTCTGTGTGTTTGTGTTCTCTCTCTTTGTTTCTTGGTGAATCTAGCTAAGGGTCCATCAATCTGGTTTATCTTTTCAATGAACCAGCTCTTTGTTTCATTGATCTTGTGAATTGTTTTTTTTTTTTTTTTTTTTGGTCTCTATGTCATTTATTTCTGCTCTGATCTTTACTGTTTCTTTCCTTCTACTTGCTCTGGGTTTTTTGTTTTGTTTTGTTTTCTTTCTAGTTCTTTAAGTTGTGAGGTTAGATAGTCAATTAGAAATTTTTCTTGTTTCTTGAGGTAGGCCTGTAGTGCTATGTACTTCCCTCTCAGAACTGCTTTCGCTGCATCCCATAGATTTTGTGTTGTTGTGTGTTCATTTTCATTGGTTTCCAGGAAGTTTTAAATTTCTTTCTTGATCTCCTCGGTAACCCATTCATTGTTTAATAACATGCTATTTAGCCTCCATGTGTTCAAATATCTTTGCATGTTCTTTTTGCAATTGATTTCTAGTTTCATGCCATTGTTATCTCAGAAGATGCTTGATATGATTTCAATCTTCTTGTACTTGTAAAGACTTAGTTTGTGTCCTAACATTTGGTCTATCTTTGAGAATGTCCCATGTGCACTTGAGAAGAATGTGAATTCTGTAGTTTTGGGGTGTAATTCTCTGTAGATATCTATTAAATCCATTTGGTCTAGTGCTTCATTTAGAGTCTCTGTTTCCTTGTTAATTTTTTGTCTAGAGGATCTATCCAGTGATGTCAGCGGGGTGTTGAAGTCCACTGCTATGATTGTATTGCTGTCAATTTCTCCTTTGAAGTCCTTCAGAAGATTTTTAATATATTTTGGTGCTCCTATATTGGGTGCATATATGTTTACCAAGGTTATATCTTCCTATTGGATAGATCCTTTAAATATTATGTAGTAACCTTCTTTGTCTCTGGTTATGGCCTTCATTTTGAAATCTATTTTATCTGTTATGAGTATTGCTACCCCAGCTTTTTTTTTTCCTTTCCATTTGCTTGGAAGATTTTTTTTCATCCCTTCACTTTCAACCTATGTGAGTCTTTTGTTGTGAGGTGGGTCTCTTGTAAACAACATATATATGGGTCATGCTTTCTTATCCAATCAGCTACTCTGTGTCTTTTTATGTGAGCATTCAATCCATTTACATTTAAGGTGAGTATTGATATGTACTTATTTATTGCCATTTTTGTTTAGTGTGGTTCTATTTTCCTTCCTATTTTTTCTACTAATTACAGCAGTCCTTTTAACATTTCTTGCAGTGCTGGTTTGGTGCTAATGTATTCCCTTAGCTTTTTTTTTTTTTTTTTTTTTTTTGTCTAGGAAGCTCTTTATTTGACCTTCTATTTTGAATGATAGCCTTGCTGGATAGAGTAGTCTTGGATTCAGATCCTTGTTTTTCATGACCTTGATTACTTCATGCCATGCCTTTCTGGCCTGTACTGTTTCTATTGAGAAGTCAGCTGATAGCTTTATGAGGGTTCCTTTGTAGGTAACCTGTTGCTTATCTCCTGTTGCCTTTAGGATTCTCTCTTTGTCTTTGATTTTTGGCATTTTAATTATTATGCATCTTGGTGTGGGCCTGTTTGGGTTCTTCTTACTTGGGGCTCTCTGTGCTTCTTGAACTTGAATGCCTTCTTACTTCACCAAATTAGGGAAGTTTTCTGTCACTATTTCTTCAAATATATTCTCTAACCCTTGCTCATTTTCTTCTTCTTCGGGGACTCCTATGATGAGAATATTATTACGTTTTCAGTTTTCCCACAGTTCTCTTTAACTGTCTTCCTGTTTTTTCATTGTTTTTTCCTTTTGGTTTTCTGAATGGTTGATTTTTTTCTACCCTGTCTTCTAATTCAGTGATCCGGTCCTCAGTTTCCTCTACTCTACTGTATTGTTCTTCATTTCTGCTATGTCATTCTTCACTTCTTCTTGGTGCTTCTTCATTTCCAGTTGGTTGATTTTCAATGTTTCTATGTCTTTACTCATGGTGTTGATGTCCTTACTCATGTTGTTGAGCTTCCTCAAGATCATGGCTCTGAATTCTAGCTCTGTTAACTTGCTTAACTCCATTTCATTTATCTCATCTTTGGTAAAGGTCTCTTGTTCTTTCAATTGGGATTTGTTTCTTTGTTTCACCATTTTGGCTATCTCAGTGGGTTTTGGAACCTGCCAAATGTTCCCTGTGGATGTTGGTGTTCTGCTGTTTGTGGCTCCCTCTACTGTGTTTGGATGAGTGTGGGAGGACCCACATTAAACACCACTGTCAAGTCTTACTTTCCTGGGTAAATTTGCAAGCCCAGAAAAGGTTAAGTATCCTCTAGCTTTTTGCCTAGAGTCTATTAGGTTACTTGAAGAGCCTTGGGTTCTCAGTTGAATGAAAACCTCCCTCAGGTGTTCAGTGTAAGAGGATTTCCTGAGGATGGGGCAGATGCTAGTAGTTAATAAGCCTCAATTTGCATTTCAATGGCCCACCAAGAGCCCTGGGAAGGAGTAAGATGACCACCGTCCTGTGTGGCCGAAACTCAGCAAAAGCTCTGAGTGCCCTCCAAATCCTGAGTGTCCCCACACAGTTCCAGTCCAGTCCACCCTCCCTCCGCCGGAGACCAAGTTGAGTGGCTGTGTCTATTTTATTGCTCTGTTCCGGCCCTCTGCACTGTGGAGACAGCTTGGGCTTTAACCCCGAGGGCGCTGCTCACAGCCAAGACTGCTGCTGTCTGTGTGCTCCTAGCCCCTCTCTCGTGCCTCCACAATCCTACCAGGATCAATTCAGTGTCCCTGGTTGTATTGTCCTCGCAAGCTGCTTTTCTGTTGCTTTTTCCCAACGATTTGTCTTTATTTTAGTTTTAATTCCAGTTTGGTCCTCGGAGATGGTCTGTGTAGCTTCCATTCACTCCGCTGCCATTTTGGAATCAACCCATTCTCGTTTTAAGGGAGTTGGCTATGCATTGGTCCTATAGCAGCTCAACGACATCACAACACTTACTTCACAGTTTTAAAAAAAGGTAACTGATTCTTATATTTTAGGTCATATCTCAAGAATAAAATGAATAATAACTAAATTCACATTACATTTCTTTTCTTCCTCCCCACCTTTTTTAAACCAATTCCATCACAGAGACTCTACACGCAACCAACACTGTCACTGATTAAACAGTTTTCAAACCAAGTTGTGTCATCAATAACTAAAACTTTATTTTTTAAATAAAGTAAAAAAGAAAGTGCCCTGCAATACTAAAGACTTTATACAGATTTTAGTATTAAATAATTTCCTCTTTACAACATAATAATTTGAGGGAAATTTTGACTTACATTAAGATTTAAAATATTGTTCTTCTTGGGAAAAATAAATATTGAAACTGACCTGAAAGTGTAGTTTAAGCAAGAATTTTTCAGGTTGGTGACAGGCAGTTCAGGAACGGAGGTTTACAGTTCTTGTTCTGTTGAGGTGAAACTAGTCAAACGGGAAGAAGGCATGGGGCATTATATCAAACCTTAAGTATTGTTAATGACAATGTGAAGGATTTAGAAGTTTGTAATAACTGACTAGCTGTTCTCAAAAGTTTTCAAGTATAAACAATGAAAATTATGTACGCTATCTTCTTACAATCTCCAGACTTGTAAACTTGAAAAACATTCTCTTATGTATCTGTGTTGATGAATTAACTCGGTATTTTTGTGTCTTCATTTTTTTGTTTCCGTGACAAAGTTCTGAATAATACACACATGTATTTCCCCAAAACTTTAAACCTCCTGTACTAACACCAATGGAAAGTGAAAGTGCCTTCCCAATATCTTCATCTATCCATTTTAAAGCCTTTAAGCCCCAAACCTGTGTGCTCAATCAAGGATGTTAATTGCACAAGAATATGAAAATGGCATTTTCCTGAGCTGATATTCTATTAGATCTTAGTGAGAATGAATGGAAAGGGTGGGGAATGACCTAAATATGTAGATTAGATTTGTCTGGAAAGGTAATGAACTTCTAAGTGAACATAAGCTAAAATCAGATTCCTAATAAAACTGGAAATAAACCAATTTTCAGCTCTCATTACCAAAATTTTGTATGACTTCGATCTTTACTAATTTCATGCTGCAAGATGTTTATTCTGACAAATCTTGGTATATTCTGATTTAATAAAATAAAGTCCTCTAAATTTTATATATTCTGTCATAGGAAATTTAGAAAACAGTATTATCAAATCTTAATTATGTCTAATTTCTGTTTATATTACCAAAACTTAATTCTGTAACTCATACAGTGGGTGATGAATGTATATATTTTGGATAAAAATTAATAACTGTGTTTATGATTTTAATATGTATAGTATTATTATAATCAAATAATTTACTTTTTAAATATTTAAGGACATTAATAATAATAAAACTTAATTAGAAGTTCAGATTACCAATGTCACCCCAATAAATTTGAAAAAAGAAATATTTATAAACAGTTCAGATTAATGTTGGTAAGTAAAAAAGAAAATACCCTTCCAAATGAATTTTAATAGATCTATATATATTAATATCTTTGAACAATACATGAAAAATGTTGCACTACATACAAGTAAAAATGATTCAATAGAGCAATAGTTAACAGCTTATATTATTTAAGCAATATTTAACTCAGGATTCAAGAAGTACTAGTAAAACCATATACTGTAATTTGGACAGTCTTATAGAGTTTATTGTTCATGAGAATTAAAATAAAGTTGTGCACATAAGATCTAGAGGTTAAGATCAAGATCTATTTTATAATAATTGATTTAATAATTAGTATGATTTTCCCTCAAGGCTCTTGAAGGGGTATGAGGTATTAATAGAGACCTGGTTAGAGGGGTGCAAATTTTTGTCTATTCCATATGAATGAGAACAGTTTATTTATTATTTATTATTTATTTATTTATTTATTTATTTATTTATTTATTTATTTTTATCCTCACCCAAGGACATTTTTTCATTTTTTTGTTCAGATAGAGTGGGAGAGAGAGAAAGGAAGAGAGAGAGAGAGAGAGAAACATCGATGTGAAAGGGACACATCGAGTGGCTGCCTCCTGCACGACCCAACCAGGGGCCGGGGACAAACTGCAACCGAGGTACGTGCCCTTAGCGGGAACCGAACCCGGGTCTCTCTGGACCACAGGCCGACGCTCTAACCGCTGAGCAAAACCTGCCAGGGCGAGACCAGTTTATTTTTAATATGTTTTTATTGATATTTTAGAGAGAGAGGAAGAAAGAAAGAGAGACAGAGAGATGAGAGAGAAACATCAATCAGCTGCCTCTTGCTCGAACCCCAAGTGGGAATCAAACCTGAAACTTGGGTATGTGCCCTGACAGGAATTGAACCAGCGACCATTCAGTGCGCAGGACAACACTCAGCCAACTGAGCCACATGGGCCAGGACATGACCAGTTTCTTAATTCTCTTTTTTGATAGGAATAGAAAAGATTCATTCTCAAAATCAATTATTATAGAAGTGATAATGTAGTTCCACTGAACCTAAGGCTTAATGATGTATTGCCTAGTCATTGGACTCCTCAGCAGTGATTGATCCTCATTGTCATGTGAAACTAGGGTTGCTGCTATAGAATGACAGCAGAGGAGTGTGTCTGGAACTGCAGAAATTCACAGGAGCCTCTCTGGTTGTATCTATACCCAATGATTCACATAGAAAGGGCAATTATAGCAACCAAAACCTGATAAAGGTGAAGCAACCAAGAGCTTAGACAGACCTTCAGGAATGAAGATCTGCCTCACCTCACCATGAAAGCAACCTAGACCAGCTGAAGGGCTGGCTGAGTTGGAAATCTGATTGCATGGGGGGGAGGGGGTGGTGGTGCAGAGAATAAATATCAATTATGGCCTCAGGACCAGTTGCATAATAGAGGCTATAACTTTACCTAATAACTCTACTGCTATAAGTCTTTTTTATTTTCTCAGACATTTCCACCTTGAAGTATAACACAATGGTTTTAATGTACAGCATGAGTAGATCTCAGCAGTGCAAATAGTTGCCTAATAAATGCATGTTCTTATTTTTTTTAATGCCTTTCCTCATAAAGCTTATATTTTAGCAGAGAAAGCCATGGTTATTATTGACTATCTATCATTCTATGCTAAAATGTAAGCTTCACAAAGAAGAAACTATTTTTTCTGCTAGATTCAAGTATAGCATATGGTTGTCACTTAATTTTTTTAATCAATGGATATTGATAGTTTTCAGTTTATAACCTTCTAACAGCTTTATATTATTTTAACAATACAATTGAAAAACTTTCCACTATGGTGTAAGAGGTCCTAAATGATCTAATACATATTTACTTTTCCAAAATCATTCTCATTCTCTCTCTCTTTCTCTCCCTCCCTCCCTCCCTCTGTCTCTTAATCTCTCTCTCTCTCTCTCTCTCTCTCTCTCTCTCTCTCACACACACACACACACACACACACACACACACATACACCTCTATCTCTTTTATTTCACTCTATTATTCTTCCACACTGGCTTTAAAAACAAAAAGTTTTTAAACACACCAAACTTGTTTCGAACTCGAAGCCTTTATTTGTAGATGTGCTATTAGATTAGGTGTGTTCAGTATGTGTGGGTATGTTATATGATGTCCAAATTTTATTTCATGACAATGGAATTGCTATGAAATATTGGTTATAAAAAGGTTATGTTGAATCTAACAGTGTGAGTACTTTTGAAAAGAGGAAGAACATTCTTGATAGTGAATGTTTTTTAAATTGGTGACAGTGTTGGTGATATTCCTCAAAAAATAAACTACAGTTTCCCTTGATTAATAAAACAGTGTCATTCCTGTAAAAATTCCACAAATATTAAACCCATGCCAAAGATACTTTGAGTTTATATGTGCAATATTGTTCTTGGCTTGAATTTTTTTGTAGGCTCGGATAATTATGAATAGGTATTTCATCTACAGGTATGTCCTATGGGGATGTTTAGAAGTCATAAGGAATGTGACAAAATTCTTCATTGTGCAGGCCGCCCACATATTGCAGAATGACCACTTGATGCCAATAAAGCTACTTTCCTATAATGATGACAAACAAAAACACCCTCTAAGAGGCAAAACTCTTTTGAGAATGATCACCCATTCTATGTAATGGCTTGTTTCCTTTCTTTATTCAGGTTGCTGCTCAAATTCATAATTCAGAAATGTGGGCATATAAATGAACTAAACTATGAGTTAAGGAAAATGCCTCTTTTCTTCCTAATCCAGTAGAGATCTGATATAGATCAAATGGTCAGTCACATGCAGATGAGAAAATGAGTGGAAAGAAGATGGCTAGAAGTTGCAGGTGTACTGCAGGGAAGCCCCAGGAGAAAAGAATGTTGCTGTTATTCAGGCCCATAACCACCTCTGAGATTCGATCTACTTGTAACTTGAATAAAATTGTTCAAAGGGTATAATTAGCTTTTATAATTACATAGTCTTTCATTGAAAGAAAAGACAAAGGCACTGTAGCTAGGAGCATGAATTTTGGAATCAGACATACAAAATACAAATCCCTTTAGCAAGAAACTTTAGTTGGAAAAGTTCTAACATGAACAAAACAATTTAGCATAGATTATAAAATATAATCTTATAATCAAATTTCATTAAAGTTGGTAAAGGGCAATTTGATGAAAACCAGCCGTTAGAATATTCATTAAAAGCATCAAGGTTGCCATTGTTGTTCTCAAGAATTTTCTATTGGATTTCCAAAATATAAATCAGAAAACTCATTTCAATCACACATGAATGTGTTGGATTTGTGATATGTCAACTACGCTCCCTGGAATTCCCTCTTAGGTTAGAGTAGGCTACAAAGGAAGCAGCAGCCATTTTGAAGCTGCTTATATACTTCTTCCCAAATTATTAACCCTGAAACTAATCTGGGTGCTGCTGTGAAGGCATTAGGTAGATATTCTAGAAATGTGTCATATAAATGTCCCCTCTGTTGGAATCTAAGTAAGAATAACATGAATTCATACATTCACTATTCAACAAATAAATATTTATTGAGTGACCACTTGATGCTAAGCACTCTGATGAGTCCTGGGGTTATCATAGTAAACAAGAAAGATTAAAATTTATCCTTCATGGATGTTTGAAGTATTGGGGTAGATAGACAATAAATAAATATTCCATTTGAAATAGAGATGATGTAGGAAACTAAAATTTAATTCTGGTTCTTTGCAAACAATTAACTCAAATCCCTTGTGAAGCATTTTAAGGTTTCCCTAAAATGGGACTTTTCTTACTTCCGTCCTACCCATGGCAGAAGTTATTTGCTAGTGTAACTTGTACATATTTGTATCTCAGACATATCCCCACATTCTTGCTAGATTTTAAGTCAAGTGTAATCTAAACTAAATAAATGATGGGATTTTCATATTGTCACAATTAAATCTTCAACACATGGAACAGTACCTATCACATGAAAGTGCTCACAACTATTAGTTGGATGAATAAATGACTGTCATATACACGTTTGTGTCCTCCTTTGAGGGAGAATCTGGACTGCACATCATAACATCCACCATAGCCACCATATGCTGCTCACATCCATTTCTTCATATATATTCTAGAGGTAATTTTTTTTTTTAAAGAATTTGAGAAAATTTTGAAACAGCAAGTTTAATGAGATAGACTGCATACACCACTACTGAAATTGTCAGGCTCTCAAGGACTCTCATCATGTTCTTCTTTCACTATCCAGTTCCTAAATCTCCTTGACGTTCATTTGTTTGTTATCCTTGACATCTTTCCTGACCTTTATTCTTCAGGAGTCTGGGTCCGTGACTACTCTGACTTCTTCAAATTAGGGTTGCTGTATTTTTCTTTATAATTAAGCAAATGAGTAAAAACGTATTTAAGTGAATCATCTAGATGTCAAACATCTTCCTTCTTGCCCCCATAATGCAACAGCAGGCTGAATGTACGCTGACTATCAGGGTCAACTACCTCTACAAAGATGAAGACTCTTTTCTTTGCATACTCAAGAGGCTCAATGGTACCAAAGTTCTAAGATGGCAATTTTAACTTATAATTCAACAGCTTCTTTTTTCCTGACCCCTGGTGGAAGTGTATCCCTTTGGGAAACAGAATTTTTACACATGCAGAGCCCAGAGAGAAGCCACAGGAAGTCCTGTATCCGAGTGTGGGAATCTGAGAGTGATGCTTAGCAGAGCTGCTCCTGGTTATGCTACTAAGTTCCAGATCCATGTTGTCTTCCTATCAAGGACACAGTACATATAAAAATCTCTGATTGAAAATATATATAGTATCCTGAAAGATGGTTTTCTCATTCTTACACAGTATGCCTCTGAGCTGGTACCATTAACAAGGCATTCCAACACTTTATCGGGTTAAGCTTCTGGTTACCTCAGCATTGATGCAATCAGTAGATCCCACATCATAGTCCCAGCTCTATAATTGTTTTGCTGAATAATGAGAATACTGATTATATAAGATCTCATGCTAATAGATCAATGATTTAAGCCTTGATATAATAGGCTGATTGAGGCCTTACAGGTTAAAAAATTAATAATAATGCAAGTCCATTCCTGGAATAGGGACTATTCCTGTCTAAATAAATTGTCGGTCCTTCCAGGGAGGAAGAGGCACAATGCAGTAAATGTGTGACCAAATGATCCCTTGTTATCCTCAGGGTATACTCCATGAATCCTTGGAATAAGTTAAAATTTTTTCTTTCTTTGTTGGCTGGTCATAAGTTATTCCCAACACTGCCCAGATGTGAGTTAAAGGTTAGACACTGGGGCAGTTATGGTAGATGGTATGGCCGTTGCTGCTACCTATTCATGAAGCTTGCATATGACCTTCAGCTCCATTTGTGCTCACCTGCAATTGCACCTCTTTCATCTTAAAATATATTGTTGCTGACTCCTCTGACCTTCTAACTTGGTGCATTCGATAGAACCTAGGTTATGGTGATCATTTGCTGCCCCACAGTAAGGCACTCCATCTCAGCCAGTGTCCAATACCAAGTTAGGAGTTATCTTTAAAAAGGTTTCAAATGCCTAGTTGGCAGGTGTGGCTCTGTGGATTGAGCATCATCCCAAGGACTGAGAGGCCTCGGTTTGATTCTGGTCATGCCCTGGTTGTGGTCTCGATCCCCAGTAGGGGGCATGCAGGAGGCAGCCAATTGATGTTTCTCTCTTATATCGATGTTTCTATCTCTCTCTCCCTAAAAAATCAATAAAAACATTTTTTTAAAAAAAAAAAAAGCTTTCTAATTATGAACCACAGATGGCATGCCACAGGTGACCCATATACGTAGGTGTTGTGATTCCCCCAGAGAGGTCATAAACTACACAGGTTATCTTTTCTCATCTCTGATATTTGCTGAGTAATATTATTTGCACCACAGCCAGAGTATACTGCAGAGCCCTCTCTTGCTCCAAATCCCATTCAAGCTGAAAACCTTTTGTGTTATTTGGTATATAGCTTGCAGTAGTAACCTTAGTTGTGTAGTATGCATCTTTAAGAACCTGAGAAGGCCTGTAAAATTTTGTGCTTCCTATTTGGCATTGGAAGGTGCAAACTGCAATAATCTGTTCTTTATTTTAGAGGCAATATTCCAGATGCCCTCTATCACTAAATCTTTAAAAAGTTCAATATAGAAGCCTCCTGAAACTTTGTAGAGATAATCTCCAACCTCTGATGCACTTATGTCTTATTAAGTCTTCTAATGGACAAGCCATTTCTTGTTCACCTATTCTAATTAGCTTGATGGTATCAATATGGTGGCACAAGCGATATTCCTAGTGATCAGAATAGTTCAGGTCACTTACACTGCATTACAGTACAAAGTATGAGTGTTAACAAACTGTACTCCAAAGTGTCTATCATTTTGCATTCCCATCAATAATGAATGAGACTTCCTGCTGTTTCACATTCTTGCATGTATTTAGTGTGGTCAGTATTCTGGATTTGGGCCATTCTAATAGGTATGTACAAGTATCTCATTGTTTTAATTTATAATCTCCTAATGATATGATGTAGAGCATATTTTCATATGCTTATTTGCCATCTTTATATCTTCTTTGACAATGTGCCTGGTAAGATTTTTGGTCTATATTTTTAATCAAATTGTTTATTTTCTCATAGTTTGGTTTTAAAAGTCCCTTGTATATTTCAGATACTAATCTTTTATCAGATGTGTCTTTTGCAAATATTTTTCTCCCAGTCTGTGGTTTTTCTTCTTATTTTTTGACATTGTCTTTTACAGAGCAGAAGTTTTAAAAATCTTAATGAAGTCCAGCTAATCAGTTATTTCTTTCATCGACCATCTCTTGGGTGTTGCATCTAGAAAGTCATTGTCATATTCAAGGTTATATAGGTCTTCTCCCATGTTATTTTCTCTACGTTTTAAAGTTTGCATTTCACACTTAGGTCTACAATCTATTTTGAGTTAATATTTATGCAGGATGTAGGTCTGTGTCTAGATTCTTTTCTTTTTTCTTTACATGTGAATATCCAGTAGGTTCAAAATCTTTTTTTTTTTTTTTTTGAGAGATAACCTTTGCTGCATTATATTGCTTTTGTTTCTTTGTCAAAGATCAGTCTACTACATACTTTGGGATTCTATTTCTAGCCTCTCTATTCTGTTTCATTGATCTTTTTAAGGTGGGTAACATTAGCATTTCAACTTTGTTCTTGTCCTTCAATACTGTGTAGGTTCTTCTGGGTCTTTCACCTTTCCATAAACATTTTAGAATCAGTTTGTTGATATCCACAAAGCAACTTGCTAGAATTTTGACAGATTGTGGGGAACATGGTCTATAAATCATGTTGGAAGAACTGAATCTTAATTATATTGATTCTTCCTATCCACGAACATAAAATATTTTCCCATTTGTTTAGTTTTTCTTTGATTTTTTTTTTTTTTTGTTCATCATTTCTCAATTTTCCTCATATAGTTCTTGCACATATTTTGTTAGATCTATACTTAAGTGTTCAGTTTGGAGGGTACTAATGTAAATATGTTTTTTATTTTAAATTTCACTTGTTCAAGGGTAGTTCCAGAGATGTGGAAGTAGGGTACAGACTGACAATTGCCAGAAGACGGGGTGGAGGAGGGGAGCGATGAACCACAGAACTTGTACGCATGTACTCATAACCAATGGACATGGACAACAAAACTGGGGATGGGGCAGGGAGGGGGTGGGAGGGTGACAATGGGAGGAAAAGGAGAAACATCTGTAACAAAAATAAATTAATAAAAAATTTTTTAAAAAATTTCACTTGTTCATTGCTGGAATATAGGAAAACCATTGACCTTTTTTTTAGATTACTTTTTAAAAGGCTTCAACTTAAACGAACAACCCAATTTTAAAAAGTGCAGGCCCTGGCCAGGTAGCTCAGTTGGTTAGAGTATCAGCCCAATACTCCACGGTTGCAGGTTCAATCATCGGTCAGGGCACACACAGGAATCAACAATGAGTTCATAAATAAGTGGAATAACAAGTTGATGTTTCTCTTTCTCTCTCTAAAAATCATTAAATAAAATGTGCAAAAAATCAGAAACGACACTTCCCCAAAGACATAAGGATGGCAAAAAATATGAAAAAATGCTCAACATCATATGTCATTGAGGAATTGCAAACTAAAATAGCAAATGAGATACCACCACATACCTATTAGAATGATGAAAATGTAAAACACTGACAATACCAAATGTTGGCAAGGACATGGAACAATAGGAGCACTCTTATTTATTGCTGGTGGCAATTTGGCAGGTGTTTTTTTTGTTTGTTTTGTTTTTCTTTTCCCCATAAAAGTAAATATACTCTTCCCATAGGAACCAGAAACCATGTTCCTTGGTATTTATCCACGTGGCCTGAAAAGTTATGTCCACTTGAAAACTTGCACACTGATGTATATAGCCGTTTTACTCAAAAACTGAGTTTTGTTCAAAACTCAGAAGCAACCAAGATGTTCCTCAGGAAGTGAATGTATGAATAAACTATGGTACATCCAGTTGATAGAACACCACTCAGTGCCAAAAAGAAATGAGCTATCAAGTCATAAAAAAGACATGGATGAAACTTAAATGAAACAAACCAATCTGAAAAGGTTATATGTTGTATGATTACAACTATATGACATTCTGGAAAAGGCAAACCTGTGAAGACAGTAAAAAGTACAGTGGTAGCCCAGCCGGTATGGCTCAGTGATTGAGCATTGACCCATGCACCAAGCAATGGCCGGTTCGATTCCCGGTCAGGGCACATGCCCAGGTTGTGGGCCAAATCCCCAGTGGGGGCCATGCAGGAGGCAGCCAATCGATGTTCTCTCTCATCAATGTTTCTATCTCTCTCTCCCTCTCCCTTCCTCTCTCTCTAAAATCAATAAAGAAAAAAAAATTTTTTTAAAGTACAGTGGTTGCTAGGGGTTGAGGGAAAAAGAGATGAATAAATGGAGAACATTGTTAAGATTTAAAGTTTTTGAAGGCAGTGAAATTATTCTTTATGATACCATAATGGTGGACAGATTTGTCCAAAACCATAGAATGTACACCACCAAGAATGATAATGATGTGCCCATGTAGATTCATCAGTCAGAACAAATGTACGACTCAGGTGCAGGATTATATTAGTTTGCTAGGGCTGCCATAATAAAATACCACAGGCTGGGTGGCTTAAACAATATAAATTTATTTTCTCACAGTTCTGGTGGCTGAAGTCCAAAATCATAGTGTCAGCAGGGTTGATTTTGCCTGAGGCCCCTCATCTTGACTAGCAGATGGCTGCCTTCTCTCTGTCCTCACATGGTCTTTTCTTTGTGGGAGTAAATCCCTGATATCTCTCTCTTTTTTGTGTCTTTTTATCCTTTATTTTATTTTTTTCATCACCATTTATCCCTCTTATACCCTCTTTCACCTCCACCCATAATCACCCTTGTAATCACCACACTGTTGTCCATGTTCATGAATTCTATAAACCTTTTATACTCCATCCTTGCCATAATTGTTTATTTGATCTATGATAATTTTGTTCATTTTCCAGATTTTCCTACGTAGATGATCATCAGCAAGGACAGATTAATGTCTTCCTTCTTAATTTTTATATGTTTTAGTTTCTATTCTTATCTTATTGCATTAGCTACAGCTTCCAGTGTGACGTTGAAAAGGAGTGGTGAGAGGGAATACACTTACCCTGAACCTGATCTCAGTGGGAAAGCTTTCAGTTTTTCACCATTAAGTATGATGTCAGTGTATGATGTCAGTGGTAAGTTTTTTGTAGATGTTCTTTAACAAGTTGAGGAAATTCCTCTCCACTACTAATTGACTGAGAGTATTTATCATGATTGGGTGTTGAATTTAAGTAATATTTTATTTTATTTTTTATTTTTTTATTTTTTTTATTTTTTTATCCTCACCCAAGGACATTCTTTCATTTTTTGTTGTTGTTGTTGTTCAGATAGAGTGGGAGGGAGAGAGAGGAAGAGAGAGAGAGAGAGAAACATCGATGTGAAAGGGACACATCGAGTGGCTGCCTCCCGCAGGACCAGCCAGGGCTGGGGACAAATTGCAACTGAGGTACGTGCTCCTAGCAGGAACCGAACCCGGGTCTCTCTGGACCACAAGCTGATGCTCCATCCGCTGAGCCAAACCGGCCAGGGCTTAAGTAATATTTTAAATGTTAATTTCTGTTTGTTCTTTGAAGGTATATAAAAATAATCAGTTTTAAATATTGAATATGTAACTCCATCTTGCTATATTTGCTTATTAGTTCAAGTAGCTTTTTGGCAGATTCCACTGAATTTTCCAATTAGACAAATGTGTCATATGTGAATAAAGACTATTTTACTTTCTCCTTTTTAATCAGTATGTATGTATGCATTTATTTATTTATTTATTTATTTATTTATTTATTTATTTATTTTCTTTACTACTGTGTCTTGATTCTCCAAGTCAATGTTGAATAGAAGAGGTGTGCTGTTCCTCTTATTTAGGGGAAAGAATGCAGTTTATCACCTTTAATATATTATTAACTCTAGTTTTTTCACAGATACTCTTTTGGGGGGGTTGACAAATTTCCTTGTTATTCTAAGTTTCATAGATAATTTTGTTATAAACAAAGTTAAATTTTGTCAAGTAATTTTATCATGGGCATTGGGATGATCATTTGTCTTTCTCTCTTCATAGTTTATTAATATAGTGAATACATTTTGGGGGATTTTTAAATTCTAAAGTAACCTTCCATTCCTGGCTAATGGCTAAATCCCAACTAGTCATGATGTTCATATATATATACATATATATGGGAATATACAGTATTTGTCATTCTCTCTCTGACTTGTTTCACTTAGTATTAGGTTCTCAAGGTTTATTTGCGGTATTGAAAATGGCAGGATTTCTCTCTTTTTATGGCTGAATAATATTCTAGCCTATCTGTGTAACATATACATCATATTTTATCCATTGAGTTATTAACAGACACTTAGATTATTTTTATGTCTTAGCCATAATATATATGGGAGCATAGATAGTGAAATGAGCCAATCAGAGAAAGACATATATCACATGATCTCACTTATTTGTGGAATATGATGGGCAAAATACACTGATGAACAAAACAGACCCAGAGACATAGAAGGAGGGAGCAGACTGATAAACCTCAGAGGAAGAGTGTGTGGAGGGCAGGAAGAGATAAGCCATAGAACTTACATGCATATATGCATAACCAATGGACATAGACAACAATACTGTGAAGAGTGGGAATGGGAGCAGGGAGGAGGGTGTCAATGGGGGAAAAAGGAGAATCATCTGTAACAAAAATAAATAAATAAATTAATTAATTAATTAATTTAAAAAAAGAAAGAAAATAAATAAATAAATAAATAAATAAATAAATAAATACCTGATTTTGTTTTTTTCTGGATGTATACCCAGAAGTGGGATTGCTGGATCATCTGCTAGTTCTATTTTTAATGTTTTGAGGAACTTTCATACTGTTTTCTATAGTGGTTGAACCATTTTACATTCTCACCAACAATGCACACGGGTTTAGTTTTCTCCACATCCTTGCCAGCATTTGTTATCTCTTGTCTTTGTTATAACAGCCTTTCTAACAGGTATGAGGTAGTATTTCATTGTGGCTTTCCTTTGCATTTCTCTGATGATTAGTGATATTGAGCATTTTTTGCTTGTGTCTGTTGGCCATCTGTATGTTCACCTCGGAACAATATCTACTCACATCCTCTTACCAGCACTGGTGCCCTGGGCTGGGAAGTCCAGTGTGGGGCTGGGCCCTTCACTCCTCAGGAGGTACCTCTGCTGCTGAGATATTCCTCCCATTTCCTAATCACCACACTGCGTGTGAGGCATGTGCCTGGCCTCCACCCTTCCTACCAGTTTTTATGTGGATTCTTCTTTTTTTTAAAAAAAAAAAAATATATATGTTTTTATTGCTTTTTTTTTAGAGAGAAGGGACAGGAGGGAGAGATAGAAACATTGATGTGAGAGAGAAGCATCGATCAGCTGCCTCCTGCATGCCCCCTACTGGGGATCAAGCCCACAAGCCAGGCATGTGCCCTGACCAGGAACTGAACTGGGACCTCTCAGTCCATGGGATGACGCTCAATCACTGAGCCACACCAGCTGGGCGATTCTTCTTTATGTCCTTAGTTACAGGAGTTCTGTTCACCTAGTCTTCAGGTTCTCAGTGATGGTTGTTCTATAATTTAGTTCTAATTTTGATATGATCTTGAGAGGAGGGAGCACAGAGTTTGCCTACTCTGCCATCTTGATCAGAAGTCTTCCTGCCATCTCTCTTTTAAACAAAAGAATTACTCTCCCTTTGTCACTTGGCTTAAAAACAGTATATCTTTAATTTGTGACAATTAATGCATAATGTATTCTTTTTTAAAAAAATTTATCTTTGTTACAGATGTTTCTCCTTTTTCCCCCATTGACACCCTCCTCCTGATCCTGCCCCGCCAACCCCAGTATTATTTTCTATGTCCAAGGTTACGCATACATGCATATAAGTTCTGTGGTTTATCTCCCCCCCACCACCTCATCCCCCTCTTCTGAGGTTTGTCAGTCTGGGTCTATTTTGTTCATCAGCTTGTTTTGTTCATTATATTCCACAAATAAGTGAGATCATGTGATATTTGTCTTTCTCTGATTGGCTTGTTTCACTTAGGATAATACTCTCTAGGTCCCTCCATGTCGTCTCAAAGGATAAGAGATCCTTCTTTAAAAAAAAAAAAAGAGAGAGAGAGAGAGAACTTTCTTTCTTACAGATGCATAGTGTTCCATTGTGTATATATATCACAGCTTTTTTTATCCATTCATCTACTGATGGACACTTGGGCTGTTTCTAGATCTTAGCAATAGTAAATAGTGCTGCTATGAACATAGGGGTACATATATTCTTTCTGATTGGTGTTTCAGGCTTCCTAGGGTATATTCCTAGAAGTGGGATCACTGAGTCAAATGGCAGTTCAATATTTAATTTTTTGAGGTAACACCATATTGTTTTCCATAGTGACTGCACCAGTTTGCGTTCCCACTAACAGTGTACTAGAGTCCCCTTTTCTCCACACCCTTGCCAGCACTTGTTGTTTGATGATTTGTTGATGGCAGCCATTCTGACAGGTGTGAGGCATAATGTATTCTTGAGTCCAAATTTGTTTTTAAAAATATAGCCCAAGCACAAAAAGTAAAGAGAGAAACTCACCAAAAAGTGACTGATATAAAAATTTTAAATTGGCGTGGGGAATTGTTGCTGGTTCGAGGGCAAAAAATACTTGCTAAGAAAATGCAGAAGTCTCTATTTATTTTACAAAAAGTAATGAGATAGAGGTAGGTGAAGAGAGAAAGAAAGCAAAAGCAGGCTGAATGCTGCTTTGAGCCTTGACAAACTCATTGCAGGGTGTGGGTTGGAATTTTGTTTATTTAAACTGCATAGTAAGTCACTCTGAGGAAGATCTGTGATGCATAATGTGTAGTAAATCCTCCACTTACTGCTTAGAAAAATATAACGTAATAAAACGTACTTGATACATAACATGGTACCCATTGCTTAATTACAGATAGAGGATAAATGGATAAGAGCATTACTATTGCTTAACATTTATTAAGCACCCACAGTGTACCTGGTATTCTATAAAACATGGATGCATCCATTCCTTCTTACTATCAAATTTTTGTTTCAAGCAAAATTATGTGCACGCAAAAATAAAATACTTTTTTTAAAAAATCATCCACTCTACAAGCTGAAGCCCCTTATGTATAAATACATTTTATGCCTTTTATGTTTGTATACACATACAATGTATACAATTAGAAAACATCACATCATGCTACATGGTTAAGACCCTCTTAATACACACACACACTTTTTTCTTTAATAAGGAGTAAGGCAAAAATCGGTGATAGTGTATGCAATTAAAACTGAGGACGACTAAGAGAGCAAAGTAGCTGAAATTGGGAAGAGAGGAAGGAGCACATGAAAGCTGTTTCTTCCCAAACAACTACAATCAATTGATATGAATTCCCCTAGTTTCCATGGGTTTTTTATTTCAGGCTGTATATATGTGTCTGCATAGATAATATTTCATTTTGTGTTGGGAAAATGTAGGGTATTATAGAACAAACAAAATAAAGTGTCAGGATGGAAGAGTCATCATTTATTCAGTAGTTTAGGTAACATAGATGGGATTAGGTTAATGGAGTGATAAAAATTAATAAAGGAGGGGTTGAAATGATAAAATCTTATTTTATGACAAAACTTTATAACATTAGTGAAAACTCTGTTGTCGTATTTTTGGTCTATAAATTCTATTTCTATTATCTAAGCTGTTTTTGTTGTTGTTCCTTATTATCATTACAATCGCTATAACCAAATAATGACTGTACCTGCTAGACTACATGGCGTGTTGCTGGTCACCACACACTGTCGAAAGCATGCATGTTAATGCAAAAACACACACTCACACCCAGGCATGTGCACAGTGATTGCCTCAGTTTTCAGCACTTTAAATTATTTCCCCTGAAGGGACTTTTCCATCCACATTAATTTCAACAAAGTCAGTTCAATATTTGCTGAGCACCTACACTGTACCACATGTTAATTAGGGGTTTTGGATATAAAGAAGAATATTAAAAGCACACACAAAGACCCTGCCTGCCCAGAATTCATAGACTAAAAGAGGATAGAAATATTAATGAGAGATTTGAGGAGTACAGTGATAAGAATATGTATAAAGTACCTTGGGGGACCCAAATGAACACTTGATCTTACCCAGATTTGGAGTGACTCTCTTTTGCTTATAGAAATCAAATCTGTCCTCAGTGAGCACTGTAAGGAGCAACAAATGAAGCCCTCTTTGATAATATTGGTGTACAAACTATTTTTTTAGCAATTAATCATGGATTTCCTTATGGGATTTTTTTGTATTGTTGTTTTGTATGGTTTGCTATTTTGTGTGTATTTATGCATTATTTCCTCAATTCTATAGCAAGCTCCTTATGCCCTGCACACAACCATTCATCTACTGACTTGATTTCAGTTGTAAGACAGAAAGACATTGGTATAAAGACATTGGTATTAATTCCTTCCATTCTCAATTAGGCATAACCTTGTCTGAGATCCCACATATAATAATACCTTTAAGAAAAACATCTTTTTTTTTTTTTTTTTCCAATTGAGGTTTAAACACCTGACTCCCTCAGACTGAACTCCTTGAAGCCCGGGACCGGGCCCTGAATGTGTACTTCTTGCGGGGCTATGGGCTCAGTGTGACCATCCGCTCAGAGCCGAGTGGCAAGTTTAGGAGACCATGGAGGCAGAGGGCTGGTGATGATCTTCAGTTTTGGAGAGAGCAATGGAAAGTTTTCAGACTAATGAAACAACTTGATCTTCATCTTCCTTTTTTAGGAGAGAGGCTTTTATAACTAAGTTTTACTCTTTAGAATCCACTGAAAGTTCAATTTTAATGTGATGTGGAATCTGACAGTCGAGGAGGCAGTGAGACGGTGTACAACAAACAGTACTGGAGTCAGACGGAACAGGTGTGATTCCAGCACCGCTCCCACTCACTGTGCCCGCAGCCCCCAGAGGGCACAGGGTGGCTTTTGCTTGACCCCTCGGATAATTGCATTTGCCCTTTCTTCAGTCTTTAATATTATCTAGAAAATTATATAAAATGCAGCTTCAAGCCCAGTCTTCCACTATCTTGACACTTTTAGTACTTTCCCACGAAGAATTCTGAAACCGTCCCTGCGGTTGTGAGCTGTGCAATCGCCAACTGCGAGGATCATTTTCCACATCTACCCATTGAAAACACTATCACATACCACATAGGGTTATGGTACAGTTAAAAGGCAATAGATGCAATGCACCTGCCACATATCAGGCATTTGAAAAATATTAATTCTTACAAATAGTAATTTGTTTGGTCCAAATACAGCTTACATGTGTTCCTTTGTCTCTTCACCATGTATGTGAGCACCCAGTGCGTCACAAAGATTCTTCCTTTCTCTTTGAGGATTCAGTTTAAGCCATCTCAGAATGCCTAGTTTGTATCTCCCACATGTAAGCAGAGAGCCTCTCATTTTAGACAGAAAAAAGAGATTAATATTGGGGAATCTAATTCCCTGAATTCAGAGAGCAGTGCAAACTGAATAATTTCTTACCTATTTTTAATATTTGGGGAACTATGATAACTGTGACTTTGGCCACATACACACACGTAAATGCTATCAGTACATGACATGGTAGCTATGTTTTACATCTCTTGAATGGGAATCTTCTAGAATATGGTTTTACAAATATGCTTTTAATATGTAATTGCTATTAACTTTTTTCTCATGTACAGTATTATAAGACAAGTTGTCAACGTCAGAGATAAGTGAGACAATTACACAGAGGAATAACCCATTCCTTTATAAATGCCCCTGTAATAATCACCTCTGTGGGTAGGTGCTTCTAGGTTCCTCATCATATTTTATGATGTGATGATGCTCCAGCTTTGGAACTGTTTCTGAAATCAGTAGGCATTTCATACCTATGTGATTTGCAAGAGATAGAAACCCTGGCTTTAAAATCATTTCACTTGTGAACTGAATTCAGGGAGTAAATAATCTATCTCACATGTTCATTATTGTGCAGTAACCATACTGGAATGTGGTTTGAGACAGTCTGCTTAACCTTTCTAATGAGAGAGGTCTATTTCCTATGAAAAATTAGGGAAATTGATATTGTTGATCTCACAGCAGTGATAACTTTTGCTGGCCCTATACATACAAAATTTTAGCATGATTAAATTTAAAGAATAGAGCACTCTCTTCATCTCTTTAATCTTAGCCATCAAGAAGAATATATTCTAACACGTAGTTAACCAATGTCATCTATTTTCAAAGAGACTACATTTTTTCTCAACCCCTCTTGAAAAATTTATTCATTCTCACATCATTAATTAGAAAGTAACATTTGAACACAACAGATGAATAATTTATTATGATTATTTAATTAATATTGAATATTACCAAATTAAAATGAATTTTATGAAACATTCAAAAAGTAAAACTTTATATTGGAAGAATTTTGCATTTTCAGTTACTTGTATTAATACATTTAAATGAGTACATAACAATTTATTTGATTAAATAGGTATACATACCTCAATCTCCCCATCATATGTTTTCTTCCTTCTTGGAGAATTTCCTATCTAGTTCTTCTCTGAAAGGGGAGAACTACTCTGTGCCTCATTTTTCTCATTTGTAAATTGTGTAAAATAGTAGCCGCTATCATATTAAATAAATGTAAATGAAAAAATAAATGATCTAACACATGTCAAGGACATAGAATAGTGCATGACCCATATTAAAACAATACGATTTTAGCTATTATTATTGTTGTCACCTTGTGAATTCCCACTTAGTTCTTAGCATCCAGCTCAAATGCTGGCTTTTCCTTTAGCATGGCATTGATTGTTCCGGCCGCCATGGGGTTCTTTCTGTTAGTCACATGGTACTCATAAAAATGTTCTATGTTGTAATGTGTGTACACACGTTCTCTCACATGTCTCTTGCTAGAATCTGATCTCTGTGATTGTAGGTCTATATCTTATTCATTTCAATACTCTTTAAAAGAACTGCTGAGCAAAATATCTTGTAGAATTATACATGTTGAATAAATTAACAAAATCCAATGTAGGGCATGTTTGCCAGAAGTTCAATTTGCAAAACCTTCAATCCAATAAGTTACCATATGTTGAAAGCAAGTTTATGTCATATCTTAGGAAGAAATATAAGTAAAGTTTTGTTAAGTTTTCTAACCTGACCTAAAGACTATTTCAGATAAACAATTAATAAGATAGTATAAAATACATACCATAATTAGTATAAATATGTCTCTATCTATACATTTTAAAACTAAATCTGACAATACTAATAATAGAGCAATAAAAACATGCAAGACCTTATAAGGCATACTTTCACTTTTATCACATTTTTATTGACCAAAGGTCACATGGGTGAGCCCATGCTTAGGAACAGGAATACATTATATATATATATATATATATATATATATATATATATATATATATATATATATATATAAAATTTCATTACTTTAATAAAGAAACTGAAAAGTCACAAGGTTAAGGGCATAAGTTCTGGCAATCAACCACATACTATATTGAACAAAAATGGAGTTTAATGTGCCATGGTTGGTGTAGGTCAGTTGGTTGGGCATTGTCATATGCACCAAAAGGTTGTAGGTTCGATTTCAGGTTGGAGCACATGCCCAGGTTGTGGGCTCAATCTCGGGTAGGGGGCATGCTGGAGGCAGCCAATCGATGTTTTGCTCTCTCATTGATGTTTCTCTATCTCTTCCCCTCTCTCTGCAAATCGATTTAAAAATGGGATTTAATGTAAAAATATAAATATTTAAATAATTAATACGTAATGTAAAGTTGAAAAAAAATTTAACACTTACTGTGTGCCAGATGCTTTCATTTTCTCTATTTAATCATTCCAACAACACCTTCATGAAGATATTGTTTTTAGATAAACAAACACAGGCTATTGGAGATATAGTGACCTGCTCAAGGTTAAATAACTTTTATAAGAAAAAGTGGTCCTTTTAAGTCTCTGAGTCCAGAGTCAATGCTTTTGCTACTTACAGCTCTACCCTGGAAGTAAACAAAAATATGTGTAGTTCATTTGGGGAAAAAAAAATCTCTAGCAAAGTACTGTATTAAAGAATAAAGGGTAAAACATCTCAAGGTTTATTAAAAGGCAAGGAATAGCTTTCCCAGTAGGCAAAACAGGTATAATAACAGAGTATTTATGTCAAAAGAAGAATGTGAAACTTTTGCTCTGTAGATTTAGCACATTAAAGATCTAAATATTTCAAAAAAGTTTTATCTATTTATTTATTTTTGAAGAAATACCACTCCTTGGTCTAGGTAGCAAACCTCACTCGGAAATTCATGAGTTACCACTTTCACTTAAAAGGCCGCACCTTTGAAGATTAATTCTTAGAGTCACTGAGTATATGCTACCTAGGTGACCACTGTTTCCAAAATGGGTAGGCTTTTTCTTGAGATTTTATAGAGCTCTACTGTTTTGTAACTTTATTATTATTATAGAGTTTTTTTTTGTTTTTTTTTGTTTGTTTGTTTTTTTGGTATGTGCCCCTAGCGGGAACTGAACCTGGGACTCTCTGGTCCACAGGCCAATGCTCCAACCACTGAACCAAACTGGCCAGGGCAATTATAGAGTTTTGATGCCTGTGTATTTTAATAATTATTCCCTCCGGCCTATACAGACAATAATATAAATAACTATTTCAGAACTGTTTACATACTTTACCTATCTAATATATAGCACTTCACATTATATTTGGCCTACTAAAATAAATAAAAATTAGCAGAGAAGAACTATGAAGGGAAATGACTTCATGTTAAGTAGTACATCAGATATGAGTGTTGAAACTGTGCTTGACTTGCTCAAGTATTTGGAAACATGTAAGACCATTAAAGTCATAGGATCTAAAATTGATTAAGTAGTATGTGGCTGTATCCTTATTAATATTTCAAAACTCACACATGGATAAAAAATTATTTAATCACCAGGTCAAAATGAATATATACTTCATTTTAAAAACATGTTTCTGTGACCAGATAATATAAGCTCTGGATTCCGTAAATATCCTGAAGGAACAGTGAATGATTATTTTGCATAATAATAACTATGGCAAAACTTCAGTTTTGAGAATAATATAAATATGATTTATCAAGGCAGGAAAAGACAGGGTATCGAAACTTCCCAAGGCAGCCATGTCCATTCAGTATGCACTGTCACTGTCCTAGGCATAAGCTGTGGCACTGTCATAAAACTAACAATGTCAAAACATCACTCAGACAATGTTATAATAATACCATAGCAACAACAATGGCTATCATGCATTGAAATCTGATTAGCCGGACATTGTTAAATGTTCAATATACCATATTTCATTAATTTTGTGATAGACATTTTTCATATTTTAATACCTACTGAAATACGGTCTTTTTAAAATAGATGTTCTCTTGTAGTCTTCATGTCAAGACAACAATTGTCTACTTGGTATTGCCCACAAATGTGTAAAGCTGGTCATTGCAGCTCAAATTAATTTTATTTCAACCCACTTGGTACTACCACCCACGTTAAACTTAATTGCTGTTTTTAATGAGTTAAAAAATATTATACTGGGTCACAGTATTGAAAAGAATTATTATTCATGCAAAAGGGCACAGATACAAAACAATATATACAGATAAACATGGAAATGAACTCTAACTCTAATGTTCATGAATGAAACATTCATTAGAGGCATGTGCACAATTTCTCATTTTCTTGAAAAGCTACAACCAAATTCTTTCAGGTTCTAAGAAAGGAAGTTACCCACAACTGCAATAATCCCTATTATATGGTGTTTCTGAGCTGCGTAAGAAAGCTTTGCTTATCGTAAACAAAGCCCTACAACTAAATGGCAGGAATATGATGGGATCTCTTAAAAGAGATGAGGGAAACTTCAAAGAAACCAAAGACAGATCTAATTGGTTTTTCCACGAGGCAAGACCATCATTAAGATATTGAACATCAATTTGTCAAAAACTTTCTATTGACTTTGAACAAAAGTTGCTCATATTCCCAGCAATCTGTGATTGAAATGAGAGGAAAAAAATAAAATGTTATGTTAAGATAAATAATAACTTGCCAGCATCAACAGTTCGAGAATGAGTGTTAACGTGGGAGAAAATTCCAGAGATAATTGTGAATCATTCTTTTAAGAAATGTATCAGCACCAACGCTTATTCTACTCAGAGAATGATATTATTATTTAAAAAAAAAAACAGCAACAATGTGAACATTGACCAATTTGAGTTTAAAAGTGACTTTAACTAGTCAAGTTTTGAGAATGCTAAGTTTTGGGAATACTGAAACCAATTAATTTTTCTTATACTTTAATTTTAACATTTAAATAAATCTTTACTATTTCTTTACATATGTATAAGATGAAAAAATTCTAAGTATAAAAGAATTATAGCTTTTTTCCTTAGTGATACAAAATATCAAGGTGAAAATTAGAATAAATAATGTATAATATTTGGTAAAATGTTATTCAAATTACTTCTCAAAATTTTAGTTATACATATTAATATTTTCAGTTTACATATGACAAAAATTGAGTCTTAGAGAGTCTTGGTACTATGTCAAAGTTTACACAAATCGCTCTGTGCCTGAGAGTAACCCTAAGGACTCTCCACTGATGCCATCAATGTTTCCAAGGAAAATCCAAGCTACTGTCTAATGTTGAATGTAACAACAACAACAAAATGTTTGCTAAGTAATCTTTATATTCATTCAATATGCAGCTATGACTCAAATATCCAGAATCACTTTGATCAAATTTAACGTGTTCCATCTACTTTATACCACGTAAGGTGAGAATGAGCCTCATACATTGAAATCTACAGTAGGAAAAATAAAAAGCTTTTTTTTGTTTGTCCTAAAATCAACATTTTGTTCTAGAATCCATGGATTTAGTGAACAAGTTTTCTTTCCCTTATTTTACCTAAAATTAATTTTAAATTTCAAATACAGAAACTCTCAGCTTCTATGTTTTGACACTGAATAATAGTTCTTAATCTTTTCATTCATAGATACTCACAGAGAATCTATAAAATCTTGCTTAACTTTTCTAGAAACCCTATAGCTGCATTTTAGTGTCCACAGCTACAATGAACAAAGAGAAAGATTTCTAGGTGTATTGAATCTTGGTTTGATTTATGGATAATACATGTATGTTTGCTACTCCCAAATAACTTTTTTTGTGCTTTTGAGCTAATATCTTTAAGAACCAAGTTGCAATGAACCAAACCCCTTATTCTGAATAAGGAGTAAGACTTAATAGTAAATCATTTCCGTAGAACTGTTTTGTCTTCCTCTCTAATTTTGTGTTACTTGACACTTCCAGATCCAATATGCCTCTGCCATATTTTGACCAGTCGACAAATTTCTTCTGTCTTCCTGTGATTTATCTCCATCACCTGCCAGCTAAGACTGGAGGTAATTCAAATCATTTTATTGCTTCTCCATCCAAAATATAGTAAAACAGTTCAGAGATGTAGTATGTCTTAGAGTTCGTCTAACACAGCTGCATCTGAGAGATATTAAGTGAATCGGAGAAATAAAATAATTTGACCAAAGTGTCCCAGCTGAGCCATAGCAGGGTTCACACAAGAATCATGATTCCGGATTCTTGGTTCACTCTGCCATGCTGATTGTTCCAAGTCTGCTTATTCCATCTTTCTTATTAGACTTCTTTAGTTTCCTAACCTCTAACAAAGAACTTTTTTCAATACCATTAAAATTCAGTTATCTTATTTTCTTTTTAATTGGACTTTTGAAGAAGCCTGACAACTCAAGAGGCTACATTGAAGAAGTTAAAAACATAGTCTTTCGAGGCATAAATATATTGGATCAAGTCTGGACTCTGCTAGTTACTAATTCTATGATATGAGCCTTGTTTGTCTGTATATTTTTAAAATTTATATATTGTCAAAAATAATACCTACTTATAAGATAGTTGAAAAAAAGTGTGTGAGATACACGAGGCTATGTACGTTAATCCTGGGCCATGGTGGGTCCTTAATAAATGTTAGTAATTTTATTATGATTGAGAAAATGAATAAAATAAACCAAAAATGTAAACAGTAAAGATGGCAAGGTAAAATATTATTGATACTCTTTATTTTAAACATATTTTTATTGAGTTTTTTTGAGACAAAGGAAGGGAGAGAGAGATAGAAACATCAATGTGAGAGAGATACACCGATCAGCTGCTTCCCTCACGCCCCCCACTAGGGATCGAGCCCACAACCCAGGCATGTGCCCTGACCAGGAATCTAACAGGACCTCTCAGTCCATGGGACAGTGCTCAATCCGCTGAGCCACACTGGCTGGGCTGAATATTCCTTTTTAAGTAACTTTTCCAAATATTGTATAAAGTAACTATAATAATGAATAATGGATAAATGCAATCAAATTGTAGAAAGAATAGGAAGAACATAAATACTCCTTCCAGTCTCCCTGTGGAGAGGTCTAGGAAATTAACAGTTTTACTTCTTGTCACTCATCACCCCAAGGTCCATCTTCCTGACAAATTAGCATAGAAGAATAAAAAACCGGCTAAAACTACAATGAGATGCCACTGCATAGCTATTAAAATGGCAAAAATTAAAAAGAATTTATACCAAGTTTTGGCAAAGATGTGGAATCACTACAATTTAAAATTTTTTTCTGGGAACGTAAAATGGTACAACCAATATGTAAAACAGTATGTCTCCTTTTAAAAAAAAAAAAATCAAAGATACACCTGTTCCACTTCTAGGTATCTACGCCCCCAAAAGGAAAACAAATGTCCATGTAAAGACTTGTACACAGATGCTCATAGCATCCTTATTTTTGACAGCCTAAAATTGGAAACAACACCAATGTCCATCCACCAGTCGATAAACAAAATATGGCATATCTTTGCAATAGAATACTACTCAGAAATAAATAAACTGTTGATACAAAAATATGAGTAATTCATTGAAATAATTATGCTGGATGAAAGAAGCAGGACACCCCTCCTCCCAAAGAAAGAGGACATACTGCTAATTCCACTTATGTGGAATCTTGAAAATGCATGCAAAAATACAGTGACGTAAAGCTGATCAGTTGTTGTCTGGGGCATGGGGTTGGGAAGGGAATGGGAACATCAGGAAAATTTGGAAGATAATGGGTATGTTCGCCATCTTGATTATAATGATGGTTTCACAGGTATATATACAAACTATCACATTGTACACTTTAAAAATGTGCAGTTTATTGTTAATAATGTTGCTTTTCTTTTAAATGGTTGTGCTACACATAATGTAGTCTTCTCTCTCAAACAGGTGTTTTGAGCCCCTGTCTTTACAAATAACAAAATTGAAGCATAGAGGCACAATTAGGAATATTATGTTTACCAGATTATATCAGATCATTTATCCAAGAATTAAAAGTATTATTTCAGTTTTATTATTTGTATAATATCTAAAATAGGTCAGATTTACTTTATATATATATTTTTTATTTGTTGATTGATTTGAGAGAGAGTGAGAGAAAGAAACATTGATTTGTTGTTCCACTTATTTATGCATTCATTGGTTGATTTTTGTATGTGCCCTGACCAGGGATTGAACCCACAGCCTTGGCGTATCAGGATGATGCTCTAACCAACTGAGCTACCTGGCCAGGGCACTTTCCTTACATTTTATAATAAGACACTGATTTTGTAAATAAATGAATGGCTTTTAGTATATGATCCTCAGGATTCTTACTCCAGTTTCTGTGTTGGACTCTGTCTAACATGATAACTTAATTCATATGAAGTACAGTAAGGAACCTATTTTGGGAAAACGCTGCCATCCAATCAACAGATTTTCCAGTAGCTAGAACCGTTCTATGAAAGAAAACAATACCTGAAGTTAACTAGGAAAAAAAAAATTCCACCTCAAAATGCACTCAAGAGATTAAAAAAAAAAAAAAAAAGACATTTTGATAAACAAAACAAAACAACAGGCTGTATATAATGCAGATGGTGTGATCACAGTCTTTTAGCTTCTCGTCTGCCCCATTTTTCTATACAAACAAAATAAGAATCAGTTATAGCTGTTTTTGATAATATTCTATAGTCTTAGTTTTCTGTTAAAAAGCCTTCCCAAATATACTTACAAGACTGAAAAAATGGGTCCCCCTTTATGAAAAGTAAGAAACCTACACGGTTAAGGTGCAAGCAAAATCTCTTTCAAATGAAAACCATAGGTGTGAACAATTCTGTCATAGTGGAATTTCATTCTAAATAAGTAAATTGCTATGCATCACATTTCCGTCTTACCGAGCAAATACTCAGCTTCCCATCTTTCCTTATTAAACCTGTCAAGTGTCAGGCAGGGAATTAGTATGTGAAGAGAAATATTTTATGTAGGGCAGGTGTTCTGCAAACGTCTTTGACTGACAAGAATCCTGCTAAAACCTGGACTGAAGAAATTAAACCCTACTGTTTGTTGTCATTTAAATTTGAGGGATGGTGGGAAGCTCCTCACTCTGAAAATATCTCTCCCCTGGTCTGTCAAAATGCCTATAATTTCACCATTAGAAATTCACTCCTTTCAACCGGCTGAGGCTGTGAATGAGCAGAGGTACAGAGAAGACAAACGCATGGACACATGCTCAGGCCTGGGAACCTCTGATGTACCTGAGTGCTGGACAAAAGAAAACGCGGTTGCCTCATTGTGAGGACTTTCAGCTCTCAAAATTGTTCACTTAGCCCATTTAGGGTAAAACATTTATCTGATCAATCAAATCGTGTATTCATTATCATGATATTATCAAAGGTGCCAAAGTGATAGTTTAGTCACTTAGTATTATTTCAACCTATTTCGTTACAGTGTGAAAAGGGATTTGTTAGAATGCAGAATCAGTGATCATTTTAAAAAGCATGCAGTTTAACTGGGGTTATTAGAAATGAGTGAGTCAACGTGTTAGTGAGAAGGTCTGTGTGGACACGTACATTTGTGAGAGGTGGGATGAATTTCAGCGTCCAGTTTCAAGAGATACTCCAGAGACTGTTGTTAGTATATCATAGCTTATACTCACAGAGACCCAAGGTTTTAATTATTTATAATTTAAGGCTCTTGAGTCACATAACAGCTGCAAACATCCAGGGCAATTAATAAACAGCCAAAAGCCAATGCTCCGTGGCTGGAGCTCTGACTCCCAGGAATGAGGCGGAGGAAACGGAGAGGCCCACCCAGGAAAGGGGCTGTAAAAGCCCAGCCTGAAGCGCAGGTGTGTGTGCTCCGCCTGGCCTGACCTAAGCCATCCTTCTGCCAGGTAATTCCAGTCAAATTCTGGGAAGGGGCATGTGCTGAATTGCGATTGCTTCTTGCTTGTACTCCCTGACATTTGCTGTTTGCTAGGCATTCTCATTGTCTGCTCCTGATGATTTTGGACTCAGATGTGGCTGAAACATACAGGCGGTGACACAATACAGGCACCCACAATACAAAATGCTCATCTCAGCACATTCTCCGTATTTTGCTATTGCGTAGAAGGTGGGGGTGTCCAAACTGCAGTGAAACCACTCTGTGTCTTTTATTCTCGGGACACATGTTACACCCGCGTAATGTCATCTGCTTCCAAAATGTGCCCTTCCTCTACCCTCTTGTACGTCCTTTTGAAACTATTGCCTTCAATTACTTTTCATTCAGAATTCACAGTTGCAAAAATGGGAATAAACTCAAAAAGCTTTAAAAAGAGAGGAAGAGAGACTCATCGTGGATGCATTTTTTCCCTTCCGTTCAGAGGGTAGCCTCTTCAAATGCACACATTGCTTCCGACAGCTCTGCAGTGATTGGGTGCGGCAGGAAATAGTGCCTGACGCATAAAACCCACTGGCTCAACTATGCAACATGAATTTCACAGCCACAATAAATAAAAATAAAAGATTTCCTTGAACATTTTGTTCACACACTGCCTGGTTGCACTGCCAGCAACATCTTAGATCCTTTCATTAGGAAATTTTTTACTTTCCACTCTACCGTAAATCTACTGTGATCTGACTGTGATGGGACTGTCTTTCGTTGAATAATAAAACATAGGTATTGCTTGGGAATGTATTTTGCATATATTGAAGATAATACAATTTTGATGCAGAAACTATGGGATTCATAGATAAGATAATGTCTTTTGAGGAAAAATGAAATTTCTTGCCCTAATTACCAATTCCTTGGGCCTTGCTTTGGTGGAACTAAGTAGCAGCTATTGCTCAGTGAGCTGGGCTTTAGATTATTTCTGTAACCACAACCTTGCTGAATCCAAATCCCAATTATGAGAATTGGACCAAGGTAATTCAGGAAACTAAAAAAAAATCAGAGAAATCATCACTTGTAGTAAATTTTACAGCTTCAAGTTGGTCCAGGGCAAGCCTCATTATCACCATCGCATGAAACCTGATTGAGATATTCAGAGGGAGAAAGTTGGGAAATCTCTGTTGCTTGGGAACCTTTGTAAGCATGGTTGTTTTCTTGAAGTGGCAGGAAATCACTAGGCATAAATGGAACGAGGCTATACTGCGAGAAAAGGCCACCGCAGAGGAGTAGAAATTAAGTGGCAGAGGGATATTCTGATGGGGCCATTTCTAGTGAACAGAATTGAGTCTCTCTCATAATTTGGCAACACTGAAGAACTTTATTTCATCTACTCACTGAATATGGATTTGGGTTATTTAGAACCAGCTTTCAAAGTTTTTACTCTGAAACCTTAAAATATTTTTAAAAAACGAAATAACCCTTACAAGTTTTTAAGTCGACATCTAAAAGTTTTTCATAATTTAATTGTAGCATATGATAAAATTTCTGTGTATTATAAATATTGACATTTTAAATTCACACTGTTATCCTACCTTTTAAATGTATACAACTGAGAATAAAGACCTTAATATGTGATATACACCTCAGTCCATTAAAATGACATTATATGCCTGGCCGGTGTGGCTCAGTGGATTGAGCTTCGGCCCATGGACTGAGAGACCCTGGTTCGATTCCCAGTCAGGACACATGCCCGGGTTTCGGGATCAATCCCAAGTACGGGGCGTGCAGGAGGCAGCCAATCAATGTTTCTCTCTCTCTCTCCCTTCTTCTCTCTCTAAAAAAGCAATAAAAACATTTAAAAATATATACAAAATGACATTATGGTAAAAGATATTACAGTCAAAATTTATATTTTTCATATTTATGTATTTCCATTCCACTTTTTCCACATAATTTTATCTCAATGTATACTTAGAAGTATACTTCTAAGTTTCAAAGATTTACTCACAGATTACATATCCCTGCAGTTTATATGTGTTTCTGTGTGTCTGTGCATAAGTCTCTAAATTTTGAAACTGGCGACAAGATTTAAGTCATTGACTTCCGGTCATGATGGCAGCGCAGACAAACACGGTATCACCTCCTCCCACAATCACATCAAAATTACAACTAAACTATAACACAACCATCATTCAGAACCACCTGACATTGAGCTGAATGGAAGTCCTACAACTACAAAATTAAAGAAGCAGCCACATCAAGACTGGTAGGAGGGGCGGAGGCGCTGGCGGGCTGGTCCCACACCCACGTGTGGCGGATAAAAGTCAAGAGGGACACCTGGGCTGGAAAGGTCCTCCCTGAGGAGTGAGGGGTCCCCATCCCACACCAGGCCCCCAGCACAGGGTCCCAGTGCCAGGAGAAGTCCCCATCACTTCTGGCTGGAAAAACCCCAGGCAGCCCCAGGCAGCTCCTCTTAAGGGGCCTGTGCAAGGACTTACTCGGACTTGCTCCCTCTAAGTTTGGAGCGGAGGCAGCTTGAGGGGCCCCAGAGACATACAGGGAAGAACTGAGGTTTTTGGCCTCAGGACAAGGGCTGGAGAGGCAGCTTTCTCCTGGACAGACTGCTGGCGGAGGCTGATGTTCCTTTGGTGAGCCCTTCCTTGGGGAAGCAGACAGCCTCCATATCTGGGACTCCAGCAACCTGGCTCACACTGTTTGCCTCCTCCTAGTGATTCCCTGAGGCCCTGCCCCACCCAACTTTTGGGCCCACCCAGCTGTTTCCAAAGGCTTTACCATAGGGTTGGCCTGTCTTGGAACCTGCTTCAGAGTTTCCTAAAATCTCTCAAACAAGCAGCATCTGGTCTCAGCAAGCCCCATACCTCTTGTTAAGTGGCCCCAGGCCTGGTACTAGAAGCAACAAGCCTTGGTTCACAACTTGGCTTTTGCTGGGCACATCCAAACCCAGCACAAGAAGCAGCCATTTGCAGAACACTTTGTAGCTTATGCGGGGTGGCCCCAGATAGAACACAGGCAGTGGCTGACCTGGCCCCAGAGCCAGCACACCCAGTGGACAGCCTCAGGTAGTCAGAGGCCAGTGGTCAGTGGGAACAGCCAGTCCTTGCAGCTGATCAGCCTGAGTAAATCCCTCCCATTGACATGCCAACAGTAATCAAGACTCAATTACAACAGAAAGGTGTACAGTCCACACTAGGGATGCACCTCGAGGGCCCAGCTGGAGTGATCAGGGAGGCTGTGCAATGGGACCCCACAGGACACCTACAACAATAGGCCACCCTAGGAAGCCTACAAGACATAGAAACTCTACCTAATACATATAAACAATCACAGGGAAGCAGCCAAAATGAGGAGACAAAGAAACATGTCCCAAATGAAAGAAAAGAACAAAAGTCCATGAAAAGAATTAAACAAAATGGAGATAAGCAATCAACTAGAAGTGGAGTTCAAAACACTGGTTATAAGGCTGCTCAAGGAACTTTGTGAGACATTTAAGGAACATAGTGAGACCTTCAAGGAACTTAAGGAGACCTCCAAGGAACTTAGTGAGAACATCAACAACATAAAAAAGGACCAGTCAGAAATGAAGGATGCACTAACTTAAATAAAGAATAATTTACAGGGAATCAATAGTAGAGTAGGTAAAGCCAAGAATCAAACCATCAATTTGGAATATAAGGAAGCAAAAAACACCCAATCAGACCAGCAAAAAGAAAAAAGAATCCAAAAAAATGAGGATAGTATAAGGAGCCTCTCAGACAACTTCAAGCATGCCAACATTCTCATCATAAAGGTGCCGGAAGGAGAAGAGAGAGAATAAGAAATTGAAAACCTATTTGAAACAATAATGACAAAACTTCCCTAACTTGGTGAAGGAAACAGACATACAAGTCCAGGAAGCACAGAGAGTCCCAAAGAGATGAACCCAAGGGGTCCACACCAAGATACATCATCATCAAAATTCTAAAGGTTAAATACAAAGAGAGAATCTTAAAAGCAGCAAGAGAAAAGCAGTTCGTTACCTACAAAGGAGCTCCCATAAGATGTCAGCTGATTTCTCAAAAGAAACTTTGCAGGCCAGAAAGGAGTGGCAAGAGATATTCAAGGTGATGAAAAACAAGGACCTACAACTAAGATTACTCTATCCTGCAAAACTATCCTTTAGAATCAATGGACATATCAAGAGTTTCCCAGATAAGAAAAAGCTAAAGGAGTTCATCACCATCAAACCAGCATTATATGAAATGTTGAAGGGTCTTCTTGAAGAAGAACAACAAAAATATGAACAATAAAATGGCAGTTATTACATATCTATCAACAATTGAATCTACAAACAAAATGAGCAAGCAGAACAGAAACAGACTCATACAGAGAACTTTTTGTTGCTTGCCAGATGGGTAGGGGCTAAGGGGATGGGTGAAAAAGATGATGGAATTAAGAATTACAAATTGGTTGTTAGACTGATGAACCTCAAAGGGAAGGGGGGAAGGAAGGAGGGGTCAGGATTGGGGAGGAGAGGGTCAATGGGGAAAAAAGGAGGGGGAACATCTGTAATACATTCAACAATAAAGATGAGTTAAAAAAAAGATTTAAATCATTATGGTTATTTTTATTAAACAACTGATCAAAAATATATGACTAATTTTGCTAATTATCAAGAAATAAAACTTATTTGAAATGTATCTCAAGGTGATAAATTAAACTTTTAAAAATTATTTTATCTAGACAAAAGTGAAATTTTATTGCTAGAGTGAAGCAGCTGTCAGTACAATTTCTATATTATTTATTTTTATGGATGTGAGACCTATAAATACTTTTTCTTATAAGATATAGATGAGAATGAAAGAGTTTAGTTATTTAATGACATTATTTTTACTTCCTCTTAGTTATATAGCTAAAATCATATAATGATCTATAGTAAAAAATCTATTGCCCTGGCCGGTTTGGCTCAGCGGCTAGAGCGTCGGCCTGTGGTCCAGAGAGACCCGGGTTCAGTTCTCGCTAAGGGCATGTACTTCGGTTGCAGTTTGTCCCCGGCCCTGGTTGGTCGTGCGGGAGGCAGCCACTGGATGTGTCCCTTTCACGTCGATGTTTCTTTCTCTCTCTCTTCCTCTCTCTCCCTCCCACTCTATCTGAACAAAAAACTATTTTTATTGATCTAAAATTCTTCAGGTTTACTGAGAGCAAAGATATATATAAAAATGGAGAAAGTAATATAATAAACTCATCATATCTATTTTCAGATTCAGCAATTAACAACATATAGTCAATCTTTTTTTATCAATAACCCACTCATTTTCCCAGCCCTGAATTATTTTGAAGCAAATCTCAGATTTCATGTAATTTTATCTGCAAATATTTTACTACATATTAATTAAAAATAAAGATACTTTACAAATAATTACATCGTTATTATTTTTTAATTGAATGATTTCTTAGTGTGATCAACTATCCATCCTGTGCACTTATTCTCCTGATTGTCAATTAAATAAAAAGTTTGTTTAAAATAGAATTCAGAGGTCAATAGATTGTTATTTGTTGCTATTTCTCTTAAGATTCTCTTTTAATCTATATCCCTTCTCCTTGTTTCCCTCTCCTCTCCTTTGTTTTCCTCTCATTTTTGTTTTCATTGTTGAATAAAAAAGATAACCCTATAGAATTTGCCACAGTCTAGAGTTTTCTGATTATGTCTCTATGGGGATGCATTAAAGTACATTAAATGCTTACATTTTCATTTGTGTCTTCTTCCAATTACGGTGAGATGAATTTAGACATAAATTTATTAACAGCATATTAGTAAACTAAATTCCCAATTTACTGAATTCACGATATATAAAAAGAATTATCTGGTTCCATGTGTAAGGAGCTTGGAAGTCACCACTCCATCCTAAAACAAATAAAAAGCTGAACAGACTGAGAAAGCAACTCTTCTAAGATCCTACAGAAAACAGAAGACATGGGCAAACAACTTCCTGATGAAAATCAAACACAGGGAGGCCCCCTGACCAGAACAGGGACTCAGCTGGGAAAACCACCAGGGGAACCATAGCCAGAGACACCTCAACTGTCACTGACAAATTGCTGAAGGCAAAGTGTGGAAAACTCTGACAGTTAAAGACTCTGGTCCAACCCAGTCATAACGGGGTCTGACAATATATGTGTGATTTGCATCCAGAAGCTCTATCAGTAAATGTTGAGGAAAAGTCCTCTTGGGCTTCCAGCAAAGGGGGTGGGGGGTGAGTGAGAGCATTCTGTTCTTAGCAAGGCCTGAACTCAGAGGACACTAGTAAACTAGAGCCTAGGCCACTGGACACTTAGAAGAGCCTAACTGACCTGAGGGAAGGAAAATACCAAACCTCAGGCCATTTTATCCATCCTGTTCCACCTAAGTGGGAAGAAAAAGATGAGAAACCCCTGTTAAGTTCATATTCTAAACACATACACTCACTAAAAGACTAGACCTAACCATGGTGCTATAGAATACTTCCCCTGCTCCATACCTCATACCACATGACTAATGACCTGTATGCAGCAGTTTCTTTTTTCTCTCTATTGATTTGGAGAGAGAGGAAAGGAGAAGGAGAGAGAGATAGAAATATCGATGAGAGAGAACATCAATTCGCTGCTTCCTGCATGCCCCCCACTAGAAATCAGGCCCACAACCTGGGCACATGACCTGACCAGGAATTGAACCAGCTACCTTTTGGTGCATGGGTTGATGCTCAACCACTGAACCACACCAGCCAGGCTATATGCAGGCATTTCTTTTACTCAGTACATCATTTCTGGCTATCAATGAAAATTTACAAGTCATATTAAAGTGCAAAAAACATTATTTAAAGGACAGAGCAATTATCAGAACCAGACATGGCAGAAATGTTGGAATTTATTAGATTAGGAATGTAAAACAACTATGATTAATATGCTAAAGGCTCTCATGGCTAGAGGAGACAGTATGAAAAAACAGGTGGGCAATGTAAGCAGAGAGATGGAACTCTTAAGGAAGAACCGAAAAGAAACATGAGAGATTAAAAAAAGGAAAATTATAACAGAAATAAAGAATGCCTTTCATGGGCCTTTAGTAAACTAAACAAGACTAAGGAAAAAATCTATAAGCTATAGGACATATCAACTGAATTTTCAAAAACCAAAATACAAAGGGAAAAAAGATGGAGAAACACAGAACAGAATATCCAAGGATGGGGGTGAGGGGGAACTAAAAATAGTGTAATAGGAAAACTAGAAGGAGAAGAGAAAAAGAAAGAAACAGGGGAAATATTTAAAACAATAACTGAGAATTTCATCAAGTTGATATCAGACACCAAACTACAGATCCAGGAAGTTCAGAGAGACTGAGCAATATAAAAGCCAAAAACAAACAAACAAACAAACAAACAAACAAAAAAACAAAAAAACTCCCCTCAGCATATAATTTTCAAACTACAGAAAATAAAAAATAAAGAAAAGGGGATTCCAAAATGGCAGCAGAGTGAATGGAAGCTACACAGACCATCTCCCAGGACCAAACTGAAATTACAACTAAAATAAAGACAAATCGTCAGGAAAAAGAAACAGAAAAGCAGCCGAAGAAGACCCATATAACCATGGCAAGGAAAAAAAGACATTAAATCGAGCCTGATAGGTCTTCAGAGGCTCGAGAGGGCAGGCAGGTAGCCAACAGACAGCAGCTGTTTAGCTGTGAGCAGCTCCCAGGAAGTTAAAATCCCAAGCCAGCTCCACAGTGCCGAGGGCTGGGACAGAGCACTAAATTAGCTACAGCCACTCACCTGGGGCTCTGGCAGAGGAGGGCGGACTGGACTGGAACTGTGTGGGAACACCCGCGATTTGGAGGCCACTAACAGTTTTTGTTGAGTGTTGAGTCGCCCCTCACTAGACAGTGGCCATCTTGCTCAGGGTGCCCCTTCCTGTAGCTCTGGGGAGAAGCAGCAGCCCCTCCCTTGGAGATCTAACCCCACACAGCTGGGTCAGAGAAATGCAAATTGAGGCTCATTAACAACCAGCATCTGCCCCTGCATCTGGAAATCCTCTTACCCTGAACACCTGAGAGATTTTTTTCATTCAGCTGAGGGCTACAACACAAGGCTCATCAAGTAACTGAGACTAATAGCCTCCAGACAAAAAGCTAGAGGATCACTGAACCTTTCCTGGGCTTGCAAATCTACCCAGGAAATTAAGACTTGACAGTGGTGTTTAACGTGGGTCCTCCCACACTCATCCAAACCCAGTGTAGGGAGCCACACCAACAGAACACCAGAACACCAACACCCATAGGGAAAATTTGGCAGGCTCCAAAACTCACTGAGATAGCCAAAATGGTGCAACAAAGAGACAGATCCCAAATGAAAGAACAAGAGAATTCTACTGAAGAGGAGATAAACAAAATGCAGCTAACCAAGTTATCAGAGGTTAGAGCTCAGAGCGATGATCTTGAGGAAGCTCAACACCATGAGTAAAGATATAGAAATACTGAAAAACAACCAAGTGGAAATGAAGAATGACATAGCAGAAATAAAGAACACATTGGAAGGAATAATCAACAGAATAGAGGAGGCTGAGGACCGGATCAGTGAATTAGAAAAAATCAACCAATCAGAAAACCAAAAGGAAAAAACAATTGAAAAACAGGAAGACAGCTTAAGAGAACTGTGGGGCAACTGGAAATGTAATAATATTCGCATCATAGGAGTTCCAGAAGAAGAAGAAAAGGAGCAAGGGTTAGAGAATATATTTGAAGAAATAGTGACAGAAAAATTCCCTAACTTGGTGAAGGAAAAAGGCATTCAAGTTCAAGAAGCACAGAGAGCCCCAAGTAAGAAGAACCCAAACAGGTCCACACCAAGATACATAATAATTGAAATGCCAAAAATTGAAGACAGAAAATCCTAAAGGCAACAGGATATAAGTAACAGGTTACCTGGAAAGGAACCCCCATAAGGCTATATCAGATGATTTCTCAACAGAAACACTACAGGCCAGAAGGGAATGGCATGAATTAATCAAGGTCACGAAAAACAAGGATCTGAATCCAAGACTACTCTATCCAGCAAGGCTATCATTCAAAACAGAAGATGAAATAAAGAGTTTCCTAGACTTAAAAAAAAAAAAAAAAAAAAGGCTGAGGGAATATATTAGCGCCAAACCAGCATTGCAAGAAATGTTAAAAGGACTACTGTAATTAGTAGAAGAAATAAGAAGAAAAATAGAACTACACTAAACAAAAATGGCAATAAATAAGTACATATCAATAACAACCTTAAATGTAAATGGATGAATGCTCGTATCAAAAGATACAGAGTAGCTGATTGGATAAGAAAGCATGACCCATATATATGTTGTTTACAAGAGACCCACCTCACAACAAAAGACTCACATAGGTTGAAAGTAAAGGGATGGAAAAAATCTTCCAAGCTAATGGAAAGGAAAAAAAAGCTGGAGTAGCAATACTCATAACTGATAAAATAGACTTCAAAATGAAGGTCATAACTAGAGACAAAGAAGGCCACTACATAATATTGAAAGGATCCATCCAATAGGAAGTCATAACCTTGGTAGACATATATACACCCAGTATAGGAGCACCAAAATATATTAAAAATCTTCTGGAGGACTTCAAAGGAGAAATCAACAGCAATACAATCATAGCAGGGGACATCAACACCCCGCTGACATAACTGGATAAATCCTCTAGACAAGAAATTAACAAGAAAACAGAGACTCTAAATGATGCACTAGATCGAATGGATTTAATAGATATCTACAGAGAATTACACCCTAAAACTGCAGAATTAACATTCTTCTCAAGTGCACATGGGACATTCTCAAAGACAGAACACATGTTAGGACACAAACTAAGTCTCTGCAAGTTGAAGAAGATTAAAATACTATCAAGCATCTTTTCAGATCACAATGGCATGAAACTAGAAATCAATCACAACAAGAACATGCAAAGACATTTGAACATATTGAGGATAAATCGCATGTTATTAAGCAATGAATGGGTTACCAAGGAGATCAAGGAAGAAATTTAAAAATTCCTGGAAACCAATGACACAAAATCTGTGGGATGCAGTGAAAGTAGTTACGAGAGGGAAGTTCATAGCACTACAGGCCTACCTCAAGAAACAAGAAAAATTTCTAATTGACTATCTAACCTCACAACGTAAAGAACTAGAAAGCAAACAAAAAGAAAACCCCAGAGCAAGTAGAAGGAAAGAAACAGTAAAGATCAGAGCAGAAATAAATGACAAGGAGACAAAAAAAAAAAAAAAAAAAATTCAAAAGATCAATGAAACAAAGAGCTGGTTCTTTGAAAAGATAAACAAGATTGATGGACCTTTTTTTTAGATTCACCAAGAAACAAAGAGAGAGAACACAAATACACAAAATCAGAAATGAAAGAGGAGAAGTAACAAGTCACACCACAGAAATACAAAGGATTGTTAACAAATACTATGAACAACTATACAGCAACAAATTGGACAATCTACGTGAAAAGGACAAATTTCTAGAAACACATAGTCTCCAAAAACTGAACCAGGAAGAGGTAGAAAACTTGAACAGACCAATAACAACTAAGGTAATTGAAGATGTAATCAAGACTCTCTCAGCAAACAAAAGCCCAGGCCTGGACGGCTTCATAGGGGAGTTTTACTGAACATTCAAAGAAGAACTAACACCCATTCTCCTCAAACTATTTCAAAAAATTCAAGAAGAAAGAAGACTTCCAAATTTGTTTTATGAGGCCAGCATAATTCTAATTCCAAAACCATATAAAGACATTACAAAGAAAGAAACCTACGAGCCAATATCCCTGATGAACACAGATGCCAAAATCCTTAACAAAATATTGGCAAATCGAATCCAGTAATACATTAAAAAATTTATTCACCATGACCAAATGGGATTCATCCTAGAGATGTAAGACTGGTACAATATTTGCAAATCAAAAAATGTGATACAGCACATAAACAAAATGAAAGACAGAAACCATATGATCATATCAATAGACGCTGAAAAAGCAATCAACAAAATACAGCACCCATTTCTGATAAAAACACTCAGCAATGTGGGAAATATAGGGATCATATTGCGACATAATAAAGGCCATATATGAAAAACCTACAGCCAGCATCATACTCAATGGGCTAAAACTAAAAGCATTTCCCTTAAGAACAGGAACAAGACAGGGATGCCCACTCTTGCCACTCTTATTTAACATAGTACTGGAAGTCTTAGCCACAGCAATCAGACATGAAGAAAAAGTAAAAGGGATCCAAATTGGAAAGGAGGATATGAAAATGTAATTCACAGATGACATGATATTATACATAGAAAACCCTAAAGACTCCATCAAAAATCTCCTAGATTTAATCAACGAATTTGGCAAGGTAGCAGGATACAAAATTAACATCAAGAAATTGACGGTATTCTTATACACCAATAATGAACTCACAGAAAGAGAAACTTAAAGAACAATTTCATTTACCATTGGGGCAAAAAATTTAACCTAATAAGTTTATTAGGAATAAACTTAACCAAAGAAGTAAAAGACTATTTGCAGAAAACTGCAGGACATTGAAAAAAGAAATAGAGGAAGATATAAAAATGTGGAAGCACATACCTAGTTCATGGATTGGAAGAATTAACATCATTAAAATGTCCATACTATCCAAAGCAATCTACAGATTTAATGCAATCCCCATCAAAATACCAACGACATATTTCACAGAACTAAAACAAATACTTCAGAAGTTCACGTGGAACCAAAAAAGACCCTGAATATCCACAGCTATCTTGAAAAAGAGGGACAAAGTAAGTGGGATCACAACACTGGGTATCAGGTTATACTACAAAGCTACTTTAATCAAAACAGCCTGGTACTGGCACAAGAACAGGCATATAGATCAATGGAACAGAACAGAGAACCCAGAAATTGACCCAAGACAATATGCTCAATTAATATTTGACAAAGGTGGCAAGAGCATATAATGGAGTAAAGTCAGCCTCTTTAATAAATGGTGTGGGGGAAACTGGACAGCTTCATGCAAAAAAATGAAACTAGACCATCAACTTACACCATACACAAGAATAAACTCAAAATGGATAAAAGACTTAAATGTGACTCATGAATCCATAAAAATCCTAGAAGTAAATGTACGCAACAAAATTTCAGACATCATACGCAGCAGAATTTTTACTGATACATCACCTAAAGCAAGAGAAACAAAGGAAAAAATGAACACATGGGACTACATCAAACTCAAAAGCTTCTGCACAGCAAAAATAAACAACCATCAAAATGGAAAGGGAACCCACTGTATGGGAGAGCCTTTTTGCCAATGATACATCAGATGAGGCATTAATTTCCAAAATATATAGAGTTCTCATACAACTCAACAAAAGGAAGACAAAGAATCCATTTAAAAAATGGGTGGAGGACCTAAAGAGACATCTCTCCAAAAAAAAACATACAAATGGCCAAGAGACATATGAAGAAATGTTCAGTGTCACTAATCATCAGAGAGATGCAAATGAAAACAACTATGAGATATCACCTCACACTTGCCAGAATGGCTGTCATCAACAAATCATCAACCAACAAGTGCTGGCGAGGGTGTCTAGAAAAGGGGACTCTAGTACATTGCTGGTGGGAATGCAGACTGGTGCAGCCACTGTGGAAAACATTATGGTGTTTTCTCAGAAAATTAAAAATTAATCTGCCATTTGACCCAGTGATCTCACTTCTAGGAATATTTCCTAAGAAGATTGAAACACCAATCAGGAAGAATATATGTACCCCTATGTTCATAGCAGCACTATTTACAATAGCTAAAATCTGGAAACAGCCCAAGTGTCCATCAGTAGACAAATGGATAAAAAAGCTGTGGTATATATACACAATGGAATACTATGCAGCTGTAAGAAAGAAAGATCTCTTATCCTTTGAGACTACATGGAGGGACCTTGGGAATATTATGCTAAGCAAAATAAGCCAATCAGAGAAAGAAAACTACCACATGATCTCACTTATTTATGGAATATAATGAACAAGGTGGGCTGATGAACGAAATAGACCCAGAGACATAGAAAGGAGTGTGGTTCAGACTGACAAACCTCAGAGGAGGGGGATGCGGGGGATGGATGAGATGAACCAAAGAACGTATATGCATGTATGCATAACCAATGGACATAGACAACAATGCTGGGGGGGATGAGGTGGTGGGATGGGGAGGATGGTGTCTAGGGGAAAAAAGGATAAATATCTGTAACAAAAAATAAATTAATAAAAATTGGAAAAAATAAAAAAAAGAAAGAGAGAAAAAATTCTGAAAGAACCCAGAGGAAGAAATAAAACAGCTTACTAATAGAGGAACAAGGATAAGAATTACTTCTAACTTCTCAGAAACCTTGCAAATAATAAGAGAGTGGAATAAAAAATTTAAAGTGTTCAGAGGAAAAAAACAAAAACACCAATCCCACTACCTCTGCATCCTGTGAAATTATCATTCAAAAATTTAGGAGAATTTAAGACATTTTCAGAAGGAAAAAAAAAATTAATTGAGAAAAATTTTCCAGTAGATCTTTCTTGCAAAATGTTAAAAGAAGTATTTTAGAGACTGAAAATAATATACATCAAAAATTTGGATCTATGTAAAGAGCTCCAAAGAAGGAGTAAAGTTAAAATAAAAACATTTTTCTTATTTGTCATTGATCTAACAGACAGCAGTTTTTTCAAAATAATAATAGCAATAATGTATTCAAATATGTATATTTATGTATATATAATATACATATTTATATATAGGGAAAATCAATGACAGCAGTGATACAAAGGACAGGAGGAAGTTTGTTAATCCAACTATATCAATAATCACTTTAAATGTCAATGGTCTAAATGAACCAATTAAAAAACAGATTGTCAGAGTGGGATAAAACACAACCCAACTACAGTCATGCCTCAGAGATACTGCAGATTTGGTTGCAGACCACCACAATAAAATGAATGTAGTGATAAAACAAGTCACACAAAGTTTTTGGTTCCTAGTGCATATAAAAGTTATACTGACAATTATACTGTTGTCTATTAAGTGTGCAATAACAGCATTATGTCTAAAAACAATATATACACTTTAACTTAAAAAAATCTTATTGCTAAAAAATTCTGTCATCTGACCCTCCAGCAAGTCATAATCTTTTTGCTGGTGAAGAGTCCTACCTTCAATTTGTAAAAATCACAATATCTGTGAAGTACAATAAAGCAAAATGCAATAAAATGAGATATGCTTATATATGTTGCTTAAGAGAAACCCACTTTATATATAAAGACAAATATAAATGAAAGGTGAATGGATGGAGGAAAATATACTAACACTAAGCAGGAGTAGTTACATTAATTTCATATAGAGCAGATTTCAAAACAAGAAAAGTTATCAGGGATAAACCAAAGCATCACATAATATCAATGGGTCAGTTCTCTAAGAAGACACAACAATCCTCAATGTATATATACCTAACAACAGAAAATCAAACTGTATAAAGCAAAAACATACAGAATTATAAAGAAAATAGATGAATCCACTATTATGGCTGGAGACTTCAAAACCTCCCTATCAAAAATGAATAAATTCAGCAGTCAGAAAATCAGGAATGACATAGTTGAACCCATGGCCACCATATCTCAACTAGATACACTGGACATCTAAAGACTTCTTTGTCTAGCCATAGCAGAAGACACATTTTTCTCAAGCTCACATGGATACTCACCAAAATAGACCTTCTGGGACACACAAAAATAGGCCTTACAAAAAATAAAATAAAGTAAAAATTATTCAATCTGCTTTCAGACCACAATGGAATTAAACTAGAAATCAATAATGGAAAGGTAAATGGAAAATCTCCAAGTATATGGGGATTAAACAACACACTTCTAAGTAATACATGGGTCAAAGAAATAATCCTAAGAAAAAAATTAAAAATATTTTGAACTAAATGAAAATAAAATATCTTAATTTGTGGAATGCAGTGAACTCAGGGAAATTTACAGCACTAAATAAATACATATGATACAAAAGAAGAAAGATCTAAAATTAACAATCTAAGTTTCTACAAAAAAAAAGTACAAATTAAATATAAAGTAAACAGGAGAAAAGAAGTAATAAGAAATTGAAATCAAGAAATCAATAGAGAAAAATCAATGAAACTAAAAGCTGCTTCTTTGAAAAGATCGATAAAATATACATGCCTTTAGCCTGGCTAACTAAGTAAAGAAGAGAGAAGATACAAATTACCAATATGAGGAATGAAAGAATAGATCTTATTGCTGATTCCATGGACATTAAAAATGATAAAAAATGTACACTGTAAACAACTCTATGCCCACAAATTTGATAACCTAGATGAAATGAATCAATTTCTTGAAAGACACAATCTGCCAAAACTCATGAAAGAAGAAATAAATAATCTGAATAGCTCTGTATCTATTAAAGAAATTGAATCAATAAAAAATAACCTTCTATAACAGAAAGCACCGGGCCCATGGGGGTTCACTGGTAAATTCTACCAAACATTTAAGGAATGAATTGTACCAATTTTCTACATTTTCTTTCAGAGAATAAAAGCAGAGGAAATACATTCTAATTCATCCTATAATGCCAGCATTACCCCAATATGAAAACCAGACAAAGAAATTCTAAGAAAATAAAACCCTAGACCTATATCTCTCATGAGCATAGATTTTAAAATTCTCAGTGAAATGCTAGCAAATGTAATACAACAAGTTATAAAAATAATTATACATCATGACCAAATGGGATTTATCCCATATATGCAAGGCTGTGTCAACACTGAAAAATCAATTAACGTAATCCATCACATAAGCAGGTTAAAACGAAATAAATCACATGATCATATCAATAAATGCCGAAATCCAACAACCCTTCATGATAAAAGTTGAAATAGAAGGAAATTTCCTCAAATTATTAAAGTATATCTAAAAAAAAAAAAAAAAAACACACAAAAAACCTGCAGCTAATATCATACTAATTGTGAGAAACTAAGATCAGGTACAAGACGAGGATGTCTCCTCTTACCACTCCTTTTTGTTTATTTATTTTGTTGTTTGTTAATTCTTACCCGAGGATATTTTTTCCCATTGATCGGTAGAGAGAGTGGAAGGGAAGGAGGGGGAAAGAAAGAGAGAGAGAGAGAGAAAAACATCAATTGGCTGCCTCCCGCATGTGCCCCAGCTGTGGCTGGGAATCAAACCTGCAACCCAGGTACTTGCCCTTATTGGAATCAAACCTGCGACCCTCCAGTCCGCAGGCTGACTCTCCAACACTGAGCCAAACCGACCAGGGCCTACCACTCCTTTTAAAAGTTATTTTCTAAGTTCTAGTTATTTCAATAAAGCAAGAAAATAAAATAAATAGCATACAGATTAAAAAGGAAGACATAAAACTATCTTTGTTCACAGATGACATGATCACCTATGTAGAAAATCTGAAAAAAATTGACAAAAACTCCTAAAACTAATAAATGATTATAGAAAGGCTGAAAGATTTTGTTAATATATAAAAATCAATTGTTTTCCTATATATGAATAAGTGAAATTTGAAATTAAAAAGAATTATGACATGTGACCTAGTGAGATTTTTCTGAGTTATTCAAAGTTCAAAAATCAACATAATTCACCCTGGCTGGTGTGGCTCAGCTGGTTGGAGTGTTGTCGCATGCACCAAAGCATCATGGGTTTGATTTTGGTGGGCACACATACCTGGGTTGCAGGTTTGATCCTGGTTGGGGCACTTATGAGAGGCAATGAATCAATGTTCCTCTCTGTTCTCATACCGATCTCTGTCTCTCTCTTTCTCTCTCTCTCCCCCTCTCTGTCTCAAAATCAGTAAAACATATCCTCAGCTGAAGATTTAAAAATATCAATATAATTCACCATATGAACAAACTAAAGATGAAAAATTGGGTAACCATTGATGTACAGTGTTTAAGAAATGCAACATAATATTTGTAATAAAAATGCTCAATCAGTTAGGAATAGAGAGAAATGCCCTCAACTCCACTTGTTTGATATACCCTACAGTTAAGTTTACACTTAATGATAAAAGACTGAAAGTGTCTCCCTAAGACTGAGACAGAGCGAGGATCTTCACTCTCACCATTCTAATGCAGTGTACTGCTGGAAGTTCTAAGTGCAGTAACGTAGTGAAAAGATATAAAAGTACATAGATTAAAAAACAGGAAATAAAACCATCACTATTTGCAGATGACAAATAACAATTCTCTACACAGAAAATTCCAAGGAACCTATATAAAAAAAAAATCCAAAACTTTGAAAACTGTTGAGCAAGTTCAGCAAAGTCAAAGAATATCCAATCTACTGGTGAAAAACAATTGTATATCAAAATACTAATAATTAACATGGAAATCAAAATTAAAAATAGTATACCATTTACAATTGCTCCACAGAAAATGAAACGATTACTTATACACATAACAAATCAGACACAGGAAATCTGTGATGGAGATCACTAAATGCTGATTAAAGAATTCAAACAAAACCTAAATAAATGGATATACTGTGTTCTCAGATTGGAAGACTCAGCATGGTAAAGAAATTGATTATCCTCAAATTGATGTATATGTTTAATATGATTCTAATCTAAATCAAAGTTATTTTTTTATAAACATAGACCAATTTATTCTACAGTGGAAAGGCATAGGCCCTAGAATAGCTAAAGCAATCTTGCCAAAGAAAAACAAAGTTGGAGGAACCACTTTACCCAATATTAAGGCACAATATATAGCCACAGAAATGAAGTCCTTGTGGTATTGAAAGGATAGACACACAGATCAATGGAACAGAATAAAGAATCCAGCGATAAAACCACAAAGATGTATTAACTGATTTTTGACAAAAGTACAAAAGTACAAAATTAAGTCAATGAAGATAGCTGATACTGGAGCAATTGTACATTCATAAGCAAAACAATAAACCTTAAACTAAACCTCACACCTTATACAAAATTAATTCAAAATAAATCATGGACTTAAAATACAAAATGTGAAACTATACAACTTTGAGAACAACACATAAGAGAAAATGTTCAGTATCTTGAAGGAGGCAAAGAGTTCTTAGACTTCATACTAAAAGCATTACCAGTAAAATGAAAAATTAATACATTAAACTTCATCAAATATAAAATGTTTGCTCTTAAAAGTTCATGTAAAAAGAGAAAAGATAGGCTTCAGAGTTGGAGAAAATATTTGCAAACCAACTGTGGTAGGTTGAATAATCTCTCCCACAAAGATCTCTGTATCCTAATCCCAGGAACCTGTGAATGTTATATGGTAAAAGTGACCTGTGAATGTTATATGGTAAAAGTGACTTGGCAAATGTGATGGGGACATCATCCTGCATTAAGGGAGGGCAATGTAATCAGTGGTTCTTATAAGAGGACACAGGAGGGCCAGACAGGGGAAGACAGTGTGATGATGGAAGTAGAGACTGGCTTGTTGCAGTCACAATGCGAGAAATGCAGGTGTCCTCTAGAAGCCAGAAGAGGGAAGAAATATATTTCCCCCTGTAGACTTCAGAAGGAACCATCCTGCTAATACTTTGGATTTAGCTTTGTACACCTCATGTTGGACTTCTGACCAAAATGTAAGATAATGCATTTCTATGGTTTTAAATCATTAAGTTTGAGATAATTTGGTACAGCAACAACAAGAAGCTAATACACCACATATATAACAAAAAAAATACTATCTAGATAATATAAATACATCTCAAAACTTAATAGTAAAATACTTCAATTAAAAAAATGAGCAAAGAACATGAGACATTTTACTGACGATAATATACAAATATCAAATAAGCACATGAAAAGATAGTCAATATCATTAGCCATCAGAGAAATGTAAATTAACATAATACAAAAAGAAAAAAATAATATAATGAGATATCACTATACATTTATCAAAATGCCTTATCTTTTTTTAAAGTTACAACACAAAATGCTGGCAAGTATGCACAGAAAATGGATCACTCATACATTGCTGATGGGAATGTAAAATTTCCACTCCAGAAAACAATTTTTCATTTTCTTGTAAAAATAAACATGCAGTTACCAAATGATCCAGAAATTATACCTTTGAGCATTTATACCAGAGAATGAAGACTTGCATACACACAAAACCCAGTGCATGAGTGTTCATGGCAGCTTTATTTGTAACAACCAAAAGCTGTAAGCAGCCCAGATTTCCTTCACCAGATGAAAGGTTAAACAAACTTCAGTGCATACAAGATGGAATACTACCTAGCAATAAAAAGAAATGAATTATTAGTACATGCCACAGTTTGGATGCATCTCCAGGGTATTAGTTTAGTAAAATAAAATCTTACAAGATTATAAACTATATGATTCAGTAATATAACATTTTTGAAATGACTACATTTTATAAAAGAAGGACAGATCCGTGCTTGTCAGAGGCTAGGAAGTAGTGGGAGAGGTGGATATGGTTATAAAAACAAAATCCAAGGGATCCTTATGATGATGGAACTGTTCAGGATCTTGACAGCTTTGGTAGATACACAAGTCTAGATGTGGTAAAATTGCGTAGAACTACATACACACACAAGTTAACAGGAAAAATCCAAATAAGATAATTGGATTGTATCAATATCAATACCCTGGTTTTTCAATACTATAGTTTTTCAAAATGTTAGCACTAGAAGAACTTTTAAGTGTGCACATACATAGAATATCTCTATATTAGTTCTGACAACTACATGTGAATCTACACTTATTTCAGTAAAAGTTTTAATTTAAAATGCAACTGTAAAAGTGAACACCTTTGATTTATTTCTCCTTTGGGATGTAGAATCTATAATGAGAGTTCTTGTTACATGCCATCAAGTGGGCTCCAGCTCCTGGGAATCCTATGAATGAGTGAGCTATCTCATAATAGGGTTTTTTAAGTGAGAAAGATAAAGAAGCATAGAGATTGAGGGAAAAAATGCCACAGTGGTTTACAATTGCCTTCTGCTGCACAGTGTGTGGGTTCAACCCACCTGTGCTCAGGTCTGCATGTTGCAAATCACCAAACACGAAATGTAAGCAGCCTGAGAGTCCAGGATTCTAATTCTAAGGTTTTGAGAAGTACAATTTCTTCTGTGGCTGTAATTCTAATATTTAACTTTTTTGTGTTTATGTATTTTACCTTATCGTGAAGAAAGTTTGTTTGCCAAGACTTTGTTGATAATTATCAGTAACTTGTTTCCATAGGATAGAAAACCAACATGCTGGTAGAGAACAAATCAGTGTGAATTTTTTAGATGGCAATGCCTTAAACTGGGAATCAATCCCATTTTTGTGTTAAAACATTTATTTTTTTCCCCATATTTGTCAGATATCTTGAGGACAAACCATGATTAAGATCATTTTTATATCCCACAGTGCTTGGCATAATGCCATTCTTGAACATGGTTAAGTTGTTAAATATATATTTATTTACCGACTCTGTTGCTAATTAACCTATCATATAAGCTGTATAGCCATAAAAATACAGTGAGGAAATAAAAACACATATAAGCATTCTTTATAGAAAATTATATAAATAGCTGTCTCAAATTATCAGTTATAAATACAAACTTTATTTAGCATATACATGATATAATAAGATAGAACAGACTAAAGACATTTGAAAGCAGTAACATAAGATAGACTATGGAAAAATGTGAATAACCCATACCCACCCCCCAATATACAATTTGAAACTTAAAAAAGTGAAATAAAATAAGCAATTATATCTATCTTACAATGGAATATGATGTTTTTAAAGAGCTCCATTCTTTTTCAGTACAGACTGTCATATTCAAATTAATTTCTAACATTCTGTTTTTTAAGATATTTAAATTAATTTTTAGAGAGAGAGGAAGGGATAGTGAAAGAGAGAAACATGGATTGGCTGCCTCCTGCATGCCCCCTACTGGGGATCGAGCCTACAACCAGGAATCAAATCAGCAACCTTTCAGTGCATGAGATGATGCCCAACCAACTGAGCCACACTAGCCCAGGCAATTGCTAACATTCTCATTAATATTTTTTAGTATGGCTTCAAGAAACATTGCACAGTAAGCATTCCCCACAGAAAAGTCTTCCCTGATCTGTCAACCTATATAATTCTGTGACTAAAATAGAAATAACCTAGATGATTCAGTGTATAACATGCTTGTCTTCTGACTTGAATTGTTGAATAAATAAAACACTGTGCAAATTAATCTATACAAATATATATATACCAAGTTCTGCATTTAAAAATTAAAGGATGCATGTTGATTCACAAATTGTCTTGCTGTACAAGAAGGGCAAGGAGGAACCAAAGACATAGGCAGGCTACTCCAGATTGGTAGGTGGCGGGTTATTATAAGATAGGGAATTTACATACTAAACTTGTCTTGGGCGACCAAAAGATGAGTACATCTCTGTATCCACCCGCCAGAATCTTATATGTATAGTTTATATAGCAGCCTTAAACAGAGGTTTGGCCACTTATACCATCCAGATGGTCTCAAGAATATATTGGCGTCTCAAGACTGTGCCCTTGAAAATGGCTCCCATTGTGGGATTGGTGGACAGACTGTACATCCCAAGGACAGATGAGTTGGCAAAGAGCATCGATTTGTCTGAGTTCAGCTCACAGGTAAACTGGTGGTCACAGTCCTCTCAATTACCTCCTCCAACAGTGTATTTGATGTGGAGCCCTAGAAATAACAGATGATTAACATGTTGGGTAGTCATTCTAATTTCTTTTTAAATTTTATCTTGGTGATGGTTTACTTTGCTCCCAAATTCATGATTGTGGACATACTTTTTCCTTTTCTATTACACACACACACACACACACAGATGTTTATTTTTATACTTAGACATTATATATTGCTCATAATGTGAAAATAAGTCACCTGACAAAGAAGATGCAGAAGAGAAATAAAAGTAAATATGCCCTGGCCAGTTTGGCTCAGTGGTTAGAGTGTCGCTGGTGGACCAGAGTCATGGGTTAGATTCCAGTCAAGGACACGTACCTTGGTTACGGTTCAGTCCCTGGCCCTGGTCGAGGTCATGCGGGAGGCAACCAATCGATGTCTCTCTCTCTCTCCCTTTTCCTTTCTCTCTCTAAAATCAATTAAAAATTTTTTAAAATGTAGAATCATGAAAATCAATTCACAATTGGTGTTAAATGTATTAATTTTTTTAAGTTTTGAAATCTATTTTATATTGACCCTGAAAACATGTAGTCAATGTAATGAAACATGCTAAAGAGTATCATTATCTCTACTTGGTTTCATAACTGAAAGCTAAAGAAACTACAGTTTCAATGAATGCTTCTTCTTGGAAATAGCAAATTCTCAGTAATTTTAGGGATAATGCTATAAAGAAAAAGAAAAAAATGTTTTTCAAGTAATATTATGACCAAAGTCAGATTGAATTACTAACTATTGCAAAAGTACATCCAATAGCTATTAAACAATAATCTACTATAGCACAGTCATTGAGAGTGTGGCTTCTGGGGTCTGGATGGATTCATATGTCAACTCATCACATGTAATTGTGTGACCCTGTACAAGTGCTTGAGTATTCTGTGCCTCAGTTTATTTCCCATAAGATAGGAATAATGTAGTGCCTTTTAACTGACTGGGTTGTTATGAGGATCATGTAAGATAATCTGCATTAAAAAAAATTAGAATAGTTTCTGACAAACAGTAGACTCAATAAGTAGTAGTTGTTACGACAGACCACTGTTTCCCAACAGAGTAAGGCAACATAAAGGATAGAAAGGTAAAACTTTTAAGAGACAATGCACAGAACACTGGAGAGGCAGGCATATAAATAGATCCATCAAAATTAAAAAAGTGCTGCGAAATGATTCGGAAGGAATTAATTACAATGGGATTATTAAGGCAGATTTTAAAGATGAACATAATTTTAGCTAAAACTTTATTTAAATAGGGTTTTAATGGTTTATGGAAGTTGGAGGAGGGGGGATGAAGAAGAAAAAACTTTCCAAGACAAAATAGGCCTAATGACATAGGGACATCTCAGTGAATGGTACTTTTGGGGGAAAAAATAAGTAATGTGGTGAGTGAAATTTAAGGATTGTGATAAATTGAAAATTGAAACTGAAATGTGAGCTTGAGAAGACTTTGCTATGAATACTCCACTGTGGAATCGTGTTAGTTGTGCTAAAAATGTATACCAAGTGTTCATCAAAGATTTGTGGCCCCATTCTATATGATAGGGTTGACTTGGGGAGGCAGTTGCCAAGGCAGAGACATGATATTTTTGTCTGATTTGCATCTAAATGGGGTCACATGACTATTTCAATAATTTGTAAGAAAAATTAAAGGCAAATTTCAAATAACAGAAATATATGGACGATAAATACCTTTAGTATATTATTTTCAAAATAAGTATTTTGTTTTAGTTCAGAACTAGGCAGGAATTACAGGGATATTTGAAGTAGCATTGCATAGTATTAAAATAATCTAATTAGCCTGGTCAGTGTGGCTCAGTGGTTGAGCGTCAACCCATGCACCAAGAAGTCACCAGTTCGATTCCTGGTCAGGACACATGCCCAAGTTGTGAGCCAAATCCCTAGTGGGGGCATGCAGGAGGCAGCCAATCAATGTTCTCTCAAATCAATGTTTCTATCTCTTTCTCCTTCTCCTTTCCTCTCTCTCAAAAATCAATAAAGGAAAAAAAAATTTTTTTAAGAATCTAATTAATAGAACTTTTGTATAATGATGAACAATTATAAATCTTACATGTGGCTGCATATTTTCTGCTGTTTTTCTTTGGAATTATTACCAAAAGTATGTTTTGTTATTTCTATCCAATGTACAAGTAGCATTTTAGAATATAATCTAGTACTTACCATTTCTGTTTACAAGTCTGTCTTCATTCTTCACAGGGCCTTTGATTGATCCACTTGTGGTATTTCATCTAAGGCAGAGCAGCATTGTCTCCACACTAAATAGTGTCAGGAACTACACAGGTCTGTACGTTGTTGTTTCTGCGAGTGCATATTCTGTGTCCACATCTGATTTGCATGCATCTGCTGTCACTTTGTGCTTTCTCTGTAGTTTTTCCACATTCCTGACAGCTGCTTCTGTAGCACTTTGCCATCGGATTGGCTGTGATGAGGAGAAGATGTGACATGTTCAGGTTTTGATGACACAGCAAACTGCAAATTACCCATTGGCAAAATGAAGTCTATTGCTGGCAAATAGTCTCTGGAATTCCGTAATAGGCAATCTGGGCATTGCTGTACTCCAGCACAGCAGATGCTGTTGTGTGTAACAGTTCCATTTTCTAGTAGTCAGAGTGGCAATCAGCCACAGCAAGGTATTCATGACTGCCCACTGTAAACAAACACTTCCTCCCTGTGCTCCAAGTGACTCTGGTGGTATCATGAGCATAACAGTGTGATTTGGATTATTGACTGGAGGTACTGTCGTTATCTTTATAAATGTTAAATTTCTAATTCTTTAAAACTTTAGTAATTGGTTATCATGGAGTTTCTCTAGCTTGGGCTATACATCCAATGAGACAAACCACTTTTAAGCTAATAGAATTATCAATGTTAATGAAATAACCTGTATTTTAAACTATATAATTTCACTACTGAGATGTAATATAATTGCAATTTACTTCAAAGGCTAGAGATCCTTTAGGGAAATCAAGATGACATGTGAGAAATCTGTCCTTCTTACACCCTAGTGTGAAAGCTTTAAAGCCTTGATAGAAATAAATTTGAAGATGTTTTAAACTCATATGGATATATTTTATTATGTCCTTTTAAATATCAGCAGTAAACTTCTTGAAGAAGTTGTTGTCCACCATACCATATTAGACAAGTATATAATATAAAACATAAATAGAATATTGATTTTATATAAAAAATAAATTACACAAAAATACTCTCTCCTATGCAATGACATATTCTGACCCTAGACAATATTCCATTACTATGTCAGATAAAAAGCTTTTACATATATATTGAACCCCAGTTACAGTTTTCTTCCACACTAAAGCCTTCTTTAAAATGAATATAGATAGGAATAAAATCAATAAAATCTGAAAGGGTGAGATTCACAACATCAACAGAATTTTTGTGTTTAGATAACACAAGAGTTTAACATGCAAAGGACTAAGTTGATTCAGTGGCTTTGATGGGAGTCTGTATAGGGGGCCATGTGAAATGCCCTGCTCTCAACATATATAGATACCATGCATGACATTTTTTCACAATAAGAAGATAACTTAACAAATTTTCTTATTGTAAAAATTGACTGTTTATACTGATTTATAAGTGAAACTCTTTGTTCTGTTTTAAGGGATATAGATAGATTTACTCCATTTTTAGAACCTCTGGCACCCAAAATGCCAATTATTTCAGCAATCTAAAGTTGGACCACAATGGTGTAAATATTAATTAAAACCCACAAAATAAATTTGCAAAAGCAATCAATCTCTTTTATTGTTGTTTACGACGTGTGCAAACAAAATTGTGCATGAGGTATGGAGTGCTTCCCAGTAGATTGACTGCACAGGAATAAGTATGTCCTTGAAGAAAAAAAGAGTTTAAAAGCATAAATATAATCCTTACAATTAAGTTTCAAGTATTTGATATAAGTTCCAAATAAAGTGAATAGAAAGAATAGATTGCATTTTTCTTTGACAAAACACATAGCCCTTAGTCCAAAGATTCCAAAGATACCAAGAAAATGATTTTGCTTTCTTTGCACTTTTTTATTTTTATATTTTTTTCTCACTGATTAGATTTCTGACTATTTTGGGGGCAGTGAATCTAGTGAATAAATGACTCGATCAAGGAGCTATATTAGTGAATGATAATTACTCCAGAAACACCAGGTAAGTCTTTGTCGATTAATCCATATTAGACAAACAGTATCACAGCTAACTCTCTGGGTGTCTTAGAAGTGCTCAGGATTGGATCTTAGGGCTGTAGAACAAGAGGAAGAAGAGAGGAAAGGAGACAGTCCCTGGTGTTTGTAGCCAATGTGCAGTTACAGGATTGTGGTGGGTTAGGAAAAATTGTGTATTAGGAAAAACTTGGAGGTAATAGAAACTTATATAACTTAGCTTCGAGGTCGATTAATAGGATAAAAAGTTTAATTACTGAATTGACTTTAGTCAAATATCTAGTTACTTTTCCTACTTTGGTTAAACACTAAAATCAAAATATAAAGACTTGAATAAATAAATCAATAGAAAATATTTATTCAAAGTTTATACAATTGTAGGGTCCTTAAAACGAATTAAAACTATTATTCTTAAATCTAAAATAATTTTATCTTAAAAGCACGTTAGAAGTATTGTCATATATGAAACTATATTCAGGGCTTGAGGTACAGGTGGTTAACTGCTTTAGAGCAAATAAAAACAAAATGAAAGTGAACAATTGAGTCTTTTAGTCTGCTTTAAAAACACAAACCAGTTGTCACTTTGGGCATTCAAAAATGGAAGTACTATGTGACTCCCTAACTCTACACATCTGCCTATTTATTTATTTATTTATTTATTTATTTATTTTTAATCCTCACCCAAGGATATTTTTCCATTGATTTTTTTGATAGAGCAAGAGGGAGGGAGGAAGAGAGAGAGAAACATCAATGTGAGAGAGATACATTGATCAAGTTGCCTACCGCATGACCCTGGGGCTGGGGATTGAACCCGCGTCTCCATGGGCTGATGCTCTAACCACTCAGCAAAACCGGCCAGGGCTACATCTGCCTTTTAAAAAAATGTCCTTTGAAAATGAAGAAAATATTTTTAAATGTGCTAAAATATTTTCCAAAAAAAAATGTTGTAAAATGAATTATCATCATACTTCTTCAAATTATAGCACCCCAAATTTCAGCTGAGAGAAGTTGAAGGTGATTGCAATAGAAATTTGCTTTGCATTGCAGAGCAGTACACTAAGCTGTACAGTTGTGAATTTTCATAGTCAATTAAATTGCATTTAAAATTGTGAACTGTTTATGAAGTTAAATAACATAAAGACATGGGTTTAACTTCTCCCTAGAGGACATACAGATGGCCAAAATGCATATGAAAAGATGCTCAAGGTCACCAATCATCAGAGAAATGCAAATTAAAACCACAATGAGATATCACCTCACACCTGTCAGAATGGCTATAATCAATAAATCAACAAACAACAAGTGTTGGTGAGGATGTGGAGAAAAGGGAACCCTAGTGCACTGTTGGTGGGAATGCAGATTGGAGCAGCTACTGTAGAAAGCAGTATGGAGTTTCCTAAAACAATTAAAAATGGAACTGTTTTATGACTAAGCAATTCCACTTCTGGGATTTTATCTGAAGAAATCCAAAAGACTAACTCAGAACTGTATATGCGCCCCTATGCTCATTACAGTGTTATTTACAATAGCCAAGTGGGAGGCAGCACAAGTGTCCATCAGTAGATGAGCAGATAAAAAAGTTATAGTGCATTTACACAATAGAATACCACTGGGCTGTAAACAGTAAAAAAAGAAGGAAACCTTACCCTTTGTGACAGCATGGATAGACCCGGAGAGCATTAGGCTAAGTGAAATAAGCCAATCAGAGACAGACAAGTACCATATGATTTCACTCATATGTGGAATCTAATGAACAAAATGAACTAAGAGGCAAAATAGTGACAGACTCATAGAGAGCAGGCTGACAGCTGTCGAGGAAGAGGGGTGAATGAGGGTGGAAGAACTGAGCATAAAAAAAAAAACTCATGGACAGGAACAACAGTGTAGAGATTGCCATGGAGAGGTGTGGAGGGAGGTGGAGAAGGGGATGGGGGGATGAATATTGTTTTGGGGTGGTGAACACACAATGCAGTGGAAAGATGATTTGTAGAACTATGCACCTGAAACCTGTTTGTTAATCAATGTCACTGCAATAAATTCAATAAAAGGGGGGGGGGGGAAGACATGGGTTTAGAAGTCTACAGCATATTACCTGTATGAGTTTCAATGAGTACCTAGACTTTTAAACCATAATTTCTCAATGCTGAAGCAGGAATAATTATAGAACTTTTTAGGGTTACTGGATAAATTAACTCATATAATGTATAACATCTAGCACAGTACTGCTATATAAATACATTAAAAAACCACAACTTATTATTATTAATAGTCTCAAAAGTGAATTTATCTATGTCTAGATTAGAGTAAAATATGCAGCTGTATTATATTGTTTTCTTATGTTGAATTTCCAGATAAATACAAATAGTTTTTTTAATATTTTGTTTATATAACTGATGTCTATATCTTAATTTAATTCTTAGCATCAATTTTAAAATTCAATTTTATTACTCAAACTATAACAACTACATCAATCTCTTCAAATCATTATTACACAGTCTGTTATCCAACCTAAATTCCTTGACTGATAGAAACATTCAACAAGACAGAGCTCATGAAGGAAACTCTTGCAACTTGTCACCAAAAGGCTCTCCTTAGATTGACATGACTCCATTAATTTCTTTAGTTTTACAGAGATTTTTTAAAAAATTGTTATGAATTTATGTAACCTATTATCCAGCATTTCTATACATTTGACATAAGTATAGCTCATTAGATATTTTGCTTTATAAATTGTTGATATCATCATTTACATACCCCTCATCGTGGGACCCTGTGAAACAGAAATGAAGTTATTTCTGCATGGCTTGTTCTCAATGAATCCTAGTATTGAGGCTTCTATTTTCATGTATATATTTATATTCTTTTGTTTAGCAGGTATTTATTAAATGACTGCTGTGCTATGCATTTTACTAAATAATGTGATGGAAGAAAGATTTGTGAACAAGGGAAACAGTGCTTCTCCTCTAGCGTTGTAAGTCTAGTAAGGGTTATGGGCAAAAGATAATTGTAATGTTATTCATTCAACTGTGGGTCAGATTATAATGGTATATAGTCCAGATTGTGTGTGAGAATGGCGATGATGAGTTAGTGAATATTTTATAGAAAAATTAAATATTTAAGGCAGGACCTAAAGGATAGGTAGAAGTTAGCCTCATTGAGGAAGAAGCATGTTTAGCACAAAGAAAATAACATTTACAAAAACACAATCAAAGAAAATATGGACTATAACCAGAATGAGTAGTTTTGCTATGAGTGAAGAGAATATATACATTGGGGGGGAAAAAGAGGCTGGAATGGTAAACCAGCCAGAACATGAAATACTCTGTAGAACATTGTAGCTCTTCCATCTGTAACGTAATAATCATTCCTCTACCCACCTTTTTGTTTGAGTACTAGAAAAAGATTTAGACATTTCCATGCCATAAGTATATTTTCAAATTCCAATTATTTTTCCATTTTTATTGATGACTGACTTGTGATCACCATCACAAGTTCAGTACATTGTAATATAAACCATTAATTTATACTTCCGTTTGTTTATTCATATATGATATATGTATATATAGTTGAATTATGCCTCCCAAACTCATATGTTGAAGCCCTAACCCCCAGTACCTCAAATGTGACTATACAGTATATGGAGATAGGGCCTTTAAAGAGGTGATTAAGTTGAAATAAAGTCTTTAGGAAATAACCTAATCCAATCTGATACGTGTCTTCATAAGAAGAGACCATCAGGACATACAAGAAGAGCCTGGGATGTAGCACACAAAGGAAAGACCATCTGAGAACACAATGAGAAGGTGGCCATCTGCAAGCCAGAGAGGCTTCAAAAGAAAACAAACCTGCCAACACTTTGATCATGGACTTCTAACCTCTAGAACAGTGAACAAATAAAATTCTGTTGCTTAAGCCACATGAATCTGTAGTGTTTTGTTATGGCAGCCCTGGCAAACAAATACAATGTATGTGTGAGTGTGTGTGCATACGCACGCGTGTGTATTTATATATATTTAACTATGTTCTGTTCCCTGCACTGTTCTGTTGGTTGAGGATATAAAGAAAAGATACATTATTTACTATGTTCTGAGAATTTAAGAATTGATGGAGAGGTTATATTAGTAAAGCAAAAATTACAAAAAGGGAACTGTCAGAAAATGACCTCAATACAATTATGTAGAAAGTCTTGGAAATGGTGATTCTTGGGCAAAACCTTGAAGGAAAAATTGGACTTAGCAAAATGAAAGGGATGGTTCTTGGTAAGAAGATGGTGTTGGCTTTCTGGCTAGTCAAAAAGGTGTGAGATTTTAGGATTTGCAGTAGCCTCCAGCTGCTTGCACAGGGGTGTGTGTGTGTGTGTGTGTGTGTGTGTGTGTGTGTAAAGGAGTGGCAGGCAGTCACCCCTTCAATGATCTTGAAGAAGTGAACTCTAATTACATTTTCTCCTATCTACAGCTTCATTTCCATGATGCTACTCTTTTCTTTTTTCCCTTTATTGATTTTAGAGAGAGAAGAAGGGAGAGGGAGAGAGAGAGAGATGGAAACATCGATGAGAGAGAACATCAATTGGCTGCCTCCTGCACACCCTACAATGGGGATCAGGCCCACAATCTGGGCATGTGCCCTGACCAGAAATCGAACTGGTGACCTCTTGGTGCATGGAACAATGCTCAACCACTGAGCCACATCGGTGGGGCAAAATATGGCAATTTTAAAATATGGCAAATTTTCAGGCTTCGACTTTTTTCCTACCCATCAGTTCATGCTGAGGTTCTTCCTCTCAGTTTTTATTTTAATCTGTTTTAAGTTAATGATTAAGGCCTACACCAGCTGTTATATGCTCTCAGTACACACAGTAGCACAAAAACACTTGCCAAACTTAGTCATAGCACTGTGGGCTATTTACTTACCTTTCTTCTTTCCCCCTCAATGTTTGTCTTTTGAATCATTTCCTTTAGGCTAAGGTTTAGCTTTTTCTTCCTGGGTCAACTGTTCTTAAGCTTTAGTGTTTATCAAAATCACCTGGACGTTATTGTTAAAAATGATGTTCCTCAAATGTTTTAATCAAAAGTATTTGAAGGATAGCATAAGAAATTAGAACTCTTGCCTTAGTTACTGACTGATCTGCAGGGCATTTATTAACAGCACTCGGCAGTAGGTACATTTATAATCTTTAATGTGAACACCATGGCACAACATTTTGCTCCCTGTGTTTCCGAGTCTACCCCTGTGATCACACAGGAGTATGGTTCCATTTTTAGACCGATGCCATGAAGAACATTTAATAGAAAGCTCTTGGACTTCCTGCCTTTGTAAACCATGTATGCACAAACACTAACTTCAAGTTTATATACTGCATGTTACCATTCATGCTTTGCTGTTGGGATAAACAGTGAAACAGTAAGTCAATTTCCTATACTGAAGTAGTTATGGATCCTGTACTAGTCAGTTTTTCCTAGAAACAAGCCAATAGGAGATATATATCTGAAAAGAGATTTATCGTAAGGAATGGGCTCCCATGATCACAGAGGCTGGCAAGTCCAAATTTTCAGAGCCAATGTCTCAGTCTGAGTCTGAAGGCTGGCAGGTTGAAGTAGAACCAGGAAGAGTTACTGTCCCTGTTCAAGGCTGTCAGGCAGGAGAATTCCCTCTTATTTGGGGGAGGGTCAGCCTTTGGTTGTATTTAGTTCTTCAATTAATTAGATGGGACCCACCTGCTTAGGATGGTGGGGCAATCTTCTTTACTCAGTCTACCAATTTAAATGTTAATCTTATCCCAAAACAGAAACACCCAGAATAATGTTTGACCAAACATCTGGACACTAATGGCCCAGTCAAGTTGACACATAAAATTAACCATCACAGTTCCCTTGGGTATAATCTCAAATCCATAAAAGTTGATATGAGATTGATTTCTGTATGTGGTATGAAGTGTGACCTCATTTCACTGTTTCCTTTTATAGATAATTTGAGCATCCCATCTCCCGTTTGTCCATATGGATAACTTATTTTCTTAGCACTTATTTTCTCATGATATTTCTTGAGGGAATTACAGTAAGCTTACAATATTTCCACCTAAATTTCCACCTGTAACAAAGGCCATAAGGACAGATTCTGAGTAGCTTCTAAAACTCCTTTTTCAGTCTGAGGGGGAGTTCCCAGAGCCATCATAGACAGACCTATTGACACTGTCAGATCAACTGACATTGTCAGTTTTCCTGTTTAATCAGTCACCTCTTTGGCAGTCAAATCAGGCTGAGAATGGATTCCTAACTGATGGGTAGAGCCTTGATTTAAGCCGATATGTGGCTGGATATGGTTACAGAATACAGATGATCCTTGACAGGACTTTATAATAAAATCCAAAATTAACTCTCCTTCTGCTACTGTAGATCTAAACAAGAAAAACTAGAGGCTCTTTTTAACATCTTATAGCCTGTCTTCAAATATCCACTAGCTTTGCCTGAATTACAGCTCCTTCTAAATTCTTCTGGATTCCATTGAGTTTGTTCATCTGGCACATATAATATTACTGACCCATAAATATTGTCACTGATTACACTATACTCACCCACATGGCTCTCAGACACTTTCCTTGATTTTATAAAACACAAACAAATATTGTTAGGGAATATGTTTACTAAAATTTTGAATAAATGAATCTTTTTCATAGTATTACAAACCAATCAAAATCTGAGATGTACTTGATGTAAACAAAAATCCCTATGCTGTCCCCAAATTTGGATATCAATCTGTTGTCCACTCCTCCCATTTCATTGACTCATACAGAACATTTCAATTGTCTCTGGCCCCTGTCACAGAATTCATCTCAGGCCTTGTCTTTCCATACCCCTTTAAATAGCTGACCCCATTAATCTCTAGGTAACCTATTCCAGTTTCCAGAAACACCACCCTCGATTGTTGTTCAGATAGTCACAGAGGGAAAAAGAATCATTATGAATATTTTCACTGATATAAATCACCCTACTCCCTTTACAAAGTGCAGAGAGTTGGGGACAGCTTTGGTTTTTAAAAAGAATTGCTTGTCTTTTGCCTTCTAATCATTTTCAACAATGTAACATTACATTTACCTGTTGAACTGTAAGCTACTTTCCCTATCACCTTCACTTCCTTTCATCTTCCCTTTTTATTTGGGGAGAAGGGGAGGTTTCTTCTGTCTTCTCTCATCCATTACTTTCCTCCATTTCAGTCATCTCTGTCTCTATGATGTTTTTTCTTTCCATTTTCTTTCTTCCTACATATCTTCTTTCTGCTTCTCTTCACCAGGTTTATTTAAAAAGAGAAAAAAGATTTTCTTCTGGCAAGTTAATTACTAATATCTATCTAAAGTAAAAACATCCATCATCTAAATACATAAGTTGATATTTCAGTTAGAAGTCATACACATTTATACCATTATGTCCATGTTTCTTACAGATTATAAATCATATTGGTTCTTCCCTTGGATGTGATTTGACTGTAAAATCTCAAATGTTTCAGCAGAGGATGTGGTTGGAGGTGGAGATAGCTTCTTGCCAAAGTGTCATCCCTTGTGAATTCCAGGATAAAGCTGTTGCAGGAAGACTCTTCCATTCCTTGAGTGATCTGCTAGGTCAGATTCCCTCATCAAATCTGTCACTGTGAGTAGGTCTTGACTACAGTTATCAGCTTAAATTCCAGCCCTCTCATCACCATGTAACATTTCTCTGGCATGATTTAAATGGGTTTCATGGTATTCCAATATCAGAGAGCATACTCTGCCAGTATAAAACATGTTCAGTAGCTACAATCACAAAACATCTAAATTTATCCAATTTCATTTTTTTGGATGCTTTTTCCCTTCACCTCACATGCCAAACTAAGTCATTTTTCCTAACTACTGCTACAAACAGGCCCCAAAATACCCAATCTGAAAACAAGATTAATCTAATGCTTTCAACTTTTTTTTCTCATTACTCTTGTATTTCTGCATTTCCAAATGTCCAAGGTAATATTTCACCATAATGTGTATGTTGGTTATGATAGAAAATATGTTTTTAAATATTATGGCTCAGGCATAGTAACCATTTTTCAATCACCTAGTCTTACACATGAAGAGATATAATACACAAAGCATAAGAGATTGGCCCCAGATCATACTTCTAGAGAGTGGTCAAGCTGGTTTCAAGCATAGGTTCCAGGCTCTATTAGTCAACATTAGTATACATTTAGGGAGAGTCCAGATATTGTTCTAAGGATTTCAACCATGTGTTAGATAATATTTATGTTCATAAAGTACATTCTAGCTCAAAAACAAAGCATCTCTTTTATAAATACATATGCTTGATACTATTAAATCTTTCTAACAACATTGTAGGAAATTATGGTACATGACATAGACAGTTGTTAAATACCCATCATTTCTTGGTGTGTCCTAATATCAGTTGAAACTTGGAAGTCACTGAACTGTTTATTGATCAGAAAAGTATAAGTGAATATTGTTTAACCTAATATTTTGTAGATATAGTAAACAAACTCTGTGACTAAATAATGCCAACATCTGTTTCTTTTTGGTTCCTAAGTGTTAAAGTGGAGATAATGTGGGAGTGGGTAGGGGGAAATATAAATTTTGGCCAATTAGGAAAAAAAAATAATCCAAAGGAAAAAACTTCCTTTGTAAATGTTTTGATAACACGTTGCAACGATGGAGAATATGTAAGAATTAAAACCTAAACATGGCAAGTACTTGACAATGTCTCTTAGCAGCTTCGGATTGATTCATTTTAGCCTGCATGTCCTGGCTAAATATTTAGTCCTTCCTCAACTATCTGTAGCTTGACTGGCTCCCAGTTCTTGTTGACGCAGCATGTGGGAACTGGCTCCATTATCTTTAGTTTCCAGGACTATAAAATATCTAATAAACTTAGCAACCAGCCTGCCAAGTGCATGCAATGCAGCCAGCTGGTGAAGTCTCGTTGCGTATTAAAGTGAAACTTTGTGTTCATTTTGAAACATTTTGGAATCCTTTCTTTCATATGTAATGTCTCAGAGTTTTGGAGGCATTCATCTAAAACCTCTCATCTTAACCAAGGCTTTTCTGTCTGCTGCCACAAAGAGGTAATGCACGTCAATACAGAAGCAACTCTTACCCTATAAACATATTTGTCTTGAGATATGGCCATTTCAAGTTCACAAATTTTGAGAAACTACCTATACATTTAGGAAACGTGTTAGAGGATGTGACGAGTGTTTGAGAGTCAGAACCAAATGCAGAGTGTGTTCTCAGGATCGCCAGTGCTCTATTTTTGGTACAGGTGCATAAACATCCAACGTTATCATTTGTGAATGTATGGTTTAGATAACTTCCAAGTTACTCATTGTTTTCTTTATTTAAATTGGCATCCTGGTTTACTCCAAATCTTTTCAGGGATGGTGGTAATTAACACAATGCTTGGGTAGGAGACCAAAATAGGAATAAATAATTTCTTAATAGAGCTGTGACGATCGTAATTCATAAATTAAGACACAGGAAGAGACATTTAAAAAGCTGTAACCGCCCTGGCCGGTTTGGCTCAGTGGTTAGAGCATTGGCCCGCAGACCAGAGAGTCCAGGGTTCAGTTCCCGCTAAGGGCATGTACCTCGGTTGCAGTTTGTCACTGGCCCCAGTTGGGGTCGTGTGGGTGGCAGCCACTCGATATGTCTCTCTCACATAGATGTTTCTCTCTCTCTCCTTCCCATTCTATCTGAAGATAAATGCAAAAATGTCCTCAGGTGAGGATAAAAATTAAAATAAATAAATAAAAAGCTGTAACCATGAATTAAATATAGGATATTCAGAATCTGCCTACATTTGTGATAAGGTGAAGAATAGATTCATAGACAATGAAAGTACATTTGAGATCATATAGTACAACTTATTTCAATTTTTTGAAAATAATAATGAATAAGGAACTTTTTAAAGTTGTAATAGTCTAGGTTGAAATGTATGCTCCCTGATTTGCAGTGTTTTTCTGCAATGCAAAGAGATGTAAAATGATCAAGGCAAAAGTTCCTTCTGAGTCACTGAAAGCACCAGAGAAACAAGGGCTATTCTTCTCCATAGAAAAAGGTGAAGGCTGGGGAGAATTGCTTTTGCAAATGGCAAATTAGAACATTTTTGGTGTCCTGGTATTTCCCCTTTTGAAGGTGCCCAAGAGAGAATGTGACTACAACAATTGCAGTTAGTGACAGTGTGTAAATGATAGGCCTGATGCCAGGACATATGGTCTAAAGAAATGAGGGCAATATACTTTTCTGTAGTGTGTTTGACAGTTTAAAGAGAGAAATAGCAGAGAAAGTGTGATCATTCTCTGCAGCAGCTGGAACTTGTGTGGACATAAAAACACCGCCTTGCTCATTGGTATAAAGAATAGTTACAATTTTTTTAAAGGAAGTGAATCTGTAGGCCTCCATGTATATGACGCGACTGTGGGAAGTTGGCTTAATAACGCAACTTTTTCTAAGTCATCACAGGCACTGTTTTACCAGGTAAAATGACCGTCTAAAATTGATTTGCCTTAAAATTTTTTTACAAAGTAAAAACGGATCATTACAGAGCTAGGAACAAGGTTTACATTTGGTTTGGAAAGAGAGAGATTTATCATAAGGAGTAATTCAGATGTGCAACTCTCAAGAAAGAAAAAGGATGATGAGGTGAAACGTGATTATTTTTGAAAAGAAGCAAGAGATAATACCGAAAGTTAGAAAACTGGACATATATACAATGTGGAAGTGACACTGAGAAATGAGTTGAACTGACACTATCCAAATTAAAGCTCCTAAAAAAGGAAAAGAGCAACTGAAAAATGACTTTTTAAAAAATTATTATTTAACATTATTTTTTATATATGGACACATGATGACTATAGAGATTTGAAATTTGACAGATAGCATGGATCTGATTGCCAAAAGTATTTAAGTATTTTTAAGGTTCATTGAGTGTATGATCTAGTAAGAACAAAACCCTGATTCAGGTTGACCAGAACCCAAAAGGACCTGCCTGATTGCCTTTCTATGTAATTAGGCCACAGAGAACTGAAGGTGTCTGGTAGCTTCAATGAATACACGTACATTTGCAGCAGTGGGTATTTTTCTCCAACGAATCTAAAAATATTTGTAGGGTAATTCTTTCAGGAGTCAAATTAGTGGCTTTTTCTAGTGTGAATTTTAAAATATGCAATAAAATTGATAGAACAAAACTGGTAAATGTATCTCCTATTTGCTTATTTTCTCAAACTTTAATAAATATAAAATGATTTTTTATTAAGGAATATTTTAAGAATAAAATTTAGCATTTACTATTAGATATTTGCCAATAGAAACTTTGTTTTTTGCCCTCAATGAAAAAAAAAAAGACTCTTGGAAATAATATTTTGCCTTTTAAGGTTAAATTTAAATCAATAAAAATAGGTAAGGAAAATATACTCTATTTAGAGATTCCAAGAAGCGATCTCCTCTCCAATTATTTTTATATCTTACTTTTACATCTTATAAAACAGACCTCACAGATCCTAAAAAGTACACGGGCATTAGATGCCCACTAGTCCTGCTATCAGTTCATGATCTTCAAATAAAGTACATCCTCCAAGAGATACAGTCATTTCCTCACAAGAAATTGTAGACTGTGATTTGTGTTGCACATGGATATCTGTGCACCAGTGAATTTTCACATGTCCAACCCTATCCCCACCCCTGACAGATGTGATTTGCACTTATTTTTTACTAGCGTTTCTCAGGGAATGTATTAGGCACTTAACTCCAGTCTCTCTGGCTCTGAAATCACGATTCTGAGACTAACCGCACATTTCCCCTGACTATAACAATTTTACAGCATGCTTTCTGAAATCCGTACCATCACATACGAGGTACAGGGAAAGCACAAAGATTTTGACCATTAAGGAGAGAATGAAGCCTGCAGTATTTATAGCAAGACAGGGCAGTATCTGTAACATTAACAGAATAAGTTTTAGAATCTGTTTTATTGGATATGGCTCTTTAAATTTCTGTCTTTGTGTAATTTTTTCCTAGTTTTATTGGGGTTATTCTGGATTTGTAGGTATCATGACTTGGAGCACTTTCCAACAAAAATCTTGTAATCATGAGATAGATATCTTTTTGCAATTATCCTAGTTTTTTTTTTTGTTTGTTTTTTTTTTTTTTTTTTTTTTTTTCCTGTCTCTTTACCACTGCTCTGCACCACAATCTTTGGTTTGTTTTTTACTCCTTTTTTTTTGCCAACACAGTGACAGAATTGCTGTACACTTTTGTGGAGCTTTATAATTCTAGCCACATATTTTGGAAGAAAAAAGCTCTTCACTCTAGGTAGTAGCATTTCTAGCAATTTTATTTATAATTCATTTAAGTCATTTTTGACCATTCCTGAGAGAAATACATCCTTTCTAACATGTGTTTCATTGTGAGGGGATTTAGAGGTATTGTGATGAGTATTTTCAGGGTAATTTTCATCTAGTCATATCTGGATAATTTTTACATCCAAAGCAACTTATAAATGCCAAATTAACTCCTTGATCTTGGTCACATTGTGTTTGTTAGTTATGTTCAGTCTTGCTATTCTAGATATTACTATCTAGATTTTACCTCTAAGTAACTAAATCACAAGGGTTGCACCATTAGATATTTTTTTAATATATATAGAGTGCATTATAGAAGAGCTCTCATAGCTAAAATTGCTCATACTCTTGGGCTAGCATTAACCAAAGTGTGCTCCACTGAATACTTAGCCTGGATAATAGTTACTTAAGGGCAAAAAGAGCTGGGAGGGGAAGCAGAGGAGACTTTCAGTGGGTGGAGAAGGCTGGCACAATGCAAAACTGATGACTTCTCAGTCTTGAAAATGCTAAAATTCATTCTGATAATCTCAAAGGGGTTATGATATGACATGTGTTCCCAAATGAAATCACAGTATTACCTCCTTTAATTTACGCACAAATGAAATTATTATTCTAATATTCACAGGAATATTTTTTGGAAAACAATTTTAGACAATTTCCTTACTTAGGATAGAAATCCTCTCTTGCCTAGAGGTTTTCTCAATGTAATGTTCTTTTTTTAACCTAAAAGAATACTCTTTCTAGTCCAACTAAAGCTGTCTGTAGACAAAACTATGAATACAGCAACTTCTTTCTTGGCTTTTGTCTTTTAATTTCTGTCCTCTTTGCACGTGGCACTTCAGGTCTCTTTAAGAGAAGAAGCTAACACCTGTGACAATACCTTGTACTCCGGGGTTATTACAACAGTCCCTTGCCTCTAATTCGGCATTCTTTATGTTAGAGTAGAACTCTATGCTAAAGACTCTAATGGGTTTAGAAAACATTTGTGGACACAGCTCTCTCTCTTCTTCAATCATTAATGGATCATCAGGCAAGGGTAGTCACTTTCCTTTTTTGACTCAAGGCAATGTTTCTAGTTAGAATTTTAAGTTAGATACTATGCCAGGCTGACTGCTACAACAGGAAGTTTGAGGCATGTGTCCCAATTATAGTCCAGTCAGTAAATATGTATAATTAGCTATATGCAAATTAATGCATCTTTTTACTTTTTTTCTGGATCTATCTTTATTCAACAAATATACATTGGGTACCTAGTTTTAGCTTCGAGAGCTCTTCTTTAATCCACTGTCTCTATATTAGAAAATATCTAAGTGCAAGCCTTATGGTTTAGTTACTTAGAGGTAGGTGTTGTGGATGAAATTATTATGATATTCACTATAGCATCTTAAATTAGTAAATCCCTAAGGAGCTGGGGTGTACCTTGGTAGATCAATGAGAGAAAGATTTGAGAGAAAGTAGGATCATGAGACATTGATTTCAAAAATGATTTTTTGGGAGAAAGAGTTTTAGCTAGATCTTCTTGAGAATTATTTACCATATAGGATTATAGTTCATGCAATAGACAGACTAAACACAATTTTAGAAAATTAGTAAATAAGTGACAGCAGAAAAGGATTTGAATATATTTGGTGTTGTTAGAGAAGCATTATAGAAGTCCTTATGAGAAGGATCAAAATTTCATGGAATTGTCACATGCAGTTGACCCTTGAACAACATGGGTTTGAAATGCACAGGTCCATTCATATGTGGATTTTTTTTCAATAAATATACAGTTAACTCTTCATATGCCCGAGTTTCGCATCTGCAGATTCAACCAAATGTAAGTTTAAAACAGTGTATTTTATGCACTATTGGGAATCTGTGGATGTGGAGGACCCACTTAAATTATACTCAGATTATCAACTGTGGGGGGCCAGTGCTCCTAACCCCCACATTGATCGAGGGTCAAGCGCATTTATTTTAATACTCACTATTATTTCATTTGAAATTACGTAAGTGTATTTGTTTTATTGGGCTGCTCTATCAAACTAGGTGGCTTAAAACTACAGAAGTTTATTCTCTCATAGTTTTGGAGGCTAGAAAGTAACTTTAAGCTCTCCTTTAAAAATAAATTAAACTAAATTTTCTGAAGAATCAAAGTACAGAGTAAAATAATAAAATTTCACTTTCCACTACGGAAGAGGAAGAATTAATACTCTCTCCTTTCTCTGAATTCTCAGGCTTTATTAATTTATCTTCATAAAATAAATCTAAATTATTGCTATGATTATATGCGTATAATCTAAGAGATATAATTGTGTTTAAATAATACTCCAGACTTCGTCATTTAATTTTATAGCCAGAGTTGCAGTAATTATTTGGATTTAGGCCTACAAAGTTAAGTGGTATTAGAACTCACCAACAATTATTCTCCAGAGCTCCTACTCTATTGAGCCTTTAATTTTTATTGATCACTAGGTAAGCTAGAGTACACCCTCTACTATTTTATTCAGAAAAGTGACACTTTGTAGTTGTGAATGACAACTTGGCTGGATATATAATTTGATGTTTACAATCCTTCCTTGAACACTTATAAAAATTATTTTTTGCAAAGTCCACTTGTATATGTGGAGTCTAAGAAAATCCTTTTGCTTGTGTGTTTTGTTTTGTTTTGTTTTTTGTAGATTTGTGATTCTTTGCTGACTTTGGATATTCAGGTATTTTTCTTTCTATCAAATTAAAAATTATTATTAGAATATGTGTAATGTGAGGTCCTTTAATATTTTTTCTCTTTTTCTGGAATGTTATAGGCTTAAAAAAAATTCTTAAGAAATGTTTCACTCTGACTTTTAAATTATCTTTTTAATATAATAATTCTTATATAATTTCTTATAACTTACAATTTCTTTCTTTAGTTTATTTATTTATATCCAATGCATCCCTCTAGTAAATGTGGTTTTGATTTTTTTTTTTTTAACATCTAAAACAACTTCCCTTCTTTAGGACTTGGTTTTAATGTCAGTTCTAAAAGGGCCTTTCCTGATTGTCCTCATCAACAATAATAAAACAACAGCATCACTATAACAGGAAAACAATATTTTTCCTCACTATTTATATGGAGAGAACCAAGTCTTTTCATCACTGTAGCCAGTGACTCTATTCACATTGATAGGATCGCTGCCTAGTGACATTTCATCTCACTTATTCCATCTCTCCTTTTGTTGTACAGATTATTTCTTAAGGTCACTTTTCCCTTCCATGTTACGTTCCTGAAGCAGATATTTCCTTTTTTTCCCTTTTACAATGAAATCAATTTTTTAAAGTGTATATTTCCTGTGGATCTTCTTAGTAAAAGTACCTTCTCTTAAATTGTATTTGGCATTTACATAGTACGTGTGTGTGTGTGTGTGTGTGTGTGTGTGTGTGTGCGTTTCTGAGATTTATACTAGAATGATATCAGACTGATCAGGATTCTGACTGATAGAGTCTTTGAAACATCATTAGTGAACAGAAAGAAATTTCCTTGCAATAAGAAGAAAGGAAGGGAGGGAGAAAGGGAGGGAGGGAGGAAGGTTGAGACTGAATTCATTATATTGATTTTTAGAGCCATGTCATTATACCATGCGGTCTGTTACCGTGCCTTTAAGAACTGAAACTGTTTTTGTTTGTACTGGAAGAAATTTCAGATTTGACAGGACTCAGTATGAACATTTTCGCAATATATATTCTAGCACCGCTCCTTGTTAACATGAGCTTCTGTTCCTTGTAGGTTCCTTGTAGACAGTAAACTTGTGATGAAGCAATGATATCTTCCACCTCATCTTGCTACCTATAACCCTGGAAATCGGCTTCCAGAGAAACTGCATAATCTGCCTCCTGCCCTCTCTGCTGTTTGCAGCTTGAAATTTCAAAGTGATGACTTTCCCAGCATACAGTATTTACTGTCCATCTGCTTGTCTTAGGTTGAGTGACTGTACATGGTCTACCCAACACTCTCCACACAGCAGTATCCAGGCCAAGCAACACTACCTTTTCTTGCAGATGGCAACACAATTTAAGAAGGAAAAAAAAAAACTCTTCAAATGGAGAATGGAATTGTAAAGAAAAATCATCTCACTATGTGTAGTCTTCAAGTAACTGTTAAGTTTAGCTTTTAGCAATTCTGACAATATATTCTTAGCTACTAGAGGAAAAAAGTAACAGGAAATTTACCTTAAGAAAATCATCATCAAAGACGTTTCTATCAGATTAATAAATAAAACAATGTAAAATAGCAGTTATCTTTACAATAGCCAAACACTTTTACAATAACATCCTAACTATAAGAAGATAGGTTTATATGAAAAACTGCCATGTTTTCTGGCAACTCTCGCAAAGAACCTAAATTTAGATATTTAAAACGAAAATTTCTGAAGAGTATTTGATTAGAAATGTACTTTTTCTTAACTACATTCTTTTTTCCTTTCCATCTTTAGGAATGATTTCGGTTACCATTGAGGGAAATATATTCTGACTTTAAAGTACCGAATTAAACAAATAAAGTCAAGATAGATTGCATATTTTTATTCACAGTGTTCGGAGCTGAAACTGTTGAGCAGTAAGAGAAAAGGTGACTACTTTTCACTTCTCAGTGCTGGAAATCTGCTGCTTCACTGTCAATGCATTACCCCGAAAAGGAAGAAACAGGGATTCATTTATTAAATTCTTACTGAATACCATGAACAGAGTAGAAAATGTATGTGTGCATATGTATGTTGAAAACTAAAATAACATTGTGAAATTAGCAGTGATATTATTTCCATTTTATAAATCCTGACACAAAAGACAAAGTTGAACAGCTAAAAAATTGACCAAAGCTCATTTAACAATAAAATTATAGAACTGAGATACAGACTCTCATCATTCTAAATCCAATTCAGCTCCTAAAACAAATAAACAAAATCCAAAAGCAATTTAATTTAAAAAAACTAACAAACAAAACAAAAACCAAAAGCACGTCTCTAATTCTTTTCAGGTTATGCTCCTAAGTATACGTAGGTCCTAAAGAGTGTTACATGCTCTTAAACTATATCTGTAATAATTATATTTTCCCTCATTTTTACCAGTAATCACAGCAAAAAATTAATTTAATAGCTTATATTAATTTAATTAAAATATAAATGCATAAATAATAACAATAATAGAAAAATAAAGAAAAACATAAAACAAGAAAGTCTACAAATATAATAGTTTCACTGCTTGATCATGGATATATGACGCTATGTGAAAAAATAAAAAGGTGAGAGATTAAGAGTTATTTTGTTATATAACAGCTCTTCCCAAACTTGTCTTTTTCATATAAGATGAAGAGCAAATGTACTTCACTAAGGCATATAAGAATTAAATTAGGTATTAACACAGTAGCTCGGTAAGTATATTCAAGTTGGGTATATACAAGGTCTTGAAAATGATTCTTTAGGTGTTTTCATTCTTTTGGTTTACCTTTAATTTTACTATAATTTGTTAAACCCCCAAATGGAAGGTTTGTATATTTATTAGTACAAATTTCCTGCACATGAAAACAAAGTGTCTTATTTAAAACAGAATAGATACACATAATCACACTGCTAAAATTAACAATTGAGAAAATAATTGGAAAATTAAAAAATTGATACTTGAACATAAAAAACTATTATATTTTGCTAAACAAGAAAATGTTTTTAAGAAAGACAAGTATCACATAATCTCACTTATATGTGGAAACTAATGAACAAACTGATGAGCAAAATAGATCCAGAGACATAGAAGCAGGGAGCATACTGAAAAACCTCAGAGGAAAGGGGGGGAGGATGGAAAGAGATAAACAAAGAACTTATATGCATATGTGCATAACCAATGGTCACAGACAAGAGTGTGGTGAAGTGGGGTATAGCAGGGAGGAGGGAGTCAATGGGGGGAAATGAGGGGACATCCGTAATACATTCAACAATAAAGATAAATTTTTTTAAAAAAGAAAATGCTTTTTTCAGTGACTATATGATTTAATATAAAGGTACTCATAAAACAAAATCAAAACAAGATCATTGTTATACCTTTCTGATATACTGACTTATAGTATATGCAATACCTCTTTTTGTCTCCAGTAAAATGTATTATCCCAGTGTCCATTTTATCTTCTATTTATATTGGCACTCCAGTTTTTTATGTTTTTGGTTTGTATATATATATATATGCAAATATCTATATATATATATATTTTTTTTCCTGACAACACATTGTTAGATTTTAGCTTTTAAATCTTGTCTTCAATCTCTGCCTTTTAATTATGGTATTTAAGCTATTAATATTTGATGTAATTTTTGTATGGTTGTATTTTCACTTGTTTTATTATTTGTTTTCTGCATACATCTCCAGTCTTTTTGTTTGTTTGTTTCTAATTTCTTTAGTGCTAAATAAATATTTTTGTGTATTATTTTAACTACTTTTCTTATTTTTTGAGTTTTTCTTAGTAGTTGCTCTAGAGATTACAGTATGTATTCTAACTCCTTTCAATATCCTTCATAGCAATACTAACTTGATTCTGATAAAATACAATAACTTTGATTCAATAGTTTCTTTTCCTCTTTTGCACCACCATTGCCATATATTAGACCTATATATATTATAACACAACAATGTAGTGTTATTATAATTGCTTTATACATTCTGATTTCTTTTTTTTAATTATCAGAAGAAATTATAAAATGCATTTGTAAAATCTTTTTTACAGCCCACACGTACCATTCATGATATTCTTCATTTCATCCCAAGGATTCTAGTGCTCCTCAGAGGCTTCCTTTAAGCTCGAAGGACTTCCTCTTGCATTTACTGTAAGGCAAACCTCTCACAACAAATATCTCCAGTCTTTATTTTCCTGGAATGCCTGTATTTTACCTTATATTGAAAAAATAGATTTGCTGATATAGAATTCTTGGTTAACAATTTGCAATTTGCTTTTGTTTTTTGTTTTTTTGTGTTTTTTTTTTCTTTCTTTCTCTCTCTTTTTGTACTTTTAATGTCATTCCTCTGCCGTCTAGGGTCCAATTTGATTCTGATGGCAAAGCAACCATTGATTGTATTGAATCTTTCCTGTATAAAATGTCTTTTTTGTCTTGCTGCTTTCAAGATTTCTTTTTGTATTTAGATTTAAACAGATAGACCATAATGTAGCTTGTTAAAACTACTATTTTATATTTGCCTTATTTAGTTTTGTTGATTAATGGTTTTCATTAAATTTTAGATATCATCTTCCATTATTTTTTCACTGATTCTTTTTTTTGTAATCTGGAACATGCTGTTGAGTCTCCCTTCATTCTGTCTTTGTCATTTCAGTTTTTGTATTTTTCAACTCAAGAATTATTATTTGATTATTTTTCATAACTTCTATATCCTTGTTGAATTTTTTATTTTTTGACTCATTGTTGTCATACTGTCACAGTTTTCCATTCATTTTTACCAGGGTTTCCCTTATTTCTTTGAACATATTCAAAATAGTACATTTGAATTATTTTTCTGCTAAATTCAACATCTGTGGATACTCAGGGACAGCTTCTATTAACTGTTTTTGTTGTTGTTTTTATTTGTTAGTTTGTTTTTATTCCCTGTAAATGTGTCACAATTTCTTATTTGTTTGCATTTCTCATTAATTTTTAATACCAGTTTTTTATAAATCATATCTATCTATAAAAAAATAATATCTACATCTCTATGTATCTGTTAGATTACTGTATATATTGTAGCATCTCTGGATTTTGATATTTTGCCACACTGATAGCTATAGGTTTTTTTGTATTTCCTTTTTTTTTTTTTTTTTTTTTTTTTTTTTACTTGCCTGGACATAATCTGCGACATTTGTCTCCATTGTAGTATATGGTTACTCATATCTCTGCTCTGATTTATTATTTTATTTGTTTGTTTTGTTTTGTTTTGTTTTAACTTGGCTTTCTAGGAGATGCTCCTGTGTCTGTGTGTGTGTAACTTAGTGGTCAATGGTTGCAAAGAAGTTGTTCTTAAACACTGAGCAAGGAAGGTTTCTGTCCTCAACAAATGAATCTGTGTGTGGATAGGGGAACACATTCAGTGGTCCAGCCATTTTTAAGTTGCCCAAATTTTACTTTTCCTTATAGTCCCTATAGTCCATTTCATATCTTCTGTACATATGCATGCAGTCACAGAATTGACCAGGAATGTTGAAATATATTGGGACTCTTCTAGTGTCAGCTAGACACATGCACAGCTTCAGCCAGAAACATGCTTGGTCCACTCATATCTCAGGCTAGTAGAGCCAAGCAATTGGCTCTCACCTGTTTGCTTGCTGTCGAGAGTTACTTACACTAATAATATTGATGGGTGTGGACATCACCCAACATTCCAAACAGGAAGGTTGTCAATCCTCATAGCTTTGCAGTCCTGCCATAAACACCACACCAAGCTGGGGTAATGGTACAGACTCCCACTATTCTTCTGTAAAGTTTGTCAAGCATAAACATTTCTCCATTTCTATGCCTTTGACTGATTTCCAGAGCAATGAAATAATAGCTTTTGTCAATTTGTGAAAGTATTTTTGCTTTTTGGAGAGAGGACCTGCCAATCTTAATCATAACAAGAAGTCTTGACTTTTTAATTTGCCTATATTTTGCAACAAAATGAAGAAAAACTAAAAACTAATCCAAATATCTCTTTATAGAAGAAGCTGAATAGTTGTGAAGAAACATATAATTATTTTTATAGTATAATGCATTTTTTCTTGTTGTTCCAACATGTCAAGCATGGAAATAAAATTTAAATTCTAAATACCTACCTTATAAAAATAGTTTTAATGTAAACTTTGATGAAAATTTATGACAAATGGAAAGGGACAAATTGGTATATGAAGGAAAGCTTGTAAAAAAAATGTGGAAAAGTTGAGGACCAACACTGAAAATTAAAAGATTGAATCTAGGTAACTTATATGCAAGGAAATATTGAAGATTTTCTATACTAACAAAAATAGAAATTTATGCATTAAAACACAACAGTGTTATAAAGATTTCTGAGCAGTTATAAGAAATGGGAACCAAAGGGCGAAGAAAGATAAAATGTGGAAATTATACTCAATAAGCCACTAGTAATAGTGAGTACACATGTTTTAAAAAGCAATGATAGCATCTTTCTAAGAAAAAAAAATTATTAAAAGCATATACAGCCATATTTAATTCTGATTGTGCCATAAAGAACTCTCTTTAGAGAGAGTTGACAATTACTGGAAAAAGATATAAAGAAAGTATTTAGGAATCAATGTTAAATCTAATGCTATCTAAAAAGAATAAATGATTGTGCTCCCAAAGACTCTAAGGTAGCAGCAATGTTGAAACAATTATATGAAGTGTTCAAAAGATATGAATTAATGAGAGAAAAAGGGAGAGTTTTGTATTTACTGTATTTTTAAGAATCTGGCAAAGATAAAATTAATGTACAACTTTTAGTTTCTAAACAAAAATAAATTTAGATATGCATACTATTTTAAAGAAAAGTTATAAAAAATATTTAAAATCTTATTTAGAGGGGAAATAAGACATACTAAAGTGAGGAGAAAGTTTTTGTTCCGTTTCACCTGAATAATCATGCAGGGAAATAAAACAATATGGCTGTGGTGTTTCTTCTACAATTAATGTTTTATAATATACATAGAGATGATTAGAAAACTAAACTGTTACATTACCATTTGAATTAACATAACATATATTTGCATAGCATACTTTATATTTTTTGAAACATGTTAACTATTCATGGAAGACAGCCTTACAAAAGATTATTGAGGAATTTAAAAACAAAAATACTTAGGCCTGTAATTACATCAGGACGGGTTTGTAATATAAATCAACTAAATATAAATCAACTCAAGGTAATATCAACTAAACAATAATTTTCTAATGTAACATGGCTATTACATAAATACCTTTAAAATTCATGTATTAGCTAAAGAAATAACATAAGTGGATAGTGGGTTTGCCTAAACTCTCATTGTAGTCATTAGTACTATTGAAAATGACCACAGCCTATTATGAAATTCTCTCTCTCCAGGCCATACTGAAAGACTATTCACAGGATATGGAATTCCAAAAGAGCTGCTACTAAGTGATAATGGAGCCCAATTTACGTCACTGAGGCTCCAAACCTTTCTTAGCTCAAATGGAGTGAAATGCATTCGCTTTGCACTGCACAAGCTAGCCACTAATGGCCTCCTCCAGCACTTTGGACAGTGGTTCATGTAAGCACTTTTTGCTTGAAAGTGAGGAAGCTGTACAGCGCAAGGGCGGCTGCCTAACGCTCAGTCGTCCTTCTGCTGTGTCGAGCGTGTTCACTTATCATTAGATGAGCTTCCTCCTCCGTTACTTCTGGTCAGAGACGAGCCTTTTTTGATCTCAGGCAACCAGGAAGACCAACAGGATCGTTTAGAGCAAGGTGGTTTGGAGAAAAAGGCATTAGAAACTTGGCCATGAGGACACAGTTTCAAGCAGCCCCTTTAATATGGGTAGTTTTTGGTGCTTAAGGAAAAAATATGACTGTTTCTTGATGATAAAAAGTGAAAAATTAAATGAAGAGATGCAAAAGAGAAGTAAACAAAGAAGAGGACCCATTTTCATAATAATAAATGCCCATTTTCTTATCTGGTAATTACAGATATCAGTAAACTGTATGGGTAGTTTAGAATTACTCAGCATGAGTTGGTGGCTAGGACTCCAAATGAGGTTAATGGAATTCACCTAGAAGAAGTAGTTTATGGTACACTAGGCTATGCAAAAAAATCTTGAACGTTTTCTTTTTCTTCCATTTTTATTATTATTATTATTATTTTTTACTTTTATTGTTGACACTATTACAGATGTCCCCCTTTGCCCACCTCCAACTAACCCCTGCACTCCCCCCTTCCTCTGGCCATCACCACACTGTTGTCTGTGTCCATGGGCAATGCATATATGTTCTTTGGCTAATCCCTTCACCTTCTTTCACCCATTTTAATTATTTTTTTAATTTAAGTATAGCTGGTATACAATATTATATTAGTTGTATTATTTTCAGGTACACAATATAGTGGTTTGCCATTTTTATATGTTACAATATGATCACCCCACTAATTCTAGTAATTGAGTCTAAAATCCAGAAAATTATGTAGTTATTCCCAGCAAGAACAACTATTACTTATATAAAGCTCAAACTTACATTAAATATTTTGAGGGATTTTAAATTGCTAAAACAAAGACATCTATGTCTATTGATTAATACATCTATACCTTTAATCTGTGAACACTGTTGTGGCAGAGATTGCCAATTGCCTTAACCAATTTTTATTCTCCTTTTCACCTATAAAAATAGGCATTGTGATCACGTCAATGGCCACCTAGCTAACTATGACATTTCCAAAATCCATTCTTGACAGGGAGAGTCACATGACCAATTCTGGCCAATAGCACATGGGCAGTCTTCAAGTATGACATCTCTGCATCATGCCCTTAAAAGTAAAGGAGCATACAAATTATTTATTTCCTCTCTCAACCTTCTTATGGGCTATAAGGTGGACATTGTGACTGATTTCAACCAAGTTGATGAGGTAATAGCCCAGGGATGTCAGAAACAAAAAAATTGAAGAGTTTTATGTCCCTGAGACCTCTGAGTACCTTGGCAATCACCTGCCTGGAGAGTCTCCTCATAGTGAAATGAATGTTTATCTTGTTTAAGCATAATACTTTAGAATACCTTGTCATCATGGCCTAGCTTGTATCCTAATACAACTTTTGATGAAGGTGTATGCTGGGAGACATATAACTCCTTAGTTTCAATAATATGAAGAATGCGATTGCTTACAAAGTAGCTAGGACATTTGAGCGTGGTTATTCTCATGATTTTCCATAGTAGCCAACTAAGGGTCAACAGTATTTTAGAATGAAACATACCGACACTTTATTATATTCTACACATCTGTTAACTAGGTATATGCTAAGTGCAATTATTATGTAATTCAATAGAAAAGAAGATACATGGTGACAATATTGTTTTTTTATGCTTGTCCGAAAATGTTTGTCATCCTTTCGTTGGTGGTGGTGGAAAGTGCAGCTGATCCTAAGGTGAGCTGTGGCTGGTTTTGTTGTTTTTCTGGGCCTGAAGCTGAAATACAGCTGAGGCCTAGATGTTATCTCTAGGGAGGAAAGGTCAGGGGGTCCAAACTGCATGACCAGTGATATGCTAGGAGAGGAAAGGTCACTGTGGGGATGAGTCCCACCCTACACTTGTTTGTTGGTAGGCATCCAGAGCTTTTCACCCTGGTGACCTTCTGTACCTGGCCCATCATCCTTGCTCTGCTCATGTCTGTCTAACCACCTACCACACTTGGGTTACATTAGACAGTGCTATTTGAAAAACTGTTAATTCGAAGAATGTCTCAGGCATTCTTCCACCCTATCCCCTTCTAGGTCTCTCTCAACAACTTACAAGGAGTTTTTACCATGTATTTACACATTTAGAAAACAAGAACTTCTGACAGTACAGGGTTGTAGACTTGACCAATAATGTATTCTAAAGGCCTTCTCAGGATGCAAAAGCTTAATGGAAAGGCAAGTTTTATCCACTGCTGCTTGCCTCTGATATGGAAACATCTTTGGTATGAAACATTATACAGTGCTTTATTATCATAAAGTGAACTCTAGTATAAATATATATATATATATATATATATATATATATATATATATAATGTATCATTGATAGTAGAATGCACTTGATATAGAACAATTTACTTTGCTGCTTCTTTGACTTTCTGATTTCCTACACTGGTGTGGTCTGCAGTTCTTCTCACTACCCTCTTTCACCTTTAGATTCCAGTAAAATTTGCTAAATGATAGCCACCATTGAATGAGATTTACTGACATTGAAAAAGTCACTGCTCTCTTTATAATAATCTTCATTTTAAAAGGCTCCTTTTCCAGGTTTTCTTTATTTGGATTAAAAATTTCTCATTTTTGGGTTTTGTTTTGTTTTTGTTTGTTTTTTAAGCTTCATTTGCAAGACAATGTCAATTCCTTTCAGGAATAGTAACAATAATTACAACAACATGATCCAGCTACAGAGGTTCTTCGCTTTTATTTAGTAGCTTAGCATTGTGTGACTTTGAAGAACATTCTTCCAGTTTTTTTTAATACTAAAATTCGTTTGATGTCCACATTTACTTCCCTTTTAGAATTTTCACTGGTGCATGTGATGCCGCATAAAACAAGAATTTGAGGGAGTATTTCTGATGGGTTAGAATGAAGTGTGACAGGGACAGGTGTAGTCTCCGGGAACACTTCTGACAGGCCAAGGGCTCTGAGGCAAATACTGTGAGCCTATCACATGGGAGCTGCCCCCTGGTGGATTCCAGCAGAGAATTTCTAGTTATATCTATCATTTCAAAAATAGAACTCCTCCTCCACTGCCTTATGTTTAGTTAAATTTGAATTCTTGTGTGTTCTGAAGCTGATAACATTAATTGTAACCTACAGCACTGGATCTGGTCCAGACTACTAGAAATTAATTCAGGGGTTCCTGTCCATAAAGGAGAGAGGATTTGGCCAGAAAAAAAAATTTTTTTTTCAGTCAGGCAGAAAGTAAACTAACATAATCTAGCTAAAGCTATCCCTGCCTAGACATAGGTGTGTCTCAGACAAGCAAGCATGTGGTCTCAGGAAAGATTTCCAGGTTTCCAAATGGAAGTGCTGTGAATCGCCTCATACATAAGCGAGCTAGCTAATTCCCCATGGCTCAAGACATCCTCCCTGATTTATGATGATTCTGCGGCATAGCCCCACTAAACTGCTGAGGATGTGCAGTGAGCTCCGAGAGCTTAGAGAAACCTGCCTCGTGGACAAACCATAGATCTTTTCAATAAAAATGTGTTTCACGCTCAAGATTCTACCTTTTCCTCCCTACCTGATATTGAAATATGTGCCTGTGAGTTTCTGGTGTCCTTTGAAACATTCATGTGCACTTTCGTTTTCAAAAGTATCAAGATTTAAGAGAAATTACTTATCTCCAGGATGATTTCTTTGGAAAGAGTTAATTTTCCCTTTATCCTTGACTTTTTCTCTTCTACTATCTCCTAACATTTTTTTTTTCTCACTCCAGTTTTTTCTCCTGTTACAGAACTAGCCAGATTGCCCTTTAATTTTATGCTAAAGCTCCTCGCTCTTCCTTGGCCTGGCCTGGTTTTCTGCATGCATGAAAGTGAATACACCCGTTATAGCAAGTCCGTGACTGAATGTAATTCTCTTTCACCAAACCTAACCCCAAAGCTATAACACATATGTTATTTGAAATAAATCTACCAAATTAGTTTGGCATTTGTCATGTGTTTTTATATATTTAGGTCCTGAGAAACTTTGTATTTAACTTAAAGACATAGTATGAACCCCCCAAACCATATCTTAATTTTTAAGTTGAATAACAGCATTTCAGAAATCTGATTAAATGAAATGGAAACACAGACCAAAGAAGAGTTTGATGATGAAATAACAGTTTTTTTTTTTTAAGTTTACGAAACTGGTATGAATTAGTAATATTGTAATGTATAAAAATATTAACATTCTAGCAGTTTTCTTCTGTCTCAGCTATTATTTAGTAAGTACAAAAATCATATCTATGCTTTTTATTCACTGATATATTTTATTAGTGTGATTGACTATTAACTAGGTAATGAAAATGCACATTTCACCTTATATACCATCTTTCAGCTTAGAATGTAAATGTTGTGGTTGCTTAATTTTTTTTCCCACTTAGCTGTGAGCTTTGAATGACATATATGTGGAACGGAAAGCATTATTTTTGCCTTTACAAAACCTGGGAATCCTCCCTTGAAATCACAGAATAGATGCACTCTCTAAATAATTCCCTGTTTTCTAAAGGAGATATTGCTTCAGGCTGTAGGATCTTCACATTGAACAAGGCACAAAGAGAAATGGACCCTATGTCTAGGCCATTCTGTTCAATCATTCATTGTCAAGAAGGACAGAGAAGACAGGCAGGGGGAAGTAAAACATAAGCAAGTAGAGTACATTTGCTTTATTTTCTATTTAGGGGACTATATACAAGATTACTTTCTTAATGCACACCTTTGTCTGTGTCATAACATTTAGAAACCATGGTAATAAAAAATGAGACAAATTGTGAAGCCTTTATTTTGTCAATATATCACAATTAACCTAGTCTCCAGAAATATAAAAAGATATAAGCGAACAGGTAAAAAATTCGTTTTTAACTTTCAGTATAATTCATGTGACTAAGACTTAGATTGTGCAATTTCAAGTGTTAGTTATAAACTAAAATAAGTTATCAAAAACTCTTCATAATATTTTTAAAATATTATTTTTCAAAAATGCCCCAAAGGCTTTCAGAATATTCTCTTAAATAAATAGAAGATGGGGGAAGGAAGCTTAAGCATTATAGCAAAGTTGTATAAAGTCAAATAATGTTTATTTTAATCTTTCAGACATTGATGTCTATATCAAAGCAATCATATTAATATAATGAACATCAAATACAGCAAATACATAATTTCTTTCAATATTTATCAATTATATTATTAGCTATCTATATTCAAATTCAATTAATCATGCTTTAGTATCTTATGAGTATGGAAACCAAAAGTCCCTCAAAATAAATAAAAGGTTTTTCCCAGATTCCAGATATTTGAGTTATCAAATTGAAACGTCTCTATCTTTACATGATTGACATGTAAAGTGTAAGCATAAATTATAATTATGTAATTGAGCAAGATGTAGTAGACATACTTATTTGAGGTCAGGGTTATATGGAGACCAGAAATATTAGAACACAAAACACCGTATTTCCTTAAAGTGATAACTCGGATATAATCATTGCAAAACCAAGCATCAAAATTTTATTTTTCAAACCCATATCTATTAATATATTCAAAATATAATTACATTTTTAAAAGATTATTTATACATCATTTTTCAGGACTGTGTCCATGAAGTTCATTCTTCTTGTATTTTAAGAAATGCTTACCAAATTTTTATGATGTCTCTCTTAATGAGGATCATATTCACAAATGGGCTTCTAGTAGATACTGAAGGGATGTTAACATTCATTTGAGCACTTTAGCAATAGGAAGGTGATGATATGAAAGGCATTAAATCGAAACTAAAATAATATCAGAAGCTCTATCAATTTAGAGTGCTGTTTTCACTACAAGGAAGAGGGAAAAATATAAGGATGGCAAGACTGCCAGACCTACTTGTGCTCAGACAAGAAAGGAAAGGAAGAAGGAAAGAAACAAAGGTCCCTCCTTAGAAGACTAGTTCTAGAGCACAGTGGGACTCCCAGGGTCCTAGTAGAAGTCTTGTTGTTCAGCACCAATAGTAACAAGACAGCCCTCTCCTTCATCCTCTTCCTCCTGGGAGAAGAGAGGCCTTGGCCGTCTGCCTTCCTTACTTTCTCTACCCTTAGTTACATAAATACAGTTATGTTATATTTATCTTGGTGATTTAATTTAAATGTGTCTTAATTTTAGGACTCTTACTCTTCTACTCTCCATCCTAAAATGTGTGTGGGAAAAAATATTTTAAAATAAAAACACCTAGGATGATGTTTGCCTTGGGCCAAGTTCAAATGAAAAGGATCAAATTACCTTTCCACCAATAGCAGACAAAATCCATACAAAATACAAAAACAATAGTTTGCAAAACACCAGACATCCGAAATGAAGGATAATGATTTCTGATAAAGTAAAACCAAATAAGGTGAGACCTACAAGTATCTCAGCTTAATGCCTTTGGAGAGTTTTCAGGCCATGGCCAAAGGATGAGGAGCTGGACCTGAGGGTCTAGTTAGATCAAAGTGCCTGGAGTGTACAAGACAGAGTCCTGGAGAGGAGAGATCTGCACAGAGAGAGGAATCCAGAGATATGCAGAGGGACCCCTCAAGTAGTCAGCATTATACTGTTCAGTTTGTACATTTGAGGAAACTACTTGAGACCAGGGAAAGAAACAAAGGAAAATATTAGAGGTAGTGTTGCCCAGGAGAATAGTGTCTGTTGCCATCAGCCAGATTGGACAATTTCAATATTTATGGGGCATGGTGGGGTAAAATACAGAGATGGTCTTGCTTTAGAAATAGGGACTAATTAGGCCTAGTCCTAGCCCAGCTCCTTTCTCACCTAACGACTCTTAAAAACAAGTCCCCAAAAATGGGTCAAACCATTTCTAAGTAATCTGACTTATCCAGAACAAAAATCGAGAATATTTATAAAAATATATCCAGGCCCTGACCGGTTTGGCTCAGCAGAGTGTTGGCCTCTGGACCAAAGGGTCATAGGTTTGATTCGTGGTGAAGGGCATGTACTCGGTTACAGGTTCAATCCCCCAACCCCAGTCAGGGTCATTTGGGAGGCAACTAATCCATGTGTCTCTCTCACATCTATGTTTCTCTCTCTCTTCCTCCCTCCCTCCCACTCTATCTAAAAAAGCAATGAAAAAAAATATATTCAGGTGAGGATTAACAACAACAACGACAGAACCCTGCAAGGTAAAAGTAGCAATGTCTGCTATCCAATCAAAGATTACCAGGCAAACAGAAGAAGTAGAACAAGATGAGCCGTGGTAGAAAAAGCCATTGCTTGAAACTGATCCAGAACTGACACAGATACGAAAATTATCAGACCAGGACATAGAAAAGTCATTATAATGCTATCCCATATGTTCAAAAATTGAAGTAGAGACATTGAAGATGTATTTTAAAAAACAAATTGAAATTTTAGAGATGAAAACTACAATGTCTGAGATTGAAACTACTCTGGATGTGATGCCAGATTTTGAATTATCTGCTCTCATATTCATAAACTGTAATAACTTTTTAAACTTTAGTTTACTACTCTATAAAACAAGACTAATAAAAACCTAATTAAAGGTAGTGTTGCAAAGATTAAAATGAGATATTGATAAAATGAGACGAAAATGTAAACCACTTAGCATGGTGTCTGGCACACTGTAAGTGTGCAATGATTTTTAATTTGTTATGTTACTCTCTGTTCAGATTAATTGCTGGTTTCCTAATGCTTGAAGAATAAAGTCCAAACTTTCTATTTTGATACTTGAGTTCTATATATACAATCTGTCTTCAGTCTTTTTTGGTCAGCCTGATTTCTATGTCACTTTATGTAAGTATGTTTTACTCAGACTAAAATTCACCATTTTCTTTATGTATCCCACAATTCTTTGCCTCACTGCCTGTTATAGGCTGAATTATATCTACCCCAAAATTTGTATGTTGAAGTCCTAACCCCATTATCTAAAAATGTGATGGTATTTAGACATAGGGACTTTATTGAGATATTTAAGTTAAAATGAGGTCACCTAATTCAATATGATTGATGGTCTTATAAGAAGAGGAAAGTTAGACACAGACATGTACAGATGGAGCACAATGTGAAGACATAGGGAGAGAACAACTACCCATAAGCCAAGGAGAGAGCCTTGGAACAGATTCTCCTCTTGTGGCCTTCGGAAGATCAACCCACCGACACCTTGGTCTCAGAAGTCTAGTCTCCCAAAGGGTGAGACAATTTCTATAAGTCCTCCAGTCTGAAGTATTTTGTTGCAGCAGCCCTAGCCCCAGCTTTCCCCTTTTATCTGCATGCCCTGTGCACATATCCAAACTATGAACTTTTATTCCAGCTTTAGACAGGTCTGCCAATTCTCCATCTAAATATAGTAATTTGTCCCACTAAAATGCAATCTCTTTCTCCTTAGGAATCCTATATACAATCTATATTCCTATGACACATTTTCTACATCTCAAATTGTCGTTAGTTACATGCCTTATTGCTCCAATTGGACTGACATTTCCTACAGAGTTTAATCTACTTCTGATTCATTCTTTTTTTTCAAATTTTAATTTATATTATTGAAAGTATTACAGATGTCCTCCCTTTTTCCCCCCATTGACCCCTCTTGCCTTCTCCACACTTCTATCTATGGCCATTGGTTATGCATATAAGTTATTTGGTTTATCTCTCCCCTGCCCTTCCCTTTGATTCATTCTTATATTTACCATGGAATCTAACAGTTCCAGTAAGTGGTAGACTCTCCATTAAGATGTTCTTGATGAGTTAAAGTATAAGTCACATTTAAAAAACAACTCATATAAATATATATGTATGTGAGTGTGTATTTGTATAGTTTAAAATTGTGTCTTATTTACTAGGATAGTAAACTCTACAAACACAGGAAATGTAATGTCTAATGAAAGTGTTCATTCAGCTTTCAATAAAGCCCATAGTCCTAAGCAGTAGCAGGTTGGTTCCCTATATGCATTAAGCATAAATAATACATTTTTCTAACAATTTCCAAAGAAAAAATATTTAGTAAGTTTATGATTTTTGGTCCTAATTTTCCTTCTGTTGTCAGGACAAACAGCCTTAGGCATAACTCATCTGCTTTCAGACAGTAATTCAGCCATCTCACTGAAGGGGGGCAACATGATGCCTTCTCTAATGTCTAATCTTTTATCTCTTTTCTCAAAGTCTCTATATTTTGATTCATCACCTCAAACATCACCACCACTCCCATATTTACTCAGTGTTATAACTTACCTTCTGTTTTCTTTACCTCTAGAGCTACCTTATTTACATTTCTTTTCCCACAAATCAACAGAGAAAGGGCACAGTAAAAATCCTTAATTACTTCACATAATCAAAAGCTGAGAGGACAGGGAGAAAGAGTTTTTCCAAGATTCATCTTGAACTGCCTGCTCTATGGAAATTCTGCTCACTGTGCCACAGGTAGAATTCCTCCTGTCTTCATGCTTCATGTCTTGTCCCTCTGTGGGGGGATAATAAAACAAGTGTAACATTTTGTAATGGGTAAGTTTTCACACATTTTGCCTCCCCTTACTAAACTTTAAACCCAATAATTACAAGAAAAATCTTATGTACATAGCACATGCTTGACACATAAAGGGCTCACCTTGAGTGGAAGTGCACTAGCAACTCGCAGGCTCAGAGATTTTTTAGAGAAGGCAGATGCTGTGGGATATAGTTTGTTATTCCTTCTTCTTCTCCTCTCTCTCTCTTCTTCTCCTCCTCTTCCTTCTCCTCCTCCTTCTTCTTTCTATTATTATTATTACTACTACTACTTTTTACTGTTGTTGTTGCCCTTGTTTATTTGTGTGTCTTTTTTAAATTTTTTGGTCAAGTATTCCAAGAGAAGATTGGTAACTGCTGTCAGGGGCAGTTTCTTCTCCCTCTTCTCCTCCTTCATTTTCTTCTTCTATTATTATTATTTTTATGTTGTTATTGTTGTTGTTTTCTATCATGTTCTCTAAATGCAGGTTTTCATATGAAATTTTAAATATAAATAACACCAGTGTCCTCAGTGTAAGATATTAAAACATGAAAGATTTATTTTTATGAAATCCATAGTCCCCTAGCTCTCAATGAATTATAATAATGCTCATCAGAGTTCCCTGCCCTTTTACCATGATTATTTGACCTCCAGTAAAGGCATTTCCTTGTGGTTCACCCAAGTCTCATCTGCCTCCAGAGGTGGTTTCTCAATTTCTAATTTGCAGACTGTGGTTTATTGACATTTATGGGGTTGCAATGGGCAAGTAAAGAGTTCTCAAGAGGTTTAAAATTCTAGGATCAACCTTCTCTGTATAATTAAATGCTTTGTATTTCAGAATATTTTATGGCTATTTGCAATGATATATTAGTGTCCTCTCCATAAGGAGGTCACTGTGATTGGGCTTCTGAAAAGAAAGATGCTGTCATCACTGAGAGCTACTGGCTGCAGGACCTGAGAAGCTTTGGCCTTGAGTCTGGCAGATCCAGAGGACTGGATCATGTCTCTGAGACTGAACATAAATCATAATTATGCACAGCAATATGAATTCCTAGCAGAGAAAGTACTCCCAAGAAGATATAAGCCTATGTAGGTAAGTTCTAGGCACAATCCAAAGAGGCAGGGGAGACGTTCAGTGAAGATTCAAACAGCAAGACACGAGTGGACTTTCATGGAGAAAACATGGTTCAGAGACCCAAAAAGTTCAGAACATGGCATAATTCTGGAGGCAACTTATCTGGTAATAAGAGTGGAAAGGCATAAGCCCAGTGACTGGCAACTATGGTAACGAGTTAAAAAAGGACCAACCATAAAACATTCTTGTTGATAATAAAGTGATAATATTTCCTTAATGTCCCCATTTTTTCCTTCATTTTAATCACCTTCGCCCAAAATAAAGACCTGATATAAAGGTTGATCTTAGGCTGCTACAAGGCTCAGGAAATGTGGATGCAGGCCGCTGGAGTTAAGGCATGGGAGGCAGCAGAAAAATCAAAGTCCCACCCCAGTTTACCAACTCCCTTTTGAGAGAAGCTGCTGGTGCTTCGCCTAGATTCCCTTTATTGGGTCAACACATCAATCACCTCAGGGCTGTGAGTGTTGGCTACTATTAGTACAACTGCACACTTCTGCAGAGAATTGTCCTTGGCTTGCCAAAGCTGTCTCACTACAAGATGTCTGAGAACTTAGCAAAAAAAAAAAATAGCCACTGACTCTGGCTGATGTGGGGATGCCAAATTGCATTCCCAATCCACTCTCTTCAAGGCAGGATAACTCTGTGGCCATTTACATTGCAGAGCTCTCTATGAGATGAGGCTCAGTCTAGACTTCAGTGAAAACCACATTTTTTGCTTAGCTTCTTGCCCTGCCTCATCTTGCTTCTGTTTATTCTGAGAACACTCCATGAGTGCTTGTACAAAAATTCTTGACTTAGACTCTCTCAGGCAGTAGACCTAAGACATCCTTTTACTGATGTTTATTTATAAAATTAAAAAATTTAGATATGAGGTGGGTTCTAAATTTAGAGAGGGATGGAGTGAGCTGTGTGACCTCACTGAGCTAGTTATTGCTGTGTGACCTCACGGAGTCTCAGTTTTCTTAGCACTAATATGGGAATAATAGCATTAACCTTACAAGGTTTTAGGGAGAAAGGTTAATAATATTTCTGCTATAATAGTTTGCATTTGTGTATCAAAAATCACATTGATCATATTTCATGTAATCAGTTATTCATGACCCTTTACTAAATTTCTTCTACATGCAAGGCACTGTCTTACGTTCATAGTATAGAGATGAGCAGACATTTTTTTTAATGAAATATAGAGGACAATAAGTACTCAAGATAAGAAAACAATACAGTGATTTAAATAAATAGTATGGAAGAATAATGCAGGAAATAGATGCAGTAATGTGGTTTTAATCCTCACAGAAAAACCTATGTGAATTACAGATGAGACAATTGTGGGTTAGAAAGGTTAAGCACATTATTCAATACCACCCAATCAATCAGGAATAAAAGAAAGTGCAACTTCAAATGAACCTGACTTAATGGCTAAGTTATAATATCTCACAACATATGATAAGTACTATCTATAGTAATAACAATATTGATTATCTGAACAACAAAGCACCCCACCAACTGAATCCCCAGAACATCTAATATAAAAAAAAGAAATGCAGCATGGCCGGTGTGGCTCAGTGGTTGAGCGTTGACCCATGGACCAAGAGGTTGCTGGTTTGATTCCCGGTCAGAGCACATGCCCAGGTTGTGAGCCAAATCCCCAATGCGGGGCATGTAGGAGACAGCCAATCGATGTTCTCTCTAATCGATGTTTCTATCTCTCTCTCCCTCTCCATTCCTCTCTCTTTGATAACAATAAAGAAAAAAAAATTTTTTAAAAGAAGCGCTGTTTATCCTTAGAATTTTCATTCAGGATTGCACGAAAGATCCCTGCTATTGTGTTAACCTGCCTCCTTCCCAAAAGAGGAAATAGAAGAGAAAGAGCTGATAATTAGTCAGTGTGCCTTCAATTTAGGATTAAATGGATAAAAAGGAGGTGGGAATGAAGAAAAGAATATACGACCATTTATAGGAGGAAATGGCAACATTGCCAGTTCAGGTTAAGATACCTAAACAATCATTTCAATTGTGTTTTCTTAAGAAAATAGTGAAACAAAAACATAGACCTGACTATGCATGCATGTTGACACTCTGGGTGGGACATCTGTCTGCACTGCAGGAGGTGGAGTTGAAGGAAGGGAGGCACAGTTATACTATCAGGCTGTTTATCTGTCTCTACATCTTGAGCTCAGCTAATCCAAACAAAGCATATACTCCATCCATAGTTGAGTTCAGTTAAAAATAATTTCTTAAAAAAGTATTGACCCTGGTTTGAAGATGGACAAACTAAATCTCATAAAGATTAAATGTCTTGCTCATGTCTTACATTTTAGCTGGTAAAATCAGTGGTTGTATTCTGATTTTTTAAAGCTTTGTTATTAACTTGCATGTTCTGCTTTTTTTTAAAATTATATATATTTTTTATTTCAGTGGATCCTTTATTAAATCAAAGAACTAGATAAATTTTAAAATGATATTTTTATTTTTTTATTTTATTTTTTATTAATTTATTTTTGTTACTAAAATGATATTTTTAAAAGTGATTATATATATATATACACACACACACATACATATACACACACACAAGTATGTAGCAAAATGTCTGGCACATAGTGTGCATGCAATAGTGTGTTTTTTCTTTCATTTAAAAAATATTTTGTTTTTGTAAGAATGCTTAACATGAGATCTACCCTCATAACAAATTTTTAAGTATATAATACATTGTTGTTGACCATAGGTTCAAAGCTACATAACATATCTCTAAAGCTTATTATATACCCAATTATAATATTATATTGCATATGTTATTATATACATAACATAATATATATGTACTCTATGTATATCTCTAATCTTATTCATCTTGTTTAACCGAAATGTCATGCCCATTGATCAGTAACTCCACATTGCCTCTTTCTCTACAGCACCCAGCAACCACCATTTTGCTCTTTGATTTTATTAATTCAACGATTTTAGATACCCCATATAAGTAGTTTGATGCAGTATTTATCTTTCTTGATTGACTTATTTCATTTAACATGATGTCTTCAAGATTTATTCATGTTGTCGTATGTTGCAGAATTATTTTTTAAGGCTGATCAGTATTCCACTGTATGTATGTACCACATTTCCTTTATTCATTATCTTTTGATGTATATTTAGGTTGTTTTCACAGTTCTGCTATTGTGAATAGTGCTGAAATAAACATGGAATTGTTAACATCTCCTAGATATCCTGATTTCAGTTCTTTAGGATAACCCAGAAGTGAGATTGTTGGATCATATTTCTAATTTAGAACTATTAAAAATAGTTCTTTTTTAATTTTGGGAGATATCATCATACAGTTTTCCATAGCAGCTGCACCATTTTGTGTTCCCACCAACTGTGTGTAAGGGTTTCAGTTTCTCCACATCCTCACCAACATTTGTTTTTCCATTATAGCTATCCTAATAGGTTTGAAGTGATAGCTCATTGTAGTTTGATTAGCATTTCTCTGATGAGTAGTGATGCTGAGCATTTTTCCATATGCCTATTGGTCATTTGTATATTGTCTTTAAAGAAATATTTATTCAAGCCCTTAACCCATTTTTTAACCAGGTTATTTGTTATGTTATTATTCAATTGTAGAAGTTTTATATGTATTTTGGAATTTGACCCTTCATCATATATATATGATTTGCAAATTTTTCTCCCATTTCATAGGTTGCCTTTTTATTTTGTTGATTTTTTCATTTGTTCTAAAGAAGCTTTATAGCTTGATTTGTTCATTTGTTTTGTTTTTTGTTGTTGTTGTTTTTCCCAGTACTTTTGTTGTCATTTTCATGAAATCATTGTCAAAACCAATATCATGAAGGTTTTTCACTATGTTTCCTTCTAGTAGTTTTACAGTTTCAGGTCTTATGTTTAAGTCTTTAATCCATTTAGAGTTGATTTTGTGTATGATGTAAGATAAGCATCCAATTTTATTATTTTAGATGTAAATATCTGGTTTTGCCAACACCATTTGTTGAAAAGACTATAGTTCCTCCATTGTGTGTTCTTGGTACCCTTGTTGACATCAGTTGACCACATATGTGTGGCTTTATTACTGGGTTGTCTATTCTGTTCCATTGGTCCATGTCTGTCTTTAGGCCAGTACCATACTGTTTTGATTAATGTATCTTTGTAACATGTTTTGAACCAAGAGGTTTGATGCTTCAGCCTTGTTCTTCTATCTCAGAATTGATCCAGCTATTTGTAATTTTTGTGGTTCCATATGAATTATAGTGTTGTTGTTGTTGTTTTGTTTTTCTATAAAAATCCCATTGTAATTTTCATGGGGATAGCATTGACTATTGTAGATTGCTTTGGGTAGTATGAATATATTTTTTTTATTAATTTATTTTTGTTACAGATCTTTCTCCTTTTTCCCCCATTGTCACCCTCCTCCCCCTCCCTCCCTGCCCTGACCCAGTTTTGATGTCCATGTCCATTGATTATGAGTACATGCGTACAAGTTCTGTGGTTCATCGCTCCCCTCCCCCACCCCCTCTTCTGGCAATTGTCAGTCTGTACCCTACTTCCACGTCTCTGGGACTACCCTGTTGTTCAGGCTGTTATGTTTATTATATTCCGGAAATAAGTGAGATCATATGATATTTGTCTTTCTCTGCTTGGCTTGTTTCACTTAGGATAACAGTTTCCATGTCCTCCCATGTCATTGCAAAGGATAAGAGATCTTTCTTTCTAAAACCTGCATAGTACTCCATTGTGTATATGTACCACAGCTTTTTTATCCATTTGTCTACTGATGGACACTTGGGCTGTTTCCAGATCTTAGCTACTGTAAATAGTGCTGTTATGAACATGGGGGTACATATATTCTTTCTGATTGGTATTTCAGGCTTCTTAGGGTATATTCCTAGGAGTGGGATCACTGGGTCAAATGGCAATTCATTTTTAATTTTTTTGAGGTAACACCATAGTGTTTTCCATAGTGGCTGCACCAGTCTGCATTCCCACCAGCATTGTACTAGAGTCCCCTTTTATCCACACCCTCGCCAGCACTTGTTGTTTGATGCTTTGTTGATGGCGGATATTCTGACAGGTGTAAGGTGATACCTCATTGTTGTTTTAATTTGCATCTCTCTGATGATTAATGATGTTGAGCATTTCCTTCATATGTCTCTTGGCCATTTGTATGTCCTGTTTGGAGAGGTGTCTATTTAGTTCCTCTGCCCATTTTTTAATTGGGTTCTTTGTCTTCCTTTTGTTGAGTTGTATGAGCACTCTATATATTTTGGAAATTAATCCCTTATCTGATATATCATTGGCAATTATGCTCTCTCATAGAGTGGGTTGCCTTTCCACTTTGATGGTTGTTTCTTTTGCTGTGCAGAAGCTTTTGAGTTTGATGTAGTCCCATGTGTTCATTTTTTTCTTTGTTTCTGTTGCCTTAGGTGATATATCAATGAAAATTCTGCTGCGTATGATGTCTGAAATTTTGTTGCCTACATTTTCTTCTAGGATTTTTATGAATTCATGAGTCACATTTAAGTCTTTTATCCATTTTGAGTTTATTCTTGTGTATGGTATAAGATGATGGTGTAGTTTCATTTTTTTTGCATGTAGCTGTCCAATTTTCCCAACACTATTTATTAAAGAGGCTGTCTTTACTCCATTGTATGCTCTTGCCACCTTTGTCGAATATTAATTGAGCACAATGTTTTGGGTCAATTTCTGGGTTCTCTGTTCTATTCCATTGATCTATGTGCCTGTTCTTGTGCCAGTACCAGGCTGTTTTGATTACAGTAGCTTTGTAGTATAACCTGATGTCTGGTATTGTGATCCCGCCTACTTTGTCCTTCTTTTTCAAGATTGCTGTGGCTATTCGGGGTCTTTTTTGGTTCCATATGAACTTCTGAAGAATTTGTTCTAGTTCTATGAAATATGTCATTGGTATTTTGATGGGGATTGCGTTAAATCTATAGATTGCTTTGGGTAGTATGGACATTTTAATGATGTTAGTGCTTCCAATCCATGAACGAGGTATGTGCTTCCACTTTTTTATATCTTCCTCTATTTCTTTTATCAATGTCCTGTAGTTTTCTGCAAATAGGTCCTTTACTTCTTTGGTTAAGTTTATTCCTAGGTAACTTAATTTTTTTGCAGCCATGGTAAATGGGATTGTTTTTTTAGTTTCTCTTTCTGTGAGTTCATCATTGGTGTATAAGAATGCCGTCGGTTTCTTGACGTTAATTTTGTATCCTGCTACTTTGCCAAATTCATTTATTAAGTCTAGTAGATTTTTTATGGAGTCTTTAGGGTTTTCTATGTATAATATCATGTCATCTACGAATAATGACAGTTTCACTTCCTCTTTTCTAATTTGGATCCGTTTTATTTTTTCTTCATGTCTGATTGCTGTGGCTAAGACTTCCAGTACTATGTTAGATAAGAGTGGTGAAAGTGGGCATCCTTGTCTTGTGTCTGTTCTAAGGGAAATGCTTTTAGTTTTTGTCCATTGAGTATGATGTTGGCTGTAGGTCTTTCATATATGGCCTTCATAACATTGAGATATGATCCCTCTATTCCCAAATTGCTGAGTGTTTTTATCAGAAATGGGTGCTGGATTTTGTCAAATGCTTTTTCAGCATCTATTGATATGATCATGTGGTTTTTATCTTTCATTTTGTTTATGTGATGTATCACATTTATTGATTTGTGAATATTGTACCAGCCTTCTATCCCTGGGATGAATCCCACTTGGTCATGGTGAATAATTTTTTTGATGTATTGCTGGATCCGATTTGCTAGTATTCTGTTAAGGATTTTGGCATCTATGTTCATCAGGGATATTGGCCTGTAGTTTTCTTTCTTTGTAGTGTCTTTTTATGGTTTTGGAATTAAAATTATGCTGGCCTCATAAAACGAGTTTGGAAGTCTTCCTTCTTCTTGAATTTTTTGGAATAGTTTGAGGAGAGTGGGTGTTCGTTCTTCTTTGAATGTTCGGTAAAACTCCCCCGTGAAGCCGTCAGGGCCTGGGCTTTTGTTTGCTGGGAGGGTCTTGATTACATCTTCAATTTCCTTCGTTGTTATTGGCCTGTTCAAGTTTTCTATCTCTTCCCGGTTCAGTTTTTGGAGACTACGTGCTTCTAGAAATGTGTCCATTTCTCTTAGATTGTCAAATTTGTTGCCATATAAATGTTCATAGTATTTGTTAAGGATCCTTTGTATTTCTGTGGTGTCAGTTATTACTTCTCCTCTTTCATTTCTGATTTTGTGTATTTGAGTTCTCGCTCTTTGTTTCTTGGTGAGTCTAGCTAAGGGTTCATCAATCTTGTTTATCCTTTCAAAAAAACCAGCTCTTTGTTTCATTGATCCTTTGAATTGTTTTTTTGGTCTCTATGTTGTTTATTTCTGCTCTGATCTTTATTATTTCCTTCCTTCTATCTGCTCTAGGGTTTTCTTTTTGTTTGCTTTCTAGTTCTCCAAGATGTGAGGTTAGGTAGTCAATTAGAAATTTTTCTTCGTTCTTGAGGTGGGTCTGTAGTGCTATGAACTTCCCTCTCAGAACTGCTTTTGCTGCATCCTATAGATTTTGTGTTGTGTGTTCATTTTCATTAGTTTCCAAGAAGTTTTTAATTTCTTCCTTGATCTCCATGATAACCCATTTATTGTTCAATAACATGCTATTTAGCCTCCATGTCTTCAAATGTCTTTGCATGTTCTTGTTGCAATTGATTTCTAGTTTCATGCCATTGTGATCTGAGAAAATGCTTGATATGATTTCAATCTTCTTGAACTTGTAGAGACTTCGTTTGTGTCCTAACATGTGGTCTATCTTTGAGAATGTCCCATGTGCACTTGAGAAGAATGTGAATTCTGCAGTTTTGGGGTGTAATTCTCTGTATATATCTATTAAATCCATTTGATCTAGTGCTTCATTTAGAATTTCTGTTTCCTTGTTAATTTTTTGTCTCGATTTCTTCTTTGAAGTCCTCCAGAAGATTTTTAATATATTTTGGTGCTCCTATATTGGGTGCATATATGTTTACCAAGGTTCTATCTTCCTGTTGGATAGACCGTTTCAATATTATGTAGTGACCTTCTTTGTCTCTAGATATGGTCTTCAATTTGAAATCTAATTTATCAGATATGAGTATTGCTACCCCAGCTTTTTTTTCCTTTCTGTTTCCTTGGAAGATTTTTTTCCATCCCTTTACTTTCAACCTATGTGTGTCTTTTGTTGTGAGGTGGGTCTCTTGTAAACAACATATATGTGAATCATGCTTTGTTATCCAATCAGCTACTCTGTGTCTTTTTATTGGAGCATTCAATCCATTTACAATTAAGGTGATTATTGATATGTACTTATTTATTGCCATTTTTGTTCAGTGTGGTTATATTTTTCTTCCTATTTCTTCTACTAATTACAGCAGTCCTTTTAACATTTCTTGCAGTGCTGATTTAGTGCTACTATATTCCCTTAGCCTTTTTTTGTCTGGGAAGCTCTTTATTTGACCTTCTATTTTGAATGATAGCCTTGCTGGATAGAGTAGTCTTGGATTCAGATCCTTGTTTTTCATGACCTTGATTAATTCATGCCATTCCCTTCTGGCCTGTACTGTTTCTATTGAGAAGTCAGATGATAGCTTTATTGGGGTTCCTTTGTAGGTAACCTGTTGCTTAGCTCTTGCTGCCTTTAGGATTCTCTCTTTGTCTTTAATTTTTGGCATTTTAATTATTATGTGTCTTGGTGTGGGCCTGTTTGTGTTCTTCTTACTTGGGGTTCTCTGTGCTTCTTGAACTTGAATGCCTTCTTTCTTCACCATATTAGGAAAGTTTTCTGTCACTATTTCTTCAAATATATTGTCTAACCCTTGCTCATTTTCTTCTTCTTCGGGGACTCCTATGATGTGAATGTTATTACGTTTCCAGTTGTCCCACAGTTCTCCTAAGCTATCTTCCTGTTTTTTAATTGTTTTTTCCTTTTGGTTTTCTGATTGATTGATTTTTTCTACTCTGTCTTCTAATTCACTGATCCGGCCCTCTGCTTCCTCTACTCTGCTGGTGAGTCCTTCCAATGTGTCCTTTATTTCTGCTATGTCATTCTTTATTTCCACTTGGTTGGTTTTCATGGCGCCGATATCCTTACTTTCCTCAAGATCATGGCTCTGAACTCTACCTCTGATAATTTGCTTAACTGCATTTTATTTATCTCATCTTCGGTAGAGTTCTCTTGTTCTTTCATTTGGGATCTGTTTCTTTTTTTCACCATTTTGGCTATCTCAGTGGGTTTTGGAGCCTGCCAAATTTTCCCTGTGGGTGTTGGTGTTCTGCTATTTGTGGCTCCCTCTGCTGGGTTTGGATGAGCATGGAGGGCCCTCCTTAAACACCACTGTCAAGTCTCACTTTCCTGGGTAGATTTGCAAGCTCAGGAAATGTGATTATTGATACATACTTATTTTTGCCTGGAGGCTATGAGCCTCAGTTACTTGAAAAGCCTTAGGATCTCAGTTGAATGGGAAACTCCCTCAGGTGTTTATAGTGTAAGAGGATTTCCCAAGGGTGGGGCCGATGCTGGTTGTTAATGAACCTCAATTTGCATTTCTTTAGCCTTACCTGGGAATCTCCAAGGGAGGGGCTGCCACAGCTCTGGGAAGGAGTAAACTTGGCTGCTGGTCTGTGTAACTGGGAAGGAGCGGGCTGGCCACCACCATCCTTTGTGACCATTGCTCAGCACAAACTCTGAGGGCCCTCCAAATCCCAGGTGTTCCCACAGAGTTCCAGTTCAGTCCGCCCTCCCTCTGCTGGAGCCCCAGGTGAGTGGCTATAGCTATTTAGCGCTCTGTCCCAGCCCTCTGTGCTGTGGAGCAGCTGGGGCTCTTAACCCTGAGGGCAGGCACCCGCCGCCGCTCACAGCTAAGGCAGCTGCTGTCCGTGGGCTGCCAGCCCGCCCCCCTCAGATCCTACCAGGCTCATTCAGTGTCCCTGGTTGTATGATCCTCTCTCCGCTGCTTTTCTGTTGTTTTTTCCCTACGATTAGTCTTTATTTTAGTTGTAATTCCCGTTTGGTCCTGGGAGATCGTCTGTGTAGCTTCCATTCACTCCACCGCCATTTCCGAAATCCTCTGAATAGGCTTTTTTAATGCAGACAGAAATTCCCAAAAATTTCCACATTCCACATCATCAAATTGTTCACCTTGTCCAAAGCAGATGCCATTGTCCCAAGTCTGAGCGAAGGGGAGGGTGTCCCCCGGAAGGAAGGGCGGTGAGGAGGCCAAATGCTTCGAAGGGACACTCAACTGGCTGTAGTATGGATATTTTAACAATATTAAGTCTTCCAATACATAAATATGGGATACATTTCAATTTATTTGTTTCTTTTTATATTTCTTTTATTAATGTTTTATAATGTTTAGTATACAAGTATTTCACCTCCTTAATTAAGTTTATTCCTAAATATTTTGTTCTCTTTGATACTATTGTAAATGGGATTGTTTTTCTAGCTTCTTTTTCAGGTAATTGTTGTTAGTGTAATAGAAACACAATTGAATTTTGTATATTGATTTTGTATCCTGAAATTACTGAAGTCATTTATTAGTTCTAATAGTTTTTTATGAAATCTTTATAATTTTCTACATATAAGATCATGTTATCTGCAAAGAGAGACAATCTTAATACTTTCTTTCTCAATAGCCACCTTTTAATTATTTTTCATGCTCTAATTAAGACCTAGTATTATGGTGAATAGAAGTGGTGAGAGTGGGCATCCTTGCCTTGTTCCTCATGTTAGAAGAACAACTTTCAGTTTTTCAATATTGAGAATTATGTTAGCTATTGGCTTTTTATATATGGCCTTTATTATGTTGAGGTACTTTCCTTCTATTCCTAGTGTGTTCAGAGATTTTATCATAAGGGGTGAGGAATTTTATAAAACACTTTTCTACAGCTATTGAGATGATCATGTGACTTTTATCCATTATTCTGTTAATGCTGTATATAGTAATAATTGATTTTCATATGTTGAAGTATCCTTGCATTCCAGGGACAATTCCCATTTGGTACTGGCATCTGATCTTTTTATTTTTATTTATTTATTTTTTTGTTAATCCTCACTCTTGGATATTTTTTCTGTTGATTTTTAGAGCGAGTGGAAGGGAAAGAGGGAGGGGAAGAGAGAGAGAGAAACATCCATGTGAGAGAGACACATCAATTGATTACTGCCTGCACCTGCCCCAACAGGGGCTGGGCATCGAGCCTGCAACCCAGGTAGGTGACCTTGACCGGGAATTGAACCTGAGACCCTTTGGTGTGTGGGTCGATGCTCTAACCACTGAACACACAGGCCAGGGAGGCATCTAATATTTTTATATGCTGTTGAATTAAGTTTGCTAGTATTTTTATTGAGATTTTTTTGTATGTATATTTATATATTCTTGTAGCTTTATTTTATTTTTCTGTGGGGTCTCTGCTTGCCTTTTTTTTTTTTTTTTTTTTTTGGTTATGGTAATAGTGGTCTCATAAATGGGTTTGGAAGTGTTTTCTCCTCTTCAATTCATTGAAAGGTTTGAGAAAGATTGGTGCTAATTCTTCTTTAAATGTTTACTAGAATTGACCAATGAAACTATCTGGTCCTGGGCTCTTTTTAAAGAGCTTTTGGGTTACTAATCCAATCTGCTCACTTGTAATTAGTCTGTTCAGATTTTTTTTTCTTCTTTTTTTAGTCTTGGTAGGTTGCATGTTTCTAGGAACTTATCCATTTTTTCTAGATTATCTAGTTTGTTGGTGTTTAATTGTTTATAGTAGTCTCTTATGATCTCTTTTTATCCCCTGTGGCTTGTTATAATGTCTATTCTTTCATTTCTGATTTTTTTATTTGAATGTTCTCTCTTTTATTTTTATTAATCTAGATAAATGTTTTTCAATTAAAAATAATAAAAAGGAAACACCCAGCCATTATATAATCGAATGTCAAATTCTGATGCAGTGACTCTCCTCTCCTATTCATGGTACCCTATGGTCAAAAGATTATGCAATGAATTAGTTTGTATACTGATAGAACATTTTATCTACTGAGAAAATTATTTAGCATTGTATTGAATAATTATTCTCTTCTATTGGAACTATGTTACATCTACATAGTTGAAAAGAAATTACAGAATTATTCTTATTTTCTGTCAGTCTAACAAAGCTTTTAGATCACTAGAATAGTCAGCTAAGATTAATTATAATAACATAAACAAAGAACAAATAATAGCATAAATAAGGAAAAATTAAGGAGCGTTATATTTATTAAAGCTAATTCTATTCAACGATATTCTAACATCTTTACTTGAGATTGTTCTATGTCATTTCTTATTGTTTTCTTACTTTAACAGAAAAATGCATTCATCATAAACTCCCCATGCTAATAAAGAAGACAGGTAGACGGATTTTAACTTCTTTTAAAAACAAATATATGTTAATTGCCAATTGAATTCAGTGACTGTTCTTCTGGATTAGATGAGTGTAGAGGAAAGAAACCAAGAAACTGGGACCTAGAATTTAGATATAAAATGCTATTTTCACAGAGGTCTTAAATAAATTTTTAAAAATTAGTACCTAATAAATGAATAAGATACTCTATTGAGTAGGTAATACTTCATTAACTTTATTTTATTATAAATAGTGATCTTAAATAATTGTGGATTAATGATGGTCAATTCCATATTTTATCAAATAAAAGGATGGAAAATTAAATGGAGAATCCAAAAAGATATTATGTTAGTTATCTATTGCTGTGTAACAAATTACCTCAGAACTTAAACAACATTTATTATCTATCTCTCTGAGTCAAGAATCCTGCTGTGGCTGAGTTCGATGTTCATGGCTTAGTGTCTCTCAGAAGTCTTCAATCAAGGTGTTATCTGGGGTTGCAGTCATCTCAACTGGGAATCCACTTCAAAGTTCACTCAGATGGCTATTTACAATTAAGTCTAAAGCTCTTTCTAGGTGAAGGCTGGGAGTATTGGCTCCTTGCCATGTGGCTTTCTCCATAGGGCTTCTCACATCGTGGCAGCTGGTTTTCCCCACAATACAGATTCTGAGATAAAGTGCTCAAGATGGAAGCCACAATCTTTTTTAAACCTCGACTTTTGAATTGACATCCCATCACTTCTACTGTATTCAACTAATTAGAAGTGGGTCGTCAAATCCAGCCATACTCAAGGCAAAGTATTACACAAAGGTATGAATATGTGGTGTCAGAGATCATAAGGGTTCATCTTAGAGTCTGCCCAGCACAGATAGTATCTACTTATGACCCTCAATGGCAATAGATATATTTCCCTTTCCTCTTAAACATCTGGAAGCAGTTCATTGTCTTCTCTAATATTTGGACATCATCGGAGAATTAAAAAAACAGTAGAACCCCAGGGTAAGGAATGAGTAAGTCTAACACTGTGGTTTAATTCCAAACCCCAGGATAGCCTGAATGGGGTGTATCTATGTCCTCTTAGAGTGTCCTTAATTTCCTGATATATGATAGGATTCATGTCTTTATCTAGTTTTTTCCAGGTATATACAATACTTTGTTTTCTCTTTCTTTTTTGTTTTGTTTTCCTCAATTATATCTCAGTTTTGATTCTTTACTCTTTGACCTTCATTGGAGGTCATTTACCATACATCATCACTATCCAGGCAAACTGGGCAGATGAAAAGCCTTACAAAAGGCAAAAGGTCTTGGTCTCTGCTAGATATGGCTTCTAATGAGAGGAATTAAGGGAGAAATGTTATTCCTTTGTCTGATTTTTTAACCTAGCTAAATATAGACATTTTTTATCTAAGGTCGTTAAAACCTTCTGTAGACTGGATTTCTCTAGGCACACTCCAGATACACATACGTCAGAAATAAATTTAGCACAGCAGAACCTAACGTTATTAAAAGATTAAAATATGTATTTTGCATTTTATTCAGGAGGCTTGGCTGTTCCATCAGCTAACAGTAGGTTAACACTGGGGCCTGGTTCTTGTTTTTTCTGCTTCAGTTAAATTCCAATTCTAATGACTAAAGAATATAAACATATAAACATAAGCTTTTAATGGTTTGAATAAGGTTGAAAACAGAAAGTTCTGTAGTTAAGTTCTATAGTTAAAAACAATTATTTTTCAGGGCTCAGTCCACTTAATGTATCTTATTTCTCACATGCAGTTCATAATTATGCTGGGGAAAAAGGAAATAGCAGTGTAGAATTTTAATAGCATATTTTGCTTTCTCAATTTTCCTATTTTCTACTCTGAAACATCAAACCTATTTTGTTGCCATATTTTCTTCATTTAATGACCTTCGTTAAATTCTAAAATTCTCACCCCTACTTGTGAAAATACAATGATAAAATAAACCAGTAGCAAAGTTGAATGGAATCCAGTTCTAAAATCCCCTGCCTCACTCAGCTGCTTCTTAGATACCTGAAATGTGCTGCTTAATTTAGAAAGAAAAATTGCAGTGAGGCTGCAATCCTGCATTTCCGAGACAAGGGAGCAGGAAATGATTTGCAGGTGATTGATTGAAAGGTGGTGTTTGCACTTAGGATTTCCTGAGCTTTCCAATTTTAACCTTCAAGCTTACCTATCTTTGATTTTAAGAATTAGATCCAACCCATAATCTGGATGTCTCCCAACTTTAGAGGTGCATCTTGGCTGGGGATGAAAAAAATGAAGGCTATGTGCTCAGTCCTAAAAGAGGAAAGAGCAAAACAAAATGTAAAGGAAATAAATCTAGGCTACACGGTTTAGCTTTCCTCTGAGCCAAGGACAGGAGCTGACTAATTTAACCCTTGGAATGTCACAGAGAAATCAGGAGCTCTGGAGAAGATTATATCGCATTTGCCATTTGCAAGAAAAAAATAAAATTATAGAAAAGCTACATGAGAAAACATTTCATTTAAAAATATTATTGCAAATGCTATAAGTAAATATGGTAAAGTTAAATGCAAAATATTTATCCATATAATATTTGAATTAGTAAATGTATATAAAATGTGAAGCAAGATGTAAATCTCATTCTTTTCCTAAAATGTAGGATAATGAGTTTATTTTGTAGGTTATCTTATGCTTTGTTTTCTAGAAATAAACTTTATCATTCTTTGTTCAAAGTAACAGTCTGGGGAAATTAACTCTTGTTCAAGAGATTACTATTAACAAGAAAAACAAACAAACCAAAATTCTGCACACAGACAACAGTATGGTGGTTACCAAAGGGTAAAGGGAGTCAAATACATGGTGACAGAAGCTGACTTGACTTTGGGTGGTGGGCACACTATGCAATAATCAGATGATGTATCATAGAAATGTACACTTGAAACCTATATAATCTTATTAACCAAAGTCATCCCAATAAATTATTTATTTTATATAATTTTTTTAATTGTTGAAAGTATTACAGATGTCCTCATTTTCAACCCCTTTAACCCCCTGCACCCAGCCCCTGCCCCACCCCAGACCTTCACCACACTATTGTCTGTGTCCATGGGCTATGCATATATGTATGTAAGTTCTTTGGTTAATCTCTTTCTGTCTCCCCACCTCCCTCCTCTCTGAGATCTGTCAGTCCGTTCCACGCATCCATGCCTCTGGACCTATTTTGTTCGTCAGTTTATTATGTTCATCAGATTGCACATAAATTCTTATTCAGGTCCTACTGTATCTAAATTCTGAATTAAGGAGCATAACACAGCTAGCAAGCTCTCAGTATATATTGGTCAAGTAACTAAATAAAGCAGTGAAAGAATATATATATATATATATATATATATATATATATATATATATATATATATATATAGAGAGAGAGAGAGAGAGAGAGAGAGAGAGAGAGAGAGAAGGATATAAATGACACATGAAATATTTTCCCACTGGCCATCATATCTTAAAAAGCTTTTTTCATTTGTCTTCTAGGAATACTCCTCTTTTTCCCTCTGTGGTACCTTTTTAGTCTCCTGTTGTTATCGGTGGAAGTGGAGTGTCCACCAGTCCACTGGGTCAGGTTCGTATGATACCTTAAGAAAAATAAGACTCGCATGGGAGAATGAGTGATTTTTATTTGCCTGGTGTTATATCCCTCAGTTTCAAAAGTCCCAATTCCTTTAAACCAGTCCTAGAAAAGGAGTAGCTGGGAATTCAGCAGAGCTAGAAGCAAAGCCAGTGTCCAAAGTTTCCATTCCATGGTGGAGTTAAGTCCTCTGTAGCATCAGACTAGTTGCAGTCCATTAATCCATTGTGTAGAGTCCACATGGCTGTGGGCTACATGGGCAAATGCAGGGGAGTGCTCCCCTGCAACAAGAGAGACAGGAGTACAGGCAAACAAGAGAGAAGAAAAGGGGGGAGGGAGAACTCCCTTTGTTTAGGAGTTAAGTATCTCAGGATTTCTTGCCCTGGTACTGGCCACACTTATTCTGGCCAATGATTCGCTACCAGGTGTGATTGACAGGCAAGCACTTTCCCATGGCACCCAGACCTTACTGGGCATGCATCTATTCCCCTATCAATCTGCAGGGGCACAGACCTGGAGAATCTGAAGAATGTTAAACTGCAGCTTCGTGGCACAAATGGCATGCCTTTATTATCTGGCCTTCCCTTTATTCCTTTTCTGTTAATAACCAGGTTATTACAATGGTATCATTATAATAGTTTCTTGTCTCTCTAATTTCTAAATATTTGTTTGCATTAGGGCTTAGTCCTCAATGTTAGTGATTTTTCTCTATGTATAGTCAGTTCCTATGTAAGCTCTTCAAATTTTATGACTTTATTATCCCAATACTTCAACCCACCCACCCAACAGATCTCTAAATTGAAGTTGTTTTCTTAACTCTGTCAGTGTCTCACCCAGATGTTTCTTCTCTATGAGCTGTCTCATCATGAAGCCTAGAAAATACAGTATCAAGGACCCATTCCCCTTCTCAAATGATACAGAACAGAACTCAAGAAAGGAGAGAATGGATATGAAAGCAATTGGGCCAAGGAGCAATGAGCTCTCCCCCCTCTCTCCATCCCACCAAAACTTGCTTTCCCCACAAAGCAAGAGTGAACCATATGAAATAGAACACATATCATGCCAAGTTCCTAGTCTCAACCTTCCGATAGCTTTACATCATACTCTAAATAAAAAACAAAGTTCTTACCATGACCTATAAAGCCTCATGTAACCTAGCCACTGTCTACTACTCTCATTTCTTCCTAACACTCTTCTTCATCTCATTTCAGCACATAGCATTTCTTGCATATCTTTGAAGATACCAGCAAAGCTTCTTCCCTAAGAGTTTTCCATCAGTCTGGTAAATTATAGTCTTTGTTTACTAGGTTTGTTTCCTAGTTACAGTCAGGCCTGTGCTCAGATAGTATCTCCCCAAAGAGAACTACTCTGACCACTCATCTAAAAGGTTGACTCCCATGTCCTGGCCAGTTTGGCTCAGGGGTGAGAGCTTCACACGAGGACCAAAGACTTAGGGGTTCGATCCCCAATCAAGGGGACATACCTCGGTTGTGGGTTCGATCCCCAGCCCCAGTTGGGAACCAGGGTCATGGGAAAGGCAACCAATTGATGTGTCTCTCTCACATAAATGTCTTTGGTAGTTCAAAGGACTTCAGGCTCCACTCCAAGACATCACAAACTACATGCAGAAGCTGCACCCACTGACTGATGCCAAACTCAGACTTCAAGAGTGGAATGACCTTCCAAATCTCACAGAAATTTGTCTTGTGACCAACCTATTGTAGCCCAAGACATCAATGGTGAGAGGGTTCAAAAAAAGACTACAAGGAAATATCAGTATAGAACTTTATTACTCACAGGTCCTGGAGAAGGTGCACAGTAAGCTTTGTGAGGCCATGCAGGGCCTACAAAACAGAGTGCAGACAGAGAGTGCAGCAGGACCTGAGGCACATGCTCTTTTTAAGGTGTTTATGTGGAGTGGTTGGGGGGTCATAGCTAAGGCTGGGTTTTGGTAAGCTTCCTAGGGATTTTTGTCTGAGGGGCACACAAGAGGAAAACCCTGGGTGGCAGAGAAGAGTGTTTATCACAGTGGTAGTTGGGGAGGCACATCAGGACATGAGGATATCAGGAGTCATACTGTTACCATCGTAACTATCTAGCTAATATTAATAATAAGAAAGGAGCAAAGAGGAGGCCAGACATTATAAGCATGGCCAACTGAAGCTTCACCAGGAAGCTGAAACTTTATACTCCCCAGGGAACCACAGGTCCATTCCCTGCAGATCACTGGGGGAAGGGGTTCAACAAAGAGGAAGATGGACACATGTGCAGTGAAGTCCACAAAATTTTGAGAATACATAATCCCCAGACAAAGAATTCTCTCTCCCTTGTTCCTTTTGGTTTGCTCTTGCTTTCTTGCACCGGCCCGTGAACTAGCCCACCATGTGGCCCTAGAATCCATATGGCCCATGGCCATACGAACTCCACATGCAATGGACTGCAGCTGGGAACACAAGCTAAGTTAACTAGATACTGGACTGGACTGTGCTTCAATATGGAACAGAAGCTCTGGGCAGTGGTTTTAATGCTAGCTCTGCTGAAGACAAAATGGGATTTTTTCCATGATGGGACAGAGGGAGATGGGACCTTGGAAACTCAGGAGTTTAATTCCAGAGAAAGAAAATTTTCTATGTTACCTCATCCTCCCATGGGGGCCTTAGGAAATTCTTATTCCCATGGCACCCCAAGAATCCTACTTCCACCAGTAACAGGCAGGGGCACAGAGGACACCCCACCTGTGACTGTGCTTCCTGTTATCTAGGGCATGTGTTGACAATGTGGGGGGGTTAATTGTCAGTTCAAAGTATCTGCAGGCCGCTTGGCCACATAAAATGGATGTCAAGGCAGCGATATTATTGAATCGTTCAGCTAAATACTTAATACAAACGTAAACCAAAAACACATAGGAAAAGGAATTCTAGGAAATGTTACTTAGTTTAGCTAAATTGACAAAATAGAAAAGCAACCCAATTCACCTTGTCTTGAGGTACACGTACACATCTCTTAATCATACTAATCCCCCAAAGAAAGGTAAAGTCATGCTTCCGTCTAAGATGATGTGACTGAACTCCATAGAACCAAAAACATACTAATAATCTTCTCTCTAAAAAAAGATAAAAGTCCCCAAGTCACTTTATCTCTTTTTTTGGTTAGTCTTCCTTTTTTTTTTTTTCCCCTAGCTGAGGCACATTTTAAATGCTGAATAATGTTAACTAGTATTAACACACTTTATGTTAAATTAGAGGAGTTATGAAATCTTAAAAAGAAATTGATGAGTTAAGAAATCATGAAATCTTAAAAAGAAATGGCTGATGTTTATAATTTGATACTTCCATATTTCCTTTGCATTCAGTGAGCTCCTCTGCAGGTCACGGTTCCTCACCTAGGAGATGACACACCTGCATTTCTGGAAGGTCTAGGCTTTAGTAGTTTTGTGTATTGAATACTGTTAGTATTCCATTAACTTTTTCACAGAACTTGGTGCACTAAGAGGTATCTCCTTCATTCCAGCCATATGTCTCTTTACCCCATAGAAACAAATTGATTTCCCCTGAAGAGTTGAGATCAATTATCCCAGAGAGTACAGTCATCCCTTTCTTTGCCAGCAAATTCACTGTTAGGAGAATTCTAAAGTGATCAGGTGGCAGTTTCAACATCTAGTTAAATAAAACAATTGTGCCTCCTGGGGGGAGTACTCATTCCTTGGGAACTAAGACATAGCAAGTAGCAGAGCCCAAAGACATGAGGACAGGAAGCAAAACTTCCACTAATGGTTCATTTACTAGGGGTAAAAGTGAGAATTACCCCAAATTTTATCCCTTGCTTTCTGAATTACAAATGTTTGCTATGAGAGAAACAGCACTAAAGATTGGCCACTGATTTCCAACATATATCACTTCCTGGGGGACGTTATTCCAATCCCAGGAGCTGATGTGCCCCTCTGGCCCTGCATCTGAATCTCCAAAAGGCTTTTTCCACTATTCTATCATGCTAGCTGCTTCAAGGTCATGATGATCATACAAATCAATAAATTCCATAGCATGAATCAATTTCCAGACATATCAATTTTTTCCTCACCCTTAAAGGTCTATCTTGACAGGCTCCAGACACTTCAATTTAAAATTTTACTGAAGTGTCAAACTACGGAATTTCTGTGTCATTTATCTCCTTTCGTCTAGTACACATGTATATTACCAATGTGTCCAGAAATCTGCTCCTTCCTTTTCACTATGTCCAGTGATAATTATACCATTAATTGAATGGCTTAGTAATGTTCTGGATTGGAGAGGCCATCAAAGTACCAATGAACAGGACTATGATAATGGGCTAGGAAATGGATATTGCTCTAGTGTATGACAATGTAAGTGTATTTCTGGCCCTGCCAGGTGAAAGCGAACAGCTCACAATAAAGAGAGAGCATATATAAATAAAAGTATTCTTTGTTTCATCAATTGATTTATTCCAGGTGCTGAGGAACATATCTATTTGTTCCATATCAAAATCACACCTGAAATGGTGGCTACAGTTGAAATCACCACCTGATTAAGTTTATGATAATCCACTGTCATTCTGCAGCATCCACCTGTCTTCTGTGCAGGTCAAATAAGTGAATTGAATGGCAATTGGTAAGATTCACTAGATCACACATCTTTTAGATCTTTGATGATTACACTAATCTGGGCAAAACTTCCAGGAGGCAACATCTATTTGCTAGAGGCAGTTCTAGATGCTTCCACGTGGCCTTTCTAACATAATGGCTTCCAAACTCCTTTAAGAAGAAATAAAATGATTCCAGAAGGAAGATCTGTGATGAAAGAAGAAATGGTAAATGCTGGGATTCTGTCAGTTGCTGAAAATGTCTATTCTAATCTGATTTCTAGAGCTGACGAAATAAACACAGGGTTAGTTCAGGAACACACTGAGCCCACTACAAGATGAACCTTAACCAAAACTTTACTAACCACCTGACCTCCAAAAGCCCTTACCCAGATTGGCGAATCACATTGGTGGTTTGGGTCTCCAAAGAGTAGTGGCAGTTCAGAGCCAGTATCCAGTAATACCCCCAGATGCCTTTTATTTCCACTTATCCAATGAACAGTTCCATGGTAAATGCTGCAAATCCCTTTAGGAAAGGCTATACAGAAGATTAATAGCATACATTTTTAAATGTATAGAAAATTTCTTCCTCAAGGGATTCAATCTCTTCTTTGTGCAAGGTATGCTGAATTTGGGAACAGGCTCAGGTCTGAGAATAGGTCGAGAGGTTGCAACTGTCTAATGTGATTCAAATCAGGATTCTATTCACCAGACCTAGAGCTATTTCATTTATGCATTTTCAGTAAGACTTCAGTAGGCTGCTCATCTATTTCAATTTTGAAAACATCATGAACAATTACACATGACCATTGATTTTTGAATTTCAAGACATTCTGACAACTGCTTTGGTACTGTTTAGTAACCATTATAGTAATCTTTACAGTAACCATATCTTAATTGGCTCTGAAAATTAAATACCCCAACTTGGACCTGCCACACAAGGATATATCATCCCCATTTAATCAGTAGTAGTTCATTTCAATGGTAGAAGTCTTTATTTTCACACATACAAAAAAATGTTCTAAACCAATACTGCTTCGCCTAACATCTTGCCTTCTACAGTCATTTGATTTTAAGTGTCCTCATAATCAATTAACTGGTTTGCTATTGCATGGCATGGACTATCAGTGTCCTCTTTACCACTTGCAAATGGGTTTATTAGTGCATTTACATTTCATTAGATTAGAGAATTAATTCCAGATACCCCAGAAAATATTTACATAATTCATCCTTAAGGTCTTATTTCCCTAGAACCACTTTAGTATCAACTTCAGTGTCAGTAAGGGTTTAAGCAGGTAGCAACATCACAGTGTATCAATATGGAATAAAATACTTTTCATGAAGCTTGAACCCTCCACATGTGTAGTTCTTGGTAAAGAAGTTCACAAAGAGCTGTTGCCTCTGCGTCTGGTGTGGACTCGAAGTCACCGTGGGCAAGCAGGGACAGCAGTCAGGAAATAAAGCTGCACAGGAATCTGTCTCTCAGCACCTCCAGCCTTGATCACATGGGGGCTCTGGAGAAGTTGACATCTTTTACCACCATTCTGTACATACTCGGCCCAAAGTTAAAATATGCTGAAGGAGGAGGTCCAGCAGGTGAGCTGTGGTGCTGTTGCCCGGAGCGGCTTTGTTGAACCATCAGTTCAGTCCCACAGCACCAGCTCCACGCGTGTCCATTGCCCTGTACCAACCTTCCAAACACAGCAGATGCGGCTTCCTTCTCACCTTCCCCACCTCATACACATCTTTCTTGTTGCCAACAACCCTACAGGGAAAGGAATTCTGAAAACTCTAGTTTTCAAAAAGCTGACCACCAGAGTAAGCATCCCCATAAGATGTGAAAAATATTTTCCTGCTTTTTTTTTTTTTTTTTTTTAATGAACTTAACTTTAAAGCTAAAGTTGACTACTCTGGTGCTTGCAGTCATTACACACTCAATCATGATTGAGAAATCATTTTCTAGATTTTGAGGGAGAATCCTTATGTCCGCAATCATCAGGCAACACTGGTTACTACTAATGGTTTACATATTTCGCCACATATTATTTCTTCCATGTATGGAACGAAGGAATCTTAGAAAAGTGTGGTGATGTTGATGGCAGAGCTCTGACTTCCAACCTGCAGCCATGTCACTGTGGCATCCCTAATATTTTTGTATACGTATTTTACATATCTTTGTCTCTACATGCTTCATTCTGAATATTTACTTCTGCCCCTTTTTAGTATTTTTCTGCATTTATATTTACCTTCTGTAAGCCCATCCACTAAATTTTGCATTTAAATTTTTAAAAATTATGTGTATATATAATATTACATTTTCCATTGATTATTTTTATGCTTCCAGTGCTCTGCAAAACTTCTCAATACTGTCTTATATTTTACTTAATATATACAGTACATTTATTTTAGTCTTTGACCTTATCTGTATTTATTTTCTGAATACCTTGTGGATCTGTTCCTACTGTATGTTTTATTTATTTGTTTTAAATTTTGATCATATTATTTGAGTTTTGTATGCCTGATATTTTTTTGGTTAAGTATCTTCCAAATACTTTAAAATGTAGAAATAGTTTGAGTCTTAGTCCATTATATTTCTCTTTCATAGAACGTTTGAGTTTCCTTCTGATAAGTGGCTAAGCAATTACAGGTCAATTAATCCATTATCAGAATTGACATGAATTATAGTAGGACCTTAGTCCCTATAAGGACTCTTCCAATTCCATTCATTTTTACTCCAGAGTATAGACTTTCATGGTCTCACCTCAAAGTGTGGGAGGTTTTTTCTCATTAAATCCTTGTATAGTAAAGAATTTAGCTTTGCCCAAAAAGAACCCAGATCTTTGTCATCAGCTTCTGGGAGATAACCTATATCAAACTTCATATGAGTGGCTTTGTTTACAGCAGTGGCTGGCCACACAGGACCTCAGGGTGGGGTCAGCCATATCCAGTGATCTTAGGGTGGAGCTAGCCAGCCCAGAAAGACCAACCATATGATTTAAGGTGGGGATTTCCAGGCCATGCAGTATTAATTAACCTGGAGACTGAGTTCAATTATGTCAACAATTAATCAATTAACCATGCCTGTGTAATAGAGTCCCAATAAGAACGCTCAACACTGAAACCTGAAGATGAGCTTCCCTGGTGGGCAACACTCCATGTTGCCAGAGTGTAACATGTCCTAACTCAGCCAGGGGACAATGGAAGCTCCACATCTGGAAACCTTCCAGGCTGTGCCTGATTTTAAACTGTATCCTCACCCTGATCGGTTTGGCTCAGCGGTTGGAGCATCGGCCTGCAGACCAGAGAGTCCCGGGTTCGGTTCCCGCTAGGGGCATGTACAAAAAAATAAAATTAAAATAAACTGTATCCTGAGCAAACTAGCTTTCAGTGAGTTCTGTGAGTCACTCGAGGGAATTAGCAAAACGGAGGGTAGCTTTGGACACTTGGAACCTGCGTTGGTGTCTGAAGTGAGAGTGGTCTTGGAGAGGATTGTGCCCTCAACCGTACAATGTGGCAAACTCCAGGCAGCCCTGGATTCCAACCTTGTTGTTTTCTCTCCAATATGTAAAGTTTGTCTTTTAGCCACTTAGCTAATCTTCAGGAATTGGCAGAAACATTTTATAGAAAACCCGTTTCCGATGCCAAGATTACCCCCACGAGCTTGCTTCTTTTTTAACTGGATCCTGACCTTGTAATTCTTCACTATCTCTTTACCTCTGTGACACTTTAGAGAAGATGCCTCATATACTTTTGACATATTTTACTAATTGTTCTCAGGTAGATATTTTAGTTCACATTGTAACCTACCATTATCACAATGAAAGAAAAACTTTCAATATTGATTATATAAAGAATTAAATTTTACATGCTATAAATACCATAAATAAATCGGAAGAAAAATTATACATTGTAAAAAAAACATCAAAAAGGACTAATTACAAATAAGTAGTATCACATAGGCCTAATATATAAGGGTAGCATTAACAATCTGCCAGGAAAAATACATGCAATTAATCCTAAAATATATGGGGGAGGGAAGACTCAAAATAAGAGAGATCCAAATTAAACATATTGAAATACCACTTCTTACCTATTATATTTTTTAAATGAAATAGTGAGAATTCATGAGTATTTTGTCCTGAAAAGTATGTATTTCCAACTATGTTCATTCTAAAACCCAAGTAGTGATGGGCAGTCCTTGTGCTTATAATTTAATCTCTAATAGCCATTTCTCAGTAAAATAACAGGGAACCTGGAGAAATCCTTAGTTTCAGGGTAGTAAATGTACAAACCTAGAATATTTTGTTATTCCAGAAGTAAGGGGATTCCCAAAGATTAATATGGTCATGTTAAAAGAGCCCATCAGAATTAGCTTTCACTGGCAACAGATGGGACAATTTAAGCATCATACAGAAAGCACATACAAAGAACTGAACCATGTCAAATATGTAAAAGTCATAATAATAACAAAAATACTCTCACTGATCAGCACTGAAGATTTCCAGAGCATCAAAGCATCATTCTAAAACTGATTAATAAGATAAAGAATATATATTTTTGTCATTATTTTCTACATAAACTGATTTAAAAGCTAACCAAATAGTTGATAAATGTTTTTAAAAAGATAATCATAGCTAACACATGGAGGGAAACTATCAAAATTGAAATCACAATTTGAAAAATCTAATTAAATAATATTTTTAAATCTATGATGCTAAAATTATTAGGATGAAATGATGATGGAAAAATTTATAATGGGAGAAAAAGATAAAATTTAATTATTAATTTTGATAACTAGGTATATGCATCTCATGAACTCATGTTATAAGAAGTCCAGATAACCACCTTTAGAAAGGCATTGCTCTTCCAAATTAATCTTAAATCTAATAAAATCTCTAGATAAAACTTTCAGTTTCAAGAACCTTCAGGCTAATTTAGCCATCAGATAAATAAAATAAGGGATATTATACAAAAGAAAAAGATCAATACACAAAAGGTAAGGAAATACTATGAAATTAAAATTTTCAAAACACAACAATAAAATACTTGTGGTAATTTTATTTCAATAATCTGTACAGACCCGACAAATACTTCTTATGTAGGAGTTATAGGAATGAATCATGTATTTGTATAATTCAGTGTGTGATATATTTTTATGAAGTAGAATAACTGACTGAATGTAAATTATTATAAATCAAATCACATCTCACATTGATCCATTTAATGCACAATTTTATGAATACAGCTGATTGATTTTTAAGTTTCAGTTACTCCTAAATTTTCAGTTTCAAATTTTTTTGTTCCTTCTTTATCCATCCTAATAACTTTATATAAATATAAATATTTTGTAAACAATGTTAATGTGCAGCAACTGCTGATCTTAAAAGATTTAATGAATTATATTTTTAATCAATAGCTTCATATTCTTTAATATAAATAAGTGTTATATTTCTTTTTGTGGATTTATGTTAGAATGTAAACTCCAAAGCAAGGCACACTGAAAATTTTAAAGTTCTTTTTATCCTCAATGGAAATACACTGATGTTACACACTTTAAAAGCAGGAAAGTTCAAAGAAGAGAATTTTATATTGATATATAGAGAATAAAGAGCACCCCTCCCCCAAAAAACCTGCTACAGCATCTCTGAAATCACCAGAGATTTCCTTGAAATTTTACTTCAGTGAGATGAGATTCAGGGATATGTTTAGGTGGGACTGTGTAAGACTTATACACATGCATTCACTTCCTTTCTGCCAGTAACCCTTTAAATACCGTTAGTTATTTCTGCTCATAACCATTCTAAGGAACAGGTATTTTTAGATGCCCATTCCAAGGCAAGAGAATACACTATTCATGGCAGAAAATACTAGTTTTGTGGCCTGAAGCATAAAAGAAATTAGAGTATCCTAAATTTAGAAAATTAGATAAGGTTAAAATAAATACTACACATCACTTGTCTATTTAGGTATTCCCCTTAAAATGAAACTTTTCTTGGTAGAATATTTGTGAAGTACCTGTGTTGGCTGGGTAGAGGATATTAATTTAATAGTTTGCCTAAAGAGAATGGGAGAATAAGGATGGATGAAAAGCAGGCTTCTTCAAATTTGCACTAATTTTTTTTTTATGTTTTTGTTGATTTTTTCTTTAAAGAGAGAGATAGAAACATCCATGTGAGAGAGAAACATCGGTTGGCTGTCTCCTGCACACCTCCTACTGGGGGTTGAGCCTGAAACCTGGGCATGTGCCCTGACCGGGAATCAAACCTGCACCTCGCAGTCCACAAGAGGATACTCAACCATTGAGCCACACCAGCCACGCAAATTTTGCACTAATTTTTAAGTAACATCTCACCATTTCTTTTTTAAAGCAATCAAAGGAGGGGAAAACCATAGTAATTATTCTCTAGGAAAAAAAATAAAAGCATCAGTGGTATTGAAGAGAAAATTAAAGGATTGGAGTAAATTTTCCTGGAAAATAATTTTCAATAGTACAAAAAGTGTCTTTACAGAGACTGTACAAGGCAACCTTCTGCATCCACATGATCTCTGACCATGTAAGGAGTTCAGAACAATAACTGCATTCCCATCATCATTGGACAGAGTGCACGAGGTTGAATGTGGCCTTCACACCTTCACTTGACTGACAACCTCAGGCACAGGTGTCAGAGTTGCTGTTTTCTGATTCTCTGCCCTGTAAGCCACAACCCAAAGGCATCTCCAAATATCGTTTGCTGTTGCTTAGAACATTCTAATTTACATCTTAATTTAGAGTGTGTTGTTTGCCACAGGTACTGCCCCATGATTGCAGAAGTTATGTAAGAAAAATGACTTTTAACATGCTAAGGTTTGGGATTTAACCAGAGAGTGTTGGGAAAACATAAAAATACTGATTTTCTCTCATGAGTCTTTATGTTGAGCTGCAAGGAAAGGAGATATGATCCTTTTGGGAAATGAATGCAACATTCTGTCTTCCTCTTTCAAAATAGACTGAACTAGTATTTTATGAAATCGATATTCATAATAGTTGACCATTGTGTATTGCTTCAAAGCTTATAAGGTGTGTTCACATTTCTTTCTTTCAGTTCTGCAATGCAGATATGGGATAAATTATTATTATTCCCATTTTTAAAAATGAACAATTCCAGACTAAGGGAAGTTATTGACTTAGCCAAACAGCTGGCCTGGCTTTATTTGCAGCCCTCATCACAAAGTAGTTTACAAACTAGAGCAGTCCAGTGGGGAATAGTGAGGCAAAAGGACCTCCTGCCTATTAACAGATTTCTGTTTTTACCACTTTTAGGCCATTTACTAGATACTGCCTTAAAAGCAATATAATAAGAAAAACAATAACATAATTAACAACTGACTTTATAGAGTTTATTATATACTAGGTACAATGTTAATCACTTTGTGTCTCTTATTTTACTCAACACCTGCAACAACACCAGGGAAAAGGAGTTTATTAATTTAGAGATGAGAAAAGTAAGCTCCAACTCCAAAATTTGTGTTGCAAAGCAGGGATAGCGATAACGCAATCAAAAGTGATTCTAAAAAGTTGATCTGTTATTGGGAAGACGTTAGAAATACATTAACCCAATTATTGTGTGTATATTCTCCTTTTATGTATTTCTAAGATTGTTACTTATAGAAAAAAATTTAATTAGTCCTAAAACAACTTTTTAAAAAAAATATAAAAACAGCCCAGCCGGTGTGGCTCAGTGGTTGAGCATCGACCCATGCACCAAGAGATCGCCAGTTCGATTCCTGGTCAGGCAGGGCACATGCCCAGGTTATGGGCCTGATTCCCAGTGGGGGGCATGCAGGAGGTGGCCAATTGATGTTCTCTCTCATCGATGTTTCTATCTCTCTCTCCCTCTCACTTCCTCTCTAAAAACCAATAAAGAAAAAAACATTTTTAAATATATATATATACATAAAACAGTTTCTAAGTAATGAGAAAGCACTTTTACAGGTTAATGACAATGTCTTATACTTTGTCAGTTTAAGGTAAATGTAATCTACTAAACTCTTAGTATTTTAACATCAGTAAAGATAAAAAACGAATTCAGAAAAAAACATGCTATCTCTTATTCTATTACTTAATATATTTAAGTATAATTAGGACCTTGGCCAATTAAATGCTATAAATTTTAACATTCTAATCCCCAAAGAACTTTAGTCAATAAATAAATCAGTTAAGAGAAGAGAGAAGAAATGTATGTTTCACTGACAAAGGTAATCACCTGGCTGTTGCTTCCAACGGGAACGTGAAACCCTGGATGCACAGGGTAGCGCCAGTTAGGCCGGCAGCAGCGGAGTTCCATGGGGAGCACACATATTCCAGCTTGAACATGAAATCCCAGAGTCACTAGAGATTCACACCATTCTGATTCTTTCACAATATTATTTCTCTGTAGCTTTTAAAAATTCATATTTTTACATGTAAACGATTATTTATTTATGTGTGTATGGGGTCTGATGCTCCTATCGAGTTATAAATCTATAAGCAGAGCATTTTTATCTCTACTTTCTCAAGTCCTAGACTGATGCTGAGCATATAACAATGACTTAATAAATATTAGTGGAATTGAACTAAATACCACTTTTATTTTTCTTCTTATTTATCTGGTTACAGACCATGGATCAAAGATTTAGATTTGCGGCTTCGAAACCGCAAGCACAGTCTCAAGTCTCATACAATGGGCAGCATCGCAGAGTGACAGAGAGCAAGGGCTCCAGAGTCAGACAGATGAGGTTTAGAGTGTTCGTGCTCCCTAACTAGATGGGGAAACCTTAAGCAAGGATGCCCTTTCTAAACCTCAGTTTAATCTCATATCCAATGAAAAAATAGAGATAATATACATCCCATAAGAATTCTTAGGAGAAACATCTGTAACCAAAATAAATTAACAAAAATTGGAGAAAAAAATAAAGATAAAAAAAAGAATTCTTAAAAGATTTAGTTAAACAGCACATATAAAATGCCGGGGTCCAGCCTCGGCAGGTCCAGGGGTTCCCAAAGGTGTGGACAGAGTCGGCGAGAGAGAGAGAGAGAGAGAGAGAGAGAGAGAGAGTGCGCACGCAACGTGGGAGACAGAAAATCCTTGATCTTACTTCTCCTTAGTCTTAATGCTTCTGCTTCTCCTTCTGCCCCAGACTAGCAGAGAGTTTTTATTATGTATATCGATCCACAGGTTACATTGTTTCCCCCAAACCTTTTAGGCAAAAAAGTACAGACATTCTTTTGGTTGTTTACCCAACTCTTATGTATATTACATGTTAATTACTAACTATTTTCACCCTTCATCCAGACATCCTCTTAAAACTCCTGACCTTTCCTCCTATCTAAGATCCTTTTAAGCTTCCACATTTCTATCCTAAATCTTCATTACTTTCTTGCTTTTCTTCTTGCAAACTTTTCCACCATTTACATCATTAGTCATCTATATGTTACTTCTATAATAATTTCTAACAGACAGCTAACAGATAGAGAAAGCAAAGATTAGTCTCCTTCAGTTGCCATCCTGCATTTTTATTTTCCCATTTACTTTACATCTTCAGTCACTGTTCTTCGTGATTCCTGCCACGCAGAGAATCCACTTCTCCAGGGACAATGTCAAACCATGGAGCTCACCCGGGACGATGTCAAACCGTGGTGGTTGCTGTTCCAGTGACACTGCTCCCAACAATAAAACATTTAACATAATGTATGATGTGTGGTAAACATTCTCTAACTCCTTAATATTAGTATTAATATTACTGCTATTTTCAGCAGTCAAGGACCCAGCAGAAAAAAAATTCAAATCAAGTGGTTCAAATGAAGAGACATACATGAGGGACCATTTATAGAGAGGTTTAGGCAGACTGAGAAAGCCAATCAGAGATACCAAAGCTGGCTGAGATTAGCAACAGTGGAGAAATGCTATCTGTAGTCCCGAAGGGTCAAGGGAGAAAGAGTGTTGCGGGAGCACAGTAAGGCTGGAGTCTGGGAAATGCTGAGGGCTGGTAGGACCCTTAGTCCTGAAAGCATGCAGCTACTGCCACAGTGAGGCTGCCGGTTCAGAAAGGAGCCAATATGAAACCCCCAAACCTCTTTCTCCTTCCACCCTCCAATCTCTTGTCAGTGCTTCCCGTTAGTTGAAACCCAGTGGGTGACACAATTCAAACAGTAACCTTCTGGAAAATTAAGTGGGGAAGAAAAAAAAAGATTAATTTAAAAGGGCAGAGGTGAGGGGATTCCAAAATGGCGGCGGAGTGAATGGAAGCAACACAGACCATCTCCCAGGACCAAACTGGAATTACAACTAAAATAAGACAAATCGTTGGGATAAAGAAACAAAAAAGCAGCTTGCAAGGACCATACAACCAGGAACACTGAATTGATCCTGGTAGGATTGTGGAGGCGCAAGAGGGGAGCTGGGAGTCCATGGACAGCAGCGGTCTTAGATGTGAGCAGCACCCTCAGGGTTAAAGCCCAAGCCGGCTCCACAGCGCACAGGGCCGGGACAGAGTGCTAAAATAGCCACAGCCACTCACCTTAGACTCTGGCAGAGGGAAGGCAGACTGGACTGAAACTGTGTGGGGACACTCAGGATTTGGAGGGCACTCAGAGCTTTTGCTGAGTTGTGGCCATGCAGGACGGTGGCCATCTTACTCCTTCCCAGGGCTCTGGGGAGAGGCGGCAGCCCCTCCCTCAGAGATTCAGCCACACCCAGGTGGGCCATTGAAATGCAAATTGAGGCTCATTAACTACCAGTATCTGCCCCACCCTCGGGAAATCCTCTCACGATGAACACCTGAGGGAGGTTTTCATTCAACTGAGAACCCAAGGCTCTTCAAGTAACCACGACTAATAGCCTCTAGACTAATAGCCTCTAGGCAAAAAGCTAGAGGATAACTTAACCATTTCTGGGCTTGCATATCTACCTAGGAAAGTAAGACTCGACAGTGGTGTTTAATGTGGGTCTTCCCACGCTGATCCAAACACAGTAGAGGGAGCCACAAACAGGAAAACACCAACATCAACAGGGAAAATTTGGCAGGCTCCAAAACCCACTGAGATAGCCAAAATGGTGAAACAAAGAAACAGATCCCAATGAAAGAACAATAGACCTCTACTGAAGATGAGATAAATGAAATGGAGTTAAGCAAGTTAACAGAACTAGAATCCAGAGCCATGATCTTGAGGAAGCTCAACAGCATGAGTAAGGACATCAACACCATAAGCAAAGACACAGAAACATTGAAAATCAGCCATTTGGAAATGAAGAAGCACCAAGAAGAAATGAAGAATAACATAGCAGAAATGAAGAACACATTGGAAGGACTAAACAGCAGAGTAGAGGAAGCTGAAGACTGGATCAGTGAATTAGAAGACAGGGTAGAAAAAATCAACCATACAGAAAACCAAAAGGAAAAAAAAAAATGAAAAAACAGGAAGACAGCTTAAGAGAACTGTGGGACAACTGGAAACGTAATAATATTCTCATCATAGGAGTCCCCGAAGAAGAAGAAAATGAGCAAGGGTTAGACAATATATTTGAAGAAATAGTGACAGAAAACTTCCCTAATCTGGTGAAGGAAGAAGGCATTCAAGTTCAAGAACCACAGAGAGTCCCAAGTAAGAAGAACCCAAATAGGTGACACCAAGACACATAGTAATTAAAATGCCAAAATTTAAAGACAAAGAGAGAATCCTAAAGGCAGCAAGAGATAAGCAACAGGTTACCTACAAAGGAATCCCCATAAGGCTATCAGCTGACTTCTCAATAGAAACAGTACAGGCCAGAAGGGAATGGCATGACGTAATCAAGGTAATGAAAAACAAGGATCTGAATCCAAGACTACTCTATCCAGCAAGGCTATCATTCAAAATAGAAGGTCAAATAAAGAGCTTCCCAGACAAAAAAAAAAAAAAGGCACAAAACCAGCACTGCAAGAAACGTTAAAAGGACTACTTTAATTAGTAGAAGAAATAGGAAGGAAAATAGAACCAAACTAAACAAAAAGGCAATAAATAAGTACATATCAATAATCACCTTAAATATAAATGGATTGAATGCTCTGATAAAAAGACACAGAGTAGTAGATTGGATAAGAAAGCATGACCCACATATATGTTGTTTACAAGAGACCAACCTCACAACAAAAGACTCACATAGATTGAAAGTAAAGGGATGGAAAAAAATCTTCCAAACTAACGAAAAGGAAAAAAAAAGCTGGGGTAGCAATACTCATAACTGATAAAATAGATTTCAAAACGAAGGCCATAACTAGAGACAAAGAAGGTCACTACATAATATTGAAAGGATCTATCCAAGAGGAAGATATAACCTTGGTAAACATATATGCACCCAATATAGGAGCACCAAAATATATTAAAAATCTTCTGGAGGACTTCAAAGGAGAAATCGACAGCAATACAATCATAGCAGGGGACTTCAACACCCCACTGACATCACTGGATAGATCCTCTAGACAAAAAATTAACAAGGAAACAGAGACTCTAAATGAAGCACTAGACCAAATGGATTTAATAGATATTTACAGAGAATTACACCCCAAAACTACAGAATTCACGATCTTCTCAAGTGCACATGGGACATTCTCAAAGATAGACCACATGTTAGGACACAAACTAAGTCTCTACAAGTTCAAGAAGATTGAAATCATATCAAGCATCTTCTAAGATCACAATGGCATGAAACTAGAAATCAATTGCAACAAGAACACACAAAGACATTTGAACACATGGAGGTTAAATAGCATGTTATTGAACAATGAATGGGTTACCATGGAGATCAAAGAAGAAATTAAAAAATTCCTGGAAACCAATGAAAATGAACACACAACAACGCAAAATCTATGGGATGCAGCGAAAGCAGTTCTCAGAGGGAAGTTCATAGCACTACAGGCCCACCTCAAGAAAGAAGAAAAATTTCTAATAGACTATCTAACCTCACAACTTAAAGAACTATAAAGCAAACAAAAAGAAAATCCCACAGCAAGTAGAAGGAAGGAAATAGTAAAGATCAGAGCAGAAATAAATGACATAGAGACCAAAAAAACATTTCGAAGGATCAATGAAACAAAGAGCTGGTTTTTTGAAAAGATAAACAAGATTGATGGACCCTTAGCTAGACTCACCAAGAAACAAAGAGAGAGAACTCAAATACACAAAATCAGAAATGAAAGAGGAGAAGTAACAACTGACACCACAGAAATTCAAAGGATCTTTAACAAATACTATGAATCTTTAATGACAACAAATTCGACAATCTAAGCGAAATGGACAAATTTCTAGAAACACATAGTCTCCCAAAACTGGACCGAGAAGAGATAGAAAACTTGAACAGGCCAATAACAACGAAGGAAATTGAAGATGTAATCAAGACCCCCAGCAAACAAAAGCCTAGGCCCGGACAGCTTCACGGGGGAGTTTTACCGAACATTCAAAGAAGAACTAACACCTATTCTTCTCAAACTATTTCAAAAAATTCAAGAAGAAGGAAGACTTCCAAACTCATTTTACGAGGCCAGCATAATTCTAATTCCAAAACCAGAAAAAGACACTACAAAGAAAGAAAACTACAGCCCAATATGCCTGATGAACATAGATGACAAAATCCTAAACAAAATACTAGCAAATCGGATCCAGCAATACATCAAAAAAATTATGCACCATGACCAAGTGGGATTCATCCCAGGGATGCAAGGCTGGTTCAATATTCACAAATCAATAAATGTGCTACACTACATAAACAAAATGAAAGATAAAAACCACATGATCATATCAATAGACGCTGAAAAAGTATTCTACAAAATCCAGCTCTCATTTCTGATAAAAACGCTCAGCAATTTGGGAATAGAGGGATCATATCTTGATATAATAAAGGCCATATGTGAAAGACCTACAGCCAACATCATACTCAATGGGAAAAAACTAAAAACATTTCCCTTAAGAACAGGAACAAGACAAGGATGCCCACTTTCACCACTCTTATTTAACATAGTACTGGAAGTGTTAGCCACAGCAATCAGATGTGAAGAAAAAAGAAAAGGAATCCAAATTGGAAAGGAGGAAGTGAAACTGTCATTATTCGCAGATGACATGAAATTATACATAGAAAACCCTATAGATTCCATCAAAAATCTACTAGACTTAATAAATGAATTTGGCAAAGTAGCAGGATACAAAATTAATGTTAAGAAATCGACGGCATTCTTATACACCAATGATGAACTCACAGAAAGAGAAACTAAAAAAAAATCCCATTTACCATCATGGTAAAAAAATTAAGATACCTAGGAATAAACTTAACCAAAGAAGTAAAGGACCTATTTGCAGAAAACTACAGGACATTAAAAAAGAAATAGTGGAAGATATAAAAAAGTGGAAGCATATACCTTGTTCATGGATTGGAAGAATTAACATCATTAAAATGTCCATATTACCCAAAGTGATCTATAGATTCAATGCAATCCCCATCAAAATACCAGTGACATATTTCACAGAACTAGAACAAATACTTCAAAAGTTCATATGGAACCAAAAAAGACCCTGAATAGCCACAGCAATCTTGAAAAAGAAGGAAAAAAGAGATGGGATCAAAATACCGGATATCAGGTTATACTACAGAGCTACTGTAATCAAAACAGCCTGGTACTGGCACAGGAACAGGCATATAGACCAGTGGAACAGAACAGAGAATCCAGAAATTGACCCAAGACATTATGCTCAATTAATATTTGACAAAGGTGGCAAGTGCATACAATGGAGTCAAGAAAGCCTCTTTAATAAATAGTGTTGGGAAAATTGGACAGCTACATGCAACAAAATGAAACTAGACCATCAACTTACACCATACACAAGAATAAACTCAAAATGGATAAAAGACTTAAATGTGACTCGTGAATCCATAAAAATCCTAGAAGAAAATGTGGGCAACCAAATTTCGGACATCATACGCAGCAGAATCTTCACTGATACATCACCTAAGGCAACAGAAACAAAGGAAAAAATGAACACGTGGGACTACATCAAACTAAGAAGCTTCTGCACAGCAAAAGAAACAACCATCAAAACAGAAAGGGAACCCACTGTATGGGAGAGCATAATTGCCAATGATATATCAGATAAGGGATTGATTTCCAAAATATATAGAGTGCTCATACATCTCAACAAAAGGAAGACAAAGGACCCAATTAAAAAATGGGCAGAGGAACTAAATAGACACCTCTCCAAAAAGGATATACAAATGGCTAAGAGACATATGAAGAAATGCTCAACATCACTAATCATCAGAGATGCAAATTAAAACAACAATGAGGTATCACCTCACACCTGTCAGAATGGCCACCATCAACAAATTATCAAACAACAAGTGTTGGTGAGGGTGTGGAGAAAAAGGGACTCTAGGACACTGCTGGTGGGAATGCAGACTGGTGCAGCCACTATGGAAAACACTATGGTGTTACCTCAAAAAATTAAAAATTGAATTGCCATTTGACCCAGTGATCCCACTTCTAGAAATATACCATAAGACGCCTGAAACACCAATCAGAAAGAATACATGTACCCCCATGTTCATAGCAGCACTATTTACAATAGCTAAGATCATCAGTGGATGAATGGATAAAAAAGCTGTGGTACATATACACAATGGAGTACTATGCAGCTTTAGGAAAGAAAGATCTCTTATCCTTTGAGACGACATGGAGGGACCTCGAGAGTATTATCCTAAGTGAAACAAGCCAAGCAGAGAAAGACAAATATCACATGATCTCACTTATTTGTGGAATATAATGAACACAACAGTCTGAGGAACAGGGTAGACCCAGAGATGTGGAAGTAAGGTACAGACTGACAACCCTCAGAAGAGGGGGTGGGGGGGGAGAGATAAACTACAGAACTCATACGCATGTATGCATAACTGATGGACATGGACAACAAAGCTGGGGACGGGATGGGGGGATGGGGAGGAGGGTGTCAATGGGGAAAAAAGGAGAAACATCTGTAACAAAAATAAATTAATAAAAAAATAAATAAATAAATAAAAGGGCAGAGGTGGCAAATTAGTACACTCTCCACACCCATATACTATAATAAATTTTATAATCTTCCTCCCCTGGGGGCCACCAGCTCCCATATAAATTTGCATGTTTTCCATGAGAATAAATTAATACTTTCACTACGACAAAGAAGAAGCAATTTGATTGAATCTGAAATACTTGAATATATTATGAGGATGCATTTTGAAAATGGAATTGGGAAATAACACTATCCACAACCAGTCTCCGATGTAGCCTCCCTTATGTTCTAGCAAGGAAAGGTCTTGATGGTCTTCTAAAGAAAAATTAAATGAAAAATTCATTGAAGGCAGGCTCCGGAGTAAAGACTAGTTAAGTTTATGCTCAGAAATTATATAACACTTCAACTCATGGTCATGTAGCCCATGCTAAACTGGTAATAAAAGATATTTAGGAAACTCTGACCTTACTTAATTTCAGATGTAAGACAAAAGAAATTAAGAACAGGATTTAGGGAAGTATAAAGATAATTTCTTCTTTTTCTGTTTGTCTTTGTAGTTCTCTGGGTTGTTTCTTTATCGTTCTCTCCTTTTCTCCTCTCTCTCTCTCTCTCTCTCTCTCTCTCCTATAACTGTCTCCCTGGGTTGAGGAACATTATCTAGAAATTGATACTTATACACATTTTCCAGAGAAATCCCATTTACCAGTGCACAAGTTTAGTTTGAAGCCGCAATTGCTATAAATTTAAAGAGCATTCTTGTAAATATTTTGGCTCATGAAATTATTGGACTGTCTCAAAAATCTGGTCCTTTTGTCAAACTAAAATGAACCATCAGCCAAATAGGTGACCAGAGATTGCATTTGGAGAAAACTACACAAATATCCCAACAACTTTTCCTCTGGAAACTTCATGTTATGAAGCCATAAGAGGTTCCGCACATAACAGCACAGCCCGGCAAAGTATGATTGGCAGATTTAGTTGGTGAGAAGCTGTCATTTAAAAATCAGACCAAGTAATCTCCTTCAGGCCCTGAGACTGAGCAGGTACTGTATGAGTTGTATGAGATATCTCATTAAGATATTAAAATTCTCAGAGCTCAGAAGAAAAGGGAAACATGTAATTAGACTGTATAGGTATTTTAATGTTGAAATTATTATTACATGTATCCTCAAAAATGCATATTGTTTTGGATTTTGCCTGAAAGAGAAGAATAAAATAAAATTGCTCTATTTTTCTCTTCAGCCATGAATATTTTTTGCATCACCAATGCATTTATATTCTAATAGTTGTCAATCTGAACTCCTTCCAGGCCATAATACACTTCTGGCTTGGAATTCGATTCATTAGAACAAAACATATAAAAAATAGTTGACAGCACTCTATGAGTCTAAAAATGTGGTTATCAATGATCTGGATCTATCCATATCACCTTTAAAAAACAAATTAGCATTTAATTGTATACTATTTTCTATATATTTTTTCCCTTTTTAAAAAATGTTATTGCCCTGGCTGGTTTGGCTCAGCAGTTTGAGCATTGGCCCTCCATCTAAAGGGTCCCAGGTTTGTGTCTCTCTCACATTGATGTTTCTTTCTCTCTCTCTCTCTCTCTCTCTCCCTCCCTCCCTTATCTTCTATCTAAAAATTACTAGAAAAATATGCTCGGTTGAGGGCTAACAAAAAATTTTTTTTCTATTAAATTTATTGGGATGACATTGGTTAATAAAATTATTTAAGTTTCAAGTGCACAATTCAATGATATATCATCTTTATATTGTGTTGTGTGTTCACCATCCAAAACTATCCTTTCAATCACCATATATCCCCCTTATACCCTCTTCTACATCCCTCCTCTCCACTTTCCATCTTGTAATCTCCATACTGTGTCTGTATCTGAGTTGTTTTTTTACAATTTTTATTAATTTATTTTTATTACAGATGTTTCTCCTTTTTTCTCCCTGGACACCCTCTTCCCTATTCCTCCCCTCCCGCCCCAGCATTGTTGTCTATGTCTATTGGTTACCCATACACATATATAAGTTCTTTGGTTTATCTTATCCATCCACCCGCCTCCATCCTCTGAGGTCTATAAGTCTGAACCGTACTCCTTTCTATGTCTCTGGGTCTATTTTGTTCATCAGCTTATTTTGTTCATTATATTCCACAAATAAGTGAGATCATGTGATATTTGTCTTTCTCTGATTAGCTTATTTTGCTTAGCATAATGCTCTCCATTGTATATATGTACCACAGATTTTTTATCCACTCATCTACTGATGGACACTTGGGCTGTTTCCAGATCTTAGCAATTGTAAATAGTGCTGTTATGAACATAGGCGTACTTTTTGATTGGTGTTTCAGGCTTCTTAGGATATATTCGTAGAAGGGGAATCACTGGGTCAAATGGCAATTAAATTTTTAATTTTTTGAGGAAACACCATATTGTTTTCCATAGTGGCTGCACCAGGCTGCATTCCCACCGGCAGTGTACTAGAGTCCCCTTTTCTCCACACCCTCACCAGCACTTGTTGTTTGATGATTTGTTGATGGGAACCATTCTGACAGTGTGAGGTGATAACTCATAGTTGTTTTAATTTGCATCTCTCTGATAATTAGTGATGTTGAGCATTTTTTCATATGTCTTTTGGCCATTTGTACATCCTTTTTGGAGAGGTGTCTATTTAGGTCCTTTGCCCATTTTTTTTATTGGGTTCTTTGTCTTTCTTTTGTTGAGTTATATGAGTATTCTATATATTTTGGAAATTAACCCCTTATCTGATGTAACGTTGGCGATGATGTTCTTCCATATAGTGGGTTACCTTTCCATTCGGATGGTTATTTCTTTTGCTGTGCAGAAGCTTTTTAGTTTGATGTAGTCCCATGTATTCATTTTCTCCTTTGTTTCTCTTGCCTCAGGCGTTGTATCAGTGAAAATTCTGCTGCATATGATGTCTGAAATTTTGTTGCCTACATTTTCTTCCAGGATTTTTATGGATTTAGAAGTCACATTTAAGTCTTTTATCCATTTTGAGTTTATTCTTGTGTATGGTATAAGTTTGTGGTATAACTTCATTTTTTTGCATGTAGCTGTCCAATTTTCCCAACACCATTTATTTTAGAGTCTGTCTTTACTCCACTGTATGCTTTTGCCACATTTGTCAAATATTAATTGAACATAATGTCTTGTGTCAATTTCCATGTTCTCTGTTTTGTTCCATTGATCTATATGCCTGTTCTTGTGCCAGTACCAGGCTGTTTTGATTACAATGGCTTTGTAGTATAACCTGATATCTAGCATTGTGATTCCTCCTACTTTGTCCTTCTTTTCAAGATTGCTGTGGCTATTCAGGGTCTTTTTTGGTTCCATATATACTTTTGAAGTATTCATTCCAGTTATGTGAAATATGTCATTGTTATTTTAATGGGGATTGCATTGAATCTATAGATTGCTTTGGGTAGTATGGACATTTTAATGATGTTGATTCTTCCAATCCATGAACAAGGTATGTGCTTCCGCTTTTTTATATCTTCCTCTATTTCTTTTTTCAATGTCCTGTAGTTTTCTGCAAATAGGTCCTTTACTACTTTGATTAAGTTTATTCTTAGGTATCTTAATTTTTTTGCCACAATGGTAAGTGTGATTTTTTTTTTAGTTTCTCTGTCTGTGAGCTCATTATTGGTGTACAAGAATGTCATTGATTTCCTGATGTTAATTTTGTATCCTGCTACTTTGCCAAATTCATTTATTAGCTCTGGTAGGTTTTTGATGGAGTCTTTAGGATTTTCTATGTACAATATCATGCCATCTGCAAATAATGACAGTTTCACTTCCTCCTTTCTATTTTGGATCCCTTTTATTTTTCCTTCATGTCTAATTGCTGTGGCTAAGACTTCCAATACTATGTTAAGTAAGAGTGGTTAAAGTGGGTATCCCTGTCTTATTTCTATTCTTAAGGGAAATGATTTTAGTTTTTGCCCATTGAGTATGATTTTGGCTGTAGATTTTTCATATATGGCCTTTAGTATGTTGAGATATGATCCCTCTATTCCCACATTGCAGAACATTTTTATCAGAAATGGGTGCTGGTTAAGTTCATTCCTAGGTATCTTAATTTTTTTTGCCGCGATGGTAAATGGGATTTTTTTTTAGTTTCTCTTTCCGTGAGTTAATCATTGGTATATAAGAATGCCGTCGATTTCTTGATGATAATTTTGTATCCTGCTACTTTGCCAAATTCATTTATTAAGTCTAGTAGATTTTTGATGAAGTCTTTTGGGTTTTTTATGTATAATATTATGTCATCTGCAGACAATGACAGTTTCACTTCCTCCTTTCCTATTTGGATTCCTTTTATTTTTTCTTCCTGTCTGATTGCTGTGGCTAAGACTTCCAGTACTATGTTAAATAAGAATGGCAAAAGTGGGCATCCCTGTCTTGTTCCTGTTTTTAAGGGAAATGCTTTTAGTTTTTGCCCATTGAGCATGAGGTTGGCTATACGTCTTTCATATATGGCCTTTAGTATGACGAGACATAATCCCTCTATTCCCACATTGCTGAGCATTTTTATCAGAAATAAGTGCTGGATTTTGTCTAATGATTTTTCAGTGCCTATTGATATGATCATATGGTTTTTATCTTTCATTTTGTTTATGTGGTGTATCACATTTATTGATTTGCAAATATTGTACCAGCCTTGCATCCCTGGGATGAATCCCACTTGGTCATGGTGCATAATTTTTTTGATGTATTGCTGGATTCGATTTGCTAGTATTTTGTTCAGTATTTTGGCATCTATGTTCTTCAGGGATATAGGCCTTCAGTTTTCTTTCTTTGTAGTGTCTTTTTCTGGTTTCGAAATTAGAATTATGCTGGCCTCATAAAACGAGTTTGGAAGCCTTCCTTCTTGAATTTTTTGAAATAGTTTGAGGAGAATGGGTGTTAGTTCTTCTTTGAATGTTCAGTAAAACTCCCTCGTGAAGCCATCTGGGCCTGGGCTTTTGTTTGCTGGGAAGGTCTTGATTACATCTTCAATTTCCTTAGTTGTTATTGGTCTGTTCATGTTTTCTATCTCCACCCGGTTCAGTTTTCGGAGACTATGTCTTTCTAGAAATTTGTCCATTTCACTTAGATTCTCCAATTTGTTGCTGTATAATTGTTCATAGTATTTATTAACGATCCTTTGAATTTCTGTGGTGTCAGTTGTTACTTCTCCTCTTTCATTTCTGAATTTGTGGATTTGGGCTCTCTCTCTTTGTTTCTTGGTGAGTCTAGCTAAGGGTCCATCAATCTTGTTTATCTTTTCAAAAAACCAGCTCTTTGTTTCATTGATCCTTCGAATTGTTTTTTTGGTCTCCATGTCATTTATTTCTGCTCTGATCTTTACTATTTCTTTCCTTCTACTTGCTGTGGGGTTGTCTTTTTGTTTGCTTTCTAGTTCTTTAAGTTGTAAGGTTACATAGTCAATTAGAAATTTTTCTTGTTTCTTGAGGTGAGCCTGTAGTGCTATGAACTTCCCTCTCAGAACTGCTTTTGCTGCATCCCATAGATTTTGTGTTGTTGTGTGTTCATTTTCATTAGTTTCCCGGAAGTTTTTAATTTCTTCCTTGATCTCCATGGTAACTCATTCATTGTTCAATAACATGCTATTTAATCTCCATGTGTTCAAAGTCTTTGCATGTTCTTGTTGCAATTGATTTCTAGCTTCATGCCATTTGATCTGAGAAGATGCTTGATATGATTTTAATCTTCTTGAACTTGTAGAGACTTAGTTTGTGTCCTATCATGTGGTCTATCTTTGAGAATGTCCCATGTGCACTTGAGAAGAATGTGAATTCTGCAGTTTTGGGGTGTAATTCTCTGTAGATATCTATTAAATCCGTTTGATCCAGTGCTTCATTTAGAATTTCTGTTTCCTTGTTAAATTTTTGTCTAGATGATCTACCAAATGATGTCAGCGAGGTGTTGAAGTCCCCTGCTATGATTGTATTGCTGTCGATTTCTCCTTTGAAGTCCTCCAGAAGATTTTAAATATATTTTGGTGCTCCTATATTGGGTGCATATATGTTTACCAAGGTTATATCTTCCTGTTGGATAGATCCTTTCAATATTATGTAGTGTCCTTCTTTGTCTTAGTTATGGCCTTCATTTTGAAGTTTATTTTATCAGATATGAGTATTGCTACCCCAGCTTTTTATTTTTTTCCTTTCCGTTAACTTGGAAGATTTTTTTCCATCCCTTTACTTTCAACCTATGTGAATCTTTTGTTGTGAGGCAGGTCTCTTGTAAACAACATATATATGAGTCATGCTTTCTTATCCAATCAGCTGTGTCTTTTTATTGGAGCAATCAATCCATTTACATTTAAGGTTATTATTGATATGTACTTATATTGCCATTTTTGTTTACTGTGTTTATATTTTGCTTCCTATTTCTTCTACTAATTACAGCAGTCCTTTTAGCACTTCTTGTAGTGCTGGTTTGGTGCTAATATAGTCCCTTAGCCATTTTTTGTCTGGGAAGCTTTTTATTTCACCGTTTATTTTGAATGATAGCCTTGCTGGATAAAGTAGTCTTGGATTTAGATCCTTGTTTTTCATCACCTTGATTACTTTATTCCATTCCCTTCTGACCTGTAGTGTTTCTGTTGAGAAGTCAGCTGATATAGCCTTATGGGGGTTCCTTTCTAGGTAACCTGCTGCTTATCTCTTGTTGCCTTTAGGATTCTCTCTTTCTCTTTAAATTTTGGCATTTTAATTATTATGTGTCTTGGTGTAGGCCTGTTTGTGTTCTTCTTACTTGGAGCTCTCTGTGCTTCTTGAACTTGAATGCCTTTTTTCTTCACCAAGTTGGGGAATTTTTCTGTCACTATTTCTTCAAATACATTCTCTAACCCTTGCTCATTTTCTTCTTCTTCTGGCACTCCTATGATTCAAATATTGTTACATTTCAGAGTTGTCCCACAGTTCTCTTAAGCTGTCTTCCTGTTTTTTAATTGTTTTTCATTTTTTATTTTTTATTTTGGTTTTCTGATTGGGTGATTTTTTTCTCTTCTGTCTTCTAATTCAGTTATCCAGTCCTCAGCTTCATCTACTCTGGTTATTCCTTCCAATGTGTTCTTTATTTCTGCTATGTCATTCTTCATTTCCAAATGGTTGGTTTTCAATGTTTCTATATCTTTACTCATGGTGCTGAGCTCTTTACTCATGCTGTTGAGCTTCCTCATTATCATCACTCTGAACTCTACCTCTGATAACTTGCTTAACTGCATTTCCTTTATCTCATCTTCAGTAGAGTTCTCTTGTTCTTTCATTTGGGATTTGTTTCTTTGTTTCACCATTTTGGGTATCTCAGTGGGTTTTGGAGCCTGCCAAATTTCCCTGTGGGTGTTGGTGTTCTGCTGTTTGTGGCTCCCTCTACTGGGTTTGGGTGAGTGTGGGAGGATCCACGTTAAACACCACTGTCAAGTCTTACTTCCCTGGGTAAGCAGTCCCAGGAAAGTTTCAGTTATCCTCTAGCTTTTTGGCTGGGGGCTATTAGTCTCATTTACTTGATAAGTTTTTTGTTGTAGCCCGGAGGTGACTGAAAAATTCCCTCAGGTGTTTAGGGTAAGAATATTTCCCTAAGGAAATATAGAGGGTGGAGCAGATGCTGGCTGTTAATGAGCCTTAATTTGCATTTCTCTGTCCCAGTTGGGTGGAGTTAAATTTCTGAGGGAGGGGCTGTTACTTCTCCCTGGGACTCTGGGATGGGGCTCTTTGAGTAAGATGACTACTATCTTCTATCTTGTGGGGGAGTGATTCAGCGGAAAACTCCCAATGCCCTACCAGCTCTCCAAGCTCCAGAGTGTCCACACACTTCCAGTTCAGTCCACCTTCCCTCTGCCAGAGCCAAAGGTGAGTGGCTGTACCTAATTTAGTGCTCTGTGGCGGCCCTCTGTGCTGTGGAGCAGGCTTAGGATTTTAACCCCGAGAGCTCTGCTCACAGCTAAAACAGCTGCTGTCCATGGGCTCCCAGCCTGCCCTCTCGAGCCTCTGCAGATCCTTCCAGGCTCCATTCAGTGTCCTTTTTTTCTGTCTCTGGTTATATGGGTTCTCTCCAGCTGCTTTTCTGTTGCTTTTTCCCAACAATTTGTCTTTATTTTAGTTGTAGTTCCAGTTTGGTCCTGGGAGATGGTCTGTGTAGCTTCCATTCACTCTGCTGCCATTTTGGAATGTCAGAACAATCCTGAGTTTTGTTTTTGCTTAATCCCTTCACCTTTTTCACCCAACCTTCTTCCTTTCTGACACTTGTCAGTCTGGTTTTCATATCTACAAGTCTGTTTCTATTTTGTTTGTTTGTTGATTTTGTTCATTAGATTCCACATGTAAGTGAAATCATATGGTATTTGTCTTTTCCTGACTGGCTTATTTCACTTAGCATAATACTCTCCAGGTCCATCCATGCTGTCACAAAGGGTAAGGTTTCCTTCTTTATGGCTGAATCATATTCCATTGTATAAATGTACCACACTTTTTTATTCACTCATCTACTGATAGACACTTGGGCTGATTCCATAGCTTGGGTATTGTAAATAATGCTGTAATGAACATACAGAAGCATATATTACTTCAAATCAGAGTTTCGGGTTTCTTCAGATATATTTCTAGAAGTGGAATCACTGGGTCATAAGGCAGTTCCATTTTTAATTTTTTGAGAAACCGCTATACTGTTTATCACAGTGGCTTCAACAATCTGTATTCCCACTAACAGTACATGAGTGTTCCTTTTTCTCCACATCCTTGCCAATACTTGTTGCTTGTTTATTTATTGATGAGAGCCATTCTGACAGGTGTGAGGTGATATCTCATGGTAGTTTTAATTTGCATTTCTTTAATGATTAGTGATGTTGAGCATCTTTTCATATGTCTATTGGCCTCTGTCTGTCCTCTTTGGGGGAGTGTCTATTCAGGTCCTTTGCCCATTTTTAAACTGCATTGTTTATATTTTTGGTATTGAGTTGTATGCATTCTTTATATATTTTGGATATTAACTGCTTAACAGATGTATTATTCTGGAACATGTTCTCCTTTTCAGTGGCTTGTATTTTTATTTTGCTGATGGTTTCCTTTGCTGTGCAAAATTTCTTTAGTTTAATGTAGTCCCATTTGCTTATTTATTTATTTATTTATTTATTTATTTATTTATTATTTTTGTTTCCCTTGCCCCAGGCGATAAAGCACATAAAAAACATTGTTATGAGAAATGTCTGAGATTTTACTGCCTATGTTTTCTTTTAGGATTTTTATGGTTTCAGGTCTTACAATTAAGTCTTTAACCCATTTTGAGTTTATTTTTGTGCATGGTGTGATTTGGTGGTCTAGTTTCATTTATTGCATGATCTGTCCAATTTTCCCAACACCATTTATTGAATAGACTGTCATTATCTCATTGTATGTTCTTGCCTCTTTTGTCAAATATTAATTGACCATAGCCTTGGCTGAGTGGTTCAGTTGGTTGGAGCATCATCCCATGAAGGGCACAAGAGAAAATGTTTCATAAATTCATATTGGCAAACACAATGAAAAGAATACATACTTTTTAACCCAGCTGGTGTGGCTCAGTGGATTGAGTATCAGCCCATGGATTGAGATATCCCAGGTCAATTCCAGGTCAGGGCACATGCCCGGTTTGCAGCTCAATCCCCAGTAGTGGGACATGCAGGAGGCAGCTGATTGATGTTTCTCTCTCACATTGATGTTTCTATCTCTCTCTCCCTTTCTCTCTCTCTAAAAAATAAATAAAAAACATTTTTAAAAAAGAGAAAATATGTAATATATATATATATATAAATTGACCATAAAAACATATATTTATTTGGGGGCTTTCCGTTCTGTTCCATTAATCTGTATGTCTGTTCTTATGCCAGTACCAAGCTGTTTTGATTACTATGGCCTTGTAGTATACTTTGATACAGATATAGGGTAACATGATTGCTCCAAACTTATTCTTCTTTCTCAAGATTGCTGTGGCTACTTGCAGTCTTTTGGGGTTCCATGTAAATTTTTGGAATATTTGTTCTAGTTCTGTGAAATATGCCATTGTTATCTTCATAGGAATTGCATTGAATCAATAGATTGCTTTGGGTAGTATGGACATTGCAATGATGTTAATTCTTTCTATACATGAATATTGTATATGGTCCCACTTCTTTATGTCTTCTTCAAGTTCTTTGTTCAAAGTCTTATACTTTTTAGAGTACAGATCTTTTACATCATTGGTTAAGTTTATTCCTAGGTATTTTTTATGCAATTGTAAATGAGATTATTTTCTTAGTTTTTCTTTATTAGTGTATAGAAATGCAACCAATTTCTGGATATTTATTTTGTATCCTGCTACTTTACTGAATTCATTTATCAGTTCTAGCAGTTTTTTGGTGGAATCTTTAGGGTTTTCTATCTACTATGTCATATCTTCTGTAAATAGCGACAGTTTTATTTCTTTCTTTCCAATTTGGAAGGCTTTTATTTCTTCTTCTGATTGCTGTGGCTAGGACTTTCAGTACTATGTACACCTCCACTACCTAGGTATGTGCCCTGACCAGGAATTGAACCTGCAGCCTTATGGTAGATGAGACAACGCTCCAACCAACTGAGCCACCCGGTCAGGACAAGATGTGTAGGATTTGGTTTCTCACTAATCTGTGAAGTCTCTTCAATCAATAAAAAAATAATAAATATGTCATTTCAAGGCCACAAGTAAAGGACAGGTGATGAATATAAGATTTATTTCAACAAATATCACTTGATCTTATATATTGCTATACAGATTGATAAAACACTTCAAACAGATGCATAAAAATCTACACAGCCCTATCTACTGCAAACTAGGAATGTGTTCTGTTTACCTGTTGATTGATTTTTTACAAAAGGTAGCTTTTTGTCTTTCTTTATACAGATAGCCAAAAGGTTGGTGACACTCTAATGAGAATCGTGTTAAAGAATAAAAAATCAGAGAACCAGCATACACAGGCCAACACACACACAGACAGAATATGGATGGCAAAGCCATGAATTGTTACGAGCATCTAATTAGTACTATGCCTCTCTATCACAATTCCATTCATCAGGATATGTTATACTTATATTTATCTGTTATTTTCATGGGCAGTTAGCTGAGAAATTAGCTGGGTAAAATTTCAAACCTGGAAATGGCGTTTGCTGAACAAGTTTCTCAAAGCAGAGGAGTGTTAACATTATTTTTGTTTGTTTGAAAAACAACCGCTGAAGAAACACACATTGAGATTTAACTTTATGTGTGATGCTATGGTCCTAAAAGTCCTCATTTAGATTCCTTAAATATTTATCATGACCCTTAAAATACTGATAAAATATTTGTGGAACTTAGTCATTTAAGAGAATAAACTATGTATTTTGAGTGGGAGATAGGGGGAGACAATTTGTTATTGTAAGAGTTGCTTTTGGAAAATGACCACATGAGTAAATAGCAACTACTTTTCTGAGCTTATTAGTTTTAATTTGGAAGTCTTTGAATTCAAGTGTCTCTTTGACTGCACTCATGCTCACTACTACTGAAACCACACAGGAGTCTTTCCTTTAATTAATTAGGGTATAATTAAACAGCAGGTACCCAAGCAGAAGCTAGAGAGTTAGTTCCATCTGTTCTGCAGGGTCTCATGGTGGTGACAAGAGAATTCCTCCACGAATTATACCTTAATCGGTATACATATTTTAATTTCCAGCTATCTCTTTTATAAATTGCTCTTATGATTTCACTTGATAATTGAACACTTCAAAATTGGAGCCCCTTCAGCATTTATCCTGAAAACATACAAAAAAGGATTATGAAGGGGATAAGAGAAAGTGTTCCATAAATTTAGATTGGCAAACACAATTAAAAGAATATATCATTCACTTATTAATGTAAAACAGTGAGCAGGCACCATTTCATGAAAGTGATCAATTTTAATTTGAAGATACAGGAGATTAATCCGGATAAGATTGACAGTATTCCAGAAAGTAGAGGGTAGGTGAGCTTCAGAGGAGGCACATATTAGTATCTTATTTTTAGTCCGGGAGAACTTCTGAAAACCAAGAATGCAATTTTTGTTAAAAGAAATTTGCTGGAAACATAAAGTAAAAAACAGTAACATTTGCTTCTCGGATATTCAGAACACTTATAGCACTTGCTGTCGCATACTGTATTTTTTTTATAAATTGATCTTATTTCTTCAGAAAAATTGTAATTTTCAAGAGGAGAAGATACCTATTTGATTCATTTAAGTATGTCCAAAGAGATGCTGGAGCACTCTGTTGCTAGCTGCTGAATAGCAATAGTTCATTCAGCTATTTGTTTGGTGCCCATTGTATAAAACCTATCTTGCCCCTTGGTCACAGTACGTTTAGATCTGGAGGAGGCTGGGGCTTTGAGTAATTGGGCTCATATGTTGGTTCTTTTTGAAAATAAAACTGACGTATTCGATTTATGTTTTCAGGATGCTTACCTCTTAAAAACAAAAAAAAAATTAGTGAATATCGTGTAATGTAATATTAAGGGGTATGAGAAAAATAAAGGTAATTGATAAGATATGAGTATATAATAGATCCTTATTTTGTCTGGATATTAAAAAATCAATTACATTTATTTTCCTACAGTAGCACGTTTAAACAATGCTGTGCTTTAACTTTGACATTAGACTATTAAGGACCAAGACACATATTTACAACTAGAATTTAGTTATTAAACTAAACTATCATTTATTGATTCAATGAGCATGTATTAACTTTATGTGATGAGTAAACACAAGTGAATCCCTGTACATGTGGAGCTTAAAGACCTTTGATAAAATGGACAAAATATTTGGAGGGGACAGTATATTGCAAAGGGGGTAAATAGCAAAAGGTCTTGTAGTAGAGGCATTTCACCATGTTAGGAGAACAGAAAATTACCCTTAAGTTGAGATTAGAACAGTGAGTCAGACTTGACCAGATGGAAAAGGAAAGAAAGGGTTTCTGAGCACAAGGAATAGCATATACAAAAACTATAGGTTTTCATAAAACAATTAGAAAGCTATTACAGGAGTCCAATGAGGGGTGATGGCAGATTTGACTAGGGTGATGGTAGTAGTAGTGATGGAATGAAGGAAACAAATAACAGACATATATATGAGTATTTTTATAGGACATTGTGATGGTTTGTACACCACTGAGTTGCATCAGTTTTAAATATTCACACAAAACACGACTTGTGAAGGACAAATAAAGATTGATATAAATAAGATTTTACATGGCGGACATGAAAGAACAATTTCTGTCATGTAAGATTTTCTTGTCATTAGAGGTCAAAATGCTATAGATTTAATGCAAAAGAAAGATTAGAAATCTCTAGGCTGTCAGCAGGTGAGCAGGATAAGCTTTATAACAATTAAGGAGAAGCCAAAGAAGTTATTGAGGTCAATATAGTTAATGTGTGTGCATGAGCAGTGAAAATATAACAATCTGATTAAATGGACATATTTAATATCAGAGACTCTAACACAAACCTTATAGAAACAACATCCATATGCACCTGAAATTGCAAATGAAATACCATTTGTCAAAATTAAAGTGTAATAGAAATGATTGACTTTGAAGATTTGATCTAGTCCAAAGATTAACGACAGGACATGACATCATACATTATAGACACAGGACATTAAAGGTCATTCACACTGTTCTCTTGAGATAGAAAGAAAACAGGGGGGAAAAAATCACCAGGAATTTTTAAAGCAATATAATAACAAATTCAGACTAGAAAAATGATTTTAATTATTCTTAACCATATCTTACTCATTACATAGGATACAATGACATTCTAACTACAGTTGATGAACAACACAGGTTTGAATTGCGCAGGCCCACTTTTATGCGATTGTTAAAAATAAATACCTCTACTGTTTTTCATCTGTCTGGGTATCTGTAGATGCATTGACCTATGCTGTTTTATATAGGGAACTTGAGAAGCCACAGATTTGGGTATCAGTAGAGGATCCTGGAACCTGTCACTGCTGAATACCAAGGGACATCTACATTTTTAAGGAGTTAGAAGTTATACATGGATTATTTTCACCTGCACAGGAGTTGTCACCCCCTAATCCCCAAATTGTTCAAGTCAACTGTATTTCCATAATCAAGCATCCTATCAATGTAGATAACGCATGATAGCAAATGACACAATAAATCGTGTGTGTGTGTGCGCGCACGCACGTGCATGTATGGCACTATTGTACTGTAATGGCTAATGTCTATGTGGTACTGAAAGATGCAGTTATACTACTAACATTTTACAGAAAATATTAGGCCTCGGATATTACCTAACTGGTTAGATGGCTATTATTCAGACCATAACATACAAGGAATTGTAGAATTATTGAAATTAATCTGCTGGAATGTATTTTGAAACAAAGGCATAATAGAAGACAAACACCTGGCCAACTAACCAGTTGTTATATAGTGTATAATTGAAATAAAATAGTAGAAAATATTAATATTTTTACTACCATCCATCCCTATCCTTATTTCTGCTTTTCAAAAGCCAACACTTTCAACTCTTAGTGTTTCACTCTGGAATGTTTATCTCTTTTCAGACTGGTATATTTGTACTACTGTACTCATTATTGTTTCACCGTGATTGGACAGCATCAGTTGACTTCCTGTTAAGGTAGAGGATTTAGCTGTTTTGGAATACTGTCTCTCCTCACTTTCCCTCTATACTTTTATCTAATCATAACCTTTAATAACATGTTTTGATTGTGAACCTTACATCTAGGAGCTATGAGTTGCCTATGTTTTATCTAATTATTTGTTTATGTTCTGATATCTATTTTCTCTCCATCCACTTCAGCAGATTTTTCAAATATCTGTTTTCAAATATAACATATTTTTAAATGCCTCAATTGCTTTATCAATTCTTTATCAGACTTTATCACTTACTTATCAGAAACAACTTTCTTCAAGTCTGATTTTCTTTTATTTATTTATTCTTTTTCTTTATTGATTTTAGAGAGAAAGGAAGGGAGAGGGAGAGAGAGATAGAAACATCAATGAGAGAAAACATTGGTTGGCCGCCTCCTGCAGGCCCCCCACTGGGGATCGGGCCCACAACCTGGGCATGTGCCCTGACCAGGAATCGAACCGGCAACCTCGTGGTGCATGGGTCGATGCTCAACCACTGAGTCACACCGGCCGGGCCAAGTCTGATTTTCAATGAGAACATTACTTTTTACATGAATTAGTTCCGTTTCTTCTACTAAATATCTTTTTTCTGGAACACTTCTTTTTTCTATTCTGAACACTTCTTTTTTCTATGCTGCTTTAAGCCATCAATCTTGGAACTCTTTCAACACTCTCATGGTTTGGCTGTCTGTTTCCTGGGTCTCTAATTTTGAGCCTTCTCCCTTGCCCTAATGCAGTACATTTTGAAGTCTTTATAGATTTTTAATTTTTTTGTTCTACTTTACAATTGATAATAAGTTTTTCTGGTGTAGAATTCTAGATTTTAATACATTTTTATTGTAAAATATGTAGACATTGCTCTATTATTTTCTAGTAAAGTTAAGAATTTTTTCTCATTTTTTATTCTTGAGCCTGAGATAAGTATTGGTCTTATTTGGGGATCTTTAATCTTACCCCTAATGTTAAAAAAGTTCTCAATGGTATGATTTATCATTGGTGGTTTACTTTTTGTAGTATGGGACACTTTATATACAAAGACTTCTGTTTTCAGTTTTAGAAAAATTCTTGTATTATTTCTTTTTTTAAAAAAATATATTTTATTTTTATTGTTGAAGTTATTAAAGATATCTCCCATTTTCTCCCCCTTTGCTCCCTCCACCCAGACTCAGCCTTCCCCTCCCTCTGGCCCTCACCACATTGTTGTCTGTGTCCATGGGGTGTATATATGTTCTTTGGCTATTCCTTTCGCCTTCTTTCATCCTGCCACCCCACCCCTCTCCCCTCTGACATCTGTCAGTCTGTACCATGTTTCCATGTCTCTAGTTCTATTTTGTTCATCAATTTATTTTGTTCATTAGATTCCACATATAAGTGAGATCATATGGTATTTATCTTTCTCTGACCAGCTTATTTCACTTAGTATTTATAATCTCTAGGTACATCCATGCTGTCGCAAAAGGTAAGAGTTACTTCTTTTTTAGAGCTGCATGATATTCCAGTATGTAAATATACCACAGCATTTTTATCCATTCAACTACCGATGAGTACTTGGGCTGTTTCCAGTCCTTAGTTAGCTATTGTAAAAATGCTGCTATGAACATAAGGGTGCATATATTCTTTCTGATTGGTGTTTCAGGATTCTTAGGATATATTCCCAGAATTGGGATCACTGAGTCAAAAGGAAGTTCCATTTTTAATTTTTGAGAAAACTCTGTACTGTTTTTATTTCTTTGTTATTTCCTTTCTTTCAGTTTCTTCAAAAATATGTAAGAATCGCCACCCATTGATTGATATTCTAATATCCCTATATATTTTGGCTTTTACTCTCTCTTTTTGTTTCTTCAATTTTTGGGAGATAGATATAATCGACATACAGCACTCTAGAAATTTAAGGTGTACAGCATAAACGTTTGACATATATATTGCAAACTCCTATATTGTTTTGTTTTACTTTCAGAGTTGTATGTCAATAAAAGCTTGCAATTTTTCTATTGAGCTTTTAAAATTTGCAATATCATCATTTTGATTCCCAAAATGTACATTAAAATTCAAATTTTCCTCAGTATCCTGAATTTTTATTTGCTAAATCTAGCAATCCCAGTAATAAGTATATTTTGCATCATATCCTAGCACACACAAACACTATAACTGAAAATTAAACATTCACAAAACAATGTTTAACATAATTGTCATGTATTACAACATTTTATGATTTTTTAAAATGTTAATTTAAATAAATTATTCTATTTCTCATTATTGGATTGACCACAGTTTGGTTTGTGTGGAGGAGAAGGGTGCATCACTATAACATAAAACAGTCAGCTGGTCTTTTTATTAAGGCAACTTCAAATAACAGTATTTAGGTCTTTCTCTGAGGTTGGTCAGTTAGTACAGAGAAATCTCCAAATCTTTCACTAACAAGTACACATCTGTACATCAAGTTTATCATGCTGGATAACAACTAAATTTCTTCTGCATGTTGTATTTCTCATAAACCCTTCATTTCAGTCATTTAACTTATCCCTAACCCTCTACTGTGCCTGGTGACCCTAAACATGAAACATTTCGTGTTCAGTTCCTTCAGAGAATTACCTGGGGAAGGCAGACATTTTCCCAATTGCACAGTGAGAGAGTTTTATTAAGTCTACATCTAAACTATATCAATTAAGTTAGAGCAGGTTTTGCTACAGTAACAAACAACCCCACACTTGAGTTCCATTTCTGCTCATCACTCAGACTTTCATAATAATAGGGTGTTAATTATCTTAAATTTTACTGGTCACCCTTCTAGAGAAAAGAGACATCTCTGGAGAAACTATTTCCTTACACTGGAAGTGACATAAAATACTTCATCCCACAGCTAATTAGCCAAGATGAATCTTATGGCCCAGCCACCCACAAGAGTTTCAGGAAGTGCAATTCTATTGTGTGCCCAGGAAAATAAGAGCAGAAACTATTTGATAAAACCAAGATTAATTATATAGCTATTTAATGACTTCCTCTCATCCCCACCACCTGAGTTCCTTACATTTTGGACCCCCCCCCCATCTCCACCCCAACACACACACAGATCTCTGAAGCAGACTGTGCACCTCTCATGGATAAGCTTTCCTGTAAGCATGTAGATTCTAAATTCTCCCTCTTGAGTGTGTCAGTAATCACTGCTTTCCTTACTTAGTTCAACCCTGCTCTTTTTCATTTCTGCCATTCTTTGTCTTAGTTGATTTATACACTTTGATTTTTGTCATTTTAGTAGTGTTTTGAAAGGGAACAGAGAAAATCTTTGTGATGCAACTGCCATGATTTTGCAAATTTTTCACACACCAATGAATATACGCAAATTTTGACATCTCAGTCAAAGGTAGAAGTTGTTGTTTAAGTCTTTATTTACAGACAAGAAACTCACTTACTCTGCCCCCTTTGTGATATGATATTTTATTTTATCTCTAGCATTTCTTTTTGGTCGTTTTCTTTTCTCTGCTTATATTCCCCATCTGTTACTGCATGATATCTACTTTATCCATTATAACCCTTAGCATATTCATCGAAATTTTTAAAATATTTCTGGTGTGGTAATGCCAACATCTCTGCCATTCACTATTAATAACGCTTGCTCTGTCTCTTCAAATTGTGTTTCTCGCCTTTGGATGTGGTTTGTAATTTTTTCTTGATAGCTAGTCATGATGCACCAGGTACTGGTTCCCACAGAATCTCTACTCTGGTAAGCGATGGCTCCCTGTATTTACCTGTCTTCTCTCCAGTCTTAGGGATCATGGTTTGCCTTGTGTTCTTCACTATTATGAATAATATAAGAAGAGCTCTGGTTGGTTTGACTCAGCAGATTAGAGCATCAGCCCTTGGACTGAAGTTTGCAGGTTCAACTCCTGGTTAAGGGCATGTACCTGCGTTGCAGTTTTGATCCCAGGCCCCAGGCGGGGTCATGCAGGAGGCAACCAAGCAATGTGTCTCTCTCACATTGATGTCTCTCTCTCTCTCTCTCTCCCCCTCCCTCCCTTCCACTCTCTCTAAAAATCAATGGAAAAAATATCCTTGAGTGAGGATTGACAATAACAAGAAGAAATCTAAGAATAGTTGTTGATTTTTCGGGCTGTTTAGCCTTTTACTTGCTGTTAGAACACAATGGCAATTTCTAATTTCCTTACATAAGGAATAGGAAACCATGACACATTTTTAAAAATTCACTTCCAACTGAGGTAGCAGATTAAAAGCTTCTGAGTAAATGAACTATATCTTTTGCATCATTCCCAATCATCACCTAGTAAAATGTCCTGTACACGAGACAATTTCAGTAAATCTTATTTGAATTAATAACTTTTAAAAACTTTGTATATATTTTAGAGTTGTGAGAGCACTATGATAATGTGTAAAAGTCATTTGTAAGCTTTAAGTCATTATAGAACTGTTAGACCCTCAACTGCTGAGCCACACCGGTCGGACCTAAAATTCATTTTTAAAAACTTGCTCCAGGGACCTCAAGGATGTTTTATACATTAATCCATGGAATATAATTGCACAATTAAGTTTTATATTTATTGCCCATTTAAAGATGAATAAATTGAGGTAAAACAGTAGTACGTGACTTATCCAATTGATAGGTCCAGTTTTCAAACAAGGTAGATTCTAGAGCTATATGTTAACCCCTACACAAAGACAAATATCATATGATCTCACTTATTTCTGGAATATAATGAACATAACAGTCTGAAGAACAGGGTAGTCCCAGAGACGTGGAAGTAGGGTACAGACTGACAATTGCCAGAAGAGGGGGTGGGGGAGGGGAGCGATGAACCACAGAATTTGTACGCATGTACTCATAACCAATGGACATGGACAACAAAACTGGGAATGGGGCAGGGAGGGAGGGGGAGAAGGGTGTCAATGGGGGAAAAAGGAGAAACATCTGTAACAAAAGTAAATTAATAAAAAAGAAAGAAAGAAAGAAAGAAAGAAAGAAAGAAAGAAAGAAAGAAAGAAAGAAAGAAAGAAAGAAAGAAAAAGTACTCAGAAGTAAGTCCATTGTTGTTAAAAGTAAACACCTTACTACATTGTGCTCAATTCTCTTATTTATGGGCAGGATTTTCAGTGCAGCAACTTCTTCAGTTGCATAGAAGAAAGAAGTACTCAGAGGGATTAAAGATTTGAATTTAAGCTTTCAACTAGTCTTAGGTTCCAGGCCTATTCTTTCATTTTCTAGTTTTGTGATCATCATTATTATATTTACATTCATTAAGGTTCAAGTTTGCCATCTGTAAAATGGGAATTAAAATATTACTTTCAATAGATTATTACAAGGATTAAATGAAACAATGTGTAAGTATTTAATAAAAGTCAGCCACTGTAATCAATACCTTTTGTTTTCCAAACAATACTCTGAGTGCCACACATAGCACACTAAAGCTAATAAATCAACAGATGAACACTTCAATTAGAAAGCACTCCTGCTGTTGAGGGCTTGTATCATGAGATACATTTGGAGGCCAGGTTTCATGAGACTGCAAAGATTATTTTCTGGATTTTTACCTACTATTGCTTTTATTAATAATTTCCTGGTCTCCTATATTTGTGCAGTCTTAACTGATCAAATTTTATTGGGTTTCCTATAAAGTATGTATGACTGCTTTAAAAAAAAAAATGTCCTGCCAATCTTCCGCCATATTTCTTCTATATCTACATAGTATTAGCTTGCACTGTGCTGCTTATATTCTATATACTTACAAAAAGCCATTTTCTTTATTTATTAGGGTAAAATTATTCATCAATCCACTGTTTTCTCAGAAGTCATTTGTATTCTGAAAGGAAAATATTATAATAACATTATGCCTATAATGTATACCTAATGCAAGAAAAATGTTATTGAAGGATAAATTTTGAAACTCCAAGATATACAAATCTAAAAGAATTTTTTAAGATAATTGAGAGTAAAAGTTAAGCAAGCGATATACTTTTTTATTCAACTAGGTATGGTAATAAATTACCAAAAGTATGAAACAGAATTTAAAAATTAATCTATTGAATACATCATTTGTCATATAGCTTAATAGAATCACTAAGAATGATTATATTTGGCCAAGAAACATATGTTTTTTTGCCCGTACATCTTATTCAAGTCATTATAAATTACTATCTTCTGCCCAATTGATGTTAAAAAAAAACATGCAGAATTATGATAATGTGGATTCAAGAATTTTGTTTTTCTTGCCATTTGTATAATATTGATTAGAGTTTATGATATTGTTTCTTATGCAACAATATTTGTAAATACATTTTCTAATTTGCAGATTTTTTGGTCTCTTGTTAGTAAAAGAAAGAAGCTTGAACCAGTGCTCATGTTTCAAACATACTGTGATAATTGTCATACCTCCTTCCTGGTTGACACCGAAATTTTCATAGTAAGAACTAAAATATCGCCCTGGCCAGTTTGGCTCAGTGGTTAGAGCGTCGACCTGCGGTCCGGAGAGACCCGGGTTCGGTTCCCGCTAAGGGCATGTACCTCGGTTGCAGTTTGTCCCCGGCCCTGGTTGGTCGTGCGGGTGGCAGCCACTCGATGTGGCCCTTTCATGTCAATGTTTCTCTCTCTCTCTCTTCCTCTCTCTCCCTCCTACTCTGTCTGAACAACAACAACAAAAAAAAAAATGAAAAAATGTCCTCAGGTGAGGATAAAAAAAAAAAAAAAAAACTAAAAAGGCCTGAGAATCAAATGTTTCTGTTCTCTTAGAGGTGTTACAACCAATTTCAGCAGGGTAAAACTTGACCAAAGTTTGAAAGAGGGCATCATGTTAGAAGACTCAAGTTAGACTAAGTATTCTATTGTAGTCTTTCATGTAAAATATTCATGTGGCACCCTGGCCGGTTTGGCTCAGCGGTTGGAGCATCAGCCTGTGGACTAGAGAGTCCTGGATTCGGTTTCTGCTAGGGGCATGTACCCCCCCCCCAAAAAAAAAAAAAAGATTCATGTGGCTCCGGGGAGCTATCCTTCTGGCCAGCTGACTCTTTATAAATTCTCTGCCTGGTACAAAGTTTAATTTTATATATATATATATATATATATATATATACACACACACACACACACACACACACACACACTGATTGTTGTCATTATTTCTAATAATTAAGTGAAAATATGTTAGAACACTGTTCACTGTGGATTGGTTATGACACTGTTCACAACTGAGTAGTTGACTCTTTATAAATTCTCTGCTCAGTACAGTCTAACTCCAAATATATATGTATTGATAAGTGATATTATTTTCACTATTACTGATAATTAAGTAAAAATGTGTTATGACACTTTTAATTTGCATTGGTATTTGCTATAAATCAAGGCACAATTTTTTATGCTCTCCAAAAAAGAATTTCTTTAAGAAAAAGTAAAGGGATCTCATTTCAAGACATTTAATTTAAAATATATTCTCTCCAGTATGACTTTCAGAATGACTTTAAAGTTCCAATGTAGAGCTGAATCTAGGAAAATGTTCTCCTACAGTGCCTTTGATACTCTCCAATCCTACTTTTTTATTTCAAACATTACATTTTTTTCCTACTCGTGCTGTCCCTTAGCTGCTCAAGTGCATTTCCCCTGGAGTGATATTGAAGTCAAGACGAGAGTCCCTAGTTTGTCCAATAACCACATATGAGTTTTTTTCTACATGAGTAATAAAACATTCTCCTTCGAAGAGCGTTTTTATTTTAGCACTGAAAAACAGAAACTCTAAGTGCCCACCAAATCTACGCTTTCCTTATCTTTCAAATGATCAGAACACCGATTTCCTGCTGGGACATTGCCACTCAGCTAGAAGACTGCGCACATTTCCCATCCTCTCTCACAACTACATAGGCCCACATGATGAAGTGATAGATGAGGAGAGGCAGGTGGAAGTGCTGTGTGGGTTTTCAGGAAACCTTCAAAGTGAAGAGGCATACCCTTTCTGCTTCCTTTTTTCATCTCGGTGCTTGAAACATGGGTGTGATGACTGGAGCAGGGAAAGCATCTCAAACCATAAGGACATCACAGTTACAGAAAACTGTTTCCACTCCTTTCCACTGATAATGTTATAGATTCTTCAACACAATGACACATAAGGCTGTGTGTAGTCTAATAGTATACACATAACTCCAGTGCTCATTGGTGTTTTCTATTTCCTTCTTTTTTCTCTTCAAATCTAGGACTGGCATGAAGATAAACACCCTCTGTTGGTTTCTTTAGTCCTACATAAATCTTTGTAAATAGTCCCTTTATATTACAGTCATGTTGCCTAATGAAGGGATCCATTCTGGAAAAAAATGCCTGCAATGTTAGGTGATTTCTGCATTGTGCAAATATCATAGAGTGCCATTACGCAAACCTAGATGGTATAGCCTACTACATGCCTAAGCTCTGTGGTATAGCCTATTGCTCCCAGGTTACAGACCAATACAGCGTGTTACCATACTGAATGCTGTTGGCAGCTGTAACACCATGGTAAGTACTTGTGTATCTAAACAGAGAAAAAGTACAATAAAAATACAGTATTAAAAATAAAAAATGGCCCTGGCTGGTTTGGCTCAGCAGTTAGAGCGTCGGCCCATGGACCAATGAGTCCTAGGTTTGATTCCAGTCAAGGGCACATACTCTGGTTTGTCCCCACCCCTGGTCAGGGTCGTGCGGGAGGCACGATGTGTCTCTTTCACGTCGATGTCTCTCTCTCTCTCTCTCTCTCTCTCTCTCTCTCTCTCTCTCTCTCTCTCTCTCTCTCTGTCTCTCTCTTTTCTCTCCCTCCCACTCTATCTGAAGATAAATGGAAAAAATATCCTCAGGGTTAAAAAAAAATTGAATAAAAAATGCTTCACCCGTATAGGGCACTTACCGTGAGTGGGGCTTGCAGGACTGGAAGTTGCTCTGGGTGAGTCAGTGAGTGAGTGGTGAGTGACTGTGAAGGCCGAGGACATCACTGTTACTACTGTAGACTTTATACACACTGCCCCACAGCCCTCCCCCTGCTCCCTTCCAATAGGGTCAGAACTAGAACATCCAAGCTGTCAATGCTGCTCCACAAATAGAGATGTAGCTGGATTTATTGGAAATATTGAGGAGAAACTGACTGGATAAGGCATAGATCACCATAATAATGACTGTTAGGAAGGAGTGAACGGTGGCCTGAGGATCAGTAAGAATAAGAAATCAAAATGGAGAAATAAATGAACATAGGGAATTGTCATGGCAATGTGATTTTGATTGTTGCATGGAGAATCAGTGGTCAGATTAAGAAACTTTGTGATAGCCATTTTTTAAAAGGGTGTTTAACATAGAAAAGGTGTAGAACTGAGGACTCAATGCTTTGACTTTGGAAATTTGTTTTTGGTTCTGTTGACTCTCTTTGGCACAAAGAGCTCTCTCTGCATTGAAATTATGGGAGAAATAAAATTTATCTATGCTTTACATCATTACAACCTGAAAGTATTTCCAAAGTACAGGGACAGGCTGGCTCCACACGGCCACAGAAAGCTTTACTAAAGTGGCAGTGGCACTTAACACCTGTTAAGGTAGCTCCTGTGGACCTGTGTCCTTGTGCAGGATCTTAAGTCATCAACAAGGAATTCACAGCAGGGTACTCCGAAGACCTGTCAAGCTCAATCTGGGATGGCTGTAGCGCCCTCTGGATTTGTAGCGCTGGGGGGACAGGCTCCTCCATGCAGAAACAGGTCAGTGACTTGTCTGACTGACATAATCTGTGCACTCAATATTGAGGAGCTGTGAATAAGAGGGAAACTATTGCCAAGACCCACAGACATTGCTCCCACCAAAGAAAAAATAATTCCTCCTGAACCACATAGCCTTCCATTTCTTACATGAAATTCAGGTCCATTGTACAATGGAACCACCATCATATATGCAGTCAGTCGTTGACTGAAACGTTGTTATGCAGCACATGACTGTATTTGATAGAATGCTAGTGTTCATCTTTCCTGCACTGACTACCATTTCCATCAAAAAAGCTTCTGTAAATTATTTCCTTAAGTCATCATGACATCTGACTATATGTCTGTCTGTATATCTAGCTAGCTAGCTAGCTATAAATTTTTTTCTCTTATCTCAATCTCTTTAGCTAGCACATTTGCCACCACTTCTAGAAATAAAATGAATATGATGTGACTTTCAACTCACCTACTTAACTACAATTATTCCCTTGAAGTTTCCAAATGACCTGTACTCTCAATCCAATGGCATTGTTTAAGGTCTCCATCTCCTTGATATCTCTCAGGTAATTAACCTTGATGACTGCTTTCTTATGAATACTTTCCATTTCACTATGCTCAACTGATTCTTACATATTTTCCTTCAATTTTCTTTTTCCTTGGCTCTTCTCTGTCTTCCCTTTGTCTCTTAGGTAGTGGCGCTTTTCAAATTTCTACTCATCCTGCACGTACTTCCATGGCCTTACATATATATATACAAACCTGCGATATGTTGAATTCTGTGAATTTTGTATCTCATTTCATTGTAAAACACTTCCACAATCACTTTTTCTCAAAATCCTAGAATCATTTTGATATCTTTCTCTTTTTCCTCTTACCTAAAACTAAATGAGTTATTTCGCTTCTATCTTAGCGTCATCTCTTAACTCCATATTCCTTTTCTTTCCCTCTCCATGTGTTCTAGTGAGGACAATATTTCTCTTAAGTTGTATCATTGTAGAAGTTTCCTCCCAGATTTTTCTAACTATACTTTCTCCTGTATATTATATGCTACCACACTGTCATGACTTCATTGCTGAAATTTTCTTATTAACTTTCTATGATGTAAATCTAGATCTTTAAATATGGTGTTAAAGATTCAATTTGGTTTAGCTCCAATCTGACTCTCCAATCAGTCTTAATCTTCTTCAATTCCCTAAATCATTTCACTGTTACTAGTCAACCTATCTCTTTGCCTGGTACAGCCCTCAACTATAATTTCATTGCTCAAAAGCATGTCCATGAGACTTAGCACAAATGACGCGTCTTTTATTACCTACTTTCCCTGATCTATGGAAGTAGCTTTTCCCTCCCAGTACTCCAACAACAAAATTATCACTTAAAACAATTACTAGCTGCCTTCCTTTAGAGATATGTATAATGAAAATCTTATTTCATGTATTATTTGTATGCAACAGAGGGCAAGGATTATGTTATCATTGTATCCCTTAAAATGCCTGGCAAAGCCCCTGTAAGAAGACCCTCTTTTAATTTATTTACATTTTTATGGATTCAACTCACTATGACTTATTCAGATGCTCCCATGAATATCTCTAGGTTCCCAAAATTCTCAGCATTAAATCAATTAACCAATCTTTTAGTAATGCTGTCTTCTGCCGCAACCTAAAACAGGGTTGGTAGCTGCTCAATGTAATTGAGTGTGCCAAAAGTTCAGTTGTTCTGACTCTCCAAGGACTGCCTAGACAGATGGCCAACTGGCAGGAGCCCAGAAACGCTAGTTCTACCTATTAAGGACCATCAGAACAACTAAATCTTACAGATGCTGACACAACTAATGGATTTTTATTGTGCTGATTTGCTGATAAATTGCAATTATATGCAAATAACTGTATTTCTTAAGGAATATATTTGTATAAATGGAAATATTTTAGAACTTGGATTTTGAGAATCACCATAGTACAATTCCTTCTTAAATTGTGTTTCCTAGCTTTATTATTTTACTTTAAAATCATTATTTAAGAACTTCATTATATGGGAGGAGGCACTATACCTTGAACTTTTTCACTAGTCTTGATTTTTAAAACACTAAATTGGAAACTGCCAATAAAGGACATTTACATCATACCAAAGTTAAAATAATTCAGTCAGTCAGCAAATAAGTGCACAATACCAGAGGCAGGTAATACAAGAATCCAAAATGAATTCTATTCTCAGAGGTGATTCTCCAGCATGCTTGGAGGAGGCCCTGAGGTTACATCAACTTGGATGGAATTTCCTGTTTTGCTGCATAAAATTTCCATGATAAGAAAATAGAAGATGGAGGAGAGAGAGAAAGAGAGAGAGAGAAATAAAAACAAACAAACAAAAAAACCCACAAAAAAATTGCATGGTTTCAAATTCTAGATATAAAGTTTTAAATAGAAATAAGTAAAACTACATTAGCTTTTGATATTTATTACAATTTGGGCTTTATTTTCACTATGGGGAGCATATTCACAGCTGCATTAAAAATTGAAGCTACAATCTGATTAAAAAGACTAAAATGACCATTTATTTCTAAAGCACCAGATGTCTGAGATCAAGAACATTTTCAAAAGAATACGTAAATTCTAAAATATGACTAGTCTGACGGTACTAGCACAATTTACGCAGAAACAGTAATACTGGTATTTCTGGGACCACCAAAAGCAGTTATAACAGTTGTATAAAGAATAATATAGATTTTTTTTTTACATTTTTTATTCAGGCCTTCTGTCCTTCAGTTGGCTTGTGAAGATAAGGCCTGATTAATGTCATTATGTCTGAAAATTTCTTTACCCATACTTTGTATGGGATTGCCTACATTTCATTACTTTGGCAACATAGCAATAAATGCACAGATCCACAATTTATAGGAAAATATAAAAAGTGTCTTTATAAGTATTGAATTCCTACTAGCAAATATCTAATATATTATTTTCACGTTTATTTGAAAAACATTTAAAAATAATGTAATGATATTGAGTAACTCTCCAATGGTAATTATGTGAGAGTTTTAAAGTATTAGAATTAAACAAAAAAATAATAATATCATAGGAAATTGAATTCTTCCATATCTACACTATTTTTTAAGAAATAATAGAGAATATGAAAAATAAAACAATACCCCCCTCCCCAAAACAATAGCAGCTTTTCCAATAGCAGATTGTAAACCACAAGGTAAAAACTCATGGCTGTAAAACTGTGAAAGATTTTAATATTAGAAGATATAAATCATGATTATTATTAGATAAAGAGCATTAGAATTTTTGAAACGCATTAGAGGGATTGTAACTGGAAATATTTTGTGTCTGTAACCTAAAAACAAATTAACTTTACCTTCTCCACCATCAAATATATCCCTAGAGTTAGGGGAAAAAAACTGTGATTTTCTTGCTTCCATTTTTCTCTCTGAAGAAACAATGACTAGTAAAATCATCCCCCACCTTTATGAAGGATTTTGTCCAGCAAATACTTTTGAGCTCTTAACATGAATCTTAGGTACCAACTTTTTCTCAAACTTTATCTGGTTGGCCCTGTTTCTCATCATAATATATTTTATGTCACTTACAAAGCTTTTGTAAGGGGGGGCGGGATACCAAGGGCAGGAAAAATGTCAAAAAATCAATGAGCTTGCAGAAGGGTTTGAGAAGGGCACTGGAAAGAACAGAAAGAAGCTACTGGACTTTGACAAACTAATATCTGATGAAAATCTTTCTTGCACGGCGGAAAAGATGAAATTAAAGCGGGGAGAAACCACTCAGCTACTCCCGCCTGTCTTCTCGATCGAGTTGCGTGCACACCAGTCAAGTCAACCACCCAGTGACCTGTATTGATCATCTAGACGGCTGAACTAAATGGTTCCGCTGAGCCGTGAGGGTCTGTTTGCTTGGACATAGATAGTCACAGCAAGATATGCACAAGAATATTAATTATGGAGACAGGCCAGAAGCAAGAGAATGCGTGCGAAAACCCCGCAGAAAGCAGCAGTCTCATTTCACGCCGAGTTCTACAACACACAGCCGCTCTCCTGCTCGCTGAGCACAGGCGGAGTCCTTGTCCTGCTGCTTTATGTTAATTAGAGAATAAATAAGTGGCCAACTGTAGTCTGTGGGCATATGTTGGTCAACTGTCTCTGTCTAATTAGGTTGTAAGCCCACTGGGCAGGGGCCTCATTTAAATCTATGTTCTGGAAAGCACTCAGTGCCTTTGTTGAGGCCTAGTGAATGTGGGAGACGGGCAAATGGTGGAGGTTTAATAAGCAAGAAAACAAATTTTAACAATTTGTTTGTTTGTATGTGTGTTTGGTATCTTGCAAAATGCTAACTAAATCCTTTGAGCAAAGCATGAAATTTCCATTTGATTGACTAACTCCCCATATGTCGCTCTCTGTTGTATAATAAGCATATATGGAATATATGTAAATTGTACATAATTTAATAGATTTTTAAATTAATAAAAAAGTGTTTATGTATAATTTAGAAATTATAGAGTATTTACAAATGGAATAACATAAATATGGAATGCAATATATACTACTTTGAATGCCAGAATATACTGCATGTGTGAGTGTGAATGGTGTATATATAAGTGTGAGGCTGTGCAACTGTATTTATATAATGCAGTAATATAATATATGGATGCATCTCATTACACACATAGGGGACTAAGGATTCAGACATGTGTTAAAATATCTAAGCAGTGGATATTCTGTTTTTGTTTGTGTAGTTCAGGAAAATCTCTTTTCTCATCCTATGTCCTCTGCTACCTGTCACTCCATCATGTCGGTTACTCTGAGTTTCAGAAAGATGGAATTAACTGCCAGCAGCCAAGAGTGAGAAAGTAGAACTTAAAATACATACATTCCTATATATGTGTAGATGATTTTTGTGTCTAAATACTGCTTCTTATCTGTGTAGACTGTCATTCCCTTCTTTGAGCTTCTACAGCATTAAATTATCTACCATCTTCCAGTCACGTGTGTGTACATGGGCATGCATCTGTCTGTGGTACATCTTTTCCCCCAAGAGGCTTAAGCTATGCAAGGATAAAGATCAAACCTTATTTTATTTTATGTTGCTAGTGTTTTCTCTCAGTTCCAGCCAAATAATTTCCCCAAAAAATACTTGAGGGTTGATTGAAACTATGTTTATTTACTATGTATTTTATAATTTCTATATTAAGACAAATTTGATATTTGCAGGAATACTTAAACGGCTTTATATTTTAATTTATTATAAGTATTAGTGTATATATAATAGAGAAGGAATAGACAATGGTTCTGGCAAGAAGTAGCTGGCTTAAGGTAGTTGCTCATGTTCATGTATCATAGAATATAGAAGGATGTCTTTTTAAAAATCTGAGACCGCCCTGGCCGGTTTGGCTCAGCGGTTAGAGCGTCGGCCTGCGGTCCAGAGAGACCCGGGTTCGGTTCCCGCTAAGGGCATGTACCTCGGTTGCAGTTTGTCCCCGGTCCTGGTTGGTCGTGCGGGTGGCAGCCACTCGATGTGTCCCTTTCACGTCGATGTTTCTCTCTCTCTCTCTCTCTTCCTCTCTCTCCCTCCCACTCTATCTGAACAAAAAATGAAAAAATGTCCTCGGGTGAGGATAAAAAAAATAAAAAAATCTGAGACCATGTTTTGGTGACTTTCTAAATGCAATCATCACTCTCTACAACCAGAGGCTTATATTTCCCCTGTAGATCTCTCAGGGGTTGTAGACTAGTAACTGCCCACAACTCGGTGACTGGAGTAGAGGGTTCATTGATGGAGCACCTGCCTTCAGCTGCAATCCTAATGGAATTGACAAGCTTAGACTTTTCTGGCAACCCTAATATTCTTTTCTATTCACATGTAAAGACAGACATGTATTTACTACTTTGTCTCAAGCTTTGTCTGTCCTTCATTTTCCTTTCTCCCTAATTAGTAAATCTCTGTTACCAATTCTTGTTTTCATGTCTCCTTGAATGACACACTTTCTTAGTGGAGGTGCCTTTTTTTTAATCAACAAAAATATCAAAAGTTAGTCTAGTGCCCAGTCCTGGATGTTGCCTACCTGTCCTTCCTGTGATGTCTGTGTATTAAAAGATCATCTTAGAAATCCTTTGCTCACACCATTTTTTCATGCGTGTAAATCCCCCCTTTACCAATGATTTTTGTCAATGTTCTTCTCATAATAACTTTGTAGAATCTAGTTTAAAACCCACAACATCCATGAACCCTCTAAATTAAATCAGACTTTATTTCTTCTCTTTGAAAACTCTAGCTATCAATCAGTGTTTGGAAACTTATATGTTACCCATTTTCTAGATATTGATAGCTTTAATCCAGATGTGACTATATACCAGGCACTTAGATCAGCCTTTATATATTCATTACCTCATTTGCATTTTATGATATCCATTTGTACTAAGCATTAGGCTAAATATAATGCAGAAAATGAGCATTAGAGAGAATAAGTTCCTTGACCAATATCATCTATCTAGCTATCAACTCTAGAGCCAGCTAATTTTATTTAATTTATTTTTACTTTCTTGGTGGCATATATTTACATTGCTATCATTTGTCTATCCCTCCAATAGAATGTAAGTAAACCTTTAAGGTCAGAGGCTTTTTCATCTGAAATTAATCTATTTATATATAATACTATATATATATAGTATTATATGTACTGTATTATATATTATATTATATATATAATCATCAAATCAATGAATAAGGAAAGGAATACAAGGAATTTATCATCTTAACATTTTATATAAAAAAGACAATATTCAAACCATATTTTATCATTACTTTTGAATTGTTTCAAAAATCAGAAAATTTAAATAATATAATAGATCTATTGTGAGGTATCTAAATCAATTTTTCTTTGTTAATATAATTGAATAGAGCAGAGATCGGCTAGATCTTTAAAACATAAGTAAAATCTTAAAAAAAAAACAACAATAATTCAAATACTAAAATAAAAGTGCAAACATTTTTTGCTTATGGGTGCTAATGCCTAAAGCCCCTAAGGCACATTTGAGTAACTTCTTAATAACTTTTTTGATTAAACAAAACTGGTCAGGAGCCTTCATTTTATTTTCAAAGGATTGATTAATGGAGATACAACTCAGAAGTTAAGTCATAAATTTTATGTTGTTAAAGAAGAAATCAGCTTCACAACAACTTTCCAGAATCTTCTGGGAATTTTGAACTTCCTGTTGAGAGGTCTAGGTTTTTAAAATTATTTTTAAACATTCTGATTATTAACTAAAATATACATTTATGTCAATTATATCAGTTTTAGCATATATTTAGTAATGACATACTTTTCCCATGGGAAATTTTTATTTCAAATATACTGATTAAAAATGACACAATCATAAATCTTAAAAACCACATTCATGTTTAACAAGAATAATTTTCCAATGATTTGGTTAGCAAAAAATAAAACAATACAGTAAACTGTCAAAAAAGAAAACAGTAACAGTATCATTGGGAAACAAAAATGAGTATTTTTTCTGGTTACTAAGGCAATAGCCATACAATATCAAATACATTTTGAAGGCTTATCAGACAGATGTCATGATGGGGACAGAAGGGTCTCTTTTCCATCTTCCAAAATACTGGTAAATCTACAATTGAAAGGAAGTGAGTTTGCAAGGATAGAAATGGTTAAATCATTTCTTCATATCTTTTTCATTTTCTTTAAAAATGTGTTTATTATGTGATAATTAGTATGTCTTAAAAGACTTAAGGTACTTATAAATTATATAGTAAAACAAACACCATGACCCCAGGTCCTGATTTCAAGGGCACTGGAACAGCACTGTTAATGCTCTTTGTGGAATTCCTTTCTCTTTATTTTTATTTTTTTCTTTATTTATTTTGTGGTGACATTTTAGAATTAGGGACAGATCATTGGTTTTCTGAAAGAAGAATCTCTCTCCCCTCCTTGAGTAACATATCCAACACATAAAGAATCACGGAGAGTGAGCTTCGTGCTTGAGGTACAAACAGGTATAACGGGGCAAATGACTAAAAAATAATTTGACAGATTAAATTTCTGAATGGCCTAAGATTGAGACTCTCATTCACTCAGCCAAATTGCATTGTTCTCTCCTATTGATTCAGCCAGGAAAATGGGCTCATAATCTAATTTTTTTCAGCCCTTGAATATTAAATGAATTATTTCCATATGCCAGGCACTGTTGTAGGTGGTCATTATATCAATAGAAATAAACAAGAGAAACAAAGCCGCTATCCTCATAGTGCTTACATTCAAATAGGAGAATCCACTTGGATAAAATCCTGAAAAAATAGATGATATTTAAAAGAAAATAAATAGAACAATGTTTTTTTTATATATTGGTAGAGTTTGTAAAATAAATCATAAAACAAGATGACATATATTTAATTAACAATTCCCTCTTCTACCTTATGCTCTTTGACTTTTTCTTCTTACACAGTATTTTTCATATTTACTCATACAGAACAAATTCAATATACTTTATAGGTAAAAGAGCCCTTTTCCCTTATAAACAAATTATATAATCTGTAAATAATCTCAGAACTCTTGGAAAAGTTGTTACAGGTAAATTGAGTCTGACCATCAACAGTTCTTTTACACTGAATTTTAGTAAAGTTAGTAAAGTTATCTAGATGGAATAATATTTTAAATAACGTGTAAGGACTGTCTAGAGGAAAATAAACAGCCTCATTTACCATGGATGCTGATGAATCAATTTATCCCTGAGGCAATGATATTAGTATGTCACCTCTATAGATCTTCCTATGTGATTTGACATATATAAAAAACAGTGTGCACTTTCTTTATTGATTAGACTAGGCTATATTAAAATCAGCATCTCTAATCAATTGTTTAATCCAGCAAAAAAAATTATGGAAAATATACTAAAATATTATCTCTGTTTAAAAAAAAAAAAAAAAGTCAGGAGTTAATCCTCATCAACCACTTCCCTTTATACAGAATAGTTTCGATGCCTTGTGAACGGTGGAATAATTAGGCCATCTGCTGGCAAGTGGCAAAGAGACAAGCTTTATTCATCCAAACTCAACTAAAGCCTCCTCAGTGGCACTTCAGGGATTAAAGAGTTGATTAGCAGAGAGGAGTATTTTTTTTTTTTTTTTGGTCTTGTCCACATTAATTGATAATCTTTAACTTTAAATATTTTCAATCCCAGCAATTTAACTTTATCACTTTAAGCCCTAATTGAGGTAGGGGCTATACCACTAGGTGATTGTAACTCTACTGCTTTTGAATACAACTAATGTTTATTGGCAGTCAGTTATGTACAAGTCAGTGTTTTAAACATTAATATATACAACTTTCCTATTTTCACAGAACAAATACTCTAGATGGGCAGGTGTTGAGTTAACTAGTAAAATTTTAATAAAAAATAATATTTTCCTAAAGAACGAACACACCAAACTACAGCACTTTGTAGTTTATACTAGATGCTAAAGTGTTTCAATTTGAATTTAAGAGAAAAACGCAAGGATTCTTGAAATTTGGTCTGCCAATGTCAACCAAAAGTGAATAAATAGTGCTAACATGCACTTCTGAGGATTCTTGGCCCTTGTAAATTTAACTGACTCTAATTCCAGGGATCTTCCCAAATTGCAGTAATCCATGGAAATGGTAAATCCCTGTAACTGGATTTTTTAAAGGAGACTTTCCTTGAAGCAATAGTGGTACTCTCCTTTCGATATGAACAACAGAACAAGACATCCCAGCCTCGAGATACCTGCATTAGGTCATCCTGAATATAATTTATTGATTTAACTGCTTCAGCTTCTGCTAACACATTGGATTTGTTCTCTAGATAACTTGAAGATTTCAACTTTCTGGGACTTCAATTTGGCACCATTCCCAGTATTACACACACACACACACACACACACACACACACACAAAACCACCCTTATAGGTTCATTTCTAGTTCATAGGATTTTGCAGCAGAAACAAATTATCTAATTAATACTCACATTGCCTAATTAATACTCTAATCACCCAGTTCATATTAATTCTAAAACAGTTTCGTTTAGTTGCTGTCAACATCTTTCTTCACAGGATTCCTTACACTCTAGTCCTTATTTCCATCTTTCTGTATAGATTTCATTCGCAAACTATTCACGTTTCAGCCATATAAGTTAATAAATCTTTTTTATTCATTCATTTAAACAGCATTAAACTCACTGCAAATCTTTATTGTTTGATTGCAACGGGCTTGACTCTCTGGGCTTCTGTAGCCACCACAATATGCCCCCTGAGAGGAAAGAAAAAAGGAGATAGGATCCCCCAGGAGAATGTGTCCCTTTCACCACATTTACATATTTGAAGGAGAAATATTTTCTAAGAGATGGCACCTTTAAATATGGCCTGAAATCAAGAAATTAAACTTATGGTGTTTTTATTTGCAGTGAGTAAGGTACTGAGGCACAAAACATAACAGCTGCTAGAATTATCTCCTTTAAACTGATATGTAGGACTCTCAGTGTCCCTACATTGCCTATGAGAATGCAGATAACCTTCTGTTGCCACGTTCATGCACCCTGCCTGTCCTTCTAGCTGGCTCAAGGCATGGACATAGGGAAAGTCTTCACTGCAAACACCTTAGACTCAAAAAGAAGCCTTTAAAACAAAACTGCATGCCAAGGCAAGAGCATCTGGCCTGGTGATTATGGCTGCAGTGGTGGAGAGTGGGGGAAGGTGGAAGAATTGCCTCATGGGAGGAGAGCACGAAGCACTTCAAAACGACTAGAGATAATGGTGCCAGAATCCATTCAATTTAGTGCAGAATAACACAGAAGACCAGGAGCACTCTCATTCCAGGAACTAGGAACAGTGATACTGCTCTGGGTTGCCAGTTGAAGAGTTAGAGTGTGACTTCTATTGGCTTTGAGGTTACTGGTCAATCTAAACTATGGGAAGAGGAGTTCCAATGTGTGAGAGCTATGGTCTACATCTGATGTATTTTCCAGTACTTTGTATTGCTGTTGACATACATACATTCTACTGTTAAATCATTGCGTAACTTTGGATAAAATATTTCTCCTCTCTGAGTCTCATGTTTTCTAGTGGATAGAGATGATGGCAATACCTACCTTTGAGTGGTTTTGAGAATAAGTTGAAGTAATGCATATAGATACATGTTGTGTTCTTTAAGCATTATATAAATGTAAAGTAGCAAACTGATTTTTACTGTTATTTCATAAATGTGTCCATATATTAACATTTTAGTGACTCAAATGGAACACTAGTTATCTAATTGATATGTTTATATTCAACAAAATAAATAACATAACTTGTAATACATAGATATTATTACTATATATCTATATAGATATAGTTATTTTCTGTTTGAATTGGAAAAACAAATATGTCCTGTAAATATTTTGAAGTTTTCTGACTCTGCCCACTTGCATAAAAGTTGCCTACCATTCATCTATCTATAAGAATAAGCCAAAGCCATTAGTAAGTCATACAATATAATTACAAGTTAACCTGCTTTTCCAATTTTGTTTCACTAAATTACCCTCCCCATTTCTTACTCCATCACCATCCAGTGTAGTCCCCTAGTTTTTATCCAATCTATGTTCTGTTCTTCTTCTGGGCCTTTGAACATGTCAACCCCTACTTCAAACTTTCTATCCTCATTCCCTTATCTGTTTGATTAATAATATTCTAGTCATTCAAAACCCAAGTCATGTCAGTTTCTCTTTGAAGTTATCCCCAAGTTCATTGTCAGTAGTAGAACATCTGCTTTGATGTAGCCCTTCTTACTCTTATTAAACATTGATCGTTATTTTAAAAATATTTAATACCAATGTTCTCATTTAAATTGAACTCTTAAAGGAATATTTTATGTATATCTTTGTATTCTTGTGCCTAGCCTAGTGCTTAGCTCTAATAGTATTGCTATCCCTATTACAACAATAGTGAATGCTAATTAAATCAAACAAATTTTCTAGTAACTCGTCAGAAGTTTAAATATGAGCCCTGACTTACTTTAGCTCTCTTTTTGTATACTTTTGGGGGGAAAGAGACAAGGAAAAAAAACTGTGAAGGAAAGCTTATGGCTGTCAGGTACATAGTCTTCCCAAAGGTACTTTTTAATTTTTATTTTTTAGTTAGGGACCCAGAGCCAGCATTGTCCTTATGTGCTTCACACCACTTCTTCTGCTTTCCAGTTGAACCTTTCCCGAAAGTGCTCTTGTGAAGACAGAATGAATAGCCTTTGCCAGTATACAGAAAGGGATTACTGAGACCGAAGGGACAGTGAATTTGTAGGGTCGTCATGGTTAATTAGAGAGGTTAATATTGGCCTTGAGGCTATCGGTCATTCTAAACAGGGAGTCAACTAAGACTAGAGAGGATAAATGAAGTTAATCACATAGTGACTGTGTTTCTAAGGTGGAGTCCATTAAGAGGCAAGGATACTTCAAGCAGATGGCCAGCTAGTGTACAGTTGTGAGAACCAAACACTGCACACAGCCCCCAGTGGAAGCACCCAGGGCTGACAGAGGTCAGGTCTGCATGTAGGAGCAGACAGATACCTTCAGTGCAATAGAAGCAGAATGTACAGATACCCGATTGTGCAAGCAGGGGGAGGGGTACAACAAAACTGTTCAAAATTGCAAAAGTCAACAGATAGAGCATCTGAATCTGGACTTGCAAAAATATTTTTATGCAGATTCCCCCAGAGGCATTAGAGTTACAGAAAGAAAAATGATGACTACCTGGGCTAACACTATAGTTCTAAATATGCATGGCTAGAATATTTTACCAAATATGTATAAAAAGATATTTGTAATTTAGTACTTTCTAATGTTCTATGCATGTGAGTTATAGTAAATGCTAGCTAAGAGTTTGGTAAAATTATATGTCATTTACTTATAAAGTGTATAAGTTTTTTTAAAAAAAATTTCAAATTGAAGAGCCGAATTTGCATTCATTAGAAAAGAAATGCTCAGTACAAGAAAGGGTGAAAAATTACACCTTTAGATATGATTTTGATGAATACCAACACTACAACCTTTGAATCTAAGAAGAGACCTTTACACAGCACGTAGTATACACCGGATACCAAGCCTGATGCAATTTGCCTGACTTCAGTCCACCTGGGCTACAAAAGTACAGTGACTGCAGCACTGGCTTTAGATCTTTGTGCTTTAAATAGGATTCTCAACTTAAAAACACATAACATAACATATATCACAAATAGTCCTAGAGACAGAGCCTGAGACAGAAAGAGCTCAGGTAGTGTATTGCAGACGCATGCAGTCATATAGAGAAGCATTCTGAAGGATTACACAGAACAGGGAGAGGGAAGGGGCTGAGGAAGGATGTGGTCTTTCATAAAGTCTAGACTTGGCCTGATCTACTGGGGAGAGTGGGAACCTGAAGTATGCTTTGCAGTTTGCCCAGCACAGTTGCCCTGCCTTGAGAAAAGAGGGCTGGATTGTCTACCCCTTGTGCCCCACATGTCAGACATTGTTCTTGTGAGAGGAGGAATGCTATGATCTCCCAAGCATATTCAGGCCAAGGGTATTTCTCTGGAGACAGAAGCCCACTGAAGTATACACGCAGCACCGGTGGCGTGAATGCACTACCCCAGTGAAAAGAATCTGGGCTGAGCACCTCCAAAAATCTACTACCCAAACCAATGTATGCATATCAAATTTGAAAAGACATTTCTAGTAAATATACTAACACTTAACCACTATGTAGTGACACTATCATAGCTTGCTTTTAATTTATTTATTTATTCAATTAATACAGTGCTGGGTAAAAGTAGGTTTACAGCTGTGAGTACATGAAACAATTTACTCTTGTATTACTATTTCTTTATTATTGTATCTTTTAATTTGAACAACTGTGAACCTACTTTTGCCAACCCTGTATATATGTGAGATAGATGATACATACATACATACATACATACATACTATAAAGAAATATCTACTGTCGGCATAAGTGGTAATATTTCACCATTTCAATTATTTTGTTATAATGTTATGACCTGGTTCTCAGCATAGCAAAATTATTAATATAGGATTGTTGTCTCTGTTGGCTAGATATATATATTTCTTCATTCTGTAATGTGAAGACAACTGTGCCCAAAAGAAAAGAAAAAAAAGATAGGATATGAACCTTAGAAAATGGTTTATTATAAAGTATTAAAAATAAATATTTAAAAAAACACCAGCAAGGTTTGCGATTTGGGGAGTCTTCTATGCACTATTATGGTCACTGAATTACGTAGTTAGTAGGAAATGTCTTCTATGTCACTCCCACCCTTCTTACTAAAATGTCTTGTGATAAATGTCTCTTAAGAATGTAGAGTCAAATATTCATAAATTAATAACTATGTACTTTATTTTAGCAGATAAACTTTACAAACCATCAAATTTCCATTTTTGTTGGTGCTAGAAGTTTAAACTAAAATTATTGAAGAAACTCTTTTCCCAAGTTAAATGACTTGTTATGTTCTTTTTTAGCTTTATTCAATTCTATTAGATATGTTTTTATTTTAAGAAACCTCAAAATTCATATTCTGAAATAGGCAGGGTATAAATTATAAATAAAATATCACAAGATAGAATGAGGCCAGCTGAAGCCTCATACCCTTTATTCTTTGGCTTCTGCAGAGCTCTGGAATATACTAGCTAACCACATTGGAAATCAAATATTCTAAATATCTTTCACTCTGTCCTGAGCCAAGCTTACTTATTTTTCATGCTTCTCAATCGTGTTTATTCAGATAACACACACAGCTTTGCAAATGCAAAATGAAATGTTGGTTATAATGATGAAATGGTTAGATATGTTTACTTTATATTAGTGTCTGATTTCAGTTTAAGGAACAGTCTGGGAAAATAGCCACCTGTCACTGGAGTCACACAATTCACATCCTCATTCCACCAAAAAAAAAGGCAATAGAGTCTCTGAGTTCTTACTACATGCACATTTCCATGAGATATATACAGGTTACAAAAATTTAAAAATGCATAACCTGAAAAGAACTCACCATACAGAAGAGTCATGTACTCAACTAGCCACAATTATATATTGTGAAAGCTACAAGAAAGGAGTATTTTTAAACAACTCATACACAAAAGGTTTTGGAAATGATGCATTATTCTGGAGAAAACTAAAGTTAAGAAGTTTTTATAGAGGTCATCATTTGCACTAAGCCTTAAAGTACGAGGTAGTGAAGAAAAGGCATAATAAGTAGAGTGAGTGAAAGGGGTGCAGACATCAGACTCTATCTTGAATAATTTTATATATCACTGATATGGGTGGCCCAAAGAAGTTGAAGCATCAAGTTTGAAAATACAGGAGCCAAAGCATTTCCTGAGATATAAATACCAGGAACTAGTGAAAGTTTCTTTTTCTCAATATTTTGTCATAAAAATGAATTAATTTTTACTATATTCAGCCCTTGAATTATCTTTTACACAGTTTAAAATTCTAGAAGTCGTGCATGACCGACCTAGATTGGGTCGGGTGCCCACCCTTTTACCCAGGAAAAGGTATGTGGCCTTCATAAAAAATCCTGTTGAGACTATATGCAATAGAGCATGAAAAGAGTTCCAAAGAAAATTAGATGTCCTCTATCTAGAAGAAGATGTAATCAATAACTAGGATAAAAGACACAAATATCCAGGCCCCTGTAAGGAGAAGCAAAGTCAGTGCAAATGTTCTCTTGCTTTATATTTGTGCCTTGTCACATATCTTAGGAATGTGAAAAAATACTAAGATAGGTAAGATGAGTATTTCATCTTTATTGTCTATAATTCCCCACCTTGAGACATACTGATAGAAAGTGTATTAACTTCTACAATGGGTGAAAGTCAACAAAGGGTGAGAGGTATGGAAGCATTTCTCAACCATTGAGATCCAGAGTGGTTCTTCTCTCCCTTTGGTTCCTTGATATATTGCTAGTGGGAAGGAAAGAAAAGACATGACCCAGGTTATGATAAACTATATAGATGCATACCAAACATTGCTGGCACTCTGATTTTCTTATTAGAATTAATTTTCCATCAACACTCCATGGAAATGAATGATAATCAAACCAGTAATTTTGCCAAGTTTTTTCTTTCTCTCTTCCCTCTCAGTACTTTGAAAGAAGTTTCTCCCTCCAAATAGTTTTAACATCTCTTGAAGCCTGGTAGAACATTTTCAATAAATTAAGTTATAGACACAGTAGCTATTATTAGAACTGGCTTCAGTATTCTTCATTTGTCAAACACAATGTCAAATGACAACAAAACTAACAACAAGCAGTCCTACACTGCATAGGCTAGAAGATGATGGTAGAGCTTATGCATATAATAAACTTGAGTGTAACAGTCATCTATTGAAAAAAACTGAAATAGCCCCAATCTTAATAACAAGGATAAATTGTAGAAGAAACTCACCCAATTAGCTTGTAACAACCCAATTTTCTTGTCTTGATAAGGCGAGGTATTTCATAACATCTATTAGAAAGGAAGAGAAAATAGAAGAGTAAGTGATGGGCCTATTATTAATTTATTCACAGTTAGAAATAAAAGGGTAAATGTCATTCTCTGTATTTATGAACCCAGTTTTTGGGGGGATTTTTAGATAATTTTTTACCTATTATTTCTCAGTTTCCTAAAATATGCATTATACTACCTACATTGTTGCTTTAGAATATCCCAAGGAAAGAGATCATGGCCACAGGTATTCCCACTATTTATTTTTTAAAACTCTTTCCAAAAGGAGGAGCTGCCCTGGCTAGTGTTCTCAGTGGTTAGAGCATCAGCCAGCACACCAAAGGGTGGAAGGTTTGATTCCTGGTCAAGGGCATGTATCTGGGTTGCAGGTTCAATTTCTGACCCAGTTGGGGGCATGTCTCTCTCACATTGATGTTTCTCTCTTTCTCTCTCCCTTCCTTCCTGCCTCCCTCCCTCCTTCCCTCCCTCCTCTGGTGAGGAGTAACAAAAACAAAAAACAAAAAAAAGGAGGAGCTGATATAAATAGTGTTCAACATTGCTTGCTAACTTTAGTTTAGCAGTTATTAAATAGTATTGAATTCTAGTGATGCTAGACATTGGAGAGATTGTGGTAGTGAAAACAATATAGTTACTTCCTTCAAGATGCTCATAATATAAAGGGTTAAGTTCACAATCAACTCTAATATAAAGCACTGGACAATACAAAGAGACCAAATATGGAAATTAATAGGCATGGCTCCAAAAACATTTGTGTTAGAGTGCAGATCATTTAAAAGTTTCATATCAGGTTCATCATACACTCAAAAGTAATAAACCATTTAGTGAACCTCTGTAGATTTTGACTGCTTGACATCTATTTCTGCTATTTATGGGGATAGCACTGTGGTTTTCCATTTGGCATCTACCTTATCTCACTTTTAGTCCATATGCTTCTTGTGGGGCTGGGTCATGTATTATGCAATGATTGGTCCAAGAAAAGACATGTAACAAACCCAAGCCAAGAGATCTAATTCCACATATTTTGTGTAGAAATCTAGGGAAGGGGAATTTGTTCTTCTCACTAATAGTACAAGCATCATAATGACATAATCTGGTACCTCTGGGAGTTGTCACTCAGATCCTTGGAAAGTTTACCTCAAAGAAAGAAGCAGAGTTGAGAGATAGAACAGGTCTTAGCTATATCATTTCAGCTGCTGGTTTCAGTCATTCTTATCTCTTCCAGTTAAACTATCTATTATATTGCCTTTTGCTTCAGCTATTTTGAGTTGGGTTTCTGCCATTTGCAACCAAAAGATTGCTGACAAAGACGGGTGTTTTTAATGTGTTTAAGGGACAGATTAAGCCAGAGAGAAAGAGATGTCTTATAAGGCAGAGAAAAAGAAAAAGAAAAAAGTGAAGTGAAATTATTCACTCCATCGCCAGCCCCTAAACAACACAGAATTTGAATTCTGGAAACCATATTTGGGCCAAGATATTTGGTGAGATTTATAATAGTATTTCCCAGTCTGTTGGTTCAGAGTGCTGCCCAATTAACAGTATTCGATGTCTGTGCAGACATAATAGTGAGACTACAACATCATTGAGTAATTATAACTTCAATCGGGACACCATTTCTAATACTACCGCTGGTATTTAGGTTACTGTGAGCCAACCTCTTGAATTTTTACCAGTTGTCTTTTCAAATCCATAATTTTGGACTCAGTGGAACAAATCAAAGGCGTAGTCATGCTGGGAAGTCATGCCATCTGCCTGCTCTTTAACAATTCTTTCATAAATGTTAATTTTCAAAGAATTGTTCTTCTTTTATATGGTTCAAACATTCACTGAGTAAAATGTATGCTATGCTTATAAGGAAAATATTTTAAATAGAGATTAAAAGTAATGATTAAATTTTCTTTGTGTGATTATTAAGAAAAATGAGACTTGTTATAAATTTCAGTTAAGTACTGAGCCTGCTGTGAAGTCAGATGTGAGCTTCCTGTTGCAGTCAGTTACAAATCCACAAGTACTAAAACAATCAGGATTATTACATGTTCTACCACTTTAAAAATAATGGTTCTGGCCCTGGCTGGTTTGGCTCAGCGGTAGAGTGTTGACCCGCAGACCAATGAGTCCCAGGTTTGATTCCGGTCAAGTGCATGTACCTCGGTTGCGGTTCATCCCTGGGCCTGGTCGGGGTCATGCAGGGGTCAACCAGTCGATGTGTCTCTCTCACATCAATGTTTCTCTCTCTTTCCCTTTCTATCCCTCTATCTCCGTCCCACTCTATCTGAAGATAAATAGAAAAAAAAATCCTCAGGTGAGGATTAATAAATAAATAAATAAATAAATAAATATAATAAAATATGGTTCTTTTGCCCGGCTGGTGTGGCTCAGTGGTTGAGCATCTACCCATGCACCAAGAGGTCGCTGGTTCGATTCCTGGTCAGGGCACATGCCCAAGTTGTGGGCCCAATCCCCAGTCGGGGGCATGCAGGAGGCGGCCAGTTGATGTTCTCTCTCATCGATGTTTCCATCTCTCTCTCCTCCCTTCCTCTCTCTCTGAAATCAAGAAAGAAAAAAAAATTTTAAATATGGTTATTTTCCATTTATATTTCAAACTTTGCTAGAACATTTGAAAGACTTTTATAAACTCTTTTATAAACATTTGAAAAAGTGATTTGTTTTAAATGTGTATTATATACAACAGTTCTTGAGCTTGAAACAGAAATCATTTTGTCAAATATTTCTGAAATAAAGGTATTTTGAATCTTTGTCTTATGAGTAATGTAATTTATTTTGAAAATTATTTATTGAATGCTTGCTATATGCCATCACTGACCTAGGTGCTAGATATACAGTTGTGGATAAGTCCCACAGAGTCTCTGTCCTTTTGTAAAAGCGACAGAATAAACAAGCAATCAAATAAATATATAAGATAATTTCAGTGCTGTGAGGAAATTAAAACAAAAATCAAGTAAAAGTGTCTTTCTGAGGAAGTGTCATTTTATCTCAGACTTGAATCTGCATTATGCTATAGTATGGGGTGAATTTTGTATACCCCAAAATTCACATTCTGAGGTAATCTTCAGAATGTGACTGCATTTGGGGAATAGGACCTCTAAAAAGGAAATTAAGTTAAAATGAGGCCATGAGAGTGGGCCCTAATCCAATATAAGTGGTGTCCTTATAAGAGGAGGAGATTAGAATACAATTGTGCACAGAGTAAAGACCATGTGAAGACCCAGAGAGGAGAAAGTTGACATCTATAGGCCAAGGAGAGATGTCTCAGAACAAATAACCCTGCTGACACCTTGATCTTTGATTTCTAGCCTCCAGAACTATGGTAAAACAAATTTCTATTGTTTAACCCACCAGTCAGTGGTATTTTGTTACAGCAACATTAGCAAACTCATACCTACTGCTATGAAGGCATCAAATATCATGGGAATAGGGGCATCTGTCATTGTAACATACAATCCTAAATTTCTGCCTATCTTTAATTTCAAGTTCTAATCAGGTACATGAAAAATAGAAAGACGTAGGTTTTCACAAACATTCATTGGATTCAATAGCCTCAAGCTCCAAATCTTTCAGTGGAGCTTGTAGTAAGTAACAAAGTACAAGTAGAATTTTATCTCTTTTCAGTGTCATACCCACCTTTTGGTGGAAATATTAATGAATAAACAGGTAAATAAAAATCAGAGAACATGTAGTAAAAGTAAATACAAGAGCCAAGTTGTATTTCCTACATTTTTGAAAAATTTACAAAAATATCAAACTGCAATGCAATATTAATTACTGATACTAAACATTATCTTTATGTCACGTTTGTAGTATTAGGTTCAACAAAGGTTTTAAGGTATATGTTGTTGATATGTGAAGAATTAAGAAGATAATACCTTCAATAAGAAAAATAAGAAAGAAACTCTACCCTCCCATTTTGCATTCCTACATATGTATATGGCTGTGCTTGAGGATACAAGATGCATTTTCTATTTTTCTTGTCCTATAGTCATGTATGTATTTGTTTTAATTAGTCAGAACTTTGGGGTTGCAAGTGACAGAATTCTAAATTGATATAATAAAAGCACATCAATTGATGATATTTTGACTAAAATAATGATAAAAAACAGAGGAAGAAATGAGCTTTCCAAAATGAGAGCCAGGGACTCAAATGCCATCAGACAGCCTCTGTCTACCCATCCCTCATATTTGAGTGTGGGCTTTTATTGAAGATCATCTTTTTCATATAGCAGGGAACTTGACTGCAGAAAGATTTGGGCTTACTCCATATGTCTCCATAACCAGAGATAAAAAGGCTCTTTCCCACCAGTTCTCATTATAAATAATGTAAGGAATGACTCATATTAGAGTGCCTTGGTCATGTTCCCTTTATTGAACCAATCACTGATGAATGAGATACCATTGACTTACTCTTAAACATTAGTTTACCTTTGCAGTAAGAGAGCGATCTGTTACCAGAGGGAGAATTGGGAGGCAGATGAGCAGACTAAAAATTTATTAGCTCTACCCAACCAGCAAATGTAAACAACCTGCAGACATTCACTCCAGTCTTCACCATATTTATACACTGGTCAACACTCAACGGGATGAGAATCTTACACATAGTGGTCTATTAATAATTGTTCAACAATAAGTTAGTAAGTATATTTTGAAAAGTTAATTAAGAGAGTTGGCTAAAAGAATATCAACACAGAGTGATGCTGATTGAAGTTTAGAAACTCAAAATTTTCCAATTTAACTATTTGAATGAAAATCATTTTGAAGAGTTTTATTATAGCACAGACTTTTTTATATTTAATCCTCACCCAAGGACATATTCATTGGTTTTAGAGAGAGAGAAAGAAAAAAACATCAATGTGAGAGAGAAACATCCATTAGTTGCCTCCTGTATGTGCCCTAACTGGGGATCAAACCCGCAACCTAGGTATGTGCTCTGACCGGCATGAACCTCAACCTTTTGGTGTATGGGCAACCAACTGAATCACACGGCCAGAGCTAGCACAGATATTTGTTGAGATATTTTTTGTTTGTTTTCAACCACAAAGCATGATCTAACTTTTTAGACTCATAAATTTGGAAATTTTGTTAGAAACTCAAAAAACAAAATAAAATTTGACTTGAATCTGAAAATTGCCCTTTTATTCTTTTTGTGTTACTTTGGAGATTATTGTTTGAAGATCCTTTTTTCTTTATATTATAACGCAGAAAAAAGAAGCATGACCAGCATAAAAGAACTATTTCCAAAATACTTCTGAATTTTTCCCCCACACACACTATCATGTCTTAAGCTTATAATATTTCTGATAAGTCTTTAACTTCTAATTTCTGTAAGAGTGGTATATAGATTTCTAGAATACTAAGCATAAAATGAATCTGAATGTCTCACCCTATTATTCCTTAAGGTTTTCCAAACAAGGTCATAGGTTAAATAACTAATTATTGATTATTCAAACAATTATTTGTTATAGCTCATGACACAGAGGATTTTCTTAAAGAGGTGCAGAAGATACAATTTCTAACCTCAATGTGATGATAATCTAGATAGCAAAGAATGGTAAACCTGAAGTGAAATTACTGAAAGAAAACCTGAAGGTAATATTTTAATCAAAATTATCTTCTTTTACAAATGAAGGAACTGCAAACTTGTAAACAGAGATATGTGACATATAAGAAGGCAAATGTAGTCACATAAAAGTACAATTTTTCCAGTCATATAAGAAACTAAATATAGTGAAAGATTATAAATTAAAATTTTAAACTCCCAAATAAATATTATCACCACCCACCCCAAGCATGCTGGCATTGATACTGGTGGATTTTGAGCTTTGTTTTCTTGAAGACTAAAAATAAAGCCTTTCTTATGAAAAGTTTAATGTTACTGAAATACATAAGCATTTGTGAGGACAAAGAGCAAATTTAATGCACGTAATTTAAGTGGTGAGGACATTCAAAATAAGTCAAAGTTTATCATGCTAACAAGTTAGTTGTAGAAGGTTCACATGTTTATTACAAATCTCCAAAAAGTCAAATCCCTACATCCCTGGATAAGAAAAAGGAAGACAAGGCAAAAGGGAGGCAAACCAATAGAGTTGGGGACACTGTAATCATTTTTAATAATCAACTTTCACCTGAATAGGTCCTCTCATCAGAATTTTCTCTTTCCTACAAATACTTTGTATTAAAATTGTTTGTTTTCACTTAATACACATATTTCTATTTGACAAAATATTTTTAAGAGGAAAAAGGTATTATTGAAAAACAGGAATGGTAAAATAACTTGTAAATACAACTTTCCCTGGCTTTTACTCATTGTCTTGCACTGGGCTCTGGAAGAATCAATTTTTATTTTCAAATATCCTAATGATGAGGTCCTGAGTTCTTGCAGATCCCTGGAATCCCTACCCTAGACTGCATTTCTCCTTTACTAACTTTCAGCTAACTATAGTAGTATACTAACTGTCCACGGCTATCAATCAGACAAGTTCCACACACCCAGCTGGCCTTTGACAAGGCACAGATCCGTGAAGGCACTTCAAGCTTGTCCTCCTGACAGCCTGATGGCCCACAGACACTGAGGAAATATTTGGCTAGATTACACAGATTCATTCATTAAAATCATTCCAGTCTTATACATTCCCATCTTCCTTGAATTTTAGATAGCCTTTGATAAATATGGTGGATCCAACAGTAAATTAAAAACTACATATTTTAATAACAAAGCTGAAATCTATTTTATACTGTCAGTTATACAGGCCTTGTTCTAAGTGTTTAAAATGTTTGACTCGTTCAATAGGCAGCATAGTATGATCATCAAGAAGCCTTGCTTCTGTAGCTTGAATGCCTGAGTTCAAATGTATGTCAGCCATGGGCTAACAGTATGGCCTTGGATAAGTTACCTCAGTTATTCAATGAGATTAATAGTAGTAGTATTTACCCTATAGGGTTGTTGAGAAGATTAAAGTTAATACTCGTGAAGAACTTTGAATATCCCTTGGGCCATAGTAAGTTCTCTATGAGTAAGGGAAATAAAATTTCAATTTTAAGTAAGTTTGTTATTTTAGCCATTTTATAGATAAGAAACCTGAGATAAATACAGTAGAATAACTTGATCAAGGCTACACAGCTGGTAAGTGGTAGAGCCACACTTCTGAAAAAGAGGTGTTCTATTGTGTGTGTGTGAACTCAGGAGTGGGTGAAGTACAGTAAATAATATTTGAAAATGGCTGAGAATTTTCCAAATATTTTGAAAAATTCGGTATCTAGTTAGCTGGATGTCAACTAGACAAAAAGTTAAAAAAGCTAAAACAAATCAGTTAAATTACTGAAAATCAAAGCTAGAAAATATAACATTAAAAGAACATGAAGAAAAAAGACATATATGAGAAAACAATGATGGGAATAACCACTAACTTCCCTGTAGAAATCATTCAAGTGATATAAAAATTAAAAGATATGTATAAACTGTTAAAAGAAAAATCTCAATAAAGAATTTTATATTCATTGAAAATATTCTTCACATAGGAAAGCAAAATCTATATTTTCAGATAAACAAAGAAGAAATATGTTCTCTTCAGCCTTGGCCAGGTGGCTCAGTTGGCTGGAGTGTTGTTCCATACACCAAAAGGTTGTGAGTTTGATTGCCAGTCAGAGTACATACCTAGGTTGCAGTTTCAATCCCTGGTAGGGGCATCTACGGGAGGTAACCAATTGATATTTCTCTCTCACATGTGTGTGTGTGTGTGTGTGTGTGTGTGTGTGTGTGTGTGTTTCTCTCTTCCTTCCCCTCTCTCTAAAATCAATTATCATATCCTAATTCTATACTGGACCCAGCTCCACCATGGAATGAAATCTTTGGACACTGGCTTTGCTTCTAGCTCTGCTGAATGCCCAGCTGCATATCTTCCAGGACTGGATTAAAGGAAACAGGACTTTAGAAACTGAATGATGTAATTCCATGCAAATAAAAATCACTCATCCTCCAGTGCAAGTTTCAGAAAATTCTTTTACTCTAGATATTCTTTTCTCTAGAAAATTCTTTTTCTCTAGATATTCCTTTTCTCAAATGTGCCAAGCCCAGTGCACAGAATCTAACAGCATGGCCTGGAAGGGGACGGCCACAGGAAATGGCTGCACAAGCAGCTCCAGAACAATTGCTCACTGCTAAGCTCCAGGCCCTGGGGGTGAAGTGGAACTTAAGGGTGGCTCCCCAGCCAAACCCCCCACAGCTTCTCTAAGCCCTGGCACCAGCAACCCCACACCCTAGGAAATGGCTCACAGCTCAGACTCAAGAAGCCAGAGCTCACTCACTACTTCCTTGAAGTTGACTCCTGGGACATGAATCCTCAAGCTCCCCCAGCCAAAGTACCCAGCTGCTCCACCACTATCCTCTGTGGTGTACAGGATGGGGAATCTCCTGCCTTTTTCCCCTTCACTGAGATGGTGTGTGTGCAGGCAACTCAAACCCCTCCTTAGAACATGCCTGGAAATTTCCCCATCTGCAACCCTGCAGGCTTGGAACATGGGGCTCGGACATCATGTCTGGATTCCAGGGGTTGGGGGAGAGAGGTCAACAGAGAAAGCCTGAACACTGAGAAAGTCTATCAAGGAAAGCTACTTCATGGGCCCCACCCATGGCAAGCTGACTGTGCCAGCTGCATGGCCCCACCACGACTGCTAAGGGGCAGGAGCCACAGTGCTGCTATCCTGCTCCAGCTGCCATCTTGTTTAAGGGCACAAGTTGTCCCTGAACAAACGTAGGGAGAGAAGTCCTGCCCCTTGGGGCCATCTGGCTTAGAATATAATTCATACAAATGTTACTGCTTGTCAGTCAATGCTTCTTCCACAGGTATAGCTAATAGAGAAAAGCTTCAGGTGCTTAGGTGCTCAGAGAAATAAAAGGATTTTTTACCTGATCTTGGAAACTGACTAAAAATATAATTGAAACCCAGAATCTGAGGTATTAAAGTCTTCCAGTCAAATTAACAGGAATGCTCATTCCTTTCTTAAGGGAAGCTGTCCCATGCTACCAAGCCCCTCTAGGAACAAGGGCTGTTAGAAAAATATGAGACAGAGACAGGTTACTTTTCCAACTATTAAAGACAAGTTAAAAAAGCCAGACTTCTTCTACCAAAAACAGACACAGGGACAAAGGCCTCCAGTAAGGTCAGAGGCCACCTGAATTAACCCTGTGGAATTAAGTAAACCCAACTGAAATGATGCCTGATCAACACTGACATTGGTAAACCACCACACCTGGACAAAATTGTATTATCATTTCAGGAAGGTATCTGCCCCAGTGCAGGAAGGGCAAGACATGAGTGTCTAGAAAAAGATACTGACGGTGGGAGTTGTGTGTGAATCCTAGGCTTGGCAACATGACAGGAAGCTAGGAAAAATTGGGGATGTTCATACTTTTCCTTATCTATCCAATCTCCCTCCACAGGAGGAAATTTTTCTCTCCCTGAAATCAACAATAATACAATTTCCATTCCTCAAAAATGCCCACTCTGGCGTGGAATTTTATTCTGGGCTTATCCAAAGGAACTATCTGCATGCAAATACGTGATCTCCAAGAAATCTTTCTAAGTCATCTATTGAAATGCAGATTATGGGGGAGAAGAAAATGGTGGTGGAGTGAATAGAAGCTACACAGATGATCTCCCAGGACCAAACGGGAATTACAACTAAAATAAAGACAAATCGTCAGGAAAAAGCAACAGAAACGCAGCAGGAGAGGACCATACAACCAGGGACACTGAATGAGCCTGGTAGGATCTGCGGAGGTACGTGAGGGTGGCGGGCTGGGAGTCCACTGACAGCAGCAGCCTTAGCTGTGAGCAGTGGCGGGCGCCCGCCCTCGGGGTTAAGAGCCCAAGCTGCTCCACAGCGCAGAGGGCCAGGACAGAGCACTAAATAGCTACAGCCACTCACCTGGGGCACCGGCAGAGGGAGCGCGGACTGGACTGGAACTCTGTGGGGACACCTGGGATTTGGAGGGCCCTCAGAGTTTGTGCTGAGCCACGGCAACAAAGGACGGTAGTGGCCAGCCTGCTTCTTCCCGTTTACACAGAACAGCAGCCAAGTTTGCTCCTTCCCAGAGCTGTGGCAGCACCTCCCTCGGAGATTCCCAGGTGAGGCAAAGAAATACAAATTGAGGCTCATTAACAACCAGCATCAGCCCCACCTTCGAGAAATCCTCTTACACTATGAACACCTGAGGGAGTTTCTCATTCAACTGAGATCCTAAGGCTTTTCAAGTAACTGAGGCTAATAGCCTCCAGGCAAAAAGCTAGAGCATAACTGAACCTTTCCTGAGCTTGCAAATCTACCAAGGAAAGTGAGACCTGACAGTGCTGTTTCAGGAGGGTCCTCCATGCTCATCCAAACCCAGTAGAGGGAGCCACAAATAGCAGAACACCAACACTCACAGGGAAAATTTGGCAGGCTCCAAAACCCACTGAGATAGCCAAAATGGTGAAACAAAGAAATAGATCCCAAATGAAAGAACAAGAGAACAATACCGAAGATGAGATAAATGAAATGCAGTTAAGCAAATTATCAGAGGTAGAGTTCAGAGCCATGATCTTGAGGAAACTAAACAGCATGAGTAAGGACATCGACAACATGAAAACCAACCAAGTGGAAATAAAGAATGACATAGCAGAAATAAAGAACACATTGGGAGGACTGACCAGCAGAGTAGAGGAAGCGGAGGACTGGATCAGTGATTTAGAAGACAGAGTAGAAAAAATCAATCAATCAGAAAACCAAAAGGAAAAAACAATTAAAAAACAGGAAGATAGCTTAAGAGAATTGTGGGACAACTGGAAACATAATAACATTTGCATCATAGGAGTCCCCGAGGAAGAAGAAAATGAGCAAGGATTAGAGAATATATTTGAAGAAATAGTGACAGAAAACTTCCCTAACCTGGTGAAGAAAGAAGGCATTCAAGTTCAAGAAGCACAGAGAGCCCCAAGTAAGAAGAACCCAAACAGGCCCATACCAAGACACATAATAATTAAAATACCAAAAATTAAAGACAAAGAGAGAATCCTAAAGGCAGCAAGAGCTAAGCAACAGGTTACCTACAAAGGAACCCCCATAAAGCTATATCAGCTGACTTCTCAACAGAAACACTACAGGCCAGAAGGGAATGGAATGAAGTAATCAAGGTTATGAAAAACAAGGAACTGAATCCAAGACTACTCTATCCAGCAAGGCTATCATTCAAAATAGAAGGTCAAATTAAGAGCTTCCCAGACAAAAAAAGGCTAAGGGAATATATTAGCACCAAACCAGCACTGCAAGAAATGTTAAAAGGACTGCTGTAATTAGTAGAAGAAATAGAAAGAAAAATATAACCACACTGAACAAAAATGGCAATAAATAAGTACATATCAATAATCACCTTAAATGTAAATGGATTGAATGCTCCAATAAAAACACACAGAGTAGCTAAATGGATAAGAAAGCATGATTCACATATATGTTGTCTACAAGAGACCCACCTCACAACAAAAGACTCACATAGGTTGAAAGTAAAGGGATGGAAAAAAATCTTCCAAGCAAACAAAAAGGAAAAAAAAGCTGGGGTAGCAATACTCATATCTGATAATTTAGATTTCAAATTGCAGACCATAACTAGAGACAAAGAAGGTCACTACATAATATTGAAAGGGTCTATCCAACAGGAAGATATAACCTTGGTAAACATATATGCACCCAATATAGGAGCACCAAAATATATTAAAAATCTTCTGGAGGACTTCAAAGGAGAAATCGACAGCAATACAATCATAGCAGGAGATTCAACACCCCACTGACATCACTGGATAGATCATCTAGACAAAAAATTAACAAGGAAACAGAAATTCTAAATGAAGCACTAGATCAAATAGATTTAATAGATATATACAGAGAATTACACCCCAAAACTGCAGAATTCACATTCTTCTCAAGTGCACATGGGAAATTCTCAAAGATAGACCATATGTTCAGGCACAAACTAAGTCTCTACAAGTTCAAGAAGACTGAAATCACATCAAGCATCTTCTCAGATCAAATGTCATGAAACTAGAAATCAATTGCAACAAGAACATTCAAAGACATTTGAACACATGGAGGCTAAATAGTATGTTATTGAACAATGAATGGGTTACCATGGAGATCAAGGAAGAATTTAAAAATTTCCTGGAAACCAATGAAAATGAACACACAACAACACAAAATCTATGGGATGCAGCGAAAGCAGTTCTGAGAGGGAAGTTCATAGCACTACAGGCCCACCTCAAGAAAGAAGAAAAATTTCTAATTGACTACCTAACCTCACAACTTAAAGAACTAGAAAACAAACAAAAAGAAAACCCTACAGCAAGTAGAAGGAAGGAAATAGTAAAGATCAGAGCAGAAATAAACGACATGGAGACCAAAAAAACAATTCAAAGGATCAATGAAACAAAGAACTGGTTTTTTGAAAAGATAAACAAGATTGATGGACCCTTAGCTAGACTCACCAAGAAACAAAGAGAGAAACCCAAATACACAAAATCAGAAATGAAAGAGGAGAAGTAAAAACTGACACCTCAGAAATTCAAAGGATCGTTAACAAATACTATGAACATTTATATGGCAACAAATTCGACAATCTAAGCAAAATGGACACATTTCTAGAAACACATAGTCTCTCAAAACTGAACCGGGAAGAGATAGAAAACTTGAACAGGCCAATAACAACGAAGGAAATTGAAGATGTAATCAAGACCCTCCCAACAAACAAAAGCCCAGGCCCTGACGGCTTCACGGGGGAATTTTACCGAACATTCAAAGAAGAACTAACACCCACTCTCCTCAAACTATTCCAAAAAATTCAAGAAGAAGGAAGGCTTCCAAACTCCTTTTATGAAGCCAGCATAATTCTAATTCCAAAACCAGAAAAAGACACTACAAAGAAAGAAAACTACAGGCCAATATCCCTGATGAACATAGATGCCAAAATCCTGAACAAAATACTAGCGTATCGGATCCAGAAAAAAGTTATTCACCATGACCAAGTGGGATTCATCCCAGGGATGTAAGGCTGGTACAATATTCACAAATCAATAAATGTGATACATCACATAAACAAAATGAAAGATAAAAACCATATGATCATATCAATAGATGCTGAAAAAGCATTTGACAAAATCCAGCACCCATTTCTGATAAAAAACACTCAGCAATTTGGGAATAGAGGGATATCTCAACATTATAAAGGCCATATATGAAAGACCTACAGCCAACATCATACTCAATGGACAAAAACTAAAAGCATTTCCCTTAAGAACAGGAACAAGACAAGGATGCCCACTTTCACCACTCTTATTTAACATAGTACTGGAAGTCTTAGCCACAGCAATCAGACATGAAGAAAATATAAAAGGGATCCAAATTAGAAAGGAGGAAGTGAAACTGTCATTATTCACAGATGACATGATATTATACATAGAAAACACTAAAGACTCCATCAAAAATCTACTAGAGTTAATAAATGAATTTGGCAAAGTAGTAGGATACAAAATTAACGTCAAGAAATCGACAGCATTCTTATACACCAATGATGAACTCACAGAAAGAGAAACTAAAAAAACAATCCCATTTACCATGGCGCCAAAAAAATTAAGATACCTAGGAATAAAGTTAACCAAAGAAGTAAAGGACCTATTTGCAGAAAACTACAGGACAATGAAAAAAGAAATAGAGGAAGATATAAAAAAGTGGAAGCACATACCTTGTTCATGGATTGGAAGAATTAACATCATTAAAATGTCCATACTTCCCAAAGCAATCTATAGATTTAACGCAATTGCCATCAAAATACCAATGACATATTTCAGACATATTTCACAGAACTAGAACAAATACTTCAGAAGTTCATATGAAACCAAAAAAGACCCCGAATAGCTACAGCAATCTTGAAAAAGAAGGGCAAAGTAGGCGGAATCACAATACCAGACATCAGGTTATACTACAAAGCTACTGTAATCAAAACAGCCTGGTACTGGCACAAGAACAGGCACATAGATCAATGGAATAGAACAGAGAACCCAGAAATTGTCCCAAAACATTATGCTCAATTAATATTCGACAATGGTGGCAAGAGCATACAATGGAGTAAAGACAGCCTCTTTAATAAATGGTGTTGGGAAAATTGGACAGCTACATGCAAAAAAATGAAACTAGACCATCATCTTACACCATACACAAGAATAAACTCAAAATGGATAAAAGACTTAAATGTGACTTGTGAATCCATAAAAATCCTAGAAGAAAATGTAGGCAACAAAATTTCAGACATCATACGCAGCAGAATTTTCATTGATATATCACCTAAGGCAACAGAAACAAGGGAAAAAATGAACACATGGGACTATATTAAACTCAAAAGCTTCTGCACAGCAAAAGAAACAACCATCAAAACGGAAAGGCAACCCACTGTATGGGAGAGCATAATTGCCTATGATATATCAGATAAGGGATTGATTTCCAAAATATATAGAGTGCTCATACAACTCAAGAAAAGGAAGACAAAGAACCCAATTAAAAAATGGGCAGAGGAACTAAATAGACACCTCTCCAAACAGGACATACAAATGGCCAAGAGACATATGAAGAAATGCTCAACATCACTAATCATCAGAGAGATGCAAATTAAAACAACAATGAGGTATCACCTCACACCTGTCAGAATAGCCGCCATCAACAAAGCATCAAACAACAAGTGTTGGCGAGGGTGTGGAGAAAAGGGGACTCTAGTACACTACTGGTGGGAATGCAGACTGGTGCAGCCACTATGGAAAACACTATGGTGTTACCTCAAAAAATTAAAAATTGATTTACCATTTGACCCAGTGATCCCACTCCTAGGAATATACCCTAAGAAGCCTGAAACACCAATCAGAAAGAATATATGTACCCCCATGTTCATAGCAGCGCTATTTACAATAGCTAAGATCTGGAAACAGCCCAAGTGTCCATCAGTAGACGAATGGATAAAAAAGCTATGGTACATATACACAATGGAGTACTATGCAGCTGTAAGAAAGAAAGATCTTTTATCCTTTGAGATGACATGGGGGGACCTGGAAACTATTATCCTAAGCGAAATAAGCCAAGCAGAGAAAGATAAATATCATATGATCTCACTTATTTCTGGAATATAATGAACATAACAGTCTGAGGAACAGGGTAGTCCCAGAAACGTGGAAGTAGGGTACAGACTGACAATTGCCAGAAGAGGGGGTGGGGGAGGGGAGCGATGAACCAAAGAACTTGTACGCATGTACTCATAACCAATGGACATGGACAACAAAACTGGGGACGGGGCAGGGAGGGAGGGGGAGGAGGGTGTCAATGGGAGAAAAAGGAGAAACATCTGTAACAAAAGTAAATTAATAAAAAAAAAAAAGAAAAGAAAAGAAATGCAGATTCTGGGAAATAGTTCTTATCTGAGCCTAAGCTATCTAAGCCAATCAGTTTAATTCAGTTCACCTGTGGTTTGCTAAATCAGTGAATTTTACTATATATCTGTCTTCATGGAAGTGTCTCTTAAAATGTCAGTGTGTTTGCCAGTAAAGAAGCGTATGTTTCTAAAAGTTATGTAATGTGTTTGCCAATCCAGGGAATGTTAATTACTCATATTTAGCGTTTTTGTCCCTACCTGATCCTGCCAGAGTCTGACAGTTCCTAATGAGTGAGTCATGACAATACATTTCTTTGCATAAATCCAATAAGATCAGTTCCAAACTATAAGGTCTTATTAACCAAGACTTTGACTAGAATGCCCTGTCTAAGAGACACATGCCTGGATTCTGGATGCTACCAGAAAGCTTTAAGGACATGAGATTGACCTCAGAGCCAATAAAAAACCACTTACAGAAATGGCCTAATACCTTATTTGGTCATGTGAGTCATGACAATCTTCCCAGGTAAGAAATAAAAGGTTACTTTCCTGAAAGATGGTAAGAAAGGAACCTCAACACATCTTTGGGGACCTCAAAGACTTAAGGACTTGACCCAAATGTACAGGTATTTCAGGCAACTGTGACCTTGGCATCTCTACCCTGAGGGACCGACTCCTCACTAAAGCTCAGTCTAAAGATTCCTTGTGAATGAAATTCCAGCAAAGCAAATTTTAGAGCACCTGTGTGATCAATTTAATCAATTGCTACCCTTATTGTATTTATGCAAATAATCAAGCCAAACTAAAACTGAATTTAATGTAGTTTTTTTGGTACGTGCCCCTAGCGGAAACCGAACCCAGGACTCTCTGGTCCACAGGCCAACGCTCCAACCGCTGAGCCAAACCGGCCAGGGCTAGTGTAGTTTTTTTGAACATGAGGGCAATCTTTGGGAGAAAAATTGTGTTTCAATGGAAACCACAATGCCCAGTTGCGGATATTGAACTCCAGTGCAGTTAATTGTCTTCAAAGTTGTGTCTTTAAGGCTATGTCTGTGTATGCCATACAGACCTTAGCACCTGATAATATCAACAGAAATATTCTAAGTGCAGACAATCTATCGTATTGTCACTGCTTGCTTTCATTCTAACAGAAGACTTGCATTTGAAAATCTTCACAACTGGTTTATGATTTGTTGTGTGCATTAACCTTTGTGTTTGTTTTCTTGCTTCTGTTTTCATAGAATGTATGCCTATGGTCTTATTTACCTGATTGCTTGTTCACACAATATAGACTTCACTATAAAAGCCATCTGCATGACTATCTCCTGAAATGACACTCAATAGTTTGAACCAATGAAACATGGACAGTCTATCAGCTTCACTTGAAACTGCTTTCCCTTTTCTGTCCAAAAGATTCAGACAGAAAAGGCCCAAAGTTTCTCATGGGGAAAATCTTATAATATTTCCCTTAATTTAATTTAGATTAAGGGCTTCAGACTGGTGTGACACACTTGCCTCCAGGGAAACCACTCTTCCAACCTAATTGGGGACACTGTAAGTTAATCTTTCCCTTTAGCACATGGGTTTTTATCTCTCACTAGACCTTTAGTTTTTATGTCTCCTCACTTTTGAATTATGCCTTTTAACCTCCTTGTCAAGTTTGTCATTTCTATAATACAACAAGGATGCCAGCTTGTCTAATGCATCATCTCCCTGGACAGTGCCCATGTCACTTCCTAGGGACACCAGATTGACCTGGATTTTGCAGAATCCCTCTTCCCTGCATAAAGACTTCTTTCCGTTTTTGCTTCCCCCTTCCTCTGTTGGACAGGAAGAACCTCTAAGCCTTGGGATAGGCAGGACTATGCCCCTTGACAGTAGGAAGCAGTCACAAGAAAATAGAGACCTTCGTTCATTTCTCCTTTGTAAGATTACAGAGGTTCCTTTTTTCTCAGGGTGAATGATACCATTGTAATTTAACCTAGTGATGAATAACTGGAAAGAAGCAAAGGGAAGGCCAAATATTATAGGCATTTATTTGTGCAGCTTTGCCAGGAAGCTGCATTTTAGATGCATGTCTAGTAAAATCTGGGTGACGCAAGGAAGGTACGTGCATGTCAGTCACACCTGGGAACGGGTCATTGGCCAGAATAGGTGTGGCCTCTTCATGCATGGAAAGATTTGAGATACTTAATCCCCTAAACAAAGGAGTTTGCTCTCTTGTTTTGGTGTTTTTGAGACTCTTGTTTCAGGGGGCAGATTCTCTTGGTTCCCCTGTATTCACCCACATGTCCCACAGTCATGTGGACCCTACACACAGTGGACCAATGGACTGCAACCAGCTTAATGCTAAACCAGATCCAGCTGCAGCATGGTACGGAGACTGTAGATTCTAGGTTGCTTCTAGCTCTGCTGAATCCCCAGTTGCACATCTTCCAGGACTGGATTAAGGGAAATGGGACTTTAGAAACCAAAGAATGTAATTTCACACAAATAAAGCTTTCTACCACATATCATCCTCCCATGGGGGTCTCCAGAAATGCTTATTCCAGCAGTACCCCCAAGGATCCCACTCCCACTAGCAACAGAAAAATACCATCCATGCATTTCTCCAAGAACAGTATCATTTGTGAAAAATACAGAACTATATACAAAAATAGTGTTAATTTTAATTCGTATAAATTGTACCTCAATATACCTGACTAAAAGTATTAACTTGACATACCTTTTTCATATGATAGAACATAACTGACTTTTATTATGTAGACTATACTATCAGCTAGAATGTGGTTGATTAGACAAAGTATGGGAAGTTGCCTCTACCTCTCTCTAGAAACTAGAATTTACATTACATACAACCAATCCTTTGTGTGATTAAGTACATTTGAAATAAGTTGCTCATTTTTCCCCATAGTTGCTGATTACCAAATATTAACCAAGCTATTGTATTTTTAATCTGATTTACACATTGAGATAGACATGGTCAGTTATCTCTATTCTTCTAATAGTAAAATCATATTAAATGTTCAGTGACACAATTGATTGAATATTGGCTATCATTCCAATAAAAGGAAGTAATAGTTGTAAGCTGACTTGACCTTAGGTATGTCCAACATCAGCTTTGTGTAGCAGATACCAGAGTTTAATTACTGTTCATTGAAATACCCTAATTCATAAACATGAAGAGTCATGGATGATAAATCTTACATTTTTTTCAAAAGGAGAAAACATTAAAAAGCTGGCCATTAAGTGTTTTTTATAGTCAATACAGGCAATGGTCAAATTATCTTAGACAATGACAACTTCTTTTATTTGCAGAACAAGTAAGCAATGTGTGCTGACAATTTGAGAAGACGTCAATTTAAATAATATAGCAGTCTGTCCCTTCTCTCTATGCACCCAACTCTTCTTCCTTATTAATTAGATTAGGTTTATATATTAGGAAAATGGTTTTTAGAAATCTGCAGAGAGAGGAAGTCAAGATAATAAGTTATAAACAGTTATCTTAGTACAATAGAAACATTTGAGATGGGAAAAATAGAAATAGTAACAATAATAATACCAAACACTGTGACTGGAACTTCTGAATATCTATTCATAAAATGGCAAAAAGGGAGACTGAAGGATGCAACCATAACCTACACAATAGCGGGCATTACATGATTAAACTGTGAGAATTCAAACTGCTGGGGTTTTTTTAGAAGGAACGAGTTTACTGCTGTTAGAGGCAAAAGGGGTGATCTATTTCAACTACTGTACAAGATGAGGAAGATACTTTCTGACAAAATAGGTTTAAAAAATCCTGCAATTTTCAGAAAATTTACCACTACCATCATCACCATCCTCATAAAAGAACACTGTCATATGTCATATATACTTAGGTAGGCAGGGATTAAGCATGGTAAAGCTATTTGATGAATTAAAAGCAGTGATCACAGAGTTAGGTCTCTGAAGCTAGACAGCCATGTGGACATCTGGATGGGACATGAAAGGCATGAAACATGCCAAAGGGGAGACAGAATGAATCAGTGACTATAACTCCAGTTAAGGCTATCATCACTTTATTAGCAAGCAGGGACTGTAAGCTGATATTAAAAATAAATGTCAAGAACTATAACAGGTTTGAAGTGTTATTTAACGTGTAAGCAACAAGTTACCCTGCCACATTTTCACAGATGTTGGCTGAAGACATTAGACAACTGGGTCAAAGACAAAGGACTTCATTAGTCATGGAACAGCAAGCAGCGTGATTTTATGTTTGTGCCATGGTCCCTCATCTCCCAATTTGCACAGGGGTGATGCAGAACAGCCCAAGTACATCTTGTGCCCTCAGTGAATTTGTGTCACAGCTGAGAAATCCTGCATTTATGAAGCCTCAATCTTTGTCTAAAGCGAGATATTATTTTCATTATACTGAGCAGACAGAGAATCCTGCCCTCCACTCCAGACAGAAGAAGACAAACCCTGCCCTTTGCTCTGTTGTCTAAGGCTATTTACTATAGAAATGGTCTTGAAAATACAGGGTAATGCAAAAGTAGGTTTACAGTTATTCATATGGAAAATAATACAGCAATTGGAAAATAATAATACAATAATAAACTCTGTGTTTTACGTACTCACAACTGTAAACCTACTTTTGCCACACCCTCTATCATCACAGATGTCCAGAAATGTGAGAGACCCATGGAAAGAATGTCTTCCAACAATAAGTATAGGTACGGAAACAAATATAAAGGCACTGATAATGCTCTCTGTTATATTTCTCTGTATGTAAATATATATAATAGCTTAAGTGAAATTTTTGTTATGAAATATAAGTCATTTTCAAAATACCAGTTTTGCCCTCATCACAAAATACTAGTAGAAATTATTTTTGTAACAAGACTACTGTGACATCGCTTAATCTTTTCTGGGGTTTCCGACTATTTGAGAAATAGCTGAGAAAACAGGTCACTTTTAAAAGAAATACTGCACATGCCTGGCAGGTGTGGCTCAGTGGACTGAGCATCATCCCATGGACTGAGAGGTCCCGGTTCGATTCCCAGTCAAGGAACATGCCCGGGTTGCAGGTTCGATCCCCAGTGGGGGCCGTGAAGGAGGCAGCCGATTGATGTTTCTCTCTCACATCGATGTTTCTATCTCTCTCTTCCTTCCTCTCTCTCTTAAAAAAATCAATAAAAACATATTATAAATCAATAAATAATAAGAGAAATATGACACAGGAACACATTAAGAACAAAGAAAAACATTATTGCAGGTCTTCATGTAGATAGGTCTTCATGTTTCCCCTATTAGGCATGATAAACTTGGATCACAGTAATATGGAGGTCCAAGTAAGCTGCAAAGGAAAATGTAGCCAATTATCTCAAAGTTTTAGAAGTAAAAAATAAAGGTGTGTAAAAAAATCTTTTGGCGACTCATTCATATTCATTAACCCAAAAAACATTTATGAACGTATGACAGACACTAATATAGGTGCTAGATAAGGAATTGAGTTGGACAGCCTTTATTTTCATGAATTAAGTATTTAGAGGGAGGAAACAGACAATATACAAATAAACTAATAACAATTTTCCAGTGTTAATCCTTGAAGATATCCAAGGGTAATAGGATAATGATTTTGGTGCTGATCATGCATCACCGCCAGTGGTCTAGGAGGCACGCACAGCAGACACAGCAGAAATGCCCACCACAGGCCCTCTCCATTCACATGCTCTGTGGGGAGCAGGGGCAGCCTGCCAGCTGAACCCTTTCCATCAGGGCTCTCATTCTTTGAATCAGGAAACACTTATTCCTTTGAGTATCCAATGGAGGTGACTACTGGGCCAGGCCCAGCAAATGATGTAAGGAATAAATGCCCAATTCTTACTGTTAAGGTTTGATGTGGAATCACGGTGGCAGTGGTATACATTTTTATCAGCTCTTGCTTGGTTTTATATAAAGTACACACTATTTTATTATCTAGTCCACATAAAATGTTGTTGTTTTTTTACACCTAGTGACTGTGTGACACTTTTTATTATAAAAATCATAGATGGAAAGATTCAAAATTCTAGAGAAATTAACCATGAGAAGATCTGGGGAAGAGAAGCTAAAAGTAACAGCACTCTAAAGGCCTTGACCTGAAATAACCTTGTAGTCAAGGAACAAAGAAGGCTGGAGAGGAGTGGAAGAGAAGAAGGGTAAGTAATAATGTCACAGGATGGGGACCAGTAGGCTGCGGTAAGGATGCCAATTTGATAGACATAAATTACTTTCCACATGTCCAGAGAATCCTTTTTCTTATCAAATAAAGAACCCCTCTTTCCTATAGAGTTGATCTGTCTCCCAAGTTGAAAAGATAGGCATATGACCCAGACCTGCACAAACAATATATAATCTCCAGCTATAGTGGTTGGTTTAGGACAAACACATTATTCTAAACAAGGCCAATCAGAGAAATTCTTCGGACTTCTTTTATAGAGTTATTATGGAAAAAAAATAATTGTTTTATTCTGTCTGAAAAATAAAATAATCAGAGACATGTACATCTACGACACCAAAAGAGAGTCTGGACCCTGGCAATATTCAAGGCATGGAGTTCAATGATGTTTTATATCAGAGTCACAGCAGTCACATACAACAGAAAGTACCACGTATTGATTAAACTGATTTGATCTGGGTTTAGTAATTTGCAGCTAAAATGTTTTGTCTAATATGCCCATAAATACCCAAATTCAAAATTCTTGTTTACCCTTCCCTTGATGTTTTAGGAGAATAATCTGGAAAGTCCTCAGAAAGTCTCCATTTACCACACTTGTTGACTTATCCAAAATAGAGTTCTAAAATTGGAAGAGCAGCTTTTAATGCTTCTGAAGCTAAGTTGATGATTCTGCAGGCTTCATAAAACGCATAGAGGAGGATCCTTCCTCTTCAGTGTAATGCCCATCCCTGTGAAATAATTGCCAAAGTTGGCCTGGGCTTCTAAATTTACAGATCTTGACAGACACATCTGTTTTGATGCACTTACATATAATTGTTTTAGCATAAATCTGCTACACTACAGGAATGACTCTGTAAAAGCATGGTATAGCCTCATTCACCTCAAGTTTGACTCTCAGTTGAACTGTCATTCCATTGGTCTTACCTTATACAACTTTTGTGATAAATTATACATCAAAATCCTAATTCCTTTTCTTACCACATAGCCTTGCTCATAATTATTGCAGTCAATGTCCTCATAAATGCTGATGGCTTAAATTACGACCAGTATGATACTGTCTTATAAATTTATATCTTCAGTCTAGTCTTCTATGCTAATGTATAAGACCAAATATCCAGCAACTCACTCAACTTTTGTACCTAAAAGCCTTAAACTTAGCTCAACACTCAACACGTACTATAATTATTACATGCATCATGTCATAATCTCCTTCACTTCCCATATGTCTTGTTAATGTTGTCTTCTTTATTATTATTATTACTGTTTTAATGTTGCAACTAAAACCTAGTCCAATTACAAATATTTTTTTACCTGGATTTTTGTGGTGTCCTCCTAACTGTCCTTCAGGAAATTATTTTCCAATTACCACTCCATATTTCAATAAAAAATAATGAAAACTAATTTTAATCATTCCAATCTCTTGCTTAAAGTCCACTGATGAATAAAATCTCATCTGCTTTCACATAAATATAAAATCCTAAGCATTCCTTATGAGGACCTTCACTATATATATATATATATATATATATATATATAGTTAGGGAATATAGAAGAAGCATATGTGGTAAAATCTTTAAGAACAAAATAAGAATTCAAAATGCTTATGAACTGTATTTGAGAAAAAGGAAGGAAGGAAGGAAAAAAGAAAGTAAGAAGGAAATAGAGAAGAAAGGAGAAAAAGATAACAGGAAAAAAGAAAGAAAGGAGAGTGGTGAAGGAAGAGACAGAGGGAGTGGATGATGAAGGAAAGAAGGAAAAAACAAACTTCCAATTCACATTTTTTATTTCTGTGACAATGATCCATGATGTTTTCTGGTAATAGAAATTCTTTAACATCACATGTGTGACCAAATTTTACATTTAGATAGGTCATTCTTCTCTTGGTCCCTGACAAAGAAGAAAAAATATAAAATAAAATAAGGGAAAATAAATTCATTCTATCACTGAGAAAATAAATCTGAAATATTCTACACTATTTTTCTGAGTCATTAAACATTTTAAAATATAGTATCTGATTCCAGATTCAACAACAGTTTATCTTTAGAACTGATGACTTTTTATAATTTGTCTTACCATTGAAAATACAGTTTTGGAAATGCAATGCTTCTTTAGGTGTATTTTTACAGAATACTGAGTTGGATTTTTTAAAGACCCTTCTTACTAGCTAGCTGGAAGAAGAAACGATAACCACTGATTTGCTCCAAACATCCACATATCATTCCCCTCTCCTGGATCAGAAAATAGTTTTTATAGCCTTGAAAAAAATGTCAGAAACATCTTCTGTTGGATTTAAAGGCAGTGTGCATGGTCATGTGAAAGAGGATTAGGAGAGCTGTGGGAAAAGCAGGGCGGGAATGAGCTTTAAGGCTGCAACTGTTACGAATGAGTCATGGCCAGGGGCTTAGTCAGGCTGGGGCAAGGCCAGTTCAGGGCGGGAAAGGCTCAGCATTGAAGGGTCTACAAAATACAAAATAAATTAAATCTGTTGCTGTAAAAGAGACTTCATTTCAGGTTTAAAGAAAGAAAAAAATGTTTTAATGTCTTTGGGTTGGCTTTGTTGAGAAAAAAAATAGAGAAATGTATATTTCTTTAGCGATTTGAGGTTATTTGTCTGTGGGGGGAAAATGTAATCATTAGCTTAATGACAAATACATTCATTGAGCTTTCTCTAAACAGCAAGACCTCAATTACCAGTAGCAGCAAATGGAACAGCGGAAACCCCTTTATTTTTTATTCCAACTGTTGTGACAGTTAATGTGGTGGCTTGAGCAGAATCTTGTAGTAGATTGGCCACGTGCTTTCCACGCCAACATATTCCAGATTCCTACCAGAAAACACAGGCGAAGGAGTAAGTGTCTCACAGCTACAGCTGTGATTCTCTATTTGCCTCATAGATGTATGATCTTCTAGATCTTCTACTGCCATCTACTGCTGCTCTCACTTCTGACTTTCATAGTCAATTTTTTAAAAGCTTAAGCAACATAGAACTCTTCATCTTGAATAATTAAAACATTAGCCTGGCTGGTGTGGCTCAGTGGACTGAGCATCATCCCATGGACTGAGAGGTCCCGGTTCCATTCCCAGTCAGGGGGGTGTGCAGGAGGCAGCCAATCGATGTTTCTCTCTCACATCCATGTTTCTCACTCTCTCTCTCCCTTCCTTTCTCTCTAGAAAATCAATTAAACCATATTAATAAAAAATAAATAAAACATTAAAGAGCACAGAGCCCGCTGAATTCTTATTTCATATATGGTGACTTCCACCAATGCCTTTCTGTTAATTAAATGAAGGAAATAACACAAAATAACACCTATTTACAATCTTGGTTTATAGTGGAACTAAAAGGTAATCCCAGTCTGTTCTGTTGTGTTACATTTTTGAAAAGCCCTCCATTTGCATCTGAGTTATCAGGATAATTAGCTCAATTTTCTAACTTGAGAGAATGAATCAGTATTTAATTATTCATTGAGATTGGCTTAAAGAACATTGATGAGAAAAAATATGAAAATTGTAACTTCTTGTTTGTTAATTAAAATTAAATTTTGACCAATATTGTCTAAAATTGTATTGCAGATAAATTCCTCTCTTCCTTGACTATACAGGTTCTGCCAACACTAATATTTTCTTTATATGAGCAGAGAGAAAACTAGAAATGAGAAACCATCTCATGGCTTTGGTTGCTGTGGTTGATTATTCTGTTGGACAAGAAACCCCACCCCACTTTAGTGTGATAATATTTTCTATTTTTAATTATAAGATAATTTTACCTGCACAGACACATAAACCACTGATTTAAGAACTTAAATTCTAGATATTAGAGCTACACATGGAAATTTTATTTATTTTCTGGCTTGACCTGCTAGTTAAACAGTAAAACAAAGCGAGGTTCCCATGTGGAATGCATGTGTTCAGAAAATGTCTTGCTAAAATTGTAATTCTTGCCTCCTGTTTGGCAGTGTTTTGACAGCATATCCTGATCATGTCGAAACTGGCAGTGATTCTGACTGTGGATCAACTGCAAACGGCTGAGGAGGAACCCATGGCTACTCTAAAACTGACAAGAGAAGTAAAATGCGTCCTTGCTTTTAAAAATGTTATTCTCTCACCATCTGTAGGCTTGGTTTGCTTTTGCATGTGTAATTTTTCCCCTCTTTTCTATAAGTTCCAACTGATGGACTAGTTACCATAACAAAAAAGATACTAAATAAAACAATTGAACAAATGACAGGTCAAAAATAATTAAGCATTTTTAGGCATCTGATAGGGGTATGTATCTGCATATGAGAGAGAGAGAGAGAGAGAGAGAGAGAGAGAGAGAGAGAGAGAGAGAGCTTGAGAAATGAGAAGACATGATCTATTATATCCTCCAAGAAATTAACACTACCTTAAGATTAGCAACCTTCCCTTCTTTGCCATCTTTTCTTCTTTCAAACTAATTGAAAAACAGTATTACATTCTTGCTCAGAACCTGATACTTGAACCACGTTTCCTTATGCCAAGAGATAAAATCATTCAAGAGATAAACTTTTGCACTGTGCCCTTGGAGAAAGACAAACAAGATTAAGAACAAGACATGGAAATTGTTTAGAAGTAAGGGCTATCTATTAGGCTGCTTTGGCAAAGGATAAAACTGGGCAAAATGCACATAATTACATTAAATATCTCTGACCACAAAGGGAAAGGAATTACAATGTAAAGGGAAAATGAATCAGCTAAAGAAAGCATTATTTGATCACCAGTTTTATTACAAAACCAGAAGAGGGCACTCATCTCCTACAAGTGATAGCAAACTAAACAGAAATGGCCATTGATTGGCTGTTTCTTCAAATAAACGAAAACAAGGGACTCATTTCTAACGTATCATGATAACAGAGTTAGTCAGCATATTTTTAAAATAAATGATGAATTGATGACTTTATAATATCAAATAAAACCCAAATATGTACAATTACATTTTTATTATTTTAGTAGTAGCTTAAGACATAAAGCTAAAATAAATTACCAGCTTTTTTCATGGTTTTATATTAAAATAAGGATATGGAAATGAAATAATTTTCTTGTTTTTATTTTTTCATTTGATTAAGAATGAAAGAAAAGCTATGATGAATTTCCAAAGTTGACTAGCACAATAAACAATTTAACCAAAGACAGTTTTTAGGATGTGAAAAGTGATATAAATGAAGCCAGAGCTGCTGTCCCAGAAGAACTGCCTTGCATGTCTTACTCTTCAAATCTTTGGAAAGTTTCAATTGGGAAAAAGGAACCTTTGGACTGGGCCAAACCAACACTGTATTCCAAACAACTGTTTGTAAAGCTAACGGGAAAGCAGACATCCTGACTATGAAAATCAAATATTAAGAAAATTCTCTAGCGTTAATACCATCATGTATAGATAAATAATAACTTATTTGTTTGCACCTGTAGAAATGCTTTTCTTGGCTTATGAGCATCAATAGAAATTCCTTCCATCTATGTAATTATTTCCCTTCCCTTTCTCATAAATTCTCCTTGCCTTTACCTCATAATCAGAACTCTGTTTGGGCTTCTGCCTGAATCAGTGCTTTCCAGATTGCAATTCTTATTGATATCAAATAAATGCTTGTTGCCTCTCTTTGGCTTTTATAGCTTTAATTTTTTTAATTAAACTTATTGGGGTAACATTGGTTAATAAAATTATATAGGTTTTCAAGTGTACAATTCTATGATACATCATCTGTACTTCGCATTATGTGCCCACCACCCAAAGTCAAATCTCCTTCCATCACCATATATTTGATCCCTATCCTTTACTATCTCCCCCCATTCCCCTTTCCCTCTGGTAACTTCCATACTGTTGTCTGTGTCTATGAGTTTTTGTGTGTTTGTTTGTTCATTTGTTGCTTTCAGTTTTATATCCCATATGAGTGCAATCATATGATTCTTGACTTTCTATGTCTGACTTATTTCGCTTAGCATGATACTCTCAGGGTCCATCCATATCATTGCAAATGGCAGTATTTCATCTTATTATAGGGCCGAGTAGTATTCTTTTGTAAAGATGTACCACAATAACATTCTCCAAGGATTCTCTCTCTCTCCCCCTCTCTCTCCCTCTCTCTTTCTCTCTCTCTCTCTTATTAGTTGGATAGTTAGATGCATGCAGACATACATACATGCATAAATATATGCATACACACACACACATACACACGTCTGTAAGTATAAGTATCTTTTTATAAATTACAAATTGGTACTAATACATAATGTTTTATATTCTTCCCCCAAAATAAAATTATTCTAATTTTTTACTAGAAAACATGTATTTTAACTACATTATGTCTTAGTATGTCTTTTGGTCCTCACAACAATTCTTGGAACTTGGATTTTAATCACTCCTAATTTACTAGTCAGGAATCTGAATATTAAATTAGTAGTCTTGTTCTATAATAGAAGCTACTTTGAGGGATCATGATACTTTCAGGAAGAGAAACAAGGAAATAGAATAAACATCCTGGCTCACTTACTGTCTCTCTCTGATCTCCTTAAACTTCCCAATATTAGCGTAACTCAAGCACTGATTTTTAAGAGACATCAGGCTCAGACTTGAAAACAGAAGAATGGAGAGTCGATTTGAGAAACAAATAAAAGATTTCCAGCACAATGTTGTTTATCAAGTGCCTACGGTGTGCCAGAAATATTGTTAGACATTTTCATTTAATGGTATCTTATTTAATCCTTAAAACAACCCTGCAAAGCTAATACCATTACTGCGGGTTTTTTTGTTTGTTTGTTTTTTTGGTAGAAGTGGAAACTGTGATTTAATACATTATTTTGTTCAGAATCATATTCTACTAAGTGGCAGAAGAGACATTTTAAATTAGATCTATTTGACTAAAAGCTCTTTTTAAAATTGCTGTTATGGGTCAAGGCTTGGGATCAGAATCCTTTGGATAAATTCTATCTCAATTATTGAACAACTGTGAACTTGAACAAGCCACTTAAAAGTCTTGTTTTCATATGTGCAGTGGAGTCATTACTTTGTACCTTATAGAATTTGTTTTTGTGAGGTTTAATTTAAACATATTATAGACAACTAAAATGTTATGCAAGTAGTAATTAATAAGGATGATTTATAATTGTATAAAAACATAAAGCATTATGATTTTATCCCATTTCAATCCAAAGACAGAAATAATTTGAGTTATTGTTATTATTATAGGAACGGAGTCACTGAGAAATCCATTCTTAGGGCAACTTTGATAACATAGTGGATTGAAAAATAAGAGAGGTTAATGAGACTAAGTTATTAAAGGATTTGCAGATCCACTTCCCTCCATGGGATGTTGGCATGTATTCTAATAATCCATAATTGTGTCCTAAAGAAACATTTATTGTATTAGTTTTATTTGTTGTATTATTTAATGACATAAAAAGCGGACTTCCGGTCAAGATGGCGGCCTAGGTGGACGCGGAATCGCGTCCTCCCACAACCACATCAAAGTTACAACTAAATCACAGAATAACTATCACTTAAAGACCGCATGAAATCAAGCTGAATGGAAGCCCTGCAACTACGAAATTAAAGAAGCAGCAGAATGGAGACGGCATACTGCCCTCCAGGACCCTCCTTGTTGCCTGAAAGGAAACGAGATCCTGCAGCCAGGGGCGCCTGCGGAAGCTGAGCGACCCCCCCACCACGGAGGAGCCCAGGCGGAGCGAGGGAGCCAGGCGACCCCCCCACCACGGAGGAGCCCAGGCGGAGCGGGGGAGCCGAGCGACCCCCCCACCAACGGAGGAAGCCGGCAACACACAGGAGAACTGAGTAAACTGAACAACGAAATTGACCCAGAGACATGGAGGTGGAGTACGGGATGACGGGCCTCAGAGGAGGGGCGGAGGCGGGGGAAAGAGATAAATCACAGAGCCTATGTGCATGGGTGCATAACCAATGGACATGGACAACAGGGATGGGGAGGAGGAGAAGGGGAGGGGGAGGAGGGTGTCAATGGGGGAAAATAAAAAAAAATAAAAAAAATAAAAATGACATAAAAAACTAATGAGCCCGGCCGGTGTGGCTCAGTGGTTGAGCATCGACCCATGCACCAAGAGGTCGCTGGTTCAATTCTCAGTCAGGGCACATGCTCAGGTTGTGGGCCAAATCCCCAGTGGAGGGCAGGCCAGTCAATGTTCTCTCTCATCGATGTTTCTATCTCTCTCTCCCTCTCCCTTCCTCTCTCTCTAAAATCAATAAAGAAAAGAAAAAAAGCTAATGAGAACACAGTGGACTATATTATTATTTAAGAAGAATAAATCATTCACACAATGATATTTTACAGTGAGGAAAGGGGGTATTAAAAGAACTATATATTTGCCCTGGCTGGTTTGGCTCAGTGGTTTGAGCACTGGCCTGAGGACCAAAGAGTCTTGGGTTTATTTCCAGTCAAGGGCATGGACCTCAGTTGCGGTTCAGTCCCCAGCCCTGGTCGGGGTTGTGCGGGAGGCAACCAATCGATGTGTCTTTTTCACATTGATGTTTCTCTCTCTCCCTCCCTCCCACTCTATCTGAAGATAAATGGAAAAATATCCTCTAGTGAGGATTAAAAAGAAAAAGAACTACATAATTATTAAACAGAGAAATGTGAGAAAAATACATTTAAAATATATAGACTTCAATTTCCAACCATGTTAAAGTAAAAAGATCCAGACTTAACCTCTCTCAAAAAAAAAAAAAAAAAAAATCAGCATAATTGACAAATGTGCTTACAGACATTAGACAATGTTAAACAAAAATGTTCACAGCTGAAAGCTTTTCTAAAACAAGGGGTTTTCTGAGCCATGTGCTAGCCAGAAAAAAGACCAGGTGCTAGGGACGCAGTCTGAACCACCAGCAAACCCGTCTGCTGTCCTGGAGTTGACAAGCTCTTTCATATAGTATGCTTTTAAGAAGAAAGATGCAAGTTGTTTTGAAAGAATTTACCCTGGCTACAGATAAGGGGCAAGAAAAGCAGATGTGGAGGCAGTTCTCGGATAGGTGCACAGTCCATAAGGTAGAAATATTTATTACTTTTGATGGGTTGTGGACAGCAGTCCTGAAAGCTCAGGTATAAGGAGGATGCAGTGGCCACTGGAAATTGGATACTTCTTTTTAGATAGCTACTGGGAAGTTGACTCAAGGTTCCATCACTCAATCAGGAATGTGAGCAGTTTATTGTTAGTTGGCTCATAGCTATTAACTGGTAAATTATTCTTGTCTCTTTCTCCCACTCTCCTGCCATTGTAATTTAATCTAGGACATCTCAGAAGTGTTCTCTTGTCAACAGCAATCAGCACAAGATTGTGGTCCCTGAGAAAAGTGAAATAAATCCCATGAGCCTTACAGTAACCCCAGCTATTTGTCTGGAAGCAACTCTGAGTGCATAAACAGGAAGAGAGAATCCAAACAGGACTTGTTTGGACCTAAATGTAGCAGGTACATTTAAAAAATTTCTAGAAGAAAACATAAATAAAATCAAACTTGGAAAGCAAAATTTTCTTAGCAGTACACAAAAAGCGAAAGGCATAAAAGAAAATAATTCATATATTATATTTCATGAAAATTAACATTTTTTACTCTTTGGAAAAATACATTAAAATTTAAATGCAAAATGTAAGTCTGTAAGAAAATATTCAGAATCCATATATTTTACAAAGGCTTAAAGAAAGCTTACAACTATCTACTAAGAAGCCAAACAATTCAGTAAAAATGAGCAAATATTTACACAAAGACTTCACAAAAATGATACACAAAAATGTGCTCAATGTTCTAAGCCATCAGGAAAATAACAACTAAAACCCAAATGATATATTTGGAAAATATATCCACACACAAATTTGTATACAAAACTTCATAGAAGCTTTATTTCTAATAGCTATAACGAGAGAGACCCCAGGGTGAGGGGTAAGGGGTGAACATTCCTAAATGTGTATCGACAAAGGAATGGATAAACAAATTGATGTATATTTATATAATGTATACCACATAGATGAGGGTTCCACTTATTTAGAGCATCTGCTTGACATATATCCTGTCCTTCTGGGACCAGCAATCTTGCCTAGTTGTCATATTTTTCCAGTGGCAAAAGCAGATGTTCAAGAGAGAACCAGAAATATGCAAATCAGGTCAGTATACTGTTATTTCTGCCTCCTCCTATTGACCAAAGCAAGTCTCAAGGCAAAGCTGATTTCAAATGGGTGTGAAAATCAACACTACCTCTTTAATGAAAGGGATCACAAAGCCACTTAGTGAAGAATGTAAATCAGGAAGGTGCAAAGCATTGAGGTCATAGGTATATCAATAGATCTAATATTTTTCTGTTATTTTTGTTTATAAATCAATTTTTTGTTTTGTTTTTATATCTAGGTACATATAGTATTGACTTCTACTGTGATAAAAATTATCTATTTTATTATACTCACTTGATTGTTTTTACTGGTGATCTAGAATACTCTTTATTCCAAGCACATTGTTTTTTTTTTTTAAATTAATTTATTTCTGTTATAGATGTTTTGCCTTTTTCCAGAAATTGACACCCTCCTTCCGATCCCACACCTCCCCACCCACTGCAGCATTGTTGTCTATGTCCATTGGTTACACATACATGCATATAAGTTCTTTGGTTTATATCTTCCCTCCCCCGCTACCTGTCCCCCTCTTATGAGGTATGTCAGTCTGTATCCTACTATTATGTCTCTGGGTCTATTTTGTTCATCACCTTATTTTGTTCATTATATTCCACAAATAAGTGAGATCGTGTGATATTTGTCTTTCTCTGATTGGCTTATTTCACTTAGCATAATACTCTCCAGGTCCCTCCATGTTGTCTCAAAGGGTAAGAGATCTTTCTTTCTTACAGCTGCATAGTGTTCCATTGTGTATATGTACCACAGCTTTTTTATCCACTCATCTACAAATGGACACTTGGGCTGTTTCCAGATCTTAGCAATTGTAAATAGTGCTGCTATGAACATGAGGGTACATGTATTCTTTCTGATTGGTGTTTCAGGCTTCTTAGGGTATATTCCTAGAAGTGGGATCACTGGGTCAAATGGCAGTTCAATTTTTAATTTTTTGAGGAAACACCTTATTGTTTTCCATAGTGGCTGCACCAGTCTGCATTCCCATCAGCAGTGTACTGGAGTCCCTTTTCTCCACACCCTCACCAGCACTTGTTGTTTGATGGTTTGTTGATGGCAGCCATTCTGGCAGGGGTGAGGTGATACCTCAATGCTGTTTTAATTTGCATCTCTCTAATGATTAGTGACGTTGAGCATCTTCTCATATGTCTCCTGGCCACTTGTATGTCCTGTTTGGAGAGGTGTCTATTTAGGTCCTCATCCCATTTTTTAATTGGATTTTTGTCTTCCTTTTGTTGAGTTGTATGAGTACTCTATATATTTTGGAAATTAACGCCTTATCTGATGTATCATTGGCAATTATACTCTCCCATATAGTGGGTTCCCTTTCCATTTTGAGGCTTGTTTCTTTTGCTGTGCAGAAGCTTTTTAGTTTGATATGGTTCCATATGTTCATTATTTCCTTTGTTTCCCTTGCCTTAGACGTTGTATCATTGAAAATTCTGCTGCGTGGGATGTCTGAAATTCTGTTGCCTACATTTTCTCCTAAGATTTTTATGGATTCACAAGTCACATTTAAGTCTTTTATTCATTTTGAGTTTATTCTGGTGTATGGTGTAAGTTGGTGGTCTAGTTTCATTTTTTTGCATGTAGCTGTCCAATTTTCCCAACACCATTTATTAAAGAGGCTGTCTGTACTCCATTGTATGCTCTTGCCACCTTTGTTAAATATTAATTGAGCATAATGTCTTGCGTCAATTTCTGGGTTCTCTGTTCTGTTCCATTGATCTATATGCCTGTTCTTGCAGTACCAGGCTGTTTTGATTACAATGGCTTTGTAGTATAACATGATATCTGGTATTGTGTTCCCTCCCACTTTGTTCTTCTTTTTCAAGATTGCTGTGGCTATTCAGGGTCTTTTTTGGTTCCATATAAACTTTTGGAGTATTTGTTCCAGTTCCATGAAATATGTCATTGGTATTTTGATGGAGATTGCATTGAATCTATAGATTGGTTTGAGTAGTATGGACATTTTAATGATGTTAATTCTTCCAACCCATGTAAAAGGAATATGCTTTCACTTTTTTTATATCTTCCTCTATTTCTTTTTTCAATGTCCTTTAGTTTTCTGAGAATAGGTCCTTTACTTCTTTGGTTAAATTTCTTCCTAGGTATCTTAATTTTTTTGCCGCAATGGTAAATGAGATTTTGGTTTTTTAGTTTCCCTTTATGTGAGTTCATTATTGGTGTATAAGAATGCCATTGATTTCTTGATGTTAATTTTGTATCTACTACTTTGCCAAATTTATTTATTAGCTCTAGTAGATATTTGATGGAGTCTTTAGGGTTTTCTATGTACAATATCATGTCATCGGCAAATAATGAGAGTTTCACTTCCTCCTTTCCAATTTGGATCCATTTATTTTTCCTTCTGGTCTAATTGCTGTGGCTAAGACTTCCAGAACTATGTTAAATAAAAGTGGTGAAAGTGGGCATCCCTGTCTTGTTTCTGTCCTTAAGGGAAATGCTTTTAGTTTTTGACCATTAAGTATGATGTTGGTTGTAGGTTTTTCATATATGGCCTTTGTTATGTCAAGATATGATCCCTCTATTCCCACATTTCTGTCTTTTTATCAGAAATGGGTGCTGGATTTTATCAAATGCTTTCAGCATCTATTGATATGATCATATGGTTTTTATCTTTCATTTTGTTTATGTGGTATATCACATTTATTGATTTGCGAATATTATACCAGCCTTGGATCCCTGGGATGAATCCCACTTGCTCATGGTGAATACTTTTTCTAATGTATTACTGGATCCTATTTGCTAATGTTTTGTTAAGGATTTTGGCATCTGTGTTCATCAGGGATATTGGCCCGTAGTTTTCTTTCTTTGTAGTGTCTTTATCTGGTTTTGGAATTACAGTTATGCTGGCCTCATAAAACAAGTTTGGAAGTCTTCCTTTCTCTTGGATTTTTTGTAATAGTTTGAGGAGAATGGGTGTTAGATCTTCTTTGAATGTTTGGCAAAACACCCCTGTGAAACCATCTGGGCCTGGGCTTTTGTTTACTGCAAATTTCTTGATTATGTCTTCAATTTCCTTAGTTATTATTGATCTGTTCAAATTTTCTATCCCTTCCCGGGTCAGTTTTGAGAGATTGTGTGTTTCTAGAAATTTGTCCATTTCACCTAGATTGTCCCATTTTCTGACATATAATTGTTCATAGTATTTTTTAATGATCCTTTGTATTTCTGTGGTGTCAGTTGTTACTTCTCCTCTTTCATTTCTGATTTTGTTTATTTGGGTCCTCTCTTTTTGTTTCTTGGTGAGTCTGGCTGAGGGTCCATCAATCTTGTTTATCTTTTCAAAGAACTAGCTCTGTGTTTCATTGATCTTTTGAATTGGTTTTTTTAGTTTCTATGTTGTTTATTTCTGCTCTGACCTTTATTATTTCTTTCCTTCTACTTGCTCTGGGTTTCTTGTTTACTTTCTAGTTCTTTAAGTTGTAGGGTTAGAAAGTCAATTAGAAATGTTTCTTGTTTCTTGAGGTAGGCCTATAGTGCTATGAACTTCTTACTTGAGGCTCTCTGTGCTTCTTGAACTTGTATGCCTTTTTCCTTCACCAAGCTAGGGATGTTTCCTGTCACTATTTCTTCAAATATATTCTCTAACCCTTGCTCATTTTCGTCTTCTTCTGGAACTCCTATGATACGTATGTTGTTAAGCTTCACGTTGTCCCACAGTTCTGTTAGGCAGTCTTACTGTTTTATAGTTGTTTTTTCTTTTTGGTTTTCTGATTGGGTGATTTTTTTCTACCCTGTATTCTAATTCACTGATCTGGTCCTCAGCTTCCTCTACTCTGCTGGTTATTCCTTCTTATGTGTTCTTTATTTCTGCTATGTCATTTTTCATTTCCAGTTGGTTGGTTTTCAATGTTTCTATATCTTTACTCATGCTGTTGAGCTTCCTCATGATTATTACTCTGAACTCTCCTTCTGATATCTTGCTTAATTCTATGTCATTTATCTCTTCTCCTGCAGAATTCTCTTGTTCTTTCATTTGGGATTTGTTTCTTTTTTTTCACCATTTTTGCTGTCTCAATGGGTTTTGGAGCATGCCGAATTTTTCCTGTGGGTGTTGATGTTCTGCTGGGTTGGCTCCCTCTACTGGGTTTGGATGTGTGTGGGAAGACCCACATTAAACATTGCTCTAGAATACTCTTAATTTTGTATGTCAATAGATAATTGTATTGATTTCAAATCTATATTCTCTCTTATATTTTTGATATAATAATAATATTTTCTGTTAAAAAGAATTTTATTTTTTCCTATGTGAATCACCAATTCTTATACTGTTGCTTTGTTTATAATTTTAATTACAATGATAAACAATACTCTCAAAGTATGCCCTCTTCTCTCAGTTTAACTTTTTTGAAAGAATCCATAAAAATGTTAATATTGTTTTATTTAATATTTGATCTCAATTACCAAAATACGTTATCAATTTTTGTATACATTATCTTCTTGTATCCAGTTACATATCTCTATATTCACTTTTTTTCTACTTTAATAGTATTTATTGAATGTCTCTGTGTTATAGATGTATCAGCCTTTATATATTTAAAACTTTCTGTGTTTTATTTTCACTCCTAAAAATACTGAAGCTGGGAACAAAATTATTCTTTGACAGTTTCATTCCCACCTGCCTTTAAATTTTAAGGTAATACACCATTATTTGCTGGCTTCTGTTATTATTAATGAGAAGCCTCTTTCCATTAGTCATATATTTTTTTATTAGAAAGCAATCTTAGTATTTTATGGATTGTAATATAGTTTTTTTTGTGTTGTTTTTTTTTTTTTTAACCTTTGATGATACAGCATTTCACTACACTGTCTGAGTGAACATTCATTTGTATTTTATTAATTAAACCAACTTCAGATTCAGGGCACATTTTCAATCTAAAAAGTAATGACTATTTTTAAATCAGAAAATTTACCTCCAGTATTGTTTGTACATTCTCTTCTTTTGGCAATATTTTGAATGAATTTTGGAATCTTTCAGTCTAGCCATATCTATTAATTCTTCTTAATTATTCAGTGTGAATTTCTCCATTGTATATTCTTAGTTCATTAATCTTCCCCCTGGCTGCAGTTATGTTTTCTTAATTTTATTTTCAATTACAGTTTACATTCAATATTATTATGTTTTAGTTTCGGGTATAAGACTGCAGTTATTACAGGATGTATTTACTTACTGCACTTTTCATTTAAATGACTATATTTTTATCTAAGATTTCTAATTGATAATTATGATGGACACCTAACCTTTCTTCATTTTTACTTGGTTTAGTTTTGTAATACTTTTTTTTAAATTTATATTCATTTATCCTTCTAAACATTTTTTAAATAATATCTTCAAGAAACTGCATAAAATAAATTACATATAGAATAAATAATTATTCAGAATGTTGATTTTATTGGCTGTCTTAAGAAGCAGGGTTTGATTTTTATTTTTTTCAAGGAAATTTGTATTGCAGACTCATTTTGAGCAAAGATTTATTTGTGGTCACTCCCTACTTTAATGATCAACTTCAATTGTCCAAATGTTTTGTGATTATCTCTTCCCAGGCCTCTATATTTCTGAGTCAGAATCAGCTCTAATAATGAATTATTCCTGGGTGTTTTGTCCCACGGGGATATGGCATATCCAATTATAGAACCAGTAGGCAATTGACTCATTTCCTGATGTCCTGGTGTCTGACCAATGCCTCTCTAGTGTCACAGCTTTTAATAAAGGTGGGACTCTTACTGGTGGTCAAATCTATTCTTTCAGATTCTTTGCATATATGGAGAGAGCTGCACCTCCAGCCTTTGAATTAAAACATTAAACATGGCCCTATTTCCCAAATTCACCCAGAAAAAAATGGTTAATTTTAACCTACAATTACTAAAGTGGCAGATCATTATTTGCTTCTAGACACAGGTATTGGCAGGCCTATAGCTTTATGATTCATATACAATTCTATTTCTGTTTAATTTCTGGCTCACAAAGGTGTTCTTATATTATTATTGAATCTGGGTGTAATGTTTGTTTTACTCTCTATAATATATCCACTATTTAAATAAGCTTATCAAAGAAATTGCTACCAAAGCTTCAAATGAGTATGCCATTTTAATGCACATAAACAATATTTCTGTTTCCTTTGTATCTTGTGTATTAATAACTTGGCACCCTCTGGAGCCAACTGCAGAACCTTTTGGACAAGGTTCTACAAATAGCAAAGAAGGGGAGGAAAAGACAATAAATTTTGAAAGTTTGAGTGTTTTTTAAGTAAACTTTTTGAGGAATAATATACATGCATAAAAGTGCATAACAAATAAAAATACAGCTCGATGAGTTTTCACAAAGCTAACATAACTAGCACACAGATCAAGAAATAGAATAATACTATCATAGGTAGCCCTTCTCATATAACAGTCTATTCATTATATCACTCCAATAACCAATAATTTGACTTCTACCAGCATTAATTGGTTTGTCTGTTTTTGAATTAAATAGTATGCATTCTTTCTGGTTTGGCTTCTTTCATTCAACATTATATTATAAGGTGCAGTCATTTATTTGCATATAGTTGTGGTTTTTTCATGCTCATTATAGGTTTAATTTTATTATACACATATAACTATGATACCATTGTAATTTAACCTAGTTATGAATAACAGGAAAGGAACAAAGGCATGCCACTTGTGCAGCTTTGCCAGGAAGCTGCAATTTAGACACATAGCCAGTAAAGTAAGTGTGGGTGAAATTAGAAAAGTACTTGTCTGTTGGTCACACCTGGGAACAGGTCACTGGTCAGAGTAGGCATGGCTATTGCAAGCTCAGGAAGATTTAAAATATTTAATCTCCTAAACAAAGGAATTTGCTCTCTTGTGCTCTTACCTCTTGGCATTTGCACTTGACTCCTGGCTTGTGGACCCCACACTCAATGGACTAATGGACTACAACCAGCTTTGTACTAAACTGGACAGCTGCAATATGGAATGGAAACTTTGGATGCTGGCTTTGGTTCTAGCTCTACTAAATCCCCAGCTGTACATCTTCCATGACTAGATTAAGGGAAATGGGACTTTGAAATCCTAGAAATATAATCCCAGAAAAATAAAGATCGCTCATTCTCCAGTGAGAATCTCAGAAAATTATTTTTCTCAAAATATGGTTAAGAATCCCACTCCCACTAGCAATGGAAAAAGACCATCGATGCATTTCTCTGATAACAACTACAATTTATCCATCTTATTCTAATGAAAATTTAGACTTTTCCAGTTTTAGCTACCATGAATAGTGCTAGTAAAAACATTCTTACACAAATTTTTGCGCTAAGATGGATGTTTTTAAGTTGTGCTATACATAGTTTTGATGATTAAGTATGCATATATTCAGGTTCAATAAGTAGTGTGAAATTATCTAAAGTGGTTATTCCAAAAAACACCCCAAAAATCAGTGAGCTCCAATTATCACACATTATCACCAGCATTTAATACTCTTTGCTTTTTTTTTTTTTTTTCCATTTTAGTTATTCAATTTAATGTAGTGGTACCATAATGCCATAGTGTGTGTGTGTGTGTGTGTGTGTGTGTGTGTGTGTGTAGTGTTTCAATCAAAGTAAAGTTTATATAGGGTGAAATGTAAAGTTCTTAAGTGTATAATTCTATGAGTTTTATAAATATACATGCCTGTTCAATCATCATCCTAATCAAGATATAGAACCTTTCTATTACCTCAGAAAGTTCCTCCCTACCTCCTTCCAAACAATCTACACCCTCTGAAACAGCTGCAATATGGAACGAAAACTTTGGATGCTGGGTATTCTTTTACCCTAGGTTAATTTTATTTGTTCCAGGATGCTATTAAATAAAAACATAAAGCATATTCTATTTTATATCTGGATATCTTTTTGTTCAGCATGATGACTGGAGACTCACCCATGAAGTCGTATACATCAATTATTCAATCCTTTTATTATTAGGTGGTGTTCCATTCATAAATATGTTTGATACATTCTCCATTCATTTGTTTGTAGTCATTTGGGTTCTTCTTGGTTTGGGATTATGAATAAGCTTTTGTAAATGTTCTTGTACAAGTCATTTTGTGAACAAATGTTTTCATTTCTCTTGTATAATATCTGGGAGTAGAGTTGTTGTATCATAAATATATATCTAGCTTTGTAAGAAACTGAAAAACAGTTTTCTAAATAGGTCATGCCACTTCACACTCTCATCATCAGTATATAAGAGCCTTATTTAGGTGCTCCGAATCCTTGCCCATATTTGGTGTTGTCAGTCTTTTTCCTTTAGTCATTCTTGAAGGTATGAAAGCACATGCCATTGACGTATTCATTTGCATTTCCCTGATGATTAATAATGTTCAGCATCTTTTCACATTTTTTAGTCACTCATTGTCTTTATTGAAGTGTCTTCTCAAGCCTTTCCTCCATTTTAATGGAATTATTTATCTTTGTAATATTAATCTCTAAAGATTCTATGCATACTCTGGGTACAGGTCTTTGTCAGATGAAATTATTAGAAATATTTTCTCCTTTTGAAATGTGCTAACAGTGTCTTAGGTGAGTAGGAGTTTCAGTTTTTAGTTTTAGTTCTGAATTCAGTTCTAAATCCCAGTTTATTTTGTTATGGTTTATACTTTTTACATATTAATTGCAAAATCGTTGTCCACCCTCATGGTCGACAAGATATTATTGTATTTGTTTTTCTTTTAGAAGCATTACAGTTTTAACTCTTACATGTAAATTTAGGGCATGTTTTGATGTGATTTTGTGTAGAGTATGACATAGAAAATGAGGTTAATATGTTTCTCTTTATTTATACAGTTACTTTAGCACTATTTGTTGGACTTTAAAAATCCCATTGAATTTCTAGGATATATTTGTTAACATCAATTGTTTATATATTACCCTATGATAAAATAAATCTAATCAACAGAAATAAGTATTTTTAAATGCAGGATCTTTTCCTCAGCGTACATTATTAGAGATAAAACAGCTGATTAAAATGATGTATAATTATATTCATATATATATTGCTAAGCCACTTTGTCCACATTTTTATATACATGTTAATTTAATACACTTTCCAAAATAGAGTTAATTATCCTGTCAAGATACAATCTCATTATCTCAATATTGTTTTTCAGGATTATTATTATCTGATACAGTTCTGGAGATACTGTAGTATAGTATTAACATTAAAATTTTCAACTTCGTTGAAACTTTTGAAGTGAAATTACCTTTGTTTTCTTTAGCCTAACAAAAAATATAAGGTCTCCCTGGCCAGTTTGGCTCAGTGGTTAGAGCGTCGACCCGTGAACCAAAGAGTCTTGGGTTCGATTCCAGTCAAGGGCAGTTACCTCAGCTGCGGTTCAGTCCTGGCCCTGGTCGGGATCGTGCGGGAGGCAACCAGTCGATGTGTCTCTCTCACATTAATGTTTCTCTCTCTCTCTCTCCCTCGCTCCCTCCCTCCCTCCTTCCCACTCTGTCTGAAGATAAATGGAAAAAAATATCCTCAGGTGAGGATTTTTAAATATATATATATATATATATATATATGTAATTATATATTATATATATAGTCATTTTGAGATCATTGTTGAAAATATGGATTAAAATATCAATAGTTCTACTATAAACTAGTGTTTTAGCGTAATAAAATGCAATGAACTTAATTTGTGATTTGTCTTTTTAATTTAAAGATGTTTAATTTTTACTTGTGCCTTGGTCTGAGTATAGTTATCAGCCACATATCCTTACCCACTGAGGCTCTGCTGCCCGTGGAGTAGTCTGAAGTGCTGCCGTGGGCATTATTACATATATGTGCCCTGTGTATACGTAAACATACAAAATGCAATTCATGTGCTTTTTCATGTGCATCTTTACCCAGTTAAAATCACTTTGTCCCACCAGGACTGAAGTCCATGGGGTTAGTCCTCTGGGCTGTGCCACAGGGGCTGGGGACTGGTACTTATTCCTCCAGGACAGAACTCCAGCCCTCTGCATGACAGGCCTGTGCCCTCTGGTGAAGTGAAATGCCAACTGAGGAAAGCTTCAGTCAGGAAGCCAGACTAACTTCCAGGCCCAGGAGAGTTAGCAGTTAGTGCTATTCAGTTTGCAAATGTGTCAATCATAACTTAATCATGCAGTGTATTTTATGTACTTGTAAATTCATCAATTTTCTAATTCTAACTCTCATGAAGTATGTAGGGCAGCTATTATTACTCTTATTATTTTCACTCTATCATGCTTTCATAATAGTTGTACACATTTCTAACTTATTCTTCTCAGTCTCTATTGTCAAATTCTCTACTTCTCACCCAGGTCAAGTGGCTCAGTTGGTTGGAGCATTGTTCCATACACCAAATGGTTGAGGGTTTGATTCCTGGTCAGGGCACATACCTAGATTATGGGTTCGATCTCCAGTCAGGGTGCTTATGGGAGGCAACTGATCGATGTTTCTCTCTCACATAGATGTTTCTCTCTCTTTCTCTCTCTCTCTCCCTTCCTCTCTCTCTAAAATAAACAAACATATTCTTGGGTGAGTATGAAAGAATTCTCTACTTTTATTCTGCTCAGCCTGCTTCATAAATCTTCTTGTCTATGAAAAATCAGTTCAGCAAAGACTTACTAGTACTGTAGTTCTAGTAAATGATAAGATAGGACCCCATGGAATAAGGAGCTAAAGTCTTATAAGAGGGTCAGGCAACTGAGCAATGTAATAGAAGTGTGTGTAGCACGTTTTTAAAAGCAGTGGTACTGTGTCCATGGGTAGTGGAGGTGTTAGGGCTTATTCTTTGTAGAAGGTAACAACTGAGCCATATCTTTTAAGAGTGAGATGGAGTTTGTCAGTCAGACTGTGAAAGGCTTTGAGATGGAACAAATAGCGGGTGCAAAGGCATCAAAACATGGAACAGGACGGTAAGAGGAGTCCAAGCATTCTGATAACACTGTGACATCAAGGCTCAGAGACTCACAATGAGGCTGGTATTCTAGGTGGTTCTGGGCCTTTGAGGGGTGACAGAAGATTTTTAACCTGTGAATGCTATTAGTATTTTTGTATTTTAAATGGACCATGTGGTCAGCAGTCACAAACAGAAACAGCCATGTGACCAACATTCCATTGAGCGACACTATATAATCTAGAACCTAGAGGCCCCTGTTGTGCCCCTCGCCTCACCTACATTAACCATTATCTTGATTGCTAATATCATAGATTAAATTAGACTGTTTTTAGTGTGTACTGTTTTTAGTGTGTACTAGGCTGTGACTCATTCATTAACATTGACATTCATTTTCACTTTATTTCATTAAACTTACTTTTTTTCATTAGTAGGCCTAGAAGGATCTAGGGGCCTGAGAACCAGGGTATTTCAACCTCAGACCTGTCAGTATTGGTTGCGGCTCAGTAACACAGTCCGTCAAACGCAAGGTTGCTGGTACTTTATTTCTTTCACTCCTCGAAATGAACCACCTTCTCCCTAAGTCAATTCATACTCTTTATATCAAAGTTATCTCTGAAGACTGTGTGTGTGTGTGTGTGTGTGTGTGTGTGTGTGTGTGTGTGTGTGTGTGTTAGCCCCATGGGGAATTATTTCTGCTACTATGAAGGAAATGATTATGGAGAGTTGTGGCTATGTTTGGGGAGACCTTTATTTCAGGTGTTCAATTCAGCAGTTAATGCCTGTTTGTGGTTTGTGCTGACGTAATCTAGGTGTGGCAGGTACCAGAGGCAGTGTGCTGGGACCTGTTCACAGCATGGCAACAAGAAATGATACTCCTTATGTGGCAAACTGGGTAAATGGGGGAGATATTTTTACAATAACGGGTGACAAAATCTAAGACAATGTTTTACACCATTTGAATATTTACAATGGTCAGATTTGTGTATATATTTATGTATAAACAGATATAATATATAACATACACTTTAATACATTTAGCAAAATATCTAATAGATGAATATATATGATTATTTGTATTCATATTTAAGGAATCTAATAGCTCTTTCTTTTCTTGTGTCATGTTGATTTTTCTGTGTGTGGTGGTGATGTGAATAGAATTTCTGATCTAAACTAATTTAGTGCATGTCAACTATTTCAGAATAAAGTAGTTCTAATTTGCAAAATAAATATGCATTGTTAGAGTATCACTTTCTCAGCTAGCTTGGACACCACTAAAAGGCATATCAGCCAACATCACAACAGAATTATCCAATATATGTGAAGCCTGAGGTTGAGCTGTGCCTGCAGAGAGCCCCTGCCCACCCCTCTGGCCTTTGGGCTGTGGGCCATACCCTTGGGCACATAGAGTACAGAGTTTTGTAGTAGCTCATGGACTCCTTGTCCATGGACAGCAGCTGTAGTTTGTGGTTGGCTGCTGAGGTCCATGGCCAGGTGCTGGAAGCAGAGCCACAGATGTGGACTGTTGCTCATTGTGTGTGCTGCCTGCAGGACCACAGGGCATGCCATTAGACCCACTCCCCCTGGCTGCTCTCCAAGGAGCCTGAGGTGAGACTACTCCAGCTGCTCCAGCCCTGCTCAGCTACTATGACGAATGAGATCATCTCCCTCCACGTTCCCGGAACTCATTTGCAGCACTGCAGTTAGCTCACAGTTTGGGACATTCTAAGATGTTTAGCGACTGAGCTCAATGCTCCAAAACCCTCACCTTAGTTTGTTTGGGCTTCTACAACAGAGCCTAGGTAATTTATAAACAATAGAAATTTATTTTTCACAGTTTTGGAGACTGTAAGTCTGAAATCAGGGTGCCAGCATGATCAGGTTCCTGTGAGGACCTCTTTCAGGTTGCAGACTGCCAACTTTTTGTTGTGTCTTCACATGGCAGAAAGAGAGGAGAGAGCTCTCTGGGGTCCTTCTAGGACACTAATTTCATTTATGAGAGTTCCACCTTCATGACAAAATTACCTCCCAAAGATTCTACCTCATAACCATCACATTGGGGGTTAGGATTTCAACATACAAATTTTTAGGATACACAAACATTCATTCCATTGCATCCTCCAGCAAGCAAACTAGTCTTTTAGCCAGCTGAGTCTGGGAGAGCATTGTGGGACAACTTCCTGATTATCCATTCAGAAGGCTGGTGAAAAGGTGTCTGAATATGTGTGGGGCTAAAGACTTTAACACAGGATACAGATGGACAAATCATGAATGCAAGAACTGTGAATCAGGCCCACTCAGAGCAGTGAGGACTGGCACTCGCCTGAGAGAAAAGGTCCATTCTAAATCCAGCCTGGCTAAACTGGGCTGCATCAGACAGGTTTATGATAGACAATTCAGATGGAGTAACTGAGAAGAGTTTAATAAAGGGACTGTTTACAAGGTTAGGGGCACGGTGAAGGAAAAGCAGCAACAGCTAGTGAAGCACCTCGGAACAAGGGTGCCGTTACCTCCCCTGAGCATGACAAAAGGAGCAGGAGAGGGGTCAATACCGGAACCTGGGGACACAGCACTGCCGGCAGAGGCTGTAACCTTTGATAGAAGAATGTGGCCACTGACCACCTGTGGGAAGGAGCTACATTTATGACCTCGCTGTCCTCCCACCTCCAGGCTCCTGCCAGTGCCTCTCACAGCCAAACCCAAGTGGGTGCTGAAGACAAAGGAGCCCATTGGTGTGGTCCGTGGAGGCCAGCCTTTGGTCACAACACACAGTGGAGAAGAGACAATATCCAGTATTTCACCTCCTCTGCCCTTCACCAGTCACCTTGTCCACATGAGGACTTCATGTTCCCCACACAGGGGCATACAGAGTCCCATTAATTACTGAATGATGGCAGGTTGCTGGCATCATATTCTCATCTGAAACCTAAAATGTTAGCTACAATGCTCTTTGTGTAAGGGTTTGGAGTAAAAGTGAGGAAAGAGAATCAAACAATTAATTCCTTCATGATCTGTGTCCTTGTGATCCTTGGGTTGCCTCAATTTTCTACTGACCAGTAAACTAGGTAAGAGACTATCAATGGTGGCCCATGAATTCCTGGATTCTGCATCTTGTTTTCCCCACACTCATTGCTTAGCAGCAACCCAATTTCTCCTTGGTAATCAGATCAAACATCTTGGTCAGTAGTGTGACCTCCTTTTCTGCCTCTTGGATTAGTAGAATGAGAAGCTGAAAATGGTTGGAAGGCAGTCTTAGATTCTGATTTCACAGAACCTCAGTCATGTTTCCTGATTCTTCCTGGTACACAAGGACCTCCAAACCTACTGAACCCAAAGTTGCAGCGATCAGAAGCAAACATTTCTTAAGAAGATGCAGTAGTGAGAGGCCAATCCCATGTTCACCCTTGATTCCCAGACGTGGGCATTCTGATTACGATGGGACAGCACTATATTGTGGCTGCTGGTTTAAGGTATGTTCTACATCCTGTAAGGTAGCACCCCAACTTTACAGAGTGATGTCTTCCAGCAGGCACAATTATTGACTGAGCCTTCCATAGACCATTCCACAGGAATATGGATACCAGCATTGGGGCAGATTCCAGAGATGTCTAGGTTGTCAAAGCATAGGCTAAACACAAGTTAAGCAGGAAGTTGGCCCTGTTCCTTGTGAATGCTAGGTTCTGGACATGTTACATGTAACATTTATGTTCATTAATTTTTCTGGTTTTCATGTTCATTTTTGTTGCTTATCTTAAAATCTTATAAAGCAATATTGTTTTAAGAAATTATTCATTATTATCAAAATTTATTGCAACAAAAAAATTTACTTTTGTACTGGAATTTTTTAGTGTTGGGCCCTGAATTTAACTCACAGCATGCTGCAAATATTATCTGAGGTGATCTCAGTGCAAGTGGGGAAAGACAGAAATCCAAGAGCCAGCTTCACCAAGAAACTTAATAAATAAAAACAGTCCAAATAAACCCCAACAGAACTCTAGAGAACAATCTAAGCTTTATAGCAACCTAGTGAGCACTAAATCTGAAAAAAGGGCAACTTAAAAATGATAGAATGAGCCCTGGCCGCTTTGGCTCAGCAGTTAGAGCGTCGGCCCACGGACCAGAGAGTCCCGGGTTTGGTTCCCACTAAGGGCACGTACCTCGGTTGCAGCTTGTCCCCAGCCCTGGTTGGGGTCATGTGGGTGGCAACCACTTGATGTGTCTCTCTCACATTGATGTTTCTCTCTCTCTCTTCCTCCCTCTCTCCCTCCTGTTCTATCTGAAGATAAATGCAAAAATGTCCTCAGGTGAGGATAAAAAAAAATGATAGAATGATTAGCAACATTTTAATTTATCCTTGTTCCAGTGCACTTCCCACCACAGTGGTGGTGGTGGTGATGGTCTTAAAAAGACAACCTACATTCCTAATATGAGACCCCAGTCCCTATTTTAGAGGGAGAAGAATAGACTTTCTCACAATGTGTTATTTGTCTGTCTGAAAGCTACGAGAAGACTGACACAAAGCACTGCCCTTGTTTTGCCTACTTCAGAACTCACTCATTGTGTTAAAGCATCAGGCATTCCATAAAACATTCTGAAGCAAACCAACAACTCACAGCCACTGGGGACAAAATGTTATATAGTTTGAGGCACATAATAGAAGAGTAAAAGCCATGGATGAAAAGAGAGTTTCTTTGTAAAATTAAGGTATTCAAGGGAACTCTTATGTGCTGGGAATTTAAACACACACATGCCTACTCACAAAAAACCTGGAAACAGCCCAAGTGTCCATCAGTGTATGAGTGGATAAAAAAAAAGCTGTGGTACATTTATTTACACAATGGAATACTATGCAGCTGTAAAAAAGAAGGATCTCTTGCCCTTTGAGATAGCATAGGGGGACCTAGAGAGTATTATACTAAGCAAAATAAGCCAGTAAGAGAAAGACAAGTATCACATGATCTCACTTATTTGTGGAATATAATGAACAAAATAAGCTGACAAACAAAATAGATCCAGAGACATGGAAGTAGGGAACAGACTGATGAAACTCAGAGGAAAGGAGGGGGAGGGAGATTATTAAAGAACTTCTATGTATATATTCATGACCAATGGACACAGACAATAGTGCAGTGAAGGTTGGGGGGTGTGGGAGCAGGGAGGAGGGGGTCAATGGGGAGAAAGGGAGGGATATCTGTAATACTTTCAACAGTAAAGATAAATTTTATAGTAGAATAAAATAAACATTCCAAAAGGGAAAAATAAAAAGACCTGAGAAAACCTTAAGTTTTAACCACTGTCTGATGACTGGGCTCAATATTAGCAGGAAGTAAGGATAAGGAAGAGCTCTAAATGGCCTGGCTAAGCATTGAAGTATTTCCCCAGCCCAGAACAAATATGGAAAGACTGGAAGAGGTTCAGTTTTTATTTTCTTTGCTCTTTTTACTCTCTCTCAGTCTCTCTCTCTCTCGTATTTCTATTTTTTATTTATTTTTGTACTCCTAACGTTCAAGGAAATCTGTGTCAAAACATTACCTGAGCAACAGCTTAAGGACAGAGACTTAAGAGATCACACATACCCCAGCTGGTGTGGCTCAGTGGTTGAGCATCAACCCATGCACCAAGAGGTCACCAATTTGATTCCTTGTCAGGGCACATGGCCAGGTTGTGGGCCAAATCTCCAGTGGGGGGCATGCAGGAGGTGTCCCATTGATTTTCTTCTCTTATTGATGTTTCTATCTCTCTCTCCCTCTCCCTTCCTCTCTCTCTAAAATCAATAAAGGAAAAAAAATTTTTTTAAAGAGAGAGATCACACATAATAAAGATTACAGACTTGTAAAAATATCTTATAAAGGTCACTAAACAAGCAGCTACAACCTAGAAGCAACAAATACCCTGAAGAGGAAAAAAAATCTCATTTACAGAGATATTACCTTGTAATAATCAAGGTATTTTATTTTCAATAACTAATTACAAATCATGCGAAAAAGTTGGCCCATTCACTGAAAAATTAATTGAAAAGACATTGTCTCTGAGGAAGCACACTGATTGTAATCACAAGACAAAGACTTTGTCATCTATCTCAAATATACTAAAATAGAAAAAACAAAAATAATGATGTTTGAAAAAATAGAAAATCAAAATAAAGATATAGAAATTATAAAAAAATGACTAAATAGAAGTTATAAAGCAGAGAAGTATAATAAAATGAAAAACTCACTACAGGATTTGAATAGTAGATCTGAGTAAGCAGAATAAAGAATCTACAAACTAGATAGTAGGTCCATTGAAATTATTCAGTTGGAAGAGCAGAAAGGAAAAATAAAGAAAAACAGAGACAAAGAGATCAACAAAACCAACCTACTTACAATGAGAATCCCAGAAAGAGAAGAGGATCATAAAGAACATTTGAAGAAACCATGGCTGAAGAAGTTCCCAAATTTGATGAAATACACAAATCTACAATTTCAAGAAGCATAATGAATTCCAAAAATATAAACTAAAGAGGTCCATATCAAGACATATTAAAACCAACTCTTGAAAACCAAGAACAGAGAGAGAATCTTGAAAGCAGTTAAGAGAAAAGTGACTCAGTTAAGGGTTCTTCAATTAGATAAACAGCATATTTCCCATCAGAAACTATGGAAGCCAGAAAGTGGGGGAATGACATTTTAAAATTGCTGAAATGGGTTCCAGTTCAATATGGTGAGTAAGGAAGATCCTGAATTCACTTGCTTCACACACACCTAGTCTACAGTTATATATGAAGCATTTTACTCTTTTCCCCCCCATTTTTTATTAATTTATTTTTGTTACAGATGTTTCTCCTTTTCCCCCCCTAGACACCCTCCTCCCCATCCCACCCCCCTCCCACCCCCCTAGCATTGTTGTCTATGTCCATTGGTTATGCATACGAAGCATTTTACTCTTAAAAACAAAACAAAAACTAACAACTGGCAGACTGATCCTATCAAATTAGGCAAACAAGAGCGAAACCACATCTAAGCAGGTAAGAAAGGTTGAGGTGGGTACAGCAACCTATGATTGGGAGGGAACTCAAAACGAAGCTTCTTTCTGAGGATTAAAGGGTTCACACACCATCTCAGGCACCCAAAATTTTAAAACCAGCACCTGAGAGAAAAACTCCTAAAACATCTGGCTTTAAAGACCAACAGGGTTCTCACTCAAAAGACCCACTGGGCTGTGGCAAATTGAGGAACAGCTTTTAAAGAGCTAGTGCCCAGATTCACCCACCCTAGAGCCTAGTGCTTAAGCAGCCCTCTAATGTAGCTAAGATATGGAAACAAACTAAGTATCCCTCAACAGATGAATGGATTAGAAATGTGACATAAAAATGCATACACACAAAACTGAATATTATTCAGTCATTAAAAAATAAAATCTTGTCATTTGTGACAACATGGATGGACCTCCAGAACATTATACTAAGTGAAATAAGTCAGACAGAGAAAGATAAATACTATAAGAGTTCATTTATATGTGGAACCTAAAAATAAATAAGTAATAAGTAATCAAACTCATAGATACAGAAAAGAGACTGGTGGTTGCCAGAGGAAGAGGAAGAGGGGGTGGGAGAAATAGATGAAAGTGATCCAAAGGTACAAACTCCCAGTTATAAGTCAGCCATGGGGATGGAATGTACAGCCTGATGACCATAGTTAACAATACTGTTTCATACTTGAAAGTTGCTAAGAGGGTAGATCTTAAAAGTTTTCATCATAAGAAAAACATGTACCTCTGTGAGGTACCTGGTGTTAACTGGACTTGTGGTGGTGGTCATTTCACAATATTTTCAGACATCGCATCATTATGTTGTAGAGCTACAACTAACACAATACTACATGTCAATTATACCTCAGCAAAGACTCAAGTTATTGCACAGCTCTACTGATAAAGAAGAAATAAGCATTATAATTATTACTTTAACTTCATACTTAGTCCTTAACTGATATCTGTTATTATATGTTTATGTCTATATATGATAAAAATATAATATATATTAAAATAAAAATATATAATATATATCTATATATGATAAAATATATGTTTATGTGTGATATAAATATATATATTATGAAATATATGTATATATATATGAGAAATAAAATGAAATACATATCTAATGCAATGCAGAGGGGAGCTGATATTCTTGGCAATTATAGATTTAAAATTATTTTACTTTTTATTTTTCTAATATAAAAAGAGAACAACAGAGTTTATTTTATCTTCTTATATAGAGGATTGAAAAGAATATATTCTTTTCTCTGCAAAGAAAAAGGTTGTGAGGGTTCTAAAATTCAAAATTTTCCCAAAGGGGATCTGGCCTGAACTCTGGTCCCAGACTGGAAGCTACTTTGGGCCTCACTATCTTCTCATTTGGTATGGGTGATGCCCTGAGACACAATCCTTCCACCCAGATTTTCTTCAAGAGGCAGGGCAGGGATTGGCAAATGAAGTCATCCTCCAGGAAGAGCAATTAAAACCACATTTTGGGGAGCTATTTCAGTCCTGATAGGAAGAACAGGCTCAGAGAATACCCCATGTTAGAAGAAGGAGCGTAGAAGAGAGGTAGTTGGTAACAACTTTTCTTTTAAACATTAATAATAGGCCTCCTTCCTAGTGTCAAATGCCCGCTGTTGCACATTTTGTGCTGAAATTGTGCGATGTGTTTATCTGGCAACACTCCTCTGGGCACTGACTATAAGCAATAAACAACAGAAACAGAAGTCTCTTCCCCATAGAATCCAACATGGTAATGGCTGAGGAAGGAAACACACAGTATGTTAGGAGGTGATAATATTCGTGGAGAAACCTAACAGCAATTATTATAAAATCAGCAAGATAATGTGAGTCCTTCTCACCAAATATGAATATGTGTGTACATGCACATGTGTTCATGTCCATGCATGTGCACACATGTGTTGGGTGAAGGGCACAAAACTGCCATTGCAGTACATGATTAAACTGGGGGGAAATCAATGCTTCTTCTTATAAGTGTATCAACATATTTTAATTCGGAAAGTAAATCTAGGCAAAGAAAACGCAGTACTACTACATATTTTCAATCATGATTATTATTGTTTTATTCTCTTTTCTCCAATGGCTTGAAATCAGCCTCAACTCTGGGTATGAACAAGAAAATTAGTTTTGAATTATATACTGTGCACTTATTTAGCCGGATTTGTTAGATTTAAGGATTCACTGTAAGTTTTTTGGTTATAGTAAGTAGAAAAAAAAATGAAAAGAACTGGCATTCCAGGGGAATTTCATAATAAAAAGCCCGCACCTTATCATTTCACCCTAACAAAAGCACATTAAATGTGCTTTATAGAGAACTACCTTTTTAAAAGTAGACAGAGGAGTAAAAGATATTCTATCATGTGATACAATCAAATCCAAACAGAGAGACATATTTTTCTCAAATCCAGTGAAAGATCCGGCCCCTAAACATTTGTGAAAAATCAGTGCACCAGACACTACAAAGCACATGGAGATAGGCTGACTTTAGAAATTTACAAAATCCAGTTTCTAGCAACGGGGAAGTATAGCAAAAAGCATGGGAGCATGCTTTGAGGGAAATAGGTGATTATGTTTTGAACAGGTATGTCACAAGTCCAGGGCCTTTTGTAAAGGATTCAGAATAGTACAATTCTTTTCATCCTCTGTTCTAATGTTGGTCCGACAAAATGAAACTCACATACTTGAAGTTTCAGATTAAGAAAACCCAAGTGACTGTCACTCATTCAAATGTCATCGACAACATGATGAGTAAAATCATCAAGGTCATGATTTTAAATAAATTTATAAAATGAAATAAATAAATATGTCTTCCTCCTTCAAAGCAAAAGCTGTATTCCAGGTGTAAAAATGCTATGGAAATCATAAAAAAATGTAAATAGGAAAACACATAACTCATCAATAAAAACCTAAATCCAACTAAATCTTGAGCCAAGAATTAGTTGCAGGAAATGATGAAGCTGTTGAGGTTTTTTTAAAAGTGATTTATAAAGAAATAGATAATTGGAATTTACCTGGTCAGGCCCAAGACACACTAAGGAGGTATGGATAGTAGTTTTTAAATAGATATTACCAATAGAGTGCTCTCTCTCTCTCTCTCTCTCTCTCTCTCTCTCTCTCTCTCTCTTTCTCTCTCTCTCTCTCTCTCTCTCATACACACACACACAAGATTGCAAACCAGATTTCCAAATTGGTTTTACTTTCTTTTTTACTGAGTTATTTTATCCATAATGATCTTTTCTATAAATATTTTATTTCTATGAAATAGACAACTAATAAAATAACACAAATATACACCCACATTAATAAACATCGTCCTTTTCCCTTAGTTTTTGCCTTCTACCCATACTGGTACATTTTAAAGTTCACTACATACTAGTTCTTAAGCTCATACATAGAATTTAGTTGCACTAAATTTCTATCCTGAAGACCTGGTTGAAATTCAAATCATAAAAGCAGCAAATAATTACCTCCAACCTAGATGCTCTTGTCCTTATAGGTGAATTCTTACCTCAGCCTGCATTTGTTACTTAGACCCCATTGGCCCACCATCTGCAGAGACCCCATCAGCTTTGTTAAAAACCAGTGTAGATTAAAATAGAACTGCAGTAATCTAAATTCTGGAGCCAGCCCCTAGTAGGCACAATGACCGCCCATTAGCTTAAAACTAGCATCAGTCCCACTGACTACTTAAAAACAAACACTTCCCCATGGTCAAAGTGGCCATAAATAGTGATTCGCCAGTGTCAAATCTCCCATTGCCAAAGATGTAAAGTGTTTGCCAGGGGTCATGAGAGGGTAGAAAGAAAAAAAGAGTTGCCACAATCACATGGCATAAAATAGGAAACTGCAAACTTCTAAGCCCCAGCCCTAGACTCTGAATGTTATTTTGTTCCTGATATATAAACCAAAAATAAATGGTAAAGTCTTAAAAGTAACCAAAGATTATGGAGGACAGGGGAAGTGTAAGGGATAGACTATGTTCAAAGAAGGAACAGTTGGAGAGCCAAGTTCTCATCAGCAATTACGGAAGCCAAAAGGCAGCAGAATGACCTCTTCCATATGATCGAAGACAATAGCTACCAACCTAGAATTCTCTATGCAGTGAAAATATGTGCCAAGAGTAGAAGAAATAAAATGAATGGGACTGTAATGAATGGGACTAGTGCTCTTATAAAACAGGCGTAAGAGAGATCCCTTAACCCTCTGCCATGTGCCACAGACAGATCGGTCTTCATGAAGAAGGAAGTGAGCCCTCACCAGACAATGTTTCAGCCAGTGCCTTCATCTTGGACTTCACAGCCTCCAGACTGTGAGAAATAAATGTCTGTTGTTTATAGGGCTATAGTACTTTGTTACTGCAGTCCGAATGTACTAAAACAAGCCTCCTGGGAATTTTAGGCAACCGCTGACCTGAGGGCAGCCTTCAACGGAGAGCCAGAAAAATTAATGGGAAAATATATACATAGTCATAAGAAAATAATTTCTGCCAACACATTAAATGAGCTTCAAAGCAAATTCTTCCAGTTAAGACTCCAAAGAATGATGTAGCTCAGCTGACACCTTAACTGCATCATTGTGAAACCCAGAGCAAAGGACAGAGCTGAGCCATGCCCAGACTCCTGACCTCTGAAAATGTGAAATAATGTGTGTGCTTTTAAAATGCTAAAATTGGTGGTGATTTGCTGTAGAGCAAGAGAAAACAAATACACTAATAAAGGATACGTACTTTTTTAAAACCCACTATCAAGATATTCGGTCAAGATGGCGGCGTAGGTAAACGCGGTCTCGCCTCCCCCCACAACCACATCAAAATTACAACTAAACTACAACACAACCATCATTCCGAATCACCTGAAATCAAGCTGAATGGAAGTCCTACAACTGCGAAATTAAAGCAGCCGCCATATCAAGACTGGCAGGAGGGGTGGAGGCGTGGATGGGTTGGTCCCACACCCACGTGTGGCGGATAAAAATCAGGAGGGACACCTCGGCTGGGAAGGTCTTCCCTGAGGAGTGATGGGTCCCTGTCCCACACCAAGTGCCCAGCTCAGGGTTCCAGTGCCAGGAAGAGAAGTCCCCATCACTTCTGGCTGGAAAAACCAGCGGGAACTGAGGTTGAGAGAGGCTGCAGCTTCTGGAGCCCCAGGCAGCTCCTCTTAGAGGGCCCGCACACAGACTTACTCGGACTTGCTCCCTCTGAGCTCGGAGGGGAGGCAGCTTGAGGGGCGCCAGAGACATACAGAGAAGAACTGAGTTGTTTGGCCTCAGGACGAGGGCTGGAGAGGCGGCTTTCTCCTAGACAGACATGCTGGCAGAGGCTGATGTTGTTTTGGTGAGCCCTTCCCTGAGGCAGCAGACTGGCACCATATCTGGGACTCCAGCAACCTGGCTCACACTGTTTGCCCCACCCTGGTGATTCCCTGAAGCCCCGCCCCACCCAACTTTCAGGCCCACCCAAACTGTTTCCATAGGCTTTACCATAGAATTGGCCTGTCTTGGATCCTGCTTCAGAGTTTCCTAAAATCTCTCAAACAAGCAGCATCTGGTTTCAATGAGCCCCATACCTCTCATTAAGTGGCCCCAGGCCTGGCACTAGAAGCAGCCAGCCTTGGTTCACAGCTTGGCTTTTCCTGGGCACCTCCGAGCCCAGCACAAGAAGCAGCCATCTGCAGATCACTTTGTAGCTTATGCCAGGTGACCCCGGATAGAACACATGCAGTGGCTGACCTTGCCTCAGAGCCAGCACACCCAGTGGACAGCTTCAGACCACATCGAAACACCACCACCTGACCACCTCCACAAGTGACATACTAAATGAGCGGACTCAGTGTGTACCAGAGCCCTGATGAAGTACATCTTGCTCTGTGTGGTGGACCCCTGCACAGCTGATCCTCCAAGGTAGTCAGAGGCCAGTGGTCAGTGGGCACAGCCAGTCCTTGCAGCTGATCAGCCTGAGTAAATCCCTCTCATTGATGTACCAACAGCAATCAAGACTCAATTACAACAGAAGGGTGTACAGACCACACTAGTGCACCTCGAGGGCCCAGCTGGGGTGATCAGGGAGGCTGTGCCACTGGATCCTACAGGACACCTACAACAATAGGCCACCCTATGAAGCCTAGGAGACATAGCAACTCTACCTAATATGTAGAAACAGTCACAGGGAAGCAGCCAAAATGAGGAGACAAAGAAACATGTCCCAAATGAAAGAAAAGAACAAAACTCCAGGAAAAGGATTAAACAAAATGGACATAAGCAATCAATCGGATGCAGAGTTCAAAACACAGATTAAAAGGTTGCTCAAGGAACTTGGTGAGACATTCAAAGTACTTAGTGAGACCTTCAAGGAACTTAGGGAGACTTCCAAGGAACTTAGTGACAATATCAACAACATAAAAAAGGACCAGTCAGAAGTGAAGGATGCACTAACTGAAATAAAGAATAATTTACAGGGAATCAATAGTAGAGTAGGTAAAGCCAAGAATCAAACCATCAAGTTGGAATATAAGGAAGCAAAAAATGCCCAATCACAACAGCAAAAAGAAAAAAAGAATCCAAAAAAATGAGGCTAGTGTAAGAAGCCTTTGGGACAACTCAAGCATGCTAACATTCACATCATAGGGGTGCCAGAAGGAAAAGAGAGAGAACAAGAAATTGAAAACCTATTTGAAACAATAATGACAGAAAACTTCCCTAACTTGGTGAAGGAAACAGACCTACAAGTCCAGGAAGCACAGAGAGTCCCATACAAGATGAACCCAAAGAGGTCCACACCAAGACACATCATCATCAAAATTCCAAAGGTTAAATACAGAGAGAATCTTAAAAGCAGCAAGAGAAAAGCAGTTTGTAACCTACAAAGGAGCTCCCATAAGACTGTCAGATGAGTTCTCAAAAGAAACTTTGCAGCCCAGAAAGGAGTGGCCAGAGATATTCAAAATGATGAAAAGCAATGACCTACAACCAAGATTACTCTATCCTACAAACCTATCATTTAGAATCAATGGACATATAAAGAGTTTCCCAGACAAGAAAAAACTTTATAAAGGAGTTTATCACCACCAAACAGGTATTATATGAAATGTTGAAGGGTCTTCTTGAAGGAAAAGAAGAACAAAAAATGAACAATAAAATGGCAATTAATACTTATTTATCAACAATTGAATCTACAAACAAAATGATCAAGCAGAACAGAAACAAACTCCTAGAAACAGAGAATTTTTTGCTGCTTGCCAATGGATGGGGGCTGGGATTAGACGAGTGAAAAAAATGAAGGAATTAAGAAGTACAAATTGGTTGCTAGACTGATAAACCTCAAAGGGAAGGGGGGAGGGAGGGTGGGATGAGATAAACCAAAGAACTTCTATGCATATATGCATAACCAATGGACACTGACAATAGTGTGGGGAAGGCAGGAGGGGGGCAGGATTGGGGCGGAGGGGGTCAATGGGGAAATAAAGAGGGGACATCTGTAATACATTCAACAATAAAGATGAGTTAAAAAATAAGATAAAATAAAAACCCACTATCTACATAATTATGCAAAGATATTCTGTTTCTCCATCACAATTTCAACAAGATGTGGATACCAACTATCCCCACTTTTTTCAAGACCATTCTTACAGTGGGAAAGAAAAGGAGAAAAGAAAACTCTAAGAATTAGAAAAGAAGAAACAAAACTGTTACGATTTCTAGATTACCTGTCTGTTCATGTAGAAAATTCAAAAGAAGCTGCAGATAAAATATTCAAGTAAGAAAAAATGAGAGTTTAGCAAGATACTGAATCCAAGCTCAAAATGATCATAGCAATTGTATTTTTAAAAGCTAGTAAGGAAAATAAAATATATTTTTATTTTTTAATTCTTTATTTTTCTTTATTGATTTTTAGAGATAGAGGAAGGGAGAGTGAGAGAGAGAGAGAAACATCAATGAGCGAGAACATCAATTGGCCGCCTCTTGCATGCCCCCCTACTAGGGACCAGGCCCACAACCTGGGCATTTGCCCTGACCAGGAATCGAACCAGTGACCTCTTGGTGCATGGGTCGACGCTCAACCACTGAGCCAGACTGGCCAGGCATAAAATAGATTTTTTAAATGACATTTATAGTAGGATCAAAAGTATCTAATAACTGAGAATAAATCTAAAAAATATGTGCAAGACCTCTGTGGGAAATAGTTTAAACATTGAGAGTTAATCATACAGACTATTAAATAGTTTGGAAAACTCAATATTATAAATGTCTTTTCTCCACAAGTTATTTATAGATTCAATGCAATTTCAATTAAAATCCTTGCCATGTAATCGTGGAGCTTGACAAGTTGAGTATAAAAGAGTTTTAGAACCCTTTTCTGCTTTTTTCTTTCTCTTCTCAAACATTTTGTTTCAAAGACATGGGGACAAAAACGGGGAGGTGTGGTGGCCCAGAGTGAGATGTTGGGGCCTGGATGAAATGAGAAAAGTATAACTCTGGGAGGGCCACCCTGCACAGTGTCAAAGCTTGTCAGAGCATGCCTGAAAGGTGAATGACGTAGGATGAGCTATCAAAGACTGAACAAGGTCAGAAGGCATCTGTACAGGAGCAGAAAGATTGCCCAGCTTGTGTTTTCAGTGCCTGCTGGGGGTAAGTCATCTGCAGGAGAGGGGGCCTGGAACAGAATATCTGACAAAAGATGGGGTAAAATAGGGTGTACACTTGGAAGACACAGCAGTTAGAGACAACCCAAAGGGAATGTTGGAATCCAAGTGGAAGTGAGGAGGACATATACATAGGGGCAGAGACAACAGAGACTGGTTACAAACAGGAAGATTGAACAAAAAATTAAAGATACTGATGATGGTAGCCAGCTTACTGTCAGAAAGGGAGTTAAAAAATTGAAAGGGAAAAACCAGAATGCCAGAATGGACCATGTGGGATTGGATTGGAATGGAAGTATTGGCAAGAACTCCTGATTTTTAATATATTTTGATACAGAACTACAAATTAATGTATGCATGTATATATATTTTTATATATATGCATATATTTCCCAGCTGCTCACTGGGGAAGCCTACGAGCAATGATAACCCTAATAGCAATGTGTACACCTACCACAACTAGTGCCCAGATCTTGGTTTCTAAATATCACTGGCCCCTAAAAGGAGTCAGAGCTTTGATGAAAAATAGCTGATATGAGGGCCAGGGCAGAAAACTACAGGATGAGCTTGGAACATCTTGGGGACAGTTCAAAAAGACATGAAGTGAGCTTGAAATGGCTACCACTGGCCAAATCTGGGGGAAATTAAGTATCAAAACAATAAGCTTCCCCTTCTCTCCCATTTGTTTGTTTGGTTTGACTTTTGTTTTGTATATATCAATGCAGAAGGAATGACAGAATAAGAATATCACCATTTGGCAACCAACATAATAATAATTGATACAAGCAAGAATCATCAGTGGATGCTAAGTACCTCCACACAAGGTATTTGTGAAATACAAAGGGTAAACAGTAATTTTACTGTGGATGAACCAGGCAGACACTTCTCAACCACATGACCAAAGTCCCCCAGTAGCAGAAGCACACATGTGCCTCCCGATTGGCTGCACTGGGAAGAACTCAGCATCACTGTGTGACATTCCCACTCAAATGATATCACCTAAAACTACATGAGGAAACTTCATACAAAACTCAACTGAGAGAAAGTCCACATAATAACTGACTTATACCCTTCCAATGTAAAGCCATGAAAAGCAAAGGAGCCTAAATAAATGTCCCAAATTAAAAGAGACTAAAGAAACAAGACAATTGGACATAACACATCATCTTGGACTTTCTGTGACTATAAAAGATATTATTGAGACCATAGGAAAAGTCTGAATAAGATCCAAGATTCGATATTAATACGGAACAAATTTTCATTCCCTGATTTCCATAATGATACTACAGTTATGTAAAATCATTCCTTTTTCTTAGGAAATACACACTAAAGTATTTAGGAGTAAAGAGGCATCATGTCTGCAACTTACAAATGATGCATATATTATATAAAACAAACCACCATTTATATTTATCTAGTTAATAAAGAAGAAAGGAGAAAAGATAAAGCAAATATAATAAAATGTTAACATTTGGGGAGGGTTTCCAGGAATTCTTTGGACTATTCTTATGACTTTTCTATAAGACTGAAACTGCCAATACAGAATTTTGCTTAAAAAAAAAAAAGATTTTAAGAAATGATTTTAACAAATTATAACCCATTGAATAAAATAAACCATAAATCCATATTGATAAATAAATCAAAAGTTTAATGAGGAAGAGATATGTACATAGTCTCTATAAAACAATAATTGATTGTAAAGTGAAAAAGGAAACATTATAGAGGAGAATTCCAGCAGATACTATTATACTACTTTCAGTGATCAATATTAACATCACCAAGAATGACACAAATCCAAATTGTAGGTCACATCACAGGATACAATTAGAAGAGTACAGGACCACGTCTGTGATGCTCTTGCTAAAAAGTATGATCTGAATTTTATCATAAGAAAACATCAGAAACATCCACATTGAAGGACATTCTACATTACTGGAACTTACTCTTCACGAGATTCAAGGTCATGAAAGTCAAGGAAAGACTGAGGACCTGTTCCAGACTGAAGGAGACGAATATACACTACAGCTAAATGCAATCCGTGGATCCGAACAGGCTCATCTGCTGTAACAGTTTGTATAGACAAGTGGCAAAAATGGAAAAGAATAAGAGGATGAAATAATAAAATGTATTAGTGTTAATTTTCTGACTGTGAAGGTGGTACGGCAGGCAGGTGGAATGTACTCACTGGTAGGAAATAAACACTGAAAGAATCAGGGATGTTGGAACAATGTCAGCAATTCACACTTGAATGGTTCAGGGCAAAAGAATTCTTTCCACTAAAATTTGGAACTTTCTCTAATTTTAAGGCTTTCTAAAAAATAAATCAATAGAAAAGTGGAAAAGCCTTAGGCAAATTTCATTTCCCCATGAGGAAAGATCTATGAATAAATGTTTAAAGTTACATACTGTAAGTCTAATGGCACTATAGCAATTATAATACATACAATTCTTACACATCCAATTAGTAGCCACAGCAGCAGATATCAAAATAGTGTCTGTCTAAATCTTTAGGACCAAATATAGTGATAAAATTGGAAAATATTAAAAAATCTATCCACTAACGCCACTGAAGTATGAATGACAACTTTGTTGTTTGGGTGTTGTTTGAACAACTGGTATTTGGGCAGTTTGATCACGTATAACTCAACAGTGCTGGCTTTCATTTTAAAAATCTGCTCAAACTTATTCAAATACCAAAAAAAAAAAAAAAAAAAACCCAGTTTATAATACTATATAAATTTTCATCATACACATATGATCCCAAAATATTTTTCTTTTTTTTTTTTATCCTCACCCAAGGACATTTTTACATTTATCTTCAGATAGAGCAGAAGGGAGAGAAGGGTGAAGAGAGAGAGAGAAACATCGATGTGAGAGAGACACATCGAGTAGTTGCCACCCACACAACTCCAACCGGTGCCGGGGACAAACTGCAACCGAGGTACGTGCCCCTAGCAGAACCGAACCCAGGACTCTCCAGTCCGCGGGCCGACACTCTAACCGCTGAGCCAAACCGGCCAGGGCAAAATATTTTTCTTTAATAAATATTTCATGCCATGTGTTTAATGGAAAACAAAATGTTATATAAAAAGTCCAGTAAATAAATTTTTACTATTTATGTTTTAGAGCATATATTTTTCTATTCAAAAACTATTTATATTCTCGTACTGCTTTCAAAAGTAGATCTTGATGTGAGTTTGACTGAGCAGTTGATCCTACAGGGTAAGCTCCTTAGGATTCAGATTCAAACTCAGCAGCATCTGGAAAGAAAAATAAGGATACTCTTGATCAAAACTACAAATAAGTATAAGTGTTAAGAAGAATGAAAACATCTGTATACGACTACAATACACAACTCGGAATACTATGAAATGTAATTTGCCCATGGTGGCTCCCTGAATTAATTGGTATTGTGGCTACGTATCAGAACTTCCGGTTTTCTCATCATTCATTCATTTATTCAACACCGTGTGCTAAGGTAGCATGGCAAGCACTGGAGTTACAAGATGAAGATGACACCGCCCACCCCTGAACCATCTTATACCATTAGGGGGACCTGAAAGTAATGTTGTGTTTTTACGACATTAATTCAAACAGATAAATTTTTAACAAGTTTTTATTTTTAATCAATGATGTAATCACCCTCGTTATCAACAACCTTTTGCCATCTAGTGTGCAAATTTTCAATGCCAGATCGATAAAAATCAATTGGTTTTTGAGCAAAATATCTGGAGATGGCATTTTGGACATCATCCAAATTTTCAAATTTTTTGCCACTTAGAAAATGTTGTAGCGATTGGATAAATGGAAATCCAATGGTGCAATATCGGGCGAGTATGGTGGGTGAGGCAATACCTCCCACCCCAATTCATTAATTTTTTCCAGGGTTTGTCTTGCACAGTGCGGTCTTGCCTTATCGTGTTGCAGAATAACGCCTTTTCTGGTGACAATCGCTGGGCACTTTTCAATTAAAGATTGATTTACTCGATCCAATTGTTCACAGTAAAGGTCTGCATTCAGTTTGTCCAGGTTTCAGCACTTCAAAATGAATGACCCCGCGAATACTCCACCAAACACACAAAAGTGCCTTTTTGTGGTGTAAACCTGACTTAGCTGTACTTTGTGGCGATTCATTCGGAGAAAGCCACTGCCTTTTGCATTTTGGATTATCATAGAGGACCCATTTTTCATGTCCAGTGATCAAGCGATCAAAAAACACTTCTGTATTGTGCCGCTGAAGCAATAAGTTGCATGTGGTGGACCGGTTAGCTTTGTTTTCCTCAGACAGATTATGTGGGACCCAAACACCTGCTCTTCTTACTGTACCAATCTGCTGCAAATGTTCTTGGATGGTCGACCAAGGTTGGTTAAGAATGTTTGACAGTTCCTCGGTTGTCTGACACAGATTTGCTTCCACTTCCGCCCTTAACATGTCATTGTCTAAAGTTGTTGGTCTTCCTGATCGATACGAGTCAGAAAGATCAAAATTACCGGATTTGAACTTAGGAAATCACCTTTGGCATTTACGAATGTCTAATGCACTTGGATAAACATCGCAAATGTTTTTGGTAGCAACTGTTGCGTTACTACCCTTGTGAAACTCAAACAGCATACAATGCCGGATATGTACCTCTTCTGGTATTTGGCAGGCCATTTCACTATAAATTGCAAAAAAAAAAAAATTAAGATTTAATTATTTATGAGTAAACAAGTCACTCTAACCTTAAAATGTCTTTGGCACGATTTTGAAGTACACAATGAGCTGGTAAATGACAACCGAATATCAAAATGCGCAGAAGAACACTGTGGAATGAGAAGTCATCTAGTTTGGCCAGATGCTACCCCAAAGGGGCAGAGCAGGGTAAGGAGCAAAGACAAGGCTGAGTCATTGGGCAAGAAATAAGTGGACTTCAGTGTTTTTATTCCGTGCAAAGAAATTAGGAGATTTTCCTGAGGTAAAAGGTAAAAGAATGACAAAGTCAATTGCTGGATTAAATATCACCCCTCGACAGCTATGCGAACTATAACTGCCTAAGGATTACTAGATGCGTCGGGTTATTTGGCTTTATATCCCTCACAAAAACCTGAGAAGTGGGGGAAGCCCAGTTTTCTGACAGTAGTTGCAGTGTGCAGGCTGACAGTTCCACAGGCATGGCAGAGGGCAAAAAGGGGGAAAGCCAGAAATAAAGAAAAATACATGGATTTCTGAGGTTTTTAAAAAGCTGTGGGATGTGAAGATTAAATGCAGAATGTGTATTCTTCCTTATGAAAGTTTATGCTTTCCCATTGTTTACACACTATGTATAAGAAAATATTTAATGCAGTGTCTATTATCCAAACATGAAAACGGATGCCATTATTTACAGTTTATTTCAAAAAATCAATGATATCTAAATGTAATTAAGTTCAGCAACATACCTTCTTTTAGTTCTCTAGTTAGTCTTTCTTCAAACTCCTGCCACAAATGAAATAAGTCAAATATTATTTTTAGTGTTTAAGTTAAACAAGAAACATTATTATAGGAATGATATATAGCTTATGAAATGTGTCCTTTAAATAATACTTTTAGACAGTAGACTTAACAGGGGTTGCATAAATAGAAAAAATAATCACATCAATAAAATCAATTCATACTTATTTTAACTTGAAATAATAAAGAACATGCATATGTAATACTATTTAGATTAATCTGATAAAAAGTATAATTAATATTGGTCTATCGAATTAACATAAATTCAGAAAAGTGATTATTCAATCCAATTGGTTCAAAGAAGTTGAAACAAGTCATATTTTGCACTGAGTGCATTACTTTGCAACTCTTAGAAAAACTGCCCTTTATAAAAGTTTAGTTTTTTTATGGATTTTTCCTTAAAAAGAGCTTTCTATTCTTATGCTGTTAGAAAATTAAAATTTTAAAGTATGTTCTATTCTATTAAAATGCTATTAATTTTTCAACCTAAAATGACAAAAGTGGTACTGTCAAAAGGTCATTTAAAAATTCTACTGGCACAAAATAAGTAAAACTATTTTGCTTTCTGTATTACGATGGAAACATTTCTTTATTCGTATGGACACAAATATTTCAGAAAATCTTTGATTTGAGGAACAAAAAAAATCAATATATAATTTTTAATTGTAACTTTGTTTTCTTTCTAGAAATTAGGGCTAAATTTGGAAACATTAAACTAATTATAATTATAGTCTAATTATGAAATATGTGGGAATATTTCAAATTATACTACAAGTATCCCGATCTAGAGTGTTCTTACCTAAACCTTTCTTACAATAGGTATCCTCTTACTAAATGCCCGAAACAGGGTTTTAAATAGTACACTGAACATAAAACACTATGGTGATAATGATAATGTGATACCCAATGCCTTGACAAATTGTAGGCATAAAGACAAATTTGTTGACTAACACGTTCCCCATTATTTTCAGAGGTTGTTTTCCATAATCCTTTTTTGACAATAGTATGATAGACAGGCCTTATAAAATGAATAATGTGACAACAACATTATGAGCCAGGTCTTGTACAACAAACAGCTTAATACCCGACAAAGAGCGAGGCCTTTACTGAATCAATTTTATGTTACTATTAGTAAAATACATATTATGTAAATCACATGTTTACACAACTTGAATTAAGAAACTACTGATGTAACATTATTATCTTTTCATGCAAAAGCTCTTTTCCTAAATATTTACTTCTGCGGTGTTTATTTCTAGGTGAGGATTGTGCTCAGATGGTGGAAGTAGCTAGAAGTCCAACATTAATAAGGAGAAACATCTGCAATTTTATTTATATTGTGCCATTTTCAAAAATATAGAAAGGTGAGAAAATTACACATAAAAACAATGTATCAGCAATGTTCAGTTCAAATAATCTGTAATTAGAAGGATATTCTCAAAACTGATAGTTCTCAATCTATGTCCCATAGGTATCTGTTTCCACTGGGGACACCTATAGGGTTGCAGAGTTTCAGAGTCTCCATCCCTCCTTTAGCTACATGGCTCTATTCGTTTCTATTTCATATAATACAGTTCCATGCAAAAATCTTTTTCAAAGTCTTTGAAAAATAATTTTTTAAGGTATGAAAATCACTGAGTTAGTCCAAATCCCTAATTTTACATAAGAGGCAACAAAGGCTCAGAGAGATTATAGATAGCCTGAGGTCACAGAACCAATTAGCTGCAAGCCCAAAATGGGCTTTCAGTCTTCCTACTCAGGTTAGGCTCCTAGTCCAGCTACTTTCTCATATTCAGGATAAGTACATAGGTTTTTAACTATAACTCAGAGAAAATGAATATGTAAAACTGTCACATAGCTCAATAATGTTTAGGCATGAGACACAAAATAGTAGCTTTCTAACTAAATTACAAATTTTTTAAAATATTTTTTCTTTATTGATTTTAGAGAGAGAGGAAGGGAGAGAGAGATAGAAACATCAATGAGAGAGAACAACATTGATTGGCTGCCTCCTGCATGCCCCTCACTGGGCATGTGCCCTGACTGGGAATCGAACCGGCAACCTCCTAGTGCATGGGTCAATTCTCAACCAGTGAGCCACACCAGCCGGGCACTAAATTATAAATTTTAAAGTCATTAATAAAAATAAAGGAACTGGCCCTGGCCGGTTTGGCTCAGCAGTTAGAACGTCGGCCTGCGGACCAGAGAGTTCCAGGTTCGATTCCTGCTAAGGGCATGTACCTTGGTTGCAGTTTGTCCCTGGTCCCGGTTGGGGTCATGTGGGTGGCAGCCACTCGATGTATCTCTCTCACATCGATGTTTCTCTCTCTCTCTTCCCCCCTCTCTTCCTCCTGCTCTGTCTGAAGATGGATGCAAAAATGTCCTCGGGTGAGGATTTAAAAAATAATAAATAAATAAATAAATAAATAAATAAATAAATAAATAAATAAACAAACAAACAGAAATTAGCATAATAAATCCTATTAGTAGCAGTCAATACACTCAATTTATGAAGCACAGATATTTTTAACCACAGGACAAGAAACTTGAAGGAGGAAATATTTAGTTAAACCAAGCAAGCTGAAACTGAGGAAATTCTTCCTTAAGAGAACTATTCATTCCTTTCAAATAAAACTTGGTTTACCAAAATCAATCAACAAATAAATTATCCTTGCTAGGGGTTATTTATAGCCAAATTTAAAACACAACACAGATTTCTCTTTATCATCATATAGCATACTTCAGTCCAACCTCTCTCATCCTTAGTTGGTATGTACAAAAGACATGAACTTAATTTCAATTATAATTTAAACCCAGTCAGAAATTATAGGAGTGCCTTCATTTCTCTGTCCTCCAGTTTCCACATGGGGACTTAAACCCTCTCTACCTTCCTCACGAGAGGAGGGGAGATTTACCTAATGTGTGCATTTGAGAGATGGAACTAAGAACGCTTGCCTGGTTCCAAAACTCTTCTTGGAAAAGATGTGTCTGCCACAGTAACATGAATTCGGGTCTGCTCTCATCTCTGCAGGAAGCAGCCAGCCTAGGGACAGGAGTCAAGCATTTCTTTCCTCCACTTACAACTGTGTGTGATAAGCCTATTGGGAAGCCCACTGTGGCCGCGCACCTAACCCTCATCCTCCAATTCATTATGTTGTTAGCAACCAAGCTAGTAATTCATCTCCATCTGCCTGATCCCGTGTTCTAATCTCACTCAGCGGGGGAAAGGGTATCATTTGCCACCTAGCCCATCGCAGCTCCAGCAAGAAAGATGACTACACAACACTTACAGAAATGTTTCCTTCTTCCTTGACTTTATACTGAATGTACATTATCCAAAATAACCCCCACTTTAAAGAGGGGAAAAGTTACATTTTAGAAAGAATTATAGTGAATCCAATACCAACAGCAAAGCACAACAAATACAAATATATGTTCATTCATTTAACACTAATTTTTCGACAGGCTGCCATTATATTATATCTGAGATTACAGGCTGGAAAATAATGTTGCATTCTCTTTTTGAGACCAACTTGATAAATACATGCAAACCACACACACGTTTCCAAATTTAATATATTTTCAGTAACTATTGATACTTTTAAGTTAAAATTTGACATTATTATTTTAAATGTTATAGAAATAAATGTAATAAAATCAAGTACATTTGTCCGTTTAAACAATTGTGATTCATTATCTGACTGTAAATAGGTTAATGTGGAAAGGAAATACAGTGATCAGTTTGTAAATAATTAAAAACATGTATTTTGCTGCAGAGAAAAGAACTGAGGAAAAACGTGTTGATCAAGGAGCTGAAAAGCACAGAAAAAATAAATGAAAAAATGAATAGGAAGAAGTTGACCAATTATCTCTATCTTTCAAAAAATAAAATGACTATGGGGCAATTTTCTAAGTGGACAAAGTGAAGTGAAGACATGAGGACTTATAACGAGCGTATAATTGATACAGTAAGCAAGTTTATTAAACTCATCTCTGCCTTATGAGAAAGTAACACAACCACTGTGATAGTTTGATTTAGAATTCAGAGTGGAAAGGCACTGCCTTGGTGATGCAAACATGAGGCCTGTTTTCAGTGGGGAAGAAATGTGACCCACCATCTTACTGAGACACAGTGCTCTGTCTGCCGTGGGCAAAGTTAAAATCTTAGGAACATTAACTGTTTCAGCTTTCATGTATTTGTATACAAAGAGTTGCTAAACTGAACATACATTTGAGAAATGTAAAAAACTTAAGTAAATGGTTAGAAATTTTCTAAATGTGTGAGGAACAGACCAAAATTCCAAAATCAATCAATGTAAAATAGTGTCTTCCTATTTATTTAACACAGATATAAAGAACACCGAGGCACTATCATTCCATGCATTGTGTTAGGAGCACAAATACTGAAAAACACTTGAACGTACAAAATTTTGAAAACCACAGAAATTCCATCTATTATGAAATTGTCTGGAATAAATTTTTAGGTTTTCAGGTCCTAAGAAAAAAAATCCTATGTGCAAGAAAATCTAGTCATGCATCTGTTCATGATAATTTTCACTTTTGTATTTTAGAATAATATCACAGTTGAATGAAACTGAAATTACTTCTGAGGTATAGAACGAATATCCCAGAATTAAACTAGAATGTGAAAACTAAAGGTTAAAGTTAGGAAAACAGATGCGGAGTAATATGCCACTACAACAGAATCAGGTGGGCAAGGCTACCCTTCATGCAATGGTGAGAAAGGAGACCAATCTAAATATTACGAACGTGGACAGAACTGAAATCACAGATCAGAGTGATCCTTTACTATGTAAATCATTGTCCTGAAAGTAGAAAAACAATGCTGAATAAGATAGAACTTCACAGTAGGACTTGCCCAAATGTTATAACCTTGCAAATAAAGGGGATTGATAAATTCAAAAGCAATGCTAGTTTTAACATTCTACTCTCTAGAAACATAGCTTAAAAATCTTTAGAAGTCTGTTGATTTGCAATGTCCCACCCCAAAACCTACCCTTTTCTATCATTTTAGACAGTGTGTTACCCACCTGCCATAGAGTTGACTTTATGTTTTCCTAGTGGCAATAATTAAATTCCCAGCAGCTCTAGAAGGCACCTTCTTTCTGTAAGTCTAAGAATTTTGTAAACAAAACCGTATAATAAGTCTTTCCAGGCATTCTGTAGTGATTTTGGCAACCTAGCCCTGTATCTTTTACTCTCTGATTAAGTGTAGAATGATTTGGTGAAACAATACCACACAAGGAAACTATGTATAAACTTTTTTCTTCAACTTATCTGGAAATACTAAAACATAAACACCTCTTCCTTCCTAAAATAGTAATTAAAAGGGAAAAAATCCACAAAAATCTTCTCTTGCATTGCTTCTGCATTTACACTCTTTCATCTTCATCTTGTAAAATGAGACATTATCTGATTTTTCTGGTGAGAACACTTCAAGTTTGCATCATAAGTTTGCTTAACAACTTACAGAAGTATTTGACATTTTCTTTTTGTGCCCAGTAGTCCAGGTTCATGAATTTGAAGTACTTAGACCCTATTTGGCCAAAGGCTGTCTGAAAATCCTTAGCTTTGCTCTTCTATGATGTGTTATGATGAACCCAAATGAAAAAACAAGGTTGAAGCCTCATTTAGCACAGGCCTATGCTATCTGTCTCTGCATTAAGAAGACCATAAAAACATCATCAAAACCATAAACCAATGTGCGCGGATTGAGATGGGTATTTCAGCATGTGACTTCAGCATCATGGCAAAGTGAGACAACTCTTTTGTATCTCCCCTTAAACATACAACTAGTCGGACATCTAGAACCCAACAAAGTTCCTCTGCTCAATACAATAGTAGGTCCACACACCATCAGTACCTTGAAAATGGTCATATTGAAATGTGTAGGGGAGGCAAGATGAGGGGGAAGGATAGGGACAGACACATCATTGCAGTTCTCCAAGGCCAAGGCTGTACCTGCAGCCCCAGCAAACACAGTATGGGTGGAGGAGTCTGGGTGCAGCCCCACACCACAGCCCAGCAGCATTCCCCGGCCCCAAATCCAGATCCATCCCCCGTTGCAGCTGTGCTCACATCCCCACAGACAAGTAGCAGAAGCAGAGCCAAGTCTCCAGGCTCCTGGCCACAGCACAGTGCTGCCAGTGGCCATAGGGAATGGGGCAGCAGTTCCGTGGGCTCTCCTCAACTGGCCACCCCCACTACTCTGGTGGTAGTGCCCTGAGACCCAGGCAACCCCGATACAGCACCGGCACCCACTGCCCTGCTCACCGAGGCTGCCCTTCCCATGTCCAAAGCTAAGGCTCCCACACCCTGACTTATCCCCACCTCCTCTTCAAGCTTAAGTAGTACAGTTAAAACAAAACAAATATAGCACCATCTACTAGAAAACAAAAGAAAGACCTAAATTATCAACCTGCTGGGTTGTGAAAACCAAAACCTTCCTAAGTAAGAAAAGTGTTCACTACTTCCAATGCACCAGCAGAGGAATGGCCCATCAAGCAGATGGCCACCATGGTGATGTTAACACAGAAAGAAGTGACAATTATCCAGAAAGAAACTCAAAGTAACCACAGGTTGTGATTTACATGACAGAGAAATCAAAATAGCAGTCACCAAGAAAGTCAATGAGGTACAAAAAACTCAAAAGACAGGTCAGTGAGCTCAGGAATAAAATTTATGAACAGGAGTACTTTACCAAAGAGATGAGAACTATAAAAAACAACCAAACAGAAATTCCAGAGCTGAAGAACTCAATAAATGAGGTGAAGAAGAGATATTTTAATAACAATGATACACAATGACAGCTAGTTACTATTTCAGACTCCCTGTCATTGCTCTCTCAGTCATCAGTCATTCAAGTACAGGCAAGATATGCAGACATAAATGAAAAATTGAAATATAAAAAGATTAATTAAAAAAACAAAATTTCAAATATTTGCTTAATTTAGGTATTTAGGAAATGTATGATTGCTCAGCGAGACATTTTATGAAATTTTAAATATAAATGCTGAAGTAAATAGCAATTAACAATGTTCTCTCATGTAAGAATATGACAAAAATGTTCACCTAAAGACAGACATTAATTCTTTTAGTGATAGAAGTTGATTTAATCCATAAAAAGAATTTATCTCTGTTTCATTTAAATAACAAACATCCATCTATGGTTAAGTGTTTAGATGTCAATCATTTACATACGATTAGGGGTGGAAAAATCGGGGTGCAGCAAACTTAAAAACCATCACCAAACTACAATCCATTAGAAAGTAAGCCAAAGCATCTCCAAGTGTACCACTAGTTATTAGGCAATAATATTTAATTTGTAAAATCAAATTTAAATGCAGCTTTTCAAGAAATTTGAAATGTGTCACTTTAGTCATATTTATTGATTAAAGTTAATGATAGACATCTTTTGAAAATGAGAGATCCAGGGACTTAATGCAAAATTTGTCTCCGTTCTATATTAGCACAAATAATTAAGACTTTTTATTAGTCTTCACTAGTCAATTAAGCAACTCAGAATTTCACCAAATTAAACAGAAGAATTATATCAGAAATCTGAAGCCCAGGGGAAAAAAAAATAATATAACTAACCTTCATCAATTCAGCTGTGGAAGGAATCTTCAAGTTTTCTCTAGGAATAGATGTTCTATTGAGCGCAAAAATGTTAATATTTCCAAAACAAGGTGTCTCCAGGACTGGCCTCGTGTGAAGAGTGCCTAGTGGAGATCTATTCTGCTGTTTCTGCACAAGTTCGGTGCTGACCTCTGCTATCCTCTTGTTAGTCCTGTGAAGACTGTAAAACACAAGTGCTCAGTATTTCATTTTTCCCTTAGCAGACTTGCATTTTTTTCTAAGTTGCCCTAACAGTAAATGGAATTTCCTATTAAACAGCATTTTAACACTGAAAATGTGTCAAAGCAGACCTATTATATACAAGTATATGTTCTAAATTTATCTTAAAAAGTACTTATGTTTCTAAGGGGTAAGGGTTCCTAAATAACAAGTAATTCAATGGGAGGGGAGAGAAATGGGTATCAGTGACATAGATGGCTTATCAGGTAACACTTGCTGCTTTCTGAAAGGGTTGTACTTATATGATTCTTGAGGATGACCTTGGACATGTTTAGTAAACCAGTTAAGAAATAAAAGAAGAAGGAGGAGGAGGAGGGGTAAGAGGAGGAGGAGGAGGAGCAGGAGGAAGAGGAGGAGGAGGAGGAGGAGGAGGAGAAGGAGAAGAAGAGGAAGAGGAAGAGGAAGAGGAAGAGGAAGAGGAAGAAGAAGAAGGAGAAGATCTCTTTTAAAGAAAATTTTTTTTTCTTTATTGATTTTTTAGAGAGAGAGGAAGGGAGAGGGAGAGAGAGAGAAACATTGATGAGAGAGAACATTGATTGGCCGCCTTCTGCATGTCCCCGCCCCCCGCACTGGGGATTGGGCCCACAACCTGGGCATGTGTCCTGACCAGGAATCGAACCAGTGACCTCTTGGTGCATGGGTTGATGCTCAACCACTGAGCCACACTGGCCGGGCAGAAAAACATCCTTAAAGACATTGTCAAGCATTTTCTTTCACCAATCTTGTATAATACATTGGCAATATTAACTGTTTGACACCAAGGCATAATTTAGAGCAACAACCTCTAAGGGAGAACAAGACAGCTTAGCTGGTGATCAAAATAAACTGAAACAGCTCCAGAGGCAATCAGCTTCTAACACTGTTACCAAAGCATTGGAGGTGGGATCTGCCCTTTGTCTTCCCCTCCTGCAGACCACCTTATTCTTTTTAGCCACTTTGTCAATCAGGCTGCCCTTCACCCCCATGTTAATCTTTTCCTACTTAACATGTATGCCTTAATGTAGAATAGAAAAACTATAAAGGTAGTTTGTCTAAAGGCATCCTCTGATGGTAATAACAAAGATCATCATCAAGAAAGTAAATTTACCAAGTGCCAGAATGTGTTGGAGTAACTTAACCCTTCGTGTTTAAATTGTTATCTTAAATATTTCTAGGTAGGGGAATTCTGACAAGCAATTTTATAATAACATCGCTTTCTAAATTATAAAGCTTCAAAAACACTCAGCTTAAAGACTACTAGATCAGGTTAACAACATGAAAATATTAAGGGGGAAAAATAAAGGCATGTAAAACCAAAAAATGGGGAGAGATGCAAAATGTCCTGGAAGAACATTTGAAAGGTAAATTTATTTACTGACATCACTTTTCAAAGTTATATTATTTAGTTACTTGTTTTCTTTAGTTCTGAGTTAACGACTCAGAGATCAACTTCAAATGTGAAAAAAAAGCTGAAGTTTAAAATATTTATCATCAATGTCAACTGGATTAAATCATAATTATAAAATTTAATCATTCTTCTATTGGTACACATATAATCTGAGCATTCAAAGAATAATAGACTCAGTTTAAAATTTTAACAGTTAAACAATAATTCAAGAGTATGGTACAATTTTTAAATCACATTTTTTTACATCAACTGGTCTTAAAAATAAAACTATCCTCTTGTAAGAATCATGCTGAAAGATCAATTTAGTGATAATAATGATGGGAACTGAAATACTGAAAGGGGAAAACAAATCTACAAAACAAGTTGCTATTAAAGGAAGTAGAGGAAACGCAAACACTATATATCTATCCGAAAGGTAATTTGCAGTGAAATGAATTAAAGCACATTAAAGATCAATAAATTAACCTTCAAAAGTGAATTGACTTGTTTTACTTTTTCTGCTACATGCTGCCTTGCTCGTTCTTCAATCTTCCATTTATACTGTTCTACTTCACTGTATTCTACCATGTTCCTTTCCATGTGTCTTTTGAGGTTTACTGCTTCTTGTTTCCACTTCTCTTTTTCAGTCTCTAGTTTTTCACATTGCTCTTCTACTGCTTTCACAGATAATAACTCCTGTTGAAGAAATGTATTGTTTTTATCCAGGAGTAGACATTTTGAAGATGCTGCTTCCAGGTTTGCTGTGAGGTCATCATTCTGTGTGAATAAAATAATAAAGGTTGATTATGAAGGTGTAGACTGAGAATAGTCCAACTCAACACCAGTATCAAATTTTGAAATGAATTTAGTTGCAATAAAATGTCATCTGTACTGTAATGGAGTCCTAGATTATGGAACATAGACTTATTCAGAATCAAGAAAAACGTTAAAACCACCAGGAGTCACAAAAAGATATTCTTAATATTTTTTTCTTTATTGATTTTAGAGAGAGAGGAAGGGAGAAGGAGAGAGAGAAACATCAATGAGAGAGAACATCGATTGGCCGCCTCCTGCCTGCCCCCCACTGGGGATTGGACCCACAACCTGGGCATGTTCCCTGACTGGGAATCGAACCTACAAACTCTTGATGCATGGGTCGATGCTCAACCACTGAGCCACACCAGCTGGGCAACAAAAAGACATTATTTATTGTTGTCATCTTTGCCACTCAACATCTGCACTTAATTTTATAATCTTTTTTCTATAATCGTTTCGTGTCTCCCTCCACAAAATGACTATAAGTCACCTCTTAGTAGAAAGTCTCTTATCTCTTCTCTCTCTTAACTCTTCATAATTTTAAACAAGTTTTAGGGATATCACATTGAGGTGTTTAAGCCTTAGTGGGCAAATGCCTCCCACAATAAGACTTCCAAAATGAGACTAATTAATTAATTTTATAAATATGGATTCTAATGCCATATTTGGACTACAAATGTTTGATTCTAATTTGAACTGCATTCCAAGAAGAAAATGAGTCCTAGGATTAAGGAGAAATCACCTCTCTCACTATAAAAATTTAGTGAGATGAGCCCTGCATTTTTCAAAAAGCAACAAAACAAAACAAAAAACTATGGTTCAATTCAATAGTGCTAACTCGTAATTCTTCGTTACTTCCCAGAAAATAAGAGAACATACTAAACAGCAACAACAACATCGACAACCAAGTAGCTGGAATTCCACTGATAATGACTTAGAAAGAACTACATCCTTTAGATGTAATGATCGTTTGGTAAGACGAAGTAAGTAACGGGGAGATTTTGAAACACGTCTACAGATTCCTTGGCACTTCTCCGTGAAACAGGGGCTGGCCTCAGTAAGTAACTGGTTTCTAGTGACAGGACGGGGTGGAACTGCCGGGTGACTCCTGTGTCTGGGTGACGCAGCTCTGCCTGACGCTCTCTCTAGGGAAGCTCACCCTGAGAACCCAGCACCATGCTGTGAAGAATGAAGCAGCCCAGGCCAACACAGCTCAGACTGCCCGGTGAGCGTCCCAGCCAGAAGCCTGTTGCAACTGACACACACATGCATGAACAAGCCTTTAGAGTAAGATTACCCCCGTTCCCAGCTTCCAGTCATCCCAGCTGATGGCCGCGGGAAAAGAAGTGAGCCGGACTCACTGAGCCGGGCCTCGCTGCAGACTTGTGAACAAAACAAATGCTGTTTTGAGCTCATGGGTTTGGAGGTGGTTTATTAAGTAGCAGTAAGTTACTGGCACAGATACTGATATTAAAAAGAGTGCTGTCCCCCATCCCCCAAAAAACATGCACATGTAAGAGTGCCTCTGAAACAGGAGGTAAGTGGGACCTGAAATAATGTCAAGAAGCATGAGAATGAAAACCGAAAGGGCCCCCAAGAGACATTAGTGGAGGCCTGAAGGCCCCCGAAGAGGCCGACAGCAAAGGCTTCTGGGCAAGTGAACAAAAGACACTGAAACAAGATGAAAGGGGATTCTTGTTAGGAAGCAGCTGGAAGTAAAATCAATGAGAAAGATAAGCTAAAAACAGACTGTGAAATATAAAAAAACCAGGACTTATTGGTTTCAAATATCTGTTTCTCGTGTATAGCCTCCCCGACATGTCCAACTGTCAAATAATGCTAAAATAAAGAAATGGCTTCTGGGCTATGATCAAATCCATTGTGCTTCCAGGAAAGCGTGGTCTAAGGATGAAGCCCAGACTGTAAAACCCTTAAGACCTCAGGAAGATTTAAGGTGGTGCCTCAAATACCTTTAAGGGTCTTCAGAATATAAGAATTTTAAAGGCATACAGCATAGAAAATAACATTGAATGTAAACTATAATTGAAAAGTAAATTTTAATAAGTAATTTGAAAGGCACTGCTCCAGGAAGCCCAAGGTGAAGAGCTCATCTCAAAATGATTTGTGAGGGTAGTTTTTCTAATGGCATAATCCCCAGTAAAATTCACAGGAAACTCAAAGCCTTTAAGAGAATTGTAGTAGCAAAACCCCTCTTTGCTAACTTGGACTAAAGACCAAGACAGCACACCAAAAAGAGAGGCCTGTGGGTCTTAGATGTTCTACAGGGAAGAAGCAGGCTGAGAAAAGAGCTGCAAACACAGGTCATTTCTTTTATTTTCATTTTTTGGTTAATCCTTACCCAACGATATTTTTTCATTGATTTTTAGATAGAATGGAAGGGATGGAGGGAGTGAGGGGGAAAGAGAAACACCACCGCCCTGGCCCGTTTGGCTCAGCGGTTGGAGCGTCAGCCTGCGGTCCAGAGAGACCCGAGTTCGGTTCCCGCTAAGGGCACGTACCTCGGTTGCAGTTTGTCCCCGGCCCCTGGTTGGGTCGTGCAGGAGGCAGCCACTCGATGTATCCCTTTCACATCGATGTTTCTCTCTCTCTCTCTCTTCCTCTCTCTCCCTCCCATTCTGTCTGAACAAAAAAATGGAAAAGTGTCCTCGGGTGAGGATTAAAAAAAAAAAAAGAGAGAGAGAGAGAAACACCACCAATGTGAGAGAGACACATCGATTGGTTGCATCCCGCACCATCTGACTGGGTCTAGGGATTGAACCTGCAACCCAGGTACATGCCCTTGACTGGGAATCGAACCCAAGACCCTTTGGTCCATGGACTGATGCTCTAACCACTGAGAAAAACCTGCCAGGGCAATACAGTTCATTTCTTATGAAGAGGACAGAACAAAGAGCACAGAGGGTACAGGAAAGGGACGTGGAGAATCATTCCAACATGGTTAGGACTAAGTCCTAATCAAAGAACTGCCAGCATACATCAGGTTGTATTTCAGAACTTCTGTGGACTAGCGTGCCCCCATGTTCCACTTCTGAATGGGAGTCTTCAGCAGTCTAACAGAATGTTGGTATGTGGATGGTAGATAACTTGTCTCTTTGGTTCTCAAGTCTGCACATTGAAAAAAGTTATATTCGCCCAGACGGTGTGGCTCAGTGGATTGAGCATCGTCCCATGGACTGAGAGGTCCAGGTTCAATTCCGGTCAGGGCACATGCCCGGGTTAAGGGCTCCATCCCAAGTGGGTGGTGTGCAGGAGGCAGCCGATCAATGTTTCTCTCTCATATTGATGTTTCTATCTCTTTCCCTTCCTCTCTCTAAAAAAAAAAAAAAAAAAAAAAAAAAAAAAAAAAAAAATCAATAAAAAAATATATTTAAAAAAAGAATAAAATTGTATTCAAGGGTCTTATTCAAAAAAACCACATTCCAGGCCTGGCTGGAGTGACTCAGTTTGTTGAGTGTGTCATCCCACACACCAAGAGGTTGCTGGTTTGATTCCTGGTCAGGGCACATGCCCAGGTTGTGGGCTCAGCAGCCAATTGATGTTTCTCTCTCTCCCTACTGCTCTCTATCTAAAAATCAATAAAAACACATTTAAAAATAAACATCCCACATCCCAGGTACCTCACCCCCACCTGCACTTTATTTAGATGGTAAAATCTTGGACTGGAGCCTATGCTGGATGCCATAGTAATTGAACGTTGTGGGGGGGGGGGGAGCGGGAGGCATGAGTGTAATTTTCACGTGGAAGGAATATAAAAAATTGGGGCCAATGTATAGATTATGTAGATTATGCTGGCTTTTTAATGTGCCCTAAGTTTTGAAATATTCATTCCAGAAAAAAGGATATGGGTCAACCTTAGTGGTTTGCTCTTAATGGACAAAATATGGTAAAAGTGATGCTGTGTGAATTTCAAGGCTCGGTGAGAAAAGGCAACACAGCTTCTGCCTGGCTAAGTATCTCAGGCCGCTTCACCTCGGAGCCCAGCCCCCGTGCTGTGAAGGGGCTGCGCCACAGTGAGAGCCTGGGCGGTTCCAGTGCAGATGTTCCGGCTGCCTGCCCCAGCTAGAGTCCAACCAAGGGTCGGCATCAACAACCAGCATCACTTCCATGGTGGTAGTGAACCAACATGCAGAGGGTTCCAGCCACCAGCCGTCGCCCTACCCCGTTGAAGCTGAGGGGGACAGAGACAAGCTGTCCTGACCACACCTTTCCTAAGTGTAGATTCGTGAACAAAATAAGTGTTGCTTATTTAAGCCACTCAATTTTGGGAGATTTGTTAGGGAAAAACAGATAACCCTTTTCTGGATTAAAGAAAGAGGTAATAAGAAACAACTTATACAGTAGAAATTATAGACACACCTTGTTCTATTGCACTTTGCTTTATTGTGCTTTGCAGATACCGCACTCTTTTGCAAGCTGAAGGCTTGTGGCAACCACGCACCCAGCAAGTCTATCGGCGCCATCTACCAACAGGCTCAGAAGATGGTTTGCATTTGTTAGCAATAAAGTATTTAAATTAAGGTATCTATGTTGTTTTCTTAGACATAATGCTATTGCACACTTAGACTACAGTATAGTGAAAAATAACTTCTATATTTACTGGGAAACAAAAAATTAACATGACTCGCTTTATCGTGACACTTATTTGATTGCGGTGGTCTGGAACCGAACCTGCAATATTTCCGAGGTCTCCTTTAAAGTGGGATCTGCCCTGGCCGGTTTGGCTCAGCGGTTAGAGCGTCGGCCTGCGGTCCAGAGAGAACCGGGTTCGGTTCCCGCTAAGGGCATGTACTTCGGTTGCAGTTTGTCCCCGGCCCTGGTTGGTCGTGCGGGTGGCAGCCACTCGATGTGTCCCTTTCACGTCGATGTTTCTCTCTCCCTCTCTCTCCCTCCCACTCTATCTGAACAAAAAATGAAAAAATGTCCTCGGGTGAGGATAAAAAAAAAAAAAAGTGGGATCTAACAGATGTTGAGATTAACTTATAAATGACAAGCAATGCCAATGAGAAGAAGCAGATAACTAGAAGAAAGACATAAGAGGTTTCTCTAGGGTTTCCTTCAATTACAAGCAGGCAGGCATACATCTTTAAAATGTCCCCATAATTTAGGGGATTAAGGAGGACTGGCAAGGAGACATAGATTTGAATTGTAATAGTTTAAAAACAGTCACAAATAGTTTAATAACAAAAATCAGACCTTTTACCTGATTTTTCAATTAACTAAAATTCTGAGAGATAGGCAGCTTTGAATCTTTATTCATCAACCTAGTACGCAGTCTTCATTTACCTTTCTTCTTCAGTGAGGAAATAGGAAACATTATGGATCATTTCTATCTCAGTAGGGAAACACGTGTAGTGGTGCCCTTTGACACAGCTTAAGTACAATTTCTCCTTTACCTTACTTTGGGCTTTTTGTATGGGAAGGTAAAGCCCTCTCATCTTTATGTTACACCTTAGTGTTTCTCTGAAGCACATAAACTGACTTGGGAATTTTGAAATTCAAATGGCCAACCCATTATTTGTCTCTGATAAATTAATTGACTACTACCTGATATTTAATAGCTGTAGCCTTGAAATTTTTTCTTTGGATGGGATAAAAGATACATCCCATTAACTATGTATGAAGCTATAAAGTACAGCTATGCATCTTTATTTAAGTAAAAGAAGTAGATACGAGAACTGTAATTTCTGACAATGTAGGATCTATGCCAAGAACAAGATTGGCACCAGTGTTCTACAAAAGAACAAGGTCAAAAGAGGATCCACTTGTAAATGGATCTACAAAATGATAGATGAGAGGGATTACCCGAGAGGAAACATGGCAGTCCAGATTTAATCTTTTCTTTCCTAGACAGTGAAATCTGTGATGAGTCTATGAAATATGAGTTCAACATGATGAAGTAAATGGCTGACTAAGTCAGCAACCAAGATTTGTGGGAAATGGAAGTAAAGTGGGAGGTACTAGGCTTGAGATTAATGGTTTGAATGGAGAGGGGAAAAAAATAGAATGGATGTTATTTTTGTAAGTCTGCTTCCCATCATGTCACGGAGTCAGCAAGGTATAAGTTGGCCACAGGACCCTTCAAGAAGCAAAAAGTCTCCACAGAAGTAGAGATAAAGACATTCCACTACACTGACTTTATTACATAAAACAACTGGTAACATGCAAGGTGACTGAGAAACAGGTCTCATCAAATTTGATTACTGGCATAAAGGCAGACATATAGATCAATGAATTATAAGGGAGAATCCAAAAATTAACCCTCACATTTATGACCAAGTGCCCTTCGACAAGGGTGCCAAGCAACTTAATCCTATACAAGTGACACAGAAATCATTCTCCATACCGTTGATCATGGCAGCAAATGGGGAGCACAAGGCCCAGAACACATCCCCAGTACTTCACAAAGCTTCCCCCAATTCCACCGGCATGTTCTTATGACGACGTATAACTCACTTCCTCTCTGCACTACTCAGTGAGCTACAATCACGAGCTGCAATGCAAACAGTGCCTCCTGGACTGAGGACATCACTTACATGACCTGACAGGCAGGGAAAAGCCGCTGACATGGATGTAATGGACTCTGTTGCCAAAGCAAAGTTCCCAATTCCATTCAGCCTCACAACTGTTTATGTGGGGCTGCTTTAGCAAGTATACTGATGAGCAGATTAAGGTGGTGTGGTATGGCATATCAGAGGAGTCATTCCCAGAGCTTTACAGTAAGTAAAGGGCTATAAATCTGTGAATCCCACTTCAGGCTGCATAGTGAAGGAAGGCTGATTTCAAGTTTCTTATTTAAAGTGAGGGTAAAAAAAGTAAGATTATGATTAAACAAGTCTTTATTATATTTAATTGCTTAAAACATATTGAGAAAAAAAAGCTTAATTATATCAATGTCGCCAAGAAAAAAGTACTGGTGCGTTATAAAGTATTTAATTTTATCCTAACAATAGTTAAGCTAAAATATTTTCAATGTATACAAGGATAGGTACAGTCATGGTACATAATAGTCCTCACAGACAAATTTATACTTAGAAAGACAAGATTATCTCTCATGAAAAAAAAAATTAAAACAATGTAAAATTAAGGGCTACATTGTTCTGCCCAGAGATGACAAATGCTGAAAAGAATGAGGTCAATGAAAGTTCGAACTGTCAGGAAACACCTCATGGAGAAGGGGTGATTGAGAGCCAGGTCCAAACAGATGTAGGATTGGGCAGGAAGAACAGAAATGAAAAGACGGTATGGACATCAGGAGTAAAGGCCGGGAGATGCTGAAATGAGCCCAATTAAATCCAGTGGCAGGAAAATAGAAACATATGTTCACACAATGACTTGTACACTAATGTTCATGGTAGAATTATTAACAGCCAAAAAGCGAAAACGACACGAAGTTCCATCCGATGAATGGTTAAATGGTTTAGCCACACAGTGAAGTATTGTCCTAAAATGTGACTGAACCTTGAGAATGTGATGTTAAGTGAAAGAAGCCAGTCACAAAAGACTACGTATTGTGTGGTTCCATTTATATGAAATATCCAGGACCGACAAATCTACAGAGACAGGAAGGAGATCAGATGGTGCCTGGGGCAGAAGGAGGAGATTAGAAGCTGAGAGTGACAGTTAAGACATGTGGAGTTTCTTTTGGGGGTGATGAAAATGAGCTATAATTGATTGAGGTGGTAGTTGCACAATTCTCTGAATATATTGAGATACTGAATTATACATTTTAAATGGGCAAGTTTTATGATGTGAATTATATCTCAATCAAGTTTTTTTTTTTTTAATCCAATGCTGGATCGCAATAATTTTCTTAATTTTCTATGGTGGCTGTACATACCACAATGATATGAATATTTCCACACTTTGACAATATTTCTGAAATTAAGAGAAAACCAAGGAAATGCCTACTTCGACCAGTTGGTATATTGACCTTCCCGTACATGTTATTCTAAAATTCAGGAAACATATACATATTTCTATATCCATTCACAAAAGTGATGATAAAAATAATAAGGTAACTTTCTAAAACATTCCATTAAACATTATCCTCTGATTTCAACTGGCTGCCTTATCATGATAATAGAGATTATCACTAAAAAAATATGTTTAATAGTAATAAAAGTCTCTTGATTTCTATGAGGAATGATGCATAATTCTCAACTTGCCTAAGGGTAAATATTATTAAATATATATATACCCAATGGCAGAATGGAAGCCAGAGTTTAAAAAATAAGTGCATTATAAAGATAATAAAATCATAATAAATTAATGATAACGAAAATACAAAAGAGCCCGGCCAGTGTGGTTCAGTGGTTGAGAGTCAATCCATGCACCAAGAGGTTCCCGGTTCGATTCCCAGTCAGGGCACATGCCCAGGTTGTGTTCAATCCCCACTGAGGGGCATGCAGGAGGCGGCCAATCGATGTTCTCTCTCATCAATGTTTCTATCTCTCTCCCCCTCTCCATTCCTCTCTCTAAAATCAATTTTAAAAAATTAATAATAAAAAAAAAGTTGCCCATGAAAATTAGTACCCTAAAAAACTTTATGTTTAGACCTGGCCAGTTTGGCTCAGCAGTTAGAGCGTCGGCCCATGGACCAGAGAGTCCCAGGTTCAGTTCCCTAAGGGCACGTACCTCAGTTGCAGTTTGTCCCCCATCTCGCGATGTTTCTCTCTCTCTCTTCCCTCCTCTCTCCCTCCCCCTCTATCTGAAGATAAGTGCAAAATGTCCTCAGGTGAGGATAAAAAAAAAAAAACTTTATGTTTATATTTATATCTGACATATCTTTTCTGGGAAAGGAAACAAAAGAAAAAATAAATGAGTTTTTGCACAGCAAAGGAAGCCAACAAAATGAAGAGACAACCTACTAAATGGGAGAAAATACTCACCAATCATATATTTGATAAGGGGTTAATATCCAAAATTTAAAAAGAACTGATACTACTCGCCCTGGCTGGTTTGACTCGGCGGTTAGAGCATCGGCTGGTGAACCAAAGAGTCGCAGGTCCAATTCCAGTCAAGGGCACATACCTCAGTTGCGGTTGGGTCCCTGACCCTGGTCAGGGTCATGCAGGAGGCAGCCAATCGATATGTCTCTCCCACATCGATTTTTCCCTCTCTCTCTCTCTCCCCTTCCCTTCCACTCTACCTGAAGATAAATGGAAAAAATATCCTTGGGTGAGGATTTAAGAAAAGAAAAATAACCAATCTTAAAAATGAGCAGAGGACCTGAATAGACACTTCTTCAAAAAGGACATACAGATGGCCAATCAACATATGAAAAGATGTTCAATGTCAGTAATCACCAGAGAAATGCAAATTAAAACCACAATAAGATATAACCTCACACCCTTCAGAATGGTTATCACCAATAAATCAACAAACAACAAGTGCTGGTGAGGATGTGGAGAAAAGGGAACCCAGTGAATTATTGGTGAGAATGCAGGTTGGTGCAGCCACTGTGGAAAACAGTATAGAGGTTCCAGAAATAATTAAAAATGCAACTGCCTTATGACCCAGCAATTCCACTCTGGCTATGTATTCAAGAAACTCAAAACACTAATTTAAAAGAATATATGCACCCCTACATGCATTGCAGTGTTATTTTCAATAGCCAAGCTATGGAAGCAGCCCAAGTGCCCATCAGCAGATGAGTGGATAAAGTTGCATATTACTCGACCATAAAAAGAATGAAATATTACTATTTGCAACAACATGAATAGACCTAGAAGTATTATGCTAAGTGAAATTAGTCAGACAGAAAAAGACAAATACCATATGATTTCATGTATATGTGAAATCTAAAGGACAATAAAAAAGACCAACAACAAAACAAACAAAGTAAAAAAAAAAAAAAAAAAAAAAACAGACTCATAGATACAGAGAACAGACTGGTGGTTGCCAGAGGAAAATAGGGTTGGTGAAGTGGGTGAAAAAGGTGAAAGGATTCCGAAGTACAGATTGGTAGTTACAAAATAGTCATAAGGATGTAAAATAAAGCATAGGGAATATAATCAATAATATTGTAATAAATATGTATGGTGCCAGATGGATACAGGAAATGTCAGAGGGAACACTTTGTAAAGGATATGATTATCTAACCACTATGCTTTACACCTGAAACTAATACAAAATAATATTGAATGTCAACTGTAATTGAAAAAAGATTTTAAGAAGATAAATGCAAAAATATCCTCAGATGAGGATAAAAAAAAAGATTTTAAATAAAAAGTGAAAAATAAATAAAAAGGAACCTAAGTAAAACAAAAAGGACTTGTAGCTAGCACTCAATGAAATGACATATCATATCCTCTGAAATTAAAGAATAATCTATATGTTTATATAATAAAAATATTGCAATAAGTGAATATCCTTCTGAAAAAAAACTGGATCTAAACCTCTAACTTTATGCAAGCACCAATTCCCAAAAGTTCAAAAATTTAATATAAGACTATGAATTCTTGCAAGTACGAAGAAAATCAGAAGGTAATTTTTTAGAGTCTCAAAACTGGAAAAGCCTTTCTCTGAATCACCCCAAACCCAGAATGAATTAAATAAAAGATTAATAACTCTGACTACACTTAAAAATTGAGTTTACAGTCTGAATATTCAGCTATCCCACAGTAAGAGGATTAAACTTGCAAATATTAGGATAGAATAAATTTCCTATTCTTTTTTCCTGAGAATATTCCACAGATATTCTACTTTTCTAATATTTTCATAGTAATAAAAACTAAATCTACTAATAACTGATAATCTTAGGCATTTTCCTAAGCACGTCTCTACACATCAGTGAACTCATTCAGTTATCACAATCAGGAACACAGAGGTTAAAAAGATAAGCAAGTTCAAGATTCCCCAGGTCTTCTGACTCCACAATTAGTGTTCTTGCACCAATCCACAGTCTCTAGTGTGCGTATACCAACACAGAAGAAACCTTATATTTCAAAAAACAAATAGAAAATAAGGCAAAATTTATAGAGCTTTGCTTAGAAACTCATGAGATTTTTTGTTACTGAAATAACTTTTGATTTATCTTCCTGATGTTTAAAGTAGTAATAAAAGTGAAATGGGGGAAGGACAATGAACAATTTTAGTAGGAATAAATAGTTATGCATACATTATCACTAAGTATATATGTGATGACACATCATTGTCTTCATAAGCTCCTTGTATTAAAAGGGATACTATTTAGAACAAATTGTTACTATTCTCAAAAGTAGAAGAATGACATCTAAAATATGATCTCTGAACCAGCTATACTTTTCCTCCTTACCACCAGTGGAAGTAAAAACTAACCTCTTTGTTAATATATCAAGGAAATGAAATCACTGCCAAAAATGGGAACATCTGTTGTTAGTAGCAATACTTTTGAGATCATGGAAAACTCATCAATTCCTATGGAAAATATTAAAAGCCTCCCCTCTGGAGGAGGCCATTGTGAATGTCACTACTTGACTGTTGGAGACAAATGGATTTGAATTAAGAGTATCGTTTTATCCAATGGACCAAAATTACCACCCCTACATCTATGTACACACATACACACAGACACATAAATATGCTTTTAAAATCCTCTATGCTTTCCATATGTACCGTACTGGTTTTTAAAATATATACATACACAAATTCATACACACACACATTTGAAAATGACTAAATAAAGTACCTTAGACTTCACTTTTTTAAAAGCTATTTCTATCTCTGTTTGTTTGCAAAGGAGATTGGTCAGATTTTCCTCTTGTGATTTCCTGGCATTCTGTTCTTGAGAAAGTTGCCTCTGAGCGTCATTTTGCTCTTCTACAACCTAAAGACACATTCCATTTAGTTTTTGGTCTCATACAATTAAAAAAAGTCCAAAGCTCAAGAACAGAACCTTTAAAAAAACTGTTAAAAGAAAGTAGCCTTTTTAGGCACACGGATCTTTATCTTCCACAAAAAACTCAAATTTTAATTTAAATGATGGATAAATGTGTCAAAGAGCGAAAACACAAAATTCATTATTGTGAAATAAAATTTCTTTACAAACATTTGACTAGTTTCATCACAGTCTCAAGGCAATTTAGCTTGGATGTTAACACTAAAAAAGCCAAAATTAAAATTTATATTCATGGTTAAGCTCAATTTATTTTCTGTTCATGCATTTAGAAAACATATACAGAGCATCTATTACATGCCAAGAATAGTAGTATATTAATAATTTTGGACCTGAAAGTACCAAGTCATAAATATGTCATAACAGTCATAAATATCACAATTCATATTTTGAATAAGATAACATGTTTTCGGTTTGTTTTAAACCTAGCAATGTATATTAAATCACAGAGATATTACAAATGTTGATGAAATACTGCTAGAAATAAGAAATTTTTACCAAAGACAAATTTACCTGACAAACTTTCTCTTGCAGTCTTCAGTTCCATCTCTAGTGTTCTAACAGTGGTTTCAAGTTCTCTGTTCATTTCAGTCTCTTTAATATATTGCTCCTTTTTTATTAACTTCTCCCTAATTTTTTCATGTAATAGATCAGCTTTTTGCCTTTCCTTTTTTTCTTCTTTTAAGGTAAATCTGCAGTTAAATACACTTACCTTAAAATTCATTTTGTTAGAAAATGAAAAGTTCATTTTATGACCTGCTTCTACATATGTTGGTTTATTATCCTTATAAAAATTTCTGGATCTCATGTTTTTATTTCTCACTTCAATCTCTTCCAAAACATATATATACCTGAAAACCAGCAATGAAAAAACACTCTGCTCCTCAGTAAGTTTTACTCAATAGTAAGTCTGGTAAATATTGTTGGAAAGGAATTTTGAAATTATTCAGTAAAGGTAGAGTTGAAATTATCCCTTTTTCCACAGTCTTGCTTACTCCTCCATTAGGAAAGATGATTTAGTTACTAATTAGAAAGAGAAGTTGTTGTTTATAAACAAGTTTGAAAATTCACTAGAAATAAAATTTTATCTTCACAAAATATTACAGGTATTCCTAAAAATGATTTAAAGTGTAAGTCAGCATCTGCAGATGTCTCTTACAAAAGACATATCCGCTGACTGCTGTAACCCAAGACCAGTCTGGGGAGTCTAATGTCTGTTGCTCTACACATTTTATGGTTTTTCTTCTTTTGTAACACTTTCAACTTATCTGGTTCATTATTATCAATTTTATAAATCACTTTAAAATCTCTTTGGGGGGATTTCACTCATATGTGGAATTTAAGAAACAAAATCAACTGACAAACAAAATAGAAACAGACTCACAGAGGACAGACTGACAGCTGTCAGGTGGGAGGGGGTCACAGGCGTGGTGAAAAAGGTGAAAGGATTAAGCAAAAAACAAAAACAAATGAACAAAAAAAAACTCATAGACACAGACAACAGCATGGTGATTACCAGAGGGGAAAGGGACCAGGGAGAGGTAGAAGATATAGGGGGGATTAATGGTAATGGGAAAAGACTTGACTTGGGGTGGTGAACACACAATGCAATACACATTTGATGTATTATAAAATTATATACCAGAAACCTATATAATTTTATTAACCAATGTCACCCAAATAAATCCAATTTTAAAAATTCCTTTTGGCCCTGGCCAGTTTGGCTCAGCGGTTTGAGAGACAACCCACGGACTGAAGAGTCAGGGGTACCATTCCCTGTTAAGGACTTCCAGGTCAAGGGTACATACCTCGTCATTGTGGGTTCATTCCTGGCCCCAGTCGGGGTTCTGTGGGAGGCAACCAATCAATGTGTCTCTCTCACATCAGTGTTTCTCTCTCTCCCTCCCCCTTCCCACTCTATCTAAAAGTCAATGGAAAAATATCCTCAGGTAAGGATTAATAATAATAATAAAGAATAATAATAATAATAATAATAATAAAATCCCTTTTGGAACAAGACATGATCTGTATTTATTAAGTCATGATAAAGAGTAATATGTGTTTCCAGTACAGACCTTGGAATTAATTTTATCTATTTATAGGAAAGATGCTGAATAAACTAATCAGCTATCACTTTCTGTTTTACTTTTCATTCTATAAGACTACAACTGCATACTTTTTTTTAAAATTTTCTGTATTGAGAAAAATGGCTATTTTATACTCTGTCCTTGGGAATGTAGATTAATATGAACTTTCTTGAGAACAGTTTAGAAATATAGATCCAAGTTCTTTTCAAAATGTTCTTATACTTTAACTAAATAATACTCTATTAAACAATTTATTCATAAAGTACAGTAGAAAAAATATACGCAATAATATTGTGATGGCTATCTATGGTACCAGGTGGGTATGGAAATATCAGGGGGAAGACTCTGTAAAGTATATGATTTTCTAACCACTGTGCTGTACACCTGAAACTAATACAAAATAATACTGAATGTAAATTGTAATTGAAAAAAAAAGAAAAGAATTTATTCAGGATACATAATCAGAAATGTAGGAACAGATTTATATGAGACATTCCTGGTACCCTTAAATATAATACAGAATGAAAAACAATCAAAATTCAATTTGTTAAATAAATAATGTGGTTTCCATATGGTGGATGGCTATATAACCATGAGAATGATGATCTGAAAGAATTTACATTAACTTATTACTAGAAGTTTGCACTGTTAAGAACTTGGTATATTAGTTCCAAGAATTTTATACTCCACAATACTAAAGAAGTGTTCTTCCCTAGAAAATCCCAAAAAATAAGTTAGCAATTACAAAACTTCTACATATCTGTGGAATAAAAGTAAACATTCAAATATTTCTTTAAAACCAAGTTGTTCAATACCTCAAATTGCAGAGTTCTTGTTCCAATTCCACTCTTTGATGTTCTAACTGTGATTTTATTTCTCTTGTTTCTGATAGCTTCTTGTGTAGTCTACTAACATGGTTTTCCACTGTTTTCACTTTTTTGGTAAGTAATTCACATTGATTTTTCCCAAGTTCTGTTGATCTTTCACATGGAAGTACTGCATCCAGGATTTTCTGTGAGCTGTGTGGATCTGCATCAGGGAGAACGAAAATAGAAACGAAATATATGAGTACTCTTTGTGCATAAGGAGGACTATGCCTTTTCACACTCATTCATACATTGAACAAACGTGTGTTGAGTACCTACAGTGTGGAAAATAGTATACTAAGCTCTACAGATAAAACAGATGAGACTCCTGGCTCTATAGCTTAAAGTTTAGTAGAGGAGAAAGAGAAATAAAATGATAATTATAAATTCAGATGGATGCTATAAGAAACCAGAGTTTTAGGATCACATAACAGAACTTGATCAACACTGGGCCAGGGACGACTTCCTGGGAGAAGACATGTTTACAATGTCAAACGCACAATGAGCTGAAGCAATCAGACAAAGGAGGAACGAGAGCCCCTAAACCATCTACAGCGTGTGCCAAACAATGTCCTATGCAATCTGCTTCTAGCAAGATGGGGTAACAGGTTCTGATTTACCTGCCTACCTGAAACAAGCAAAAACAAAACAGGAAAAAGAAAAAAAACCTGACAAAATTATTTTCAAGATAACGGACTTCAGTCAATGAAGGACAGTGATCCTCTAAACAAAGGAAGTTAGCCTTGAAGTTCGTCCCAGTTCACTGCCTTGAGAGAATGTCCAGGCCACAGTACAGGAAGGAACTGAGGTGGAGCCCACCAGTGTCCTTGAGTTAGGTGATGAAGTTGAGGGTCTGGGGAAACGAAGCCAGGTAGAGATCACAGGTCAGAACACTGGAAAGGAGGGAGTGGAACAGAAAAAGAACCCTGGAGATCTGCAAAAGGTATTCAGCTGAGTAATTAGTACACACACATGGGGGAAATCACCGCAGACCAGGGGAAAAACACATCTGAAAAGAGTAGAGGAAACAGTTCTTGGGGCTCACGCAGCAGCACTAACACTGCCTATTCCCATTAGCCAGGCTGATGAAACTCATAGCTCTCAGGACAATGAACAGAGTAGGCAGAGGTCTTGCCTCAATAGTGGGGAATAATTAGACCTCAGCTGAGCACTGCTCTGGATTCACATAACAAATTGTAAGAGCAAGACTGAAAGACATCAAACTGTGTATAAGTAACTTAACTATATCCCAAAACAAAGCTCAAAAAGATACCTAGAAACATGCAAGCTATTTTTTAAAAAAAGAAACAAATAGCACTTATAGGGATGCAAATTATGACAGACATGAAAAATACACTGGATGGGAATAAATGCATATTAGACATCACAAAATCAAAAGATTAGTAAGTTTGACTTTAGTGACTTGTGAGAAAACTTCAAATAGCTAATATATAATTCCACAAAGAAGCAGAAGGAAGGGGCAGAAAAAAAATATTTGAAGAAACAATGGCCAAAAACTGCCTACAACTTAATGAAACTATAATCCCATGGATCTGGGAAGAATCTGCTTGGAGAGACGAAATGGAAGTAAACTATTTTAAATTTGTTATATTATATATGATGCAATATAATATTACTTGAAGGTACACTGTGATAAAGTCATTTACCATAAACCAACCCTGAAGCAACCACTAAAACAGCAAAAGAGTTATAGCTAATAAGTAAAAAACAATGCAACTAAATCATAAACATTACTTGTGATTTATCTAAAAGAAGACAGAAAAAGAAAAGGAAAAGGGAAAAATGCAGATGGGACAAAGAAATCAAACGACACGATGACAGATTCAAAATGACTATATCAATAATCACATCAAATGAAAATGGCATAAATTCCTCAAGTAAAAGACAAATTGTCCTACTGGATATAAAAGCAAGATGCAACTATATGCCACCTGTAAGAAATGCACTTTAAACATAAAGACAATTTTTTAAAGCACAGAAATAAGGTATACAACAGTAACACCTGACAAGAAAGCTCAGCTAAACTGGCTATATTAATACCAAACAAAGTGGATTTCAGAGTAAACAAATTGTATCAGCAATTAGCAAGGTCACTGTCTAATGATACATTAATACGCAGCATAACAATCCTAAATGATCCTGTACCAAATAACAGCTTCAAAATACATGAAGCAAAAATTGATAAAACTTCAAAAAGAAATAGACACATTGACAATGAAGGTCTGAGATTTCAATACCACTCAGTCAATAAGTGACAGAACAGGTAGCCAGAAAACATCCACGATATAGTAAGCTTGAACACCACCGTTCTCTCAAGTACCCATGGAGCAATGAGAAGTAGTAGCTGGGTTTTAAACATGATGAGATCTGCATTTTTTACACATATAGTAATATGGTTGCAATGTAGACTAAGGTTCCAGGAGGTGAAATAGCAGGAAAAACAGGTCTGAGCTTATTTCAGTATTCCAGGAGAGAAATCTTCATAACCTGACCTTGGGTGAAGGCATTGGGAGAGAAGCAGAGTCAATAAACACAGTAGCCGTTGCTATTCACACTGAGAAAAGTACAGTGGAAATCATCATAGCTCTTTGGCTGAGAGCATACAATCGCTCTCAGTTTATTTTAATATAAAACATATTTCCCAGATAAATAGCTTAACAGTACATCCCCTGTGGTGCAGAACTAGCCAAGATGTCCATACGTATACACAAAAAGGCTTTATATTTATATAATGGCACTACCTTTGCAATCCTTGCAAAGTTGTTCAATTAGCAACATGACAATTTTACAGTTGGAGTAAGGGGAATGTTCTGAAACTGTTTCAGTTGACTGGGTTGAGTCATCAAGGTCATCCATGGAATTAATTTTCTCTTTTACCTAAAAATAAATAATACTGTTTTTCAAAAAGTCTCCAAAATATTTCTGATATATACTAAGTGTACGGAGGTGATAAATATCCACCTTTCCATAAAAGCAAAACACATCTATTCTTAAAAGAACTGATTTTTATCAAAAAGGTAACTTTATCAATAATTAGTTTCTAAATTATTTTCTCAAAGTAAATGTCTCTACAACAAAAGAGACATTTCACTATGTTTTTTTCACTATGTCTTTGTAATGTATTTTTTACTACAGACAATATTTTTGAAAATATATCTTTTACAATGCCTTGTACTCTTCATGAGACGTTTCCTTTGAAGACCTAAAAAACAATCAAACAATTCTCTTCAGGCAAATATAAATACTTAAAATGCAAAGAATATCTACAGCTATTGTTTCTTATATAAAATCTCTGCATTTATGATTAATTTTCTATAAGGAAAATTAAACAATAAATAACATTAAGGGACAAAGAAAATATATTGCTAATAATATTAACACAATGTTTTAAATTTATATCAAACTGAGAGTCAAAGCAAAAGGAAAAACATAATGTTTGCCATTTGCATTATTTGTTAGGAAAAAATAATATACCAGGTTTTTGTTTTGTTTTTTCATTTTCAATAAAAACAACTTTTACCAGCACTGAGACCTATCTGAAAAGTGTGACTTAAGTCCTAAAAGGAAGAAAACCCTTTTTTAATCATCATAATATTCATTTTTTGAGGACTTACCATGCAAGTGCTATGCATTATTATAAGCACTTCACATGTCTTAAGGGCATTTAAATCTTCACACAGATTCTGGGAGGCAAAAGGCTAAGTGACTTGCCCAAGCCCATTCAGCTGGTCAAAAGCAGACCCAGAATTTAAACCCAGGGTGTCTGGCTTCAAAACATGTGCTTCACAACATGCCTTGAAAGTAATATTTATTTGTAAGTGTTTTTCAGTGCTATGATAGCAAATCAATCTATTATTATTCCACTTCTAGTTATAAATAATACAGGCTCAACATGAAGGGATGGAAAGGCTATTCCTTGCAAGTGGAAACCAAAAGAGAACAGTTGCAGCTACATTTGTATCAGACAAAACAGACTTTAAGCCAAAACCTGTAACAAGAGACAAGGAATACCTACATGTGTAAGATGTGGGTACATATACACAATGGAGTACTATGCAGCTGTAAGAAAGAAAGATCTCTTATCCTTTGTGACGACATGGAGGGACCTCGAGAGTATTATCCTAAGCGAAACAAGCCAAGCAGAGAAAGACAAATATCACATGATCTCACTCATTTGTGGAATATAATAAACATAACAGTCTGGGGAACAGGGTAGACCCAGAGATGTGAAAGTAGGGTACAGACTGACAACCCTCAGAAGAGGGAGTGGGCGGGGGGAGGGAAGAGATAAACCACAGAACTTATGCGCATGTATGCATAACTGATGGACATGGACAACAAAGCTGGGGAAGGGGTATAGGGATGGGGAGGAGGGTGTCAATGGGGAAAAAAGGAGAAACATCTGTAACAAAAATAAGTTTAAAAAAAAAAAAAAAAGATGTGGGGATGAGGACAAACAAAACAGACTGAGAAGGGCAAACTACACAGGCAGAGGGGAAACCAGATTCAGCGTATTTTCACCCCTGAAAACTCAGTCCTGAAAGCCAAACGAAAAAGAGAGTTTCCATTGATCAAGTATTGCTGATAGGTTACATAAAATGAGATCTAAGAAATGATGTCTAGATTTATTAAAGTGAATACCAGTAGTAACCTTGAGAAAAACTATTTTGGAGAAGAGGTATGACTGAAAATTACTACAGTGGGTTCAAGAGTGTGTGGAAGGAAAGTTAGAATCAGTGAGTATAGTTAGTTCTTTTAAGGACTTCATAACTAAATGGCATGATCATGGGTGATCTACTTTTCTTGTTTAGTTACAGTTTTCAATCCTTTCATAATGATTATAAAGTATATTTGTAATACTTAAAAAATTTTTAATTACATACCTGTAGCACTAACATGATTTAAAAATGCCAGAACAGGTATTAAATAATAAATTCACAAATTATACAACTAAAAGACCCCGTGAAATTTTTCTAGATATATCATATTGTATAACCTGATTATCATTTTTCTCATGCCCACACAGACCATAGAAGGATTTCTTTCTTGATGAAAATCATCCAACTCTGGCATATTTTGTACTACTACTAAAATATACAAAGTACTTGGTCATATTAAAATTGTGTAACAGTGATACAGAGCGAAACTTGCAGATAGTATTCTTACTTTGCAGACTGAACTTCTGTGAATTGTATAATATGAAGTCCCTATTGGAATATTTGGTGTGGTGCACACTGAAATCTCTTCTTTTTAAAAAGGAAGGATAAGAGCATGCATGTAGAGTGCCTTTAAAAAGGAGATTCTGCCAGGCTGGTGTGGCTCAGTGGTTGAGCATCGACCCATGCACCAAGAGGTTGCAGGTTCCATTCCCGGTCAGGGCACATGCCCAGGTTGTGGGCCAAATCCCCAGTGGTGGGCCTACAAGAGGCAGCCAATCAATGTTCTCTCTCATCGATGTTTCTCTCTCTCTCTCCCTCTTCCTTCCTCTCTGTCTAAAATCAATGAAGAAGAAAAAAAAATTTTTTTTTAAAGGAGACTCACTGCATTAGCGGCACCTTGGTTTACAGCACAGCCAAGGACTTCCTGCAGGCCATATCCAGCCCAGTGCCTGTTTTTGTAAATAAAGTTTTATTGGAGTACAGCCACATCCATTCATTTACCTATTGCCTATGACAGACTTCAGAGACCCAATTGCCCACAAAGCCTAAAATATTGACAATCTGGCCTTTTGCAGGAAGGTCTGTCAACCCCCGATATAGCAGATTGATGCCCTATTGTGTTTCAATAGGTTTTACTCAATATATTAAAATTTTTACAGAAGATATGGAACAAATTGCCTTGCAAAATCTCTTCATTTTCAGATTAATTTGAAGATTCAATAGCTGAGCAGTCACATATTAGGAACAAAACACAAAAATAAAATAAAAAACTAGCAATTTTGATGGTAACAAAGTACAGTGCCATGTAACTCAGCAGAGATTCAAAGTACTCTAACAAAGTTTGCTTAAGACATGACATCAAACCAAATGCTTTAAATACACTTCAACTGTGAATCAGTATAATGTAGACCAGACCTAACCTCATTTTTCCCAGTGGCTGCATACTACATTATTTGATGGGTATGACTATTTTCTTATTAATAGGTATTTAAACTATCTCCAACTTTTCAGTATGCAATGCTGCAATAAATATCCTTTATATATATATACATACATACATATATATATATATAATTACAACAAATTATATATTATATGTACATTATATATATATAACATATTTATATAAATATCCTTAGTGCATATATGTGTATTATATATACTTAACATCTATGTCATATCATCTATGTCATACATATAATGACCTACTATTGGTTTTCTATACACAATAATATGTAATAAATGTCCTTAGAATGTGCATGTGTGTGCTGATACAAGTCATGTTTTCCTGGAGGATCTAGTTCCAGAAGTGAAGCTCTTAGGATAAAAAAATATCACATTTGAAATTCTCAAACATGCTCAATTACCCTTTGAGAACAAATGTGCCAATTTCATCTACCAAGAGTGTATGAGAATGCCTTTTTCCTTCCATTTGCCAATTCTGGTTGTTATTTTTAAAATAAAATATCTAGCACCCTGGCCAGTTTGGCTCAGTGGTCAGAGCGTCAGCCTGCAGTCCAGAGAGACCCGGGTTTGGTTCCCGCTAAGGGCACGTACCTCGGTTGCAGTTTGTCCCCGGCCCCCGTTGGGTCATACGGGAGGCAGCCACTCGATGTGTCCCTTGCACGTCAATGTTTCTCTCTCTCTCTCTCTTCTCTCTCCCTCCCACTCTATCTGAACAAAAAATGGAAAAATATCCTCAGATAAAAAATAAAATAAAATATCTAGCATTATGACTTCAAAGTATCTCATTGTTTGTTAGTTTTCATTTTTCTGAATACCAGGCAAAGTTCAATCTCCCTAGTAAAAACATAAAATGTATTTATCATGAATATTAGCTCAAATTTTAATTTTTTAATAGAAAAATAACAATGACCTACTGTTAAATATTGCTATAGGCTTACCTATCAGAATCACCATTTTCCATAATAGGAAATTGCTGGTTATCAGTTTGTTTACAACAGCTTTGCTTAATTAATCCATCGCCGTCATCAACAGCAGCTTTATGTGTGTTTTTGGTTACCTTCGTTTTACTAATTTTCTGCTTCTTTTTTTCTTCTTCAACCTTTGATGAAAGTTTGATATTAAAGATATTGTTATTACTTTATTCATTAAAAAGACCTTTTGTATTTTCATTAATTTTATCATTTGGCTCGTAGTTTAATTGCCATGATTTTAATTAATAAAAATATTTTTGTGCTTAATTTAATTATTTTTGTGCTTTACTTTTATTATGACAGGTTATTGAAATTGTTGTAAATTATGCTTCATTCCTGTTTCAGTAAAGAAGCAGAATTTGCCAAGATTTCAAAAAGGGTTTTTCTTAATTTTGTTCTCTGATTCACATCACATGTGCTCTTTGCTACCTCACATTCCCTGTACCCCTCCCCTCCCCCATTGGTCCGGCAGAGACAGAGACATAAAAAGACAGACGCAGAATGTGTCCTCTCCTGTCTTCCCACCAGGGTTTGCATCCCACGGCCAGTCAGAGGATGTGACACTGGGCTTCAGGAACAAATTGGGAGCTTTCTTCTCTCTCTGCACGAAGCTATCCTTTCCCCCACTGCCTTTAAAAATTCTTTTTTCCTTAAGATCTTTGAGGGTATCAAAAAAGTGATGATTGCCCTGGCCAGTATGGCTTAGCATAAGAGCGTCGCCCGTGGACCAAAGAGTCCTGGGTTCGATTCCGGCCAAAGGGCATGTACCTCTATTGTGGTTCGTCCCCGGCCCCGGTTGGGGTTGTGTGGGTAGCACCCAATTGATGTGTCTCTCTCACATCGATGTTTCTCTCTCTTTCTCTCCCTTCTTCTCTCCCTCCAGCTTTATCTGAAGATTAATGTAAAAAAAAATTTTTTTTAAAGTGATGGTATTCATAAAATATATGAATCAAAGTTCAACATCACACAGGAGCAGAGTGAAACTGATGAATTGCTAGTGAATGTACAATTCTAGAAAATGAGTGATGCTCCCCAAATTTTACATACAATAACTATAAAATTTTATATCTAGAGGATATAGAAGTAATTAATTTAGCCCCGTATTTACTAATAATGGAAATAAAACCAAGGTTAAATGATCTGTCCAAAGTTCTTAAAGATGCATTATTAGCCTTTTATGAACGAAAGAGATGGTACAATTCTATAACTCTGAATCAGATAAATGAACAGAAAAATTCATCCATCAGATAAATTAAGTATGACTTTTGCAAACTTATTTAATGCTTTAGTGTACTGGGAGGGCTCATCCACCTTTTTCTTTTAAAGGAGAATAATATCTCAATGTTTTTTCTATCTTTAAGAGTCAATGTATCTCAAAACTCAATTTTCTCCTTTAAACACCGATTTTACCACAAATAATTTGTGATAAAAATCATGCACATCAAAATTTAACATGCTTTTATTTGGGGAAGATATTTCATTTTTTTAAATTATTTTTTATTTTTCAATTGCAGTTTACATTTACTATTCTTCTGTATTAGTTTCAGTCGTGCAGCATAGTGGTTAGGTATTCACACACTTTACAAAGTGATCCCCCCAACATGTCAAGTACCCACCTGGCACCGCATATATTTACTATGATGCTATTGACTACATTTCCTACGCTGTACTTTACATCCCCATGACTATTTTGTGACTCTCCATTTGTACTCCTTAATCTCTTTCTTTTCCTTTTTACCCAGTCCTCCAAACTTCCTTTCCTCTGGCAACCTCCAATCTGCTCTTTGTTGTCGATGAGTCTGTTTTAATTTTGCTTGTTAGCCTATTTTGTATTTTACATTCCACATACAAGTGAGATCATATGGTATTCATCTTTCTCTGTCTGACTTATTTCACTTAGCATAATACCCTCTAGGTCCATTAATGTTGTCATAAATGGTAAGATTTCATTCTTTTCTCTGGCCGTACCATACTTTATTAAACAACATAATAAAAGGTTTGATTCAACTTTCATATATATATATATGTGAAAGTATATACGTTTATTATTAAAAATATCTCAATGATATTTTAATAATTATGTATAGTGCCAGGTGGGTACTTGAAATATCAGGTGGACTGCTTTGTAAAAAAAGTATATGATTATCTAACCACTACGCTGTACACGTGACGCTAATACAACATTGAACGTAAACTGTAACTAAAAAGTAAACTAAAATAAATAAATAAAAATATCTCAAAGTGATCGTGCTGGGGTTCTAAGTTCCAAGGCTTTGAGTAAAGCATGGAAGACTGCACATTACAGCACAAAAATAAGTGAGTTTAGCTGGGATATTTGTTTATATCCCTTCTCTCAGTCATGGCTTCTTTCTATTTTGCTGTTAATGGAATGCAACTTATATTTAAGCAATTGGACTTTAAAAAAAAAAAAAAAACTAGTGTTTATTACATTTTTAAAGCAATTTCTTTTATACTTTTCTCAGGTTCAGAAAGTCACATGGTACATAGCTAAATTAGTTTCCCATTCATAGTGAAGACTGACAGAGAGGCTTAAGTTAATTTTTAAAAATGAGAATGTTTTACTAAATCCCTATTATGTAGAGGACAGAAATAATCTACTTATACACACAATAACATATTTACACAACACCATTTTACACACAAACTTTTTTCAGAAGTGGAAAATCAGAATAGATCAGGTAATTGATAAAGAGAAAAGACAAAGAGTAGCAGTAAGTGACCCTCTACCTGTTTCTGAAGTTGAAGTTTCTCTTTTTTCAAAGCCAGGAGCTCTAGTTTGAACATATCTATGTCATCTTAAGCCTCTGCATATCTTGCTGTAATTCTTCATTTACATATACATTAGGTGCTCTGTCACTGAAAGGTGGAGGGGAGCTCGCATCTTCTAATTCATAGTCCATGTTTTCACAGTCACCAGCACTGTGATCGTCTACAGGTAATGGCTTCTGGAACAAGTCTGGTTTTGGCTTTGTTTCCTTGTAAGTATTTGTAACTGCAGAAATACTGTGCCTTCTTATGTGAATTGTGGGTTTCATTTCATTGCAGTGTGCAAGGCACAAATCAAAATGGCTTTTCCAGTCACTAGGTGTATGTCCAACGCCTAATTTCCAATTAGTGGTATTTGGGTTCATATTTTTTGTCATCTGCATATCAAACTCTTGGTATTGTTTCTCTACAAATGTAACTGCTGGGTTTCTTACTTTTTTATTTTCTGCATCATTATAAAAACTCTCCTCATTTTTGTTAAAATCATGTTCAGTGTCTGGTTTGTGATCATTTTCAGAGTGTAATTTCTTTTCATTTCAACAAAGCTTAGAAAATGACCAGGAAGCATCTTCCAGGCTCCCAGAGTAGAATTGAGATGGGAAAAACATTTACAAGAGTGAGTTCTTCTTGTTCAGAAAATGTTTGGAATACTGCAGAGACAGACATTCCAAATGCATCTTTTTCCTCATAATCAAGTGTATTATTTGTCAAATTAGAAGGTATTTGTCTTAAGCTTGCTCCTTCTTTAGAGTTATCATGTAGTGGCTCTTCCTCAGGACAAGCAGTAATTTTGTATTTTTTACAAATTTCACCAAAATTCTGCTTTAACTCATTTAGAATAAGTTGTAGATTCTTCCTCTGTTCTAATTTGTCTTGTTTGATCACATTTCCTCATACTTCTTCACAGAAGTATGTCCTGAATACATAGATACATCATTTCTGTCACATTCCCTGTTTATTTCTGATTTTTGAGACATTTTTTCCAGATGCAAAAATGGAAGCTGAATTTGCCTGCTTTGATTTTCAAATGTCTTTTCTGTTGGGCTACGTGTTTGTGTAACTTTATCCTTAAGTAATCAAGTATGGACAAAAAAAAAATTAGAATATAATCAAAAATTAACTATTAGCCCTGGCCTTTCTGGCTCAGTGGTTAAAGGGTCAGCTTGCAGACCAATGGGTCTCAGGTTCAATTCTGGTCAGGGGCACGTACCTTGGTTGTGGTTCGTCCCCGGCCCTGGTCAGGGTCATGCGGGAGGCAACCAGTCGATGTGTCCCTCTCACGTCCATGTTTCTCTCTCTCTTTCTCTCTCTTCCTCTCTTCCTCTCTCTTCCCTCCCACTCTATCTGAAGATAAATGAAAAAATATCCTCGGGTGAGGATTAAAAAAAAAAATTTAACTATTAGACTTCTAGACTTCTTATTCTATGTTTAGCTACTCCCAAATCACTAGATTATAATTAAGACATAAAAAAAATAACTTGCCATGGTCTAAATTAAAAGAAAAACATGAACCCTCAAACCTAATTTTGTCACTGTTTGAACTGAACAATTTATTAGATGTTAAATCTACCAAAAATAAAGTAGTAGATGAATTTTAATGTTACAAAGGCTTCCTCACTTAAAATATTTCATCTCATCATATCTTAAATTGTGAGCCCCTACAGCACATTAAAAAAAATTGGGGGGAATTGGGGGAGAATCCAAGATGGAGCAAAGGAGGTGACAGTTACATTCACCTCCTCCCAGGACCAAATTGGAATTACAACTACCAACCTAAATAACCAACTGAAGACTCGCTGAACAGAAGTCTTATAACAAAGGATTTACAGAAGAAGCCACAGATAGACTAGTAGGAAGGGCAGAGACACAAAAAGGGCTGGCCCCACACCCACATGGGGTAGTTAAAAAGCCTGAGGGATATCTCAGCTGTAAAGGTCCCCCCTGAGGAGTGTGGGGTCACAACCCCATGTGTTCCCCAGCCCGAAGCACCAGAGCTATGAAGAGGGGCCCACATAACATCTGGCTGAGAAAATCAGCAGGGATTTTATCTGCCAGGAAGAGAAAGGAGTCTACTAGAAACCCAGGAGCCCTCTTAAAGGGCTAGTACACATCTCATTCTTGCCACTCTTTCTCCGGGCCTATGAAGAAAGGGCAGTTAGAAATGGACTGGAGTCCTGTGATAAGAGGAGAGACTATTCTGTGTGGCTCTGGGGAAATAGCTGAAAAGATGGCCTCCAGGTTCCCCTCTCTATGCTGAGTCCCTCTCCCACACTGCCCACAGATGTCATCTTTCCTGGGTCAAGCACTTCCCTTGATAGGGTATCAGCCTGGAGAATGCACTAGCCCCACCATTCTGACTCCATGTCACATTCCCTGTCAGCTCATACCCGGCAAAGGAGTCAATTGACTGGGTCCATGGTGTAGACTTTCTTGAAAGTCTCTTAAGGTCCAGGTAGACTCGGGGGGTGTCAGGGGTCTGTGGCTTTGGGGCAGGGACCATTTCTCCCTCACAGGTCAGACCAGAGCTACCATTCCTGTGCAGATAGCTCTCTTCATAAGGCCAACTTTTGGTTTTTTGGGGACTGATGAACACTGCTGGTCTTACCCTGGTGACTCCCTGAGGCACCACACCACCACAAAGGTCCGTGGGTTCCCAGAGGGTGGTGACTGGCATTGGTATACCCTGGGACTTTTGGTGAACATCACTCACACTTACCTAGTGACTCACTGGGAACTTACCTTAGGAAATGTGCATACCACCAGAAGCTTTTTCAGTGACCAAGCCCAACAGAAGCTGGCAGGTAGAGCTGGATCTCTAAGTGGGAGTATTCAGAGCATGACTCATTTAGCTTTATAAGCAGAACACTCAAACAGAGATCTTGGCAGGAACCAGACCATGCTTGTGTAAATTACCCAACATGGAGTCAGCCTTCATACAGTAGCTTCTACACTGTGGTCAGGGTCAATGCTCACAGTCAGATAACCTGAGGGTCAATGCCATCCATGAACAGGCCAACAACAATCCAGATTCTACAAAAGGAGGGCTTACACAATACACAATGACATGTTATGTGACCTGTCCTGGAGCACCTAACTTAGAAAGACTGTGCCACTGAGCCCCACAAGACACCTACTACATAAGGCCATCCTACCAAGACTGGGAGGTATAGCTGCTCTACCTAATACATAGAGAGAGAAAAAAATAGAAAGAGGCAGCCAAAATGGGGAGACAAAGAAACATGCCTCAAATAAAAGAACAGGAGAAAAACCCAGAAAAAGAACTAAATGAAATTGAGGCACAATATCTACCAAATACAGAGTTCAAGACAATGGTTATGAGGATGCTCAAGGAACATAGTGACAATTTCAACAAAGAGATAACAAGTATTAAAAAGTTCAAAAAAACCTTAAAAAAGAACCTGTCAGAAATAAAGAATACAATAACTGAAATGAAGACTACATTAGAAGGAATCAACAACAGATTAGATAAAGCAGACAATAAAATCATTGATTTCAAAAACAAAGTAGCAGGAAAAATACTCAATTAGATCGGCACAAAGGAAAACGAATTATTTTTTTAAGGGACAATTTAAGCGACTTCTGGGACAACATGAAGCATAACAACATCCTCATCATAGAGGTAGCAGAAGGAGAGATAGAGCAAAAATTTATGAACTTATTTCAAGTAGTAATGACTGAAAAGTTCCCTCACCTGGTGAAGAAAAAAGATACACAAGTGCAGCACAGAGGGTCCCAAACAAAATGAGCCCAAAGAGGCCTGTACCAAGACACATCATAATTACAATGGCAAAAGTTAAGACAAAGAGGGAATCTTGAAAGAAGCAAGAGAAAAACTAATAGTTACCTACAAGGGAACTCTTATAAGATTGTCAGATGCTTTCTCAACAGAAGTACTTCAGTCCAGAAGGGATCAACACAAAATATTCAAAGTAATGAAACAGAAGGGCCTAAAACCAAGACTACTCTACCCAGCAAAGCTATTATTTAAAATTGAAGAAGAAATAAGTAGCTTTCCAAGCAAGCTAAAGGAGTTCAAGAAACCAGCATTTTAAGAAATGTTAAAAGGACTTCTATATAGATAATAAAAGGGAGGAGAGGGAGGGGATATAATTATAAAAAATAAAATGGCATAAGTGTATACCTATCAATAATCACTTTAAATGTAAATGTCTTAAATGATTCAATCAAAAGACATAGTGTAGATGAATGGATAAGGAGACAAGACCCCTACATGTGTTGCCTACAAGTGACCTATCTCAGAACGAAAGATACAAATTGAAAGTAAAGGGATGCAAAAAGATATTCCATGCATATGCAAACAAAAATAAGCCAGGGTAGCAATATCTATATCAGACAAAATAGAATTTAAAATAAAAGCTATAACAAGAGACGAAGAATGTAATTACATAACGATACTTGGATCAACCCAACAAGAGAAAATAACTCATGTATATATTTATGAACCCAACACAAGAACACCTAAAATATAAAGCAAATATTGAAACAATCATAGCAAGGGATTTTACTATCCCATTGACATCAATGGATTGACGCCCCCCTGCAAAAAATGAATAAGGAAACAGCAGACTTAAATAAATAAATTCACCTGGCAAAATGTGATATTTCAGAGCATACCCTAAAACTTCAGAATATAAATCTTTTTCAAGTGTACATGGAACATTTCCCAAAGATAGACCACATGTTAGGCCATAAAAAAAGCCTCAATAAATTTTAAAAGACTGAAATTATTTCACACCTCTTCTCCAACCACAATAGTATGAAACTAGAAACAATTACAAAAAATTACTGAAAAACATACAAATACATGGAGACTTAATAACATGTTATTTAAAAAATGATTAAGTTAACAATAAGATAAAGAAAGAAATCAAAAGATAGCTTGAGACAAATGAAACTGAGAATATGACAACCTAAAATCTATGGGACACAGCAAAAGCACTTCTAAGAGGAAAATTCATAGCAATATAGGCCTACTTCAAGAAACAAGAAAAATCTCAAAATAACAATCTAAACTTTTACCAGAGGACATGTTTTAAATGTGCCCAATTGGATTGTTTTAAAATGTGTAGCATGATCTTAATTTGATCAATTGGTTGATTGATTATTATGACAATATTATTATTCTTAGTGAGTAAAGTTCACCAACAAAAAATTAATAACCATTTTAAAGTGAAAACTTCAATAGCATTTGGTACATTTACAATGTTGTGCAATGATCACCTCTATCTAGTCCCAAAACATTTCATCACCCTAAAAGGCAATCCAATTCCCATGAAACAGTCATTCCCCATTCCTCCCACCACAGTTTCTGGCATCTACTTATCTGATAACTGTCTCTACAGATTCACTTATTCTAGAAATTTCATATAAAAGAGACCATAAAAAATACAAACTTTCCATTACAAACATAAAGCAATGATAGGTACACCACTACTAAGTTTTAAGAGTAAGTGCTGCACAAAACTAAATTCAGAGCAGGAACATTAATTTTTACAAGAGAGTACTTTGCCTTAAAGTCTTCACCATCTGATGTAGGCCTTTAAAGTAAAAATACACAACAAAAATGAGTGAGTTCGTTTCTTTAATAAAGCAACAAAAAAAATTTTTTTTTTTTATTATTTTTGTTACAGAGGTTTCTCCTTTTTTCCCCATTGACACCCTCCTCCCCATCCCCCCACCCTGTCCCCAGCTTTGTTGTCCATGTCCATCACTTATGCATACATGTGCATAAGTTCTGTGGTTTATCTCTTCCCTCCCCCCCACCCCCTCTCCTGAGGGGTGTCAGTTTATACCCTACTTCCACGTCTCTGGGTCTACCCTGTTCCTCAGACTGCTATGTTCATTATATTCCACAAATAAGTGAGATCATGTGATATTTGTCTTTCTCTGCTTGGCTTGTTTCGCTTAGGATAATACTCTCGAGGTCCCACCACGTCGTCTCAAAGGATAAGAGATCTTTCTTTCTTACAGCTGCATAGTACTCCATTGTGTATATGTACCACAGCTTTTTTATCCATTCATCCACTGATGGACACTTGGGCTGTAAAGCAACAAAAAATTTAAGTGAAAGATCAGCTAACTCTATATTAAATGAAGTTTCCTGATATATATTATCAATAAAAATATATATTTTTTAAAAACTATAAGAGAAACTAAGTCCTCTATTGTATCATAAAATAAACTAACAGAGTCCATACTAAATAAAACTAATATGAAACCCCTCTAGCAAATATAAAATCATCTGACCCAAAAGACCAGATTGCAAACTACATCAGTCAGCATTATAAATGAATATCAATCCTGTAGTATACTGTTCTTCCAGTTGCCCAGTCAGAATAATTGCTCTTGTACTTAATTTACTATTTCTGACTTGAATGATTGTTACCATGCTTGGACAATACTAAGGTTAAAAACAACAACAACTGTACCTGTCCATCTGACTGACTTTTGTACCTCTATTTACTAAAAATTCCACCATTTTCTTTTTGTTTTCACTTTCAGCAAGTAAAAGTGGGGTGAGATCATCCTGTGAGGCAGCAAAAACAATTAATAATGTATAAAATTACATAGCTCCAAACTGAATTTTCTTATAAAAGATCCTCAGAACTTAAACATGTAATATAGAAAGTAAATAAAAAGTTGTCACCGGCTGCTCCTTCTATTTAAAATGCCCCCCTTTCCCTCTCCAACAGATGAACTGCAACATCATTCTCCAAAACCCACTTCATTTACAGGACGGGTTCTACGAATCTCTGTTACCAGAGTGTCTACTGTGGGGGCCTGTCATTATTTTATTGACTGGACGGATTCCTCTTCCCACTTGCACTCACCCAGCTGCCCCTGCTGGGCACTAGGGCTCCTCCTCCCACTTATCCCCAGCAGCACCCATTTCCTAAGCCCCTGCCCGCCTAGCAGCCAGCACCCCCATCACTTCACTCCTCCAGGCCTTCAGTCCTTTGGGGGCTCTGAGACTATCACCCACTCCCAGGCACTAAGAGGAAGTTCTTCCTTCTGGGGTGGAAGGGTAGCTGGGGGACCCGGCTTTGCCCTTTCTGTGGACACCACATTTCTCCAGCCCTCCCTGACTTGGCTTCGGAGCTGTTTCCATGGTGACAGGGCCTGATATATTGTATTCAGTATATATATATGTGAGAAAGAGCATGCTGTGGCTAAAAGAAAAACCTGTATTTCCAGTATTTTGTAAATAAATGAGTTGATCTATACCTTGTTTCTCACTTCGATGTTGGCACTGCACAGAAGCAGCTTTGCCACGATAGCTATGTTTGGACCAAGGACAGCATAGTGCAGAGCCGTGCTGCCGTGGATGTCGGTGATGTTTGGGTCGGCACCACGGTCCAGCAGAGCAGCGGTGCCCTCCTCCTGCTGGCACTGCACGGCCTGTCAGTGGTATGCCAAGAAACAGACTGTCAATTCCAGGGATTCAAAGAAAGCATTCCACAAGTTTCACCAATTATTTAGAATTAAATGAGATAAACTCCTTTCTATTCTTAGTAATTAAATCAAATCCATCTCATGTTGACAGAGTTGGCTACTGCATACCTTAATCAGAGCTGTCCTGTTGTCAAGGTCACAGAGGTTCAGCAGGCGTTTTCTGTCTGCTAGGAGAGTGATCACTGCCGGATGGCCACAGGCACAGGCCAAATGTAGAGCAGTCCTGTGAAAGGGAGAGGCCTCTTCAGGAACTCAGAGTGCCCTCTTCTCAAAACATACTGTTAGTCATGTCATTGTAAACATCAAATGTTATCCCCATGCCTTCAAAACAAATATTTAGTTTTCTTCTGTAGACAGTACAATATTTATTAATTCTTGTTACTCACCACATTAATGAAGGAGCAGCCTATTTGAATAGAGAAAGCATAATCTGGGAATTCAGCTCAATTTGAGTCTGATCCTATTTTTTTTCTCTCTCTCTTTTTTTTTTATCTTTCTTTATTGATTTTAGAGAGAGAGGAAGGGAAAGAGAGAGAGAGAGAGATGGAAACATCGATGACAGAGAACATCAATTGATGGCCTCCTGCACGCCCCCCACTGGGGATCGGGCCCAGAACCTGGGCATGTACCCTGACCGGGAATCGAACTGATGACCTCTTGGTGCATGGGTCAATGCTCAGCCACTGAACCACACCGGCCAGCCAAGTCTGAACCTATTCTATCTGTGTCATGCATTAGCTATCACTTAGCCTTTCTGTGCCTCAATTTCCTCATCAACAAAATGGGGATGAAAATAGTAGTTATCTCATAGGACACCATTGTTTGCTTAAATGAGAATCTATGCAGTGTTTATGACAGTCCCTAGCACAACAAATGGCTCAATAATTGTTAGATAATATTAGTATCATTATCTAACAACTTTAGAAAGACAATATTTCAATTAAGTAAACTGATATCATTACACCTACTTTGAAGATATATTTTAAGGATCATACGAACACAGTGATTCAATAATTCTAAAGTGCTTATTCTCTCACATTTTCACATCTCTGACATTGGAATGCAATTTAGAATTCAGAGTGACTTACAACTATAATTGGTAGCATTTTTTGAAAAATTCTTATTGGTATATAAAATACTGGGCATCCTACCATCCATGGTGCCTTACATTAAGTGAAATAATAGTAAATACAACAGACCTCTTCCAGTTCTAGTCATATGGTTGGCATTTAAATAAATTTTAGTTCTTAAAAGCCTTGTGGGGGAAAGAGCACTAAAAGAACAAAACAATAATTTTTGAAAAAAGTAATTCTTACTTTGATTTTCAAGAAACTTTAAGCCAGAGGAAACTTAGGATTCAAATGAGTAGGGATGGCTCATTTTGTTCAATATTTAGATTTGTAGATTGTATGGAAATCAGATATTTCCAATGATCAATATTAGTATTTAATACTATTTTACATTTTAAAAAGGGCAGATAAATGTTATCTTTTCCTATTTCCTACCTTCGAAAATATTTTTGTTTGGAAAGGAGGGAGAAAAACTTCAAATGTGATGAGGTCCTAATACTTCCATTTTAAATTTCTCATTTTGCTCATACTGAGCAACATAAAGATTTTAAGGATGAAAAGGGCCTGAGAGATTGATTGAAAGGGTCCTGAGTAGAATATGCCTGCTACATAATGTGTATTCAGGTTATATTTATGTATAAATGGATTGAAAGAATGGGTAAGCATAGTGGGGAAGTTCAATATTTTTTTAAAGAAAACTTTTGTAAAGTAAAGTGATACTTCTGCAATAGTAAAAATCACTTATATTTGCTATTTTTGAATTTTTATTTTTATAAGCACACAACTATAATGATTAATCCATAATAGTTTGCATGTTATATGTAATAAAGCTATATAAAGTAAAAGATGTATATGTTTATCAGTACAGGCACAGATAAAAAGATTCCCTTTACTTATGAAGAGGCTAAAAGTTGTCAGAAGATACCAGTCCTCAAAAACAGAAAGAGAGAGCCTGGCCAGTGTGGCTCAGTGGACTGAGCATAGTCCCAGCACCAAGAGGTCATTGGTTTGATTCCCGGTCAGGGCACATGCCCGGGGTTACGGGCTTGAGGTATGCAGGACACAGCTGATCGATTCATGGATATTTCTAGCTCTCTCCCTCTCCATTCCTCTATCTAAAAATTAATTAAAACATTTAAAAGAAAAAAAACAGAAATTGAGAAATTATTTTTATCTATGCAAGATTCATATTACTGCTCTTCCCTAGGATTCTTTCATTCATAATAATATTATATTTACTATAATTTATATACATGTTCATTATAAAAATCAGATTTTTTATATTTTTGCTTGCACCAAAAGAGAGCCTTATTATTATTATTATTTTTTAATCCTCACCTAAGGATATGTTTTTATTGATTTTAGAGAGAGAGGAAGCGAGAAGGAGAGAGAGAAACGCCGATGTGAGAGAGAAACATCAATTGGTTGCCTCTTGCACGTGCCCCCAATGGGGATTGAACCTGCAACCTGGGTATGTGCCCTGACCGGAAATCGAACCTGAGACCCTTTGGTGCACTGGACAGCGTTCAAACCAACTGAGCCACACTGGCCAGGGAAAAATCAGATTTTTTAAAAAGAAAAATTTCATTTATACTACAAATGCTCAGAAATAAATTTGTTACATTTTGCACATATGTTCAGCTAATATAAAATCATAGTTTGTGTGTGTATAATCAAACTGATTTTTTTCCTTCTTAATACATTGCTACTTTAAGCAGTGCTGAGTAAACCAAATTGTATGTAATTTATCTAATTCTTTAATAAAGATATTTTAGTATAAATAGAATTGATAGGTATAGGGAATATAAATATATTTTTTAAATGTGGCATTTAGCACCAAATTGCCTATTTCAAAGTCAAAACCACCTGAACTTTAAGCAGCACTATAAGGACCACTGTTGGCCATCTTCACAAACTTTGCGGTTGGAAAACGGTATTTCACTCCTTTTTAACTTAAATTCCTTTCCTTACCAGGGACACCAAATATTTTTTCCTTTATCCATTGGTCAACTGTAGATAATCAAAAAAACACTTTTCCACCTTCAAATTAGAGTTTTTTTCTTGTTGATTTCAAAGACTTCTCTGTAGTTGAAGATATACATTTTTCTGATACACATACATTGTAAATATTTTACAAGTACATTTTCTTACTATTATTTTCTGATAGAGGGTTTTAAATATGATAGTGCTCAATCAATTTCCAGAAATCTTGCTTTTGAAGCCTTGGACAACATAAAAAAATTGTATAAATAGGCATTTGGGTTTTCTTCTGGCACTTTTCTCATTTTGTATATTTAAGTTATTTTTAAATCCTCACCTGAGGATATTTTTCCATTAATTTTTTTTTTTTTTTTTTTTTTTTAGAGAGAGTGGAAGGGAAGGAGGGAGAAAGAGAGAGAGAAACATCGATGTGAGAGAGACACATCGATTGATTGCCTCCTTCACGACCCCGACCAGGCCAGGGATCAAACCTGCAACCCAGGTACTTACCCTTGACCAGAATCGAACCCTCGACCCATAGGTCCACAGGCCAATGCTCTAACCGCTGAGCCAAACCGACAAGGGCATATATTTGAAATCTTTAATATGGAACTTTTGGGGGGAGATAGAAATCTAGGTAGTTTTCTCTAAATATTTAACAGATAATTCTCCACCGTTTGCACACAATTCACCTTTCCCTGCAAGCAAGAAAGATCACCAGTATGAAGTTCTAAAGTCTTACATATATTTGGGTGTTTGGTCATTTTCTTTTCTGTTCCAATCATTTATCTGTCTTTCCAGCTATTAGTAAACAAATAATTTGTGGAAACTTATAGTGCATGTTGATATCTACAAGGGTAAATCTTTCTCTATTATACAAAAATGTTCTTAATTTCGTCACAACAATAAAAGGTAACATGTATAACTCAAAAATATTAAAACTATATTTTATTTGGTTTGTAAAATTTATAATTATAGGAAGAGCACACAGTTTGAGAAAATGAGTCTTCCCAATCAAGACCACAGCCATCTGCCCACTGCAAATGCCTCTCTCAGGTCCCTCAGTAAAGAACACATGTGCCTCAGTGTATCCTGATAGAAAATGGTTATTGGGTTTTGTCCTAAGAACTTTTAGCCCAGAAGTTGATCTGTGATGGGAATTATTTCTCTCATTATGCACTTTTCTATACTATATAATACTATGGTATAAAAAGTGAAGATGAAAAATAAAATACTGTACATACTTAATTTTGTTTCTAGTATTTATATTTATTTAAATCACTTTAAAATTGTCAGTAAAGTGCTCTATCAGGGGACTTAAGAGTGGGTCCCTACGTTTTTGTTTTGGCTGCTCATACAGTGACCTGCACGCTATCCCCACCTGAGGTCTCCCCCAAGGAGGTGCTTCGGGCCGCTGGAGGAAAAGCTGCCTGACTGAGGGCTGAGCTCCACCTGGCTGAGCAAAGGCAGGTGAGCACTTCTCCCAGGTCCGCCCAAACCCTCCTCCTGGCTGACCCAGGGCTGCAGGCCTCGCAGGCCCTATTACCTGTTCATCTTGTCTCTGTCATGCAAATCATTTATCTGGAGCAACAGAGTCTGCATCACTTTTGCTACGTTGGCCACACTGGCAGTTTTGTGGATCTTCCCCAGATCTTTGCCTCAGATGTGGTACCCGGGGCCTCTGTCTCCAACTCTGCTCCTCCCTGTGCTGGTGGAGGAGCCCGAGGACAAGGACTCCTGCCTCCTCCAACAGGTGAGTATCTTCTTCATGGCAGAGGCCTAGGGGCTTCAGAGAAGCCTCCCCTTCCCCTTGCTTTTCACGCTCCTGAGCACAACACTGTAGCTAAGCCAGCCACCTCACTGCCACAACAGTTCAGCAGGGCAGTTCAGCAGTTTAGAATCTTTAGGCCCAGAATCATAGTAACCAAGCAACGCTGCTTCAGCTGCTGACATCACTTGGCATGTGCACAGATGCACACTGGCCAAGGGTACTCAAAGAATATAAATATAAATGCTCTACAGAATATAAAGTGGCCTTGACGTACAGATCGGGTAACAAAGTATTATTTGAACCTCTCTGACAGCTTAGAATGGCTCTAAATAACACCTGCTAGCAACAACAAAAAAAAAAAAGAAGAAGAAGAAGAAGAAGAAGAAGCTGCTCAAAGGGTGTTTCATTCACGAAGGTCTGGGCTAAGATGCGAGCTCCACACAGGTTTTCCAGCGTAGGTTAAAGCTAGGAGGCCCAGCTGCCAGAACAGGAGTCTGATAATGTGAATAGTGGCTGAGCATACAAGCATATGTATCTGAACTTTAAAATGCTGTAACTTTCAAGTCCAATTGTAAATCAACATGAAGTCCCAGGAAAAATTAGGCAGCAAAGGCAACCTGGGAACAAAGTCAATCATGACTATGGGATCAGTTTCGATAGCAACTCTTCAGCAATAGAATAATGGAAACAACAGAATAATTAGAATGTCCTTTTTTACCTCCCTATCTGACTTATAAAAGAAGATTATCTCCCTTGGACTTAGGGAACCCTTTTGTTCTTGGAACATTCGAGGAGGAGAGAATAGGCCCCAGAAAGTACAGGTTTTTCTGCTAAATTGAAGACTTCAAGACCCCAAATAACTAGTTAGAAAAATCATAGATATGACTTTATTTGAACCCCAGGTATAGGGGTTCTACTTGGAATTAAAAGGATAACATTGGACTTCCTAATAATAAAGATCTTTAAAGCTCTGAGATAAAGAATCTGGCCCATTGTTACTTCTAACTAGTCTAGCCTTTTGCTTGGTTCCTGGTTGACGACACAGACTAACTCACTGTTATTCCCAGATTGCCTAAACCAAACTATGAAATCTCACCTGTTATATAAGAGGTAACAGTTAAATTATTTCAAACCTTCATTTAGTGATAGCTAGCATTTTAATGTAAATACAAATTAAAACAACTAACAAAAGCATATTCTTCTTCGGTCCACCCAAAGTTATCTTGAGAAAGACATCCATACCTTGCTGAAGAAGCCTGACTATATTTGCAGTCTCATCATTTACAGCAAGCATGAAGGCTGTTCAAATATAACACAGACATAACTTCACCCTCAGAAACGTTAATTAAGTTATTTAAAGGGCTACTTTGACATTATGGTACCAAGCTAATACCCTGTTTGATCATTTACATGCTGAAGTGTTCATCTTTGTAAATTACCTCCAAGGCTAAAACAAAGGGACTAAAAGGAAGCCTCTTGTCCCACTTAGGTATTGCATAGCAGAAGTTGCTAATATAAAGTCCTGTAACAGATACCAAAACTATGCTGAGGTCACCAATCTGAAGTAGGCCAAGATTTAAATGAAGAATCTCCTGTTTTATCCTTATTCTAACATATTGTACTTCAAAGCCAGCTGGGGTTCAGGTAAATAAAAGCTATTTGGCAGGCTTAAAACAGTAATATTAATCATAGTTATGATAATAGTAGTAGTAGTGTTATTGATGCTGGTAAGCATGTGCTAGGCACTAAATTAAATGCTAGATAATAATCTTATATGCAACCACCCTTGAAGGATATATTATTATCCTTTTCATGTCAGGAAACATATTTGGAAATGATAAATAATGTCTCCAAGGTCACACATCTGCAAGCAGGAAAGCTGAGCATTAAACCCAGTCTGGTGAGAACTGAAAGACCATCTCCGTTTTCTTTATCACCCACTATGACTTGTCTTCATTAAAGAAAATATTTATTCAATTAAAGTTATCTTTCTTCCTTCTACCCATACCAATTAAAAATAAAAGCATCAAAATATACTAGAAATGAGAAAGGATAAACACTGATGAGCCCATATATCTGGCCGCAGTTGTTCAGTCACTTAAGAATAACCTGATAAGATCAATATTCGTCAAGGAAGCAATTTAAAGCAAAAGTCATCCAAAAGAAAAAATCAACTTCTTTTTATGTTTAACATGCATCTTTTAAGAAAAACAGCGTAGCAAGTAAAGGTTTAAAAAAAAAAAACAACTGTAAAAGAGACTAAGTCCTCTATTTTATCATAAAGTAAATTAACACTTAAGAGTCCATACTATATAAAACTAATACAGAACCTTGCAAGCGACATAGCCAATATATAAATGAATACGAATCCTGAAGTACACTGTTCTTCCCATTGCCAAGTCGGAATAATTGCTTTTCTACCTAACTGATGATGTGTTGGTATTTTTCACTATATAGTTATAAATTGATCCTCTGACTTAAATGATTGTTACCACTCTAGAACAATACTAAGGTTAAAAATGAATAAAGAGGACAAACAACTGTACCTGCCCATCTGATCGACTTTTGAACTTCTATTCAATAAAAATGCCACCATTGGCTCTTTGTTAGCACTTTCAGCAAGTGAAAGTGGTGCGAGGTCATCCTGCAGGGCAGGATTTCCCAGGTGTAGTGCAAAGCATGCATTTGGCGCCCTGAGGCTGCAAGGGCCCTGGGCCCAGAGGAGCAGCCGCGGTTGCAGCGGGAGTCAGGACAGCAGCAGCGGGCAGCGGCCCCTGGTGGGCGCTCGGGCTGGGCGGCCGCCCTCCTCGCAGGTTCCAGGCTGCGCGGGGGCGCACCGCAGGGCTAGGGAGGCGCGGTTGCCAGGGGCCACCGCCGGGGTGGAAGCAGAGAGGAGCGCAAGAGGAGCAGAGCTGAGGACCCAAGGGGACCTCCACCCTCCTGAGCGCCAGGTTAGGGGTGCCGCCGCTTAGCCCTGAGCCGCTCCCCGACCACTTGCCGCTGTGGATGGAGACGGGACAGCCGGGCGTGCCCAGGGTCTGGCGCGCCAGGAGCAGAAGCCAGGGCATCCGCAGGGGCGCCGGCGCCCCCCTCATCCTCCATCCCCCGGTGCCCATCAGCCATCGCCCAGAGGGACCGCCAGCGCTGGGGTCACCGCGCGGGCGGGAGGGGGGGCGGGTACCCATGCGGCAGGGCGCTGAGGCGGCGTCGCTGAGAACAAGGGGGCCCGGGATCCCAGCAAGATCATTTCTCTCTGCCTGGTGCTTGAAGACAAGCATTTGAAGGATGTATTGCTCATTTTCTTCCTATTAGCAATTGGTTTGTATCTTAATTCTTAATCTTCAGTCGTTTGTGTGTGTCCTTCCCTGTTGAATGTGCAGCTGTAGAGTTGAGCATTTTAGAATGAGCTAATCCAACGTTAAACTCTGAGTCTGTCCTTGGGGTTTTGAAATCCCGACTCATTGAAGGAGCCACACCAGTTCTTTTTAAATTCTAATTGTTTTCTTTCAATTTTCACTTATGATAATAAAAGCAAGTCAGAACAACACTTACTTTTCCCCTGAATTCTCTGAATTGGTGTGTCATACCAGTTTCTGTTCCCCACACCCAGTCAGCCCACCCTTCTTCCTTGCAGTTCTCAGAGTTTCTCATTGCCTTTTCCAACATATTCTTTTTAATAGATGTTCATTTCTCTGATTCCACAGAAATTCCAGATATCTCAGCAATAGTGAATATACATTGTATAGCTATTAAGCAAGCTAAAGTAACCACAGGTGTTCTTAATTGAGATTCACATGAAAAGATACCTGAATAAATATCGTTATTTACATGTGTATAAAACTGTGAGTATAATATTATTGAAATTCAGAATGAAACCTTAAAATGTTTAGTTACATATATTTTTAAATCAACTTTATAAATAATCTTTCTAGTTTAAAAGTATTAGAACCTTGATTTTAAAAAGTTTGCTAATAAAGTGTGCTTTTCTGTAATCACTATATCATATTTTTAACTGTCATTATATAATATATTGAATTTTATATAACAAAACATATTAGGCTCAATCCAATATGAGAAACTAAAGAGTCTTATTATTGGAAGAACTAGTGTTTTCTTTATATTGATATCTGTCAGTGTCTTGGATTGAGTACTTCAATTATGGCACATTCTGACGGATTTATGAACTCAGATTATCTTTGATCACTGTTAAAAAATTTTAACTTCCATGGCTGAAAGTCTTTTTTAAAGAAAGAATTTTATTAAGCCATTGCTAACAAAACAAGAACAACAAGAAAAATATGGTGGGTCTTGGGGCATGGAGTCTAAACCAGCAGCAGCATGGCTAGGTAGGAAAAAGACACCATGTCCACCATCCCAGAGTTTTGCAAGCGTTTTTATACATCAAGTGTGGGCGGATGGAGTGGGGGGAGATGTAAGCCTTTCTGAAATGATTTTCATTAGCTATAGACAAAGGGGATGAGGGAAGGTAAAGCAGGGGGCTAGTTCTGGGACAGGCCAGCAGAGTCCACAAGGATGAAGTGTTCGCTCCTCTGGATTAGCTGTGGGCAGCAGATTGGAAAGTTCACGTATAAATAAGAAGTGGGGGTGTTAATAATTTAGATCCCCCAGGCCCCTACTGTGGGGGCTGAGACCCTTCAAAGGCCCTTCCTCTGTTAGAATTTAAAAAAAAAAAAAAAAAGGAAGCTGAGCTTTCAGCAGCCCAAGCTCTGTTCAATGGACAGAGAATCAGAAAGTGGGAATTGAACCCACAAATCAACTTCTTCTGAAGAAGTCTGGGCAAGATTATTAGGGAAACAACAAAATAATGAGGAAGCATGTGCATTAGATTTTGGGAAATAGGCTGGTCTCTTCAAGGAATTGGGGCACCACCCCTTTTCTTCCCTTATATGGACCAAGTCAGATCTGTGGGGGTGCAGGTGGGTATGTCGGTTAGCACACTGATGTATTATAATCAGGGTATAATAAGGTTCAGGGTCTCCTGGAGGTCAGGTTCAGTGCCATGTTGGTTTAGGCCAGTTCTGGTCAATTTTTGTTATTCTAGCCCGCTTCTTTTTGTGTTTTTCCTGTAACAACAATGGAAAGATAATACACAAGGTTTTAATTGCTTTGGGGGCCTACAGTTGGTGACAGAGGCCCCTGGCTTGTATGGTGCCTGGCTATTCTCTCTTTTGAATGATCTCAGAAATATCCACCTGGACATTAATCCTAAATGCAACAGATATACCAGAATGTGAGCAGTCTTGTCATAGCTAGTACACAGCTGTTAGCTAGCTAAATGTTCTCTCTTTCTCTCAATCTTTGGCTGCTGTACTTTTAATTCAGAACACCTCAGAATTCTTTTCTTGTCATCATGATACCATTGTAATAACCTAGTTATGAATTAACTGGAAAAGAGCAAAGAGAAGACCAAATATTACAAGCCTGCCCAATAAAGTCTGGATGACAGACGGAAGGTACTTGTCTGTCAGTACCTGGGAACAGGTCATTGGCCAGAGTAGGTGTGACCACTGCAAGCACAGGAAAATTTGAGGTGCTTAAGCTCCTAAACAAAGGAGTTCTCTCTCTTGTTCTTTTGCCCCTTGGTTCATGCTCCTGGCTTGCAGGACTCTCATGCACCTGTGTTTACCCACACGGCACACAGCCATGTGGATCCCACATACAATGGACTAATGCAACTAGCCTGATACTGCACCACACCCAGCTCTACCATGGAACAGAAACCTTGGAGACTGGCTTTGCTTCTAGCTCTGCTGACTCTCCAGCTGTACATCTTTCAGGACTGGATTAAAGGTCATGGGACTTTAGAAACTGAAGGATGTAATTCCATGCAAATAAAAATCACTCATTCTCCCAGGCGAGTCTCAGAAAATCGTAAGAACCCCACTCCCACTAGCAATGGAGAGAAACTATCCACACATTTCTCTGATAACAATCACGGTGTTGTTAAATTTCTAGACTGAATGACTCATTAGATGCTACTTTGCCAAGTTTTATGAAGTATTTTGGAGCATTAAGAGTCACCTTGAAAAATTTTTACTAGCCTTGATACATCATTTCCCAGCAGCACCTCCTTCCCCCTCTACCAGTTCTTTTCTTGTTAAAAATATCTCTCTTTACAACAAAGTTGCCCTTATACATATACATATACTGATTACTTCTTTTGGGTCTTATCTAGTATTTAGATTCATCACTTTGTTCTAATTCTTTAAACGTTTGGGTAGAATTTCCCTCAATCAGAACTGAATGTGTTACCGAGCTGAATAAGAGTTCATCTGCCTGCACCCACAGACCAAAAGAAATGTACAAGCAGCAGTTTGCAGTAGAGAAAAGAATTAATTTATTAGGATTGGAGCCAGTCAAGAGAATGGGTGAGTTCAAGCTCCAAAATATCCAACTCGCTGATGATTTGCAGACAAGAGGCTCTGTAGAGCAAAATCACAAATCACCATGAGTGAGGGATTTGGAGTCCTGGTCAAGAGTGAGGCAAGGGCAGTAAGTCATGATTTCAGGTCTGGAGGCCAGCTTCTGTGTCCCTCTGTCTGGTTTCATGGGGACGTGGCCAGGAGGCCCTTCTGCTTTAGGACTCAGAGCTGAAACACAATTTAGGGCATGCTGTTATCTTTAGCTTAAGAAAACCCATATCAGCCTTGGCCGGTTTGGCTCAGTGGTTAGAGCGTCAGCCTGTGGACCAGAGAGTCCCGGGTTCGGTTCTGGCTAAGGGCACGTACCTTGGTTGCAATTTGTCCCCGACCCTGGTTGGGGTTGTGTGTGTCTCTCTCGCATGGATGTTTCTCTCTCTCTCTTCCTCTCTCTCTCTCTCCTGCTCTGTCTGAAGATAAATGCAAAAAGAAAAGAAAACCCATACCTGACCCCGAGTCAGGGCCTGCTGATCACTTCTTACTGCCTCAGAGAGTTAATAAGGGAAGGGACCCCCAGACTTACAGGGCATGCTGGGAAAAAACCTGAATTGAATACTGGGGCTACATGTTAAATCAGAATTGTGCCTTAAATCAGGACCTTCCGTTTCAAATGCACTTAATTTTTCTCTAAGTTGCATATAGTGGAAATAAATATAAGATGTAGACACTAAATTTTAGTAATTAAAAAATATTTTTGATGGGGAGGGATGAGGGGATGATGGCCAGTGAATATTAGATGTCATCATAAAAGAGACTGCTAACTGCCCACTAACTGATTTCAAATGGTGCATTACGTAAATAAGTTTCCCTGGTCTATGTATGGGTCAATCTTAAATATATTGGTTTGATCAGCCCAGAGAAGCTGACTGAGTCTAGTTAAATTTAAAAGAGACGTAGATATTTATCAGAATCTTTGTTAACTTATACAAAGAAATATAACCATCAAAATGGTCATAGATATGTATAAAATATTTGCCCCAAATTAATGTTTATTCCACCTTTGTGTCATATTCCTGGATCCTTCACCAACACTACGTGAGGAAAAGAAAAAAAGCCAAACAAATGAAAACGTGAAATCAGAATCTCTAAAGTCATCAAGTAGGGTAACAAATAAATTAAAATCTAACAGCCATCAGCAAGAGTACAGCAAAGACAGTACAGCTGTAAAAAGAAACAAAGAAAAGTCTAGAAAACCATATGCATCATACTTTTTCAAACCAACAAAATATGCTCCCGCATACAATGGGATGTAAACAGAATTCTTGTCCTGTAAGGTAAAGAAATGCAAGTTCTTTTTTAACATTGTGGATGGGTAAAATGTGTTTGTAATTGTAATTCTCCTAAGCTATTACAAAGTGGGCCAGAAAACACATTTGTGGATTCTGGTACTGTAATTCTCTGATTGGGTAAGCGGACACTTTAGTGCAGTGGTTCTCAACCTTCCTAATGCTGCGACCCTTTAATACAGTTCCTCATGTTGTATGTGGGCGTAACTGCATGTGGGCGGACCCGCCTGGAGATGGATAGAGGAGTGGTGTCTTGGTTTCTAAAACCATCGGAAATATGTGTTTTCCAATGGCCTTAGGCGAACCCTGTGAAAGGATCCTTCGACCCCCAAAGGGGTTGCAACCCACAGGTTGAGAACTGCTGCTTTAGTGGTATTTATATAGCCATTTATAGAGCCATTTCCAGTTTTGTATTTAAAATATATATATATGAAAAGCCAAATAATAAGATTATTTGATAAACCAGAAATTGGCCTAAGTGAATTGGCCTAATAAACAATGTAATGTTAATGCTAAATGACCTTAGGGTGTGTGTGGTGTAAGCCTTGAAGTTCTTTTGTTTTCATTATGTTTTGTTTTTTGTAGAGCAAATGCCAGAGTTAAACTTTAATTGCTCAGGCTTCCATTTCAAAGAGGTATCCTTTTCAAAGATGGCTATCCAAATAATAAACACATTGCCAGCAGGCAACTAGAGTGGACCATTTGGACTGTTTGTTTTCTCTTCCTTCACTTCACAAAACCCTAGGCTCCCACGCTCCACCTCAATAAAAGTAGAACTCCAGGCTCACAACACGCAGCATACTCTCTCTCCCCGCAGTCTTGCTGTGTGACCCAGGTGTGCTTACCAGATCTGGTAAGTAATAAACCTGTATCTTTTCAAAGTTTCCTGATGATTACTGCTGATGGGCATCTTTTAATCATAAGAACTACAAGGGCTGGTCCAGCCAGGACATTGGTTTTCGATACTCTGAGACCTGTACAAAATGGTCTGATAGTCTGATTCCTGTATGTGAATTGAAAAACTATATTGTTAAAACATACAGTGAGACTGGATGTTTGCATCGGCATTTCAATGTGTTCTTACTCCTGAAAATAACTAGGGAAGAATGTGAGAAAATAGCACTACCACTATCATCGCCAACTTTCCATCTACCTTACCCTAGTGAATTTATGTGTGTTTTTTTAATGTACTTCATTTTAATGGACCTCTTATTAATACAAATTATTAAAATATGATAATACCAATTTTTTTTTGAGTTTTGGAATAGAAGTTATTTTCTGTGAAGTATCGTATCTCTTTTCCTTGTTAGTCCCTCCCCCACACCCTCTCTCTAGAACTTGATCCGTTGTATGTTATAATTTAACTCTTAAACGTTTGGGGTATCATGCCTGTGTCAATTCTCTAATAACAATAAAAATATTATTTTTTAAATAAGACTGGATCATCATACTGTTAACAATGACACTCTTGTATGTGCCTGGGGGTGGTTTAAGGACAGAATTAGAAAAATTCTCCTGCCCAAAGCTGTGCTAGTTGGAGCCCTCACAGGGGAAGCCAGCACTAACTTTTTTCAAGAGCTGGTTCTGCTATCAAGAAATCTGGACTCTTACACCAACTCAAGGTCTTTTTTTTTTTTTTTTTTTTTTGTACCTGCCCCTAGCGGGAACCAAACCCAGGACTCTCTGGTTCACAGGACGATGCTCCAACCGCTGAGCCAAACCGGCCAGGGAAACTCAAGGTCTTCTGAAAGCTGCATAAAGACCTCACATCCTTGTGAAGGGAAAGGACTCTGTTCCCTCTTCACTCTGCATAAAATCACAGCAGAGTTTAGGACTCATTTTTCTTCTCTGAATATTAAATGGTGAGATTTTTAAAAGTGATGATTCAATGAGAAAAGTAATATATTTCTTTCCGTTTTCGATTATGTATTGAGAGGTAGAAGAATTATACTATATACATCTTAAATGAGCCAAATTAAATATTTTTAAATTGAAAATATATTTGGTATTAAAATATTTAAAAATTAGTAGAAATCCTTATTTATACTTTCTGATAAGTGTCAGTCTTCATTCTCAATATTTTTTTCCAAATAGTGCAGAAGTGGAATGAAATATCTTATGTCTGATAGACAGTTAAGTACACATACATACAACATGAGAATTCACAAATATCTACAAAATCTACATGAATCTTTTACCTAAGGAAAAATTAAAATAAACGATGTGGGTTTTGTGGGAATGAAGAGGGTTGGGGATGGGGTGAAAGGTGAGATCTGGTGTATCCAATGTTCACTACTTGCAATGCTAAAGAGTAGTGTTGCCACTAGACGGCAGTATTTGATTAGAAATCAAAGAGCAGTAAGCCCACAATTCCCTGAAAACAACTAATATGTTACCAACAATATACATAAGTTATATTGTCAATAAACAACTTGAGCTTCGCCTCTGATCTTCAGTTTGTCTTTATCTTTGTAAATTTTGTCTGATGCCCATAACATCCAGTAATCCAAACGTTTGGTCCCATCCATCCCCTCTGACATTATGAAGCAGATACAATTGGTTTGGACAACCTGATTCCTCTTTTCTGTCTGCTACTTTCTCTGACTTGGGCCTCTTTGCCTTTGACATTCAGTTACAGTTACGTTCAATCAAGAAATGATACCTCCAGATGTTACTATGAGCCCTACACTTTGGCATACTGTCCTTCTCTTGAGCTTAATCAACAGTGTGCCTTTTACTGCCCACAACACCCTTCTGTGACAGTCCGGAAAATCCTGCCTTGGTCCTATTCTTGTCCATCTCTTCCACCAGAAGCCTATATTCTCTAAGTTTATAGAGTATGTATTGCTAGGAAATTGATATACTAATATATAAGATTAACAATGAGGGCTAAAATGAAAATATCATACTATCTGATCCTTCTTAAAATGCATGTTCCAGTTAGAATTCATTCTGAAGATGACTCATAATAATATTTATTTAATATTTGTATTTTATATGCTCCTTCTCTTTAACCTAATATTTATAAATGTTTCCCATCTAGCTGATAGCATAAGTTTAAGGTAATTCTGAATGTAATCATATGATATAGGTATAACAATGATTACAGTTGAGATTTGGGCTAAGGGTGTATTTTTAACCTTTTAAATGGTTAAGAAATGTGAGGATCTAGGCTTCGGCTTATTTGGGATCACCATGCATGTAAGTGACAAAAATAGTTTTTCTGGCACTGGAGTTAGTAATACCTACCTGTCAGGTTTTTATAAACACCAACTTAAGCCATCTTAATTAAACTTCAAATTGGAATTGAGGTGCTAAACAGACACTATTAGATGTATTAATATTTAAATATAAAGCCCAGACTTTACATTCCTATATTCATTAGAACAATTAATTAATCCATCAAATATGTAACATACTGCTAGGACCTGACAGTACGGTAATGATTAAGACTTGACTGCTCAGGGAGTGTTAATGACCCACGGAGCGTGAATGTGGAGATTGTCTTTTTTGTGATATTCTTAACTAGAGCTAAAACAAAGTAACAATTACACACATCAAATATCTGTTTACACGAGTGCTGATTTGGAAGGCAGAAGTTGTGCCAAGCCCAGACACGTTGCTTTCTCGGCAGAAGTCAAAAGCCCATGCAGAACAGTCCTGTGCTTCTGACAACAGAAAGAGAGAAACAACTCTATAAGGAGTCCCAGGGTGGACATGAGCAGTGACCACAGAGGTCCGGGACTCACCTTGTAGACTAGGGCATGTGTGAAAGCAGACTTAGCTCTCTGGTCTTTCCTACAAGCATCAGATTGAGGACACAACCCAGCCTGTCCACGTTTCCTAGCTTACAGAGGGTACAGTGAGAAGATGATGTAAGTAAAAGGTCTGAACCGGTGGGAGATCACATCCACAATGCAAGGCCAATGTAGAGCAAAATGATTTTATTGCATGTGCCTGAGTGCAGGTGGGCTGAACCCAAAAAAGGAGTCAGCCTCGAATAATAGCTGGGATGTAGGTTATATACTCTGCTTCTAGCTTCCAGCAGTTCCTGCTGATGTTCTCTGCCTGGCCCATTGTCCACTTTGCAGTTGAACTGGTCTGGTATCACATCCTGCATCTGCCGGGTGATTCATTGTCTTGTGGATAATCCAATAATCCATACTCACCAGAAGGCTGAGCAAAGGTCATGCAAGCAACACATTTTTCACAGTTTCTGCCTTTTGCAAGCTTTTGCCTTTACCCTTTAAAATGTTATTAACCCTTTCAGTAAGAAAGTGGAGTTCATTGGACCACATTCCTATAGGTTGAGAGGATTTGGATTATCTGCTTGGGATCTAAGCTAATCTGTGAGCCACCTAGAAAGACCTGTTCTGGTCCTCATAGCAGTTATTCACAGGAGATTCTTTGGATTCCAGACTGGAAACAAAGTTTCTGAGAAGCAGAAGGTCTACCTTCTTTTCTGCCAGTGAGTGAGGTTCCTCATATGTGCTTTTCTGCCTACTCCTGAATTTTTCTTCAAAACCAAGAAAAGTATTTTAATGTCCACCAATGAAGCCAAATCTGGAGGTATTAATAAGCTTTTTCTACCCAGAGAAAAACTGTCAACTTCAATTATGGTTTAAAGTTATTTTTCTTAGGTGGATTTTTTTGTTTGTTTGCTCATTTGTTTGAGACCTACATTTTATATTCCATGAAAATGAAATGAAATAAGCAGGATGTCAATAAAACTTCTGGTGAATTGAAAGTAACATTTTGTTTTAAATATTGATATTAGGAAGTTGAGATAGAGAAACCAAAGATTCGGTTTTAATTTGAATAATAATTCACTTATCTCAAGCTAAAAAGAAAGTAGATTGTGGTCATTAACACTGTTGGCATTTCATTTAAGGTGAATTTGTATACTTGGCATCAGCAATGAAAATTACACAATTCCACAATTTTTAAATTTTATAATTTTTCTCACAATAAAACTTAGGGTTTTTCCAGATTTATCAAGGTATAATTGGTTTACCAAAAAATTGTACATAAATAATGTATAAATTTGGTGAATTTGGATATATGCATGCCTCCATGTTACCACCACCACAAAGGTAATAAAGATATCCATCACCTCCAAGAAATTTGGAATTTAGATTTAAATATATTGTCCTAATGTTTAGACAATGTTAGGTTTGTTATACTGAGAGCACGTGTTTACTTTGATTTCTGCAAGTTGCCTCAGCTCATCACTATATGGGAAATAAGAGGAATCTAGAAGACTGTTTCTTGTGTCCTCTGCAGTGAAGTACTATCTAAAGACCACCGGAGGGAGCCTGGATCTCACGCTGGAAAATTCACTCAATAGGGATGAACTCCGTGGAGAACAACCTGCCGGAGAGGTCATGTGAACTATCCCTCCATTTCCTGAGAAAAGAATTTGACTATGCACTTAGGGTTGAGTGCAAAGTGTAATCATTGAATGGCAAAATCCATGTCCTTTTCAGTCTGAAATAGCATCTCTTATGTCCCTTTATGAGGGGACCTCTGTTGTAAATATAGAAGAAAGCTAAGGATTTATTTTTACAAATTTCTCAAAATCATGAGTGTAAAATGGCTTTTCAATAACCATATCCCAGAACAACTCTGGATCTAGAAATCCACAAAGTCTATTATTCAATAAAAGATAACCAAATATTCAAAGAAGAAAATAAATCCATACAGAGAAAAATCAATCAATAGGGAAAGGCTCAGAAATAACACAGATGACAAATGACAAATAATGACATTTGTAAAGGTAGAATACCTGTACTTCTATATGTTTAAGAGCCGGAGGAAAGACTGAGCATATTAAGTAGGGATGTGAGGGATATAAAGGGCTCAACTGTGAGATAAAAATTACTAAAAGCACATATAATGCTGCAGTAAAACAGATTAGTGAAATAGAAAACAGAGCAATGGAAATAGTCCAAAATAGAAAGCAGGAAAAATAACTAAAACAATAAAAATTTGATTACAGCATTAATAAACTGGGAACAAATTCAAATGGCCTAATAAATGTGTAACTTGGGTTGTTGGGGGCAGAGCAAGAATATAATAGCAAATGCATTTGAATAAATAATGGCTGAAAAATTACCCAAACTTGGCAAATACTACAAACCCACAGATCTAAACAGATTAATGAACCCCAAGACAGAAGAAATATAAAGAAAAACAAACCAATACAAATCATAATCAAAGTACTTAAAACAAATAGAGGTCATCTTGAAAGCATCCAGTGGGGAAGGGGGCATTGGATGAAAGAAGGTGAAGGGATTAGCCAAAGAACATATATGCATAACCCACAGACACAGACAACAGTGTGGTAATGGCCAGAGGGAAGGTGGGACAAGGGCTGGGTGGAGGTGGGCAAAGGAGGGGGGATGGGGACATCTGCAATAGTGTCAACAATAAAAATAAAGTAAAAAAATAACTAATAGACACAGAAATAATAATAGAAGCATCCAGTGGAAAATAACACAATACATATATAAGAACATAATAACTATGACAGCATGCTCTTTGGTGGAAGCAATGCACACCAGAAGATATTCTTACCAGTAAGGAAAAATCTTAAAATAATTTAAAAACAAAATAAACAAACAAAAATACTGTTAACCTGGATTTCTAAACCAAATAATAAAATCTTTCTAATATGAAGGTGAAATGAAGCCTTTCCAAGCCTAGTATAAAAATCTCTGTCATTTGCAACTATGAAAATTCATAATGCCAATAATTTATTGACCAAAGAGTTAAACACTGAAGTTGCAAATTAAGTTGCAACTTATTTTAAGACTGTTATTTATGACAAGTCTAGTCTTAGATATAGTTAACAAATTTGCATCAGTTCATTCTACTAACCATATTTTTTAAATACAAAGCTTACTGACAATGTTTTAGAACACTTTGGACTGCCTTACAAAGGTGTTTCTCATAATTTCCTTCAGTGGCTCTACCCTGAGGACACAAATCTGGGCATTGTGAGTGGGTGGAGCCATAGTGGAGGAGAGGTGGGAGGTGTAAGGCATATCTTCCTGGAACATTAATTTTATTGAAAAAAAAATCTTTTTAGAAAAACAACACAAAACAGAGAAGCACCCTATTACATATATAACAATATTGGGGAGTAGCATTATAAATTCACATTACTTTTTAAAAATATACAAGATAAAGATCAGCTTCACTGATCGTTCCTTTACACCTCTCCTAAACCCCTCCCCATCCCCACTAAGAATTCAAAGAATATTTATATTAAAGGCATTTTGTACATAATGGTGTCATATATTGTGCATGTCCAGGTATGTTGAATGATCTTGCTCAAGCCATTCAACATTTTTACTTTTCAGCTACCTCATTTCTTAAATGAGAATATAGTATGATGCACAAAATAAGTAAGTCACTAAACTATTATTAAAGTGTGTGCAAAAAAACTACTGTCTTGGTAACTCACTCATGTCTTACAGTGAAATAGAAATTGGAAAGAAGATTTAGAGAGAGCATTTTTTGGAACTCAATAAGCTGAGAATATTGCAGCCAAGCAAATGAAAAGGAAAAAAAAAAGATCATAACATCTCCCAGTCTTATACCAGGCTTACATTATATGCTTATGTACCAAAATAAAAATTGGAACAAATTTGGAACTTAATGAGAATAAAAACAACACACATCAAAAAGTGTGGGTTGCTAAACAGTTATGTAGAGGAAATTTTATAGCATTAAATACTGGGATTAGAAACAAAGAAACACATATAATCAATGGACTCATCATCCTTCTTAAAAAATGGAGGTAAGGGGAGATAAAGAACAAATAAAACCATTAGTAAGCAGAAGAAAGAAAATAATGGAAAATCAGTGAAATAGAAAACGTAGAGAAAATTAATGAAACCAAGAGCTGGTTCTTTGAGAAAACCAATAAAATTGGTAAACCTCTGCAAGACTGATCTGGAAAACAGGATAGAAAAAAATATTATCAGTATCAGTGATTCTATAGATTATAGAGATATTAAAATAATAGCAGGGTAATATTATGAAAAAACACATTATACCGATAAATTGGATAGTTGAGGAAAAGGAAAAAATCCTCAACAGTTACTTACTACCAAAGACCATTAAAGTAGTAGAAAATTTGAATGCCCTTATATCTATTTTAAAACTTTGAATTTTTAAGTTACAAATATTTCTCCCAAAGTCTTTCAGTAACAAATGACTCGTATTAGTTTGCTAGGGCTTTTGTAAGAAAGTAATACAAAATCGGTGGCTTAAACAACAGAAGCTTATTATCTCACATTCTGGAGGCTAGTAGTATGAAATCGAGGTGTTGGCATAGTTAGTTCCTTCTCAGGGCTCTGAAGAACTAGCTGTTCCAGCCTCTCTCTTTGGCATGTAGATGGCATCTTCTTCCTGTGATAGCCCATCGTCTTGCCTCTCTGCACATCTTTGAGTTCAAATGTCTCCTTCTTAAAAGAATACCAATCACATTAAATTAGGGCTCACTCTAATGACCTCATTTTAACTTTACTATGTCTGTAAAGACGCTCTCTCCAAATACAGTCACATTTTGAAGTACTGGAGGGTTAGGACTTTAACATACATTTTAGGGGGGTACAATTCAACTAAAAGCACTCTACTCTCTGGCCGCACAAAATTCATATTGTTCTCACATGTATTCAACTGATTCCAACATTCTAAATATGTTAATCCAGTCCAACATCAATTCTAAGTCCAAACTCCCTTCCAAGTATCCTCTAAATCGGGTATGGTGAGACTCGCGGTAAAATTCGTCTTCAGCTATGAACCCGTGAAACCAGACAACAAGGTATCTACTTCCAAAATGCAATCAGGGGACAGGTATAGGATAGACATTCTCATTCCAAATGGAGAAATTAGAAGAAAGAAAAAGGTCAAAGTCCCAAACAAATCCAAAATCTCACAAGGCAAATTTCATTAGATTTTAAGTCTTGAACGTGATCCTCTTTGACTATCAATAGTAGATAAATAAACAAAACAATAAAAAATGGCAAAAGACATTTTTTCAAAGAATATGCAAATGAAATATATGCACAGAAAAAGATGTTCAGCATCATTAGTCATCATAGAAATGCTAAGTAAAATCACAGTTTAAAATCACCACAAACCTATCAACTGGCTAAAATAAAATATAGTTACAACATCAAATATTGGCAAGGATGTGGAGAAGGTGGGTCACTCATATATTGCTGGTGGAAATGTAAAATAGTACACCTGCTCTGGAAGTCAGTTTGGCATTTTCTTAAAAAGTAAATATGCAACAACTGTATGACCCAGCAACTGCACTCATAAGCATTTATCAGCAATGACTGAACACTTATATACATATAAAAACCTGTATGAGATTGTCTATAGAAGCTTTATTCATAATTTAAAAAAAGTGGAAAGAACTCTGATGTCCTTCAGTAGATAAAGGTTAAACAAATTGTAACTTTTCTTTTTTTTTTTTCCTTTTTTGATTTTAGATAGAGAGGAAGTGAGAGAGAGAGAGAGAGAGAAACATCGATGAGAGAGAACATCAATTGACCGCCTCCTGCATGCCCCCCACTGGAGATTTGGCCCACAACCTGGGCCTGTGCCCTGACCGGGAATCCAACCAGTGACCTCCTGGTGCATGGTTTGACGCTCAACCACTGAGCCACACTGGTCAGGCCAAATTGTAACTTTTCAATAACATAAAATACTACTAAGCAACAAAAAAGAACAAAATATTGATATATGCGACAATCTGGGTGAATCTGTAAGGAATATGCTTAAACAAAAATACAATCACAATAGATTCCATACAGTATTGTTTCATCTATATAGTAAGTTATAGAAATATGGGAATGAAGTTACTGGTTACCGGGGATTATCAGGGGCATGAGGGTGGATAAGAGAGAAGTAGATGTGACTATAAAAGGGCCATATAAGGGATACTTGTGGTTGGAAATGTTCAGTATGTTGCCTACATCAATGTTAACATTATGGTTGTGATTTGTACTCTAGTTCTGCAAGAAGTTATCATTGGGAAAAATGGATAAAGGATACATAGAACCTCTCAGCATTATTTCTTACAAAGCATGCAAATCTACAATTGCCTGAAAATAAAAAGGTTAATTAAATATATAAAAATAACAAACTGGTCTGGATATTTCCTACCAGAACCTTTTCCTCGGGCAAGAGAGGTTCATGTTCTGTAGGAAATAACATGAAACGTCTCTGAGAAGGAAAAGATGAAGGCAGGAATTGAAGGGAAAGCTGTGGAAGGGACAGTTTTGGGGGAATGGAAAGGAGATCATTGTAAATTAGGAATCAAGATAACAGAAGTTTCCAGACTAGATTACCCCTCCATCGATGGGGGAGACAGGACTTCAGACTGCATGGTGTCCTGATGCTCACAGGGAAGCTCTCAGCTCAAGGCACTGGGGCTAAAGCTCTGAGATGATTCCTGAGCTTAAGTGGGGAACAGAGAAGAACCACCAAAAGCTTGCAAACAGCCATTCTTGATTGGACAATGAGCTCAGGCATGACGGCAAGTACTGCTAGCAAAAACATTTAAAAGTATATTCTGAACTCTGCAAAGATCCCAGACCGACTGCACACATTTTGGGTAGGTAGGAAAGTGAGGAGAGGGAAATTATATTTTTCATACTGAATGATAAAACCTAAGCATCTTATTTCAATCGATTTTAGAAAAATAAAGCAAGTTAATATTTTGTTGTGGCTGTTAAAGGTATTGCTATCCTCCAGAAACATGGAGTAAAATTATATCTGCCAGTAGATGTCACAATATCTTTTCTTACTGATGTACTGCAGAAGGAAGATATGGATTTACATAACTTCAAGAATCATATTTTTTTATATTATCTGGAATAAATAGCTCATATCACTTTGACAAAATGGCCAGAGGATTTTGGGAGCCAAGACTTTCTTTTTTTCTTTTGATGATACCAAGCTGAATATTTTTAAATTCTAGAAAGAGTAAGGATCTCTATTTACTGTGTGCTTGCCTTTGAATTTCTTTGTAAAGACTGGAGTGACCATAAAATTATTAGCAATTGGGGCTTTCCGTAAAAGAATTGGACAAACAGAAGGATTAAAAGAAAATAAATATGCAGATAATGGGCATTCAAACTGTTAATGCTTCTCAGAGTGAATAGAGTATATATAGCTACAACTAAACCATGTTTTACTACATTAGTAATTAATTCAATATATTTTAATATTGAACCTCCATCAAATGCTCACAGAATAAAGTTTCCCTGTCTTGTTTTCAGACACAAATGAGTATTTTCCATGTATTTTATATTGAAACTTATTTTTTCCTTTGATGCTGAAATTACTCCCAACTAATGGGTACACTTTCCCACATGGAAAACAGGAAATTTGCTGATTATTCTTAGTTCCTTGGCAACCAGATTTACCTTTCTTGGACTTACCTTGAGAATGGTTGAGGGTTAACTATTTTCCCTCCAAAATTCATGGCTACCCAGAACCTCAGAACGTGACCTTACTTAAAAATACGATTTTTCAGATGTAATTAAGTTAAGGTCAGGTCATACTGGATTAATGTGAGCCCTAAATCCAGTGACTGGCGCCCTTGCAAGAAGAGGAGACCAACACGCATCCACACAGGAAGAAGTCCATGTGACGACAGAGGCAGAGACCAAAGTGGTATGGCTACGAGCCAAGGAACAGCAAGGACTGCCAGACGCCACCGGAAGCTAGAAAGAAGGAAGGATTCTTTCCTAGAACCTTCAGAGCGAGTTTTGCCCTGACAGCTCCTTGATGTTAAACTTCTAGCCTCCAGACTGGGGTAGAGTAAATTTCTGCTGTTTTATGTCACTCAGCTGCAGTACTTTGTTCAGATAGCCCTAGGAAACTAATACAACAATGACTCCTCAGAAACTTGACGGGATGAGAACATGTTTGGATGTTTGGTTAGAATCAAGACATTCATTTCTGTTCCTCATAGAACATCTTGACTTTTCTGGTGTTTTAAGAAATAGCCAAGTGGTAGTACAGCTACTTTTTCAGCTAAATAAGAGAGAAGACATTAACTAGATGACTGTATTTTTAAATGATACAGTGCCCTTCCTATTTGAAAGAAAAATTTATTTCCTCAAGTCTGAACTGCAGCTAGCTCACTGCGATCGATCAGTAAGACCATGTAGTGGAGAAAGAGACAGTCAGCTGAGAAGTGGATGAAGATTCGATTCTAGCTCTACCTCCATCTTATTTTCTAGTAATGTGTTCACCTAATTCTTTGGGATATTAGTAATTCTGGCATTTAAAAAATATTCAGGCATGCTTTTTATATTTATTCATTTTCTTATATTTTTGTGGGCAGGGTAAAAAGGAAACAGCCAACATATTGAAATATGTTTGTTTTACCAGGAATGATAAAATTTTATGGACATTGCCATGACCTTCTAAAAATGATCTAACAATAGAAATAAGATGAACACGGGAATAAAGATGAAAAGGAGGCTGAGAAAACAAGGAAGTAAAATTGGAACTAAGAAGGCTCTTTCATTCTTATTTACGTATTTTTTTCTGATTTGTTCATAAGTCAATTTATCTTTGCTGAGAACAAAGGTAGGCGATTGAACATCCTGGGCCCTAACCCCTTAAGAAAAGTGAGTCTGGTACATAAGACTGTTTCTGCCCTGGTACAAGAGCTCAGGCATCACGGTAATTCTTCTCAACCTAGCAAAGTCACCCGACATGGGAATGGCAGACAGTTCTCAACTTGTGGGTCTATCTCTCGGTGGAGAGGACAGTGGGGAAAAAAGGGGGGGGTTCTTGATACCCTTCATCACCACCTTTTCTAATTGCTGCCTCCATCCCTATTCTCAGGGTGGGGCTTCACACCTCACCCGTCTGCCGCAGAAGAACACCTATCAGCATAGGTCAGGAAAATGCTTTCTGGTAAGTCTGCTCTAACTGGGAGATTTTTGCAATTGTTTTCCAAGATTTCTGACATGTTTCATTATACAATTTAGAACTGGCTTCCAAAAAAATTCATTTCAAAAACCCCAAAAGGTTAGAACAACATAAATTATTAAACATCATTATAACAATTCACACTGCTAAGGAATTAAACATTTATTGATTCTGCTGGTGCAACAGTTCAGATACACAGTTTTACAAATGACAGAGCTTATCCCTTCAAGAACAAGATGAAATTTGATGACATTGCACAGTTGAAAAATTATAAGAACAATATTCTCATCTACGACTCTAGAAGTTATGGTTTACACTTTCAAAGTTGGAACAAGTCACAGAAAATAGTCCACCCAGTCACCTTCTCAATTCATATGCTCCTGTTCTTTCATCCATTACAAAATATTTGTTTCCAAGAAGAAATACACTCCAAAGAATGTCAAGGGAAAATAAGTCAGTTAGGAGGGAATTATCCATGGCATAAAGCAGCAGAGATGGTATTCCTAGATATCATAATTTTTCTAAAGTCCATCAACCAGAATGGGATACCTAACTGAAGGCCTGTGAGTATGTGCACGCTTATGTGTTTGTGTGTGTTCTCTTGTGTGTTTGTATATATGTGTTTGTGTATGTGCAAAGAAGAGAGAGAGAAAAAAGCGTCTATATGAAGAAGAGAAAATAAAATATAACTTAGGAACTTCATTTAATTTTTATTACATTTTTTATTGATTTATTGGTTTTCTTCTCCCATTAAGATCCCAAGTCCAGCCTGGCTGGTTTGGCTCAGCGGACCAATGACTCACGGGTTTGATTCCGGTCAAGGGCACGAACCTCGGTTGCAGTTGGTACCTGGCCCTGGTTGAGGTCGTGCTGTAGTCAACCAGTCGATGTGTCCCTCTCATGTGGATGTTTCTCTCTCTCTCCCTCTCTCCCACTCTATCTGGAGATAAATAGAAAAATATCGTTGGGTGAGGATTAAAAAAAAAAGATCCGAAGTCCATGAAGAGAGGACTCAATCTTGTCATGCCACTGCTGTAGGCTCAATGAATAGAATGGCAGCGGTCAAATAGCAGATATTTCATAAATAAAAGAAAAAGAAAAACATAAAGCTCTAGCCAAAAGGTTTCAAAATATAGTAAATTAATAATTGGAACTAAACCATAAAAAGAGAAACAAAAATTAAAATACTTTTGATAAACAAAATAATTTTACTTAAAAATGTGATATATTTATTTTAAATAGCGAATGCATATACATGGTAAAAGTACTTCAAACTGTAAATACAGCACAAAAGACAACCAGGGCTCAATTGTGGTGAATATTTCACAGTGTATACATATTTCAAATCATCAAGTTTAATCACCTTAAATATATAATTTTTCATTGTCAACGGTGCCTCAATAAAGCTGGGAAGAAAAGACAAAGGTGGCGTGGCTAAAGAAAAGACTGAAGGTCAGGAACTAAATTAAATATCAATATTCATTGAGAATCGAGGACTTTACTTTCTTTCACCCAAAGGAGCTCTATGTTTTCTCTGTTTACTTCTTCACATGGCAGAAGATGGCAATCCTAGAACTTCTAAATGTTCGTGGAAGAGCCTTCAGAGAGAACACAGCTCTGCAGACACCTTGATTTTGGACTTCTCGCCTCCAGAAGTGTGAGAGAATAACATCTGTTGTTTTAAGCTGCCACGTTTGCTTTTTCTATATTGGGGTAGATGCTTTACATACATGGGCATCTTCCTCTTTGCCCAACCAGTTCAAATATATCCAACATCATTATAAGTACTACAGAGAAAGGTGTATTTTCACGTATCCTTTTGCTTTGAGATGCAAGGAAAAGTTCAATGCCTGCATGTTTGGTTTGTCAGAAATGGAAGAAAAGCCATGGAAACAAGAAGTTAGTCTCTAGCTGGCCCTGTTGAAGGACCTTGGTAACGAGATACATGGTAGTCAGAAGCATCTAGGTTGTGACAGATAAGAGTTCAGGTAATCCTTTCAAGGGTCTTTAGTGCTGCAGTAGGACATCCCGTATGACGATTTGCATTCTTTTCACTTACTAAACATCTGATGACACTGTGAAGTCAGTTGTGATGCCTGGTTGAGTTGTAGCAGATCAGTGGCAGGAATTAGGGATCCCGATGGGGAACAATTACTCTAGGAATGGTATTGTGACATTCCTAGCAGGCTCTGACTTGTTCACAAACACACATGAATAGCCTCTGGGATTTCAGAAATACTTACAATCAAGTTTATAGAGAAGAGCAGACAAATGACAATTTAAAAAAGCAAAATTTGTTTGCGTAACAGCATACAAAACCTAACAGGCCTTTGGATTACAATCTTTTTATTTAATTCTTATAATGTCTCTTCTGGGAGAGATGCAATTATGGCAAACCAGTCTCTGAATGCCAATTGCAATTTGCTGACAATATAATTAGTAGTGGGCTTAACCATCACTTACTTAATCCTTTATTTAAATAGATTTTTACTGTCCTTTGCCCACCAGAGGCACATATATCACTTGTGGCATTCACTTTTTGGCTTCTGATTCTACTGCATGTCAGTCAGTTCTGTATAATATAAAAGAAGGCATTTTAAATTCCATCATGATATTCTATATATTAAGATATTTTTTATTATATAAGAAACAAGATAACAGCACTAGTGGGAGAAATAATTTTGCCAGATATAGATACTTGATATCCTTACATACAACTAAAAGCTTGTGGAAACTTTAATAGTGCCCTTAAAAATAAGGAGGAAATTCAAGTTTTATATACTCAACTTCATTAATTTGATTTCTCTGGAAATAAGATGCCAAAATAGAATTATAAATGCAAAAAATATATGACACCGCAGGATTGTTTGTGAATGGTAAAGAAGAAGGAACAGAAGTAGGGATAGGTGAGGTAATTGTGACAACTATGAAATGAGAGAGAAAGAGGATGATGGGGTTGGAAGAACTTTAAACTCAGTGGAGCTAGGAAAAAAGTCTTGGCTAATTCTCTAGGAAGCCCGAAACCAAAGACTGCTTATTATAAGAACTCGTGTTAGGTGGAAATGCCCCTTGCCGTGCTCTGAATGAAAATTCATATACATGCAAACATTAACCAAAACAAACCTCATGTAGTTTTCTAATATTATTATCAGAAAAAAGTAGACATCAGGCAATAAGCATTACAAGCGGTAAGAAGTGTTTTTCATAAAGCCTAAGAGGTCATACCACCAGGAAGATACAATTATAAATTTTAAATGTGTGTCTACCAGCATAGCTTAAAGGATATTTAAAAACTAGAGAACTACAGGTAAAATTTTAAAATGTACAATTTTGGCAACAGATTTTAATGTCTTTCTCAATCACTGATAGAGGAAAGCAGCAAAAATTACTAAAATATTGCAGATCTAAAAAACAATGTTTAAGAAAATTGAACTAACTGGTAATTCAATATCTTTATGCCCAGTTGGGACAGAATGATTTTTCTAGTGAACTTGGGGCATTGATCCCAATTTTACACTATGAGGTTATAACATAGTTCCAAAAGAATTACATCCTTACAAACTACAGAGGTGCAAATAAGCTAGAAATCAAAATAGCAAAACAATAGTAGGATACGAAGGATCATACCCTTGGCCAAGATTCAGTAACAGAGACCAGATTTAATGGGTGTCTCGATTAATAAGATCAATAATGGGTGTCTCAATTAAACCTGCTGGATGAACTTTTAAAATGCTTAGCACCAAATGGCTGAAATATATACTGAGGTCAAAATGTACTAAGGTCAAAACTGAAGAGGACATAGAACACACTGAGCACCAAAGCACCCCTTTCTCTTTTTTCTTAAAGGCATTAGCACGCCTCAGCACATTGAAACTGGTTCCGATGACCTCTCAGGGTAGAAGGGATGTAAATAAAAAACCTGGAGCCCACACTGGAGATTCAACTCATCCCACAATGAAGGAGTAATGCAAAGTGTTACATCCCCGGTGAAAGCAACACTCAGAATTAAACCAGCCTACACTTAAACTAAATACATAGCTCCAATCTAGTCCCTGACCACATACACATGCTTTAGATAAACCCAAACCAGCAGAGCAAAAGCTGTGAGCATTGAATTATTTGATCTACTATACTCTCCATAGTTTATATAGAAGTTACTAAGTTGTTGTTTTTTTTAATTTTTTTTCTTTATTGATTTTAGAGAGAGAGAAAGGGAGAGGGAGAGGGAGAGAGAGATAGAAACATCGATGAGAGAGAACATCCACTGGCCGCCTCCTGCATGCTCCCCACTGGGGTTTGGCCCACAACCTGGGCATGTGCCCTGACCAGGAATCAAATCGGTGACCTCTTGGTGCATGGGTCTACGCTCAACCAGTGAGCCACACCGGCCAGGCGAAGTTACTAAGTTTTGAATGTTTAGATTGACTTTACAAGAAATTGCCAAACGGTTTTGTGAAGTTTCTGGCTGAATCATATTCCTCCTACCTGAAGAATATCCTTTAGTAATACTGTAGTTCAGACATGCTAGTTATTCTCACAGATTTTGATTGTCCCAAATGTATTTTGTCTTTATTTCTTAAATTACAGAATTCTAACTTAAGAGATTTTCCTTTCAGTACTTTAACATTTCACAATATCTTCTAATACTCTTATATCTCTTGCCTTTGTTTCTCTCTATCCAATGTGTCTTTTTCCCCCTAGCTGCCATCAAGATTTTTATCTTTATTGTTCAAGATCTTCTCTTTCTCTTTCTTTAATTTTCTGCAGTTTGAAGATAATGTCCCTGGGTTTCTCAGGGCTCCTGTGAGAACTTTAGCCTCGTGAGACATAAAAATGGTATAGGATGTAAAGATAGGGCATATTTACTTTTACTTTCTCTAGAAGCATTTTACTTTTCACATACCATGAGAATTACATCTGTAGCCCTTTGTCTAGTGAATCACTCAGTTCTGAGCACCAAGTGGTTGTACATGGATTGGGTCCCTATGTTAAGCCCCAGGTGGGAGACACTGAAGATGATCTTCCTCAGTATTTACATTTTAAATAGGAGGAAACTCAGACCTTGGAGTCATCTCTAGTTAGAAAAAAATTTGAGATACCCCGGGTTTATCAAGCCCTTGGAAAGATTCATTTCAAATCCCAAAATATTATAGTGAGAAGGCAGGATGCTTTCCATCCTGTCTTAAGGAGCAAAATTGAGTTTATTCTCCTTTCGGGAGGGAACTATCTCCTGAATATAAAAGAGACAATCCATTGTTCTCCTCTACTTACCTATTGAGTGCCCGGTCACTAGACTAGGAGATGGTGATCTGTCCACCTGGCTTTCATTGTATTGCCCCAGAAGTAAGCTCTGAGGCAACGGAGACTGAGATGCTCATTATTTACCTAAAGTAATTAATGCATAGTTTGTCTCTGATCCAGAACACCTGTGTGTGCATTTAGAATAAAATTAATAATTATAAGCAGTTTAAATTATTTACTCATCTTTCTAAAGAATAAGCTTTTGTTTGGAATTTATTTTAGCTATAGTATTTGCTTTCCTCATTAATTTCAGCTTTAATTCTTATTTTTATGCATAAAATCTATTCAAAACTTAAATGAAAACCTCGTGTAGCAAAAGGTTAGTAGCAAAGGTTCAGAAAGCACAAAGCCATTATATTAAAGTAGAATACAGAATAACATAGAATATCAGTAACTAGAATAGTTATATCTGCTACTCAAGACACCATCTACTTAAGATGATTTTTAAGTCAAAATCACCAAGAATGAGTGGAATTTTCCCTTTGGACTTAGCATTTGGACTTTGGTGGAAACTAAATAGTTGATTTTAGCTTCACTCCATATTATTATTGGCACTAAAGTGCTTCTTTGCCATCACTAGAATAAGCCAAAACTCACCTCTTTCAACAGGTATTATCAATTATTAGATTCTGTCAGTCTGTTAATTTATTAACCATATCATGGTGCAGCTACTCAAAAACTGTTCTCCATAAGCTTACATGATTTATATTTTTCTGATGATATTTTAGAAGAAAAATTGAGGGAACATGTCAAGTTTGGAGAAACAGATTGTCTACTTCACATTGCAATACATTTTAAAATCAAATAATTATATCATTTTATATTTGTTTGTTTTGGTATATTTCAACATTAAAAGTGATATTCTGATACCTTATCTCCACATTCCAGAGATATGCTCAAACCTGGCCTATGGGTCTCATTATATAGTCTACATATCACTAACATTCTTTTTAAATCACGTAATTATAAGGTGAAAGCCACACTTCAAACTTTTCTTTTTTCTCTAAGATAATGTTGTTTGACCAATTTAATAAAATGTTGGCAATAAAATCCTATTAGCTAATTGTGCCTCTTTTCATTAGTTTTAGGACAGTGTCTCAGAGTGCATGTGTACAGCATGCCTGTCCTCTTATCTGTTTCTATTATGTCTGTTTCGGCTTTTGTCATTAGCTCCTTGAAAAGGGAAGCTATGTCTCTAGTATTATCCATAGTCAACATGCTAATGTTTCAAAAGTATTGTTAATTTGGGTTCTTTTCGAGCTTCATTGAGGTATAGCTTATGGATGTATAACTTACACACAATAAAATTTATCTATTTAAAATTCACAGTTAAATTTTTGATAAATGTGTATACACATGTAATTATGACTAAAATCTAGTTTTGGAAAACTTCCATCACCTCAAAAAATTATTTGTGCCCCTTTGAAGTCTTTCTCCAAAACTTCCCTGCTTCCAGGCTTTGACTGACTACTTTTGATCAGTATAATCTTGTGTATTTTAGAACATATGAAGAAAATCATATAGTAGACTCAAAAGTAGTCTTTTGTGGTAGATTTCCATTAATCAGCATGAAGGCTTTGGGATTCATCCATGATGTTACAAACATCAGATGTTGGTTCATTTTTATTGCTGAGTAGTATTCTATTGCATGGATGAACACATTTTGTTTGTTTATCCATTCACAAATGAATAGCCATCTAGGTTGCCATTTGTTGGCTAATATAAATAAGGCTTCTGTGCACACTTGAATATAAGTTTTTGTGTGGACACATGTCTTTATTCTTTTGGAAAGATACTTATCAAACTCCTCCCTTTCCTGACAGATTCTGAGCCAACTGAAAGGATGAGAGAGTCGGCAGATAAAAATCAAAACTACCTCTTTATTAGCTAAAAAAGTTATTGGAGAATCTGGTTTTCCAATGTTTCACTCCAGAATTATACAGACTTGTCCATTCTGTCCTAGGCAGCTGGATTACTGTTGATTTCCTAGTCAGCAAATTCTGCTTATAAGATGGAGAGCAGGACACAAAGGAGTACTGTGATACAGGATGTTTGCCCACATGGAAACCAGAGCATTAAAGTCAGCATCTCAACAGTTTCTAGCTATTTGTTTTTCTAGCCCCTAGTGTTAAGCCTATAGTTAACCAGAATGTGGCTCTATCCATCAGAGAAAGTCCACAATATACTGGGTAGTGCTGTTCTCATCTACATTACACTACTCCCCAAGTACAAAACATTGTTCTTTGTAGATTCTCCCACACATTCCAATAAGCATTATGCACTGAGGCTCCAGAGGCGTTGAAAGCCAGAGTGGTCGTATTCAAATCCACTCCAAGGTTACTGCGTGCTCAGAAGAGAAACTTTCATTTCCTATCTTATTTCCAACCGCAAATTATTTCCTTCAATATTTTCTAGCAGCCTCAGAAGTTCTGCAACTAAATCAAATGCCATGACAAAGATATTCAACAAACAAAATAGCAATAAGATGCCCCGTACTTAAAATCTCTTGCAATATAAAATTTTGAAGAAGAAATTAAAGTTCCAGAATTAAAACCTATTTTAAGTTAAAGTGCAAAGAACTTAAAGTCAGAATCTCCTGCCCTTGTGAATTAAAGCAAAAACATGTTAGAGTCCCAAATCCACGTGGTGTATTCTCTTATTTGCCATCCTGAGCTGAGATTGAGAACAGAGTAGCTTGTTTGCATGATAGGACAGGAGCAGGGTTCTTTCAATGCTTCATCTTCTTTCTGAAATAAGTAAAATATCTTCATAGTTTCTGAAGGAATGAGCTCAATGTTCTATCTCTGATGGGCCCCACTTTAAAAAAAAAAACAGCATTAATAGTACATCCAGATTATTACAGCCCATAGTCAACATTCATAAAATTTAGAAATCTATACAAACATTCTTTAGATCTGATATCTTGGCAAAATTATATTTTCCTAAAAACCAATGCATAATGGAGCTAAAGAATTTTAAAATGAATTTGGACTTCATGTTTCAACTTTGGCATGCAAAGAGTTTGGAAGTCATCATGCTCATTCTTACAAAAAGAAAAAACTGGAAAACTGCAATAATTTTTTGGACCCATAAGAGAACTGAGGCTTCAGGGTAAAGTACCAGTGCCAAATCTGGAGACAGGTCCAACCAGAGAGATTCTGCAACTGAGATCTGCTTACTGAGGAGAAGACCTTGGAGCGTAAACTGGTGTGAACACTTGAACTGTAATTTGGACTAACTGTGGATGGCTGAGCAGGGACTAGCATGAGAGCATGAAACTTCTGGGGGCTGCATTCTTAGGAGTGGTCTCTGAGACCCTGCCAGGGTCTCAGTGGGGACTCTAGAAAGATCATTTTTTGACCCTGGCAGCCAGAGGGGAAGATTAATCATTATCAAATACAGCCCAAGCCTTCACCATAAAAAAATAATTATAATTAAAATAAACAAAGAGTACTCTCTAGGGGAAAGGCCACAAAAAGACATGCAACCTAGAAATCTTATCCCAGCTGGGGGAGGAAATCTCCTCTCAAATCTGGCTGCCTGTAGCCTTCTTGTCTCACTAGGAGCACATTTTCAAGGAAATTGAAATATCTGCATCTAGAGAAGGGACTAAGGGGCAAAGGGATGAAAAAAATGTACTTCTGGAGGAAAAGTAAATACATTTATGAAGGCTACAATCTTAAGACACAGATAGAAAAGAATGAAACAAATCAGAGGATTATGGAACAGACCCTCTCCCACACCCTTACTCCACACCAACAGGTGTCCTATACAATCACAGTGATTGTAGCCGTAAGAACTGCAAGACAGTCTCCAAGAAGCAGTACTTAGGAGAGCACTATTGCCAAGAGGAGAGACCCAAACAAGAACACTAGAAGAACTGGAGGCCTCTGATACCTACAGGTACAACAAACATTAAATACGGCCCAAGTCCTAACCAGATTAACAAATCCTCATACTAAAGGCCTATTTGGTGTGAGGATTTGTTATTATTCAATTGTCTTACTTCATTTTGGCTGGAATAAGACAAATTTCATAAACTGAGTGGCTTATAAACTGTGAGAAATTTATTTCTCACAGTTCTGCAGACTGGAAAACCTACGGTTAAGGCACCAGCATATTCCATGTCTGGTGAAGACTCACCTCCTGGTTCACATATGGCTGTGTTTTCCCTGTAACCACATGTGGCAGAAGGAGACGATGGAGTTCTTTGGGTCTCTTTTGTGAAGGCACTAATTCCACTCATGAGAGCTCTGGCTGTGACCCAATCTTCCGGAGGCTCACCTTCGAATACCATCATATAGACTTGAGGGGAGCACACACATTCAGCCCACAGCCCCAAGTGAGTTGAAAACTTATGTCCACACAAAAAATCTGTACATGAACATTTATAGCAGTTTTATTCATATTTACTAAATATTGAAAACAATGGGCATGTCCTTCCATAAGTGAATGAATAAAGAAATTGTGGTACATTCATACAAGAGAATGTTATTTAGTGATAAGAAGAAATGAGCTATCAAACCACAGAAACACAGATAGATCTTAAAAGCATGTTGTTAAATGAAAGAAGTCAGTGAAAATGTTACAAACTATATGATTCCAATTATATGACCTTCTGGAAGAGGCAAAAGTATAGTGATGGTATTAAGAACACTGATTACCACAGGCTTGGGAGGAGAGAAGGAGAACGTAACAGGTGAAGCACAGATGTTTTTATTTTTGTTTATTAGGGTGGTAAAACGATTCTGTATTATATAATTGTAGATATGTGATGCTGTATTATATAAGAAGATTTGGGGATGAAATGCATACTGTGTTGACAAGAGACTCTAACTTTATTATTAAGGTATGAATTACTCTTGCCAAAGGTGGTGAGAGTAAAAAGTTAGAGACCTAAGTAATTTTGGAAATGAAAATACTTGGTAAGACTAAAGGCAAAGGAAACTATACAAAACATGGTACTCTAGCTGTTGAAATTGATTCGATGTGGATTATAGTTAATAATTATGGTGCCACACACTATGTATGCATGGACACTGGAATTGAGTAAATTAAATAAAATAAGTGTCAAATGGTTGAAACCTGATTTCTCACTGTTGGAGAGGGAGTATACCAATAAGCAATGAGGAAGCTAGAATCGTGTACGTGGTAATGGATTAGAGTTAGGGAAAACAGAACGAGCTTATGTTTAGCTTAATACAGATACAAATGGTCAATCACACACACACACACACACACACACACACACACATTTGTATACACTCACATAGTCAACTTAGAAAGCCTAGAAACTTCATCCCAATACCAAGAAGTACACATATGCCAGATCTTGGTTTCTAGTAACTTTCTATAAATAAGGAAAATGGTGTATTCTAATATGAAAAATATAATTCTGACACCACAGTCTGATAGAAACTCTGTGAAACAAATACTTTCTAAATAATCAATGCATAGTATTATATTATCATTCATGGCTAAAAGTTAAAAGTTTCACTGGATGTGTACACTAAAGCAATGGATTTTAATGTAACAAAATACATTTTAAAAATTGATTTAGCCCTGGCCAGTTTGGTTCAGTGGTTAGAGCATTGGACCGTGGACCAAAGAGTTATGGTGTCAATTTTGATCAAGGGCACGTACCTCAGTTGTGGTTCAGTCCTGGCCCTGGTCGGGGTCGTGCTGGAGGCAACCAATCGATGTGTCTCTCTTGCATTGATCTCTCTCTCTCTCTCTCTCTCTCTCTCTCTCTCTCCCTCTCCTCCACTCTATCTTACGATAAAAGGAAAAGTATCCTCGGGTGAGGATTTAAAAATAAATAAATAAATAATAAATAAATAAATAAATAAATAAAAAACTTGATTTATATTGTTTTCAGGTTGTATTCAGATTTCCTATTGTAACTGATCTTTAAGACATTATCAATTGTAAACTTTTTGTATATAATTAAATACAAATATTCATAATTATTTGAAAAGGATAAAAAATGCTTACATCTCCTATGCTTTCTATTTCCATAACTGTACGAGGTTGGGTTTCCTTCATATAATTCAAAACAACACAATATATTGCAAGAGATTGGAATGCAGAATCAGATGTAAGAACCCAATTTTATATCATTAAGCCAGATGTTGAAGTGTTTAATAAAAGAATGTAAAACAATGCCACCTTTCTCACTGCATTTATTTTTGTTTTAGAAAATAGTTCCTTTTCATAAAAATATGTTATTTATGTCAACATGTGATGGAATACATATTGAGACATAGTCACTCCCATACTTTCAAAATATCTGTTTAATTTAAAATAACCACTGATAGCCCAGCTAGTGTGGCTCAGTGGTTGAGCATCGACCCATGCACAAAGAGGTCGCCGGTTTGATTCCCGGTCAGGGCACAGGCCTACATTGTGGGCCCGATCCCCAGTGGGGGGCATGCAGGAGGCGGCCAATCAATGTTATCTCTCATCATTGTCTCTATCTCTCTCTCCCTCTCTCTCTAAAATCAATAAAGAAACATAAATAAATAAAATAACCATTGATAGTTTAGTCCACATGAGCAAAAGCTTGCGGTGCACTCAATTATTTTTAAGAATCAAAGTATTCTGAGGACCAAAAAACTTAAGAACTACTATAAGTAGCTCAAAACATTGAAACGAAGTCCGTGATCCTGGCTAGGTTCTGCCTTTAATAAACCAAGCTGTATAAATGAGCTCCGTGGGAAGCGTGGTGTCTGCGATAAAGCTAGAGCTTTGAAAGCCTTGTTTGTGGTGTGAGTTTGACAGTTACATTTGGGATGAAAGAACCTGGGGTAAAACTCAGGAGACATGCTAGGGGCTGCTTAGTCCAGTTTTCTATCGGCTCAATTCGTTTTCTGATTTTCGAGTTTTGATCTCCAATAAGGGATTCATGTATAAATACAGTTAATGTTAGTACTTCACGTTTCATAACTTTTATTTAGCCTTTAATAAAACACATAAAATATAAAAAAACATTTTACGTATATATTTTCCAGTAGGTACACGCAACAACTTCCACTTTGACACTTAATCTGATGACTACTTGCAAAGGAATTAGTCCAATAGGTTCTCTTCATTAGAAGAGGAAGTAACACATTATCAGATAAATATTTAGCAATAGCTTTCCCTGGGGGAGAGCTAGTACTTAAGGCTAATATTTCTATTCAGCAGTAGACTGCACTATAAGGAACACAATGTCATTTTAAGACTATATTTTTTTTCTTATGAAGAAGTATTTATAATTTTTGTTTGCATAAAATAAAACTTGCAAAACCTCAAGGAAAATAATATTTAGAAAGTTTAGCATATTCAAAATAAAGTAAATATGACTTTCTGGAAAAAGAAATGACATAAATTTAGGAATCTTCAAATAGTTTTTATCAAAATGTTTTTTAAGTTCCCAAAATACTTTTCTACTCAAATCCAATCATATTATAGAAGCCAGCTGCTGATGAATAAGCATGAGATGCAAGAAGAAAAGGCCTTGACCTAGCAGACTGTTATTAATTAGTTTAATTTGGTTAAACACCGTCACCATCAACTAAATTAATGGCAATAACAAATTGAGAGGAAGAAATGAGCAGATGGGAAGCCACCATATGCTCATGCCACACTCTTAATTGATAATAATTAAGTAATTATGGGAATGAGAGAGAATTTAATTCAAATGTCTATGGCATTTGACATGCCTGCTTATAAAACCCTGTCATTTATAATCGATATTGTTTCACTTGGCCCATGAATTAGCTAGAAATATTAAATGCTAAGGAAAAAAAATCACTTCAGCGTTGTCTAACCCATCCTCATGCAACAAACACATTTACTAAATATTTTTAATATGCAGGCTCAATGGGGAAAAAAGGAATTAATAAACATAAACTTCACCTGTATTTTCTTACTCTTGTTCCCAAGACAACAGGATATGGTCATTGTCACGGGGCATTAACTATTGAAAGGCTATTGGATAGTGATGGTGCAATGTCAATAGCACCTCTTAGAACATGGCTTGATTACTTTTGGTCCTCAGTTTTTAGCTGTAGTACAAACAGGGAGGCCTAGGGATTAGGTCTGGTTTCAAAGTATCATTTGCCCTCAAGCAAGATGTGAACAACATGTTCTGACCAGAGGGTCAGGCTTGTTTCTTTTTTTTTTTTTCCAGCCTACTCTTCTATCATTAGATGCACATTAGAAAATTATTTCCTTTGTATTTATTCACCCTGGAGGTCAATGATTAAAAATATGAGCTTATACCTTGTCTCAAATAGTTTCCTTCTTTTAGTGAAAAACAAATGAAAAATGAAGCAGTTAGCAATTAACAATTACAGTGATCTTTAAAATGTTATTTTTACTGTCATTTTACTTTATTATTATAATATCTGCTTTGCATAAACAAATTTGGCATTGATCTTCTTTAACCATTTTTATGGTGCAATAATAATTTAGGCTAGAATTTAGAGAAATTTCTGCTCAGATGTGGTTTTGATTCCTCAGACTACTGGAAGTGAGTTTCTAGTACTGGAAAAAAAAATTGATTAAACACCTATTATCAAAGAATACCAATGTTTATTCTCATTAAAGCAGGTAACTACATTTTCAATACCACAAGATGTGCCTTTGAGGTGTAAAAAATGACTAGTCTCCTTCACTTGAATTTCTTCAAGGAATTTACAACTCTATGACAGGTAATAAACCTGTCCAATAAACAAGTTCATCCAATAAACAAGTTCAAAAAAATGTTTCTTGTGTTAGTTTTCTAGAGCTTCCATAACAATGTACTACAGACTTCATGGTTTAAACAACAGAAATGTATTTTCCCACAGTTCTGGAGGATATATGTTCTAGACTGAGGTATCAGTAGGGTGTTTTTGTCTAAGGCCTCTCTCCTCGGCTTGTGGATGGCTGTGTTCTTGTCTTCTTCACATGGTGTTGGTTCTGTCTCTATATGTCTATGTCCAAATTTACTCTTCTTATAAGGACACCAGTCATATTGGATTAGGTTCCACCCTAATGACCTCCTTTTAACTTAATAACTTCCTTAAAAATCCTATCTCCAAATGCAATCACATTCTGAGGTATTGGAGGTTAATACTTTTACAAATCAATTAGATGGGGAGCACAATTCAGCCCATAACATATCCTAAAAGTTTAAAACACTTAAATAAATTATTTTTACTTTAACATATTCTTATCTACAACTATTTTAGGCATATGCAACAACAACAACAACAACAACAAACCACATAAATAGTAATCTCATTGATTTGATCAGTCACTACGTTACACAGTTACACAACACAGGAAAGAGGTTACTCGTGGATGATAACAATTTCACGGGATGCACACATATCTGAGGAAGTGAGTTTGTTCATGTTATACTATTAATGCTCTGAGTTTTATGGTTTCTAACCAACTTAGAATGTCCCCATACAGCTGTCTGACCTTTACCTTATGTGGCTGGTGAGGGGAAGTCAATGCCTTGCTTGCTAAAATTCACCTGACTCACCTGTACCAAGGCTGCCCTGCTGCATTTATAAATCTCAACTTGAGCTTTTTCAATCAAGCAATATGACAGCAAAACTATGAATATATTTCTTTGAGAAACAAAAGCAAATACTCAATACTTGCTTGATTCTTACACATTGATATCTTTAACTCCCTTTCAGATTTTTCCCAAATCTGCATAAGATTCAGTGAAAACCAGTTTTCTTTCTAAGTAACATGTTGACTACTAATGACATGCCAGGTACCAAAATAAGTATTTTATGTTTCATTATATTTTTAAAATATAACTTGTGAAAGCAGTGTTTTATATTATTATTTCATTTTATTAAAACATCTAAAACTTAGAAAGCTAAATAATTTGCCAAAGATTAACAAAAGGTAATAAGTATAGAACTTGATTTCAAACCCAGTTAATCTGACTCCACAGCTATTTTATTTTACTACACTCTACTACTTAATAATTTCGTGATGTTTAAAATCCTGAGAAAAATTAAAATCTCATCAAAAATTGGAGGAGGAGAAAGCATTCAGTCTTAAGTATAATGTTTTATTACTACTTTGCTGAGGGTTTTTTTCACAAATATATGTTGAACTTTGTCTAAAGTTTTTTCTATCGAAATAATCATATGTTTATTTATTTATTTATTTATTTATTTATTTATTTATTGGCTTTTGACATGGCAGATTCTATTGATTGGTTTTTAAATCCTGAACCCACCTTGCATTCCTGGGATAAAAGCCACTATCAAAATGCATTATCAATTTTATATTATCATTATATTCAAATTGCTTGCCTTTTTAATGAATTTTTGCATTTACATTCATGAGGAATGATCTAAACATTCTTTTGTTTTTTTCTTTCATGTAGTGTTTTGTCTGGTTTTGGTATCTGAATAATGCTGGCTTTATAAAATAAATGGAAATTGTTCCTTCTTTTTCTCTAAATGAGTATGCACAGTTTCTTTCTTAGTGTTTGATTGAATTTATCACTGAGGCACATGACCTGGAGATTACTTGGCAATCTTCTCTTTCAACCACTGTATTTAGCGTAACCATTTATTCATTTTTCTTGGTAAAAGTTTTCAAATCTAAGCAATTCAGAATACTAGTACTAAAGCTAATTTCAATAAAAGTTTAGTTTTCTTATTTATAACTACAGTGAGTTCCTGTGTTGTATAGGTCAAACTAATATAATATTGCATGGCAATTATAATTGAAATTTAAAAAAATAAATAAAAATAGGCTTCATTGGCTTTAAAAAATGCAAGGAGTTATCTAATCAAAGTATCAATAATATTTAGTGGAATTGCGTTGTGTTGAACCTATTATAATGGTTCACATGAATTATTTATTTAATTATTACATTTACCAAATTAAAAACTTGAACAAAACCATTGCATACTAAGAAGTAGGTTCATTTTTTTAACTTGGTGTTTGTTCATGATCCTTATGTGGTTTATACTGTGAAATATATATATATATATATATATATATATATATTTATGTTATATATATAATCATAAATAAATATATTTATAAATAAATATATATATATGTTTTCATTTTTATGTTAAGTCATATAAGAGAATTTCAACAACATTAAAGAACACTATTGACAAGAATAGAATCTTCCTTCAGGAATTCATATACTATTAAACTAAAAAGTGGCATTTTCAACATCTTTTATTTTGATAAAAATGTTTCTTCTCAGTTTAACTATTCTTACTTAAATTAATTCTGGCCTGGCCGGTGTGGCTTAGTGGCTGAGCGTCGACCCATGCACCAAGAGGTCGCCGGTTCGGTTACTGGTTGGGGCACATGCCCAGGTTGTGGGCCAGGTCCTCAGTGGGGGACATGCAGGAGGCGGCCTATCAGTGTTTTCTCTCATCGGTGTTTCTGTCTCTCTTTCTCTCCCCCTTTCTCTCTCTCTAGAGTCAATAAAGAAAAAGAAAAAAATTAATTCTGATACAATATTTTAAATTCAAATCTATAATTTATTGTATATTTCTAGAACTAGCCTCTGTTAATAAAAAGTGAAGTATAAGAATCTCATAAAAATTTGAGTTAAATGAACACATAGATAATATTTAGTTTTTCCCTGTTATTTTATGTTTATAAATGTGAGCCCACTTTACATAATATGTCATTAGGGAAATGCAAATTAAAGCAACAATGAGATATCACTACATACTGATGAAAATGACCAGAATCCAGTACACTGACAACACCAAGTGCTAGATAGAAGATGGAGCAACAGGAACTCATTCACTGATGGTGGGCATGCAAAATGGCTCAGCTACCTGGTGGTTTCTTACTAAATTAACATGCTTGTACCAAAATTAACATGTTTGTACACACCTTAGTATTTACCCAAATAAATGAAAAACATAGCCATGCAAGAATCTGCATGTGGATGTTTGTAGCAGCTTTATTCATAACTGCCAAAATTTGGAAGTGACCAAAGTGTCCTTCAGTAGGTGAATGAATAAATACACTGTGGTATGTCCAGACACTAAAATATCATTCGGTACTAAAAAAAAAAAAAAGAGTTATTGAGCCATGAAAAGACATAAAGAAACCTTAAATGCATATTGATAAGTGAAGGAAGACAATCTGAAAAGGCTACATACTGTATGATTACAATTACATGACATCCTGGAAAAGGCTAAGCTATGGAGAAGGTAAAGAGATCCATAGTTGCCAGGGGTTTGGGGGAAGGAAGAAATGAACAGGTGGAGGACAGAGGACTTTAGGGGCAGTGAAACTACTTTGTATGATACCATAATGATGGATACATGTCATTCTACATTTGTCTAAACCCATAAAACATACGCTAAGACTGAACTGTAATGTAAACTATGGACTTGAGCTGATTACAATGTGTCAAAGTAGGTTCATCAGCTGTAACAAAGGTTCCACTCTGGTGGGAGATGTTGTTAATTGGGAGGCTATGCATGTCTGAAGGCAGGGGAATATAAAATTTTTCTGTATCTTTGCCCCAATTTTGCTGTAACTCTAAAACTTCTTTAAAAACAGTCTTAATTTTAAGAAAAATAAAACAGTTGAGCCCTGAAATTTAAATAACTATGTTTAAAACCATAGCTTTCTGAATCTAAGAATTAACCCAAAAACTTAAAATGGATTACATGTTAACTTAAGAGTTAAATTTCACATTACAGCGTATCAGATTGTCCATATCAATTTGTCTTTCCTTGTGTCATGAATTGTTGGTTCTTTTTGTTAACACCTCAACCTTGTCCTTGTCCTACCACCCTACTCCCAGCAGTGTATGATCATGCTGGATCATTCTGTTTTCTGGTTCTGTAATGTCTACTTTATATTCTAGGGTCCCAAAGAGATACTGGCAGGTAAGAGTAGATAGTTCAGAATATTAATACTAATCTGGATCCTGTTTTTAAAAATCTGAGTTTAACGAAGACGTTATGATAGAGTAGCTGAACTCCAGAAAAGGTTTAAAGAAGGAGAGTGTGGACCCCCCTTGTGTCTGGATCCTTTCAGCCAGGGAAGGAAAAATGAGGAACAGTGAAATTCAATATAATAAGGACTGAGTTCATGAGAACTCATCTCCAAGTAAGTGGATTTGCTTGGATGCTTACTAGGGCTTATATAAAGGATGTTTTTGTAATGTGAAGTAGCTTATAGGTGACTGATATACAGGGATCTATCAGTATAATATGGTAATGACATTGGTTTCTCTCATGTTAAGTTTTGTACCACAAACTGAGTATAGCTAAACACAAAGTTGACTGACACAGTTGGGCAAAGGTCTGGAAAAATGCAGCGTGACCATATGTGCTGTATTAGAAGTGTTAGTGCATGGTTCTTTCCATTATCTGTTCATTTGTTCTTGAGTTCATATTGAAAAATGTAATACTTTCTAACAAAACTTCTCACTATGTTTTAAAATTATTTATTTTTATTTTTTTCATGTATTTTAAAATTTAATTTAATTTTTTTCCATCACCATTTATGCCCCCTATACTGTCCCTCTTCCACCTCCATCTACCCCCAGCCCCACTGAGATCACCACACTGTTGTCCATGTCCATGAGTTCTTTCTCTTTTTTTTCTTTTTTGTTCAGTCCCTTTGACTGGTTTATCTTGCTTAACATAATGTTCTCCAGGTCCATCTGTGCTGTCGCAAAGGATAAAGTTTTCTTCCTTTTTACGGCCAAGTAGTATTCCATTGTGTATATGTACCACAGCTGTTTTATCCACTCATCTACTGATGGACACTTGGGCTGCTTCCAAATCTTGGCTATTGTAAATAACACTGCAATGAACATAAGGGTGCATATATTCATTCAAATTCGTGTTTTGGATTTCTTCGGATAAATTCCCAGAAGTGGAATTGCTGGGTCATAAGGCAATCCCATTTTTAATTTTTTGAGGTAATTCCATACTGCTTTCCACAGTGGCTACACCAGTCTGCATTCCCACCAACAGTGCACAAGGGTGAAAAATCTTCACTGTATTTTCTTCTTTGAAATTTAAAAGGTCTTTTGAACTGAACTAGCACTTTTATTAAAATTATTATTGATAATTTTAGCATTCTAATTACAAAATTAGTTATGTAAGACTAAAGTGATCTTCACATAACCCCATTTTTATCATAAAATTATTGTTTTCTGTTGCAATTTTTCTGAGCAAAGTAATTTTAAGAGACGCAAATATGCCATTATAGTAGAAATTAGTGTTTCCATTATGATGTTGTAAGAAATGCAATACTTTATGTACCATAAACACTTTATGTATTACAAATATTGTGGAGAGTCCTATATGTTAAAAACAGATTCTTAGATTATGAATATACAACTTGATAGAAAAACTTCAGTGTTTAACTCATTTATTTTTTAAGAATTGCTGAACTCAAAAATAATTTTTCAAAACATTATCACAAAGTTTAGTATCACTTGTCTAAAGAACTAGAGAGTTTAGTAATAGGCAAATGGGTTAAAAATCTGACTATAGGAGAAACTTTCAAATGAATCCACAATGAAACAAATAGACAAGAAAACTCAGTCAGGAAATACTCATTATAGAAACTTCCCATTACAAAACAAATATCACAATAAAGGCTTAAACAGTATTGAAAGTGGTCTGAAAAGTTAAAGCCAGCTTTCCAAAAGACTCCAATATTTATTCCCTTCCAATTATCATACTATTGTTTGTACTAAGCCATTCTAATTAGTGAAAATAAAATTTAAGACTATTTTGTTGCCTTCTCTTAAATGTCCATTGGAATACTCTCAGCCTAGCTTGATATTTATTACATTTCTTTAATAAATTAGTTGTCTTTATTTGGGAAAAATGCAAGCATGTTTTTCCTAATAATGTCATTTATTTCACAATCATGTTTGGTTTCTTAATTATATAAAATAAGTGCATCTTGAAATGTGTTAAATTTTATAGTGAAGGAAGATAATTGTAAGATAAATATCCTAAATATTTAATTTTATAGAAAAATAATATTGTAAGAGAAACATCCTATTTCAAGAGAATACAGATAATGAATATGATATACTTACTAAGTTTAAACATATTCTCATTTAAGATACCACCTCACATCTGTAGAATAACTATTGTCAATAAGACAAGAAATAACAAGTATTGGAAACAATGTGGATAAAAGAAACTCCTCATATGCTGCTGTGGGAATGTAAATTGGTGCAGTCATCATAAAAAAATAGTATTGAGGTTTCTCAAAAAATTAAGAACCATGTGACCCAGAAATCCTTCTGGGTTGTATCAACCTAATAAGTGTGAAAACACTTAATCATAAAGATATATGTGCTTCTATGTTTGTTGCAGCATTATTCACAATATCCCTGACATGGTAACAACCTAAGTGTCCTTCAACCAAAGAATGGATAAAGAAGATGTGGTAAATATATGCAATGGGACACTATTCAGCCATTAAAAATTACACACACACACACACACACACACACACAGCCATTTGTAATAATGTACATAGATCTTGAGAGTATCATGCTAAGTGAAATAAATTACATGAAAAAGGACAATAATCATATGATTTAACTCATGTGGGATATAAAACAAAGAGCAACAAATGAACAAACAAACAAACTCAGACAACAGACAACAGAATGATGGTTACCAGAGGGGAAGGGGGCTGCGGAGGAGGACAAAGAGGATCAAAGGGGTCAAATACATGGTTACAGAGGACACTAGACTTTGGATTGTGAGCACACAACAGAGTATGAAGATATTATGTTATAAAGTTGTACACCTGAAACTTATATAATGTTATTAACCAAAGTTACTCCAATAAATTTAATTATAAAAAATTCTCATTAAGACACTTCAGGAATTTAAGGAATAAATTGTTGCTACCCTTCCAGTACTCATTTCCTCTCTTACTCTTTTTCTTTTTTAAAGATTTTTAAAATTGATTTTTAGAGAGGAGGAAGGGAGAGAGAGAGAGAGAGAGAGAGAGAAACATCGATGTGAGAGTAAGACATTGATCAGCTGCCTCTTGCACACCCCGTACTGGGGATTGAGCCCACAGCCTGGGCTGGGTGCATGCACCCTGACCAGAATCTAACTGGTAACCTTTTGGCACACAGGACGACACCCAACCAACTGAGCCACACAAGCCAGGGATCTCTTACTCTTATCCTAGGCTTTCTACCACCATTTTCTCCCAATCTTCTACTGAAGCACCAAAATAATTTATAATTTAGTATTCACGGTTTCCTCCAAGAGGGATGTTTTAATTGTATTTAATAAATATTTATTAAATGTCTTCACCATTCTTGTCTGGGAAAATATAGCCGTGAAAAAGCCATGCCCCTATGGAGCTTACATGAGGGCAGATGCTGGAAATTAACATACACACTTCAGCACACCATTTCCACAGTCACCAGTTCCAAAATAAAACAGATTCCTGTTTGAAACAGTTTGACAATTAAGTTAACATGTAGGACTTGAAAATAATACATTACAAAAGCAGAGCAGCCGCAGAGGGTCATTACTATATTACCGACAAGTAATATGTCATAGTTAGTATTTCTCTGTTTGAAGTACAAATCTATGTGCTAAATGAAAAACAAGTAGACATTTGTCACCTTGCTTCTGATGACATGGCATAACAAACATGGAAACAGGCCTCCACTTTGGGCAAGCATAGATTTTTGGGAGGAGGTTGGGGGTTGTGGTGGTGGAGGTTGGGGAGGAGAGAGGAGGAACAGCTTGAGAGCTAATTCTCTCTGGAAAATGGCTAAGTGGGTATCTTTACCTTGTACTACAACTGGGATCACTCTAGTAAAAAATAAATAAATAAAAAATTATTTGAGGTATTACGGAAGAAGCTGCATAAGTCTTCAGTAAGGGGTTCAACCATAAGCATTTAAAGATGGATAGAAAATTGTAGTTTTAAATCTAGTCATGGCATGACTGTTTGTTCTGGTACTATTTAGGACGTAATTTTCCAGCTGAATTCCTCAGACTTCCTTTCCTTTCAGTTAAGATAAGGTTCTGAATGCTTACCTTTCTCAAACTAACTACGTCTGCTTGATTTCTCTTGTATTTTTTTGACATTGGCCCATGCTTGACTTTAAAAGCAGGAAGAGATAAACCAAAGAACTTATATGCATATATGCATAACCAGTGGACACAGCAGTGTGGTGAAGTCAGGCAGGGGGCAAGGAGGAGAGAGTCAATGGAGGGGGGAAAGGAGAGACATCTGTAATACTTTCAAAAATAAAGATAAATTAAATCTAAAAACAAAAAGAACAAAATAAAATAAAAGCACAGGAAGAAACACTTCAGCAACTTCAATGCCAGAATTCAAATCAAGGTATATAAAATAGGTTTCTTCATGGGTGCGTAGTATCACACAGAACAGATAAGTGTCCAGTTCCAGGATCCTTGCTGCGATGTAAGTGTTGCAATTCAATGGCACATTAAACATTCCTTTCAAACCTAGGGCTTAATTTAAATCATGAAAGAGAGAATCATATAAACTTCCCCTACCCCCACCCAAGATACAGACACACACTAAGGCACACGTCTCACCAAAATGAAGGATAACATCACAGTAAATGCTGGTCTATAGAGATGGTGAGAAAAAAAGAGCATATTATAAAATAGAAATTATAAAGGAAGTGCAATTTTATTTTATTTTATTCTGACCAAAAAAAAAAAAAACACAAAATATTTAGTTAGCATCTCATAGAGTTCAAGAGAAAAAGAAACACTAGCCTTGAGTGGTTACTTCTGACCGACTTTTAATGAGTTTCTTTGAGATGTTCATAGTGATTTTGTATTCTTATGTTATATGTTTCATACATCTTTCTTCTAAGTACCTTCTCCCTTTAAAAATACTTAAAAATAAAACTATAAAACAATGGCTCACTATGTTCTAAAATTTATTGTTTAAAAACTATGGGAGATGTTGAGATACATGTAAACAGAGGTCATTTGAGGATAAACATAATCACCTCAGGATTTAATTTAGGTGGAGCTTCAGTAGCTAGCAAGACATGCTGGAACCTGATAAGTAATACTGTTTCAAAAAGAATGCATTTTCACAATACTCTTAGAAAATCAGTGTCATTAAAAATGTCTATGCAAATAACTATTTTAAAAAACTTTTAATTCTTGGATAATTACCCAATCTTATTTTGTTTTTCTGGTTTTAACAAAATCGGGGATTTTGAATGTTTACATTTGCAGTAATAAATGTAAGCCTTTAGAATATTCTTAAAGTATATGGGTTTTAAAGTATTTTGTATGTTTCCAATATATTCAAATCTTTAGACCAATATGCTTATTCCTTTAAAAAAATATTGGTCATAAATAAAACCACAGGACACTCTTACATTTTGTAGAATTTGACAATAGTAATCATCAGAAATCCATTCATGTATAACAATTTAACATAATTTAAAATGGTAAAATATCCACTAGTCTAATTATAAGAAAAGAAACTTATGACATACAGGTATGTGTGCCTCTTAAAGAATCCGTTTATGACATCAACTCTGTAATGAACTTCTTGAGTTTCTAGCTACAGGATAAAATTATTTGAGCAATATATGACGTAAAGTGCTATTATGTTTTTGGTTGATGGTTTCTGATAGCTCATAATTATTTTAGTTATAGAGAAGAAATGTTTGTTAGACCTTAGAGTTAATGGTTTAGATTAGAGATCTGCATTTAAAAAATCACCAATGTATTTTGAATGACTTTTTTTAGAGCAAGTTAGAAAAATGAGATAAAATCTCATCTTTTTTTATTATCCTCACCCAAGGACTTTTTTTTTTTTTTTTTGCATTTATCTTCAGATAGAGCAGGAGGGAGAGAGGGAGGAAGAGAGAGAGAGAACCATCGATGTGAGAGAGACACATCCAGTGGTTGCCACTCACACAACCCCAACCAGAGCCGGGGACAAACTGCAACCGAGGTACATACCCTTAGCGGGAACCAAACCCGGGTCTCTCTGGACCGTGGGCCGACGCTCTAACCACAGAGCCAAACCGGCCAGGGCTAAAATCTCTCATCTTTCAAATTCCACTTCTTGAACCAGCCAAATTGAGCTTTGAAAACCAGCCAATTAAAATAAAATAAGGTTAGTATACAAGTAAATGTTTTTCAGAGAAACAGAACCAACAGGATGTACATATACAAGTATTTATTATAAGGAATTGGCTCATGTGAGTATGAAGGCTGACAAATCCCAGTATCTGCAGAGTGAATCAGCAAGCTAGAAACCCAGGAGAGCTGACAGTACAGGCCCAGCCTGAGTCCAAAGGCCTGGGAACCAGGAAAAAATGGTATAGTTCCCGCGCAAAGGCTGGCAGCCTTAAGACCCAATATGAGCTGATGTTTTGGTTTAAGATTGAAGTCTGGAAAAGCTGATGTCCCAGTCCAAAGATAGTTAAGCAGGAAGAGTGCTCATCTACTTGGGGAAGGATGAGACCTTTTGTTTTTGTTTTTTCCTGATCAGGTAGGTCTTTAACTGATTAGAGGAGGCCCACTCACATTAGAGAGACCAATCTGCTTTACTCATTCTACCAACTTAAATGTTAATTTCATCCAAAACACCTTCACAGAAGCACCCTGAATAATCTCTGACCAAATACCTGAGTACTCTGTGACACAGTCAAGCTGACACATAAAATTAACCATCACATTTAGATATTAAGTATGATACACAAAGTAAAAGTAAATGATAGCACCATCGCTCTATCTACCCACTAATCATTTCCCTTGCCTCTTGTTTCTGTAAGACAACAGTGGTTTAATAGTTCACACCATGATAAAAAGGAACTGGACTTGTGACATACACAGTGTTATTGATGCCACTGGGGCAAATATCTGATTATTCTTCTCCCTCGCCAATTCTCTTGTTTGAAAGAAATCAGTGGGGTTCAACTGTGTGTCAGGACACCATGCAAACAGGGTCCTCCTCTTTTGATCTTCTCCTTTAAGTTTTCCATCAGAAACATGGGTAAATTTCTAATAGTTTTAATTAATCTAATACTTTTCCGAAAAATAGGTTGATGTATGTATTAATTCAACAACAAAGGATTTATTTATTACTCATTAAACCGTGCATTAAACTATGCATGGAAAATATTATCTGAGTTCTTGAACATTAAAATAAAATTGTAGAAAAGATGGAAAAATACACAAAGAAATATTAATTTTTAAAAATAGATTTTTATTGCCCTGGCCGGTTTGGCTCAGTGGTTAGAGTGTCAGCCCACGGACCAAAGAGTTGCGGGTTCAATTCCAGTCAAGGGCATGTACCTCGGTTGCAGTTCGTCCCTGGCCCTAGTTGGGGTCGTGCGGGAGGCAACCAGTCAATGTGTCTCTCTCACATCGATGTTTCTCTCTCTCTCCCTCTCTCCTTCCCTCTCTGAAGATAAATAGAAAAATGTCCTCAAGTGAGGATAAAAAAATATATTTTTAATTGATTTTTTAGAGAGAGAAGAAGGGAGAGAGAGATAGAAACATCAATGTGACACAGAAATATGGATTGGCTTTCTCCTGCACACACCCCCTACTTGGGATTGAGCCTGAAACCTGGGGATGTGCCTGACTGGGAATCGAACTGGGACCTCTCAGTTCATGGGATGATGTTCAATCCACTGAGCCACACAGGCTAGGCAAGAAATATAAATTTTTAAAACTGCTACTGTTTCCAGTGGAAGTGGAGTTCTTGGAGTGCTATGAGGAAAAGAATTTCCTGAGGCCCCACATGAAAGGATGAAGTTTTGTGGAAAGCTTTATTGATGATGTAAAATTAAGGGGGCTCCTCTCCAAGGTCACTTTTCTGTCCATCTCACCATGGAAGAAGTCCAATTGTGTCTTCAGGGGGGCCAGAATTAAGGCCACTGCCCAGAATTTCTGTTCCATATTAAAGTCCAGTCCAGCATCTGGCTAGCTTAGCTTATGTTGCAGTCCACTGCACATGTGGTATCCAGGCTCCCACCTTGAGTGTGATATTGAACAGTTATCAACCACATGGCTTCTAGGGCCACATGTGTATGGAGAGAGAACACACAAACACATGGGCGAGTGTGAGTTACGGAACAAGAGAGCAAGCATGAACAAGAGAAGGGAACTCTTTGGAGATTTTTTGAAAATATATTTTATTGATTTTCAAGAAAGAGGTAGGGATAGGGTGAGAGAGAGAAAGAGAAACATTGATGAGAGAGAAACATCCATTGCTGCCTCCTGCATGCCCCCTACTGTAGATGGAGCCCACAACCCAGGGGCATGTGCCCTGACCAAGAATCGAACCAGCAACCTCTTGGTGCATGGAATGACGTTCTACCAACTGAGCCACACACCCCAGAGCTGTCTGGGGATTTTAACCTTCCAAGATTTCACGTGCTTCTAATGGGGTCCATACTCTAGCAAATGCATTTTTCCCCAGGTTAGACTGACAATCAAGCACCTTCCTTACCCCAACTTCACTGCACATGCACTCATCTCCTGCTTTGTTAGATCCCTTCCCCCATTGATCTGTAGGGAGTGGACTGGTAGTTCCCTGGGGATCGTGAAGCTGCTAGTGTTATCTCTTTCTTTATTAATATTAAAATTAATAATATTAATATTATTAAACTATCTAATTATGATGATAACAATGGGAAGGAAAGAAACACAATGAAGTGCTGGAGCATAATGATGGTTTAATTACAGTGAAAGAAGAATAAGTCTTCTCTGAAGAAATCACATTACAAGAAAAAATGAAAATCTTAGAGCCTATATAGAATTTTTTCAAAAGGATCATCAACACATTTAATTATCAAATGTCTAACAACCATTTTATAAAATCTCTCATTTTGTTTTAAATGTTTTATACAATGAATACTCTCTTTTAAAAAACATATAAGGAGGGACTCCAAAATGGCGGCAGAGTGAATGGAAGCTACATGGACCATCTCCCAGGACCAAAGTGGAAATACAACTAAAATAAAGACAGGAAAAAGCAACGGAAAAGCAGCTTGCGAGGACCATACAACCAGGGACACTGAATTGATCCTGGTAGGATTGCGGAGGCGCGAGAGGGGGCGCTGGGAGCCCACAGAAAGCAGCAGCCTTAGCCATGAGCAGCGCCCTCGGGGTAAAAGCCCAAGCCGGCTCCACAGCGCGGAGGGCCAGGACAGAGAGCTAAAATAGCCACAGCCACTCACCTGGGGCTCTGGCAGAGGGAGAGTGGACTGGACTGGAACTGTGTGGGGACACTCAGGATTTGGAGGGCGCTCAGAGCTTTTGCTGAGTTGCAGCCACGCAGGACAGTGGCCATGTTACTCCTTCCCAGGTCTCTGGGGAGAGGCGGCAGCCCCTCCCTCGAGATCCAGCCACACCCAGGTGGGGCATTGAAATGCAAATTGAGGCTCATTAATTACCAGCATCTGCCCCACCCTCGGGAAATCCTCTCACGCTGAACACCTGAGGGAGGTTTTCACTCAACTGAGAACCCAAGGCTCTTCAAATAACCAGGACTAATAGTCTCTAGGCAAAAAGCTAGAGGATAACTTAACCTTTTCTGGGCTTGCAAATCTACCCAGGAAAGTAAGACTCGACACTGGTGTATAACGTGGGTCCTCCCACGTTCATCCAAACCCAGTAGAGGGAGACACAAATAGCAGAACACCAACATCCACAGGGAAAATATGGCAGGCTCCAAAACCCACTGAGATAGCAAAATTGTGAAACAAAAAAACAGATGCCAAATGAAAGAACAAGAGACCTCCACCAAAGATGAGATAAATGAAATGGAGTTAAGCAAGTTAACAGAACTAGAATTCAGAGCCATGGTCTTGAGGAAGCTCAACAGCATGTGTAAGGACATCAACACCATGAGCAAAGACATAGAAATATTGAAAATAAACCAATTGGAAATGAAGAATGACATAGCAGAAATGAAGAACACATTGGAAGGACTAAACAGCAGAGTAGAAGAAACTGAGGAACGGATCAGTGAATTAGAAGACAGGGTAGAAAAAATCAACCAATCAGAAAACCAAAAGGAGAAGGAAGAAGGCATTCAAGTTCAAGAAGCACAGAGAGTCCCAAGTAAGAAGAACCCAAACATAGTAATAAAAATGCCAAAAATTAAAGACAAAGAGAGAATCCTAAAGGCAGCAAGAGATAAGCAACAGGTGACCTACAAAGGAACCCCCATAAGGCTATCAGCTGACTTCTCAACAGAAACACTACAGGCCAGAAGGGAATGGCATGAAGTAATCAAGGTCATGAAAAACAAGGCTCTGAACCCAAGACTACTCTACCCAGCAAGGCTATCATTCAAAATACAAGGTCAAATAAAGAGCTTCCCAGACAAAAAAATGCTAAGGGAATACATTAGCACCAAACCAGCACTGCAAGAAATCTTAAAAGGACTGCTGTAATTAGTAGAAGAAATAGAAAGGAAAATAGAACCACACTAAACAAAAATGGCAATAAATAAGTAAATATCAATAAACACCTTAAACGTAAATGGATTGAATGCTCCGATAAAGAGACACAGAGTAGCTGACTGGATCAGAAAGCATGATTCACATATATGTTGTTTACAAGAGACCCACCTCACAACAAAAGACTCACATAGGTTGAAAGTGAAGGGATGGAAAAAAATCTTCCAAGCTAACGGAAAGGAAAAAAAAAGCTGGGGTAGCAATACTCATAACAGATAAAATAGATTTCAAAATGAAGGCCATAACTAGAGACAAAGAAGGCCACTACATAATATTGAAAGGATCTATCCAACAGGAAGATATAACCTTGGTAAACATATATGCACCCAATATAGGAGCACCAAAATATATTTAAAAACTTCTGGAGGACTTCAAAGGAGAAATCGACAGCAATACAATCATAGCAAGGGACTTCAACACCCCGCTGACATCACTGGATAGATCCTCTAGACAAAAAATCAACAAGGAAACAGAGACTCTAAATGAAGCACTAGACCAAATGGATTTAATAGATATTTACAGAGAATTACACCCCAAAACTACAAAATTCACATTCTTCTCAAGTGCACATGGGACATTCTCAAAGATAGACCACATGTTAGGACACAAACGAAGTCTCTACAAGTTCAAGAAGATTGAAATCATATCAAGCATCTTCTCAGATCACAATGGCATGAAACTAGAAATCAATTGCAACAAGAACATGCAAAGCATTTGAACACATGGAGGCTAAATAGCATGTTATTAAACAATGAATGGGTTACCGAGATCAAGGAAGAAATTAAAAAATTCCTGGAAACCAATGAAAATGAACACACAACAACACAAAATCTATGGGATGTAGCGAAAGCAGTTCTGAGAGGGAAGTTCATAGCATTACAGGCCTACCTCAAGAAACAAGAAAAATTTCTAATAGACTTTCTAACCTCACAACTTAAGGTTGAAAGCAAACAAAAAGAAAACCCCAGAGCAAGTAGAAAGAAGGAAATAGTAAAGATCAGAGCAGAAATAAATGACATAGAGACCAGAAAAACAATTCAAAGGATCAATGAAACAAAGAGCTGGTTTTTTGAAAAGATAAACAAGATTGATGGACCCTTAGCTAGACTCACCAAGAAACAAAGAGAGAGAACCCAAATACACAAAATCAGAAACGAAAGAGGAGAAGTAACAACCGACACCACAGAAATACAAAGGATCGTTAACAAATACTATGAACATTTATATGGCAACAAATTCGACAATCTAACCGAAATAGACAAATCTCTAGAAACACATAGTCTCCCAAAACTGGACCGGGAAGAGATAGAAAACTTGAACAGACCAATAACAACGAAGGAAATTGAAGAAGTAAACAAGACTCTCCCAGCAAACAAAAGCCCAGACCCCGATGGCTTCATGGGGGAGTTTTACCGAACATTCAAAGAAGAACTAACACCCATTCTCCTCAAACTATTTCAAAAAATTCAAGAAGAAGGAAGACTTCCAAACTCGGTTTATGAGGCCAGCATAATCCTAATTCCAAAACCAGAAAAAGACACTACAAAGAAAGGAACCTACAAGCCAATATCCCTGATGAACATAGATGCCAATATCCTAAACAAAATACTAGCAAATCAGATACAGCAATACATCAAAAAAATTATTCACCATGACCAAGTGGGATTCATCCCAGGGATGCAAGGCTGGTTCAATATTCGCAAATCAATAAATGTGATACACCAGATAAACAAAATGAAAGATAAAAACCACATGATATTATCAATAGACGCTGAAAAAGCATTCAACAAAATCCAGCACCCATTTCTAATAAAAATGCTCAGCAATTTGGGAATCGAGGGATCATATCTTGATATAATAAAGGCCACATATAAAAGACCTACAGCCAACATCATACTCAATGGGCAAAAACTAAAAACATTTCCCTTAAGAACAGGACCAAGACAGGGATGCCCACTTTCGCCACTCTTATTTAACATAGTACCGGAAGTCTTAGTAACAGCAATCAGACGTGAAGAAAAAATAAAAGAAATCCTAATTGGAAAGGAGGAAGTGAAACTGTCATTATTCGCAATGACATGATATTATACATAGAAAACCCTAAAGACTCCATCAAAAATCTACTAGACCTAATAAATGAATTTGGCAAAGTAGCTGGATACAAAATTAACGTCAAGAAATCAACAGCATTCTTATACACCAATGATGAACTCACAGAAAGAGAAACTAAAAAAAACAATCCCATTTACCATTGCAGCAAAAAAATTAAGATACCTAGGAATAAACTTAACCAAAGAAGTAAAGGATCTATTTGCAGAAAACTACAGGACATTGAAAAAAGAAATAGAGGAAGATATAAAAAAGTGGGAGCACATACCTTGTTCATGAATTGGAAGAATTAACATCATTAAAATGTCCATGTTACCCAAAGCAATCTATAGATTCAATGCAATCCCCATCAAAATACCAGTGACATATTTCACAGAACTAGAACAAATACTCCAAAAGTTCACATGGAACCAAAAAAGACCCCGAATAGCCACAGCAATCTTGAAAAAGAAGGACAAAGTAGGTGGGATCACAATACCAGATACCATGTTATACTACAAAGCTACTATAATCAAAACAGCCTGGTACTGGCACAAGAACAGGCATATAGACCAGTGGATCAGAACAGAGAATCCAGAAATTGACCCAAGACATTATGCTCAATTGATATTTGACTAAGGCGGCAAGAACATACACTGGAGTAAAGACAGCCTCTTTAATAAATGGTGTTGGGAAAATTGGACAGCTACATGCAAAAAAATGAAACTAGACCATCAACTTACACCATACACAAGAATAAACTCAAAATGGGTAAAAGACCTAAATGTGACTCATGAATCCATAAAAATCCTAGAAGAAAATGTAGGCAACAAAATTTCGGACATCATACGCAGCAGAATCTTCACTGATACATCACCTAAGGCAACAGAAACAAAGGAAAAAATGAACACATGGGACTACATCAAACTCAAAAGCTTCTACACAGCAAAAGAAACAACCATCAAAACGGAAAGGGAACCCACTGTATGGGAGAGCATAATTGCCAATGATACACTAGATAAGGGGTTAATCTCCAAAATATATAGAGTGCTCATACAACTCAACAAAAGGAAGACAAAGAACCCAATTAAAAAATGGGCAGAGGAATTAAATAGACACCTCTCCAAACAGGACATACAAATGGCTAAGAGACATATGAAGAAATGCTCAACATCACTAATCATCAGAGAGATGCAAATTAAAACAACTATGAGGTATCACCTCACACCTGTCAGAATGGCCGCCATCAACAAATCATCAAACAAGTGTTGGCAAGGGTGTGGAGAAAAGGGGACTCTAGTACACTGCTGGTGGGAATGCAGACTGGTGCAGCCACTATGGAAAACACTATGGTATTACCTCAAAAAATTAAAAATTGAATTGCCATTTGACCCAGTGATCCCACTTCTAGGAATATACCCTAAGAAACCTGAAACACTAATCAGAAAGAATACATGTACTCCCATGTTCATAGCAGCACTATTTACAATAGCTAAGATCTGGAAACAGCCCAAGTGTCCATCAGTGGATGAGTGGATAAAAAAGCTGTGGCACATATACACAATGAAGTACTATGCAGCTGTAAGAAAGAAAGACCTCTTATCCTTTGAGACGACATGGAGGGACCTCGAGAGTATTATCCTAAGCAAAACAAGCCAAGCAGAGGAAAATAAATACCACATGATCTCACTCATTTGTGGAATATAATAAACATAACAGTCTGGGGAACAGGGTAGACCCAGCGATGTGAACGTAGGGTACAGACTGACAACCCTCAGAAGAGGGGTTGTGGGGGGAGGGAAGAGATAAACCACAGAACTTATACGCATGTATGCACAACTGATGGACATGGACAACAAAGCTGGGGACGAGGTGGGGGGTTGGGGAGGAGGGTGTCAATGGGGAAAAAAGGAGAAACATCTGTAACAAAAATAAATTTATAATAATAAAAAAAGATATAAGTTCTTTTTCTTTCAACTGAGCTTTATTCCTTCCACTGAGACTAAGGAAATGCATCTTAATATCACCAAAAATTAATCTACTGCATACTTCAAGAACCTAGATAAAAACTTCTCTCTTTTATAATTCTTCATGTACTCAATGTAGATAACAGTCTATTCCTGGTGGTTTAGAGTGTTTAGGGCTTTAAAAGGAATCTTCCTTTCCTTTCTTCCATGGTATGTGTGTCTCTGTGTATATAGGATATGTTGTGATTGGGTAGTAAATATGGACAGGTCCACCTTTAATGACCTGACCATGATTCCAAGAATTACTTCCTTTCTTATATGCCATAAATGTCTTTTTATTTAGAGAAAAAACAACAACATTGTCTTGTTGTTTCAGAGAAAATAAAATTTATTCTTTATATGACACAGACTGAATTGACATAAAACATGAATAGCAGTAACCATTTTATGAGACATTTCTTTATTATGTTTTTGCTATTTCACATAGCAGATAGGAATGGAGAATGCATGTTAGCATATTTACAGAGTGCAGGAAAAAGCAGGTAATAACTTTCTAGCAGCAATATTAGCTAATTCCCAATATTACTCAACTTTGTTTTATTTAAAAAAATTAAGGAGTTAAGTCATTAAAATGTACAACAAGAAAAAATATACCAGCAAATTTTTTGTTACAAGTGGCAAAATGACCAGGGAAATTTACTTAAGAAAAAAGTGTTCGTTTATTCAAAACTGAAAAGTAAAATGCAGATTAACCTTAATTAGGGCGTGATACAGATCTCAAATTATTTAAACATGATTGTATATTCCATTTCTAATCTCTCTACTTCTAAAATTTATTTATTGATTTGGGAGAGAGAGAGAGAGAAATCAATTTGTTGTTCCACTCATTTATGCATTCATTGATTGATTCTCTTATGTGCTCTGACCGGTGATCAAACCTGCAATTTTGGCATATTGAGTCGATGTTCTAACCAACTGAGCTACCTGGCCAGGGCTCTAATCTTTCTAAACTGTATCCCTAAATTGGTTCTATTCTAAGGTATACACATTTACAGAGTAATTGTCACACTTCCTATCTATTACAACTTCTCTTTGCCACATCATCTAGTAAGAAAAAGTCTCCCATTAACTCAAGAAAAAGCTCTGGAATTGAATTTCATTGACTTGATTGGCCCACATGGCCCATGTCTTTCATCTATCAAACTATCATGATCAGAGTAGGCAGCACTGAATAATTCATCCAAGGTAATTAATTCCACAATTAGAATTGGAGATAAAATAAGTTTCATTGGCTTAGGTTACTATCAGCACAACAAAATCAAAATACTATGGCCAAAATAATACAGAGTGAATTTGGGGCTGCTAAACAACAAATGTGTATTAACTTTCACAATCTTGAGTGAAATAGAGTTCTGACAAATGCTCCCTGATCCCTACAATACCCCAAGACTCATATGAATTGATAATAAGAGCAATCATTGTAAGAAATGGCTTAACAAGTACATCCATGATTTATATCCTGCTTAGCTGGATGCTGTTTTGAGAGTAGAACCTTAGACTATCTCCTTGAATAAACAAGTGAAGCTTAGGACCCAGGGGCAGCCAAAGGATACTTACACAGTGAGGCTATCATGTCTTACAGTCAATGATGGGGTTTCAATGTCATCACTGTGACTGTACCCTATGAAATATAAAATAAGCTTGATTTTGAATAGACTGCTGTTGGATGCTTAATTTTATTACTGAATATGGGAGTGCCAGGGTAATTTAGGATAAAATGTTTATTCTCTCTCTCTCTCTCTCTCTCTCTCTCTCTCTCTCTCTCTCTCTCTCTCTCACACACACACACACACACACACACACACAATACATTTTTTAAATTTCAGCTAAAAACTGAGATCATCTAAACCAGGCACATTCTACTAGGAGATAGGTTTGGTGCATGCACAAGGGATGCCCCCAAAATATGATATTGTTTCTGCCTTTAAGAAACTCTCATTCTAATAATAATTGTAAGATTATTGACAATCACTGAGTGCTTCCTAAATTTTTGGTAACTTACCCTACAATAACTCAATTAAACAACATATCAAGTCTGTATTCTAAGTACTACTATTATCACAATTTTAAGGAATGGGGATGCAGTGATATAAAGAAAATAAGTTGTGCCCTGGCTGGTATGCTCAGTGGTTAGAGTGTAGGCCTATGCCCTGAAGGTGGCAGGTTCCATTCCCAGTCAAGGGCATGTGCAGGAGGCAACCAATCAGTGTCTCTCTTTCACATCCATGTTTCTCTCTCTCTCTCTTTCTTTCCCCCTCCCTCCTTCCCTTCCACTCTCTCTGAAGATCAATGGGGGAAAATTATCCTCGGGTGAAGATTAACAACAACAAAAAATAAATTGAACTGCTATGGGGCTGATTTAAATTTAGGGACCCTGATTTTAAAACAGTTATCTTAACTATTCTGTAATACTTTGTAGTCTACTTGGAACAAAGCAGAAATGTAACATCCCTCTAGAGAAAAGAAAGGCTTGTAAACATATGTGTTTCAGCAGAAATAATAAGTGCCAAAACAGATGTATGATTGTGGCAGAGATAATTCAGGTAATGAGTCCACACGAGATTGGAGAATGAAAGCATCGTTTTCTCTTCGTGGTAATTCTATCATGGTTTGTTGATCTCATTAGTGTTTGTGTCCTCAGATGCACTCTCATCATGCCTTCACTATAACACTTTGTACAACATATTAGAATTGATTTGTTTACAAGTTTTATCTTCTCCATTAGACAGTAATTTTCCCCAGAGCAAAAATCTAGTCTCTTCCATGATTGAATGCTTAACATTTAGCTCTGCAAACACAAAATAAATATTTATGGATAAGCCAGTTCACATTAAGAACACTTCTTTCTATAGGAAGCAAAACGTTTTAACCCACAAAGAAGACAATTGCAACCCTATTTTTATTTTACTTCAAATAACTCCAAAATAAACAGTTAATTTAGATAACAAAAAGCTATCCATCAAACTTTTGTTAAATTTAAACATCTAAATTTTCTCTATTTCAAATGTAAGTTGGATGCCCTGAAACTTATGAGTTCAGTGTTCCCATTACAGCATCCCAAATTATAACATACATAACACTACTCATATATACCTGAAAGTACTCTGAAAAATTTATTGACAATGTCTAAAGCATCTTAGCTGTCCTTATTATGACCATTTACTTTCTTCTATTTATGACTGCTAAACTTTATTGAGTTAGAAGTAAGTTCTGTGTCCCTTACAATTTTTCAATATATGTCACAACATCCTCATATTATTATGTGAATTTCCAGGGTCAGATCACTGGACATCCGTATATTTGTTTCCATGATATTTATTACACAAATAATGAAGCACCTACTATGATTTACATTCACATTCCTGGAAGATGTAAATAAAAAGAGTTATGATTCAATATTATCTGGGCTATAGTGGAAATAAAAGTTGCTATATTGCCTGACTCCCACAAAAGTAAAATAAAAGGTATAAGTTCTGGTGTTTCGCAAGCCGACCAGTTTGGTTGTAAAAGATGATGGTAAATGTGGTGAGAAAATATCAGAAAAGTAGAAAGGCAGACTAGGATATTTCTCAACACAGCAAGGAGTTTGTTTTTTAGTCTATTTAAGAGGGAAGAGTGAACATTTCTTAAGCAGCAGGTAGATGCAATCTTTTTGCATTTTTAAGAAAGTATGAATTTAGCTTCAAAAGATATAAAATCAGCTCATTCTATTGCCACATAGCTACTCAGATTTGTATCTAAATATCAATTCAAAATAATGTTCTTCATCATGTAATAACATAAATTCAGTATAAATGTTATAAAAAGCTACAGGTAGTGAGTTGATTTCTATGGTCTTATAGAACTTCAACAAAGAAACATATCATTTCTAACAAAAAATCTCTGCCCACAGGCTGATAGGTATATTGGCAATAAGTTTCTTTTAAGGAGAATGACATTGAGGCTCCTGGAACTATGCAGATAGGCATGACTAGGAAGCATATTTAGAAAATTTAAGCACTAGAATTGCTGACTGATTTGATGTGAAACCCAAGAAACCTCATCTTACATCTAGTAAACTAGGTAACTCTGGGCATACAACTCACCAAAACAGGAAATTCAAGATGAAGTTTGTTTAGGAATGGGAGAGGTTATTTTTTAACATGATCAGGTTAACTTGCCCGTAAGACGTTCGTATAGAGAGAGTGAAGATGTCAATCTGGAACTGAGGAACAAATGGGGGGTCAGGATTACCCTGACACAGCAAAAAGATGAAAAGAGAAGTTCACAAAGGACATGAAACATGGCTACAGATGAGGAGATGCCAAAAGTCCCACAAAGGTAAAATAAGACGGTGGTCTTAATGTTCTTATTGGGTTAGGCAATTACAAACAGGAAACAAATAAGAATCAGGGAATACCTTCCTAGAAATCTGGCAGGAAAGGAATGGGAGAGATTAAGTGACATGTTTAGTAGCTCCAATTCTGCTCCCAGCTCCGATGTGTGAGTTTGTTTCCCACTACCAGGCAGTTCTCCTACACTAACCTGGTATCCAATGATTTAACTCAATTCTGACACTATTTACCTGGAGATAGCATCAGATTTCACAGGTTAAGGGCTCACACAAGATTCTCCTCACTTCAACTGCCAATAGCAAGCCCAGGTGGTTGCCTGTGTTTCTAATTTACTAGCTATAAATCATTGACTCTATATAGACGTTGAAGTTCACTTTTCCAAGGAAATGTGTCTTTCTAGATCTCACTCACATTCTCTGTCCTTCCTATCTATTATCTATCCATCTAACTGTCATCTATGCATCCATCTATCTATTTATCTGTCAGTAATCTGCTTAGGCTGCATAGCACATATCACATTCTTGGTGGCATAAACAACAGCAATTTATTTTTTCAGAGTTCTGTAGGCAGCAAGTCCAAGATTAAGTTGCTCTCAGGGTTTGTTTCTAGTGAAATCTCTCTTCCTGACTTACAGATGGTCACCTTCTCACTGCATTTTCACATGGCCTTACCTCTGCATGCTGTCATACAAAGAGTGAGTGCACTCTAGTGCCTCCTTTTTACAAAGATACTGCTCCTTTCAGATTAAGACCTCACCCTTTCATCTCACTTAACATTGGGGGTTAGGGCTTCAACATATGAATTTGGGAGGATACAATTCAATTCATAACATATATATAAACATATATTAGACTCAAATACACACACACACACACACACACATATAATATTCCCTCTTTGAAGCAGATACATTTTTAAAAGTATTTATAATTATACATATATAATGCAAGTTGAAAGTTACTGTCAGTTTTAGAAGAGGTAGTTTTAAAAGACTTACATAGATTAATAATAAAATTAACATATAAAATTGTATTCTCATTTATATTACTTTCATATTTTTTAGTTCAAACTTTACAAGAAATTTTTTAAATTACCTTTGAAAAGAAGTAGGCTTTGTAAAAAAAAAATTTACATCATAGGCACACATGGAATGTAAATTAACCTGAAATATAAAAGAAGACAGAAAGAAGGAAGTGAGAAATCAATTTTTGAACAATTACTATATACCTGACATTTGTTGGGCTTCCTAGACTAAAAATTATTTCTTAAAAACAAAACTTAATTTCTCCCTCTTTCTCTCTTATTTTTGTTGTTCTCTCTCTCTCTCTCTCTCTCTCTTTCTGCTTCACAGGAAAATTTAGGTATTAATAGATTACCTACAAAATTTTCCAAACTTTTATTTACCTCTGATGACTACATTTGTATTTACAAATACTGTTTCTAAAGAGAAAACACTGTCAAAGCGTATAGTAAATATTTGTCTCAGAAAAACACCAAGACAAGCTGTTGTTTTTATATTGACAAAATCTGTTACTCAAATGTTAGATTTTAAAAGCTTACATTTTGATAAGAATTCAATTGCCATGATAGTTTCATTCCATGGTTATGCCCTTTGTATCTACCTTAAGTAAACTAAGTTTTAGAGTAAAAATGTGACCTGAACCGTGGTTGTCAATTAATTCTACATCAGAATGGACAGGTGTTACAGACATAGATCAATCCTTCTTTGTTGTTTTCTAATGCAAAGGTTCTCTATTGGAGTCCCAAATATTCCTAATAATGTATAAGTAGAGCAATTGTGAAACATGGTGTAAGTTAATATATATTTGCTGTCAAGCATTATCTCATTTTACTTAAAAAAATTAAAGTGACTTGAATTTGCAGTTGTGATGTTGTAGCTAGTAGCAAACCAAAGCTCCTTCACAAGCAACTTGAGAGAAAATTAAAAAAAAAAAAATTAACAACTTCTGAAGTAGTTAGAACTTCATTATGGAGAAAACATTTACTTATGTGAGAATAACAATCAGAAAACTGCCAAATCAGTTGAAAGTGAAAGCTGCCAGCTTGATAGGTAAGAAAGCTAGCAGAGATTTTACCAAATGCATGAGCCTGGAAGATATAAACCAGAAATCAGAGCTAATAAAGAATATCAATATTGGGGGATAATCTCCGAGAAAAGAGAGATGGAGGGAAAAGATTTAGAGAAGTATTCTCTTTAGGTATTTATAAAATTCTTAAACTCAAAGTAAAAAATTAAGAAACCAAGCAGAAAGTAACTGAAACACAAAATGGAATGTTAAATCATCTCATGGTACTTAGGATACAAAAATTGGAGCTCAGGGCCTTCCAAATATGAGGTGCCTTAGTTTATGTACAAAGATTCCAACTAGAACCCCAAGAGGGGCATAGGAGGGCAAAACTATAGAAAGACCATACCTGTAGAAAATTTAAAACTAGCCTCGTGTCAGATCACTTTGTGTTTGAATATAGGTAATCAAATTTCCTCTATCTGTCTGTCAGAATATAAATAACTACCAGAGAAAGCTAATATCATCCAGAGCTTCTAAAATTATTCATACACAACATCTGGCATTCTTTTAGAAATTACTGGAAGTTATTACTGGGGTGTCTATTTCAGATTAGGACATGTTAAAAAAGACCTAATTTAAATCCCCATTTTAAACAATGGAGATACCAGACCAAACATACCAAACAATGGTGTTCAGACATTGGACATCAGGCCACACAAAACACTTATCCATGAGTTGAGCACTAAGTTTCTTCCAATTCACCACCTGGGGAAAATTTACCACCTGTAGGCATTTAAAAAAAAAATAATGGTGTGAGTGTAGTGAGTCAGAAAGTATTTTGTGTATTATAGAATTAGATAAATTAGAAAGTATTTTTATGTTTGTTGGGAGCCAGCTTTCTCACTCTGGAGAAGGAGTAATGCAAAAATAAAATGGAAGAATGCAAAGAAAAAACATTTAAAATTGGACTGCAATTAATATTAATATACACAAATACATACATATATTTATCCATATATTACCATCTATGTATTTGTCTATATCTATCTATCTATCTATCTATCTATCTATCTATCTATCTATCTATCTAACATCTATCTATCATCTATTTCAGTTCAGTACAAGAGTCAGGATGCAATGACTACCCTGCAGGAATGAGAACACCTAGTACCTAGATCTTGACTTCTAATAAAATTCATCACATACACACACACACACACACACACACACACACACACACACACACACCATAAGCTTTATGGGGCAGTGGGTGATTAAAAGACTGGGTTAATAATATAAACTCTATGGAGTAATGGATGATGAAGACTATGTAAGCAAAGATGTCAAATGAACCTGAAACATCCTGTGTCAGAAATGATATGCTAGACCATGATAGGACATGATAGAAACACAATGGGGACTTTCAGTTCAGCAAGTAAGGAGCTTTGAAGTTGCCACTCCCTCCAAACATCAAGTAAAAAGCTGAATAGACTTAAAATCAACAAGTATTCTTGAATCGGTAGGATAGGGGAGGACACAGGACAAACGTCTGTCCCCCACGTTGGAGAGAAAGACAAGCAAATATAGGAAGCCATGGCTTACTGGCTTACTGAAACAGAGACTCACAGGAACAAGCCACCATGGGAACCAGTTCCAGGGTAGGACACCTAAACTTTAATTGACAAATCACTGGAGGCTCAGTGCAAACAACTCTTAGAGTTAAAAAAAAAAAAATCCAAGGCAACCCATTCACAGGGGGGAACTCCACAATATGGTGAAATTTATTTGCAGGAGCCCAACCAAGTTCCTATACTAAGAATTAGAGAAAAATCTTGAACTTCTGGCAGAAGGAGGGGGAATAAAACTATTTGAAATACACCAGAGAACACTGTTCTTTTCAAGGCCTGCCCTCAGGGGAAACTATTTAACCAGAGCCTAACCTGCCAGGATATTATCAGAGCCAACCTGACCTGAGAAAGGGAAATAAACAACTCCAGCAACCTCTAGCCTTCCTACCTACTTAAAAGGAGAGGAAGAAATGAGAACACTTGTGAAGTTTGCAGTTCAGAGGCATAAGCTTACTACAAGACCAAAATGTAATCATAAGAATACAGAACACTTCCACTCCCCCCACACATCACCACCAGAACACTAAAGGCCTCTTTACAGCAGTTCCTTTTATTCAGTACATCACGTCCAGCTATCAAGAAAAAAAAATTGCAAGACATGCCAAAAAACAAAAACGCAATTTAAAGAGAAAGAGCAAGCATCAGAGCCAGACATGGCATGGATGTTGAATTACCAAAATAAGAATTTATATTAAAGTATGTGATTAATATGCTGAGGGCTTTAGCAGAAATTATAGACAACATGCAAGAACAGATGGGCAATGTTAGCAAAGATAATGAAATCCTAAGAAAGAACCCCCCCAAAAAATATGCTAGAGATTAAAAACACTATAACAGAAATGAAGAATGCCTTTGATCGATTTGTTAATATACTGGACACAGCTGATGAGAAAGAATCTCTAACCTAGAGGATTTATCAGTAGAATCCTTGAAAAGCGAAGAGAACAAATACTGGCGAAAAAAATAGCAGAATATCTAAGGACTCTGAGGCAACTACAAAAGGTATTATACACACACAATATGAATACCAAAAAGAGAAAAAAAGAGAAACAGAAGAATTATTTGAAACAATAATTACTGAGAATTTCCTCAAATTAATGTCAGACAACAAATCATCAATCCAGGAAGCTCAGAGAACGTGAAGCAGGATAAATTCCAAAAAGAAAAAAAAACTGTACCTCAGTATATCATTTTCAAACTACATAAAAATCAAAGATAAAGAAGAAAAATCCTGAAATATTGGAGGAAAAAATATCTTACTTATAAAAGAACAAAAATAAGAATTACATCTGACTACACTTCAGAAAACATGACAAAAATAAGAATTTCATCTGACATCTCTTCAGAAACCATGAAAGCAAGAAGAGAGTGGAGTGACATATTGAAAGAGTTGAGAGAAAACCACCAGCCTAGAATTCTGTGTTCTGAGAAATTATCCTTCAAAGTAAAGGAAAAATAACACTCTCAAACATAATATGTGGGAATTTGTTGTCAGTAAACCTGCCTTGCAAGAAATGTTTTGAAAAGTTCTTTAAAGATAAGGAAAATAATATAGGTCAGCAACTGGAATCTACATAAGAAAAGAAAGAGCATAGAGAAAGGATTAAGTAAAAGTAAACTAAAAACATTTGCTTATCCTTAATTGATATAACACATAACAGTTTTTTTCAAAATAATAATAGCAAAATATATGTATACACATGTTTATTAAGCTTATTAAAGGGAAATGAATGACAGAAAGGATACATGATGCAGGAGGGAGGAACTGCCATTACTTTGTCATTATAAGGTACTTATACTACCTGTAAAGTGGTATAGCACTATTTGAATGAGAACATGCATTAGCTATAAATGTGAATTGCAAACTCTAGGGCAAGCACTAAAACATTTTTTTAAAAGTAGTAAAACCAATATGCTAAGAAAGAAAAGAAAATGGAATATAAAATGCTCAATTAAAACCACCAAAAGTGCAGAAAAAGTGGAAGGCAAAAATAGGAACAAAAAACAAGGGAAACAAATAAAACACAAGAATGAATTGGTACATATTATTTCAACAATACTAGTAGTCACTTTGAATGTCAATGGTCTTAGTGAATCAACTACAAGACAGAGATTAAATTTTAAAAGACCTAATTATATGTTTTCTATAAGAAACAGGAAACCCACTTTAAATATAGAGGCACATATAGATTAAATATAAATGGATTGAGGTAAAAGTAAATAAATGAAGAAAACAGAAAGTTAAACTAAGTGAGGTAACAATTGATAGAACTGTAGGAAAAATTAGATAAATACACTGTCATAATTGGATACTTCAACACCTCTCTCTCAAAAATGGATACATTTAGCACACAGAAAATCAATAAGGACATAGTTGAACTCAACAACCCCATTACTTAACTGGATATAATTGACATCTGTAGCCACTTCATTCAATAATAGCAGAGTACATATTTTTCTCAAGCCCATGTGCTATTTTCACCAACAGATCATTCTGGACCATAAAACACACCATAGCAAATTAAAAAGAATAGAAATACAGTATTTGCTCTCAGACCAAAGTGTAGAAATCAATAACAAAAAGGTAACTGGAAAATATCAAAACACAGTGATTTAAAAACACATTTATAAATAACATACGGGGCTAAAAAGAAAAAAGAAATCTCAAGAATTTAAAAATATTTTGAACTGAATCAAAATAAACACACAACTTATCAAAATGGAATGAAGTGAAAGATGTCCTTCCAGAGACATTCATAGCATTAAATGGTTATATTACAGAAGTAAGATCTAAAATCAGTCATCTGGGCTTCTACCCTAGGAAACTAGAAAAGAAGGAGCAAATTAAATCCAAAATAAGTAGAAGAAAAGAAAATATAAGAATTAGAGCAGAAATCAAAGAAATGGAAAACAGGACATCAATAGACAAATAATTTTCTGTTTTTTGTAAAACTCAATAAAATCAGTAAGCCTCTTGCCAGTTTAAGATAAAGAGAGAACACAAATTACTAATATTAATGAAGAGAGAACAACACTACAGATGCTATAGACATTAAAACAATAAGTCCCTGGGCCTGCCTCCTGGAATTTTACAGACTAAGAAGACTACATGCTGTATGATTACATTTCTCTTAAAAAACCAGTTAGCATACTGGTTATCCATGAGGGGTATAGTTACTGAAGGGTGTTAAGAGGAGAGAGACCTCTAGGGTACAAATAATGTTTTTTTTATTATTAATCTGGGTCCCAATTTTTTAAAAATTCATCAACTTGTATATTTATGTGTACTTTCTATACTTGTAATATTTTAGTAAACTATTTTTTCAAATAATAAATGAGTTAGTCATTTAGTTGTTTTATATTTATTTTTTTTTACATTTCTAGAGCATGAATATAAGAGTAAAATCAAATCATATTTTAAATACAACTTAGATTCCAAAAACAGAATCCCTCACAATTCAAAAGCCAAGAAATAATTTCTTTTGCCATTTTTTTGTTTTTTGGCTATGGTTTACATTTTTCTGGCTTTAGGGTGTGTGTGTATATAATTAGATAGTTGAAGACTTTACAAAAAATAATTCTAGTCTTGGTTGTTGAGGACCATTTATTCTCATTGCTATATTTCATCTCATTGTGTGAATATACCACAATTATTTATTCACTATAATTTGATGGAATTTAGCTATTATTAATATTTCTGCTTTGAACATTGTAGCACATTTCCTTTGACAAACACATATACATTTTTATTTGTATAGATCTATTAAATCTTATAATTAAATATTTAATGAGTTGCCAAACTCACTGATCCTAGAAAAGTATTTCTTAAGAAATGAATACAGCCCTGGCCAGGTAGCTCAGTTGGTTGGAGCATAATCCTATATACCAAAAGATTGCAGGTTTGATTCTGAGTCAGAGCACATACCTAGGTTAGGGATTCAATCTCTGATCAACCAATTGATGTCTCTCTCCCCCTCCCCTTCTCTCGCTAAAAAAATTCAATAGAAACATATCCTCAGGTGATGGTTAATTTAAAAAAAAAAAAAGGAATGAATATACTTTTTGTTTAAAAATGAACTCCATGTGTCAAAATTTAACTGAAATTTCACATATCTACTTGGGATTCACAAAACCTCCTCAAACTCCCATGTACAGAAGCTAACTCATGATTTTCCTCCTAAACAATCTACTCATCTTTTATCATCTAGCTCCTATCTATTCACCCAACAGAAGGTAATGTAGGCAGGAAAATTATTTGAAGTACAAATATGATCATGTTATAAGTATTAATAAAAATACACTTTAAATGCCTTTCTCTTCTTTTTCACACACACACAAAAACAACTCTTAGCAGTGTCAACAAAACCCCACATAATTTGACCTCTTTTTTTCTCCATCTTTCTACAGTCTCCTCTCCCACTTCTTTCTGCCCAAGACACTTAGAGCATCTTTCATTCCATGGTACTTACCCTGCTCCTTCGGTGAAAAGAGTACTTGTTCTTTCTTATTCCTGGAGGATGCTTTCACAGTTTACTCCTAAAGTTGATGGTAGCTTACCCTTAAAATTCCAACTCAAGAGCTACATAGGGATATCTTCCTGACAATATCCTATGTCATAGGTGAGAGTTATTCAATAACGACTGAGAAGACTTTACTCTTGAGTTATCTGTTTAGTGTTTATTATATGACAAACACTATTTTGACTTTTCAGGTACATATTATTTTAATCTTCACAACAATCCTATGAAGTAATCACTATTAAATTAATATTTATTTTTGTGAATATTTAAGAAAAACCAGCCTCCTCTCTAGATAATAAAGCTTACAGAAAAAGAAGGTATTTTTTCATTTTATTGTGTACCAAGCCTCTAGCAATATAATATTTGTTTATGAATAAAAGAATGAATGAGTATATGGCTGAATAAATTAAAACAACATTTGTACTTTCTGAATTTGTCAGTTGCTATTTGATCTGTTTCTTGATCTCCACAATACTGTTATAAGCAAAGATTTTACAAATATATACTTTGGAATATTGAAAGTATTATACAATATAAAATTGATATTAAAGAAATGAGAATATATATAAAGACAGGAACCTATTAAGGTTTCAGGTATGAACAACATAATAATGAATATCTTAGTGCTCAGTCAACCCCTAACATTCTATAATTTTAATGCAATTTTCTAATGAAAGGATTCTCAATTTTTTCCATAAAATGAGAAGTTTAATTCTTTAAATTATAGTCCTTAATGAATTGATATTTTGAAAATGAAAGATATTAGCTTATATTTAGCCTTAAATAATTAGATATTTATATAACACCTAACATCAGTCAAGCACTATTACTCAAACAATTTTGAGAAATATTATGGCATTTTATCATCCCATGAGATTTGTAGTAAAGAACAATGATCACCTTTATCATATGAGCTCCTAGGTGAGAATGAAAATATAAAAAATATAAGGTGAATTTTATCCTCAAAAATCTATAATGGTTTAGTAATCTGAGGGTAATACATTAAAAACAATTAGTAAAACAAGAAATGAATTGCACACTTTTGTTAATTTGTTGGAAAACAATGCTAAAATTTAAGATTTGGAAAAACTTGAATGCATTAAAGTTTTGGGGGAAGGCCTCACTCTGGAAAGAAGATTTGGGATAGACCTGAGAAATAGAGCACTTGAATTTTCAAAAGAGAGATAGGAGAATAAAGTCCGAAAGACACAGAAAGGGCTTATGGATGTGTTTCTGGTTGGAGTGTAGAAAAAAGAAGAGGAGAGATCGTCAAGGCAGGCAGGCAAGAACTGGTGATTGCCACATGTGGGAAAGAAATTAGAAAGTGGATCTAAACAAACTAAATTTCAGACTGTGGATGGAAAAAAAAAAAAACAAAACACTCAAGGAGATAGTTTATCCTAAAAATGTAATTATCCAGAGTTGGAAGATTATAGAAAAGTTTGGTGGGAAAGAGAAAGACAAAATAGATGTGCTTGAGAACCCTGAAAAGTCACCACAAGAATTGTTGGGTATAACCATCCTCAGATTTTAAATGCCTCAAATAAAAATTCAGTTCACCCAATAATGACTCAGATTATACTATTTCCTCCACAAAAGAAGAAGGGATCATGTCTTTGGTCTCCAACTCTGGATACAGTTTTCATTCAAGAAGAAAAAGAAATCTGGGCATTTAATGAGATGTACTTTTTCCCCCTTCCTTTTTTAAGAAATTTGCCCAAAGCTATACTTCCCCTGAATATGTTTTTTGTTGTTGTTTTTTCTTACTACATGGCTTACAATTATTCAGGCCATTCTCTGACTCAGCAATGTGCAGGAGAGCCATATTATTGTCTCTATACCTAGAAGACCATCTGTCTGTCATTCTACCTAGTTCTAAGAAGAAGATAATGTTCAATGCTAGATAAAAACATTTTCACAGAATTATTTCTTCTCCTCCAATAAAATTGTGTTTAAGTCTATTTAATTCATTACCAAAAATGTTATAGATGTTTTTTATGAAGATTATTTTTATCATTGTAAAGACATGAGTTAAATTAGTAAAAATTATAGAGCAATGCTGAACAATCAAATGACAGATTAACTTAGCAGGGTGTGCAAAGTTACCATCAGCCTTTTTTTTTTTTTTTTTTTCCAAAACAGACTAATTATAGCTCTTGTACTTAGGAATAGTGCTTTGCATCTCAGATTGCCAAGATTATATAAATGCTTATTTCTGCAGAAATTTTAAATTACTATAATTTCATTCTGGGTTTTGATTACTACAATTATACTCTATTAAAACAACTGACACACAAGAAAATAATATCAAAGAAGATGAGTGGTATTTTGGTTTATTTATGTTGTTAACTAGGGTACATAGGGTCATAATGAATAGAGATTATGACGTTTTTGACTGAAATTGACTTTTTATTTGTGGTTGTTTTTTACACTAAAAGTGTGATGAAATTTGAATATTAGGAAATAATTTTATGTTTAGAGATCATTGTCCCTGTGTACATGCATCTGTGCCAATTTTTCCCTTGCTTTCTTCAAATAGGAGAAAAAGCTCCAAAAAAATTGGATTCTCCAAAGTAATTTTTTTCTCTTGTATTTTGTTTTATTCTTTATTTTCTCTAATTATTTACAATATTATTAATATTTGTTCAATGGATGATTTCTTTTTGGTGTGTGTGTGTGTGTGTGTGTGTGTGTGTGTGTGTGTGTTTTCTGGTTCCTATTAGATCTTAAATTATTTCAAAGAAGAGACTGCATTCTCTGTGTTTTTCACCCTGTTTAACAATTTATCCCCATTATAGTTGTCTTTCTTTCTCTGTCTCTTCTCACATACACACAATGCACATTCACACACAAATCCAGCAAAGCTCATCTACTGAGACAATATGAATAATGTAGCAAATAATAGGCGAACAAGAAAATTGTGATAAAAGTAGCAACGAAAAGATTTTCTAGTGACTGATGGAAGTGAGAAAGAAAAATGACATATTGATATAGGAAGGACATGAAGGAAGAAAATCAAATTAAGAATTAATTTTGTCCCCATATCAGGACAATTTCCGACCATCCTTGAGGAGAGGGATGTAATGCTGCCAGAAGGCTGACCGCTCTGCATAGAGGAACTGTTTGGGGTCTAAGCATGAGCTATTGCAGCTAAAGCACTAGACACTCAATAGTGGAGGTAGCTACAGAAATCATGGAGCAAGAAAGGCAACATAATATTGAGCACATACTTAGCCTCTATCCCTGAAAATTTGGCTACTTGCTTCATAAAAAACAATATTGAACAAGTCCGGAGATCGTAGGGAAAGAATGTACATGTGTTAACAATTAACGCAGGAAAGAAACAGCTCCAGGTATTACAATGGGAAAAGGATCAAAAACAGGAAAATAGAAGCTTGCAAAAGCATTGACAGATACAGCAGAGAGCAGTCAGGTGCACTGGCGGGACTGCTGAATTCGGGATGATAACCATGGTACCGGCATCCAGGACGTGGTACTACTTCTGCGTCTGCTCCTCCAACACAACGGCGAGGGTGGGGGCCTAGGATATTGATGGCTCACTCTTTATGGGTGAATTTGAGACATAAAAGCGGACTTTAAAGTGCAGAAAGAGAAAAAAACAGAGGCCCAAAGGGTCAATTTTGGAAATCAACCAAAATCCCTCAAACAAAGGAGCCTCCGTGGGGAGAGGTGGCCTGGCTCTCTACCTAGTTCTGTGGCTGGTAATGTGTTTTTCCAGATAGTTGGCCTTGAAGGGGACACTTTTCTGAGGTGATATCTGGGCAATTAAGGCTTAATTCAGGCACCTGTACTACAAAAAAGAAAACGCAACTGCCAGGGCATGCACTAAAGCATTGTACACACGGAGAGCCGCAGGCCCCTCGATGCTGACAGAGCCCACATCAAAAGACTGAGAGTTATGAGACTGATGGATACCAGTCACAGCGGATCTTTGATAAACATATTTAAAAATTTAAACTTTATTTTATAGGAGATGGGGTCCTGTGCTGTGAGAGTTAATTCCAGCAGGCCTGATATTATTCTTGCTTCAGTAAAAATTATAAATGTACCTGCCTGGCAGTGACTCCAGTCAGCTTGCAACATATTGATTAACAGTGTTGCTTAGTAGCCATAGGTCTTAGAAGTTTCAGGGCAGTTTGTACCAGCTTCTAAACATTGTTTAATAACAATGAGATTCCTGATTTGCTCTTAGTCTTTGTAAGACCTCTGCATTATGTATCACGAATATGCACACATGACCAGTAGGGTGTAAGGAACCCTGACTGAGAATGAATTTTGGGTCCCCTTATTCTTTAGAGTTCCATTCACATGTTGGTGGTTTCTGGTTCTAGAAAAAAAGTGTGCCACGGAATGGCCCTTACAGAGGAAGACAGCCAGACTTCACTTCTGGCCTCTCCAGATAATTTTGCTGTGTAACAGCTTTTGGCCATGATACATATCCTTATTTTAATATTGTGGCTCTAGCCTGGCTAGTGTGGCTCAGTGGTTGAGTGTCGACCCATGCACCAAAAGGTCACCAGTTCGATTCCTGGTCAGGGCACATGCCCAGGTTGTGGGCCAAATGCCCAGTGTGGGGCATGCAGGAGGCAGCCAATCAATGGATGTTCTCTCTCATCGATGTTTCTCTCTCTCCCTCTCTCTTTAAAATCAACAAAGAAAAAATAATTTTTTAAAAATATTGTGGCTATGCCCTGGCCGGTTTGGCTCAGCGGTTAGAGCGTCGGCCTGCGGTCCAGAGAGACCCGGGTTCGGTTCCTGCTAAGGGCACGTACCTCGGTTGCAGTTTGTCCTCGGCCCTGACCCAACCAGGGCCCTGCGGGAGGCAACCACTTGATGTGTCCCTTTCACATCGATATTTCTCTCTCTCTCTTCCTCTCTCTCCCTCCCACTCTATCTGAACAAAAAATGGAAAAATGTCCTCAGGTGAAGATTTAAAAAATATATATATATTGTGGCTATATTGTACCTTTTATTCTGAAATAAACTGGAAATGTGTCAGCATTGTCATTTTTATCTTGTGAGTCTTCTTTAGCAATCAGAATCAGTTTACTGGTTACATTAAGGCGGGGCATATTAAAAGTGTTAATTTATGAGTGTTGGATGAAGATGCTAGAGAGGCACTTACATGTTTCTGGTTTGGATGACTATAGATTGAAGGAACAGCAACTGAAATGAGCAAAACAAAGGAACAGATTTTCTTTGGAATATGATGCATATAATTTGGATGTATGTTGAGCATCTCAATGAAAATATTTGGAGAGTTGGAGGTAATAGTTTTTCTTGCAGTGATAATATCTTGCAGCGATTTTGTAGAGTAAAAGTATTGAGATGGAGATTTATTTCATTCAAACAGATGGTAGAAACAAAGAAGGCCATATTTCCATCTTTAACATCACTCTCCTAGATTTGGATATTATCACTGATGCTTATGAACATATTCTGATTGTGATAGTTCTAGTTCAAATCTATTTTCTCCCCTTAAGAAATATATTGGTGAATGAGAATGATCTGGATAGCTTTGTGTGTGTTCCAATTTCTGCAAAATATAAGTCTTTTGCAAAAATTTCATATTCTAATTATTAATTGTTACACATTCTTTGCCAACCATATTCCTTTTCTAAGAGTGTGTTTGGATACTTGAGTTTTACATTGTAAGTATTTAACTTTTTAAATATATATACACATACATATATGTTACTTTAAAGAGAGATGAAAGGAGAGGAAGCGAGAGCGAGAAACATCAACATGAGAAACATCTGCCTCCCGCACAAGGATTGAGCCCGTAACCTGGGCATGAGCCTGGGAATCAAACTGGCAACTCTTTGGTATACAGGGCGATGCTCAACTGAGCCACACTGGCCAGGGCTATACTTATTTAATTTTGTGTACTAAATACTTTGTACATTTCTTGAAAATGTAACTATGCTTGTTTGGTACATTTATTTATTTATTCTTTTTGTTGTTGTTGTTAATCCTCACCTGAGGATATTTTTCCTGATTTTAAGATACAGTGGAAGGGAGGGAGGGAGAAAGAGAGAAGTATCGATATGAGAGAGACACATCAATTGATTGCCTCCCCCATGACCCCAACTGGGCCAGGGATCAAACCTTCAACCCACGCATGTGCCTGTGACCAGGAACTGAAGCTATGACCCTTCAGTCCACGGGCCAACACTCTAACTGCTGGGTCAAACTGGTCAGGGCAACTTGTTTGGTACATTTAATATCTGAGATTGAAATTCTCATTAATTACAGTCAAGAAAGTATTTTACATTAGAATTTTATAGGGTTATAAAAGTAAATTACCATGGATTGATAATTTTAACCTATAAAAAACATTATCACAAAGGTACTGATCCATCAATTACATTTTGAGATGTAACCTTTAAAAATAACTGTGTCTAAATAAATCTGGCTTCGAGGTAATTGTTAAAATATATTTAAATAATCTCCAGACCCATCCATGCTATCTCAAAAGATAGATTATTATGCTTAGTGAAATAAGCCAATCAGAGAAAGATAAATATCATATGATCTCATATATATGTGGAATCTAATGAACAAAATAAACTGAGGAATAAATAGATCCAGAGACATGGAAGCATGCAGCAGACTGATAAACCTCAGAGGGAAGGGAGGAGGGGAGGCAGGAAGAGATTAACCAAAGAATTCATATGCACATATGCATAACGACTGGACACAGACAATAGTGCGGTGAAGGCAGGGGGATGGGGTGGGAGCCACGTGGAATGACAGGAAATGGGGGACATCTCTAATGCCCTTAACAATAAGAATAAATTTTACAAATATATATATTTCAATAAAAATGGCAATAACAATAAGTAACTTTTATCTGCTGACAACAGAGAAGTGATAAGTGATGTGGTGTAATAATGAGTTACTGGTTTCAAGGAGCAGAAATAAAAATGATAAACAGCTTAGGAAACAGGAGGGTTAAGGGCACGTACCTGGGTTCCAGGTTCCACCCTTGGCCAGGCCAAGGTCAGGGTCATGCAAGAGGTAACCAGTCAATGTCTCTCTCTCTCTCTCTCTCTCTCTCTCTCTCTCTCTCTCTCTCTCTCTCTTTCTCTCTCTCTCTCTCTAAACATGTCTTCAGGTGAGGATTAAAAAAAAATATTTAAGAAAAAAGAAAGAACGGATCTTAAGCAATCTTATCTCCCCCCCAAAAAAAGTTACCATATGAGGTGATGGATGTGTTAATTAATTTGATTGTGGTGAGCATTCACAATGTGTAGATATATGAAGTGGTCACATTGTACACTATAACTATATGCAATTTTATTCGTCAATTATTTCTCCATAAAAGTGGGGGGAGAGAAGAACAATTAATTATACTCAGCCTCCAATATTAGTTTAATGCTGCAAACAATTTAATATTGCTGCTAAAGAAAGTATCAAAATTAATGTAAGTTAGTATCTTACTCTTTTGAATTAGACCATAACTGTAGAGGTAGATATGCATAGGAGGTGTTGAATGGATATGAGCTTTATTATTTCCATCTTTCATACTAAATAAAGGCAGCAGAGCACAGTTAGCACCCTTAGAAGTTTGAATGGTATTATATCGGAGCTGTGTTTCAAATGGGCTATGGAAAACACTGTTGTCCAATGAGTAATTGTACTCAGAAATCTAATGAATACTACTTTTAAATTCAAAATAGAGTATAATTTATTTTTAGTAATACCATGTAGTCAGTACTGTGTTTGAACACTCCAATTCTCTTGTAAGCATACCCTACAAAACAGTTTTGCTATTCCACTGACAAGAACAACTTATCTATTTTTAACCTTGATGCTGTGAGACACAATCCATTCTCTAACGTGAAGCTTCTGCTGTGCCAACGCTTAGGTAAGTACCTGGACGGCCCTGCATTAGGTGCTCCTCACACCATGTGAACAGAGGGCTGTGGGCCCTGACTGAGAGCACCACTGGAGACAAGTTACAATAAACCAAGAACTTTCTAAATTTTAGTCAGATTCCATCAAACACTAGATCATATTTAAAACAAACAAACAAACAAAAAACACCACCAACTGTTAACTTACTCTTCTGGTATCAAGATGGAAGCGTCTAGCTTCTCCGGAGTGTCTCACTAGGCATTCATTCACAGAATCAGCAGAGAGCCCTTAGGTTAGTTTACCGGGTCCATCAGTATGTACAGCAACTATTCTCCACGCTCGCCAGCCCACAGGAGGGCTTCGTCCAGTCCCAGCTGTCTATGTGGCAGACATTTATTGCACCATTGTTGATAATATAGGGCATGTCCAGTGAGCACACCATCTTCCATTCCCCACTCTATTTCAACAAAGAATTCACTTGGAGAATGTGGTCTCTGGAATGTTCTGACTGGGGTGAAGGACTGTAATAGAATATCCCTTCAGGGACCCACCATGGCTCATTTGGTTCCGCACACTGATAATGAATTGTCCCAGAGATGTTTGGGAAATTAAATCAGATTTCTGGTGTGTATGGTAGCAGAAGGATTGATCTCTGCTACAGTGTTGTTTTCTATGGCTTACCTTCCCTAGTTATATTACCAGAAGTGGGAATTTGGGGATATTTCGTTTTGGTCTACTTAGAAACCTTTCTGTCTTTCTTCTGGTATTAGGGTTTTTCTTGTCAGGGGCTAATTCAATATTGTTTGCATGATCTCCCCTTACTCCCCAAATCCTCCACTTTTCTCCACGGCAGCTCACAATTTAGCTATAAACCAGGCCTGTGACCGAAGTTTGACCAATCAGAATACTCCATTATCCTGGTCACGGACATAAGTTCAGTGGTGAAAATATGAATTAAGTGGATCAGAGTTTCCCTTAAGGCTTTTAAAATGTACATTTGGAGAGAGGGGTTCTCTGGAATCATGAAATGTAACCGCCAGGTAAGTCTGGATATGCCACTGGCCATCTTCCCGACTGTATAGTAAAAAAGCAACCTGAGAATTATACCAACATAGGCCAATAAGGGGAGAGGGGGAGAGAGAGAGAGAGAGAGAGAGAGAGAGAGAGAGAGAGAGAGAGAGAGAGAGAGAGAGAGAGAGAGCTGATAACATTGAATCCTTAGATTCAGCTATATTAGAGGCTTGTACAATTTCAGAACTTCCCACTTATATAAAACAATTATCCATCTTTTCTCTCAGCTCTTTCAGTTGGGTTTCTGTCATTACCATTAGAAAAGATCTGAAGTTTAGTATTTATTTATAGGTTTCTTTCTCCCACTTGTCTTAGAAGTGACACCAATTAATGCATTTGATAGATTCTTTTCTGCTGTCTGTGCCTTCCAATCTTTACATGAATTTAAGTTGTAATAACCATGTGTGACTTAAATGCTAGTTGAAGGTCAGAATACTTGTTCAGAAAGAAAAACAACAACAAAATAATAGGACACATTTTGCAAATGACCAGGTTCTGAAAGAACAGTAGTCAAAAAAAAAAAAAAAAAAAAGTATATTTCCAGCTCTAAAGATAAAGCAGGCTTTGAAATGAGCAATTCCCCTGAGTCTCTGTAGATATAACATAGTTTGCTAGGTAAACTGAGATGATTTAAACAACATTTAAAAAAATCTCTTTGTTCTTTTCTAGTAAGGGAAAACTGCCCTGGTAAGGGAAAGCTCCTAAAAAAGGAAAACTACAATCTGCTAGTAAGACATGGCTTCATTAGTAAGGCTAGTGAAGAATGGAGAGGAGGTGGGTTTTAAAAAATCTCCTGTGCCTTTAATGGGGCAGGAAGAAAAACAATTTCCTGAGTAGAGGCTATAAACACACCACCTGGACATATGCCTCTTTGATATAAGGATGGTCTTGAGAGGACTATTTTTAAGAAACGGTAAGCACAGAAACCCCTTTGTAAGGGACATTTACATTTATAAAGAAAATCTCCGTTTATAAGGACATCTTCCTCTCTCAACCAGAAAGAGGAGGATGACTAGATCTCTAGAAACTCATATCAACAGAGAAGACAACTGACTTAAACCTTCATAACAACTTTACCCTTGTTTGCCGTGCTTTGCCTGATAACTCCCATGGCTGGCTTCCCTTCTCCTTCATCATCTTTTTTTTTAAGGTGGCTTGGGCTTTATCCAGGAGCTAGTCGGTTTTCCTGGTTATCTCTCATGTATATAGGAGGTACATATGTAATTAAAATTCCTTTTTTTTTTTCTCCTGTTAATCTGTCTTCTTATTACTGGAGAGGTCTCAGCCAAGAACCTAAAAGGGTAGAGGGCAAAGCAGTTTTCCTCCCCCACAACACAAAATGAAAAGTGTTAGTGTTTCCCACTACACTCTTGGTTTAATATTTTGCTTTTCAGTACAAAATAATTTGTTTAAATGAATACTGCTGTTAGCTGGTTGCTCATAGTGTATGCTGAAGTCAAATATATATTTGTTAGCACATAGAAAATCAATAAGTAAACCACAAGTCTCAATGCTTTAGGAATTTCTTCCCAGACATATTTGTAATTGAAATTACTCCGAAGTAGAGGAAAATTGCAAGTACTATGAGAGTATGTGCTAAAGTTATAAAGCACTCTGTACTGAGTTCAAAATTTCCCTAGGAGAATACAAAAAATTTCACTTGCCTGGCCAGTGTGGCTCAGTGGTTGAGCATCGACCCATGTACCAAGAGGTTGCTGGTTCCATTCTGGTCAGGGCATGTGCCCAGGTTATGGGCCCAATTCCCAGTGCAAGAGGAGGCCAATCGATGTTCTCTCTCATCGATGTTTCTATCTCTCTCTCCCTCTCCCTTCCTCTGTCTTTAAAAATTGATAAAGAAAAAATTTTTCACTCAAATTTGCTTATAAGACATAGAAGCAGGGAACAGACTCATGAATCTCAGAGGGAAAGGGGCAGGAGGGGAGAGCAGGAAGAGATTAAACAAAGAATTTATATGCATATATGTATAACCAGTGGACACAGACAATAGTGTGGTGAAGGCCTGCGTGGAGGGCGGGAGCAGGGGGAAGGGGTCAATGGGATAAAAATAGGAGGACATCTATAATAGTCTCAACAATAAAGATAAATTTTTTAAAAAAGGAATATATACTAGTAAAAACTCACTCTCTTGTGCTCTCTTGCTCTTGGTTCCTCTTGGCATGCTCGGATCATGGCTCGCTCATAGCTCACACTTGGCTTCCTGGCATTCTCCCATGTGGCCCATGGCCATGTGGACCCCACACACAATGGACTGTGGAGTGCAACGAGACTGATGTTGAACCGGACCCTGCTCCAACTTGGAAAGGAAACTCTGGACACTGGCTTTACATTCAGCTTTACTGAAACCCCAGCTACGCTTCTTCTATGACTGGACTAAGGGAAATGGGACTTTGGAAACCCAAAGATGTAATTCCACACAAATAAATCACTCATTCTCCCATGCAAGTCTTAGACAATTCTTTTTCTCAGGATATCAGTAAGAACTTTATTCTGTGCCCAGTTTTTGTTAAGTACTTTACAAGCCTATCTCAAGTAATTTTCATACCAATTCTATGAGGCAAAATACAATCTTAATCCCACGTTATAGAAATGGAAACTGAAATTCAGAGCACTCGTAATTAGTCACCGACTAGGAATGGAGGAAGTGGATGTGAAATTAAATTCGTCAAGAGATAAGGTTTTAAAGAGTCTTGATTTGATTCTGTGAGGATTCAACAAAAGCAAATTAAAATACTATTATATATTTGGTCCAAATGATGTAGAAGATTGTGGATTTTAATGGGCACCCATCAGTTGTTTACATTTTTAACACCGATATTTTCTAAAGAAGAAACCGAATAGCCTTTTTAAACACCAGAGTGACTGATGTCAGAAAAGAGGGTATAAACATTTTTTAAACATAACAGTGTTATAGATAAACTGTTTCTCAGAAGGAAAAAAAGCACTTTGGAACAACACGAAAAGTGGCCTATCAATTTGTACTATTGACTTTTCAAACAACCTGCACTTTCACAAATTGTACACACGCATACAAAAACTTCCGTACTCACAGGGCAATGGGATCCTTTTGAGCTATTACACAGTGTAGTTTCTTTCTCTGCACAGCAGACCTCATGCAATTAGTTGAAAATGTTATAGTATCCTGCCCTTCTTACTTTGCAGTGAAGATGTTGGTACACGTGATAATCAAAAGCATGGTTCTCCTTGCAGGAATGCAATCAATAAAATCGAGAATGTGGAAAACTACACGATAAATGATGCAGTTACTTCAACAACTAAATTATAGTAGGAAAATAAAATATAGAAAGACTCTATTGATTAAAAACAACTAAGGAAACCTTTTAAACAAATGTAGTATGTGAACCTTGTTTCCAAAACTTATTTCATAAAACCAGCATTATGCACACACACTACAAACAGGGAAATTTGGTGTATGATTAGAAACATTGTTGATATTTTAGATATGGTAGAGTATTTTATTGAACTTTCAAAGAAGGTTCCTTATCCTTTAAAGATTCATTCTAAATATTTTATCCTTAAAGGATGAAATATGATGTGTTGTATCTGATTCAAAATAATCTATAAAGAACAATAAAGTTGGGATATAATTAAAATAAGATTGGCAATGAGTGAATGATTTATGTAGCTGGATAATGGGACACAGAAGTTCATTGCAATATTCTCTCCATTATTTTTGTTTGAAATTTATCAGAATAAAACATTTAAATACACACACATGCACACACAAACTACGCACAGACATGTATTTTAAGCTATGTGGGAGCTGAAACTCCTTTATAACAGTTAAGTTCATTGTTAGTTTATATAATGAGATAAAATATATAGATAAATATATAGTGCTACACATCGGGATAGAGGTTACTTTGGGGAGCAGTGACAGGGATGGACATAAGGATCTTCCTAAGGAACATGGATATTTGCTTTGTGAAGATTCATTGAACTGAGTATATATATTTTGGGCGCTTCTCTGAATATGTTTTACTTCAACTGAAAAATTATTTTAAAAGCATAAGCCTCGCCCCGGCTGGTTTGGCTCAGTGGTTAGAGCGTCGGCCCGTGGACCAATGAGTCATGGGTTCGATTCTGGTCAAGGGCACATACCTCAATTTTGGTTCATCCCTGGCCCTGGTTGGTGCGGGAGGCAGCCAGTTGATGTCTCTCACATCGATGTGTCTCTCTCCCTCCCTTCCATCTGTCTGAAGATAAATGGAAAAATATCCTTGGGTGAGGATAAAAAAAAAAAAAAAAGCATAAGCTTCACAAATTTAACTTCATTTCTAAAATGATGGAGACTATCAGGTATTTTGAAAGCAATAAATTTGGAATTTTAATAAAAATATGGGATATTTTTCATATTACTATTCTAAATATTTTACATGCAGTAAAATGTACCATTTTATACGGTGGTATCATGTTCTTCATTTTACAGAGGGAAACTAAGACATGTCAAGGTGGTTTAACTTGCCTGAGGCCTCAAAAGTACCAAGTGGTGGAGACAGAATATAAACCTCAGGCAGTCGGGGTCAAGACCCTCATATTTGCAACAACCTCATGCTACAGCTTATAAGAACAAAGAATGAAAGGAAGGCAGGGAAGAAGGATATTTACAATGCAGAAAGTGTATCAACAAATCATAAACAGATAATGTCTAAAAAGCAGAGTATGATTAGGATTTTATCAAGTTAAAATATACTTTTTAGTTATGTGAGAACTAGTACCACTAGTACACGCAAGATTTTTGTTCAATTTTTGCACTTAATATTTTCATGCACTTTTATATGTGTGTAAAATAATTCATAAATATTCTAGTCTGTGTTTAATCTTATGATAGTCCGATGGCCCAAACTATTGTAGTACCAAAAAATCAAACAAGACAAAGATGAAACATTCTGTTAGGTTCCCAGGGCCTAAAATCTTGGAAATGTAATATTGCCACCTTGATCATTGTGGATGATTGCCCAGTCATCTATATTTGCTGACCTTCATCTCGTCCCCTGGAAAGTATTCATATACAGACTATGGCGTAAAAAGAGCACTCTGCAGTTCAAGCAAATATCTGTATAATATTATAAACCAAATAGTCTCCAAGAATATATAGGACATAAAATCATCTATCACTGAAATATAAAGTATTTGAAGAATTTCTAACCTTTACCTTACTGGGAGCCATGCAGATTCAGCCTCATATATGTCTGCATATGAAATATACATATGACATTCATTTGATTCAATACACTTCAGTGAGCTTAAATAAATGCGGGTACTAAATTTTTGACAATTCATATTTTAAACCATCCAAAATGGCATCTTTGGTAATGAAAATTTGAGACTAGGCTATTATAAGTCATTTTTCCACAGGCAAAATGATAAATTTTTCTCTAAGTAGGTATGCAACTCAGTTATTTTCTACCATTTATAAACTGCTATTGCCTCCTTCTATTTTTTTTCTCAAAAGATATTTCTCCTGAAAATCTGTAAATGTGGTTTTCTGCTTTTGGCAAGGTTAAATTTAAGTCTGTTCATCAAACCATGAGGCATGTTGGAATCAGCTGATGGAGATACACAAGGAAGTTAACCAGAGTCCCTTTCCTCAAGGAATAGTAGGGTAATTTACATATATATAGGCATATACTAGGAGAAATGAGAGCTAAAATGAACACATAAATAACAGTTTAAGTTAAAATGCTACCCATATTTCTGGAGGAAAAAGATCTATAAATTTCAAAAATATGTGAAATAAACAGAAATGCCCAAAATATAACCATATCTCACAAGATGATTGTGAGCATTAAATCCGATACTCCACTCAAGGGATTTAGCATAGCATTATTTATATAAAGAATCTGTTTTAAGATACGGTTCTTATGTTTGAGACAAAGACAAAAAGAAGAAATAAAATGATAGTAAAGCTATTTTTGAAGGATTTTGTGTGTTCCTCAGTTTTAGGTGATCTCCTAAAGGAGGTCAAAAGGTCAAGTCATTTTTATTTTTATACAGAATTTTCTCATACAGGCACAATAATGTAGTTTGTGAAATAGCTAAGTCAATTAAGATGAGTTCCTAAATTTCATTTTAGTTCTATCATAGCTAGCTGGTAAGGTAGCAGAGAATGATACACTTGGATATGAGCCATGGGCAGTCATTCCAGAGAGAAGGTGGCTGGCACAAAGGGGCCTTAAGAAGGAGCCTGCGGACAGCTTAGGACTCCCAGCTGCAGTTCTCTATGGAAAGGATTTGTGATACAAGGAGACGGAGTCTGTGAGGTGAGTCATTTCTTTTAACTACCAAGAAGTCTAGAACACTACAATTAGCCATGAAAAATCTGACCCGGTCCAAGAACAAAAGGTGGATATGTGAATTTCCAAAGAGAAATAGAATATTGGATAAGCATTATTATTATTTTTTTTAAAAAAGGGGGGGGCTGTAAGGTATGATTAGGTTTGGAAGCATCTGGTCATGATGATACCTAAAATCCTAAATTTTGATGGATTCAAGGTAGAATATGTAAGCAGAGCAATTTTATAATAATAACAATAATAGTAATACTATTCATAGTCTTCTTTTCATTATTCAGTGCCAGACATTATTTTGAGTTTTTACACATGTGTATTTGTTTAAATCTAACAATTATATTCTGTATGGCAACCAATATTATTTTATCTGTTTTTCAGATGGTGAACCTGAGGTTCAGAGAAGTTAAGTGACTTATTCAAACTCACACATCTGGTAAGTGTCAGAACCAGGATTATAATGCACCCAGTCAAATTTTAAAATCTATGTGGTTAGAAGTTATCTACTTTACACATTATTTTAAGGGCTGAAAAGATTTTTTAATTTTCTTCAAGCTATCCAAGGTGCTAAGTAATATATTTTAGACCCAGGGAGAGGAGGTACAGGTTGATTTTAAAACATGAAAATCTGAAAAATAATATTTAATTTTTATTTTATGAAATAAAACAATGCCTACCACTTACAAAACTTTTAAAAAGTCTTCCTTTTATATAGTCTGATGTGCATTTGAGAAGACACAGCTGCATCAGCCCCCACCAGCATCACTGGAATGGAGCCTCCTTTGAACACCACGGTTTGTAAAGTCTGGTTATTCTTTGTTACCAGCCCCTTTCCCTTCTTCATCTCGGCTCTCTTCTAGAATGCTGACTGTGGTAGTAGGTTCACTTTCCTAAGCGCTTGACAGTTTTCATGCCCTCTCCACCTTTCTCTTGATTTCTGGGTTTGCTGTGATATCTAACCAAGGAGCCTAGTAGTTAAGCTTCACATCATCTTTCAAGTATTTAATATTTTCCTTTACTTTAAAGGAAAAAAAAAAAAGGAAATGACATTTACATGTCAAATAAGCTTCCATTCTCAAGCATCCTTCATTTGTTAACTCTTTATGACCTATTAGAAACTTCAAGCTCTCTAAGTGTCATTTATATTTCGTGGTTCCCTACTCATCACAATGTCCATAGTGTACACTGATTAAGAGGAATTCTTTGGGAGGTAATTGGGTGTCTATACAACTTGGGTAAGCAAACAAAAAAACAATGCGTATATTAGTTTATTAGTTTTCTATTGCTGCATTACAATTTTCTGAAGAACTTACTGATTTAAAACAACAATGCTATTTTCTCACAGTTTCTGTCAATCAAGAATGTAGGTGCAGCATAGGTCCTACCTAGGTCCTCTGGGCCTGGGACTCACATAAGGCTGCATCTCAGGGTTTTATTGGGAAGAAACGTACTAACTCACTCAGATGGTTGTTGGCAGGAATCTGTTCCTCCTGTGCTGTGATTGAAGTTTCAGTGCCTCAGTCTGTGGGCCAGAGGCCTCCTTTCTATGCTTGCCAGGTGGATCTCTTCACAGAACAGCCCACAGTATGGCAGCTTGCTTCACCAGCAAGAGGGCAAGAAATAGTGCCAGCAAGAGAAAGAGAATGATAGACGTCAAAATCTTTCGTAGCCTAATTTTGGAAGAGACACCCCATCACTTTAACCAAATACTATTTATTAGAAGTAAGGTATTAGGTCCTGTCTGCATGGAACGGAAGGGACTTACACAAGGGCATGTACTGTAGGAGGTGAGGACCATTGAGAGCTTGGTCAGGGCTGCCTACCACACTTGTTTATTTTATATATAGTTGAATCAGTCACTTTTAATCCCCCAAATGCTATTTATTGGGGAAATCGTTTTAATGATCAATTTAAAGCTTCAAGTCTGATGATTTTAATAGTCCCTTTAGGTATTGTTCAGGATAATTTAAAAATGCTTAGTCTTTCCACTAACCATTTTCCCCCTTCTGTTTATTTCTCTCTGATATTTTTCAAGTGGGATATATGGGGTGGTATATGATGAAGGGATACAGGTGACCTACATAAACTTAGGGCAGTTGGTAAAGGCCAAAGTCCTCAAGTGTAGTGTCCCCCTTTGGGGTGATGTCTCATATTGCTGCCCTTTCTCCTGACTATTATAGGTGATGTAACTGATAAGTTTGTCTCTTTTGACTTCAGCAAAGACTAGTAATATCTTTTCTGCTAAATCTTCCTGGTGTTAATTGTGTAGAGGCCAATCAAATATGTCTTCTATTTGGTCCTGGCTCAGCCAGGTTGTTCTGTGAGACCATTACAGTATTACCTTATATATTAGGCCATAAATATGGAGACCCCTTTAAAATATCTCCTCTTCAGTGCTATATCTGTACCTTGTGGAAACAAAGATGACTCGAGAAGACTCAACCTCACCATCTCCCTCTTGGTGCTCAACTCATGTTCCTTCACCAAATTTGCTTTGATGCAGTGCATGCCTGTTGGTGCAGGGCAGCCAGGGAGAAGCCCCACAAACACGCCCAAAAAGGAACTATAAGAAAATGGGTCTGCTCCAACCCTCGATTACTCTCACTTATATAATGTACCCCACAATTCAGGCAAGGCTCAGAAGGGAGAATCAAGACATAATTCTGAAACTGTTTCTCTCCTTCTTCCTTATTCCATTCTCACATTTTCCTTAGGAATTGAAAAATAAAATAATTTCTTCATGTATCCTTTCATCTGGATTGCTGTACATCATATCATTTACCCAGACCACTTGGATTTTTTAAAATTAAAGGAAAAAAATGAATTTAAATAACTTCTTTTTTATTAAGTTTTGTTTATAGATGTCCCTCCTTTTTCCCCCATTGACACCCTCCACCCCACTCCTGTCCCTACACAACCTTCACCATACTGTTGTCTGTGTCCATTGCTTGTGCATATATGCATATAAATTCTTTGGTTTATCTCCTCCAGTCCTCTGACCCCCCCTTTTCCTCTGAAGTTTGTTAGTCTGTTCCCTACTTTCATTAAAAGTATAAAACAAAACAAAACAAAAAGGCTGGACTAGACCCATAACTCATACTGAACTCAAATTGACCTTATATATTAGGTTCTAATTAGACTTAATATATGACCTAAAATAAAATTACATCTAGTATAATAATTAAAAGTATAAAATTCTTAGAATAAAACATAGGAATAAACTCTCTTGACCCTGATTTAGGCAAAGATTTTTTTTTCAGATATGATATCAAAAGCACAAGTGATAAAAGAAAATATTAATAAATTAGACTTTGTCAACATCTAAAACTTTCGTGCTTTAGAAACCACCTCCTAGGAAAGTAAAAATAATAAGCCACAGGCTGGGAGAAAATATTTGCAAATAATATATCTGATTAAAAAAAAAATTTATCCAGGATACCTGAAGAACTCATTCAACTCAATAATAAAAAGACAAATAACCCAATTAAAATAAGAGCAAAAGAATTAATTTGATATTTCACTGAAGAAGATATACAAATGGACAATAAGCTCATTTTAAAAATGCTAATGTTATTAGCCATATGGAAATGCAAAGTAAAATCACAATGAGATACTACTTTACACATGCAGAATGGTTAGAATTATAAAGGCAGAGAGGTACAAGCCTTGATGAATTACAGGTATATGAAATTAAAACTCTCATATATAAGGGCACGTACCTCAGTTGCGGTTTGTCCCCGGCCCCAGTTGGGGTCGTGTGAGTGGCAACCAGTCGATGTGTCTCTCGCACATGGATGTTTCTCTCTCTCTCTTTCTCCCTGTCTCCTTCTCGCTCTATCAGAAGATAAATGCAAAAATGTCCTCGGGTGAGGATAAAATAAATAAATAAATAAACTTAAAAAAAAAAAAGATTACATTTTATGGTAAGTAAATTTTATCTCAGTAAAATTGTTAAAAATAGCTAACAACTATTGTTCTACTGAAAAATGTTATTTTGATCATTAAAACATTAAACTTACCTTTATATATATTTTTTGCATACCTTCCAAAAAATTCCCAGTCCTACCCTAAACTGTCACCCTGACAAGGCATATGTATGCCTCATCAGGACAGGAGCAAGAAACCCATGCTAGAAAGACAAATATGAAACACACTACAGCTTCAGAAAGTCATTACTACTGTATACATAAATAAGAAAAGTAACTTTTAAAATGCATTTTACTGTATCAACATGACTGCCTGTAGGAAGAAAATCACATTAGATAGGATTAAGCTCATTGAACCAATTTAAGGTATAAAGAGATTCTGATTTGTTTTTTCAAGTTTCCATAGTAAATTGGAGTAAAAGAATATTGAAAAATAGGTTTATTAAAAATAAAAATTCTCATTCTAGTCTGGAGCTCGTAATATTTCATAGCTGAGTTTTATCGGTAGAACTGATTTAGGTGGCAAGGGGAGAATGCTGTTCTAGATATCTAGGCCAGCTGACAAAAGGATACAAAGCAAGATCTTATCTTGGGGTCCACAGATCCCATTATGAATGTAGGCAACAATCCACAGTAAGTATTAATAATACCAGTGACTTAGTCACCCATTGAAATGACTCAAATTTTCATATCATAATTTAGTTATTATAGATATCACAAAATATTGTTTATTTTCATCACTACTTAACATTGATAACAATTATACCCATCTTTATAACAGTAATTTATCAAAAACATATTTTACTATATGATAAAAGTATTCTTTACAATTTTAACAAGTGTATTTTAATATAATTTGTTTCTTTTTAATCCAAAATATTTTATTCTATATATTTAAAAACTTTTTCTTAGGACTTTATTTTCTGGTTTCACATGTAAAGCAGCTTGGATGTTACCACTCTGTCCTAACAACAAGTCAAAGGGCTACAGACTGAAAACAAAAACAAAACAACAACAACAAAAACAACTCTTCTTGAATCCATAAGAGAGAAGAGGGTACAAGATAAATTGGAGAGACAACAAATTAATAAAAGGAGTTACTGCTTGCTTACCAGAGCAGAGATTCACAAGCAGAAATGCCATTATAACCTGGGCCAGGCAGGGAAACTTGAACTATAATCGACAAATTGCTGAAAGCTCAGTGGGGAAATTCTGGGAATTAAAAACTTCAGGGTCCCAATCATGGCAGGGGCTCCCACATTTTTGTGAAGTTTACCTCCAGGAACTTGATCAGGTTTTTCCAGTAAATACTGGAGAAAAATCCCCTCTTGCTTCTTGTAGGGGGACAGAGCACAAAAACCTGCACATAGATGTTGACAGTAGTTTTATTCACAATTGACAAAACCTGGAAGCAGCAAAGATGTTCTTCAGTAGGTGAATAGATAAACGATGGTACGATGGTACGTCCAGACAATGGAATATTATTCAGTGCTAAAAAGAAATAAGCTATCAAGTCATGAAAAGACCTGGAGGAAATTTAAATGCATATTGCCAAGTGAAAGAAGCTACATATGAAAAAGGCTACATACTATGATTTCAACTATATGATATTCTGTAACAGGCAAGACAATGCAGACATGAAAAAGAACAGTGGTTGCTGTGAGTCGGGTGGGAGGAGGGATGACTAGGCAGTGCACAGAGGATATTTAGGGCAGATAAAACATTCTGTAGGATACCATATTGATGGATATATGTCATTATACATGTGTTCAAACCCACAGACTGTACAACACTAGAGAAAATCCTAAGGTAAACTATGGACTTTGGGGATGAGTATGGTGTGTCACTGCAGGTTCATCAATTGTAACAAATATACCAGTCTGGTGGGGGAAGTTGACAATTGACTTAGCTATACAAGTGTAGAGGTAGGGGCTGTATGGGAAATCTCATACCTTTTCCTTAATTTTGCTGTGAATTTAAAACTGCTCTAAAAAAATAATCAATATAAAAAAATTATTCTCAGGTAGGATATAAGCTCCCCTGACTGCCAAAAGTGTCCATAACACAAGAAAAGGTTAAAAATACCTGACACAGAATATGTGTTACAAAAAGATAATTTTTTTGATAAGAAATAGAAAAAATTTCCTTTCATAAGCAATAACGTGAAGAGTAATAAAAAGTATTACCAAGGAGGTACAAATCTAAAGAAGGAGTAGACAGATCTGAGTTTTAGGACCCCAAAGAGTGAGTGTAGTGTTTTCTAAGAGAGTAACAAAGTGGTGGGTTGCATGGGATTGGGAGATGAAGTGATCTCAGGGAGATTTGGGAAAAACAGTATTGGACCCACATTACAGGAAAATAAAAATGCCTATTTTTGGTTTATTTTTCAGTTTGGAAATCAACTATGTTTCTTCATAAAGCTTACTTTATGTGATAGTATTTTTTATTTTTGGAAAGTCATCATGAAAGAAAATTAAAATTAAAATGTTATAATGCTTGGAACACCAATAGCTTGTTCAAAATATCTAAGATAAAGAAAATAATTCCTAACCACATACTCCCTAGGCATTTAGTGTTTTGGCTCTCTAATCCTTGCTTTTATTAGTCCAAATTCTTGCCATGGAAATAACAATTTCACTAGCCATATTATTGATAGAGCACATGGAACCAGGTTGCTAATTGTTTTACTAAGTTTGCTTGACTAGTACCTATGTCTTAATATTCACTAAAAGAGAGTTCTGATGTTGTCTCTAATTTAATTTCTAAATTATGTTCATTAGTATTTGCTATATTTCTAGAGTAAAAGTAATCTCAAAGGAAGTTATTTCACCAATAGAAGTTTGATTATGAAGAGCATCTAATGAACAACAGGAGTGGTAATGGAATTCATTTTTTTAAGCTACGATATCTTTGAGGGCAGAATATGAATGATTCAATGAACTTCTATGGGCAAATGTCCTTCCAAAGGAATCGAGTCCTAAATGTCAAACCAAAATAGTTTGCCATAGCCTCATTGAAAATGTTCTGTTCTAAAGGATGTTCTGACTAATAGTAAATTTAATAAAGTTTAGAAATGTCAAGTTGAGTTTTAATTTCAAGTTTGTATCTACTAGAGTGCAATGTGTTACAAATTCAATATATTCAGACCACCCTTTTCCAGCTTTTTAGATTTTAGCAGGAACTTCAGAGAGTAAAATAATCAAGACTCTATTCTGCTTATGTCCTTCAGAAATTCAAATAATTGACTTGAATTACGACCCTGTCAGAAGTTATTTTAAAATAAAAATAATGACAGTAGTTTGGTTTATAGTCTACAAATCAGGCTGCTTGTTACGATATCTGATGATTGGGGTTAATTTTTAGCTTCTAAGCTGGACTAAAAATATGATAAAAATAAAATTTAAAATATGGTAAAACTGCAATATATCAGTTAAATATCTACCGATTCTATAAAATATATTATTTTTCAGTAAACATTTAATGATCTTACTTGAGAACAAAAATTATGTATGTGGTTAATACAAGTGAATTAATAAATTGCTATTTGAATATCTTAAACAAATATACCCAGAAATACAAGTCATGGCTTTATACAGACAAAACAATTGTTCTGACTAATTAATTTACAAAAGTTAAGCAATTGTTTTGGCATCTATGTTAATAAAATTTAGTCTTATGAAAAATATCTCACATTTGAACTTGTGTAGTTATACATTATAAATGATAAAGCTAAAATCATAAGTTACCTTTTGAAAGTCTATTTATTATGCATTATTTACTTAATATATTATTTAAAGACACCATTCCACTCATTTTGTTAATGCTCCTGTTATTTATTCTATAATCCCAAGGTCCTCAGCAACATAAAAAAATGTCGTGACATTCTCTGCTTCCTCCCTGCTGCTATTCCAAAGAAGATAGGAAGGTTCTTTATGAAATCTAGCCCTTTTTTTGAGTAACTAAATAGTCCATGCAATTTTACAAGACACTGATGAATTTTTAGAGCTCTGGAAAACGTGATTTTAACAAATTCTGCCACTGCTATCATTGCTGTTATTAAAGAGCAGATTTTCAGAAATCCTTACTCCGATATTTTGAAAGTGCTTCTCTATACTTGGTGTTATTTTAATGATATTTTTATTTCGATTTCTGATTTTTAGTTACTACTTTATAAACATGCAGTTATTTTATATATATATTGTTACTATATACTGTATTCTTACAAGACTTGTTTAATTCTAGCAGCTTTTAAAAAATATTTTCCACTAAATTTATGTATAGGTCATCATGTATTTTGTTTTCCAATTTTGATGCTTTTTATTTCTGCTCCTTGCATTAGTATACAGTCCAGAGCCTCCAGTACAACACTGAACGGAAGTGATAAGAGCGGACATACATGCCTTAATTCTGATTTTAAGAGAAGATATGTATATTAATTCTTTGGTTAATCTCTTCCTGCCCCTCCACTCCCCCCCTTTCCTCTGAGATTCATCAGTCTGTTCCATGTTTCCATGCCTCTGTTTCTAAAGAATTAATCAGTTTATTTTCTTCATTAGATTCCACTTAGAAGTGAGATTATGTGATATTTGTCTTACTCTGACTGGCTTATTTTGCTTAGCATAATAATCTCCAGGTCCTTCCATGCTATCCCAAAGGGTAAGATTTCCTTTATTTTTTAAGGCTAAGTAGTATTTCACCGTGTAAATGTACCACAGCTTTTAATCCACTCATCGACTGATGGACACTTGGGCTGCTTCCAGATCTTAGCTATTGTAAATAGTGCTGCTAGGAACATAGGGGTCACGGACACAGACAATAGGGTGGTGAAGGTGGGGTGGGAAATGGGTGGAGGGGGGCAATGGGAGGGAAAAAGCAGAAGCATCTGTAATACTCTCAACAATAAAGATTTTTTAAAAAAAAATAAAGTAATTATTGCCCTGGCCGGTTTGGCTCAGCGGTTGGAGCATCAGCCTGCGGTCCAGAAAGACCCGGGTTCGTTTCCCGCTAGGGGCACGTACCTTGGTTGCAATTTGTCCCCGGCCCTGGTTGGTCGTGTGGGAGGCAGCTACTCGATGTGTCCCTTTCACGTCGATGTTTCTCTTTCTCTCTCTCTTCCTCTCTCTCCCTCCCACTCTATCTGAACAAAAAATGGAAAAATGTCCTCAGGTGAGGACAAAAAAATAAATAAATAAAGTAATTATTTAATTAATTTTTTTTAAAAAGAGCAGTCAAGTTTTCACCGTTAAGTATAATATAATCTTGTAAGATTCATGTAGATACCCTTAGTCACTTCCGCAAGTGACTAAGATGTTTTCCTAGAAATGGATGTAAGATGTTATCTAATGCCTTATATATATCTATTAAGATGATCTTCCCTGGCCCATGTGGCTCAGTGGTTGAGTGTTGACCCATGCACCAAGAGGTTGCCAGTTCAATTCCCGTATACACCGTGACAGGGGATTGACCCCACAACCTGGGTATGTGCCCTGATGAGGAATTGAACCTAAGACCTTTCAGTGTATGGGACAATGCTCCAACCAACTGAGCCACACCGGCCAGGGCTTCAGTGAGCTTTAGTAGTTTGTGCTTTTCAAGGATTTATCCTCCTCATCTAGACTGTAGTTTTTTGGCATATTTGTTTATAATATTTGCTTATTTTCTTTTTTAATGTCTGTAGAATTTGTAGTGCTGATATCTGTCTAATTCCTGACATTGATAACTTTTTTCTTCTCACTTTTTCCTAATCATTCTGGGTGGAGGGACATTGATAACTTTTTTCTTCTCACTTTTTCCTAATCATTCTGGGTGGAGGTTTATCAGTTCCACTGATATAATGAAAGAACCACCTTTGGTTATTTTAATTTTCTCTATTTGTTTTTTATTTCTCTGGTTTTCAGTCTAATATTTCTTATATTTAGTTCCTTTTGTTTTTACTGTTCTTTTAAAATTTCTTGAGGTGGAAACTGAATTTATGTATTTGGAAACTTACTTTCTAGTAATGACATTTTATTATATAAATTTTACTCTAAGGATTCTTAGCTACATCCCAAATTATTTTATATATGTGTAAACACTTTTATTTAGTTAAAACTAGTTTTAATTTTTTATTTTTTCACGAAACCATGAATTGTTTAGAAGTCTTTTGTTTAATTTCTAAATATTTTAAAGATTTTTCAGATATCTTTTATTTATTGATTTCTATCTTAACTATATTTTGATTAGAGAACAATTCTAAATGACTTAAATTTTTTAATTTTTTGAAATTTGTTTTATGGCTTTAAATATAGTCTATCTTAAAAAGGCTCTGTACACATTTAAAAAATACATATTCTCATATTATTACTAGAGTGTTCTATCAATGTCAATTAAGTCAATTTTGACAGTGTTGCTTAAGTCTTCCATATCCTTACTGACTTTCTATCTATTTGATATATCAATTATTAAAAGAAAGGTGTTGAAATATTTAACTAGAATTATAAATCAGTTTATTTTTCCCTGAAGTTCTAACAGTTTCTGCCTCATGTAATTTCAAGCTCCATTATTATGTCATAAATTTTTAAGATAATTATCTCCTCATTATTATGTTTAAATGACCTAGTTTTATCTCTGGTCATATTCTTCATTCTAAAATCTACTCTGTCTGATTTTAATATAGCTTTGCCAGCTTCCTCTTGATTATTTTAGTATAGTGCAACTTTTTCCCATCATTTTACTTTTAACTTGTGCCTCCTATTTAAAATAAATTTTGTATATAGCATACAGTTGGGTCTTGATTTTTCATCCTGACAGTTTATACCTTTGAATTGTGGTGTTTATTTATATTTAACACAATTATTGGTATTGTTGGACTTGAATTTGCAATGTTGTCGGTTGTTTATTTTTATCCCATGTTTACTTTACCCTTTTTCCTGCCACTTTTGAAAATTATTTTTTACTCATTTTTTATCTCTTCTGTTGGCTAATTAGTTATAACTCTTTATTTTGTTATTTTGATGGTTGAAATACAGATTACAGTATGCATCTTTAAATATTCACAAATAATACTCTATGTGGTATTTAAAGACCTGAAAATCGTGTATTTCTCTTTGTCTCTCTCAGTCTTTACGTAATTGTTAACATTCATTTTACTTCTTCATATGTTTCTTTGTGGAGGATAAATGTAGACAATTGTGAAAAACTTTTATTCTACAGAAAAATCCTGGAAAAAAGAGAAATAACCTCACAATACAATTATACTTACCTTTAACAGAAATAACACAATTGCTAAATACAGTTTTGAGCTTAGCCATCCTTTTCTCTTATAAGTTACTTTTGTGATAGAAAGGCAGTATTTGTTTTTCTTATAATAGTAAGAAGTGTTTATTTGACTTTGCTGGTCCTTTTCCTAGCATGAAAATGTTGTCTCTCTGCTGGAGGTTCCCAATTATATGTTAGTTTTTGCAGCATTTCTTTTTCCTTGGGACATGGGGATAGATTCTCTTGGACTCTATACCATTTATTGTTTTTTTACTTTTTGATGACGTCTTCCTTCCACAAATGGAGAAATGCTACCTCTGAATTGTAGAAAGGATAGTCTGTCTATACCACATAAAAGAAAAATATATTTTGATTCAATCAGTTCATTCAAATGCCTATTTCAGTGAACAAAAAATAATGCCAATGTGACATTCATTAGTTATGTGTTTTATTTTTTTAAGTGTTACTGGCTATATAAGAATATTCACAAAAGCATAAATTTCAGCCTTGACAAGGCAAACTTTTATTTACTATTTGATATGTTTCCTTTCCTTAAATTTTCCTGTATAATATTTAATGTCTACTACAAACTTGAATTATCAAATATCAAGAAAAAGTATAATTTCCTGTGAAATTATTAATTCATTGGACAGAAATTCTAAAGTGTAATCAAAACTTACTAAGTTAAACTCAGCCCATGAGGAAAGATACTACTTTCTCCCTCTAAGTTTTATTACGCTAATATATAAATAATCCATTTGGTAATAAGTTTGTATTAAATTCTCTATTTTCTATAGGAAGGGAAAAATTGTTATTGAATTTCTCATGGATGCTAGACCAAAGGTCATCTCATTAATTCAAGCCTAGTTTTCCTTCAAAGTTGTGTTATTATTCCTAAGATTTAGAAAGCATAAATGCATTTCCCATGTTTACAGACACAAATGGCACAACCTAAATTCAAATAAAGTATGCTTAAATCCAAAACCTCATGCACTTGCCGTTAGTATATCTTTTCATATTTTATAGTGTTATATGTATATTACTATTAAAATATGTACATAAAATATATATTTATATATATATATATAATATATATATATATATATATATATATCTGTTAAAAAATTTAAACCAGGTTTCTATCAAAATGTATATTGCTTCATTTAAATTCACCTGTTTCACTACAAAAACATAAGGGAGGAAATGTTAGTAAATGAAAAGAGCCAAGTGCCATAAGATGAACAAGACAGCTTTCCCAACTCTTACTCAACATAGTGCTGGAAGTCCTAGCCACAGTGATCAGACAAGAAGAAGAAATAAAAGGCATCCAAATTGGAAAGGAGGAAATAAATCTGTCATTATTTACAGATGACATGTATTGTATATAGAAAACCCTAAGGAATCTACAAAAAAAAAAAAAAAAAAAAAAAAAAAAAACTACTAGACTGACTAAATGAATTTAGCAAAGGTAGCAGGATATAAAATTAATATCCAGAAAGTGGTGGCATTTTTATACACCAATAATGAACTGTCAGAAAGAGCAACCAAGAAAACAATCCAATTTACCATCAGAACAACAACAAAAAATAAGGTACCTAGGAATAAACTTAACCAAAGAGGTAAAAGGCCTATACTAGGAAAACTACAGGGCACTGGAAAAAAAAATTGAGAAAGATACAAACAAGTGGAAGCATATACCATGTTTATGGGTTGGAAGAATTAACATCATTTAAATGTCCATACTACCCAAAGCAATCTATATATTCAACACAATCCCTATTAAAATAACACTGACATATTTCACAGATCTAGAACAAATATTCCAAAAATTTATATGAAACCAAGAAAGATCCTGAATAGCCTTAGCAATCCTGAGAAGGAAGACATTTGGAGGGATCACAATACCGGATATGAAGTTGTACTACAAAGCCACTAAAATCCAAACAGCCTGGTATTGGCACAAGAACAGGCATATAGATCAATGAAACAAAACAGAAAGCACAGAAATCAACCCACATCTTTATGGTGAATTAATATTCAACAAAGGAGGCAAAAACATACGATGGAGTAAAAATAGTCTCTTCAATAAATGGTGTTGGGGAAATTAGTCAGAAACATGCAAAAAATTCAAATAGACCACCAACTTACACCACATAAGAGTAAACTCAAAATGAATAAAAGACTTAAATGTAAGTTGTGAAACCATAAAAATCCTAGAAGAAAACATAAGCAGTAAAACCTCAGACATCTCTCAGAGCAATATTTTTTACTATATGTCTCCGAGGGAAAGGGAAACTCAGGAAAAAAATAAACAAATGGGACTACATCAGACTAAAAATTTTCTGCAGAGCAAAAAAATTCAACAAAATGAAAAGGGAACACACAGCATGAGAGAATATATTTGCCAATGATTCATCAGATAAGGGGTTAATCTCCAAAACATATAAAGAACTTATACAACTCAACATCAGGAAAACAAACAATCCTATAAAATTAAAAAAAAAAAAAATGGGCAAAGGACCTGAATAGACACTTCTCCAAAGAGCACATACAGATGGCCAATAGATATATGAAAAAAAAAAAATGCTCAAGGCCACTAATCATCAGAGAGATGCAAATAAGAACTACAATGAGGTATCCCCTCCTACCAGTCAAAATGGCAACTATCAATAAATCAACAAACAACAAGTGCTGGTGAGGATGTGGAGAAAAGGGAACCCTAGAACAGTTTGTGGGAATGCAGACTGGTGGAAAATAGTATGGAGTCCCTCAAAAAATTAAAACTGGAGCTGCCTTTTGACCCAGCCATGCCCATTCTGGGTATATATCCTAAGAACCCAAAAACACCAATCAGAAAGAATGTATGCACCTCTATATTCATAGCAGCATTAATTACAATAGCTAAGATCTAGAAACAGCCTAAGTGCCCATCAATAGATGAGTGGATAAAAAATTGGTAATTTACACAATGGAATACTATGCAGCTGTGCAAAAGAAGGAACACTTACCCTTTGAGACAGCATGGGTAGACCTGGAGATTATTATGCTAAGAGAAATAAGCCAATAAGAGAAAGGCAAATATCGCATGATCTCACTTATATGTAGAATCTAAAGAACAAAATAAACTGATGAACAAAATAGGACCAGAGGCATGCAAGCATAGAACAGACTGACAGATCTCAGAAGGGAGGAAAGTGGGGAGGACAGAAAGAGGTCAACCAAAAAATATATATGCATATATACATAGCCCATGGACACAGACATTAATGTGGTAAAGGCTTAGGAGGGGCGAGGACAGGGTGGAGGGAGGCAAAGGGGGGGATATCTGTAAGAGAGTCAACAATTAAAAAAAAAAAAAAAGGAAAGAAGGGAAAAAATAGTATTTTACTATTAAATAAATAAATTACCCATATCTCATTTAATAGGAACCATTGTTTTCTGATGCAGGTTTGATTCCCTGTCAGGGCACATACCTAGGTTGGAGTTCAAACCCTGGTCAGGGCAGGTACAGGAGGCAATCAATCAATTTTTCTCTTTCATATTGATGTTCTCTCTCTCTTCCCTTCTCTCTCTCTAAAATCATTTAAAAATAGCCTCCAGTGAGGATAAATAAATAAATAAAGTTATAATCTTGAATCTCAAGAGGATTTTTAATGTTGCCTAATAAAGATAATATAATTTATAGAGTCCACTTACTCTCCCACTCTTATGAAAGGATGTTTGATTCTCTTTCTCCTCACAACTAAAATGTCCACCCCAGTCTTCTCTCTAACTAGTCTTCTCTCTAATCCAATGATTTTAATTTTAGTAAGAAAATGGAAACAATCAGAAGAGAACTACCAGCTCCCACTCCTGCATCTACCCACCTGCCAGTATTTGTACCTATAGTATAATTTGGCTTCTCTCCTGTTATTATAGTTCTATCAAAGGCCAACCTCTCACTTATGAATTAAATTGTATTCCCATTTTCCAAATCAAAGGCATTTACCAGCATTTCTGCCTTCTGTCTGTTTCTCCAATATTTCTCTGTTTACTGGATCATACACCTTAACATACAATCATGCTCCTATTTCAGCCATAGTCAAAATATGTCTTGCCCTATTTCCACTCCCACCATTGCTTCATTTCTTTGTTCCTGTTTGTAGAGTAACATTTTTTGACAGAATTGCCGATATTCCATTACCAGTTCCACTTTTCCACATAAATTTAAGTGTGATCAATGTTTTGTTCACATCATTACATTGAGTGTCTTATCAGGCATGGCGTATTCATGTTGTGTCAAATTAGTTAAGGTGAAACTACCTACCTGCATAATTCTGAGTTGTGGGTCATGATAAACATTTTATTCAAGATTTGTAAAATGAAAATGAAGTAGTAACTATATCTGTTTTATACAGTGGAAAGGTCAGAGCAAGGCAGGAGGCACTTTGGTAATGCACGTACTGTCAATTACCTGCTGGTTCACTTTGTTAGCTTTCTTGCAGCAATCCGATTCCCTCTGAATCCTCCTTCCATCTTCCTGAGTCCATGGTCAGGTGCTTGCTTAGTGCTGTGAGCTTGCTTAGAGCTTCTCTCATAGTACTCCTATTAGCTTTGAAGTTGAAGGCTAGGACCAAGAGAGGCAGTGTGAGGTTTAGTTGACCGTATTGAGTTCTATATGTATTTGTAGGTTCTAATTTTAACTTTTTTCATCAGCTTCACATTCATCCTCTCCTATCTGCCTGCCCATTCACCTACAATACAGATAAATTCTTTTAATAAAGCTATTTATATACATGCAATCTATCATTTATCTATCTATATTTATATATGCTCCATTTATACATCTATCTATATATCTATCTGGTTTTTTTTTATTTTGTTTTCATTTTACATTTGTTTTATTTATTTATTTATTGTTATTGAATTTATGGGGGTGACATTGATTAATAAAATTATATAGTTTTCAGGCATACAGTTCTATAATGCATCATCTATATATTGTGTGTTCACCACTCCATCTTTTATTTTTTCTTGTACATGATGTGTCAACCGCATATGATTTAGTTGATTATTTTTTCCTCCATTTTACACATTGCACGGCATCTAGAAAATTTTAATACTTACAATTTTTTACTTCTTCTTTCAGTTTCATTTTATAATTTCCTTTTTCTCCTTGATATCTTAATGTTAGAGTGACTCAAAGTGCAGTCCTTGGATAGTTTCTCTATAGTCACTCCCTTTGTCATATTCAATCCCAGATCTTAAATACAATCTATATATTCTGTAAACCCTCAAATTTATGGCTTCAAACTTTTTGTCTCTTCTTTACCTTAGGCTTCTGTACTCAGAAGCTTACTTGTGGTCTACACTTAGATGTCTACAATGCCCTTCAAAAGCAATTCTCCTAAAACTTAACTACTGATCTAACTTCTTCAAGCCCATTTCCCACACTATTCCCCCATCACTCAATGATGATTTGATAACTTTGATTGCTCTGACCTAACACCTGAAGTCATCCTTCAATCCTCTTTTTCTATCACACTACATATACATTCAAATAGGAAATTCTGTTGTTCTACCTGCTGTGTTTAAAGTTTGACCACTTCTCATCACTTCCTCTGCTACCATGCCAGCGGAAGCCACTACCATGTTTTACCTGGATTGTTGCAAAACGATCTGACTGACCCCCATCCTTGTCATCCTTTTGTCCATTGTCAACACAGTAACCAGAGTGGTTGAGAAATATAGCAAATCATGTAATTTCCTTGATGCAATCCCTTAATCATCCAAATTCCAGAAAACAGGCAATGAATTAAATTTTGTTCCTACATGTCCATAAAAATATAAATTACGGTTACAAAAATCATAAAATTTCTATATAATTTCATATCAAATAAAATCTTTGTTTTTGTAAAATAGAGAAAATATACAGAAAGGAGTAAGAGAAACAATTAATTTAGCATATTATTTACTTATATATTTCTTAGTTTATTTGCTACACCTGTATCTTTTTTCAAAATAAGTTTATGCTTTTAAAATTTTTTTCTTTTATTGATTTTTAGAGAGAGAGGAAGGGAGAGGGAGAGATAGAAACATCAATGAGAGAGAACATCGATTGGCCACCTCCTGCATGCCCCCCACTGGGGATCAGGCCCACAGCCTGGGCATGTGCCTTGACCAGGAATCAAACCAGCGACCTCTTGGTGCATGGGTCGATGCTCAACCACTGAGCCACACCAGCCAGGCAAATTTATGCTTTTAAAGATGTGATACTTCAAAATAGCATATATTAAAATGTAAATAATAAAAAACGTGAGCAGGGGTAGAGGTATAAGTAGCTCCCAAATGAGATATAAAACAGTATAATATAAAGATTTAGGTAAATCTTTTAAATAAGTGGCTCACAGATGTGTCTCTAAGTCTTTTGACGCTGAAAGAAAATGGAAAAGTTGATCCTAAGTCACAGAGTCCAAAACATAGAATATGAAAAGAAAGGAAGAAGAAGAGAAAATAGAAGATGAAGAGGAGGAGCAAGAATAGGAACAGAAGCACTCAAGACATTATCCATCAGGTGACAGTGAACACTGATTTCTGAGAGATGGAAAACAAAAGAGACAAGCTTTAATACTGACCCATCTCTCTGCCTGGAGAAAGTGTCCAGGCCATTGTGCAGGAAGGGTACCCCAGGCAGTGTGTAGCAGTCTCCCTAAGCTGAGGAGACAGAGCTAAAGCCTGGGAAGCCAAAGTGGTCAGAGTTTACAGGTACAGGAAAGAAGAAAAATATACAGAAATATGATTCCAGCAATCTGCCGATGGTTTCCATGAAGTAGTCAGTTGAATACTGATTGGTTCATGCATGTGAAGATGTGGAAAAATTACCTCTAGAATAAACATACCTTTAGTCTTCACAGAACTTATAATGTAAAGTCAAAAGAAACTATTTTAAGTAACTTTGCTATATCCCAGAACAAAGCTCTAACAATATTTATAGAAATTAAAAGTATCCATCACCCAACAAGGTAAAGTTCAGAATGTGTAGTCTACAATAAAAATTACTAGGCATGTGAAGAAGAAAAATACAACCTATAATAAGAAAATTTAATTTAGCGATTATTCAAGTGATAGCATGAAAGAATATTAAAACAGTTATGAATAGATTTCATATATCCAAGACCTAAAAGAAATGTTTAATATATTAAGTAGAGGCCTCAACCATATAAAACAAGACCTGAATCAAACTTCTGGAGATGACAACTAGTGTCTCAGATGAAAATTTAGTGGGTGGGTCAGATAAGAGGACATCTACTTTAGCCGCCAAGGAGTAAGGCTGGTTTAGAATTCCCAACTGAAATGACTAAAAAAAAGAAAAAAGGGAAAAAAAAGGGTGAAGCAATTGTTTCCAAGACATTGAATGTCAGGAAAAACATAAGAAACAAACAAGGTGAGTCTAACAGTTTTCCCAACATCCTATCTCGGCATAGTTTGCAGGCAGAGGCGCAGGAGGAAGAAGTAACGTGGGAGCCAGGTGGTCTCCCTGACTAGAGTAATAGAGCTGAGGGTCTGGAAAGACCAAGGGAAGAGAGTTTCTCTGAGAGGAAAACCTGCTGATATGCATAGTATCTTCTGGAAATATCCAGCAGAGTTCCAATTAGAATATGGATTTAAGGGTGTAATGCAGGGAGGAAAAAACCACATTCAAAATCATTACTGGGGAGTGTACCCAGCATTCACAAGAGTCATGAATAATGAGTGTCTGCTCCCATAAGCCAGACTTGAAAACCCCATAATTTACTTTGTTGTTGGGCAGAATATATAGAAGGGTGAGTCTTGCTTTAACAGTGGGGAGAAACTCATCCCAGATTAAAAGTTGTTCTAGTCCAATATATTAGGTAATTAAAGTATTACTGAAAAGAACAAATACATTTTCATTTCTTTTCAAAAAAAAACCTCAAACACTGTAGGAATGCTAAGTTATCCACCACCCAAAAAGGTAAAATCCACAATGTTAATATACAGTAAAAAATTATCAGGCATTCGCCCTGGACGGTGATGCTCAGTGGGTTATTGCACCAGCCCATGCACCAAATGGTCATGGGTTTGATTCCCAGTTAAGGGCATGTACCTGGGTTACAGGTTCAATCCCTGGCCCTGACCCCAGTCCAGGCATGTGCGGGAGGCAACCAATTGATATGTCTCACACTGATGCTTCTCTCTCTCTCTCTCTCTCTATCTCTGTCTTTTTCTCTGTCTCTCTGTCTCTCTCTCTCCCCTTCCATCCCTCTGTTCCACTCTCTCTAAAAATCAATGGACAAAATATCCTCTGCTGAGGATTAACCAAAAAAAACATATTATCACACATTGAAAATAGCTGAAACATATGACCCCAAATGAGAAAAATAAATCAGCCCAATAAACTCAGTACCACCACTGATGTAAGAATTAGTAGATAAGAACATTAAAAGTTATGATAATTGAATTCTATGTGTTTAAAAAGTCAGAGAAAAGATCAAATATTTTAAGTAAATGCTTAGAAAATTGTTCTTAAAATATGTTTTCATTGATTTTTTAGAGAGAAGGGAAGAGAGATACATCGATGTGAAAGAGAAACATCAATCAGCTGCCTCCTGCACGCCCCCTACTGGGGATCGAGCCTGCAACCAGGGCATGTGCCCTGACCGGGAATCAAACTGGGATCTCTCAGTCCATGGGATGACGCTCAGTCCACTGAGCCATATTGACCGAGTTAGAAAATTGTTTTTAAAGGTGCAAATAAAATTACTAAAGATAAAACTTTTTTTTTTTTAAATCCTCACCCGAGGACATTTTTCCATTTTTTGTTCATATAGAGTGGGAGGGAGAGAGAGGAAGAGAGAGAGAGAGAGAGACACATCGACGTGAAAGGGACACATCGAGTGGCTGCCTCCCACACAACCAACCAGGGCTGGGGACAAGCTGCAACTGAGGTACATGCCCTTAGCAGGAACCAAACCCAGATCTGTCTGGACCGCAGGCCGATGCTCTAACCACTAAACCAAACTGGCCAGGGCTAAAGATGAAACTTAATGTCTCAAATTTAAAAATGTACTGGATAGGATTAATGGCAGATTAGTATTACAGAAAAAATAGTAAACTTGAAGACAGAACAACAGAAATATCAAAATGATGCCCACAGAGAAACAAACTCCTAATAAATGAACAACTTCTAGAGGCCTAACATGTGTGTGACTGGAATTCCTAAAAGAGAGAAAAGAAGAGATAACCAAATTTAAAGAAATAATGATCAAAAACATACCAAATGTAATTAAAAAGCTTAATGAATTCCAATCACAAAAAACAAAACATGATGGAAACTCTAAGGCATACAGTAATCATTTCTCAAAATCAAAGGTAAAGAAAAAATATTTAAAATAGGCAGGGAAAGCTTCCGGTCAAGATGGCTGCGTAGGTAAACGTGGTCTCGCCTCCTCGCACAGCCACATCAAAATGACAACTAAACTACAGCACAACCATCATTCAGAACTGCCTGACATTGAGCTGAATGGAAGTCCTACAACTACGAAATTAAAGAAGCAGCCACATCGAGACTGGTAGGAGGAGCGGAGGCACGGACAGGCTGGTCCCACACCCACGTGTGGTGGATAAAAATCAGGAGGACACCTCAGCTGGGAAGGTCCTCCCTGAGGAGTGAGGGGTCCCCGTCCCACACCAGGTGCCCAGCTCAGGGTTCTAGTGCCAGGAAGAGAAGTCCCCATCACTTCTGGCTAGAAAACCAGTGGGAATTGAGGCTGAAGGAAGCTGCGGCTGCTGGAGCCCCAGGCAGCTCCTCTTAAAGGGCACGCACACTGACATACTCGGACTTGCTCCCTCTGAGCTCGGAGGGGAGACAGCTTGAGGGGCGCCAGAGACATACGGGGAAGAACTGAGTTGTTTGGCCTCAGGACAAGGGCTGGAGAGGCGGCTTTCTCCTGGACAGAGGTGCTGGCAGAGGCTAATGTTGCTTTGGTGAGCCCTTCCCTGGGGTAGCAGACCAGCGCCACATCTGGGACTCCAGCAATCTGGCTCACACCATTTGCCCTGCCCTGTTGATTCCCTGAGGTCCTGCCCCACCCAATTTTAAGGCCCACCCAATTTTAAGGCCCACCCAAGCTGTTTCCAAAGGCTTTACCATAGGATCGGCCTGTTTTGGATCCTGCTTCAGATTATTCTAAAATCTCTCAAATAAGAAGCATCTGGTCTCAGTGAGCCCCATACCTCTCCTTAAGTGGCACCAGACCTGGCACTAGAAGCAGCCAGCCTTGGTTCACAGCTTGGCTTTTCCTGGGCACCTCTGATCCCAGCACAAGAAGCATTCATCTGCAGATTACTTTGTAGCTTATGCCAGGTGGCCCCAGATAGAACACAGGCAGTGGCTGACCTTGCCCCAGAGCCAACACACCCAGTGGACAGCTTCAGACCACATGGAAGCACCACCACCCAACCACATTCACAAGTGACACACTCAATGAGTGGACTCAGTGGGTACCAGAGCCCTGATGAAATAAGTCTTGCTCTGTGTGGTGGGCCCCTACACAGCTGATCCTCCAAGGTAGTCAGAGGCCAGGGGTCAGTGGGCACAGACAGTCCTTGCAGCTGACTAGCCTGAGAAAATCCCTCCCGTTGATGTGCCAACAGCAATCAAGACTCAATTACAACAGAAGGGTGTACAGTCCACACTACGGGTGCACCACAAGAGCCCCGCTGGAGTGATCAGGGAGGCTGTGCCACTGGATCCTACAGGACACCTACAACAATAGGTCACCCTACAAAGTCTAGGAGACATAGCAACTCTACCTAATACGTAGAAACAATTACAGGTAAGCAGCCAAAATGAGGAGACAAAGAAACATGTCCCAAATGAAAGAAAAGGACAAAACTCCAGGAAAAGAACTAAACAAAATGGAGATAAGCAATCGATTAGGTACAGAGTTCAAAACACAGTTTATAAGGTTGCTCAAGGAACTTGGTGAGACATTCAAGGAACTTAATGAGACCTTCAAGGAACTTAAGGAGAACTCCAAGGAACTTAGTGAGAACATCAACAACATAAAAAAGAACCAATCAGAAATGAAGGATGCACTCACTAAAATAAAGAATAGGTTACAGGGAATCAATAGTAGAGTAGGTAAAGCCAAGAAACAAATCATCGATTTGGAATATAAGGAAGCAAAACACACCCGATCAGAACAGCAAAAAGAAAAAAGAATCCCAAAAAATGAGGATAGTGTAAGGAGCCTCTGGGACAACTTCACTCGTGCCAATAGTCTCATCATAGGGGTGCCCGAAGGAGAAGAGAGAGAGCAAGAAATTGAAAACCTATTTGAAAAAATAATGACAGAAAATGTCCTTACCTTGGTGAAGGAAATAGACATACAAGTCCAGGAAGCACAGAAAGTCCCAAACAAGATGAACCCAAAGAAGTCCACACCAAGACACATCATTATCAAAATGCCAAAGGTTAAAGACAAAGAGAGAATCTTAAAAGCAGCAAGAGAAAAGCAGTTTGTTACCTACCGAAGAGCTCCCATAAGACTGTCAGCTGATTTCTCAAAAGAAACTTTGCAGGCCAGAAAGGAGTGGCAAGAGATATTCAAGGTGATGAAAAGCAATGACCTACAACCGGGATTACTCTATCCTGCAAAGCTATCATTTAGAATCGATGGACATATCAAGAGTTTCCCAGACAAGAAAAAGCTAAAGGAGTTCATTACCACCAAACCAGTATCATATGAAATGTTGAAGGGTATTCTTGAAGGAGAACAAAAATATGAACAATAAAATGGCAATTAATATATATCTATCAACAATTGAATCTACAAAGAAAATGAGCAAGCAGAACAGAAACAGGCTCACAGATACAGCAACTTTTTGTTGCTTGCCAGATGTGTGGGGGCTGGGGGGATGGGTGAAAAAGATGAAGAAATTAAGAGGTACAAATTGATTGTTAGACTGGGGGGGAGGGAGGGCAGGATGAGATAAACCAAAGAACTTATATGCATATATGCATAACCAATGGACACTGACAATAGTGTGGGGAAGGCAGAAGGGGGACGGGATTGGGAAGGAGGGGGTCAATGGGGGAAAAAAGGGGGGACATCTGTAATACATTCAACAATAAAGATAAGTTAAAAAAAATCAACCAATGAATGCATAGATAAGTGAACAACAAATTGATGTTTCTCTCTCTCTCTCTCTCTCTAAAAATCAATCAATAAATAAAAATTTAAGTGGAAGAAAACAGGTAGGGAAAGAACAGACATTGTGTAAGGAGGAACACAGATAAGTAAAGAGTAGAATTATCATAAAGTATGTGCCCAGGCAAAAATATTTTGGCAACATCTTTAAAGCACTAGAAAACAAATCTGTCATTCTAGAAGTATATATCCAGCGAAAATATATTTCCAAAAGAAAGACAAAATAAAGAACTTTTCTGATATACAAAGGCTGAAAGAATTTATCACCGGCAGACTCATGTTGCCATAAATGTCAAAGGGAGTTGTACAGGCAGAAATAGAATCTAGATCTATACAATTGGGTAAAAGTACTGGGAATAGTAACACAATGAATACAATAAAAATACTGACTGCTTAAACCAAAACAATTGCAGTGTTGTGGTGTTTATAGTATATATATAAGTAAAATGTATGACAAAGAACACAAAGGTCTAAAGGAGGAAAATAGAATGTTTTAAATTTCTCATAAATATAAAGTGGTATAATATCACTGATGATTAATGTGATAAATTAAAAATGTACTTTTATAAACTAAAAACCACTAAACAAAACTATAAAAATATATCTGAACTCTACAACCACTTAAATAACAAAAAATATACAACTAATAATCAAAAATATATGGGAAAAAAAGAATACAAATAGTAAGATGATAGATGTATAATTATATCAATAATCACTTTAAAAGGTAATTAGTTTAAATACTCCAGTTGAAAATCTGAGATTGTCAGAATAAATAAAAAGACATAATCCAATGTTATGCTTCTTTAAAAAATATGGTCTTATATAGATAAAAGAGAAAACTAATCAAAGAGGGAATAGAAAAACTGTAAGAAAATCAATAAACTTAAAGTTATCTATTGAAAAGTTCAACAAAATTGACAATCCTTTAGATAGACTGACTGAGAAGAAAGAGCACAGATTCAAATTTCCAAAGACAAAAACGAAAGAGGGAACATTGCTACCTCTTTCCAGAAACAGGAAAGACTATGAGGGAAGAATGTGAACAACTGTGTACATACTAATAAAATTAGATAACTGTGGTGAAATGGGCAACTTTCTAAAAAGAAACGACCCCCTCTCCAAGAAAAGAACTAAAGCCTCTGAATAGAACTATACAAAAAAGAGACTGAATAACCAATTGAAAAAAATCATCTCATAAAGTTGAGTCCAAACTGAAATGATTTCACTATTGAATTCTACCAAATATTTAATTAAGAACTACTGTCAATTATTGAAAAATTCTTCCAGAAAACATAATAATAGTATGCACTTAACCACTTATTTCAGTATTACCCTGAAGTCAAAACTAGATGAAAATATAACAATGAAAGGACAGAACAACATCTCTTATGAATATAGACACAAACATTTTCAACAAGTGCTTCTTATTCATCATGTACATTTGTGCATTTCGATAAATTTAATCAATTTCATTTGCTGTGTTAGCAGCCATCTTGGGCTACAAATACAGGTTATAAGAAAAGGGGATTTTCACTTACACATAAGTCAAACTGAGACATAGCCATTGGTAAAATAGACTACATATTATATAATCAATAGTACTTTCATTTTCTGCCAAGAATTAAGGAATTGGTGTTTTTCCGTTTAGGAACATTAACCTGTTTAACAAGCAAAGCTAGAAGAAATGTTCTACATGGTTGATGGGATTATTTTGGGCTCTTACAGGTTAAATGTTTGGGGGAAATGGTCAAAAAACACAGAGAGGTGAAGTAGTTCAACAAAAAGACAAAGAAAACTATACCTCTTTCTAGATATATTTAAAGTTTTAAACATTCACAGGCTCATCCATAAGATGGAGACGGTAATGGTATCAATCTGTATGATCTATTGAAGTATAATAAATTGACACAGAAGTTTTAAAAAATAAATGTTTGTTATCTCACAGAAAAAAAGTTACCAACAAACCAAATTCAGCAATATATAAAACGAGTTATAAGCCTTAACTAGTGAGATTTTTACCAGAAATGTAAGGTTGATTTCACTTTTGACCTCTAGAACTATCCTGTGATAAAATGTGTATTGCTTTAAGCCACTCGCTTGTAGGAGTTTGTTAAGGCAGCAAAGGAAACTAAAACAGGTCTCAATGTTACATAGTTTTTGAATAAAGTTCTTGGCTTGCACAAACACAGCCATGATCGCTGTAGTGCCTGGGCTGTTGAATCAGTAGTGCTTTTCAATTTAATAATAGATCTGAAAATTTCTTTTGTTATTAAATATTTGTCAAGGTAATTTCTCTTAATGGCTGTATACTAATATCTTGCATGGAAGTACCAAGGCTGTTTAATAGTCTACTTCACAGTATTACGATACTAAATGTTGTTATAATGAATATTATCATGTTAATATTTTTATGGAATTTCTGATAATTTCCTTAGAATAAACTCCTAAAACTGTAACTATGGGATTTTAAATAGAAAAGTACCATTTTAGGCTTTTTATATGATAGCCAGAGTCAGAATGAGTGTGTCAATATTCATTCATTCTTTATGACAATAGCGAAATAATTGTATAAGTAGGAAATAATTGGTCATCACTGTTTTGCTCTATGTTTATCAGATTATTAATGATAAAATTTTAATATAGAAGAAAAATTATACTTTTTTGGAATTTATTTAAATGTGTGCTTACTCTTTCTATACACCAAATGGTCAGTCTCACATAGAGCCCTTGTTACATTCATGATTATATCTGTGTGCATGTTGAAAAGAACCAATGACAATTCCCTAACTTTATAGGGCTTATAATCTCACTGTGAATCACAAATTAGTTATCATGTAATAAACAACCATTTTTATGTTCTATCATGAAAATTTTTATATGTATTTTTTCATTGAAACTTTGTAGCAATTTTATGGAGAAGTTATGTTTTATAAATGACAAAATCAAGATTCATGGAGCTTAAAAGTAAGACTTAGACCATTTGTCTGATATGGACAGCTCTGTGTTAGAGACAGAAAACACTTTAATGGGGTAAAATATAAATAAATATTAGTGTAATATAAATTAATCTCTGATTGACAATGTTAAGAATGTAACACACTTGTGTTCCGGCCTATTTGATTAATATGGGACCCTTTCCTAACTACATGTCATTGTCTAAGTAACCTTAGAGCAGGTATTAGATCTATATTGCTGAAGATTTTATCTACCCTGCCTAGGATATTGCCTGTCAAATAGTAAACACTCTGAATACTGGGTGGGGCAAAAGTAGGTTTACAGTTGTGGATATGTGAAACAGAGTTTATTTTTATTTCAGTATTTATTAATTATTGTGTTATTTTCCATATGAAAAACTGTAAACCTACTTTTGCCCCACCCTGTATTTGTTCATTTCCCTTGTTTTGGATATTACTAAGTATTACAATCCTCTAATACCTATCCATTGAAATCTAGTTATGTATGTGCTTTTTATTTAATCCTTCATATAATTCAGAGTATTCTTAATAGAATTACTTCCTAGCTCCAGTGATGAATCATAACTGAGAGCAGAACAAATTGTGGAAATTGTGTACTAATATGTGATTCATGATGGCCCGAGTTGCTTCTACGTTTAAAAAAGGTTTTTATTTATCTGTGATCCTTTGAAAAATGTCAAAAAGCTCTCTGTGTGTGTAGTCATTTGACCTACTAAGAATACGGATACATTTAAAATAATGAAAATAAATGTCATTTGTGATAATAAACCATAAGTCAATGAACATCTTTTTTTTTTTTCCCCCATTCATTTCCTTTCAGATTTATTTGGCTGGAAACAGAGTGGTTGAACCAAAAAAATGCAAGATGAGGGAAAGTAGGTTTATAGTCGTGAATATGCAAAACACAGAGTTTATTCTTGCATTATTATTTATTAATTATTGTATAATTTTCCATATGAATAACTGTAAACCTACTTTCACCCCATCTTGTATTACAAAGCCCCTTAAACCTGTTCATCCTTGCCCATTCTTACCAAAAGACTAATAAAGCTAACACTCATTTCTCAGTCTTCTTTCAAACCTAAGATTGTTTTTGCACAAGGAAAGATTTCAATGAGAGGGCTATTACTTTCATGATAAAAGTATACAGACACTACTGCAAGTGCCCCTGATACTTCTTTTGGGGCGGGACACTTTTCCTGCCTTCAGTAAGAACATGAAGTCTATAAACTGTAGCAATCCCCTTGGTACCAAATAGAGTTTATCATACAAGAATGACACAGCATAAAGATGGAGATAATCTAGGTCTTTCTATATAATTATATAGCAGAGAGACCAACATTGGCAAGTGCCTACTTCTAAACATTTTTAATGTCAAAAAATCTTTGGGGACTTCTGTTAGTTGAAGCCATATTCCTAACGGACAAATTTGACTTTCCTGGCAAGTACTTATTGTTTATTGTTAGAGTTAACATTATATTTAGAATTTTTAGGTTCTTAAGTATTATTTTTAATATGAGAAATGAAGCCAGAAATAGTTAACGATCAGATAGAAACTGTCCAAATGCAGAGAAATTTGGACAAGGTTGGCCTAGTTCTTGCTCTTCAAATTCCCACCTTATATTGGTCTAATTCTTCAGGTAAGTAAAGTATTTCATAGATCAATATATCATCTCACTTAATCATTAAAAATCCTGTAAGGGTAAAATTTTTTGTCCCATTTTTAATAGAAGAAGAAAAAATTATTAAGTTTTCTAATTCAAGCTAGCCAACTAAAAAACATTTTCCTTTTGTTTTTCTGATTCCACAGAACTAAAATTACAGAAATGCAAGTAGCAGACTTACCAAAAACATTAAGATCAAATAACATTTAGAAAAAGCAAGACTATAATGTTTTATTTAAAGACATAGAAAGAGTTACAAATAAATGTGGAGATTTGTTTTTCTGCAGACAAATTTGATATTATAAATATATTATTTCCTCCAAAAACAGCCTATGAATTCAAAGTAACCCCAAACAAAACCTGAAAGATTTCCTCATAAAACTTGAAAATTAATTCTAAAGTAAGTTTAGGAAAAAGTGTTCAAGAACAGCAAATTTGAAAATTAAGAATAATGGGGCAGTGAAAGAACTATCAGGTTATTACAAACATATGCCTGTGGTTTGGGTATGGAACTACTAGCAGGATTGATGGGGAACACAAACACTGATTTTTGTTAATGGGACAATTTAAGATAAGATAAATGGGGCATTTATTTTAATGTGGATGAAAATAGACACTATTTCACAAATGATTATGGGACAAATGACTGTTCATGTAGGAAAACAATATTACATTTCTATCTCAAATCATTTAACATATTTTAGACAAACTACAAGTGCACGTTAAGCACACATACACACATATAAAAGCATTAAAACATACCTTAATGCAGCACATTTTTCCCAAAGATAAAATTCAATATCATAAAAAAAATAGATTGTGAAATTTGGCTACCTAAATATTAAAACTGTTTTTACAACACAGACAGCACAAAGTTAATGGACAAATGAGCACTTTAGAAAATATTTGCAACATAAATTAATATTTATAATTTATAAAAATCCCCTTATATAAAAATTGAAAGATAAATACCTAAATAAATAAATTCATAAACGTGGATAGATAAATACATAAAGGTTATGAGTCAAATAATTAATAGTAGAAGAAATATAAATGGCTCATAAAAGATAAAAATTTCAACTTTATTATTTATCAGGAAGCTACGAATTAAAAATTGTAAGAAGAACTAGATAATGACAAGATGTGGAGAAAAGGGAACCTTTGTGTACTATTAGCAGGACTGCAGATTGGTGAAGCCACTGTGGAAAACAGTATGGCAGTACCTCAAAAAATTAAAAATGGAACTGCTTAATGATGTAGTGATTCCACTTTGGAGGATTTATCTGAAAAATCACAAAACACTAATTCAAAAGAATATATGCACCCCTATGTTCATTGCTGCATTATTTACAATAGCCAAGCTATGAAAGCAACCCAAGTGTTTATCAATAGACAAGTGGATAATAAAGCTGTGGTATATATATACAATGGAATATTACAAGGCCATAAAAACAAAGAAATCTTACCTTTTGTGACAGCATGGATGGACCTAGAGGGTATTATGCTAAGTGAAATAAGTCAGATACCATATGATTTCACTTGTATGTGGAATCTAAAGATCAAAACAAATGAACAAACAAAATTGAAACAGACTCATAGAGAGAGAGAGAACTGGTGGTTGTAAGAGTGAAGGTGGGGTTGGGGCACTGAATGAAAGTAAAGCATAAGAATTATAGTCAATAATATTGTGATAACTATTTATAGTGCCAGTTAGGGTACTGGAAATACCGAGGACAACACCATGTAAAGTATATGATTATCTAACCACTAAGCTGTACACCCAAAACCAATACATAATAACAAATTGCTGGCTCAAAGGACATGTTCATTTAAAATCTTGTTGGATGCCTGATAAACACTGAATTCCTAAAAGTGCTCCAGGTTTGTTTTCACCATAGTGTATGAACGTGCCTGTTTCCTATATCCTTATCACCACTAGATACTGTCAATTAAATTTTTAGCCATCTCAATGGGCAAAAAATATTACAAAAACAACCAAAAAATACAACTAAAAGGAGATAATATTATTCATCCTTCAGACTGGTGAAAAAATAAAAAGTTTAATAATATTTTAATGCTTGATTGGAAAAACAATGCACTATTGTTGAGAGCATAAAATAATAGCACTATTTACAATCACTAGGATCCAGAAACAGCCCAAGTGTCCATCAGTAGATGAGTGGATAAAAAAGCTGTGGTAAATATACACAATGAAATTCTATGTAGCTGTAAGAAAGATAGATCTCTTATCCTTTGAGACAACATGGAGGGACCTGGAGAGTATTATCCTAAGCGAAACAAGCCAATCAGAGAAAGACAAATATCACATGATCTCACTTATTTGTGGAATATAATGAACAAAACAAGCTGAGGAACAAAACAGACCCAGAGACACAGAAGTGGGGTGCAGACTGACAAACCTTAGAAGAGGTGGATGGGGAGGAGGGAAGAGATAAACCACAGAATTTTTACGCATGTATGTGTAAACAAAGACATAGACAATAATGCTGAGGGTGGGGGGGCGGGAGTAGAAGGAGGGTGTCAATGAGGGAAAAAAAGAGAAACATCTGTAACAAAAATAAATAAATTAAAAATAATAAAAATAAAAATAATAGCCTTTTTAGACAAAAATTTTAATTTACATAGTCCTAAAAATCATGTTTTCAATCTGACTGAATAAATCCATGTCGTATATATCTTCCCAAGAGTATTACTAACATAGGTCTATATAGATCAACATACAAGAATGCTTATTTGTAATTGTGGATAAGTGAAAACAATTTAAGTATCCAGAAAAAAAAGTGGTTAAATAATCAGAGTACAACCACATTTTTGACAGAGTCTGATTATACGAGCTGTGTTCACCTATAAGAATTTTTTTATCATAATATTTTAGAGCTGAGGTGAATTCCAGAAACCTTCTAAGGGGAAAAAAATTGAGGCCTTAAGAGACTTCTTTTTTTTTTTTTCCTAAAATCTCAGCTCAAGTTTCTGCCTGAGATGAGAACAAGCAAATTTGCTCAATGCAGAGAGCTTGTGTATTTTCTACTACAAAACCACCAAGAGACATTTAAATAAAAGCTACTTTAACTGCTTATGCCATTGCACTCTGTTTATTGATATATTAATTTGTCATGAAACATTTTTCACATTTTACTTTTTTCAGTTTATTTATTAGAAATCATCACCAAGATTTTTACTTGCTGGTAGCAGTAAAAATAATAAACTGACAGTTCTGTTTCCTAAATAGTAATTCTTAAATGTATCATTCTAAACACCAAATGCCAGCTTAATTCAATATATATTTGAAGCATTATAAATGATTTACCCAATCACATTGACACTGACCCTAAATTTATTAGTTATGGGGAGAGTAAGAGTATTGATATACAACTTACATGAATTTGTACTGCTTTCTACTATGTCCCTGACATATTTGCATAGAGCTGATAAAAATATTTGATACCTATGTAATCTGCTAACAGTCTCATGAGGTCTTAGAGATAAAATATTGACTTAACATTTAATGAATTCTGTAGTCGAGAATGAAGTGAACAGGTATCTTCACACATGGCTGGTAGATACTAAATTCATGTAAGTTTTCTGGAAAGCAATTTAATAATACATTTATGCTAAGAACTTTGACCCAAAATTCTGTGAAAAACAATTAAAACTAAGGTTAAAAACAGAGAAAAAGATAAAGATGTATGTACAAATATGTTCATCTTAATATGATCTATAATAGCTGAAAATATGTATTAAATAGTTGCCAAACAAATATTCATTTTAGCTACATAAATTATGAAGAGAATAAAGCAAGGTAAGGTGGCAAAGCTGGATAGGAATATACACTGATATATTTATGTGTGTAGACATGTCAGAAAACATTAGTGTAATGTGTGATGTTAACAAATTCTTGAAATGGAACAACCAAATTAATCATCAATGCAAAATTATTTCATGACAAAGATTCTGGGACATTCTTTGTAATAAAACTTACTTTATAATACATAATGCATAAATGATAGCTATTCATTTAAAATGTATTATTACTTGTTTCGTTCCCAGTACAACTACTAATGTTAGTTTTGTTTCCCTATTTTTGTCCATCATAGAGGAAATAGGTTTACATTTTTCCTCTTCTGTCAACAACTTAGGAGAAATGTGATTTCATCATGATGAATAACAAAAAAATAGAAAATGAAAATCCTAAGGCTTCATGGTCTAGTGCTTGAAAATTGCTGGTGTTTAATTTATGTGATAAAAATATGTAGTATATTTATTGCCAAATATATTGATGTTTCTGTTGTGATGGTGTTTAATTTTCTAAATTTAAAATGTTCTGTTAAAGCTGTGTTATTTAATTTAACTTGAAATATGAAAAGTCCATTAAACACTGAACAAAATGTTTCTATTTATTGACTTTAGGGAGAGAGGAAGGGAGAAGTACGTAGAGATGGAAACATGGATGAGAGAGAACATCAACTGGCCGCCTCCTGCATGCCCCCCACTGGGGATTTGGCCCACAACCTGGGCATGTGCCCTGACTGGGAATTGAACCAGCGACCTCTTGGTGCATGGGTCTATGCTCAACCACTGAGCCACACCAGCTGGGCCTGAACAAAATGCTTTTATTTTCTAAACTGTTTGAGGGCAGGGCTGGTAGGAACGTCTCAATTTTTCACGAAGCATACAATAATGTAAAATAATAGTGGAAAGGAAATGCAGAAAGGAAACTATAGCAGAATATCACAATGAACTTCACTTCTATTTCATTTTATTGACATTGTTTTTAAATAGTTCTGAAATTGGACAACTTCTCAGCAACCCCACCTCTACGACTATAGTCCAATCCACCAATAATTTTTCCTAGACTTGATTATAGTCAGACTCTCCTTATTGTCACAGTGATTCCTGCAATCCTGATAAAATGCAACTCACATTAAGTTCAGATCATATTTCTTACCCCCTCCTGAAAACCATCCAATAAATTATAATTGCCATTGAATAAAATCAAAAGACCTGCACACTCTTTGTTATTGCACCTGATTAGATCTCAAAATTAATTACCCCTTTTAAGTTTCATTCAGCTTCAACCAACGGGCCACCTTGAGACACTATGAAAACTCTGGAACGTTTCCCTGCCTCAGTGTCTCTGCCTGTTCCTTCAATTTAGAATGCTCTTCCTGAAAACATCTCCATGATTCACTGACTCTCCTTTGGTTTTTGCCAAACATCATGTTTTCAAAACAATAAGCCTCTGTCACCTACCCTGCATTCCTGTTCTTTACTGAATATCTTGTATCTGGCCTTAATTCAATATTTATTTATTTATTTATTTATTTATTTATTTATTTATTTATTTATATTGAAAAAAAAATTTTCTCCAACTGGGGCAGAGACTTGTCCATTTTTGTGTTTGTTTTAAACCACTGTATCCAAACTACATAGAATAGAGCCATACACGGAGAGTTGTATTAGTTACATCAATAAATGAAGTTTACCTCTACTAGAGTACGATTATAAAGGTATTATACTGATTTTTCAGGTAAAGTCACTAAGCTGAGAGGAGCTTTTGCTTGGTGAAGTGGAGAAGCCCTGTATCAGATACCAGAAATATGGCACTCCAAAGGGTGTGCTGTGTGCCACAACGCTGGATGAATTTATTCGTCTTTATAGACCTGAATCCTCTGTGGGTCTTTGTAAAAGTATATATACCTGAGCTTCATCCAGGAAATGTTGATTTAGTAGGTCTGGATTGAGGCTGCACAAATCAATCTGGTAAGCAAAAAAAAAGTTATAATTAGTCTAGAATAATAGACATGTGGTATAGACAAATCATGTTTACTTTATTCTTCTTTCCAAAAATAATTTTACTATTACTGTAATGTACCTAATTTATTGAGATAATTGGTGCATATATCAAAGTCACATGCATTCAGGGAGAAAACTGCTCTGTGTCAACATAGAAACTACAAATATAGTAGTAAATGTATACTATTGTAACACATGTATACTATTATATATGTTTATGTTTTTGTATCAACAATAATATATATACTATTACATGTATGCATATCATTAATACATATCATATACATATACTATTACATAAATGTCCACACAACTATAATTATATATGATATTGTGCATATATATAATATGCACATGTGTAATAGTATGTATGCAATATATACATATATAATAGTGTATATTTACAATATCATATATTATATATAATTAGATACATAATATGTCACTATGTTACATATATGTGTGATAATATAAATATATATGTTACATTTGCACATATGTAAGTGTTACATATGTATGATGTTACATACCACATATGTAATAGTGTATATACTATATCATAAAGATGATATTATGTATATTAATTCAGTTAATATTAACAATCTTGATTATATATTTTTGTTGAATTTTTATTTAAAAGTGTTTTTATCTAGAAAAAAAGTGAGACATCTAAAAATTCAAATAAAGTAAGTATTTTTTTTCCAATTCAGAAGAAAAATAGCATCTCATTTTGGACATATCAAAAATTAGCTCATCTTGCTATGAACATGGGCTTACATGTATTCTTTCTGATTGGTGTTTTAGGCTTCTTAGGGTATATTCCTAGAAGTGGGGTCAAATGGCAATTCAATTTTTAATTTTTTGAGGTAACACCATAGTGTTTTCCACAGTGGCTGCACCAGTCTGCATTCCCACCAGCAGTGTAGTAGGGTTCCCTTTTCTACATGTCCTCGCCAACATTTGTTGTTTGTTGATTTACTGAAGATAGACATTCTGACAGGTGTGAGGTGATATCTCACTGTGATTTTAACTTGCATTTCTCTGATGATTATTGGTGTTGAGCATCTTTTCATATGGCCATCTGTACATCCCCTTTAGAGAAAGGTCTATTCAGATCTTTTGTTCACTTTTAATTGGATTATTTGTTTCTTTAGTGTTGAGTTTTATAAATTCTTTATAGATTTTGGATATTAACCCCTTATCAGATGTATTGGTGAATATGTTCTCCCATTCAGTAGATTGTCTTTTCATTTTATTGATATTTCCTTCACTGTGCAAAAACTTTTTAGTTTGATATAGTCCTATTTGTTTATGTTTTTGTTTGTTTCCCTTGCCCGAGAAGATATATCAGAAAAAATGTGGCTTCTTCATGAGGCCTCGACATCCTCACAACATGGCTGCCGCCATGTGATCAAACTTCTTAAATAGTATTTCAGTGCTCCAAAAGCAAATGTCCCAGTGACAAGTTCGTTATGTCTTCTGTCGTAGCTTCTGTAGTCATGGAGCATTACTTACACTGCATTCTATGGGTTATATGTAGAGTATCAAGGTCACACTGTCAAAAAACATATAGGATAAGAAATATTATTATAGCCATCTTGGTAAAATATATTCTGCCACAAACATACAACATTGCAATGTAACAATAATAGGGATCATGTTAAAAAAAAACAAAAAACTAAATCAGTTGTCAAATTTTGGAGAATATACTCTGTGCATAAATAAATTTCAGGAATTGCAGGTATCAGTGAAATCTACTCTAGCAATAAATAACCTCATGGAAGAGACTGGACCTGAATTGTGCATTAAAAGATATGTAATATGAGAAACTTCCGGTCAAGATGGCGGCGTAGGTAAATGCAGTATCGCATCCTTCCACAACCACATCAAAGTTACAACTAAACTACAGAACAACCATCATTCAAAACCACCTGAAATCAAGCTGAATGGAAGTCCTACAACTACGAAATTAAAGAAGCCGCAGCATCAAGACTGGTAGGAGGGGCGGAGGCGCGACGGGCTGGTCCCACACCCACGTGTGCCGGATAAAAATTAGGAGGACACCTAGGCTGGGAAGTTCCTCACTGAGGACTGAGGGGTCCCCGTCCCACACCAGGCGCCCAGCTCAGGGTTCCAGTGCCAGGAAGAGAAGTCCCCATAACTTCTGGCTGGAAAAACCAGCGGGAACTGAGGCTGAGGCGGCTGGAGCCCCCGGCAGCTCCTCTTAAAGGGCCCGCGCACGGACTTACTTGGACTCCCACCCTCCAGGCTCCAGCGTGTGGGAGGCAGCTTGAAAGGCACAAGAGTCATATGGGGAAGAACTGAGCTGTTTGGCATTGGGGCGAGGGCTGGAGAGGCAGCTTTCTCCTGGACAGACGTGCTATTAGAGGCCTTTGTTCCTTTGGTGAGCCCTTCCTGAGCCGGCAGACGCCACCATATCTGGGACTCCACTACCTGGCTCACACTGTTTGCCCTGCCCTGGTGATTCCCTGAGGCCCCACCCCACCCAACTTTCAGGTTCACCCAAGCTGTTGCCAGTTGCTTTACCATAGGATTGGCCTGTCTTGGATCCTGCTTCAGCTTTTCCTAAATTCTTTCAAACAAGCAGCATCTGGTCTCAGCTAGCCCCATGCCTCTCGCTAAGTAATACATAGAAACAAACACAGGGAGGCAGCCAAAATGAGGAGACAAAGAAACAGGTCCCAAATGAAAGAACAGAACAAAACTCCAGGAAAAGAACTAAGTGAAATGGAGTTAAGCAACCTAACAGATGCTGAGTTCAAAACACTGCTTATAAGGATGCTCAATGGACTTAGTGAGAATCTCAGTGAACTTAGTGAGGGCCTCAAGAGCATAAAAAAGGACCAGTCAGAAATGAAGGATGCACAGTTAGAAATGAAGGAGGCACTAACTGAAATAAAGAATAGTTTACACAGATTCAGTAGTAGAGTAGATAAAGCCAAGAAGCAAACCATCGATTTGGAATATAAGGAAGCAAAAAACACCCAATCAGAACAGCAAAAAGAAAAAAGAATCCAAAAAAATGAGGATAGTGTAAGGAGCCTCTGGGACAACTTCAAGCGTGCCAACATTTGCATCTTGGGGGTGCCAGAAGGAGAAGAGGGAGAACAAGAAATCGAAAACCTATTTGAAACAATAATGGCAGAAAACTTCCCTAACTTGGTGAAGGAAACAGACATACCAGTCCAGGAAGCACAGAGAGTCCGAAACAAGATGAACCCCAAGAGGCCCACACCAAGACACATCATCATCAAAATGCAAAGGTTCAAGACAAAGAGAGAATCTTAAAAGCAGCAAGAGAAAAGAAGTTAGTTACCTACAAGGGAGTGCCCATAAGACTGTCAGCTGATTTTTCAAAAGAAACTTTGCAGGCCAGAAGGGAGTGGCAAGAAATATTCAGAGTGATGAAAAGCAAGAACCTACAACCAAGATCACTCTATACTGCAAAGCTGTCATTTAGAATCGATGGCCATATAAAGAGTTTCCCAGACAAGGAAAAGCTAAAGGAGTTCATCACCACCAAACCATTATTATATGAAATGTTGAAGGGTCTTCTTGAAGAAAAAGATAACAAAAATATGAACAAACAAAATGGCAATAAATACATATCTATCAACAATTGAATCTACAAACAAAATGAACAAGCAGAACAGAAACATTCTCATAGATACAGAGAACTTTTGTTGGTTACCAGATGGGTGGGGGCTGGGGGCAGTGGGTGAAAAAGGTGAAGGGATTAAGAAGTACAAATTGGTAGTTAGACTGACAAACCTCAAAGGGAAGGGGGGTTGGAGGGTGGGAAGAAATAAACCAAAGAACTTATATGTATATATGCATAACCAATGGACACAGACAACAGTGTGGGGAAAGGCAGGAGGGCGGCGGGAATGGGGAGGAGGGGGTCAATAGGGGAAAAATGAGGAACATCTGTAATATATTCAACAATAAAGTTAAAAAAAAAAGATATGTAATATGGTTTAACAGTCCCTAGATACTTCAGAAAAATGATGCTCAGGTAGTCTCCATTTCCCATTTAGAGCCAATTATGGTCTGCCAGTCTCTTATTAGAGTTAATAGTTAAAAGGGGAAGGAAACTGATAATATTGTCAATGACAAATAAGTGTAAGAACTTCTAAAATAGGCCAGGACATTGCTACTAGTATAATAACCATTTTTCCTAATATACCTAGTACAAAATTTTGTTTAATTATGAAAAGAAACAAAATTATAAGTAGTTACAAAATCCAGGTGAAAGAAATAAAGGTGGAAACTATGAAGACTCCTCATTGGAAAAATATCAATGAATGGATTTTTCCATTTTTATGTTAAACATCTTTGAACAATACCTTTTGAGTATCTTTAAACATCTTAGAAAAAATTCTTTCCTGCCTGGCCTGATTCAAAAGATTTTTTTTCTGGATATAACTTGCTAGAAATAGCATTCTTTCTCTAAAAAACTAATTTTACTTTCAAAGATTAATTTACTTTCAAAAAACCAATTTATAATTTAAAAAAAACTATTGTGTGAAAAATTATAAATATACTCAGTCCAGTGGCTGTGTATTATCAATTAATTAGTAGATTAGTGGTGATATAAATATAAATATATAATATAAAAATTGAAATGCTATCAAACCTTTTACAAATTAGATGCTTTACTTTATAAATTGATATTTGTGTATTGCATACTTATGTTGCCTGCTGAACACATTTAAGCCACAGATAAGATGGCTCAGGCAATAGGCCATTTTTGAAACATTGAATCTTCAACAGTCTGGGCCTCATCCACCAAGATCTGATATGATTTTCTCTTGACCATTGTGATCTTTGTTTCTGTGGTCAGTCCTACTTTGCTCTTAACTTTCTTGCTTCCTTCTGCAATTAGATCTTGCACTCTTACACCTCGCATAGTCTTGTAAAATGTTACCCAATGATAGAACCCCATTTGCAACCTCTGGACTACTCATCTCTGCAAAGTTGCCTTATATTTCTCACTAGCAACCATTTCTCTCATTCCCTTCCTTGCCTGGCAAATACAACAAAGTGTGAAAATACACAGTGCCTCTTCAATTTCCATTTCAAGTTTACAAAACTTTACATAAATTTTCTGGGAGCTATTTCTTGATTCTTAATAATCCTATATGAAATGTAGTCTATTCTAATTTCACTTATTTAATTCATGACTTTTTTTGTTGAATAGACTATAAAATACTTCAATGTTGATATTTTGCATTCCTTTAAAAACAATACACAGCAAAAATCATTACTTTGACAGCACACAAAAACCTGGCAGAAATATATGAAATATACATTCTAAAAATTCATTAGAACACTTCTAGTTTTAGTTCTGACATATAAAGATCTGGGAAGTCTTTACTCCTGTTTTTATAATGCAAGAAGTTGGACAAACCAAAAATGGATGATTTGTTTAGAGCCATCAGAGAATTGAGCTCATAGGGGAATTGCCACCCCAAAATTTGTAGAGAGAGGTGCATCTAGAGAGACATAGCAACAAAGATTTGTTTACCTGGAGTAGAAGCATATAGAACCATAAAGAAAAAAATATGGTAATTCTAATGAATTTTTGGAAACTGAGACTGGGCTAGCATGAGAGGAAGCATATAGTCTTAGAGGAACTTACACTTTCATGGGTTTCCCCTCCAAAGAATCCTGCCAGGTATTTATTATGGGGTCCCAGGGAAGACCCCGTTGTGGCTCTGTCAGGGTAAGAGGAAGAGTAACCACTGTGAAACACTCCTTTTCCAGACAAACACCCACTCACCAGGGGAAAGAACTCTGCCTGAGCACAATTCTGAAACCCATCTCAGCTGGGTGAAAGGGATTCCTGCCCATTCCAGCCTCTCCAACCTTCCTGTCTCACAGGGGAAACTGCAGCAGACAAGGCTTTGAGGATACAACTGAGAAATGCTGCAGACAGGTAAGGGAGTAGGGCACAAGGCAAAAAATAAAAGCTATAAACTGAAGGAAGGTCATGAACGCTTGTGAAAGCCACAGCCTGAGGCGAAGTCCCACTAAAAAACTGAGATTTAATCAAAAGATTATAGAAGTTTTTCCCTCTCCTACAGTTCACCACCACAGCCACTGGGCTTCAGTGTAATAATAGTGATTACAACTGAAAAGGGTTGCAAAGCACAGGAACAATACATAGAGACGCTTCTAGGACAAGAAAAAGGACAAACAAGGACAGCAAGGAATTTGAAGCCTCTAGTACTCATAGCTACAACAAACAGTAAACACAGACCAACTTCAAGACAGGTGAACATAAATCCTCACACTAAAGGCCCACTTATTTTTTTTTCCTATTACCCAATACAACACGTACAACTCTCAGCAAACAATCACAAGGCATGCAACAAGGCAAAAACAAACACTTGAAAAAGACAACACAAATATCTAAACTAGATTCAAATAAGACACACATGTTGGAGTTATCAGAAAGGAAATATCAAATAATTATAATTAATATGTTAAGGGCATGTGATGGAGTCCTCAGGCTTAATGATTCACTAGAGGGACTCACAGCCTCAGAAAAAGCTGTTATTCTCATGATTAAGGTTTATTACAGTGAAAAGACACAGATTAAATCAACAAAAGGTACATGAGGCAAAGTTTAGGAGAAAATACAAACATGCTTCCAGGTGTGCTCCCCCAGGGAGTCACACAGAAATGACATATGAGAGCACACGGCTGCATTGCCAACCAGGGAATCTCACCTGAGCCTTAACGTCTAGGGTTTTTATTGGAGATCAATCACAAAAGCACGCAACACACAGGTGACTTAGCTGCTCAGGTTCCAGATCCCCTTTCCCCAAAATGAACCACTATATATATAGTAGGACAGCTACAATACAAAATGCTAACAATACAAATTGCTGGCAAGGATGCAGAAAAACAAAAACTTTCTTTCATTGCAGATAGGAATGTAAAGTGGCACAACCATTGAGAGACATTTTGGCGATTTCTTACAAAGCTAAACATAGTAATACCGTGATGCACCAGTGGTACTCCTAGGTACTTACATAACTGATTTGAAAACTCATGGTCACATAAAACCAGTACATAAGAAACTTGAAACCAATCGGAAATAATGTATGCACCCCCATGTTTATAGTTGCACTTATTTCTGTGGTCTTATTCCCCAAAATATATAAATTCAGTCTAATCATGTGAGAAGTATCCAATAAACCCTATTAAGGGGTATTTTGTAAAATACCTGACCAATAGCTCTCAAAACTGTCAAGATCATCGAAAAAAAAAAGCAGAGTCTGAGAAATTGTTACAGCCTAGAAGCCTAAAGGATATAATAATTGCCCTGGCCAGTTTGGCTCAGCAGTTAGAGCATCGGACCACTGACCAGAGAGTCCCGGGTTTGGTTCCTGCTAAGGGCACGTACCTCGGTTGCAGTTTGTCCCCAGCCCCAGTTGGGGTCGTGTGGGTGGCAACCACTCGATGTGTCTCTTTCACATCGATGTTTCTCTCTCTCTCTTCCTCCCACTCTCCCTCCCACTCTATCTGAAGATAAAAATGCAAAAATGTCCTCAGGTGAGGATAAAAAAAAAAAAGGATATAATAATTAAGTGTATTATGGTAGCCTGAATCTCATTCTGGAACAGAAAAATGACATTAGTTAAAAACTAAAGAAAAATGACTAAAATATATACTTTATAATAATGTATCGATATCGCTTGATTAGTTTTGACAAATATGTCATTCTCATGTAAGATTTTAACAGTGGGGAAACTTGTTATGATATATATGTGTTATCTCTATACTATCTTTGCAACTTTCCAGTTAATTTTAAACTCTTCTGGAAAAAAAATTATTTTTTTAAATCATTATAATCATGAATTGATTATATTCTTAAGGGGGGAAAAGTGGTAAATTATTAAGTTTTAAACAAAGATTCTTTTTAGAGAGTGTCCTAAGAATAATCAGTGTTTACATTTGATCATCAATATGTTTATTGTCAAGTATATTTATTGCCAAAATGTACATTCTTTTTTTTTTATCCTCACATGAGGATATTTTTGCATTTATCTTCAGATAGAGCAGGAGAGAGAGAGAGAAAAACATTGACGTGAGAGAGACACATTGATCAGTTGCCACCCGCACAAACCCAACCGGGGCTGGGGACAAACTGTAACCAAGGTATGTGCCCTTAGCGGGAATCGAACCCAGGACTCCCAGGTCTGCAGGCCAACACTCTAACTGCTGAGTCAAACCGGCCAGGGCAAAATATACATTCTTTATACCACCCTGAGCTTATATACAGATGTAGATAAATTTGGGTGCTTAAACTCCATCTTTGCTTCATAATTCCGAGCATCTCATTGATCCCATTATTAGTTCATTTTATCTCTGTTCATGATAAGTGTAGTATATTCACACACTATTCAGGCTATCTATATTTAAAGCTAAAACAACTGATATCACAGCATGTGACATTACTTAAAGTTACATACACATAGAGAAATTACATAAAATTAAAATTGCATAAACGTATACTTAATTTGGTTAGTGGACACATTTCTGATCTATAAAAAATGTATTAGTAGTCCTTACAGATTTGGGTTTCATATAAATTCATAGTAGTAACAGCAATAATGGAATGAATCTTCTGCATCCTGCAATTTATTTTTCATGCTTTTTGAGCTAATCACTACATTATAACAAGAAAGTGAAAGAGAAGCCACAGAAATTCATGAGAGGGAAATAGAGTAGATGAACAGATAGCAACCAATTGTTGAAAGAGAAAATGTCCCTAAACCTAAAATTCAGTCTAGAGCATATTGATTTTTTATCCTTTTTACAGTCTTTCTCATCTCTTACCCTTATATTAAATCAAGAATATATAACATTGAGTCCTAAGTATGTGTCCAACATGAGATATATCTGATATAAATATAATATTGCCTCTAACCCAACAATCCTAAAGAGCAGGTAATAGTAACAGCTCCTTTATACAAATTAAGATATTTAAGCAAAAAGAGATTGAGTGATTTACCCAGAGGTATACAACTAATAAATAAGAATATCAAAATATAACTGAGGAAGATTATATCAAAGACTCTGCATCTCTAAACAACTATGGGAAATTTGCTACTGCTTCTTATCTCTGTCTTTTCCACAGTTTTTAATCTGTTCCCTACATACTGTCGCTAACACTCTCTATCCACTGCCATTTACTGAGTTCAGGATCTAACACCTTTCATCCAGATTTATCATCAGCCCTTCCCCACTCATCTCAGTCTCCTTAAAATGATTTGAGTTTATAAATATATTAAAAATACTTGCATGAATTATTTAATTTTTGATCTATTAAATATAATGTTCCTCAAAGTTTCTTTCATTACAACAATAATTATTTAAAGAATGAACTATAGCTTTCAGTCTTTTAATAACTCAATGTTCAGTTAGCTTGGTTACTGGCTCACATATTTAAAAGTGCAGTGAGTTTATATGGTGCAAAAGGGGCTCAACACTAATTGACTAATGACCACATTACCTATGTGAACATAACCATTTGTTCTGTAAAATGTCTAAACTGTTTTTCTGCTTCATAAGTCATAGATCTGTCTGAGGCTCCTTCTTTTTAAACTAAATAAATGCAATAGAAGAGAACATCATTGTTACATTTCATTAAGCAATTTGGCAATAATCATTTTGTGGTTATTTTGTTTGGTTGGTTGTTTTTAGTTTTGTTTTGGTTTTTTGAGTTTGAATATAGCTATTGTCCTGGTTTACCTCATCCCTCCACAAAAGCTGAATAGTCATTAAATAACACCTCTCTCAAGTCATGTAGCTCATAAGGAATCAATTTTATGATAAAGTAAACTGAAAATGCCCTGAATATAGGAAATATTGTTATATGAACTACGTGTTTTTTAAAAAGTACCAACATGTGCCCTGGCTCAGCAGTTAGAGCGTCGGCCTGCGGACCAGAGAGTCCTGGGTTCGGTTCCCGCTAAGGGCACGTACTTCAGTTGCGGTTTGTCCCCTCCCTGGTTGGGGTCGTGTGGGTGGCGACCACTTGATGTGTCTCTCTCACACAGATGTTTCTCTCTCTCTCTTCCCCCCTTCTCTCTTGCTCTATCTGGAAATAAATGCTCTATCAGGTGAGGATAAAAAAATAAAATAAAATAAGTATTAAAAAAAATACCAACATGTGAATAGAGGCATTGAACAATGTGTACATTTTGCTTTCTGTGTACATTTGGGCATCATTTGATAATGGTTGCCTAAGTTAAATATTACTTTGTGACTACAAAATGGTGATTTCTCTAATTCTTTATAACATGTGTTGTTGGCATTTTTCTATAAAGAAAACTCTTCTGTTCCCCAGCACTTTTTCCTGGCATTAAAATGGACTCACAATTCAATATACTAGGCACTATTATCATTATTACATTTTGATGCTGTCTTGGTCCAATTTGGCCCTTCAAGGTGGCTCTCTGCCCTTGCTATAAGTCTATAATCTTTGAAGACCTTTCTATCACCATAAGATAGAGCAGGTTCACCTTGTACTTCCCCTGCCCCAGTTCTGCATGCTGTTAATTCTCTATTAACTTCTGCTTTTTGTTGTTGTTGTTTTATTTGTTTGTTTTTTAGTGAAGGGCCGTGTTTAGAAACGAAGATTTGACCTCTATTCATTCGTATTGATAGTGAGTTAATTCGGATCCCACTAATTCAAGGCCAACATTCTGAGTCCTCCCTAACTTCCTATCCTTTAATATGTGTACTTCTCATCTCCCATCTTGAGTACCCTAGTTCTGAACATATTCAATCTTACAGTTCTCTTAAAATGTAGATTCATGTCCTGGCCGGTTTGGTTCAGCGGTTGGAGCATCAGCCCGCAGTCCAGAGAGACCCGGGCTCGGTTCCCGCTAGGGGCACATGCCTCGGTTACAGTTTGTCCCCGGCCCCGGTTGGGATTGTGCGGGTGGCAGCCAGTGGATGTGTCTCTCTCATGTTGATGTTTCTCTCCCTCTCTCCCTCCCTCTCTATCTGAAGATAAATGCAAAAATGTCCTCGAGTGAGGATAAAAAAAAAATGTAGATTCATAATTACACAACTAAAACCACTACTAAAAACAAATCTATGTAAAGTTTGAAATTTCTTTGCAGTTCTTTCAGTCCTTATAGTTTATCTCAGGAGGGTTTACAGAGTCCAGTATTTGGATCTTTTTTGGCATTGATTCAAAATTATTGGAGTAATACCAGGGGAAAAATTGCTGGAGTGTATTTATTAGTATTGCAGTAAAATCTGGAACATTTAGAGCAGCTCTGATGTTCATTTCTGAGTCTTCTTCTCAAACTTTTCTGTTAATGCTGTCAACCCAATAGGCTTCACACACAAACAAAAAGCAAAGCAAAACAAAAACAAAAAAATAAAAAACCTTGCTTAAGTTAGCAAGAATTGGTTTTGTTGCAACCAAAGAATCTAAGTCAAGTTGATACAAACCAAGTACCCATAGCAGGACCAGTTAGTATTCTCTAGTTGCTCACATGATTTTTTGTTGTCCTGACTAGGACACATGCTGTTTTCCTGCAGCATATATTTCTTTCTCCCAATATCCAACATTAAATGTATGGTTGCTGAAGCCAGACTGCTCAGTGTGGATTCTTCTTCATCTACTTAAACAGCTGTGAGTTATGTCACTTAACCTCTTTTAGCCTGAATTTTCTCATCTACAAAATAATGAACAAATGTACTTAACTCATAAGGTTGTTATGATTATAATAAGTTAATAAATATAAGGCCTTGGAAAACTACTTGACAAACAGTAAGTACTTCATGAATGCTGCAATGTGTATTGTAAGCAACCAAAATGCATGTAATTTTCCACTTACCTGATTCCTATTGAGACCTCCCTTGGCATATAATGCATTTGGCCTTTTAATATATATTTCCTAACACAATGCCACACAGTGTAGATGCTCAAATATATGCATATCTTGAAAATGAATTATTTGTGTATTTGTTGATAGAGTATTTTAATTTTTACTTTCTTTAATTATTTTCAATAATACTGTTAAATTTAATGTAATAAATAACTAGGGACACATAAGTGCTGCATATTGCTCTGGTGTTAGCCATTAAATTTTTGTATCCTTGTAAACAAAAAGGGGTCTCATTTTGACAAAAATCTGGGCATAAATTACTCACATTATTTAGTCCAGTCTAGGTCTGAAAATGTTAGTTCTAATAATCAGGTAGGGTTCACCCAGTTCAATATCTGAAACATGGCTTTTACGGAGAGGATTGAAAATAGCACAATATTTGTTGAAAATGACTGAACCAAATTCTAGTGTTTGAGTTATATAGTTTCTAATTTGTGCATAAAAAGTTAATTATGATTGGATTCTTACATATCTTTTTTCTAGTCCCACAAACAGAGAGTAACCCATTACCAATATGTCCTTATCAGTGCTCTATGTAATCAATATAAAATTATCAATGAGATATTTTTATTTACTTTCTCATAGTAAGTGTTTGAAGTCTAGTGTGTATTTTATACTTACTGCACATCTCAAGTTGGACTGACCTCATTGCAAAGTCGCACTCACTAGCCACATTTGAGTAGTGGTTACTACATTGAACAATGCAGACGTAGGGTCTTAATATTTGCCTAGCTTCTTGCTCAAAATAAAGCCTTTTATTAATAAGTACTGTTTTTTTTGTTTGTTTGTTTGTTTGTTTGCTTGTTCTGCCTATTTATAGCTACTGAAGTTTTGCTTTAGACTAAGAAACTCTCCAATTCAAGATGGTCAACTGCTTGGCAGTCAATGAAATAATTTTTTGTTTTGCTGAAATTATCTGCCTTTCTATATCTGAGTTCTGCCTTATATCTGTGTTACTATTCAGTGGATGTACTCTCTGTAATTTGTTTTTTATCTACACACTTTGGAAAGATATGACTTAAATACTTTTTAGTGGAAAAAATAATGGTCCAATCCTATAATGATCCTAAAAAGCACTTCTAAGTAACACTATTATATATTCTAGAAGAGTTTATTGGTATCATCTTGTAATACTTTCCTAGATGAATACGTTTAAACCAATTTGAGCTCATGTAACTTCAAAATGCAAATTAATAATTTAGATTTGTAGTGTATTCAGATCAATTAATGTGTACTTCTTGCCCGTGGGTTTTGTTATCTGCTCAACACAATCTGGACAGTCTCTTACTGGAATTGGCCATCATTTGAGTCTCATTTGAGACTACCAGGCCCTCTTGAGCAGTGGTTTTTAAACTTTTTTAATGATGGCATTTTCTTTAAATAAACTCTCTAAATATAAAATCTAATTTTATTGACAAAAGAAATTAAAACCTCAATTCACTTACTTCCACTTTGGCCCTCTGAGGCTTCAAAGAAGTTCTCTATGGCATTCCTATGGTGGCTGAAAAACACAGAGAGAAAACAAATAGTTTACAGCAATTAAGAATATAATTACAGTCAAATTATGAGTTATGTTTCTCTCTTACCTCATCAATCATAGACATTCATGTACACAAAGAGAGAATATCCATCTTATCCCAAATCCCCCAATAGCAGTTGTAGCTATATAAGGTAAACAAAATCAGATCCTAGCCAATTAAATATAAGTATCATCTGTAAAGCTATACTTATGTTTTATCATCTAATATAACCACAAACATTCACATTGAGAATTCTGAGTCTTTACAGAAATAGAGGAAGTCCACATGGCATTACCACAAGTTTATTTCTTCTTGCTATCTTCTTTTTGTGGTGTAGGTCTTGTTATATTGCTTTTTTGTGGTGTGCTTCTGAAAGCTAATGAGAAAATACCTCTCCACTATAACCAAGCTATATTCAGACTCTTTGGTGGGTGCTAACTGTAATAGGAGCCATCACACACAAACAGTTTTTGAAATACTGTACAAAATAAAGCGATAAAGTTGGCTATAACTAATGCCAAGGATAGCATGCATTCTGAGATGATAGACTCTAGCTAGCTTCAAGGACATCTATTACTATTTCTTTTGTCCACTATTTGACAGATGACTCCCTTCAGTAGAGCTATTCTAGTAAGATAGCAGAAATATGATCTTGTTTAAAATATTATTTAGTTCCAATTCCATGGATATATATATATTTACAGAAATATAATCAGATTTTTTAAAAAAATCATTCAAGCTAGTAGAAGATTATTACATACTCAGTTTATTTTCCTAAGAAAATATTGAGGACTATTTTTTAAATTCACATTATAGTATGAATTTATACACACCAAATACATTTAGAATACATTTTTTCATGTATTTTTTTGTTGTGCTTTGAAGCAAAAAATCAGAATACAAATTCTCTATGTATAAATAGTTTTTTATACATACAAGTTTCTTTGAAATTGTTAACCTCTCATAAAAAAAGAAAAGCAAAATTAAAGGGATATACATTATATGAGAACAAAATTTGTATGAGGTAGCAGAGGCTTAATAAACAATTTTTTAAATAATAAAAAATAGAATGATGTTTTGAAATGCTGGCCTCAACAATCAATTAAATATTTAACTCACACTTTGAACACTAGTGTATCTTCTACATTCCTTGCTGAAGAGATTTAAAAATAGTACAAAGCTCATTCTCTGCCCTTTGTAATATTATAAGCACATTCTCGAATTTATATATTACATTTCTTTCTTTTTTGTTTTTGTTTTTTGTTAATCCTCACAAATTTTGAGGATTAATATTTTAATCAATATTTTTCCATTGATTTTTTTTTTTTTAGATAAAGTGGAAGGGAAGGAGGGGGTGAGAGAGAAACATTGATATGAGAGAGACACACTGATTGGTTGTCTCCCACATGATCTAGACTGGGGCCAGGGATTGAACCTACAACCCAGGTACGTGCCCTTGACCAGAATCGAACCCATGACCCTAAGCCAAACTGGTCAGGGCTATATTTTACATTTCATAATAATCATACAAGTTTACAAACAGAAATAAAAGGCTTATCTACAAAAAATAACCAAAAAAATCAACTTTATATTAGAATTCTTCATTTATAATACTGGCAGCTAATAAACATTAGAGTAGTATCTACACACATTCAATTGTACAAGCCATCTTTTTAGTTCCTCATCACATCTCAATATACTAAGCAGCTGTGTCAATTGCCAATTCCAAATTTTAATTTTACACTATTTTGTGGGTAAGGTATATGTTTTTCAGGGCATTATTTCACTACACCTGCAATAAAAGAGTTTCCTTGATCAAATGCTATGTAAGCAGAAGGTCCAATTTGAACTATTTTCTGTTTTAGGCATTAAACAGGGTTAGAGGTATTTATTGTTCAATTCATGGATAATGAAATTCAAATTTAGAATAAGTGTCTAACCTGATCAAGGCTTTTTGGTATCCACCCAGTGTCATGGGTAATAAGCCAATGTAATTGATCACCTATGAGTCTGCCTGGATCTGCTTAATATCTGTCCCATGGGTTCTTTTAGTTTCTGATGTTCCTGTTGACAAACAAGCAAACACTGTAAGATTCACATGGTTTCTCATGTTGCAGGTTCTTGAATATACCATTTCCACTTACTGAGGGAAGTCTCTGAGTACTTCCGTCCCTGTTCCAATGATGAACTGATATAACACAGACCATAGTAGGTATTTAAGGTCTCAAAATAACTGTATATCATTCAACAATAGAAGTTTCAGTTAAAGCCCAATAACTAGTTAGCAATTGTTAACTAAGTATGAAAGTACATTAAGCACAAGTATCCAACAATACTAATAAAGTTTCTTCACAACATCTAAGCCATTTTACCTATTCAACCATAAATGACTTGTCAACTCCTGGTGATATATTGCTCCATCTCTAACAAATTTAGATTAAGTGATCTGTACAGGCCCTCCAAAATAAAAGACTTCTGAATACTTTGAGTTGGTTTTTCTCTCCCTTAATTTTATTTCTTTAGTCATCCAAGGAAATTATTTATGCAGATGAAACAACCCATTGTTTTGGGTTTTTTTTTTTGTTGTTTTTTTTTCTAAGACCAGGGAGAACAATCAGGTCTACAAAATTTTGTCTGAAGAGTTAATTCTACATATAAAATGCATTGTTTTATGTTTATGCTATAAGATTTCAGAAACACAGTGTTAGTTGCAGCAAAGCAGATAACATTTGTGTTGCCAAATAACAAATTATAGCCATCAAAAAGAGCAGTGGTAATCATTGCAAATGCTAGGATCAGAATTTTCCATTTTAAGAATGATTTACTCAGGTCCCCACCTTCCCCCCAAATATTACCCCTGATCTCTCCTAATCCAATAAGCTAGAAAAATATCAATAAATCCATTAATCTAGTATTTCCAGAAAAATAAATTTAAATCTCTGGATAAAAAATTACTATCTGCTAAATAGAATGCAAGACCTCAGGTTTGGATTAAGAGTCTACCATGTACAGTGGAAATTATAAGCGTAACCTCTTAAGGTTAGAAAAAATCCATATGCAACCTCACTTTTCACCCCTCTACTGGAACTCAGGAGGAGGGCAAAAATAAGTGAGTAAATGTGGTCTTCTGCTACCCCGGCATCCTTATATCTTGCCAGTTTAAGCCAATGGGTAGGGGAGGGGGCATCTACCAGGAGCGGAAAGCAATGCACCTTCTCTGTGACTGGGGCATGTGGTGGCTATAGGAGAAAAGCACAGGTGCTGACCTAAAAATTAAAAGGCCTTTCAGCGTGAGAGACAACAAGCATTTATTGGAGATCAATAAAAATAGATATTCGGGAAAGCACTGGCAGAAGCCCAAAGAGTGTTCCAATTAGGAAATAAAGGCAATGGGTATTTATGAGAAAAGGGAGAGGGAACAATTACATCAATAGAAGGAAGACATTTCTATGGTACACATAAGCTAACAAAGTGACGCTAATTCTAAACAATGTTTTTTGTTGTTTTGTTATATTTTTATTGATTTTTTTTTTTTTTTTAGAGAGAGAGGAAGGGAGAGATAGAAACATCGATTGGCTGCCTCCTGCACGTCCCCCATTGGGGATCAAGCCCGCACCCAGGCATGTGCCCGGACCTAGAATCGAACCAGGACCTCTCAGTCCATGGAACGATGCTCAGTCCACTGAGCCACACCAGCTGGGCTCCAAACAATGTTTTTGATTTTCAGTCATAATATCTGCTTTCTTGTTAGCTTTGCAAATAGTTCTCTGGGGCACAAGGTTGCTTTAGTCTCAGTCCAAAGTTATTTTGCCCTGTTTTTAATATTCCAAAGAATTGAGCATAAGATGTGCAAAAGCAGTTCCTCTGGCATACCAGCTTTGGGTCCATTTAAAATGACTCTGTTTAGCCCTGGCTGGTGTGGCTCAGTTGGTAGGGCATAGTCCCCTGCACCGAGAGGTCCCTGTTTTGATTCCTCATCTCAATACCTGACAGTGGGCATGTAGGAGGCAGCCCATCATTGTTTCTCTCTCTCTCCCTATCCCTTCCTCTCACTCTAAAAATCAATAAAAACATATATAAAAATAATAAAGTGGTGCTGTTTATTACTTTTTGACACATGGAAGGGAAGGATACCATAAAGATCTTTCATAAAAGATCTCCTCCAATTGAAAAAATAGTGGCACGCACACACACATATATTAATATAACCACTGTAAATTTACATCTTCACTCTATTTCAGTAGTACATTATGTACATCTTAAAATATGCACCAATAATATAAAACATTTAAAGAATAAGATAAAAATAAAAATAATACATTTCTAATGTGTCTTCCCACACCCCAGTGAATCATCTCTTGCACTGCATGGTGTATATGCACCTCGCTTGGAAGCCAATGGCATACGGGAGAGACACTAGTGTTAGATCCATTATACTCAGTCAGATAAAATGATGTCCCCTTTTTATTGTTTTATAAATGTTGTTATTCCTAGAGATTTTAAATGTTTATTTTCCTCAGCCTTTTCAGATTTTCAAACTGCTTTGTTTCATATAAACTTAATACATTTTCAAAATCCTGTAAGAATTTTGAATCTAAAGATTCAACTACCCTGGGAATTTTTTCCTTGCCATTGAAAACTGCAAAAAATAATGAGACTGTAAGGGCTGTCTCAAAATTAATATAATTCTCCCATTTCTAAGTATTAAATTAAAATCAATTTACTTCATAGGTTAAAAATGGATTTTTTTCTTATACTATACCTATAAAATTAAGATTGCAGTCCCTGTTAATACAAAAGAAGGAAGGAAAATACTTCATGCCCCTGATCACACAATTGTATAAATCCTAGACTCTATCACCATTAGATACTGGGCCATAGTTTACTAGAAGTCCCTGATCTTTTCCTCTCAAGTAATTTGATCCTATCAGTAATTTGTGAATAATTGGATTAATAATGAAACCATCAGGTAAAATACCTTCATAGGTGCTTTGTTTCTGTGGGAAACTGACAAAGACTCATTTTCATTCAAAATATCTAACCGGTATGGTAATATAAATTAAATATAAATTGAAATATAAATAATTTAAAAACAGGTTCCCCTTTACTTTCTCATTCATTGTGTTGACTTTTAAGGAATGCTGGAGTATTGTTTGTTTCACCCTGTCTGTTTTGTACTCTGTGTGATGATTTGACCTAAAAAGCCACAATTGCCTCCTCCAATGACTTCCCAATTAAAATGGGGGGGAGGGGGATTAAGACTGAGCTCTGCTCTTGAAGCACTTGGATTTCAATCCTGGCCCTGCCAGTTAAGTTTCCTATTACTTCCTTGTTAGTTTCTTCACCCATAAAATATAGATGTTAATAACATTTATGGCCCAGGCATTTACAATGTTATTATATATGTTCCTCAAAGACTTCCATTCAAGAAAAAAATAGTTGCATTAAAAAAAAATGCATATAGGGAAAAGGGGATTAGGGACACCTCTCAAAATGTATGCCATTTAGTTACAGAATAAACACTAACAAAAGTCACAATCAGCACCGGGGAGAAACTTTGGACTATGGAAGCAGGTGTCTCATCATGACTGGAGGCAGCCACACCAGATATTAAAAATGCACCAACTTCACAGTTATAGAGTCATCATTCTCTGTTTTGCCAATCACACACAAACTATCACTTACAGTAACTTCCCTATGAAGTGTTATCTCTTTAGGTGTAAAGAATCTGAAATTAATCCGAATCTGAAATTAATAAGAACAAATCTCAACACAGTGGGAAACAACAAACATCCTGTCAATAAAAGGTGTTGTCAGAGACAGAAATCTGGAATTTTGACAAGCTCTTCTTTTCAAAAATAATTGCTTCACTAGCCAGCAACATTACCTGACATTCTGCCCTATTATGCTTATTTTGGGGAAGCCTGTTAAAAGAAATATAAGAGTATAAAATATGTCATACTGTTTAATTTTGTTTTTTTGAGTTGTCAGAAAAGAAAAAATAATAATTAAGACATGACCAGTATCCATTTTATTATTATAAGGTGTTAGCAAATTACTGGGGCACATCACTAGCATGGATTCTAAGCAAAAATATGAAAAGCAAATAAAATTTTGAAGAAATGTAATCTAGTATGCATAAAAAATAGGTAAATACTTCTTGGTCATTAGGAATAAATAGCAAGCATTACATAAATGATCATAATTTGTATTACACTTATGCAATCAAACCAAGATTTAGTCACTATTATCTAAAACCTTATACTGTCTCCTAGGGTACCATGCTTGGCTTACTTCCCAGAATCCTCAGACATTTACATAGGTGCATGCTCTCCCACACTCCCACCTTGTAAATGCAAGAATATAGCATCCTTCTCTAAGTGGCACATGGTCTGTTACAATGTCCTCTGCCTCTCTCTTCTTCCCTCAATGGTCCATCACTAAGCCTTTGGAATTCTTGTGAGAAGCGAAAGAGGATGAAGAAGAATAATTAAACCAGCAGAGTAGGCTCAGATAAGAGCAGGACTCAGATTCTGGAGCCACAGTGGGCAGATTAGTTCCCAAAGTCCCTTAGTCAAGAACCCTTCACCTTAGCCTTCCTTTACCTCCTAAACCTTCCCATTTTTTAATACATTTTTATTCATATTTTTTAAAGAGAAAGGAAAGGAGAGGAAGAGAGATAGAAACATCAATGAGAGAGAAACATCGATTGGCTGCTTCCTGCAGGACCCCTACCGGAGATCAAACCTGAGACCCAGGCATGTGCCCTGACCAGCAATCAAACCAGCAACCTCTTGGTGCATGGGATGATGCTCATCAAACTGAGCCACACCAGCCAGGATAAACCTTCTCATTTTTTAAGAGAAGTTGACAGAATCCAGAATCCATTGAGCACAGCATCCTTCCAACTCAGTCACATGCTTCATTTTTCTCTGTACCTCCCTATTTTATTATTCATAATACTTGCTTTAATGTTGAAAACACTGATAGACTATGGGCTCCATGAGGACAGGGTTCATATCTGATTGTTTCATTGCCACATTCCTACTACTTGGCACAGCTCCTGGAAAAGAGTGTACTCAATTCATACCTGAGGAATGACTTAAGCAATGAATGAACAATGGCTACCCCTCACTACGACTCTGGGATATAGGGAGAGTCTCTCGATATAAGGCAGATCTAGAATGATTCCTCTCTTCCTCTTTAAGCCCCTTGCATTGTAACTACTTCTAATTTCATAATTATCCCTTATTTTTTTGTCATATCATCTCCACTCATTGTGTAAGTCCAAGGAAAATAGAATCACAGACTTATGATACTTTGTACGGATAAGTAAAACAATAGTGTAAACTGAATAGATTTCTACACAACCAAGTAATTTTACAACTTAAAATATTTGATCAAAATATGCACAATTACCAAACCACCACCACGATCCATTTTATAACTATGATAAATGGTGTGTATCGTACAAAGGAATTTTTAAAAATTCTCCCATGATTTCATTAGGGAAGAAAGAGCCATTTTATTTGTAATTCAAGTAATTTCTAGATGATGAATTGGCAGAAAGAAGTAGTTTGTCTTTAAAAAATGGTTTAATTTAGAATTAGTAAGCAAGAAATGTGAAATCTCTATTAACTTTACTTATGATTTATCATATATTTTCATAGACCTCTCTGGGAAATAATAACCCTTGATAATTATCACTTTCAGCTTGCATTTATTTTGAAGCAGGGTTGTGTCAATATAATTATCAGGTTGCCTCAAACTTATTTCTATACACTACTGTTTTCATCATAAAAAATATAAAACGGAAAACACTAATTATTACCAGTGGTTTTTTTGTGCAATAATCATTACAGGATTTTTGAAGGACATATTCTGAAATGGGTAACTAAACAATACAGAATATTTACAATTAGAAGGCACCTTCTCTTGATGTAAAGAAAACTTGCTGTGATTCATTTTACCCCAAAACATTTTGATGAAATGCATAACGATAACAAGAGGGAAGTAGCTAACATTTCCTGAGGACTCCATCTTGCCTGGTGTTGTTGAAGGAATTCTGTTGAAACTACTCACCCTCATAATTATCTTGTAAATTAGATATTTTAAAAATTTTCACTTTCAAATAAGGAAACTGAGGTTCAATGATTTCAAGTGTTTTTAGCAGATTGCTACATTATGTTTAACATGAAATCCCTGCACACCTGCCCCCAAGAAACTAATAAAGGAGAGCATCACCTCTGGAACATACTGATAAATGGTTAAGATCTATCTGAGCACAGACTACTTTCTCCAGTTAGCATTCCATAGTGTGCTCCAGCTCACCTGCTCCAGCCAAAGCTCAGAAGTCAGGCCTGCCCACCTGCCCACCTGCCCAGGAAACTAAGGGCATTGCTGTTCTTCTTCATCAGTACGTCCTGAGGGTCGGGCCCTGAAAACCAGAGTCAAATGTGCAAATATGTATAACAAAGTGTATGTATTTAGATTGCTTACAGGATATGTTTATCCTAGAGGAAAAAAAGAAATCCAATTCTTGTCATTTTTCAAGAAAATACATCTCCGGATTTCTGATTTATCTTCTGTATGTTATGACTTTCTAACCAGAGTAGAATCCTCCAGGAGAAACCATAGTCTCTGGCGGTGACAGAGATTAGGTGAAGGGGGAGAATGGACTTTGGGAGTGGGAGCAAGAGGAAAGGGGATCTGAGAAGTGATAACATAAACACACATGTAGAAAGTTGAGTGAAATTGCAAAAGCCAGTAACACCTAACACCCACTGGGCGTGGGGAGCTGTGCCCACAGCTCACAGCAGGCTACACACACACACACACACACACACACACACACGCTCAGAAAAATCTCCTGGGATGTGCTTTTGATTTACTGGTGAACGGTTTAATTGGTTTAGAAAAGAACAGCCCACAGTACATTTCTGAGAGCAGGGACCTCAGCAAAATATCTTGAAGCTAAAAGAGAAAATTTTGGAGAGATTTTAATTCCATCTGAGTCAGTGCAGCCCTTGAGCACGTCCACCGCCAAGCTCCATCTGCTTGGCGACGGTATCAAATGAATGAACTCTGACGGGTGGGGTGGAGGAAAGGAGCTCAAACGTACCCTGCGATGGGGTTGGTCAGCTCCGCTGCCCCCACAACGTCACCAAAGCAGGGGACTATAAGAGACTATAAAGCACGCTGCAGCGCTAGAGCCTCAGTGCTCTAGCCGGTGCTGGGAGCTCCCACAGGGGCAAACCCCGAGATCCCCGCTGGTGATAACCCCTAACATCTCTCTTCCCAAAGATCTCATCCTGCCAAGCCTGCCAAAGTCGCAAACTCCTCGGAAAAAGTGGCACCCGTGCTCCCCGTCACTTGCTGCCTCAGCGCATCCCTTCACCTGCCAGGGGAGCGGTACCTTCCCTGCGGCGCTTCCAAAGGAGTGCCGAGGACCGCCCAGCAGGAAAGGGACCAAGTGGCAAAGAAGAATTTCAGAGGACTGGACTCGGGCTGGCAGCGGGTGAGTGGGCAGATCCAGGACTGCAGACCCGCGGCGATGGCCTCTCTCCCAGAAGCCGCGAACTGGACGGCAGGCGCGGGAGGAGCGGGTGCTGACGCCGGGAACCTGAGCGAGGCGCTCGCGGCGGGGACAACCTTGGGGGCGGCTGAGGCTGAGTGGCTGCAACTGCTAGCCCAAGCCAGCAATCTCTCCGCCTCACCCTCCACGCTGGGTCTGCCCGCGACCTCCCCTGCGCCTTCGCAGCCGGCCGCCAACCTCACCAACCAGTTCGTGCAGCCGTCCTGGCGCATCGCGCTCTGGTCCCTAGCGTACGGCGTGGTGGTCGCCGTGGCTGTCTTCGGGAACCTCATCGTCATCTGGATCATCCTGGCCCACAAGCGCATGAGGACCGTCACCAACTACTTCCTCGTAAACCTGGCTTTTTCCGACGCCTCCATGGCCGCTTTCAACACCTTAGTCAACTTCATCTATGCGCTTCACAGCGAGTGGTACTTCGGCGCCAACTACTGTCGCTTCCAGAATTTCTTTCCCATCACAGCGGTGTTCGCCAGCATCTACTCCATGACGGCCATTGCGGTGGACAGGTGAGGAGAAACGGAGGAAGGAGGGAGAAGGGAGAGCGAAGAGCAGGGCAAGGGGATTACAAAGGAAATGCTGACAAGATGGGTTTGGTAAAACGAAAGAGACCAGGAAGGAGTTCTTGGAGAAAGGAGGTCACGAACCCATTGGTAGGTAGTTCTCCAGGGGCGGAACCAGCTTCTGTTTCTCGGGCCTCCCCCACTCCACCCTAACCCCTCGATTCCCATTTAGGACATCTAGAGGAACTGAAGGGGGTAAATGAGGGAGATGGGGAAATCTGTCATTCCAAGTAGGACAAAGCCAGCTAGAAACAATACTAGCAGTTTTCTCAGATGGCTTCCAACAACTGCAGCAAAGCATGTCTCTGTAAAATGTAGTTTTTGGCCTTCCATCTCTCTGTTAAAGAAATGGACTATGAGTCAACCTCCACCCTTCCTTCAGCTCTCTGGTTTGCTGGTCTACACCCCCACCCATCACATTCCCTAACCTTAGTCCAGGGCCAACACTGGTTTGGCCTCCCAGTCATGGAGCATCCATCCACCAGAGGCAACAAAATCCCTCCCAAAGATTGCCACCAGCCAGCAGCTTCCACAATATCTGGGGTTAGATTTCACTTCCAGTAATCTGTGGAGACTTTGAGCTGGGGGAAACCTGTGCCTTGAACTTTGCATCCAAATCTTTCAGATAAGGAGCAACAAAAAACTCAAGGAATAAATAAATGGTTAGAGAACAGACTGACAGCTATCAGAGGGAAAGGGGGTTGCTGGGCTGGGTAAAAAAAAGGTGAAGGGATTAAGCAAAGAAAAAAACAAAAAAGAAAACCTCATAGACACAGACAACAGTATGGTGATTACCAGAGGGAAAGGGGGGTAGGGACAGGTAGAATAGGGTAAAGGGAGGATAAATGGTGATGGAAGGAGACTTGACCTGGGGTGGTGAATGCAATACAATATACAGATGATGTATTATAGAATTGTCACATGAAACCTATATAATTTTATTAACTAATATCACCCCAATAAATTCAATAAAAATTTTTTAAAAAGAAATGAGACACACTAATTTATAGCTGTTTAAGGTAACTTTTTAGATTGTTCCCTCATCTACAATAGAGATTCTGAGACTCTCAAACAATTTTCAAAAGCTGGATAGACCCTCAACATTTGTTCTCATATTTAAGTTTTAAAATTTTCTGTGTGTATTTGCTTTCTTATATTGAAGATTATGAAATATGCATGTGTGTTAGGACAATGGTAAATCTACCTGTTATTGAAGCTGGTTACACTTTAATTCAATATTATGCTAAAAAATAAACAACACCAATTGATTCCAGTCTTGGTTTTGTGATTGGCAGATGCGTAGGGGATACAGGGGGTGATTTCACTTTAACTGCAAGTCTCCATATTCTCACCGGTGGAAAGAAAAGAGCACTTTTTTGACATTAACAAGCCTGTTTCAAAATAAAATGAGGCTTAATATTAATTCTTACTACATTAAGCCACCGTTATAAGAAAAACACACGTTCTTTCTATAAGTCTATCCTTTGTGTTTACTATTTTGAAATAGTGAGCACAGAATATTGATAACATCTTTAGAAATTGTTTCTAATGACAGACCCAGAGGGTTAAACTGAAGGAGCCGTGGTTAGTTGCCACTAACTTGGAGAAATAAGAATAAAATCACATTTTTTTACAGCCTCTGAAACTGTCAATCAGCCCTTTCCCCTTGATCTCTGATCTTCTGCACCGGCCTCAACCTTTCACTTTTGTAGGGACAGAAATAAAAAGAAGCAACAGAATCAGCCCCAAACTGGGGAACAGGTAAAATTGCTTCTAACCTGCCTCTCCCAAGATAGAAATGAATGTTGCTTTGGTTGGAGCATCTTTCTTTTTTGTTCTGTCTTTGTTTCTTTGGGGTTTTTTGTTGTTGTTTTTTGTCTTTTATATTTCTTGTAAGCACATGGTTTTTAATATTGTGATCAGGAGGAAAGTCATTAGCATATCATATTAAGAAATTCTCACTATACTGTAATGCTACATTATGAAATTTGATGAAAACTTTGTGTAAAATTGGTAGTATTTCAAGTAAGAAATACTTTCTTCCAGCATTTATATAAAATCTGAAAAGGTCTTGGAGTTATTTTAATGGATAATGTAAATGCTATTTTATTACACTCACTGGTTTGATATTAATAAATACTACTTATTCTTTACTAGAAAGCACTGAATCACTAAAGCTATACAAAATTTATGGAGCATACAATTCGTAACAAATCTAAAGGATACTCAGTTCAGATACTGAAAATCTTTTTTAAAACTGTTATTTAAAGGAATTCTCTTTGAGCAGACAATTGATAAAAAGAAATAGAGAAAAGCCTGTTTAACATAATTTTTAGAATCAAATACTATACAAATATAACAGTTCTTAGAACCTCCAATAGTTTCCTAATGCAGGGAATCTATCTGCATTGGTGTTTTATCAAGCATGAACTGGAAAAACTTATATTTGCAGTTATTTTATAGATTTAAGTTTGCAAGGTTGACCCTTCTGAGGAAGCTCAAGTGAGTTATGGTGCCTTTGTTTATGGTTGTCTGGAGTCCCTGCCCCATGTAAAACATAGTTAACAGTATGTGCTCACAGAAATTACATTTTCTTATATGATTATGCTTTATTGAAATAACCTTAAAGGTTATTTAATGCCTAATAAGTTTTTATTGATAAAGGAATACATCATTTAGACTACAATGTGAACACTTGGCTTATTGAATTGTGACTGTTTTCTGTCTCCATTTAATATGAGCTGAATTGTATCCTCCCAGCCCAAATGGAAAACACTTAATTCACTCTGTCCCTCTACCTGAAGTTAAAAGATCCTCTGAGCTTGGAAACTACTTCCTCTTTGATTCAGGTACATCTGGCTTTCCTTCAGCTGCAGCAAAATGCTTGCAAGTGCTTAGGATCTAAGACATTTTAGACCTGAGAAGGATTATAGACACTCCCTTCACCAACACCTGTATTTTACAAATGGAGAATCTCAAGCCAGTGGTTACACATTTCGTTGAGAAAAAGACATTGAGTTTTCCTTGAAGTGTTTGGTACTTCATTCTGCACTGGGAGAATTGCTGACTTTTTACTTCTACTTTTTACAATATAAACAATATTGGTAACTTTACTAAAGATTTGAATATGAGGTCACAGGCTCAGGTATTATACAGAAACATATTGCCTTCTGCTTTGTTGGAAATTCCTGCAAAACTATCTTTTTTGGCCAAGAAACCATCTTTCAGTTCTGCACAGTTTCTCCTTGCCTGAAGGGTACTTCGCCATCCCTACACACACACACACACACACACACACACACACACAAACACGGTGAAATTATTTGACAATAAAGGTCACTTTTTCTTTCCACCATCCTCCCCAAATTTGCCATTTTGAAATGTAACATTTAAATATAACATCTAAAAGATGTTAAGTTTTTCCACGATCATGCAGTAAGTAGAGCCAAGATTCAAATCACTGCAGTCTACTCCCAGGCCCATGCTCTCCTAAACTTCTACATGTTATAGCTCTTAAGAAGTCGTGATGACTGCAGGGTTTAACCAAAGTTTTTCCTTCAGTTAAATTAGAATTTAGGACTTGTTTATGTTATCTATCTTATATGTAGATATAACACATCTTATATATATATTACCTATATCTTAATTGAGAATGTAGGTGTTAGAAAATTATTAATAGAACACATAATATAATAAAAATATTGTCATTTTTATTCATTTAGGACATGTACCACTTCACTTGATAATATGGGGATATTAGAAAACAGAAAAATTTTCTTATATTTTCTAAGCACATTTTTTAGTTTAAGTTAGAAACTCTAGGAAGGTTTATTAACATATATTAAAAGACAATTTCAGGGCACATGGTCCAGTATTGATTGAAATATTTAATTACAGAATTTTGAAGATGACATTCACTCTTTTTTTGAGAGAGAGAGAGAGAGAAACATCAATGAAAAACATCGATCAGCTGCCTCCTGCACGCCCCCTACTGGAGAATGAGCCTGCAACCTGGGCACGTGCCCCGACTGGGAATCAAACCAAGACCTCTCAGTCCATGGGACGATGTTCAATCCACTGAGCCACACCAGCCAGGCAACATTCACAATTTCTTACCTGAAAACCTTAAGTAATTTAATATGTTTTATTTTATAGTTCAAAAAACATTAACAAATATAGCAAAACATAATTTACATTCTTCAAACACAGGAACAGAGTCCCTAGGGAGGTCTGATAAGAGTTTATCACTAGTTGTCTTCAGCACTTCCATTCTTTCCACCATACCTTGAGACAGAGAGACAGAGAGAGAGAGAATGGGAAGGAAGGGTAGGGGAGGAAGGAACAATATCAACACTTTGGTATAGAGCATGACAGTTTTTCAGGAGGAAGAAGCCATGGCCTTCTACAGATAGTTGTTTTGGGAACATTGCATCCAAATCTGCAAAACTCATGTGTTACCAACTGTACCCTCTGCTTGAAATATTTGTAATGTCTATTTGCGTCCCAAATAGAATTTGAAAAAATGATCTTGTCCCTTACTTTTGCTCCATTAACAATTTCTTGCCTAGCCAGTGTAGCTCACCAAGAGGGAGCTGATTTTATTCCTAATTAGGGCACATGCCCAGGTTGTGGGCCCAATCCCTGGTGGGGGGCATGCAGGAGGTGGCCATTTGATGTTCTCTCTCATCGATGTTACTCTCTCTCCCTCTCCCTTTCTCTCTCTCTAAAACATAAAAACAAGAAAAAATAATTAAAAAGAAAAAAAAAACACAAACAATTTCTCAATGACCAGTGTTCTTTCATCTTCTACTTGCAACTCTCAGTTGCTGGGGCTCAGCTCTGACCCATCTGTTCAGGATGATGAACTGTCCATACTTCTTCTTCCTGTGCCTCATCTCTCTGAGCATAAATCATTTTTATTGAAGCTTGTTCACTGGTACATTAAATAAATGCTGCAAAACAGACAACTGGGGTGTGCAGCATCACCACTTCATTAGACACAGTCAGAGTCTGAGTGCCATTTTGGACTCAGCAGGATCTCTGACACGTGCGGAATTTTCATGGATTTAACAGTCTGATATAACTCTATGTGTGCAATGAGGTTGACGTGGACTTGATTTGCTCTGAATGATGAGACATTGGGTAATTTTATTTTCTTTTATATTTTTCTTTCTATGATTATCTACAACAAAATGCACATTCTTTACATGAAACAAAATAAATTTGAATTAATTAAAGTTCTGAAGATGGATGGTGGTGATGAGTGCACAATGTAAATGTACTTTATACCACTACACTGTGCACTTAAAAATAGTTAAAATGGTAAATCTTATGTTGTATTCATTTTACCATAGGAACATTTTTTTAAATATTAATTAATTAAATAAATACATTTTAAAAACCCAATAATGACTCTGAAATACATTCCAAACAGGTTGGACTCCAGAAGAGAACAACCTGATTAAAATGTGTACAGATATTTTTGTGGCAGATGCTTTGTAGCAACATTTTAAACACATTTTTTAGGCTGAATTAGAAATCATGAAGACAACTCTGACAAGAGAGTACTATTAACATTATAATAAATTATTTTATAAGCTGTGAAATCTTTTCCCTAGGAATTATATAAAGATATTTCACACATATGGAGTAATTTAGAAGCCCGCCTAACAGTACAGGAATAAATAGTTCAGTGTTTCTCTTATTTAGTTTGGTCTGTGACACAGGTTTTTAAATATTCAATTAAGTCTCCTATTTTGAGCTTGTATTATCATCTATGAGATTTTTTTTTAATTCACATCGGCTCATGTATCAAGATGATTTAAAATTCTCTTTCATGCACACCTGTAGGTAAGGAAAACATGTATATGATTAAATTACTAAACAATACTAGGCTCCCTTGTGTTTTGGAGCTGGTTTTTACTGGCTAGGGGGAATCAGTTGTGCACATTTCTTCCAGCTTTGCACCCAGTGACGTTACTTTGGTAGCTTGAAATCACCGTAGGAGTATATACACCACAGAAATTTGTAAACACTAAAAATCAGGAGTTTTATTTTGTTTCCAGTGGGGTTTCACACGACTCCACTATATTTGTAGTCACTCAACGGATATTTATTGAGTAGCTTTTAAGCACACCGGAATAAACAAAATAGATATGGCCCATACCCTAGTGATACCGTAATTAATATCTCTAGCTTGACCCCTCCCCCCACCCAAGCTGTATTTCAGAGTACTAAATCCAACCACCTACATGACTTCACCCTTTGGAAATCTATGAGGCATCTCAGACTTAACATGTCCCCAACTGAACTCCTGCCATTCCTCCAAAATTTACTCTTCTTGCAGTCTTCTGAGGTCAAAATATGAGCCTCAGGTCAAAATCCCTGGAAGTATACTTGACTCATCTCTTTTTCATCCTTTATACCCAATCCATCAGCAAATCTAGTCACCTGTACTTTCAAAATATATGTAGAATCAAATAACTTTTAAGATGCCTACAGCTGCTTCCCTAGTCCCAGTCAACATCATTTCTCACCTAACTGGTTAACCCGACTCCTGCTCCCATTCCTCCTTAGTTTGCTCTCAGTGTAACAACCAGAGTAATCCTATTAACAATGAGTCAGATCCTATATCCCCTCTATAAACCTTCCAATGGCTACTTAGTTCAGTCAGGGCAGAAATCCAAGTTCTTACAGTGGTCTATAAGAATTTATAGTAACTGGTCATTTGTTATTCTCCAACCTTATCTCCTACTCACCACTCCAGCATTCTGCTCCACCATCACTGGTCCCCTCTGTTTCATCAATATCCTAGGCCTGTTTCCACCTCAGGATCTTACACTCTCGTGTGAAACACTGTTCCTCCAGATGGCTGTGTTACCCCTTCCCTGCACTATTTCCAGACCCTGACTACTCTAGTTTAAATTGCTTTATTTTCTCTTTATCACTGTATCACCTTTTAAAATACTAAATAATGAGCTGATCTTTACTGTTTATTGGTTTAGGGTTTTTTATTTTGTTTGTTTACTTGTTTGTTTTGTCTGTCTGCCCTACTAAGCTATAAGGTCCATGAGACTATTAAAATAAAATTATCTTCCATTTGTACGTTTGTTGCAAGAGGACAGAGAAGCTACTCTTACAAAAAAATGAATGTTACCTTTTCATTTCCCAGTGTATCTCATGTATGAACTGATTACTGTCTAAAACAGTACTCTGATGTCATTTTCTATCTATTTACTCTGTTTTATTTTTCTTCCTTCTATTAATTATCTATTTTGTTTTCTACTATGTTCATAGCATCTAGGACTATGACAGCATGTATTTGGCACTCAGTACAAATTGTTTTCCTATCATTTTCCATCACTGAATAATTTGTACTTAAATTACATTAAGATATCATGAAAATATCATTTAAAATTTAAAATTAGAAATGAAAATAGCCTCTATTTTCCACCTTTGTTTTCTATGTATAGAGGTTATTTATTACCCACTTTCTTCCACTAGCAGTTGAATTAGCATTTACACTGTCACACCTTAAATACCCAAAGACTTGGACAGCCTCTGCTTGACAGGCACCACCATCTCTATGAGCTTAAGGATAGTACAATGGAACAGCTACATGCCACTACTTACTTCAGAAAAAATTTTGATATGATGTAGATCCACATTAGACAAAATTGAAAGCAATTCGTTCCTCGTGTACCCAAAGAACTTACAAAGTCCCCAATTGTAACATTAAATATTTTTATTTAATCACTGAGTCATTGAGAACAAGTTGCCCTAAATGAAGTTGCATAGATCTCGTTACTCATTACTTTCATTCAGAAAACTGTTTTCAAAGGAGAGACTTAGAAGAGAAATAACCTATACTCTAGTACCCTGATGGAATAGGTTTCTGCTGAAGAGCTAGAGACAATATCAAAAGAAGCTTTTCACATCCTTAGATCAGAATTTTGGCATAAGTTTATTTCTCTTTCCATGTCAATCACAAATACGTGAGAACTATCTTAAATAAGTCATTTTTTGTTTGTTTTTATCTCAAGCTTACCACTATAGCTGTGTTGTGGGTTGTTTTGTTTTGTTTTGTTTTTGTCACAAGTATTGATTTCATATTACTTAACATAGTTTAGGATGATTTAGATTGTCTACTGTGTCTGGCATTATCTGCCTCTTCGTGTACACTGTGTTATTTAATGTCGTTTTAAGCTCATAATCATACTCTATGCTTTGTTTATAATTTCCATTTAGGAAAGTTAAGAAAACTATTTTTTTTAAATGTGCACGTGCTGAAGTTCTCATTTGTAAACAATTATTCACTCACCATCTGTACAAACATTCAACCACCATTTGCATTCACTATTCAACAGTCATGTTGACTGCTACAGATACTTTTTAGGTGCCACAGAACACAGAGAATAAAATCACTATCTCCAGTGAGCTGAAGTCAAAGTAAGAGCATAATGTTTTGGAGGTCTGAGGAGGTAAAAACTAACTAGGTAGAGAGAAGGGAAAGAATCTACAGTGAACATTCTGTAATCTGAGTGGAACTCAGTTGTAGAACCCTGCTGTGCAACTTCAGACTAAGGTTTGAGCAAGAGAAAAATCATTTCAGCAAGGAAACTACCATTTGAAAAACATGAAATTCTTAAAGGATATTTGAGCTGGGCCATTTTCATCTTTCAGTTCAGATCTACTTTCTACCTTTTCCACTCTTTTTTTTTTTTCTGCCCCCTCACACCTGCCTGACTACTTCTATGGACTAACTGCATGGACGATGTCCTTTGGGGTCTGGCCTCTTCTTGGCTTTCCCTAATGAGAGATACCTGGAGGCAGTGGGAGGAAGAAAGGAGAATAACTTTAGGATATATCTACCACTTTCCGTTCAGAATTGCTGCAAATTTGCTAAGCCCAACTGTAGTCCTATCTCTTGTCAAGAGCTTCTCTCCTAAGGCTTCACTTTTAATTATAGGATTCTTTCATTCTGCAGGCCTAGGGCAAGAGACATCCACCTTATGCTATTGCTAGTCCTAGTAACATTCATTTCAAAATGGTTTCCTTTAATCATTTGTGAAATGGGGCTTATAACTGGCTTCTTGATTAAATTTTGTAAATGACCTATTTATTAAACTCTCTTCAGTTTTCTCATTTGAGTGTGCCTTGTTTTTTTCCCGGAGCTCTGACTGATACAATATAGTAAGTTTGAGGAAAGGGTAAGATATTTAATGTCGCTGTGATAAAGGTATGCAGAACTGCAGTTAATCTTGTTGGAAGTGAAGAAACAGTGAAATATTTTAGAAAGAGAACTTTGAAGGCATTGTGAAGAAAGTTGGAAAAGAGCAGCATCAGAGAAACCCATTATGATGGTGGTTCCATAGTCTAGGAATTAATAGTTGGAAGGGAAGGAAAGAACATATTTGGTGATATCAGAAATTGGGCTGATAAGATTTATGATTGTGCAAAGGAAATGAGAAAAAGGCAGAGGTTCTGAATAAGTCATATGTACAGATGAATAATATTTACAGTGAGCATACTCAAAGTAGTATTAGTTTTCCAAGAGTAAAAGAACTTGTTTATGGAACATAAACATATTTTCATATGTATTAGTTATAGTCATGTTTCTTCCTAAGTCATTCATACTGTCGGAGAGTAGATATAAAATTGTTTCAACACACTCTCATAGAACTCAATGTTACTGTTGGTTAAGAGGAATGTCTGCCAGAACTATTGATTTCTAGTGCCAATTATAATATGTAGCTTTATTTTATCACATGCATACAAGGCATATAAAAAGGGAAGCCAAATAATTATAAGGGAAAGTTAATAGACGGAAGGGCATTTTGATATGAGTCTATTTGACCCATACTATTTGATATATGAGTCACAGTTGTAGTACTCTGCAAATTACACAAAGTTACAACAGTTACTTCAAATATACAATTTTCAACACACTAGCTTATCCCCATCAATCTGCTCCTTGTCATAATTCTGATTGTAATTAGCTTTCAAACAACCTCCCTCTGATTAAATTTGGAATCTCAACGTTATGAAGGAGTCTACTTTCATTTATTTCAACAATCCATTTGGAAGTTTATAATCTTTTAATTTTTTTTTTATCCTCACCCGAGGACATTTTTGCATTTATCTTCAGATAGAGCGGGAGGGAGAGAGGGAGGGAGAGAGAGAGAGAAACATTGATGTAAGAGAGACACATTGAGTGGCTGCCACCCACACGACCCCAGCTGGGGCCGGGGACAAACTGCAACCGAGGTACGTGCCCCTAGCGGGAACTGAACCTGGGACTCTCTGGTCCACAGGCAGACGCTCTAACTGCTGAGCCAAACTGGCCAGGGCTAGTGTTTTAATTTTTTAATTTTTTTCCCATCACCGTTTATCCCCTCTATGCCCTCTTCCACCTCCACCCACCTCCCTCCCCTGCCCGGCGATCACCACACTGTTGTACATGTCCATGAGACTTTTAATGCACCCAATAAATTGTCACTCATTCTATTCCTTAGTACCTTCAAACAACAGAGCCAAAAAAAAGTTTTAATACCACCAAAGACAATCCATGTGCCCCTGGAGAGTACTCATCTTTATCCAGAACTTGAGCTCTACCCTCTATGGTGATCTAAGACTGCTTTAATATCTGTTATATATTGTAGCAATCCATATATTTGACTAAAGCTAGCAAATATCCTCTCTTCTGTTTAAAATTTTAACTCCCTTTACCCATTATTATTCTATAACATGACTATTAATCTTACCTCAGGGTTTCTTTAGTTGTTATTCTCTCTAAATCTACTTTGGGCAACCTCTTGAATTTTCTCTTCATCTAAAAACTCTTCCCTTTATAAAATAAAATAAAACTGGATTAAATTCATTTTCTATTGCCCTGAAAAGGGTCTTTGTATGCATATAATTTTATAACAAATAGAATATCATGTATAGTTATGTATACTATATACTATTATATATAGTAATTTGTTTTATCTCTATAAAACATTGAATACTGGAAATACTTATAAGTGAATGTGAACTTTAAGTATATTATGATAAAGGCATTGCTTCCACAAAGATAATCTGCCAAGAGTTCAAAAATATTTTCTTAGGGAATTAAGATCTTCACAAAATTGAGTGTTTAATATATGATTGAAAACATAAAAGTGACTCTGTAAAAGCAGTACTTTTCAAATGAATATCCAAGGTTATATAACATCTTACCATTAATTTCTTGAGACAATATAGAGATGACACAGGTAGTAAATTGGACTTCAAAAAAAGTGATTTACAATTTGATAGTATCTCATGAACAAAATAATCTGTTATGTTCTGTTTTTAAATTATCTATCATCAGAGATAGTAGAAGTAACAGAAAATACTCTTTAGCAGTAAGTTTTATATTGTCAATATAGAAAACCACTTTTAAATCTGTGTCTAAAATTATGCGGAGAAATTGTTTCATGTGATGTTCATCAATAAGGTAGAATTTTTTATATAAACCTCTTTATAGTTACTATAAATAATTAGAATTTGAAGATTAAATGATTCTATATAAAGCTCTTAGAATAGTGTCTGGTACATAGTAAACATTCAACATGTTAGAACTTATTGTTTTTATTGTTTAAAAAAAGTAAATTTAAATTTATACTGACTATATTATATTGGTGAAGTCATGCTTATTACCTACAGCTCCTGGTCAGTTGATACATCTGCTTCTCCCTTTCCTCTGTGCTGTAGAGAAACTAGCCTTCTTTAGTTCTTCAAATACCTCATGCTTTCTCCAACCTCAGGAGCTGCTACTTCACTTTCTCTTCTAATCCCACCTTCATCCTAATTTGTTCTGGGAGGTCACACCTAATGTCTCTCCCATCATTTCAACCTATACCCCAGATTAGGTCAAAATATTTTTATTTTATGCTTTATAATTACTGGTATATCTCTTCATAACATCACAATGTACACAATGGGGAAATTTTTATTCAGGAGAATTCCCAGCGTATTAGGCTAAACAGACTAGCTTAATGAAGAAATGGGGGACTGGGCTAAACTTCCCAAGTGTTGTGACAGGATCACCCTTGGTGCATGTAATATTTTAGAAAATGACAGAGTATAAGGTGAGTATAACAATGAGAAGAAGCCAAGTTTGGAACCATCAGGATGAAAAATGGTGGTGTATTCTTTTCTCCCCTAAACATGTAACTCCAATAGAATTTTGAAATCTGAAATGCTTTCTATAATTGGCTTTCTTGTGGAAACCGAGTGACAGTGCAATTTTGTATCAAGGTTCACACTGGGTGAGATGAATATATTTTACACAGATTCAAGAATGAAAACAGAAGGCACCAAATAGATCAGGTAGGAATTCTTAGAAATCATGGGAGAGTGTGCTGAACTCACACAGGCCATTACCCTAAAGCTCCAAGGAAAGTTTAACCTAATATCCAAGAGGCAATGTTCTTCCAAGCCACATTTAAATAATAATTTCTTATGTATTTTCTGACTACTTTAATAATGTATTTCTTTTGCATTAGATTCTGACTCCACAGATTAGGAAGAACATCTATTTTGTTTCTGAATGTAGCCAAAGAATGTCACACAATCCTGGGAAATAGCCAGCATTTAAGAAATAGTTGAAAATAAATACTTGATATTTAGTAAATAAATAAATGAATAGATAAGTTTAATTGCTAAATTTAAATTGAAAGTATATTCAATGAAAGTCAAATATTCTCACTATTCTGATACTTTATTCCTTATATATAATTTTCCTCAAATGCCAGTATATAAATTTATTTATATAAATTAACTCAACACTTAAAAAACAAACAATCAATTAAAAAATGGGCAGATGACCTAAACAGACACCTCTCCCAAAAAGATATACAACTGGCCATCAGACATATGAAAAGATATTCAACTTCACTAGCTATTAGGGAAATGCAAATCAAAACTACAATGAGATACCACCTCATACCTGTTAGAATGGCTATAATGAACAAGACAACTACTAACAAGTGTTGGAGAGGTTGTGGAGAAAAAGGAACCCTCATTCACTGCTAGTGGGAATGTAAACTGGTATAACCACTATGGAAAACAGTATGGCAGTTTCTTAAAAAAACTAAAAATAGAGTTGCCATATGATCCTGAAATCCCTCTTCTGGGTATCTACCTGAAAAACATTTATTCTCAAAGATATATGCACCCCCCATGTTCCTTGAAGCATTATTCATGGTGGCCATGACAGGGAAAAAACCAAGGTGTCCTTCAATAGAGGGTTGGATAAAGAAGATGTGGTACATATATACAATGGAATACTGCTCAGCCATAAGAAAAGATGAAATACTGCCATTTGTGACAACATGGATGTACCTTGAAAATATTGTGCTAAGTGAAATAATTCAGACAGAAAAAACTAAGAACCATATGATTTCACTCATATGTGGGATATAAAACTGAAACTCATGGACACAGACAGACAACAATATGGTGGTTACCAGAGGGAAGGCGGGAGGGGGGGTAAAGGGTAAAAGGGACCAAATATATGGTAACAAAAGATGATTTGACTATGAGGGATGGCTACACAATATACAGATCATGTATCATAGTAATGTACACTTAAAATCTGTACGACTCTGTTAACCGATGTTACCCCAAGAAATTTAATTAATTAAAAAAATTTTGAGTAAATGAACAAGTAATTTTTTTTAAGATTTTTTAAATTGAATTTTAGAGAGAGAGGAAGGGGGAGGGAGAGAGAGAGAAAAATGTTAACATGAGAGCAAAACATTGATGGACTGCCTCCTGCACACACCCTACCAGGGATTGAGCCCACAACCCGGGCATGTGCCCTGACTGGGAATCTAACTGGCAACCTTGCAGTGCACAGGACTATGCCCAAACAACTGAGCCACACTGGCCACGGCCAAGTGATTTGTTTTTTGCTGGATAATATTTTGAAGTTTGTATTATATGTATATATTCACATGAATGTTTGTATATAGGTTTATTTTCATAAATGCTAATTCACTTCAAAATTCACTAAAATAATAATAATTAATTAACAGACTGATTCTTAAATTCGTTTCAAACAGTTATGAAAAAATACACAATAAAATTTGTCTAAAAATTGCAATTTCAAAAAAAGTTTGTATTTCTAGTGATTTGTCAAAGCAGAAAATGCCCAGCACCACAGGCCAGAAGTTGAAATTTTATGGGCCATGAGCAGCTGTTGCAAATAATCTTTATTTTGCACAGACAATAGCCAGACAATATTTTATATTTGTGATTTACAGGCTAAAACATCATCTGCTATGGCCAGAATCAAGCTGGAAAACAGTAAAATCTGTATCATTTCAGACAAATATCCTTTGCATGGTTAATATAATCAAGTAAACATCTGAAGACAGCATTCTGTATTCATTTTGAAATGTGTAGAAACATGTAAATATCTAGAAACAGAGCTTAATAAAAAAATGTTATCAAAAGAAAGAATTATACCAGATACCAAGAACAACTACAAAATGGAAAAGACTCACTTCTTGAATGTAAGTAAAGTTGTATCAAAAATAGTATTGTGCAAAAGTCATCAAAGTAAAGAAAAAAGACCCCTCAATTATATCAGAAAAATAGTAAGTAGTAAAGCAAAGTGCTCTTATATTAAAATGAAAAGAAAAAGTGATAAAAACAAACAAGTCATTAAAAATATAAGCTTCTCAGTGGATGCTTCTGAAAATTTCAGTCTCTATAAAAGAATAAAAAGTGACTTTAAAACTTTTTTAGGTGATGTCATAATTGATACACTAAGAATCCAAGCTGTTATTCATGAAATAACCATACTCAGGATTACTCATATTTAAGAATCTGTTTGGTGAGGGAAGAATGCTAGTGAGAAACTCAGGGGGGGAAAAAGCTGATGTGACCACAGCAAAGATGGATTATTTCTTTAAAGGAAGAATAAAGTACTGACATTTGAGTAAGTTTATACATGAAATTCGATCATTTCTTCTCACAGTCCACAGGAGGTTTATCTGGATGAGCTTAAGCAGTCATTTTCTTCCTGTGTACTGTTGAGCAAGTTATTGTTGCTGGAGAGAGTCACAGAATAGGAAATATCAATGCCGCAATGAATTCCTAATCACCAATTTCAAACTGGTCTTCAGCAGCACCTGGCAATCTGGTAATTTTACCTATTTCTTTGGGCAAGTGGCTCTCCCTTTCTGCAATATTTCAACATTGTTTTACTTTCCCCAGATTGTTACCAAAATTCAGTTTCCAGTAGCAACACTTTATTTCAAGCATCAGGCATCTCTCACCCAAAGCAAAACGATAGCCAGGTAACTCATTTCCCTTCTTCCGTTATTTCCATCCTTCAGTCCATTCCCCAGGCTAAAATCTGATTATTCTCCTTCCCTGATTGAATCACCTCAATCACTTTTCATAAGACAAAAATCTATAACCTGCATTACAACTCTGTTTCAAACTATTTTCCCCCTTCACTTTCTATGTTTCAATTAGAGTAGTCTTTAATTACTCAAGTGTTTAATGCTTCTCTCATCCTGACTTATCATATCGATTTTCTACAGCTGTTGGAACAAACTGAGTGACTTAGAACAACAGAAATCTATTGTCTCACAGTTCTGGAAGCGAGAAGTCTGAAATCAAGGTGTTGGTAAGGGCCATGCTCCCTCTGAAAGCTGTAGGAAAATTCTTCCTTTCCTCTTCCTAGCCTCTGGGGATTTGCTGACAGGCTTTGGCTTTCCTTGGTTAGGAATGCATCACTCAGTCCTCTTTGATAAAAATGTTGCCTTTGAAAATTTTGCATAAATCAATGTATATTTGAGAAACACAAAATGGCCAAAAGATTTTTGTTTTAATAATGTGATTTATTGCTAGAAATGCAAAAATAGAACTAATTTGTTGTACATGATTTTCTGCCCTATTAGCCAGAATTTGGTAATTAGCCACATTACTCAATTTAAAACCAGAATTTGACTCTCCCAGACATATTGTTACTATTTTACCAAGTGAATAAAGCTTGACTTTGGCTACCATATTTAAGAGTTAATAATTTTCTAAAAGCTGCACTCTAAAAATCATAGGTAAGTGTGTTTTTCAGAGCCTCAAATGTATTTTTATAAAAATTATATATAGTTATATAGATAGACTCTATGAAGATTTTCATGATGCAGTATGAATTCAATTTTGGAGGTAACAGGAAGGCACAGCCTCAATCACACTTGATTTATTCACCTTTATCTGAATCCTGGACTTGTCTCTTCATACTTTTAGACGGAAATGTTGATGATATCCTTCAGAGGGGTTCTTCATCTTCATCAATCATAGACTAGGTATTATCCATATTGTCTCCAGAATTTTCTTTTAAAAACCTAAACATACAGAAGAAAAAATAGAGGTCTTGAGGTACTGCATTTATATTTTTAAGCACTTATTACTCACCTTTCCAATTCTATTCAGCAGACATTTATAAATTCTGATAATGTGCAGGCACAGCACCAAATAATCAAGGGTTTTCAACTTACATTATTTTTATTGATCTTGGCTTCACCCCTAAGAGGTAGATGTTCTTATTTCTATTTTTAAGATAATGAAGCTGAGGTTCAAAAAGGCTAAAAAAGTGACAAAATAGGATTTGAACCTGGATTTGTCTGATTCCAAAGACTATGTCACAATCATTACTTTATGCTGCCTCAACACAAGCAAAATCCTTGCCAATTTGTTTACTGGAAGAGAGAGAACCTGGCCACTGAAACTCCTTTGAAACTACTTTTTAAACTTCGCTAACAAGAGACTAACAAAAAACTATTTTGTTTTTGTTTTTTTTATATAGGTATATGGCCATTATTGATCCCTTGAAACCCAGACTATCTGCCACAGCAACCAAGATTGTCATCGGCAGTATTTGGATTCTAGCATTTCTACTTGCCTTCCCTCAGTGTCTTTACTCCAAAATCAAAGTCATGCCGGGCCGTACTCTTTGCTATGTTCAATGGCCAGAAGGTCCCAAACAACATTTCACGTAAGTTAATTCTCTAGTATGATTTTCAATTCAACTTATTGAACACTCAAGGAACTGTAGGATGGGAGCAACATTAAACAAAGAAGACATAAACATTTCCCTCAATGTCTCACACATTACTTGGGAAGACAGACACATAAAAATATTATAATACATATGATATGGTCAATAATTTGGTGTAAATTACAAAAATTTGTAATTGAAAAAATGTAATGACTTCTATATGGGGCAGCTCTGGAGAATTTCCTAGAGAAGATGATAAACTCATTGGAGATGAAAGCAATATTCAAGGGAGGGCAAGATGGTTATTGATTGAGAAATTCGTGAGAAGGGAGGAACTAAAGGCCAAATGTGTGAATTGCTCTTTTAAGAAGCCTGGTTGAAGGGAAGGGTAGTCCTGGTAGGTTCTTGGTTGCGTTCTTTTGTTTTACCATTAAATAAATTTAAACACTAGGTTAAAAAGAAAATAATGTTATATGGTAGAATTTGACATTTCGTATTTTGGACCCACCTTAAAAAAGAAAAGATGAAATATCACCATTTGTGACAACGGATGAATCTTGAGAATATCACGCTAAGTGAAATGAGTCATACAGGAAAAATTCAAGAACAACATGATTTAACTCATGTGGGATGTAAAACTGAAAGCAACAAATGAACAAACAAGACAAAGAAACAAACAAAAATCATAGACACAGACAATAGTATGGTGCTTACCAGAGGGAAAGGAGGGTGGGGGAAGGTAGTAAAGGGTAAAGGGGGTCAAATATACTGTGATGGAAGGAAATGTCCATCTATACCAATTATGTGTTATACTTGAAACCTATATAATTTTATTAACCAATGTCAATCCAATAAATTTAATTTAAAATTTCTTAAAAAGCAAAGCAAATGGAAAAAAATTGTGCAATTTATTTGCATTTGGTTTTTTATTCTGATTATTTAAATTTTATTACAATATAATTCTTATTTAGTGACGAATTTTCCCTTTAAAAATGACAAATAATACAAATATAATGGTCATTTTTAAAGCAGTCATTTTATCAAACTCTGCTCTACCAAGAGTCCAGATTTTTAAGCAACATTAGAAGCTTTTATTGAAGAAAAAGCAAGCAACTGTTATTAAACTGTTTTCTATCCATTTATTTCAAATATGCATCATGTCATGGGAATATATAGAATAGTTTTACATAGGAGAGAATATCTGTCCGTTGATTAGTTTATTCTGTCCCATCTCTTTTCCTCTGATGACACATTTAATTAGGTTAGCTCGGCAATTAATTAAAAGCAGAAGAAAGGCATTTACGCTGAACCTCTAAGCAAGGGGGTGAGGAGGGGGGCAGGTGTAGTTTAAATGAACAATGCAGCTTAGCTATGTTTTTGTGTATAAAGATTGACAAAGATCAACTGGTAGCTTTTGGACAACTGTAGGTGACAATAGAATGGGATGTTGATGAATCTGTGAAATGAGGACTTAGAGAAAATGTGGAAATACAGAGTGTCCCCAAAAATGTATACACACAAAATTGTAGATTCTATTACATTTTGAATATGAAATGTATTTTAATAAACACTGCCCTTATAATTATTCAAAGTGTGTATACATGTTTTGAGACACCCTCTGTTCTTTAGCATTTTCAATTATGCTTTAAATGAAATCAATTCAAAGTCCCACTATTTTATCTGAATATGTTCTTCAGCATGTGTGTTTTGTTTTTGATTTCAGGTACCATATTACTGTCATTATACTGGTGTACTGTTTCCCATTGCTCATCATGGGCATCACATACACCATCGTTGGAATCACTCTCTGGGGAGGAGAGATCCCAGGAGATACCTGTGATAAGTATCATGAGCAGCTGAAGGCTAAAAGAAAGGTACTGTTCCATACAATTTTCCTAGCATTTGTGTAAATCGTGGCACATCAGTGTGGGAGAAAACCTACTTATGGCATTTTAATACTGTATAATATGATTTGATGCTTTGCTTCTACTTTTGTCTTGTTTTCTTTCTTTTCATCCAATTTTTCTTGTACTTCTGTTTTGTCTTCTATAAGCCAATGGTCATGTGCAATTTCATTCTGTTATAGAAGTCACTTCCCTACAGAAAGACTTTTTTATTACCTTGTTCAGAGTATTCTCAATTATTCCACAAGAAACTTCTGAAATTTCACTTCCAGTGGAGTCCCAGTTTACCATATCTCTGCAGTTCTAGCTATCTTTGTCCTTTATTGAACAGAATGCCTCTGATGTACTCTATAATCTTCCAGAAGCTTCTTTGATCCCAAGAATGGCATCTTTCTTAGTATATGCTATAATTTCCTAATATCCATTTATCTATCTCACCTTCCCTCCCTTCCCAACACCTCTCCTCACCCCCTCCCTCTGCCCCCATCTGGTTTCTGCATAGCCATCGTGTATGTATGATTAAAAGATGAGAGTTGCATTAATACTCTTCTACAACTTATTAGGTGACACTATAAAGCCTATTTCTGAACATTTACATTAAAGAAGAAATTCTCTAAAATTATTATACTGACATTTTAGTAGGATTTTTATTAAGATTTTATTCAGACTACCATTGTGTGACTCAGTGAGTGAGAGTTTTGATAAATTTATAGAGTTAAAAAGAATCACAGCCATCTTCCTCCTTCCTCCCTCAATTGATGTGTGCCTCATGTAAATCTGAAAGGATTTTCCAAGGATTGGAGAGTCATGCTAATTATGCCAATTATTATTTATTCTATTTATGGTTCATTTATTTATTTAACTACCAACTACATGGGTACTTGCCTTTAAAAAAACCTCAACAATTTTAAAATCCCTTACCTACAAACAACAACAATCAATCAGGTTTTTAAAATCTAATGTAGAAGATAGATTCTATTTTAGCACTCATGTTTTTCCTCTGTTATTGACAAATAATGGTAGACAAGACTTATGTTTGGTTAACAATTTATTATGGTCTCTAGTTTTTGAAAACAGAAAGTATTAATACAAATTATTATTTTACACATCAATTCTATATATTTTTTTTTATTTTATTTCTCTTTTAATAAAACACCTTAAAATGAAAATGCACAAATGACAAAATGCCTTTGGCATCTAAGAAAGAATCCTAAAACTAGAACTTCAATAACTTTGTCGTCTTAAGTGAACAGTTTTCTCTTTCTCTTTTTTAATTTCAACCCTCGTTTTGGAACATCTTGTTCATATTGAAAGATGATCTTAGGGGGGATATTCTCTTATAGCTATGATAGGCATCATCACATTAAATAACTGATGTAATGTTTTATGTATTTTAGAATAATTTCTGCCTTTCTATTACCTACCTAGTTTCCTGTCTGTTGTTTCTTATTGGTTTAGGCATCTCTCTCTCTCTTTTTTTAACTGTTTTCCCCTGTTCACTCCTATAAAAATTAAAATAAGTCCAATAATTGTAGATTATAGTACTTTTTCTTCAGATACATGTAATGTTATTCTAGCAAGAAATGAAAATGTAATGAATGTTCCTTTTTATTTTTGCATTGAGTCCCAGAGGGAACAAAAGCAAGAGGGAATATTCTGCCTTTGCCTCTACATAACTGATGAAAGTAAGGCATAAATATTTCCTTCTGATTTTATTACTCTAGAATTTTAAAGTAGAAATATCAATTTAAATTCAGATTGTGACCTCTCTAGAATATTTCAAAAAGTAACACATTTAAATTTTTCAATCCATATGTCTTTCTATCAGATTGTCTTCTAGACTGAAAAAATACAAAATGACATTTATGTTATGGACTTCTTATAATCAATTACCTTATCCTTAGATTTCCTTCATGGTCACTTATTAGTATAACTATGAGTATCTCAAAAGTAACATTCATTTTTTTCTAAAAATTCCAAATTTCAAAATATAGCTAGCTCTTCTCTTATTTTTTAAATCTGAAATTAAAATATTATCCAGTATGGTTGGGAATAGAGTTATTTCTAGTAATCATGCTACATTTATATTTTAATATGTCTACTTAAGTCAAAGATATAAATCCTACCACGATGGCCCATTTAATTATATACTCTCTCCTAGAAAATACATCTTTGAAATTTCAGATTTGACTTCAGAGATAAGAGAGCATTGATTACAACAGGGCAAATTTATTCTGACTGTTGGGACAAACAACAAGTCCATGAACAATGCTGAACCAACCTCCTAGCAATAAACAATAATAAGTGTTGATTAAGCTCTGAATACACATGAACTAGAATAAATAAAAATTTGAGACAAATCACTGAGAAAATCTTTGCACTATTGAGCATTGCTTCCATTTCTCTTTCTCCCACAATCTTTAGGAATTGTGCTTAATTTCAAACCTTGTAGATTAAATTCTTCAAAGAACAGCCAGTAGAAATAAATTATATGTCTAAGTTATACAGAATTTAGCATGTCTAGAAAGTAAACTAATATGAAACTTTCACATCATTAACAATCTCCACTTGATCCTTCCATATGTCCTGCCTAAATATGTACTCAATTTGAAAATAATACTAGTGGGTCTAGCCAGCACCAAACATTAAAAAGACTAAATATTAGTCTTGATAAATAAATTAATACCTCTAGAAATATTTTCTTATTACAAAAATTAGACTGTTGAACCTCAACGTCAGTATTGAAATTCTATGGCTCCAAACAGCTTACTAAGCTCTAGGAGGCAATCTGTAGGATGGACCAACATTTGAGTCACATGTATAGGACTAGACTTTCAAAACAATGTTAGCAAGCACATTAATAAACTTTCTTATAGCCCGTCCGGTGTGGCTCAGTGGTTGAGTGTTGACCCATGCACCAAGAGGTCGTCGGTTGGATTCCTGGTCAGGGCACAGGCCCAGGTTATGGGCCAGATCCCCTGTGGGGGACATGCAGGAGGCAGCCAATCGATGTTCTCTCTCATTGATGTTTCTATTTCTCTCTCCCTCTCCCTTCCTCTCTCTCTGGAAATCAATAAAGAAAAACAATTTTAAAAAAACTTTCTTATATAATGTATTTTATAATTTCAAAGCACTTTGAATACCTCATAACACAACCAAAGATATCCTTAATTTATAGCAAATATTCTAGGTTTTAATATTCTATATGTTATGCACACATCAGTTTTAAATATGTCTATTTAAATATGTATATTGAATTAATAATGTCCCTTTAATATAACAAAGTGGTTAACTTAAGAATGCCTGTACTTTAAATAGGAATACCTTCACCCAGTAGCAAAATATAAAATATCAATTAGTATTACACAATCCCCAAGTCCTTTACGAAGTTAGTCCTCTTGTGTGTGTAGTAATTGCTTAATATTTTTTGCCAACACTCTCCTTCAGGAAATGTGTACAGACTACTGTAGGGTTGATTTAAAATGCATTTGTAGTTCAAAAAATGTGTTATAGAAAGATAGATCTTCTCAAAACCTAAAGTTTCATGAATGCCTTGCCTTATTGCTATTCTGGATTAAAATAAAATGCAGTGTTAGGAAGAAATAAGTAAGGAGTGCTAATAAATTTCATATTTAGGATATTTTGGTAAAATAAATCAAATGTGCTCTTTAATTTTTTTTTCAGTCTTTTTTTTCCAATTTTTATGTATTTATTTTGAGAAAAATGCATTGTTCAGTGAGAAAAGCAAAGTACAGATAATATTTTTCTTTTAATAATGTTTTCTTTAAAAACTGTATGCACTTATATGGAAACTCTGATAAACATATTTTCTAAATTATTACCCTGCTAATAGTAAGAAATGTGAATTCAGTAGAAGTTGATGAGAATTTTAATTTACTTTATACTTCTGTATTGTTGATACATTGTGCAAGTATTGTTGAAGTAAATACATAGATATATAAACTTAAGATAAAAAAAATCACAAAAACTCCCATTTTACCTGTTTTTACAAAAGTATGTAATTAATCTTCATAGAAAAGTCGCTAATATTTTAAATGCTGAGTCAAGGAATATACAATTCAAATGTTTAATCATATGACCAGATTCCTTCAAAAATATTGTACCATTTTATTATGTACTTAATATTATTTGAGATTTGAAATTCCCCATAAAATCGCCATTACAGTGTCCTCATTTAAAAACCTATTTTTCAATCTCACAGGTCATACTTTATACCTCTCTATTTTGTTTGTGTTTCACATGCTTGACATCTACATAACAATCATGAATGGATATTCATTATATTTAGTGAGTTTTAAGTTATTTTATAAAATATTTTAGTAGTGTATTTCTTTGTAATTTCCTATTTCTGATATGTACTGAGAATCCGTGACTTGTATCATTTAAATATCTCAAAATAATACACATTAAACCTGTACTGCTATTTCATTTATAAAGTAAAGGAAGAGGTTATATAAAACCTAGCCGCTATATAATTTAAATTAATTTATTTTTGTTACAGATGTTTCTCCTTTTCCCCCAATTGACACTCTCCTCCCCATCCCCACCCCCACCCCCAGCATTTTTGTCTGTGTCCATTGGTTATGCTTACATGCATAAGTTCTTTGGTTTATCTCTTCCCTAGCCCCTCCTCTGAAGTTTGTGAGTCTGAACCCTACTTCTATGTCTCTGGGTTTATTTTGTTCATCATTTTATTTTGTTCATTATATTTCACAAATAAGTGAGATCATGTGATACCTGTCTTTCTCTGACTAGCTTATTTTGCTTATCATACCACTCTCCAGGTCCCTCCATGTTGTCTCAAAGGATAAGAGATCTTTCTTTCTTACAGCTGCATAGTGTTCCATTGTGTAAATGTACCACAGCTTTTTTATTCACTCATCTATTGATGGACACTTGGGCCGTGGAAAGGGAACCCACTACATGGGAGAGCATAATTGCCAACAATACATCAGATAAGGGGTTAATTTCCAAAATATACAGAGTACTCATATAACTCAACAAAAGGAAGACAAAGAATCCAATTCAAAAATGGGCAGAGGACCTAAATAGATACCTCTCCAAAAAGGACATACAAATGGCCAAGAGACAGTGGAGGGCATGCAGGAGGCAGCCAATTGATGTTTTTCTCTCACATTGATGTTTCTATCCCTCTCTCCCTTCCTCTCTCTCTAAAAAATCAATAAAACATATATTTGTTAAAAAACTACTTTCTTGACAATCTGGGTGAAAAAAAGAGTAGTGACATTCTCCTATAACTGATATTAAAAATCTTAGCAATGACAAAATTTATCCCAAAATATATCTGTGAGTCTGTTGGCATCTTGGAATAACTATCTAGGACATAAATGCTAGAAGTCCAGTGATTAGCAAGATGGGAAGAAAATAAATTATACTTATTAATAGATATGAATTGGACAGAAAACATAGCTAATATATAAATGATTAAATGCATCTATATGAAAAATAAATTGTGGCTAGATAGAGAATGAAAACAATGAGAATAGTTACATCAGATCAATTTCAATTCATTCATAAAAGGTTATTTATTAAAAGTTTCTATTGTGGAAGTACCATAGACAAAATTTCTCATACCAGAAAAAACATTTACAGTCTTGTGGTAGCCTTATAAATCAGGTAAAGAAAAATGGACGAGCCTGGCCGGTGTGGCTCAGTGGTTGAGCGTCGACTCATGCACCAAGAGGTCGCGGGTTCAATTCGCGGTCAGGGCACATGCTCAGGTTGTGGGCCTGGTCCCCAGTTGGGGGCATGCAGGAGGCAGCCAATTGATGTTCTCTCCCATTGATGTTTCTATCTCTCCCTTCCTCTCTCTCTCTCTAAAAAAAAATCAATAAAGAAAAAAAAAGTAACTTTCTACACACCTGCATGATATTAGAGGTTTTTTAAAAATAAATAAATAAATAAATAAAAATTAAAATTAAAGAAAAATGGATGAGTTGTAAATTGTATTAATATTGCTTGAATGTGGACATCCATGTGTGCTGATGAAGAGGATGATGTTGATCTAGATAGAGTGTTGAGGGGCATGCTACAAAGCTTTTACCTCAGTATTAACTTGTTCAAGTTGATCAATAACAAGAATATCAATTCTGTGGCCATCATAAATAAATCTATAGATATAGACAGAATACTAGATGACTGAATTAGGAACTAGGGAGACCACGAGCACAGTGCCATGTGCATGGGAGGTTGTACATGCTATAGAGTCTAGATCCCATGGCTGACTAGAAAGAATTGGGTCTCAGATATCAAGGATCTGTATTCTAGTTCCTGTCCTATCAAGGTGTGATCTTATACACATCTCTTTAACTTCCGTAGGCCCTGTTTAACTGAAAACTGTGGAGGTTTGAGGAAGGACGTTTTGGAATTAAAATTACGTGGTTCTAATGCCCAACACCACGCCTTTTACATAGCAGACACTTAATTCATGTTGATAGTTCCTCTTTCTCCTGTCATTTTCTACCTTTTTCAATACGGAGAACCTAAAATTAAATGTAGAATTCATGTCCAGACATTTATAGCTGACTCTCATTTTACTCCTTTTACTTAATCAAGAATTTGTATTTAGATGGTTGTAGATTTTATCAAGATTCATAGTCAAGATAAATTACATTAAGGGTAAAATAAATTTCCAAGGGGCCTAAAGTTGTTTGTTTTTTTCTAAGTATTAGTTTAACAAGAAATATAAATGGTAAACTTTCTGTGACTATATTTAACCAAGAAACAACCACAGCTCAACTAAAAAGGAAAAAAATAAGTTATTTTTAATTTTTCAGATTTAGCCTATGAACCTCTTACTCTTGGAGAATATTAATTAAAACAAGGTGAATCAACCCGGCCAGTGTGGCTTAGTGAATTGAGTGTCGTCCCATGGACTGAGAGGTCCTGGTTCCATTCCTGGTCAGGGCACATGCCTGCGTTGCAGGCTCAATCCTCAGTAGGGGTCGTGCAGGAGGCAGCCAATGGATATTTCTCTCTCACATCAATGTGTCTCTCTTCCTCTCTAAAAAATCAATAAAAACGTATTTAAAAAACAAGGTGAATCAAGAACTTGATAGCACATTTCTCTTTGTTTTAATATTTACATCATGTTTTATGCTAATAATCTTAATATTTGCTTCACAGTTGTCTTTTTTTTTAGCTACTCAGCTGTAGCAAGTAAAGTAATACAATATGTATACTTTTTGTTAAAAAGAGAGAGAGCTCACAATGCAATATCAGCAGTGGTAAATGTTCAGAGTAATTGAGAATCTGCTGAAATGCTGACTTTGTGAAGAAACTCGAATTTTTCTGTCTGACATAATCCCCATAAACATTTTTAAAAATCTTTTTGTACTTCATTTACTTTATGGCAATAAAAAACTTTGATATTATCCACATGACCATAAATATATTATGTAAGTGTACATAAGTGCAATGTGTATATAATGCAGTGTGATTTACTTTTCTGTGTGTCTCTCTTCATTTCCATGCCTTTGTGACACATTTCACTTATTTCCATCTTTCCCCAATAATTTGTCATAATAATATTATTACTTATATTATTAATCATAAAACCACGTATCCCTTTATAACTGTTTTTATATTTTAAAAATACATATCTTGCCCAGCTGGTGTGGCTCAGTGGATTGAGCATCATCCCATGGACTGAGAGGTCCTGGTTCGATTCCCGGTCAGGGCACATGTCCGGGTGCAGGCTTGATCCCCAATGGGGGACGTGCAGGAGGCAGCCGATCGATGTTTCTCTCTCACATCGATGTTTCTATCTCTCTCTCCCTTCCTCTCTTTCTAAAAACTCAATAAAAACATTAAAAAAAATACATATCTTGTGTATTCTACTTTCTTTTTTAAATATGTATTATTATACAGATATAAAAATGAATATTTTAGTAGTAGATTTCCTAGGGAAATGAAAATCAAGAACCATTATGTTTGGAAGTTTCTGTCATGTATCACAACCTATCTCCTCAATAAAGAAAAATATTGTAAGCACTTATATATAGAAGTTTATGATTATTTACCAACCATTATTCATGAAGATATTTTAAGAAAAGTGTGTATTTCTGCAGATAAATCAATAAACACTTTAGAACATGTATGTTTTTTATATTTCTGAAGTTATGTAAACATTTTAACCCATTAGGATATGATAAAAAATGTATCCAGTTGGGTCTTTAAAAGCCCCATTTTTTTATTAATTAATTTATTTTTGTTACAGATGGTTCTCCTTTTTCCCCCATTGACACCCTCCTCCCCACCCGACCCCACCCCCCAGCATAGTTGTCTATGTCCATTGATTATGCATACATGCATATAAGTTCTGTGGTGTAATTCCCTCCCCCCACCCTTCTCAGTAGAGACTGAGGTTTGTCAGTCTCTACCCCACATCCATATCTCTGGGTCCATTCTGTTCATCAGTTTGTTTTGTTCATTATATTCCACAAATAAGTGAGATCATGTGATATTTGTCTTTCTCTGATTGGCTTAGGCTTATTTCGCTTTGCATAATGTTCTCCAGGTCCCTCCATGTCCTCTCAAATGATGAGAGATCTTTCTTTCCTACAGCTGCATAGTATTCCATTGTGTATATGTACCACAGCTTTTTTATCCATTCATCTACTGATGGACACTTGGGCTGTTTCTAGATCTTAGCTATTGTAAATAGTGCTGCTATGAACATAGGGGTACATATATTCTTTCTGATTGGTGTTTCAGTCTTCTTAGGATGTATTCCCAGGGGCAGGATTACTGGATCAAATGGCAATTCAATTTTTAATTTTTTGAGGAAACACCATATTGTTTTCCATAGTGGCTGCACCAGTCTGCATTCCCACCAGCAGTGTACTAGAGTCTCCTTTTCTCCACACCCTCGTCAGCACTTGTTGTTTGATGATTTGTTGATGGCAACCATTCTGGCAGGTGTGAGATGATACCTTGTAGTCAAAAGAGCCCCATTTTCTTAAAGGAAAAGAACTAAATCAAAACAAAGTTTAAAAAGCACCTGAAATTCATGATAAGTATGAATAACATTATTATTAAATACTTCTAATTAAAACACCAAAGTTTAAAGAAATATCAGTCATTTGTTCCCTCTTGCTAACGTGGCCCCACTCAGGCTGTACCTGCAGTCAGGAGCACCTGCTACACCTGAGCTGTTCATTGATTGCAAATGCCATTTGCTTTAAACCCTTCCATTAAATCTTTTCCAAGCTCTGTATGTGTGACACTAGATGGGAAACATTTTGAAAGCCTAAAAAGGTCCTGTGTGATTTTTAACAGTAGTACTTGAAAACTAGAAGTGTTTATTCCTTTTCAAAAGATAAGAAAAGATAACACTTTAGAAGGAAATATCTGCTGTCTCTGAGTGCTTGCAATCACTTGAGATGGTTTCTGTATGGATTACCTGTTAATATTCCTCATTCCACAATTGCAGGTGCGGGGAAAATTGGAACCAGGTTCAGACATCATGGATTTCTGGCAGGAAAATGAAGCTGGGCATATAAAACCTATAACAAGTGCTACAATTCTCAGTACTTCAGGGCACATGTTTACACACACAGATACACACAAATAGTACCAATTATTGTACCAAGACTTTATAAAATTTCTAAATAGATAGATTAAATCTAATCACACTCTTCTAGTGGCTTAATAATGTTTGTTATTTAAAACTTAGATCCATCTGAAGTTAATTTATTTAAGCTATGGGATGAGACTCCAGTTTTATTTTCTAGATGCTTCCTGTTTTTACCTACCACCATTTATTGAGTAACCTATTTTTTCCAACACGAGCTTAAAAATCTCACAGTTGTCATTCTAATGTCGCAAACGTGTTTGAGACTCAGTCAGTACTTCCTATTCTGTGTCTATAACTTATCTGGCTGTTCATGCATTATCACCACCCTGATTAAATTAATGAAGTTTTATAATGTATTTTAACATCTATTAGGGCAACTCTCTACCCTTACTTACTCTTTATTTTTCTAGAATTTTCTTAGATATTCTTACTTGTTTATTTTTACATGTAAAATTTATAAAAATCATTTTTTCTCATTAAAATGTATTTTTATTTATGGAATTTGATTATATTTATTAACTTTGAGAGAACTGGACAATAAATATTTAGTAAGGGAAATTGAAATGGGTTTAGGAGTGGATAAATGAACAGCAGTCCTTTATATACACAGGCAATTGAACATAGAGACTGGAACCAGACTTTTAGTAGGTGTGCCAAATTCAAATGCTGGCTCTGGCACATACCTTGGTAACATAACCTATCTGAACCTCAGAGAAGTTATAATTTATAAAATGAAATTAAAATAATAATGCATACCCATGTAGTTGTATAGAGAGTAAATGAGGCAATACATGTCAAGCATTTCAAAAAGTATCTAGCATATAGAACTGATCTCAGTAAATAGTACTTATTACTCAAGGCAATTTATTGGGGATATATATGCCACTATTGTGAAGATTGGAAAGCATCATGTGATAGAAAGTAAAGAGTTATTAAACTGGTCATTTATCTTTTTAAACACCATATCGATCTACATTTTATAGTGAGTCATAGTTTGCAAATAACTCCCACATATATACTATTTACTTCTCCAATATTTATGTGAATTTTTTTTGTCTTACAGTAAAGGAAACTGAGTCTCAAACTTACAAAATTAATAAGTGGCAGAACTTGGACATGAATTCTGGACAAAAGATTTTAGGGTTGTGTTCTTTTAGAGAACTAGTTTATTAACTTTGAGGGAACTGGACAATAAATATTTAGTAAGGGAAATTGAAATGGGTTGAGGAGTGGATAAATGAATGGACCAGGTTTCAGAATAATATTTTGTATCTGAGTATATGTTGCCTTATACAAGACACTTTCTCATCTGTTGTCTGCACTGATCCTCACAATACCCCTGGGAAGTAGGCTTGGGGGAAATTGTTTGTCTCCATTTAACAAATTAGGAAACTGAAGCTCTGGGAAGTTTCCAAACTCATACAGCTGGTAATTATGCAAGTCGATTCAGTCCTGTGGAATGCAAGACTACCATTCTTTCCATTACATTAACTGCAAAGAACTGGTGGCTACCCTTAGCCAGTTTCTTACCCATAAAATTTCCCTGCCCATTATTCCATTATGCATCCTGACTTACTCTAGAATAGTGCTGCCCAATGGAAATTTCTGCAATAATGGAAATGGTCCATATCGGGACTGTTCAATGTGGTAGACACATGTAGCTAAATACTGAAATACGATTTCTTTTCTTGAAAAATTTTGACGAAAGTTAATCAAGACAATGTTTGTGTTGAAGAATCTGGTACCTCGCCCTGGCCGGTTTGGCTCAGTGGTTAGAGCGTCAGCCTGCGGTCCAGAGAGACCCGGGTTCGGTTCCCGCTAAGGGCATGTACTTCGGTTGCAGTTTGTCCCCGGCCTTGATTGGTCGTGCGGGTGGCAGCCACTCGATGTGTCTCTCTCACATCAATGTTTCTCTCTCTCTCTCTTCCTCTCTCTCCCTCCCACTCTATCTGAACAAAAAATGAAAAAATGTCCTCGGGTGAGGATAAAAAAATTAAAAATAAAAAAAAAAGAATCTGGTACCTCATAAACATGCAATTTTGATCTGCACTTTCATCTTTCCTTCAGACAAAAATAAACCTAATTATGATCACCAATAACATGAATAATGCTTGTGATAGCTCTCTAAAAGCAACTAGCATTTATTGTGCTTATTACTATGCCAGACACTTGATTTAGGTGTGTTAAGTAGATCAGTTCAATTTTGACAAGTGCATGAGAGAGGCACTATTGTTATTTTCATTTTGCAGCTGAAGAAAGAGTCACCGAATGGGTTAAGTAACAGCCTATTCTATTAAATGATAGAGTCAGGATTTGAATCTAGAATTTCTGACTAGAGAATGTGTTCTTTACCTCTATATTATATGGATCATTTCTGAACTTTGCTCGGGAGTGTGGGTAGAGAAGTAAGTAAGATAAAGTAATTTCTTGGTTATTTTTCTGTTTGTGTAATTACCAGTAGTACAATTGAATTATATTATTGTATTATTTGTTTACATATTCTGAGTTTAAAAGCTTTTGTATATTAAACAAATGAAAATAGGCAATGTATTAAGAAAAAACATTGATCTTCCAGTATCAGCAGTCAACTTAAAATTCATTTCCAATACCAATAATCAACTTAAAAATTAATTCTTAAAAAAAATTATTCATCAGGAAACTAGGACTGCATGAAATTACTAAAATGAGGAAATATCTATTTTAATATGTAAAAACATGCACTAATATAAAGTCTGTTTTTGATTATTAAAAATTACAAATAAGCTTAATAGTTTGTTTTAGTTCAAATGAGTTTTTTAACATAATAAAGCTTCCTTTAATATATACTGAATAAAAGCAATACACAAAAGCCCTTAACAAATTCTCCTTAGTTAATATAACATCCTAAAGCATATGGATATTAATTCATGATTTTGCCACAACTAAAACAATTTCACAATAACTACATTGTCATTGCCAAATATCAGAAGACAAATATATATATAATTTTTTTGTATTTAGAGAAAATCTAAACTTGTTAAGCCTAATGAGTGCAACATTTTGTGTGTGCCTGAGAGCATTATCTTGTGGAATCACCGCTTTTCTCTGGGTTCAGTCTTATTTGCAAAATGAGAAGATTGAACTAGATTACCTCTAAATTCACTCCCAACTGTAGCTATCCATGATAGAGATTCAGCAAATGTTTATTCAACATCTACTGTGTACCAGGCATTGTACACAAGTGATTTTGTTGGAACCTTATAAAATCTTATAAAAATGATATATTTCAGGTCAGAAATTAGTGGGCCAAGCTCATAGGGAATTTTCTAATGGGTTCTGAACAGCCGACTTTGTTTAGAACCAAAGTTTTCCCTCATACCTTTGTTCCCCCACAAGTAACCAGTCACCCATATCATACTGTTGTCTATAAGTGATGGATTGGGCAGAAGACTAAGGATGCGCAGACCCACACTCAAGGTCATAGAACTCCCTCCACTCGAAAATAAAACTTATTCTTCTTCTAATGTATGACTTCATTTCCTATGCTTCTTTCTCTTGTCTCAGTCACCCCTCCATCTCCTTGTTCTCCTACCCCTAGCCCTATCTACTTGGGGGGTGTCAGTAGGAGGAATTTGCCCCCTTACACCTCTTGAGTTCTTATGGCTAGACTAATAATAAAATTGACACAAGACAGATTAACGGGAGAAAAATACAATTAATTCCTTGCATATGGGAGATGATAAAATTAATACTCAGGGAACAACCAAAAAGTAGAAAGGTTTTATATCTTTTTACACAAAGAAACAATCATTTGTGAGGATTTGACAGGACAAAGACACTTAGGTTTGGGTGATCATTAGTGAAGAATCGAAGCAAAGTTTGGGCTTGGGTCATAAATTAGTAAAAAAGCAACAAGGTTTATTTATATAGGCTTCTTGGAGTTCAGAACTAGTTCAGAATCTGTGGTGAAAGAGTACCAATTCTATAGCCTTTTATAGTGCAAAGTCTATATATGATTTTGTTATACTCACATACTCACAATCATGCTCTGGGATAAATAGGAAAGGTATTATCTCACTTGAGAGATATGTAAGCAGGACAGCTGAAGCTAGAGAAGGTAAAGGTGAAAACAAGGGATCAATGTGAAAAACTTTTAAAATAATCATCAGTGTGTGGTGACTGATTAGATATAAACACTTAAGGAGAAGAAATGAAAAATTCTATTTAAAGACTCAGTTGCTGAGAAAATCAGGACACAATTAACAGGAAATGGGGAGCCTGTGAGAACATACAGCAATTCTGATGAAGATGAATGCACTTTAGGAGAGTACAGCCAGGTGGAAATGGTGTGTCTGCAGCTGGAGGTATCGTCCAGCAGAGGGAGCACTTTCTAATGCTGATGAAGATGGCAGATGAAGTTGTTACTGCAGGAAACATTTCACACTTCTGTCGTCTATGAGACGGTTTTATACCAACCCATTCTGTACTGTGATTAGAAATTGTCATAACAACATTCCATTACACCCTCTGAATGAGCGTAGAGGGCTGCACACATCTACTGGGGATCATTATCCCGAACACCTCTGCTCACCTCTCATGTTTCCTCCTCCCAATCTCCACACCCCCAACCTCTGGTAGCCCAAGTCAGAAGAACAGAGGAAAATCCTTTTGCCAGAACTGCCAGTTTCTATTTATTTTATTATTTCTATCTTTATTATTTCTAATTTTGTAATAAAACTTTCAACTAGTGCAGAAACACCCATTGATAGCACTGTTTCTCTTTAGTAAGGGCTACCAGTTAATAACAGGTTAATAAAATATTCTTTGAAAAAAGATGAGTTGCTAGCTGACAATTCATGCAGCTAGACAGTGGATACCACCTGTCTTCTATTCCTATTCCATTTTGCATGTTATTTCTATGGTCTGTGTTAGCTTCTGACCATTTGTCAGCGGGAGATGCATTTGTAGCTGTTTATTCAGCATCATGATTGATTGGTGCTGACTCATCTTTACATACTTTCTCCAGCTTCTATTTTGAACAATCCCATTTGTTCAAAAAGAGCCAACTTAGGGAAATCTGTGGTCAAAAAATAAAGACAATACAATTAAGCTAAACCCTAGGACAATGAGCTTAAAAAAATCACCAGGCTTTTTTTTTTTTTTTTATGATTCAACTAAAGATAGAAATTATCTCGTTTAAATTCATAGTAAATAAGCCACCATGGACCTGTGTTACTTTATTCACTTAGAAACAAGTGTCCAGTAGAATTTTAAAATCTGAATGTATTTTCCTTCACATGCTCAATTTTTAAAATCAATTATCTGTGTTTATAATAAGACCATATGCCTAAGCATTGTTAGTCACATGTGTTATCTCATTTAGTAGCCTCATTAACACTCTGAGCTATTATTGTGCTTATCTAACTAATGATGTAATCAAGGCTTAGAGAGTTTAGCTTGCTTAACGTTATGTTTCAAGTAAGTGGAGGAATCTGGTTTGGATCCCAACCTAACATTGAAGTGAAAGAAATAACCCATTGCCTTTTTATATCCTTTAATAGAGTTAAAGTGCATTATAGATAATGTCAATAAAAGAGGTAAAAAAGAGGGGGTGAAAATAACTTACAACATCAGCATTCTAACACTTTTTTCTTTTTCTACAATGTATACTCAATGCATAAAATTTAAGAAAATATGGTCCTTTTATTAACTAAATTCCTCTGCTGTCCGTATAAGTCACAGTACATCTCACCCCCTTCAATTATCTATGAACAATTCACTCATAATATAATAATCTATTTTTATATTTTCATTTAATGCTAAAATGATTCTATATGGAATCTCTTACCTGGAAACAGATTGGACTTTGTTCTTAAATGTATCATTTTCTTTGTTCATGAGCTTTCAGTGCAGCTTTCAGACAAGATTTTTGTCAGAATTTATTTCAATGTTTCCCACTTCTTATCTGATATATTGCCACAAACTTTTGTCTCTTCCCTGTCCTAAGACTAATGCCCATTTCTACATGTTATCCATAGTCTCCTATATTACTTTGCTTGAGTAGTTTTTAATTTAAATTTAAATAGTTTAAACTAGGCTATGTGTGAATACATGAAGTAGTTACATCCACAATAATATATCATCTAATAACCATTTACCATTGTTCATTTTAAAATTAAACCTCCTTTAATAATAAGTTCAAGTACTGTTAGAGTATACCAAAAAAAAAAAAAAAAGAAAAAAATAAGGTAGTTTAAAATAAGGTAGTTTAAAAGTTAAATTAAACGTTCGTACAAAATGTGGGGCATTTTATTACAGGTGAATTCTCAGCTCCGCAGCAGAATACTGAGCAAGCAATGTGCTTTCCTCACCATGGTGTCCTCAGTGCCTAGCATTATGTCTTCTGGGTGGACAGATGAATGAATGGATAAATGGATGGACAAATGGATAAATGAATAAAAGAATAAGGTTTTCTGAATCAGCTACCTTCTCATTTTATACATGAAAAAATATGTGCAGTTATGTGATGTGACTTGTTAAAGGTTAAAAATCATTAAAAGGGAGAGCCAGGTCCAGAATTTAAGCTTCCTGAGTTCTGACCTGGTACTCTGCCGTCGTCCCTGTACACATAGGAAAGATTGCAGTGTGAATCTTCAGGTCAAAGTCAATTGTTCAGGAGTATATGAATAGTCTCAGGGTTAAAAATGAGGTTTACTTATCTATTGCTGAATGAAGTAAGCTGTTCTTGAAAATTTTTCCTTATTTCATTAAATAAAAATATTTCTTCATCCTGCCACCAGAAAAATATATAAGATTCTCCCTATTATATAGATTCTTGATATAGCATTCTCGTAAACGAAAAAAATTCTAATAAGTAAAATGTTTATATTATGCATATGTTACTTATTAAAAATTCCAAATATCCTTAACATTAAATTATGCTGAGGGAAAAAAAAGCCTTCTTTTATAGAGGAGAAAATTACTTCAGTGTTGTGCAGGACTAACAGAATTAGCATCAAATATAAACTGCCTGGACAAATAAACCAGATTACTGGATGACAGATAGCATCTATAGTATAGTATAGTATAGTATAGTATAGTATAGTATAGTATAGTATAGTATAGTATAGTATACTCTTAGGCTTAAGTGTTGCAAATCTCCATAGCATATTTACTAGCCTAACAAATATTTCCACAAACCTCCCATTCTGCTCCAGGCCCTAGCTGATTACATCTGCTATAAATCTTTTTCCTAAAAATAAATATCCTTTCCAAACACCCAAAGAATACTCACAGGACAGGCTTTTCTTTCTCAGTGTCCCTTTGGTTGACAGCTAGTACACAGGAATTGACAGAGCCAAGGGCTCTCTCTGCTGGAAGTAACCAGTAAAATATACCAGCTTAAGTTTGCCATTTCAGTTACAGAAGCAGGTACGTGAATCACAGTGTGTAAGTATATGGCTCACCATGCTTAAGCAGCAGAATACAAATATGTTACAATTCATGATATCTGCCACATATGATTTAGAAGTGGATGAGGTGATGAGGTGGGGGAAGGTGGAAAGAAGAGCCTATTAGTTTGTTAGAGATGCTATAGCCAAATACCACAGATTAAATGTATAAAACAGAAATATATCTTCCCGCAGTTCTGGAGGATTGAAGATCAAGGTGTCAGCCGGAGTGTTTTCTTCAGTCTCTCTCCCTGTCTTGTAGATGGTCGTCTTCTTCCAGTGTCTTCATGTGGTCTTCCCTCTGTGTTTGTCTGCGTCCTAGTCTCCTCTTCTTATTAGGACACCAGTCTTATTAAATTAAGGTCCACCCATATGACCTCATTGTAACTCAATTAGCCCCTTAAAGACCTATCTCCAGAGACAGTCACATTCTGAAGTACTTGAGGGTTAGGACTTTAACATATGAATTTTAGGGGGACACAATCAGCCCATAACAAAGTCATTATTTAAGATTTTTAGAAATGGATCCTTCTGATTAAGTCATTTCATGGATCCTGGTAGCTTCCTGGCACCAAGGAAGATTTCTGCTCTGAGTTCCTTGGCAAGTGTGAGTGCTTCTAGTGAGGTGCTAGGGTAGTGCTCCTCTCCACTCCATTCTTACCGCTCAGCCTTTAGCTGAAAGGAAAGTGAGGAAACTAATTCTCATTTGTTTGACTTGAACATTTTCCTTCTTTTTCTCAATCCTAGTTGGCAGTTTGCTGTTGAGCCCTCATCACTTTTACTTCTACTCTCTTTCTTCATTCTTGGCTTAGAGGAAACAGTTTCTGTTAAAATTATTTCACCTTTCCACTTTTACATAATCTTTGCAACAACAGACAATGCCATCTTTTAAAGTGCCTAGCATGACACTTGCCTCCCCTATAGTATTCCATTGTGTATATGTACCACAGCTTTTTTATCCACTCATCTATTGATGGACATCTGGGCCTTTCCAGATCTTAGCTATTATAAACAGTGCTGCTATGAACATAGGGGTACATATATTCTTTCTGATTGGGGTTTCGGGCATCTTAGGATATATTCCTAGAAGTGGGATCACTGAGTCAAATGGCAGTTCAATTTTTAATTTTTTGAGGAAACACCATATTGTTTCCCATAGTGGCTGCACCAGTCTGCATTCCCTCCAGCAGTGTACAAGAGTCCCCTTTTCTCCACACCCTCGCCAGCATTTGTTGTTTGGTGATTTGTTGATGGCAGCCATTCTGACAGGTGTGAGATGATACCTCATAGTTGTTTTAATTTGCATCTCTCTGATGATTAGTGACATTGAGCATTTTTTCATATGTCTCTTGGCCATTTGTATGTCCTACTTGGAGATGTGTCTTTTTAGGTCCTCTGCCCATTTTTTAATTGGATTCTTTGTCTTCCTTTTGTTGAGCTGTATGAGTACTCTATATATTTTGGAAATTAACCCCTTATCTGATGTATCATTGGCAGTTATGCTCTCTCATATAGTGGGTTCCCTTTCCATTTTGAAGGTTGTTTCTTTCACTGTGCAGAAGCTTTTTAGTTTGATGTAGTCCCATGTATGAATTTTTACCTTTGTTTCTCTTGCCTTAGGTGTTGTATCAGTAAAAATTCTGCTTGTGTGTGATATCTGAAATTTTGTTGCCTACATTTTCTTCTAGAATTTTTATGGATTTACAAGTCACATTTAAGTCTTTTATCCATTTTGAGTTTATTCTTGTGTATGGTGTAAGTTGGTGGTCTAGTTTCATTTTTTTTTAAAGTAGCTGTCCAGCCCTGGCCGGTTTGGCTCAGCGGTTAGAGCGTCAGCCCGCGGACCGGGGAGTCCCGGGTTTGATTCCCGGTAGGGGCACGTACCTTGGTTGCAGTTCATCCTCAGCCCTGGTTGGGGTTGTGCGGGTGGCAGCCAATCGATGTGTCTCTCTCACATTGATGTTTCTCTCTTTCTCTTCCTTCCTCTCTCCCACCCTCTCTATCTGAAGATAAATGCAAAAAAAAAGAAAGAAAGTAGCTGTCCAATTTTCCCAACATCATTTATTAAATAGGCTGTCTTTACTCCACTGTATGCTTTTGCCACCTTCGTCAAATATTAATTGAGCATAACATTTCGGGTCAATTTCTGGGTTCTCTGTTCTGTTCCATTGATCTATATGCCTGTTCTTGTGCCAGTACCAGGCTGTTTTGATTAGAGTGGCTCTGTAGTATAATCTGATATCTGCTATTGTGATCCTTCCTACTTTGTTCTTCTTTTTCAAGATTGCTGTGGCTATTCAGGGTCTTTTTGGGTTCCATATAAACTTTTGGAGTGTTTGTTCAGGTTCTGTGAAATATGTCATTGGTATTTTAATGGGGATTACATTGAATCTATAGATTACTTTGGGTAGTATGGACATTTTAATGATATTAATTCTTCTAATCCATGAACAAGGTATATGCTTCCACTTTTTTATATCTTCCTCTATTTCTTTTTTCAATGTCCTATAGTTTTCTGTGAAGAAGTCCTTTACTTCTTTGGTTAAGTTTATTCCTAGGTATCTTAATTTTTTTTGTTGCAATGGTAAATGGGATTGTTTTTTTAGTTTCTCTTTCTGTGTGTTCATTATTGGTTTATAAAAATGCCAATGATTTCTGAATGTTGATTTTGTATCCTGCTACTTTGCCAAATTCATTTATTAAATCTAGTAGTTTTTTGATAGAGTCTTTAGGGTTTTCTATGTACAAGATCATGTCATCTGTGAATAATGACAGTTTCACTTCTTCCTTTCCCATTTGGATCCCTTTTATTTTTTCTTCATGTCTGATTTTTCTTCATGTGGCTAAGACTTCCAGTACTATGTTAAATAAGAGTGGCAAAAGTGGGCATCCTTGTCTTGTTCCTGTTCTTAAGGGAAATGCTTTTAGTTTTTACCCATTGAATACGATGTTGGCTGTAGGATTGTCATAAATGGCCTTTATTATGTAGAGACATGATCCTTCTATTCCTACTTTGCTCAGAATTTTTATCAAAAATGGATGCTGTATTTTGTCAAATGCTTTTTCAGCATCTATTGATATGATCACATGATTTTTACCTTTCATTTTGTTATATGGTGTATCACATTTATCAATTTACGAATATTGTACCAGTCTTGCATCCCTGGGATAAATTCCACTTGGTTGTGGTGTATAATTTTTTTAAATATATTGCTGGATTCAATTTGCTAAGATTTTGTTGAGGATTTTGGCATCTATGTTCATTAGGGATATTGGCCTGTAGTTTTCTTTCTTTGTAGCGTCTTTATCTGGTTTTGGGATTAGGATTATGCTGGCCTCATAAAAAGAGCTTGGAAGTCTTTTTTTTTTTTTAAATAATTGTTTTGTTTATTGATTTTTAGAGAGAGAGGAAGGGAGAGGGAGAGAAATAGAAACATCGATGAGAGAGAACATTGATTGGCCACCTCCTACATGCCCCCCACTGGGGATTGGGCCCACAACCTAGGCATGTGCCCTGACTGGGAATCGAACTGGTGACCTCTTGGTGCATGGGTCGATGCTCAACCACTGAGCTACACCAGCCGGGCTGGAAGTCTTTCTTCCTCTTGAATTTTTTAGAATAGTTTGGGGAGAATAGGTGATAGTTCTTCTTCGAATGTTCAAAGAACTCCCCTGTGTAGCCGTCTGGACCAGGGCTTTTTTTTTTGCTGAGAGTTTATTGACTACTTCTATTTCCTTAATTGTTATTGGTCTATTTAGGTTTTCTGACTCTTCCCAGTTGAGTTTTGGAATAGTATATGATTCTAAGAATTTATGCATTTGCCTAGGTTGTCGAATTTGTTGGCATATAATTGTTCCCCTTTGGCATTTCTCATCAAGTCAGCTCCCAGGCAATTGTGTGTGTGCAGTTCACAGGTGTGTGTGTGTGTGTGTGTGTGTGTGTGTGTGTGTGTGTGTCCCTCCTCATCTCCTTCTCCACCTTTCTTGCTTGCAGCTCTCTCCTTGATACATTTCTCTGCTCCAGAAAAAACATTCACCAACAATTTTTCAAGACAAATTTAGCACTGTTCCTACAATACAAACTGTAGCACTGTTCTTATAGTTCAAATAATTCCAGACTTGCAAATCCCCATCTACATCCATTACCTTTCTCAGCAAATAAAATATCCTTCGTATACCCAATTTCACACTCCTTCAAGTCAAGAGAGCTTATAAAGAGAAAAATAATATTGTTTTCTTTCGCACCATGTTGCACAAACCCTTTATGTATGTGATTCTAATTACTTGTTCTAAGTCTTTTCAGATGTCTTTCTGCTACAACTTTTATATTTACTTCATTTCTGAAAAGATTCCAGAGACTCGTGTCTCCTACTTTGCTTCTGTAGTAGATCCCAAAAGGACTATGTGTGTCTGTACTTCTATATGCTTTATGCAGTATATTTCCAAACTTAAGTATTTTTCAAATCATTTGTAGTCCTCCCAAACCTGTCTTCAATCTGTTTTTATTTGGAAATACTTATAACTGGTGAAATAATACATTGTGAATACGTCTTACCTTTTTATTCTCAGGTATTATCCTCAGATTATTTCTGCTTCATTATTTCATCATTCTTTATCATGATCTGGCAGCATTTTACAAATCTCTGAAATAGGAATTTCTAAATCCTTTTGCCACAGCCAACTAAGCTCAGATGAGAATGATTGTCACTGACACCTTAAAGAAACACAGACATGCTTCACATATTAAATCTGTAAAGGAAAAGAGAGCCGAAAAGAACTGAAAATGATGGACAGAATAGTAGTTGCATACCAAAGGGGATAAGAACTCCAATAATTAGAAAAAACAACAACTGGTCCTTTAAATGCTACCATGCTGATTAAACATCAGAAAACCGAGTAGGGGATAATAATTCCCTTCATATATAGTGCCTCACTGAAAATTGAAAACTCATCATTGGTGGCCCTAAATTTATATGCCACAGTTAATCCAGCTTGAACAAGATAGAGTGTTTTATTTTAAAACATAGTTTCGTGGAGAACTAGAAGACCCTGTTTCACTCGCTTGACTGAGAATACAAAGCAGGTCTCCATCATCGCACCAGTCCACCTTCAAGCCATAAAATTTTACAAGGCACCTCCTGGAACATGTCATTGCAGGACTACAGACTTTTACTAAGAAAGGCTGTACCATGAACTCTAACTCCTGTGCTTTGAGCAAATAAATGAGTCAACTGATATTATTTAGGCATTGTCTATAATATAGTAAATAAGAATACCCTATGATGCCCTGGCCAGTTTGGCTCAGTAGTGCAGGGATGGGGAACTTTTTTTCTTGCCAAGGACCATTTGGATATTTATAACATCATTTGTGGGCCATACAAAATTATCAACTTATAAATTAGCCTGCTATATTTGGTCAGGCTAATTTGGTGAGGCATGTGATATCAACTAGTATTGATTTCGCAGGCCAGACGTTATCCACCCCTGGTGGGCCCACTGACCAAAGGGTCGTGGGTTCAATTCCAGTAAAGGGCATGTACCTGGGTTGCAGGTTCGATCCCTAGTCCTGGTTGGGGTTTGGTGGGAGGCAACCAATCGATGTGTCTCTCTCACATTGATGTTTCTCTCTCTCGCTCTCTCTCTCTCCCCCCCACCCCCCCTTCCATTCTATCTAAAAAAAAAAAAAAAAAAAAAAATCAATGGAAAAATATCCTTGGGTGAGGATTAACAACAACAACAACAAAGAATACCCTGTGCCTTACAACTCAGTTTCTATTGCTCTCCTATCTTCCTCTAAATTCTTAGAATTTAGGCAGCTTTGAGAAAATGATTCAAACATGAAGGTTCTTACCTACATCTTCCTCAAGCCCCATAGCCTAAAAGGGAAAGCAGAGTTCAGGAACATTTAGCTACAGTTATTTTATTTTTTAATACATATAATCTGAGGATAATATCATCTAATACATAAATGCCTGTTCTATTCTGTGATGACAAACCAAAAGAAATTTTGCCATAAGCACAAGGAACTATTTTCTAGCACATGGAGTTTTGGAGGAAAGTCACCGAATTCCTGTCTTTGGGTTATTTAACAGAACATGTCAGATTCTCATCTCTGTAATGTGTTGCTTTGCACACAATTATTATTTTCTTTTATTTAACCAAAGTACCAAGTTATATTAGCTGAGTAGAAAACAGTGTGTAGTAAAAAAATTATTTTCATTGACTTTTGTATGAGGAGAAAGGATTAATCTCTTTGTTTTGAATCCTTTTCCTAAGAGACTTGTAGGTCTATTCCAACTTGCCATTACCTTCAGCTGAAAATGCTGTGCTTTCTCCTAGCAGGCAGTTCAATTACTGGTGGATCGTTCAAATTCGTGGAAGTTCAGTTTTATAATGTTGTACTTTGTACTACTTTAGTTTTGTTGTTAGTCTTGGAGTTAATCTTTAACCCTAGGCATAATATTTACCCCCAAGGCCTAGACCTTCTGGAAAAACCTAAATTGTTCACTGAGTGACACTCTCCAGTTTGATGAGACTCACACTCTATACTGTCTCCCCTGTGAGGAGTGGCTGCTAAGATATCTTCACTCCTGTAGCCTTTCAGCTGTTGTCACTTGCTGAGCAGCTCATAGCCGTGGCCTGTGCCTGTGCAGTGCAGGGGCAGCCAAGGATTTAGACATCTGCAGATTTACGAATCCCACCCAGGTTCTGCAGCCTCCATTTTCAACCTGCTTTTGATTACTCTCCAGTGACATGAAATAGTTTTGTTGTTCATATTTTTTTCATAGCTTAAAGTTGCTTTTGGGGTAGATGTTATACACACACACACACACACACACACACCTATAGGTGTGTGTGTGTGTGTGTATATACATATGCAAACTACTCTGTATATACTATGTACAATAAAATGTACTCTGTATATATACTTGTATTATTATATACAAACTCTATAATATATTGATGTTTCTGATATAAGGAAGATCTTTATAATATGTCCTGTCCTGCCCTGGCTAGTTTGGCTCAGAGGTAGAGCGTCGGCCCACGTACCAATGAGTCGTGGGTTCGATTCTGGTCAAGGGCACGTACCTCAGTTGCGATTCGTCCCCAGCCCTGGATAGAGGTCATGAGGGAGGCAACTAGTCGATGTGTCCCTCTCACATCAATGTTTCTCTCTCTCTCCCTTTTTCCCTCTGTCTCCCTCCCACTCTATCTGCAGATAAATAGAAAAATGTCTCAGGTGAGGATTAAAAAATAATAATAAAATAAAATATGTCCTGTCCTTTTCCTTTGGTTGTATTTTTTGTGCTATTTTTTGATGCACAACCTTGTATTAATGTTTCACTTATAATTTAATATTTTCCAATATCCTGTCTAGGAGTTTCCTCTAGCACAAGTCACTAATTTCTGACATCACTGAACTGAATCCATAAAATTTAATTTTCTGGAACACCTCCAGTTTTCCTGCCATATTATGTGGAAGACTTAAATGTGATGTTTTGAAATATATTTCTGGAATGGTTAGAACAGAGAAGAGTTAGTTCTCTTTCCCAGAAATTATTTATGCATCTAAAGAAGTAAATATATAAACGGGTTATATTCTTTTTTCTCCAATTGAGATTTTAAATACTAATAGAAAAAGATACTGAGATGATATGCCTTGGATTAATTTTATTCTCTACATGTTACAGTTAACAATTAAATGGCCATTAGAGTCTAAGTATTTTTTAACTTAATATTTATGGTCTTTCGATTGTTCAATTAATTTTTTACTAAATAAGTTTGACATTGCAAGTTTCCAGTTATAAAACTAAAATAAATATCAAGAACAGAACATTTATTATTCTTTTTCTTCCTACGGTAATCATCTTAATAGATATTTTTCTATAGTAAAGTTTTTTTAGGAACACCTATTATCCTGTTATATTATAGAAAGATGCTGTTTTGGGGAAGTGACAAAGCCATTGTGACTATGAAATAATTAAGCTTCTTATTTTTTAAGCTGTAATGGAAAACATGAATTTGATGCTCTCTCTATCGATCTCTATCATACACACACACTCTCTCTCTCTTTTTCCCTCTCTCTCTCTCTTTCTCTCTCACACAGATGGCAGGGGCTTTCATAAAAAACAAAATAGCTGATTTTAAAACGTTTGTTGTTTGTACACCTCTGTCACAGAGTTTGATTCATTTACTTGGCTTTCCAGTACCCAATCTTCATTTTAAGCATTACCCTAAGCTTACCACTATGGTCTCCGTTTGCCTTTACAAAGGCACAGTTATAAGCACTTTCGGTCATGGTGCCAATAATTTGAAATATGTTTATAAGTTAATCAGATTTGGGGAATGAAGTAAAAGCGGTACAGCAGCATGCCCTGAGTTTTCGTGAGCCCGGCATTCACATTCTCATTTAATCCTCACAGTCCCCTGCATGATGAGCATTCTTGTCCTTTCTTCACAAACAAGATTATTGGTGTTCAGAAAGATTGAGTACTTTGCTCAAGGCTACCTAGCTATTTACAAACAGGGCCTACATTTAAATCAAAGTCTTTGAGTCTAGTGCTCTCGACACCGCAGTGCACTCCTGTGCAGTAAAACTTCAAGGTTTCCTTGTAACTGTTCCATAAAGTTATGTGCCTAAACTCACTCTGATCAGCCACTTGATAACCATTTAAATTCTTCACTTCAACACTAAATAGAACCAGGTTAATAAAACCTGTACTTTACAATATCGGGGAAAGAATTCCTCTCAGCAACTCTAAGTTGTATGTTTTGTCTCTTCCAATTTGGGAATCATTTTTCCGTGGTCAATCAATGAGTTATGGGATATTAATATACATATTAAAACTAATATCAAAAGAAAAAGATTTACTTTCTGGAAAATATCAATATGTAATTAACAACTCAAATGGAAAGTCTAGACAAATAAAACTAAACATGTTCATAAATGAGAATTTGAAATGGATATCGGATGAAGTGGAGGGTCCTCTTCCCCACTGGGTGCTGCTGGGGGTGGGTTTCTTATGATATCCCAAGAAAAAGAATTGTCTGAGACTTGCACGGGAGAAAGAGTGATTTTTATTTGCATGGAATTAAATCCCTGTGTTTCTGAAGTCCTATTTCCCTTTGTCCAGTCACAGAAGAAGTGTAACTGGGGTTTTAGTAAAGCTAGAAGCAAAGCCAGTGTCCAAAGCTTTCTTTCCACTTTGGAGCTGGGTCCAGTTCAGCATCAGGCTAGTTACAATCCATTAGTCCATTGTGTGTGGGGACCACATGGCCATGGGTCAAGCCAGGAGTCAAGTGCAATGCGCCAAAAGGAACCGAGAGAACGAAGACAGTGAAATCTTTTGTTTAGGTGACATGTATCCCAAATCTTCATGGGTTTGCAGTGGCCATGCCCATTCTGGCTAACCATCTCTGTCTCCAGGTGTGACTGACAGGCAGGTATCTTGCCTGCCATCCCGTCTTTGCTGGGCATGCATCTATCTTCCCTTTGTCCAGTCTCCTTCCCCCAGTGTTTTGCAGGGGACATACCTATAATGTCTGCCTTTTCCTCTGCTCCTTTCCTATTAGTAATAATTAGCTAATTACAACAATATCAATATTATAATATCTTACATTTGTTATTGTGGAGAACTGAATTGTGTCCCCCCCAAAATTCGTATGTTTAAGCTCTAACCTCTATTATGACTGTATTTGAAGATAGGGCCTCTAAGAAGATTTAATTAAGGTTAAATTCAGTCATAAGAATGAGGCCTTAATCCAATAGGATTAGTGCCCCTGTAAAAAAAAAAAGACACCAGGGAACTCACTCCTCTCCAGGAACAGACAAAGAAGAGGTCATGTGGACACACAGGTGATGGTCACCTACACACCAGGAACTGAAACCTCACCAGAAACCAATCTGACACCCTGATCTAGGACTTTCAGTCTCCAGAATTGCAAGAAAATAAAGGTCTGTTATTTAAAACACCACTCTATAATATATTGTTATAGCAGTCCAAGCTAAGACAGTTAATATATTTTTAGCTTTTAAAACATAATTATAGTTTTGACAGTTTTCCCCAATGCTTAAAAGCTTTATTTTAAATAGCCTTTATCACAGTGCTATGAGATTGGTCTCATTTTACATAAGCTGAGGCTTAAAGAGATTAAATAACTTCTTTAAGATCACAAAGATAACTTGCTAGAATTCATAGCTCCTGGCTCTTCATCTATCACAACACCACACTTTACCTGAATGAACACTATTGTGACCAGCACTGCCTATGACTGTTAAAAATATGACCAATGTCATAGACCATAATGCATAGTGCAAAATGATCCATACATTATTAATTCGTTTCACAATATAGAGAGAATCTAAAGAGAAACTTGATAACGTTCTCTCAGTAGCCTGTTTGAGGTTGAAGGTATGTTTTACACAAGATATCATAGTTTTATACCCTGTATGAGTATGTCAATCATTCTATTTTGAATGACCCATTACTGTATTATTAATGTATTTATTTATTCATTTATTCAAAGGAGGGCCATCATGTGCTGTGTGTATTCTTTTAAGCTCTAGAGATATAAGGTAAACAAACTGAAATGTCCAAGGTCCTCAGAGGATTTGCATTCAGGCAGGACATAGAGACCTTCTGGACTAATTGTGCTGGGAATGCTGAAGGAAATAGAGTAATATGAAAAAAAAATAGCCCGGCCGGTGTGGCTCAATGGTTGAGCGTAGACCCATGCATCAAGAGGTTGCCAGTTCGATTCCCAGTCAAGGCACATGCCCAAGTTGTGGTCTACACCCCAGTGGGGGGCATGAAGGAGGCAGCAATCAGTGTTCTCTCTCTTTACTGTTTCTATCTCTCTCTCCCTCTCCCTTCCTCTCTCTCTAAAAATCAATAAAAAAAATTTTTTTTAAAGAAAAAGAATAACTGTAATGAGGGTCACCTTTAAACAGGGTGGTAGATAGTACCTGCTGGAGAATATATCATTCTAGCTGAGCTTTTATCAGTAAGAAGTAAAGCAAAAAAGAATTAGAAGAAGAGTACCCCAGGCAGGAAGGACCACGTGAGCAATGCCTGGGACAGGGAAGTGATTGATATGTTGAAGGATCAGAAGCAAGAGTGCTGGAGCAGAAAGAATCAAAGGGCAGATGTAATGGGTGAGACTGGAGAATAGGGCAGGAGAAGCAAAATACAGTAGAATTTCTGAGCAACAGTAAGAAGATTTGGTTTTATTCCCGAAAGCCACTCTAACTGCTGTTTGGAAGCAAAGTCCAATTAGGTGGTTATTGTAATTGTCCAGGAGAAAGATAACAGTGCTTTCTCAGAGGTTATAGCAATAGAGATGACAAGCCATGAAAAGAATGAAGACATATTTTGGTGACTTGGCCAACAGGATTTGCCGAGGTATTTAATGGGGCAATGAAAATGGGGAATGCAAAGAAACAAGCATGAAACAGTGACTAATCTCTCAGAGGAAAGTGGGGAGGGGAGCGAGAAGAGATTAACCAAAGAATTGATATGCATATATGCATTGCCCATGGACACAGACAATAGGGTGGTAAAGGCCTCTTGTGGGGTGGAAATAGGGTGGAGGGGGGCAATGGAAGGAAAAAGGGGTGACATCTGTAATAATCTCAAGAATAAAGAAAAAAATAAAAATAATAAAAGGGGGAAAAGAAACTAGCACAACTTCCAAGTGTCTAGCATCAGATACTGAATGGGTGGTGGTGCCATTTATTGAAATTCTTTTCACAGAGAACAGCTTTGGGGTGGGGACATGCAGAAGGGAAGGTGCTTGTTTTAAACACGACATTTCTGGGTGTCTTTGAGACATTCACCTATGTGGGGGACAGTGGTGGCCTAAAAGGATTCTTTTGGAGTTTTGCATTCTCATCTGCCACTTAGCTAGTTTTCTGGAGGGAAGCAGCAGCTTCTAGGACAGTAGGCAGAGTTCAGAAGCGCAGAGGCTGCTACAATCCAGGAAAGAAAGACACTGTGTTTTACTCATCTCATTATTCCTAAAACTATGAGTTTCATTGTCTTGACATCCTCTGAGGACACATAGCTGGCCAGCAGGGGAGGAGACTGCGCTTCCTTGATGATTTGCAGCTTTACAGCACTGAAAAGAACACTTTCAGTTTATCTATACATGCAAGATGAACAGAATCTGGAGTTAGAAAAAAATAATAAAAACAAACCTTAGGAAAACCAGCTGCTAGAAACAAAACAAAGAAGCCTAGAATAAGCTGTACTTTTTTAACTAAACCCAAAAGACAAGATCATTTAATTATGGCATGAGGATCATGGGACTAAATAAATTATATTTAAAATTTTAAACTCCAATTGTTGAAAAAGAAGTTGTCACTGTTCAGAAGTGAAGAAATGTATCAAAATACAAACAGATATACAAAACACCTAAGGATCATGAGGAAAAAAATAACACAAGGTTAGAGGAAAAGTCTAGATTAGAGATACAAATTCATTCAATTGAATAACCAAGAATTTACTGGTACAGAAAAATATTTCATTTACATTTACTTCCAGAATCAGTCTTTTCTTCACCTTGACAACAGTATTAGAAGAGAAATACATACCTATTAGATTTTTAACTGTAACTGAAACACAACTGAGCACCTCCAAATTGCATTAATTTGTACAAATTACATTAATTAAATTATAAATAAATTCAATTATACCAATTACATTAATCAAAGTGAAGTAATACACAGAATCCAGGTAGCACACTACCTTGTACATAACAGGTCTTCAACAAATTTGTTTCCCTTCTGCCTCAGGAGGAAACTATTCCTTACTTTTACTTTTTGTTCCTTACTTTTACTTTTATCTTCTTTTCTGAACAATCTTATAAAATAAATGTACTTACACATTGTTATCTCTTTCTGAGTTATTCCTTACAATGAAAAGCAATGTCTTTCTTTTTATTATTGCTGCTATTAGGAGAAGAAAAGCAAGCTTCTAAAATGTCTATCTTGACTCAGATTTGCCTTAGAGTGTAAATAAACCTACACTGACAGGCTATCACACTCTACAAAGATAAGTTTGTGTTTGTAGTCACCATTGAAACAGAATGCAATGAACAATGCAGACATGTACCTTTCTTTATTAGTAACATGTCAAAAATCAACTCACTAGCATAATGAAGCCATGCTATTATAATGGTTAAGTGTATGTGTTAGATTGACTGGGCCATCTGATGCCCAGATAGCTGGTTAAACAGTATTTCTGGGTGTGTCTCTTAGGGTACTTCAGGAAGAGATTAGCATTTGAATTGGTGGACTGAGTAGAGCAAATGGCCCTCCCCAGTGTTGGTGGCCATCATCCAATCTGGTAGAACCTGAATAGAACAAAAAAGCAGAAGTTTGAATTTGCTCTCTGCCTGACTGTTTGAGTTGGAACACCAATTTTTTTTTTCTAGGTTTGTATTGGTTTTTATTTATTCTGCTTGGAACTTGATGTATTTCTTCAATCTAGGGTCTTATGTTTGTCTTTAATTCTGGAAAAATCTCAGCCCTGATCTCTTTAAATACTTCCTCTTTCCCTTTATGCTCTACTTTATCCTTTTGTGTTTCTGTTTTATGCTTCTGGAATGCTTAACAGATGGGTGTTGCACCTGTTTATTCTATTTTTCATATCTCAGCTGCCTTTTTTTTTTTTTTTCCATCCTTTTATTTCACTTTTGGGACATCAATTTTCTTCTCTAGTTTTCCTGGGTCTCCAGCTTGCAGAACATGGGACATCTCAACCTCCATAATTGTGTGAGCCAATACCCTAATATACATGTATATCCTATATATTGAATTTACATAGTTTTCTGATCATCCAACCTGTGCCTCATCAATTTAGCTAGTGAGGTTGATTCATACTTTATTTTTCGTTATTATTTTTTTTATCCTCACCCGAGAACATTTTTGCATTTATCTTCAGATAGAGCGGGAGGGAGAGAGAGAGAAACATTGATGTGAGAGAGACACATCAACTGGTTGCCACCCACACGACCCCAACAGGGGATGGGGACAAACTGCAACCAAGGTACATGCCCTTAGCGGGAACTGAACCTGGGACTCTCTGGTCTGCGGGATGATGCTCTAACCGCTGAGCCAAACTGGCCAGTGCGATTCATACTTTATTAATTCATCAATTCCACAAATATTTATTGAGCATTTATTATGTGTAGCTTCTTTTCTAGGGATTCTGAGCACTGGTTATTGAGAAAACAGGAGCCACTAGATGACATTTCTCTGTATTTCCCACCATGTTATCCATTTCCTCCTATTACAATGAAGAAAGTTTGTGGATTTCTCTCAAAAGTCTGTGGATTTCGTTTGCTCACACTCTATCAGTAAACTTGAGCATTCAGGTGTGCTTGATGACCTATAGGCCTATTCCAATGGCATTAAGTCATCTTCTAGTATGTCTGCTTTTAGAAAATTAGCTTTTCTATCCCCCAGCTTCCAACCTATATTCCTGCATCACAGCCAACAAAAGCAACCAAAAGAGTTGCTATACATGCTTCCACCACATCCCAGTCATACTTTAATTCTTTTAATTTGGATTTTGCCTTTACAATTCTATGGAACTGTACTTGGTCACTTCATTACTTATCTCTGTGGAAACTATAATTTCTTACCTTACTAAAACGTTGAATAGAAGTCTACAGGATTAGCAGTCCTCCCTCTTAAAGGAGGGAAAAACACTTCTCTTGACTTTCTTGACACATTCCATTGTTTTCTTGTCAAACCTATGACTGCTCTTTCTTCATATTCTTTCTAACTTTTTGCCTTTATCTAACTTCAAAATGTCCGAGGTACTCAGGACTTGTTCTTGACGACTTTTTACTCTTCATCCTCTGTGCAATTTCATTTACTCCCATGACATTAAATATCATCTATAGTTCACTGACTCTAAAATGGATATTCTAAATCAATACTTCCTCTAAGTTTATATAATCAGCTGCATACTTGATTTGGTATTTCTCAGGTATTTTAAAGTTATCATATAAAAAACTTTCTGAGTTTAGGCCTTAATATTCAAAAACATTGACTCTTCTTACAGTCATCCAAATATCAGTAAATTGTACTTCCAGTCACCCAAATGTCAAAATCTGAAGAGTCGTTCTTGAAACTTCCCTTTCCCTTTCATCCTCATTTGATTCATCAATAAACCCTAAGGATTATCTTTCTTAAAAATGTCTCCCATCTTTCTACTTTTCTCCATCTCCATTGAAATAATTCTCCAAGATACTTTCACTGGTGGACAGGCTCATTAAAAGAGCCGCTCCAACGGATTCCCCCAAGTCTATACTTGTTCTCCTCAAATTCATTCTCCACTCAGTATTCAAGATAGTTTTTCTAAAATGTGAATCAACTCATGCAATCTGCTTACAGCTTCTTAATAGTTTCCCAATATATTTGAGAAAATAAATAAAAGACATTCTAAACCCTAAAAATAACCTACAAGATCCTACACAATCTTGATACCACTTACTCTGCCAACCCAACTGTGCACCTTTCCTTTCATTCTCTGTTCCAGTGACACTTGTTCTCAGTTGCTTGAACACATCACACTTTCTCCAACTTCTCAGCCTTTACTCATACTCTTATCAGGGCCTAGAATGATATGCCCTTCGTCCTTCTGTCTGTACATCCTCTAAGTGTCAGCTTAAATATTGCTTCCTCAAAGAGACCTTCTATTGCATTCTAAACATTTAGATATGAATATTTTCTCTATAGAATTTATGTTTGTAATTACATGTGTATTTGTGTACTTACTATTTGACTGTCCCTTTAATAGGATGTAATCTTATGAAAGTAGATAACATTTTTTGTTTTTAAAGTTAGCACTGTATCTCTAGAGTTTACAGCCTTGGTTACTTTTAAAAAAATAGCATTATTCTAGAACACCTTTAATCTAAGTGTACAATAGATTAAATAAGAAAAAATAATTGTACTTCTTTCTTAAGGCTATGCCATAAAATGGCTCAAATAGCTGTTATTTCCAAACTTCTTGCTAAATACAAAAGCCAAAGCAATAATAGTAATTTTAAGTGTTATATCCTTAAATGTATTTTGTTTTAGTCACTTAAATAATATAATTGAATTCTTATTATATTCATGATAAGACACTGTTAAAATGAAGATAAATGATGCTTCTTGCCTATAAAGTGTTTGTAAAATGAGTGGGAAAATCAGATACACTCAGTCAACAGGTATTTATTGAATGTCAAGAACTATGCTAAGCCCTGGAGACACAAACATAAATGTATGTGTCTGAAGAAAACAGAAACACTCTTGGCTAAAACACAAATCTGTGTTATGAAATATAAGTATGATTTTTTTTTTTTATTGATTTTAGAGAGAGAGGAAGGGAAAGGAAGAGAGAGACAGAAACATCGATGAGAGAGAACATCAATTGGCCACCTCCTGCATGCCCCCCTTTCGGAAGTTGGCCCAGAACCTGGGCATGTGCCATGACCGGGAATCAAACCGGCGACCTCTTGGTGCATGGGTCAATGCTCAATCACTGAGCCACACCCGCCGGGCTAAGTATGATATGTTAAGTCTAATTAGGAAGTACCTAACCCTACCTGCAAGAAGAGACAAGGGAAGCTCCTCAGAGAGGTGAACTTGAAAAAGATGGATAAATAATATTATAGGGAAAGAAATTGTGCCAGAGCATTCCAGGCAGAGAAATAGGCATGTGCAAATTATGTACATTCATTTCAAGGTAATTACGATAAGGACAACAAGATACACCATGCTTTCTTAGTTTGTCATATATTGTGGAGGAATATATTAATCCTCAGTGGCTGATCTTTGTTTTTTATTTTGTATTTTTAAATTACAGTTGACATTCAATAATATATTATTTTCCAGTATACAGCACAATAGTTAAACATTTATATAATTTACAAAGTAATCCCCCAATAAGTCTAGTATCCACCTGGTACCATACATATTTTTTACAATATTATTGACTATATTCCCTATACTATACTGTGCATCCCCATAACTATTTTGCAACTGACAATTTGTACTCCTTAATCCTTTCACCTTTTTTACTCACCCCCTAACCCCTTCTCATCCGGCAACCATCAGTTTGTTCTCTGTATCTATGAGTCTGTTTCTGTTGTGTGTGTTTTTTCATTTATTTTGTTCTTTAGATTCTACATATCAGTAAAATCATATAGTATTTGTCTTTCTATGTCTGACTTATTTAACTTAGCATAATACCCTTTGGTCCATCCACATTGTTGCAAATGGTAAGATTTCATTTTTTATGGCTGAGTAATATTCCAATGCATCTAATATAATGAAAGTCTTAAAAATACGACTTTCTCAATATTTATGTGACAGTTTCTTTCAGAATATTTTTGTTGAAATTAGCCTTGATTATTTGAATACTTAAAATACTAGTAAATTGATCAATTATTTTTGTAAACAACAAAAGTTATTCTCTGGTTATTTTCCATTTTATTCTCCTCCTCTAAAAACTAACAAGTCAGTTCTGCTCCTTCAAAGGTGAATACCTAAGTGTAATAACAAAGAAGACTTTTGCCTTAATCAAAGGGATAATTCTTCAGTCTAAATTCAAGTGACAGAGTAAATTGGATTTTGAGTCATATTGTGACCAAGAACCATCGATCACCTCACAAGCAATCTTTCTGTATATGTGTGTGTGTCATTACCTCAGTTGCAAAGGAGTTATAATGGAAGACAATGCTCATGAAGAGACTATAACCTAAAAGAGGCTCAACTGATGAAAATAGAGATCTTGGTCTATTCTTTACATCCCTGAAAGCAATTCTACAGACAATCTATACCTCTCCAGAAATCCAATATATTGTCCTGGACTATGGCCACCTCTGTTTCTCATCATCCTGTCTTCTCTCTGGAAGACCTTTATTTCTATACCCCCGGTGTGGAGTAGAGTGCCTGCTATAGTTATTACAGTGTATGATTTTTAAAAATATAAATGCTTTCAAATTAATTCATTTTATTAAAAATAAATCATTTTTTAAAGGCAAACTCTGAGAAAATGCTTTTGTCATATAAATCTTCATATATACACAATAAACAAACACTGCTTTATATACTTGGCAAGTCTGAATTCTGAAAGCAAAGCACACTAGCTGGAGGCGTTATAGTGTTGGAGTTAGAATAAGTGCTTTGGGGACAGAACTGCCGGCTCGAATTCAACCATGTTACTTAATAGTTATTAGTAAGGCATCTTAGGGGTGTGACATCAGCATGATAGTGACTAAGATGTTCCTCCTCATCTCCCCACTCAACAACAATTTGGCATCCATCCACAGACAAAAGTGCCTCTGTGGGAGCTAAGGGATCCAGGTAGGAAATTGTGAAACCATGGTTCTAGCCAAGAGTGAGGAGAGTCATTTTGAGAAGACAGGCCTGCACCAGGAGGCAGACTCCCCAAAAATCACCCTGGTTATAGACTGAGAAATATGTAGCTCCTTACACCCAAGGAGTTGGCTTTGGTTCTGTGACCAGCACTAAAGGGGAGGAGTCTGCCCCACTGGGAGTCAGATGATCAATATACAGACCTCAGTCCATCTGTGGACCCTGGAGCGGCCTGTGAATGAGGTCCAGCCCCTCTCAGCCACGGTCTGGGAGCCCCTGGAAAACCCTGCTTTAGATAATCACCCACATATCAGAGAGCCTGTGTGGAAGTCCAGCATAGAAGTTTCAGCACACTGTTGGAGGAAAAACATCTGAAAGTGGATGCCATGAAGACAGTAAGAGGAATAGCTTGACTTTACCCACTCCACCTCTCCCCCAGGGCAACAGAGCTCAGTGCCAGGATTTCTCCCAGGGGCCAGAAGAGCAAGTGAGTGACTGCCTGCCTGGCTTTCCCAGCTGTGGGGGCACTGCAAAGAAGGCCATTTCTCTCTCTCTCCATCCAGAGCACTGAGTTCTGAGCTACACAGTGAGGGGTTGGTGAGCAGCTGGAAGAACAGCAGGGAGGGCTCTGAACAACACATATCAAAGGAACTTCGATCCTACTAACCTGTCACGGACTCCTCTGGAAGCCAGCCCACAGTCCACTGGGGATCTCGCCTACGGACCCTCCAGCCGCCCAGTTATAAGACGAATACATTCTGGAGATCTAACATACAGCATGATGACTATAATTAACCATATTGCATTGTATACTTGAAAATTGCCAAGAGAGTAAATCTCAATTAAATGTAGTCACCACACACACACAAAGGTAATTATGTGAGGTGATGGAGGTGTTTGTTAACTAACCCTACTGTGATAATCACCTCACAATATATACATGTATCAAATCGTCATATTGCATACCTTAAACTTACATAATGTTGCATGCCAATTGTATCTTGGTAAATCTAGAAAAAATTTAAATAAATAAAAGGGTCTTTAAACTTTAAAAACAATTTTTTGAGGCAACACAATTCAATTCATAATAAGCCTATCTATGTTTGGTTGTTTTTTCACTCCTCACCTGCAGATATTTTTGCATAGATTGTCAGACAAAGTGGGAGCGGGGAGGGAGAGAAACATTGATGTGAGAGAGACACATTGACTGGTTGCCTCCTGCATGACCCCGACCAGGGTCAGGAATCAAACTGCAACCAAGGTACCTCATGCCCTTGGCCAAATTGAACCCAAAACTCTCTGGTCTGCAGGTGGACACTCTAACTGCTAGGCCAAACCAGCCAGGGAAGCCTCTCTAATTTTTATCTCTAACTATAGTCCCATAATACCAGTTTTTACCCCATTTTCCTTAATGTACTTCTTTTTCTTTTTCATCTTGTTTCTTTTTCATCTTTTTCATCCCTTTCTTTGGCTTCAGATCACTGTAAATCTAAAATCTTGCAACGCTCTGAAAGTTGAAATTTGCAATGGAAAAATGAAATTACCTTAAAAATGATATATGGCCAATGAAATGTAAAGAAGTAGAGTCCAAATACAACACCACAGGCACACATGCACACACACATGCACACACACACACACACACACACACACACATAGAAACACTCATTGTTTGGGCTTGACATAATTGTTTATAGGTATTGCTCTAAGCTAATTTTAATTAGATGCACATTTTGGATTTGGCAACAGATTTCTTGGATAACACTAACCAATATGCCTATGTGCTCATCTAATTCTGAAATTACTGGCAAAATTCAACTCTTCTGGAACATCGTGCACTTTTTTTCACAAGTGTTACTACTTAGTTCTTATTTTCTCACTGGGAATGAAATTTTTAAGCACAATCTTTGAAACTGAAGCAGCAAAAGCCCAACCTAAATAATCCAGAAAGCTGTGCTTTGGTTTTTGATGTTTTTCATTTTAGTTTTTTCATATCTTACTCCTGAAAATATTTTAATTTGCTGATATGTAGTTAAAATAAGCAGGCCTAGAATTTTGACTTAAAAAAATATATAATGATCCACTTGAGAACATTTGAGCAGACAGAGGTATAGAGAAGTGATAGGGTATGTGTGGACCATGGGATGGTTTTTCAAACATATGCTCAGAGGCGTTTCTAATCAAAACAAGGAGTGTTTTGTCATATAGAGTTGACCATTTCCAATTCTGACATATAAAAAGAATAAATTCTGCCCTGAAGACTATGATTCCTGAAATTTTTTTTTCTGGTTTTCAGTATTTGATTTCATTCCATAGACTGATTTTATTTTCTTTTACAACCAAACCTCAAAATCATCTATCCTGCACTAACTTAACATGGCAGATAAGAACAGCTGCAGGCATTCCAGTCTAACCTGTACAGGTTCCCAAAATCAAAGGTCTTTTTTTCCTTCTGATACATGAAGAAAAGGTGCCCAAAGCTTCTTCTCACTACAGATGACATGCATTTCAATCCTGCCTATGTGATTCGAGTGGATTCTTAACTTCGAAAAATAGACACTATTACTGTAAGTGCTACGTCACTGACCCCTTCCTTTATCCCTCCTACTAGTAAGTATCTGTTCCAAGGACAGTGGATGGTGGCAATGTCCATGTTACCATGGAAAATAAATCCATTGCTCAGAAGCTGGATGAGTCTTTCAGCTTCAGGGATACCTAATACCAATCAATCTTTAAAAAAAAACATGCAGACCACTTTTTATTTTAAAAGTTAAGGGACTTGAGCCCTGGCCAGTTTGGCTCAGCAGTTAGAGCATCGGCCTGCGGTCCAGAGAGACCCGGGTGTGGTTCCTGCTAAGGGCACGTGCCTCAGTTGCGGTTTGTCCCCAGCCCTGGTTGGGTTGTGCAGGTGGCAGCCACTCGATGTGTCCCTTTCACGTCGATGTTTCTCTCTCTCTCTCTCTCTCTCTCTCTCTCTCTCTCTCTTCCTCTCTCTCCCTCCCACTCTATCTGAACAAAAAATGGGAAAATGTCCTCGGGTGAGGAAAAAAAAAAAAAGTTAAGGGACTTGGGAGAGGAGGGAATGGGGAGTTATTATTTAATGGGCATAGAATTTCAGTTTTGCCGGATGTAAAAAGTCTTGGAGATGGATGGTGGTGATGGTTTCACTATAATATAAATTACTTAATATCACTGAACTGTGCACTTAAAGATGATTTAAATGATAAATTTATATTATATGTTTTTATCACAAGAGAACATTTGAAAAAGTCAGGGGACATTGTATCGTATCTCTATGATAAAATAATTTGTACCTAATTAGATTCAAGGAAAAGTCCTAAAAGTTTACTTTATTTTACTGTATCTGAAACTACGAAAGACACCAAGAGTATACTAGATATAAACTATAAAAAAAAAGAATCTGAAGTTACAAAAGGATTATCACGCATATTGCAGATAATTTACCAATCTAGCAACACCACGCTTTATCAACTAGTATTTCCTTTGTTTGCCTCTGTTTGCTCAAATTGAAAACACAATCTTCTGAACGCCCTGGTTAGCCCCCAGAAAAGTTAGGTTTTATACCTACCACTCAATCTGCACCTTAATTAAACCATTAACTATTGTCTCAGTGCATACAGAAATCAGTTGTGTCTTCTCTACCTCCTTTTCATTCAAAGATTTCTATCTGAAATTTTTAAAAATTCCCCTTTTCAAGAAAAGTCTAATAAGTGAATAATAAAAGCCTGAGTCTGGGATTTATAGAGTAACCTTTTTTCTAAGATTTGCCTTTTTACATTTGGCTTATAAAATGTGTTGTTTTTTTTTAATTTAATTATAGTTGGTATACAATATTATATTAGTTATATTCATTTCAGGTGAACAACATAGTGATTCAACATTTTCGAATCTTATAATGTGATCACCCCACTAATTTTAGTAATCATCTATCACTGCCAATCAATCTTTATATCAAGTTACAATAAAATTTGTCAAGACATGGTGACAGATTTGAATCATCTCTATCCCAGCCTCTTATCTCGCCTAAAAATCTCAGCAGTTTCAGGAACTCTACCAAGTTTGCTGCTTAGCATTTATATCCTGCCTGTGCCGGTGCCACTGTCCAGCCATGACCCACACAGGGCAGCTGCTCACAGCATCTGCACACCTATCATTGCTCAAGGTTTGGCTTCAAAGTGCTCTTTGCCTTAACATTTTATGAGAGACTGGATTACAATTCCAGTTTAACGCTTTCAGCATTTCACAGAGCAAGGCACTTTCCTTCACCCAAGAGCTTGCTATTGCATTTACAGAAAACCTGGGGTCCTGAGTTTAATATCTAACATCACTCCACAAGATTTTGTGAGCAGAAGCCTAAGGTTAAAATATATTTTATAGAAATAAATAAAATGTATCAATTGTTTTACTGTAAAAAAAGCCTTTCACTTAGGATCTTTAAGATTTTTAAAGTACATTCTTATTGATTTTTAGAGAGAGAAGAAGGGAGAGAGAGATAGAAACATCAATTTGAGAGAGAAATATCAATCGGCCACCTCCTGCACGCCCCCTACTGGGGATTGAGCCTGAAACCCAGGCATGTGCACTGACCAGGAATGGAACCGGGACCTCTCAGTCCATGGGAGGACCCTCAATCCACTGAGCCACACTGGCCCAGCCACATACATGATCTTAAGGTCCTTGTTGCAAAACATGTAGTAACTTATTAGATTTCCTTTAAAAAATCTAAAAGAGCCTAACAGGTATGGCTCAGTGGATTGAGGGTCATCCGTGGACTGAAAGGTCCCGGTTCGATTCCTGGTCAGGGCACATGCCTGGGTTGCGGGCTCAATCCCCAGTAGGGGGCATGCAGGAGGTGGCCAATTGATGTTTCTCTCTCACACTGATGTTTCTATCTCTCTCTCCCTTCTTCTCTCTCTAAAAATTAATAAGAATATATTGAAAGAAAAATGTCAAAGATCAAATACCTTTGAAAAACAAAGATCAACCTGGCCAGCATGGCTCAATGGTTGAGCATCAAATTATGCACCAAGAGGTCACCGGTTCAATTCCCAGTGTGGGCCCAATCTCCAGTGAGGGGCATGCAGAAGGCGGCCAATCGATGTTCTCTCTCATCGAGGTTTCTATCTCTCTCTCCCTCTCCCTTTCTCTCTCTCTAAAACAATAAAGAGGGGGAAAAAAGATCATATATGTGTGAATAATAAGGCATCTGATACCTCTGTTCCAGATGCATTTTAACTTAATCAAATTCTGCACATTCACTTTAATTTCCCACTGTTCTGGACTTCCACTTGATGCTTGGAAGTCACTTGAAAAGACTCTGATAGCCTATGTAGCTCTTCAGCTATTGTTAGAAAACAAGTTCATGCATAGGGAGTCTGTGGTCAGTCTGCATAAAAACATTCATTTGCTGATACTGTATTTAACATAGTAGCCTGCACCATTCACATTGCCATAGATAGTAATAAAATATGGCTCTTTCTTGTATTCCACAAATATATGAATAATAAGTAGGAGAGATAAAATGCAGACATCTAAATACAGTTCATCGGGGGGGGGGGGAATGCAATTTAAAGAATCCTGAGAGCTGCCCTGGACAGATTTGCTCAGTGGTTAGACCATCGGCCTGTGGGCCAAAGGGTTGTAGTTCATCCCTGGCCCTGGTCGGGGTCGTACAGGAGGCAACAAGTCAATGTGTCCCTCTCACGTCGATGTTTCTCTCTCTCACCCTCTCTCTCCCTCCCTCCCACTCTATCTGAAGATAAACAGAAAAATATCCTCGGGTGAGGATTTAAAAAAAAAATCAATTATTCCTTAGGCATGCTATGCATTTAACTGTGCTGCCAGGAAAAATATGATTTGCAGAAAGCTATTGTAAGAAATATATGTAATGTCTTTCAAATATTCCAAATATGATCTTTTTCTTCTTTTCTTCTAGGTTGTAAAAATGATGATTATTGTTGTGGTGACATTTGCCATCTGCTGGCTGCCCTATCATATTTACTTCATCCTCACTGCAATCTATCAACAACTAAACAGGTGGAAATACATCCAGCAGGTCTACCTGGCGAGCTTTTGGCTGGCAATGAGCTCAACCATGTACAATCCCATCATCTACTGCTGTCTGAATAAGAGGTAAAAACAAAATTACCAAACGCAAGTTTCTTGTCACCCCTGGCTTAATGTTGTTCCAGTTTCTAGGTGCAATTTAAAATGCAAAAGGAAGGGAAAATTGAAAAATTCACCGAGAAGAACACAGGGTTGGGTATTTTTCTAGAACCTCCCCTGCTTTGTAAAATATCCAACCATATCAATCACACCCTCAACACAATGTTCTTAGAGGTTCTACCTGGGCAGTTTTTACATGGGCCAAATCCTCCCTCCAAACCTTTCATAATTTTATCTGCCAAAGAAAAAGGAATGCATTTACAATGAAGGAGGTGAGTTGAGAATGTGCTCAGGTCCTCAGAGAAATGCAGACACTTCACAGACATGCACAGATGGTGGCATATGTGAGTGGATTCTACTAAAGAGGATGTTTTGTAAGTGAACTTCTTAATAGAAGAAGTTGCTGAGTGTGACAGAAGCAACAGTACAGGCAAGGGAAATTCCAGTCTGCCTTCCTGCGCAATGAGGTCCGTGGGAAAGGGTGTGAAGAAGTGGGAGTGGTCAGGAAAAAGCTATTTTTAAAGTGAAGCTTAAAAAAAGAAGGAATATTTACAGTTAAATTTAAGACTGGAAAAAAAGCTTAAATGTGGTTTCCAGGTAAAAATCACCTTGGTTGAAAAAAAAAAAATCACCTTGGTTGTGAGTTCACCACATGGATGGGCAGGGTTAATTTCATAAGGTTGATAATTTCCTTAATAAACCAATGTGTTTTGAGCTACTTTGAGCACAGGTGGAAACGGAACTTCATGTAAGTAACTGCACGAACTCTCTTTCCAAGTAGGTCTCCACCTCCCTGTGCCTTAAATTTGTTAAATACTTAATTCTTATGTTTTTTATTAATTGCATAAGCCATATATCAATCCAAGCCACCCACAAGCAGTACATCTGTTTTTAATCAATTTCACTGAATGGTTTACAAAGCCAAGGATTTTACACTTGCATACATGATTAAATCAAAACCATCAAGATTAGGGAGCATTTGAGATCTTAGTCCCTGGCACATGCCGTCAGTTTGGCTCAAATAAACTCTTACAAAAATTCAAAGAAAAAAAAATCAAGTTTAGCAATTAATTCCAGCATGAAATAGGACTTTAATTTACTGGGGTGGGGGGGGGTGGGGAAGCTGTTTCGAAATATGTCATCTTTAAGTGCCTTAATTGGCAAGACTAATTCAATTTTGCGTATGCAAATGTCTAAAATTACTGAAGAAATGTACACTTTTTCTCAGGCATCTTGATTACCTGACGCTGTGCTTTTACTCTTTGATGAATTGCTTCTCCTTGGCGGGTCATTAAGATGCAAAGCAAACAAGGAGAACTGAAAAGACTAGTACCAATACTAGAAAATCAGATTCGAAACCCGAGTTGGCTGAAATGCCTTAAGCAGGTTCTTCTGTGGCAGATGAAAGAAATGTCCTCCTGCAGACATGACTTTTTCTCCCTGTGGCCCACTTCTCAGATTTCGAGCTGGCTTCAAGAGAGCATTCCGCTGGTGTCCCTTCATCAAAGTTTCGAGCTATGACGAGCTGGAGCTCAAGACCGCCCGGTTCCACCCGACTCGGCAGAGCAGCCTGTACACCGTGAGCAGGATGGAGTCCCTGACGGTGGTGTTCGACCCCAGCGACTCGGACAGCGCCAGGTCCAGTCGGAAGAAGAGAGGGGCTGCAAGGGACCCGAGTTTCAACGGCTGCGCCCGCAGGGATTCCAAATCTGCCTCCACCACCTCCAGTTTCATAAGCTCGCCCTACACCTCTGTGGATGAGTATTCCTAAATCCCTCCCGAGGTGGAAGCAGCCTGAGGCCACCCTGGTGCCAGCCCGGGCCCCCCTTCTGCTCCCTGAGCGCCAGCCTCTCCCCAGAGGGAAGGGCAGTGTGCGGGCGGCTCTGCTTCCTTCAGTCCAGAAACGTAGTTTATAAATAGATGAAAGACACTTAGGATATTTGCCTCCCTCAAAAATAAAATGGGCTTTAAATTTATTCTTTGAAATTTCTAAGTTATTATGTGTAACAAACAGAAAATTATTTCTGACAAATGTTTGTAAAGTTTTTTTTTCTCATTTAAAAACTGCGATATGCATTAGTGAAACTGAAGTGACATATGATTTTCCAAAAGATTAAAGAAGCTTTAAAATACAATATTGTGAGTGAATAAAAACAAAATTTGTGTAAAATAAAACAACTTCATCCATAGCTAGAATCAGAAAAAAATTTTAAATGATTAATTTCTCCACCAGAATGATGGAAAAATAACCTCAAATAGTAGAAATTAATGAAAATTTGTGCTCAAGAGAACTCATTTTGTAGAATGATTTAAAAGTTTTAATTTAAAATGTTAATATTTTAAAATTATCTCCTTAAAATGTTACTGAAAGGAAATCTAGTCAAATTATTAAGCAGCTACATGTCATTCTCTTTATTTTTTTTCTGAGAAAGTGGCTTCCAAAGAAAAAATAATAATCATTTCCTTTTGACCATTACATATTTTAAAGTGCCAAACTAAGAAATAGTCAAAGTTGGACCTTAGAAGGACAATGCAAATTCCTATGATCCTCTTTATTTTGCATAAATATTTAAGAAAAAAAATTTTTTTGAATCCATTGGGATGACATTGCTTAATAAAATTGTATATGTTTCAGGTGTACAATCTATAATACATCAACTATATATCGTATTGTGTGTTCACCACCGCAAGTCAAGCCTCCTTTCATCAGCCTTTACCCTCTCCTACCTCCCCAACCCCTCCTTCCCTCAGGCAGTCACCATACTGCTATCTGTGTCCAGGTGTAGATCCATAAAACACTAACCATGCCTTCTAATGAAGAAGGGAAGAATTTCATTATCTCTGAAACTGGCTACCAATTTTTAGACAAGAATTAAAAATAATAATTCACAGTTATGATGGCAAACAGGGGTATCTACCAGCGCAAAAGGAACATGTGTTTTTCTTTCATAACTCAAGGAAAGTTTAAGGTGGACATCAACTTTATACATAGTACAGAGACCGTTTCCTCTCCTCTCTCCCGACTGAAGAAAAAAGTCAGGGCTAGGGGAAAAAAACAGAAAATTCATTTAAAGACAAGTCCTTAGGGGAAAAAAAGTTTATGTACTGCTTAAGTGCTAATATACATATAAGTAAATCAGGCAAGATGTAGAAATCAACTATTACAATAGAAAATTAGACCATAGTTTGGATACACATGAACTAATACCCAGCAAACAGGAGTGTAATGCACGCCTTCCCACAGAGAGAGCTTTCCTTTGTTTGCTTAGATATTTCAGAAGTCTCACCGACCCCTCGAAAGAAATGAGCTAGTGATCCTAAAGAAGCATCTGTTTTACTTCAAGAAAAAATAAAATGACACATTTCTGAGAGTCATAACAAAACAAGGTACACCATTAAGTGTAGAATTTATTTTCCAGGCATCAGTGTTTATTTATAAATCATCTTTCATTGAATTAGAGATACTGTCAATCCTGCTCAAGAAAGCAGAAACTTTCTGAAATGTGGATATATAGTACAAACTTCTCCTTTAAAATACTCAGTTGGATTTTTTAAAGCTATTCAGCTAAAATGATTACCTGTAACACTTTATAGGGTTGTTATGCCTCCATCAATATAGAACCAACTATTTGTTTTGTGAAGAACAAGATAATGCGCAGCTGGTGTGACTCAGTGGCTGAGCGTCAACCCATGCACCAAGAGGTCGCCAGTTCAATTCCCGGTCAGGACACATGCCCAGGTTGTGGGCCCGATCCCCAGTGGGGGGCATGCAGGAGGCGGCCAATCGATGTTTTCTCTCATCGATGTTTCTCTCTCTCTCCCTTCCTCCCACTCTAAAAATCAATGAAGAAAAAAAAAATTTTAAAGGAACAAGATAAAAACAATTATTCAAGAGCAAATCATGGTCTCTTGCTGCCAAGACATTAAATTTTCCAATTCTCCTTTTTATTTTGGACCCAAAACCAGAACTATCTGATTGTTACAAATTTATAAAAGCCTAAACAACTCCACTATACCTGCTTAATCCAAATTTCTTCTGATTACACCAATAAGCAGACATATGTACATACACACATATTTGAGTGTACAGACACATACATTTTAATGTAACAAATTCAAAGAACTAAATTTAAAATTGAATGCTGAAATAAGAAATAATCATTACAGAGTTGCCAAAATAGCTCAATAAACTCTATGAAGTTTGTGTGCATGTTTTAAATAAACAAAAATATTACTATTTAATTGTTGAATATAATGTTTTTAATGTTCACGCCAAAAAAATGTAAATGCTTATCATATAATGTGAAAGTGTCAAGAAAAAGCCTAATGTTTTATTTTATTTTAAATCCTCATCTGAGGATATTTATCTTCAGATAGAGTGGGAGGGAGGGAGAGAGAGAGAGAGAGAAACATTGATGTGAGAGAGACACAGCGGCTGGTTGCCTCCTACAAGACCCTGACCAGGGCAGGGGACCAAACCACAATCAAGGTACGTGCCCTTGACTAGAATCAAACCCGCAGTTATTTGGTCCACAGGTCTATGCTCTAACCGCTGAGCCAAACCAGCCAGGGCTAAAAAAGCCAAATATTTTAAAGCAAACATTATCTTCTCAAATTTACGAATAATTATGGGCCTACCGTTAATGAATCCTCTCGATACATGGGACCATATTCATTTGTAGAATACAAATGTCAAGTTTGGACCTCAGATTCACTGTAGTCAGCCACCACCAAAACATATATGAAAAACAACTCTTGGCCTTCATACATGTTACTGAAATTCACTATAATTTCCTAAGACATCTAAGGAAAGATATGCTCCAATCAGCTGTTTTGTTTGTTTTCTTTATTTATTTTATTTTATTTTATTTTTTTAGTAGATTTGTTGTTTTTCTAACCGAGTAACATCCTTCTAGCATGACAGGAATTACATGAGTTCCAGACAGTACCTTTTTAATATACTTTAGGAAAAACTGACATCATTCCCTCAATACTCATGACTTTTAAACCAAAATTTATAAAACAGAATTTTTTAAGTTCAAAATTTGAAAAATAATAACAATAAAATAAATGAATACAACATGAAAGATACGATTTTCATCCCTTCTGCATGCACTTTGTCACTGAGAATTAGAGAATGATACACATGGAAAGCAGCTCCAGAAGGAGTCACTTTAAATAAAGCTATGCCAGTGTTTTCCTATTTGTCAGGGTTTGGAAAAATTTGCATCCAAAATTCACCCTACCCTCTGATGTTAATGTTCACTGTGAATCTTTTTTAGTGTTTACAGGAATATACTGGCTAGAAATACCAGGCAGATAGTTAAAATGTTCTAGGATTTTTTGGATTTAGATCAGCAGAAGAAAAATACACATTATTTTTAGAGAAATCTGAGAGAATAAAAAAGCCTTGCATCATTTTTAAAATTCTCTTTTTGAAAGACAAAATGAATAAAAAATAAACATTGTATTTTCAGTATTATGCATCTGGACAAAGTGTTTTTGAAATTACCTGCATGGGGAAAAAATTAAAGTAAACGTAAGTATTATAGAATCAATCTCACATGGCCCGTTTTTTAACTAGCTCACTCTGGTGCTGCATTATTCCATCTCCCAACTTTAGGATGGTGCATTTCTCACCCAGCAGCAAAATTCATATTCGTTTCCAGATCCTGCCAATCTCTTATAAACAGAGATCTTCCCAAATTCACAGTGAAATTTACCCTTACAAATCACACAGAAGAATGATAGGAAGCTCGATATCATACCTCAGAAGCACAAAAATAAATATGAAAAAGCAATGCTGGCCAGCTCGTAATTTGAAATTGATTTTTTTAAATTCAGGATTTCATCAGAAATCCTCTGATTAGTGTCTGATAAGTTATTCCATCAACTACGAAGGCAGAAGAGTTCAAATTGCTCATACTTTTGACAGTAATAATTTGAGTTCCCACTTGCTGATAGTGTGCCAAGAGTTAAGGGAATCAAGCATGACACTGGTCAGAATAATAAGGTTGTAATAATTTCCCTTAGGGCCAAGCAGGAATGGAGAATACCATCCAGTAGTTCTGTGCAAGGTCAGTAATTATGTGTTCTAAAGTACCTTGGTGAAAATTCTTTGTATATAAGAAATAAATGTATATATAGTTTGTAGCTAGTGAATAAAGTATTTTCAAGTCATGGTAATTCTACTGAATAGGTTTAATACATTCATACCCTTTGTATATGTGGTATATGTGACAAATTTTATTTCTTTTTTTCTTTAAAAATATTAAAAAGAATATTAAAAGTAAAAGCATCCCTAATATTTTCCTACTGGCTAGTAAAACATGTTATGGAGGGTCCTATCTTGTCTAAACATGCTCACTCAGCTATCCTTCAAGACAATTGTGCTTTCTTCCTTATATTTTCTCATAAAAATGTCTAATTGTCCTAAATCACCTTGATTCAAAAACATAAAAGTATCTATGTGGAGCAAAGGTATCAAAATGTAGAAAAATACTTTGTGCAGAGAGCTGGAGCAGGTGAATTGGTTGCAGAGCCGAAAGTGCATGCAATTGAGCGAAGAGCATAGGATTTTAGAGCTGTGACATTCCCACCCATAGACTTGAGTTTACATCTCTGAGCCCCACCACCTGCCAGCTGGGAGACCTGGGGCAAGTGATTCTCTGCTCTGAGCCTCTTTTAACTTATTGATAAAAAAAGAGAAAATAACAATTTCTTCAAAGTGCTGATGTGAGGATTGAATGCTCTAATGCATAAATGGGGCAGAGCCAAACAGTAAATAAATGTCAAAAAACATCATTAGTATCATTGTGAGCATGGGGAGAACATTAGAGAAACCCTTACCATTTTGCCCTAATCTAAAGCTCCAGAAACAAAGGAAAAAATGAACACATGGGACTACATCAAACTCAAAAGCTTCTGCACAGCAAAAGAAACAACCATCAAAGTGGAAAGGCAACCCACTGTATGGGAGAGCATAATTGCCTATGATATATCAGATAAGGGACTAATTTCCAAAATATATAGAGTGCTCATACATCTCAACAAAAGGAAGACAAAGAACACAATTAAAAAATGGGCAGAGGAACTAAATAGACACCTCTCCAAACAGGACATACAAACAGCCAAGAGACATATGAAGAAATGCTCAACATCATTAATCATCAGAGAGATGCAAATTAAAACAACAATGAGGTATCACCTCACACCTGTCAGAATAGCTGCCATCAACAAAGCATCAAACAACAAGTGTTGGCGAGGGTGTGGAGAAAAGGGGACTCTAGTACACTGCTGGTGGGAGTGCAGACTGGTGCAGCCACTATGGAAAACACAATGTTGTTTCTTCAAAAAATTAAAAATTGAATTACCATTTGACCCAGTGATCCCACTCCTAGGAATATACCCTAAGAAGCCTGAAACACCAATCAGAAAGAATACATGTACCCCCATGTTCATAGCAGCGCTATTTACAATAGCTAAGATCTGGAAACAGCCCAAGTGTCCATCAGTAGACGAATGGATAAAAAAGCTGTGGTACATATACACAATGGAGTACTATGCAGCTGTAAGAAAGAACGATCTCTTATCCTTTGCGTCAACATGGGAGGACCTGGAAACTATTATCCTAAGTGAAACAAGCCAAGCAGAGAAAGACAAATATCCTATGATCTCACTTATTTCTGGAATATAATGAACATAACAGTGTGAGGAACAGGGTAGTCCCAGGAACGTGGAAGTGGGGTACAGACTGACATTTGCCAGAAGAGGGGGAGGGGGAGGGGAGCGATGAACTCAGAACTTGTAAGCATGTACTCATAACCAATGGACATGGACAACAAAAATGGGGAAGGGGCAGGGAGGGAGGGGGAGGAGGGTGTCAATGGGGGGAAAAAGGAGAAACATCTGTAACAAAAGTAAATTAATAATACAAAAAATAGAAAAAAAAATAAATAAAGCTCTTTGAGGGGCATATGCAGCATTACAGCATCCTATCACTTAGCCCTGGGCTGTTTTCAGAGCCCCCACGAGATCTCAGGATTGAGTTTGAGTGCTCTGGGGATTTGCTATCTGGCCCTGGGCCCTGAGTGAAAAAAGCTATACAGGTGAAGAGTTAGAAATGGCCAATTATGAAGGAGTGGCTTTGGACATGTGAAACTAAGCTCACTTCTTAGGAAAGATACAGCCATTTTAAGTTAAAGAATAAGAAGATACATCTGATTGCTTCATATGTGGAATGTAATGAACAAACTGAAATGCCAAGCAAAATAGAGACAGAATCATAGACAGAGAGCAGGCAGACAGCTTGGAGGGGTGAGAGAGTATTAAGGAGGGTGGAGAAATTGAGGGGGAAAAAAGAGGGAGAACTCATGGACATAGACAACAGTGTGGTGATTGCAGGGGTGGAGGGGAATGGGTGGGAGAGGGCATAGAGGGGGTAAGGTGATGACAAAAATTAAACTAAATAAAAATTTTAAAAAATTTTAAAAAGTCCTGGCTGGTTTTGTTCAGTAGTTAGAGCATTGGCCCACGGACTGATGAGTAGTGGGTTCAATTCCAGTCAAGGGCACATACCTCGGATGCATTAAAAGCACAAAACTCTGAGAAGAAAACATACAGCTAAATCTTCATGACATTGGAATTAGAAATGGTTTCTTAGATATGAGACCAAACACATAAGCAACAAAGAAAAAAAAAGTAGATGAAATGGACTTCAACAGAATTTTTAAAAACTCTTGTAGACCAAAGGACCTTATAAAGAAAATGAAAAGACAACCTATAAAATGGGAGGAAATATTTGTAAATTATATGTCTGATAAGTGTTTAATATCCAAAATATATGAAGAAATCCTACAACTTACCAACAAAAAGACAAACAACCCAGTTTTAAAATGGACAGAGGGTTTGAATATACATTTCTCTGAGATATAAAAATGTCCAATAAACATATGAAATGGTGTTCAACATCATTAGTCATGATAAGATGCCACTTCACATCCTCTAGGATGGAATTTAATGAACTGAATGTGGATAAATAGAAATTGAATTTATTACAAAATGGTGCAGCTGCTGTGGAAAATAGTTTAACAATTCCTCAAAATGCTAAACTTAGAGTTATCATAGGGCTAAGCCATTCCACACCTAAGTATCTACTCAAGGGGAAATGAAAACATAATCCACAAAAACTTGTACACAGATATTCATAACAGCATCATTTATAGTAGCCAAAAAGTAGAAACAACCCAAATACCTATTGACTGATAAATGAATAAGCAAAATATGGTATTTCAATAAAATGAAATATTATTTGGCAATCTGTAAAATGAAATGAGTACTGATTTTATGCTACAAATATGGATGAACCTCAAACTCATTCTGCTAAGTGAAAGAAGCCAGTTACAAAACACCGCATATGATATGATTTCACTTATATGAAATAAACAGAAAAGGTAAATTTATAGAGGAAAAAAAGTAGAGTGTTAGAGGGGAGATGGAGTAGAAAGGGGTGGTCACTGCTAAAGGGTACAAGGTTTCTTTCCAGGGTGATGAAAATGTTCTAAAATTAGATTATTGCCCAGCCTGAGTGGCTCAGTTGGGTAAGCATCAGCCTGTGCACAGAAAGTTTGCTGGTTCAATTCCTGGTCAGGGCACATATCCAGGTTGTAGGTTTGATCCTGGTGGAGGTACATAAGGAAGGTAACCAATATATGTTTCTCTCTCACTGCTCTCTCTCTCTCTCTCTCTCTCTCTCTCTCTCTCTCCCTCCCTCCCTCTCTTTCTTCCTTCCTCTCTCTAAGCATGCCCTTGGGTGAGGATTAAAAAAAATAATTAGATATTGTGTTGGTTACACAACTCTGTAAATATATTAAAAACCATTGAATTATACCTTTTAAACAGGTGTAAATTATATACATCAATAAGACTAAAAAACAAAGATTAGGGATTTCACGGAGCAAAAGTTTAATGGGGATATAAATAAACCTATATCATTAAAAAAAGTTCAGAAAATAAACATTAAATCAGCAAGTAAAACAGTTGGGGGGAAAGACCTTAGTAAGGAATTTACAAAATGGTGGAAGGATTGGTTCCCCTTCTACAAATGCAATGGAATTTCTTTCTAATGTTTGCCCTTATTATGAACATAATCCTATTTAATACTGTGATTTATAAGAAATACATATTTGGTCTTTGTTCCCATTTATGGCACAGAGCTTCTAAAACCCACAAAATTTCTTAAGTAAGGACAAAAATCAAGATGTCTGTTGTTATGTTAATAATGTGACATTTGGACAGCAACCTGAACATTAGGGCTGGTTGTTAACCATGTGATTAGAAGATCAGAACTATCAATCTCAACCCCTGACAGGGAAGGGCAAGGGACTGGAGGTGGAATCAATTGCCAATAGCCAGTGATTTAATCAATCACGACGATGTAATGAAGCCTCTATATAAACCCAAAAGGACTGGGTTTGGAGAGCTTCTGGGTTGGTGAACACACGGAGTGCTAGGAGAGTGGCACACCTGGAGAGGGCAGGTGTTGAAATTGGATGTTGGGGCCACCACTGCACCCCCCTCATTGGAAGCTTCATGCCCCTTCCCCATACCTTGTCCTAGGTACCTCTTCCATTTGTCTGTTCCTCAGTTATATCTTTTCATAAAAGAACGATAATCTAGTAAGTTAAATGTTCCCCTGAGCTCTATGAGCAACTCTATCAAATTAATTGAACCCAAGGAGGAGGTCATGGGAACCTTTGATTTATACCCAGTCAGTCAGAAGTATGGGTAACAAACTGGGCTTGCCACTGGCATTCTGAGTTGAAGGGGGTGGTTAGAATCTCCAATGTGTAGCTGGTGGGTCAGAAGCACAGGGTACAAACTGGGCTTTCAACTGGTGTCTGAATTGGGGAGTGGGGGTGGAGTGGTTGTCTTGTAGGACTGAGCCCCTTACCTGTGAAATTGGACACTATCTCTGGGTAGATGATGTCAGAATTGAGTTGAATCAGTTGAATTCTCAGTCCCTGCTGGTGTCTGAGAATTGCTTGTTGTTGTGTGGGAAGCTCCCTTTTCACTCCCCCGCAACACACACATGTTGGATTGGGTCCAGGAACCCAAAAGACCCTGAAAGTGAACATAAAAATTTCCTTCAGAAAATCCTAGCCCATAAGTGGGATTTACCCCAGATTCAAAAGCACATTGAATAGGATTCCAATCATACAATAAAAATAATCCACTGACTTAGTGTTCTTAGTTGCAAGCAATAAAAACCAACTTAGGTGATCTTAGTCAAAGAAATTTTATACATCATTTTAGGTCATTCACAGACTCTGTTTGAGAGCTGGAAGAACAGGCCTGGGGCCATGCAGTCACTGGCAATCTACAAAATAACATCCCTGAGCCATTAAAGTAGCCGCACTGCCAACAGAGCTGCTGGGCGCAATCACGGTTCCTTGCAAAACTTTTATCACCAGAACTAGGGACCCAGTGCTGCTGCTAGTACTGCTGCTGCTGCAGCCTCTGGAAATTGGATGTTGGGGCCACCACTGCACCCCCCTCATTGGAAGGGGTCTCCTGCATCTCTGTTGCTTTGCTTCACTAGCTTCAGTCCAAAGCGCAGGTTAGTTTGCCTCATCGGGTTGTGCTGTCTAGGCTGTGTGCTTGCTCTTAGCTCCAAGGCCAGCTGAAAATAAGTACTGGATTTTGTGCTTATGAGGCAGAATCTCCTTCATAAGGTGGAAATTCCCTAAACGTGGGTGTTGGGTGTTCAGGAAGAATAGCACATGTCTGTTTCAGGTGCCCTGAGTAAAGAAAATATATCTAAATGTTATGAAGATGTCTTTAATTGGTAGAACCATAGTTTACAGTTTTCCTTTTGTGTGTGTGTTAACCATATTTTTCATAATAAGTATGCACTGCATAAGTAATATAAATTTTAAAGAGCTTTATTCTAAGGAAAAGAGAAGAGCTTTCTGTTTTACCTGAATTCATAGGCAATATCTCCATTTTTTTCCAGGTTATTATTACTATGCCTTGCAAACATGAAAAACAATAGCTACAGGTTTTTAAAGGTTAAAATATTTGACTATTTTAGGCAGATGATATTACAATTAGGAGAAATTAACATAATTACTGTCTAGATACAATGTCATATTCATAAAGGCGCTGTATGAATTTTAAAAAGAAAGTCCTGTGTCTGACAAGCCAAACAAGCAATGATGAATGGCCTAATCTCTTCCTAAAGAACTGAACTTCTGCCTGGTCTGAGATTTCAGAAAAAAATGAAGACCTCTTTTAATTAACTTTATATATTATTACCAATGAAAACCATTTTCAGTATATAACAAGATGCTCACAGTTCATTAAAAAATGTACAGAAAAGACTATAGAAAAAGGATTCTGGTTTATGAATGAAAAGCATCCAAATATTGTTTTATATTCTAAATCAGAATTTTCATCTGTACCAGAGGTCTCAATTGTTGGGTTCCCTCTTCCTCTAAGCTCTGAGGATCCTAAGAGTGGGTCTGTGTGGGAAGTCCTAGGTGGCCTGAGAGGACAAGTGCATTTTAACGAATTTAACCCCTGAGCATGTGTTTATGCACCAGGCTAAAGAAATCACTGAAACATGCACAGTTTCAACTTTGTGTTCCTAAAAGGCAGACCCAGAAAGTATATGACCTTTATTTAGTAGAGCAACATTAAGACATAGATGGGCAAGTATAGTGAGTGGAGACAGTTTGCAGTATGCATGGTTAAATGGAATGATTTCAAAATATGCAGTCATACCCCTGGACGGTTTTGCTCAGTGGTTAGAGCATCAGCCCATGGACCAAAGGGTCATGGGTTTGATTACCAGTCAAGGGCACATACCTGGATTGCAGGTTCGATCCCTGGCCCCGGTCTGGGTTGTGCAGGAAGCAACCAATCAATGTGACTCTCTCACATCGATGTGTGTGTGTGTGTGTGTGTGTGTGTGTGTGTCCTTCCCTTTCTCCCTTCCACTCTCTCTAAAAATTAATGGAAACATATCCTCAAGTGAGGATTAACAACAACAAAAATGCAGTCATGATAGCAACAAATTCTGAGCATCCCAGAAGCCACTGAAAAACCTGAACTAGACAAGGAGAAGCCAAGTGGAACAGACCTAGTGAGGATCCACCAGGGACCTAGAATCAGTGAAGAGTAGTATAAGGGTTTTACGCAAGATAAACTGACTGACAAATGTTGGGTACTAGGGAAAGAACTCAGCCATCTCAAAAACAGTTTTGCATTCTTAAAATATGTTTATATGTTCAAAGCATTGAGCTAAAATGCAAATCTTTACAAATATGGCTAATTCTAAAAAATGAAAGGATTTGGTGGAAATTAAACTTCCCCTGCTTATACAATAAAGGCACAAGAAGAGCACACATTCCCTAGCCAACATGCTTTACCATTTTATTTCAAGGCCTTGAAAGTACAGGTCAGAATAACATTGTTACTTTACTTAAGAATAGTCATCCAGGTCCGGCCAGTGTGGTTCAGTGGTTGAGCGTCGACCCATGCACCAAGAGGTCACCAGTTTGATCCCTGGTCAGGGCACATGCCCAGGTTGTGAGCCTGATCCCCAGTGGCGGGCATGCAGGAGACGGCCAATCGATGTTTGAGAGGAGGTTCTCTCTCATCAATGTTTCTATCTCTCTTGCCCTCTCACTTCCTCTCTCTCTAAAATCAATAAAGGAAAAAAAATATTTATAAAAAATAAAGAGGCTAATGTGATCCAAAAATATGAAATTTTCCTCCCTACTCACCAAAGTAGACCCTGCAGCTACCCAGGAATTCCATCTGATCCCACTTCATCCCTTCATGTTGCTTCTCATCCATCCCATCCATCTAGCACCACCCGTGGCCAAGTCTGCTTTTATCCTACCTTTACATTATCCCCAGGTGGGTCTGCAATACTAACAGTGGGAATGGCAAAGAGATAGTTGTCTGCAAACTCAAAAGCTTTAAGAACAAGAGGGATCAATGATTCCTTAGTGCCACAATGCAAAGAACAAGGTGATAGCATGGCAGACATAGATCCATAATGCATTACTAAAGTTGACAGCTTAACTACCTCAACAACAAAAACTGAGCAATCATTTAAAAAATCAGATGCCATTCATTTAAAGACAAAAATTGAAAATTGTCCTCACAAACATGTAGTGAGTTCAAAGTCACCAATAAATAAGAGTTAAGAAATTCCTTTTGAGAATTTGACTTTTAAATACCAAACACATATTTGCATTAATTTAAGTAATAATCAATTAAATGTGTGATGCCCCAAATGTGTAATGTCTGGAAGAGTTTATTTTCACACAAGATCCAAAGATAGAATTCCTGCTTTTAGCGGATGCGGTTCTCCAACTCTGAGTCAATGAACAGAGAGCGCTCTTTACCTCTGTAGGTTCAGCATCTTCAAAACCCAGTTTCCAATGTGAGTGTGTTTTCTTGAATCAAGGCATGAGGGGAAAAAGTTTGGGTACACCTGATTTCTGATTGTATTCCACTGAGAAGAGCTAGACACATGGCACAACCTAAGTAAATGCAAGGGAGCCAGAGAAATAGAGACCTTGGCTAGACAGCTACTTCTCAGCAACAACTTTGCACTATAGGAGGGCAGCATACACCCTCACATACCCCTTCATAGACACACGAAATGACATTCAATTACTGCATTCAGTTCAAAGATCACAATATCCAGGTGGTGTGTAGCCCTCTCCATGTAACCTGGACGGGTTTGCTTATGGTTCTGCAATTTACAATCTAAAATGACAAGTCATCTGTCTTACTCCACAACCAACACACAGTGCTGGAGAACGGACAGAATACATAGAATTAAAAATTCAAATTCAGAAAAGGGAAGAAGGGGAAGCACACAGCCGGCACTGGTCCTTAGCAATCATGAAATTCTAGGAAAAAATTATTGTGTGTACCTCTCTCCTGGCAGTAGAGTGTTTCAATGTCTGATTTTAATCACTGTCATGTCTACAAACACATGCATCACCAACGTGTCTAGACTCACATGGAAAAGTGAGATATCATTAGCTTCCTTTATTATTGACTATGAATATTAAAACATAAAATAAGTAAAAATACTCCTTATGAGTATAAGCATACAAAATAATCATTACACTTATTTTTTTAACCAATTATGCAGAAGTTTTTCTTAATATTCTGGTCTGTAATTCAATCACTTAATCTTGCATTCTGAAAGTTTCCATATTTTCTTAGTTGATTGACAAATATTTTGATGTCTTATATAAATATTGAAGAATAAAACTTGTAATATAGATTTAAATATTTTAGAAAACTTTATTTTCAGATTTTATGAATACAAGAAAGGTTTTATAGGGAGTATCCTTCTTTGTTCTTGATTATGGAAACCTTCCTTCAGATTTGGAACTCCAAATACGTAGTGAACCAAAATAAGCAACAGCTTTGAAAGTTCTTTTGACCCTGAGAATGACAACTAAAGTACAGTTGCCAGATGTTCTCAAATTAAAAACCTATCATCCCATCTTAAGTTCAAAGAGATGCTGCTTCCTCTCTATGGCCTAACCTCTCTTAGATTTCACCTTCGGAATTCTCTCAGGAATCAAAGGAAATTCTGCAAATGCGAACCAGCCAGTTTCTTTTTGTGCCTGTCAGAGTCCATGGAGAGTGTGGTAAAATATGAAATGTAGCTCATCTACTTCATATGATAACAGAAGAATAGACTATTAAGAACAGTGCTTTTTAGATAAAGGTGTAAGCAACTAAAAATATCTAAACACTATATAATTGCATTGTTAATACTCTTTGGTGATAACATGAAAGTTAATGGTTCAGAATGGGTTTCAGACGATTGTATTGTTCCAAAATTTATCATTATGGTCCTCCTCAGAGAATGTGAGTGTGTATACAGGCTGTTATGGCATAGAACATTCACAGTAGTCCATAATATTATTATGAGGATATAAGGATTTCCTTCTCATGTAGACTTAATTTATTTCTCTTATTTTTTCTGTTTTCATTAGAAAATATTTGTGTGAAAGAAAGAAAATCATGTACAATTTAGTATGAGATTTTTTTAAGTTTGCACATTTATTTCGGCAAATAAAATTCATCACCATGATGAATCAGCCCACCCTCTTTATTACCAATACAAGCACTTAGTCTATACTTTTAAAGTCATGTATGGCTTATTAATTTTTTATAGAACCCTATGAAGTAGAATATTATCCCCATATTTATTTATTATTCTTATAAAGAAATTAAATGAACTTAATAAAGAAATTAAAATATGGAGACTTTAAGCATCTTGCCCAAATCACACAGTTTGCTATCGGTGAAACTAAGCTTAGAACCCAGGTAGTTTGCCTCCAGAAGCTCCCTATGCTTTTGGCTAGTGTTTGTGAGATTCAGCCACATAAACTTGGTCAAGTAAAGGCTATATATGTTTGTCTCTCTAATTCTGACAATAATCTTAGAAAACAAACAATCCTGACACATCAGATATTTTCATCTTTAAAGTGTCACTATTATATATTTCATGTGTACTTTTGAAGCCAATGCACTGCTACCTCCAAACATTTCAAAACATGTAGTGTTTTCAAAGGAGGTTCTTACCAGTTAGATGCTAAGATGTTTTATGAGCTCTACTTATTCTGATCAATTCTCATTATTATTAGAATAAGCCCCAGTTCTCATTTTAAGCTTAAGGCTGTTCCAAGGTTAACTCCAAATTGAGGCAGCTAAGTAATGTTAGTGAAATTCACAGGAAACTGGAGAAAATTTCAGAATATTAGCAAACTAGCATATTAGCTTTCTACATGGTAAAACAATTATTTGAGAGACATGTAATCAGAACAATAACTGTGATATAATCACTTTCTTCTATTGGTTTTCTCTGTGTTTCCTTGAACAATGATTCTTATCTATGACTAAGACACTGTTGATTAATATAGTATCTGTCCTTGTTGAATCCTCAAAATGCTAAGCCCCAGTCACATTTGTAAATAAATAATTTCACTGAAATATAAACAAATAATTTAAAAATATATGTATACGTTGTCATGGGAACCAACTAGGGAGAGTACCTTTGTCTACTTGGAAAAATTAGGAGGAAAAAAGAGATGGGTAAAGAATAATTTTCACATACAGATGATGCTTAAACTGAATCCTGAAGGATAAATAGAAATTTTTCAAAGAAAAGAAAAATCAAGCTTAGAGAACAGATTATACAAAACCAAAGAGGCCTAAATAATCCATACATTTTTTTTCTACTAACTGCTGAATTACTTTCAAACTTAAGAGTAAAGAAAGCTAGTGGTACATCATTAGTCAACACTGAAATTATCTTGAGGTTTGACAATGCCAAATAATAAATTACTTCTGCCAGACAGAGCCTGTTACCTTTCATAATATCAATTTGAGTCACGCAAACCAAGAATTGCTCACATCCTCCTCACATTCTTTTTAGGTTTTTCCAGCCATGCATCAAAATCATATGAATGCACATAAATCTGATTACAAATGATCAACGCTTTTCCTGTCTGTAACATTTCAGATCAAACACAGTATGCATTGTATTTCCTGAATCATTATAAGCAATGAAAAAAAAAATTTATTATGTTACACTATTTGTGCAACCTACTGGAGCTATTGGGTACATAACACTTTCTTTTGATTCAGCACCATTAATGCAATCATTTTGATTTCAGAAGGACTTTAAAATGAAATATTCAGCTTTGTTTTATTATCATTTAATGTTTAAAACAGATGTTTTTACTCCATGTCTGAGACTTACCTCTTAAGGTCAGGGATAAAAGGGAAAGATAAGCCCTGACCAGTTTGGCTCAGTGGTTGAACGATGGCCCGTGGACTAAAGAGTCGCAGGTTCGATTCCGATCGAGGGTGTGTAACTCAGTTGTGATTCGATCCTCAGCCCAGTTGGAGTTGTGCGGGAGGCAACCAATTGATGTGTCTCTCTCATATCGATGTTTCTCTCTCTCTCTCTCTCTCTCTCTCTCTCTCTTCCCCCTCCCTCCCTCCCCCCTCCCTCCCTCCCACCTATCTGAAAATCAATGGAAAAATGTCCTAGAGTGAGGATTAAACAAAAAAAAACCGGGGGTGGGGGGAGGGGATAAGAGTCAAGTATGAGTGGAGACATAGAAGGCTTAAGGTAGGGGAAAGAGAGATATAAAGATCAAGAATGGAGTGGCATCAAGTTCAGAGTGCATCAGAGTTGGAGTGAGGATTATGTTTGAAATAAAAGTAATGGACATATGTCAAAATGCTCTGTTTCAGAAATGTTTCTACTGCTTATGAGTAGATTACTATGGAATGACAAAAAAATAACTGAGGCATTATTTCATTACTAGAAAAATCATCCCATACTCGTCACTTGTTAATAATTAACAAATCTATGCAATATAAAAATAACAAAAATAGAGACGATAGATAGATACATGACAAAATAACTTTGATACATACAGTATATTAACTAAGGCAAGTGCTCCTTAGAATTGTTATTTTTAATTCAATATTACAGTTCAAACATTCAATACTGTACATTTTTTAAAGGGTGAAGTTGAACACAGAAGCCAAAGATAAATTCAGCAATACTAGTATTTCGAACAAAATTATTCCAATAAGCTATTCTAGGAATAAGGTAAAATGAAAAATATATATATAATGGATTTTGTCCTTGTCCTTATTATTAAATAAATCCTCTCCATTTCCACTTATGACTGAGATGAGAACAACCAAAATATTGATTATTCACTAACATTATACCAGGACTTGTGCCAAGCACTTGAAATCATGTTAAGAACAAAATAGGAACCAGGATTTCATAGAACTTACAGTGAGTGAAAAAGATAGCCCTCATAATTACATAAATATGCATGCAATTATTACCATGGAAGAGTCAGAAAGGAAACATCACGATGAAAATGCATAGCAAGGAAACATAACCTGATTTCAGAGACCGGGAGGACTTCCTAAGAAAGGCATTTAAACAGAAACCTAAATTGATCCTGATTGAGATTATCCAGGGAAAAAAAAATAGATTATTTTTTCAGGCAGAGATAAAGGTGAATGCAAATACTCTGAAGCAGGAAATTGTCCTGTGACACTAAAAGGCTAGCAAGGCTCCAGCACAGGCACAGAGGGAATGTGACAGGAGGGAAGGCAGAGCGACGTGGTGGTTGCTATACCTCTGCCTATTGTGACTTCTTGGATGGTAAGTACTTACCCTATTAGGTAAGAAAAATCCCACAAATTCCTACATTGTCCTCTGAGAGAGAGATAAGGCTAACCTCATATGGAAGGAGAATCCATGCTTATTTACTGCACCCATGTGCTTTATATTCCACAAGGGATTCTTGTTATTGTTGTCATCATTGCCATCACTAAACATTAACTAGAAGCTGGAGATCAGTAGCCACCACAAGTTTCATTGAACTCTGAATGGAGACCAACAAAGAACGTCTAATCCTCTCCATTCCCTACAACTCCACAGAGACTCACTTGTCAAGATTATCATGATTTTTTGGTTTGTTTTTTAATATGTTTTTATTAATATTTTTAGAGAGAGAGGAAGGGAGAGAGAGAGAGAAATATCAATGTGAGAGAGAAACATCAATTGGCTACCTCCTGTACGCCCCCTACTGGGGATCCAGCCTGCAACCCAGGCATGTGCCCTGACCAGGAATCAAACCGGAACCTCTCAGTCCATGGGATGACACTTAATCCACTGAGCCACACTGACCCGGCAAGACTATCATGTTTTAAATCCAATGATCACTTATCTCACAAGACAACTCAGGAGCATTTGTCACAGAGGATACTTCCTTCTTGAAATGCTTCTCTTGGCTCACGACACTTCACCTTCCTGGTATATAGGAGTACTATTTATATTTGTATGTTGATCTTGCATCTGGATTATCTTGCTAATTCACCCACATGTTCTAAAAATATATCTATAGATTCTTTGGGGTAATCTACAAGTAGAATTATATTTGCAAACAATGACAGTTTCTTTTCCCAATTCTTTAACATTTGATTCTTTTTCTTATTTTTCTGTACAGTAAAATATTGAATAGAGGTAACGATAGTGGTCATACTTGTTTTGCTCCCATCCCAGGAGGAATGCTATAGTCACCACTGAATATATTGTTTCTTATAGAACCTGTGTGATTACATTGGGCCAATGAGATAACATATGAATGGATGAATAGATGGATGGTAGCTGGATTGACTACCACACAAAGAAATAGAATTTTACAAATTCCAGGAACAACTCAAAAAGGTTTCTAACTATAGAAAAACCCTTGCTTGGCACAAAATCCAGCAAAAACTCTTTACTTGTTTTTTTCTAAAGATATGGCCAGCCCTGGTCAGTTTGGCTCAGCAGTTAGAGCGTCAGCCCACAGACCAAAGAGTCTTGGGTTTGATTCTCGTCAAGGGCATGTACCTCAGTTGCAGTTTGGTCCCCGGCCTTGGTCGGGATCATGTGGGAGGCGACCAATTGATGGGTCTCTCCCTCTCTCTCACTCTCTTCTCTCTCTCTCTCTCCCCTTCCCTCCTACTCTATCTGAAGATAAATGGAAAAATATCCTCAGTTGAGGATTAAAAATAATAATAAAAAAATAAGGATATGGCCAATTTGAGTCGGCAAATGATCCATTTTACAATTGTGATTAGCAGAAGATCACAGGAATATAAAAAAATCCTTGTTTTTGTGGTAGAAGTAGGGACAGTTGGAAGACAGAAAAAAAAATAAACAATCAGCTGTTGAAATTTTTACTTCTACTTTACTCAAACATACACTATGACAGTTTTGAAAGATGTTAATTTTCAATTAAGCCTGTAAGTTAACTTTCCAAGATTTGTTAAAGAAAACAAATAATGTATAATATATTATACAAAGATCTCTAGGTTACAAAATTATTGCATATACTTCTGCCCTAAAGGAAAATGCAATTCAGTAGGCATATCTTTTACTTTTTTTTTTTTTTTATCCTCACCCGAGGACATTTTTTCATTTTTTGTTCAGATAGAGTGGGAGGGAGAGAGAGGAAGAGAGAGAGAGAGAAACATCGACGTGAAAGGGACACATCGAGTGGCTGCCACTTGCACGACCAACCAGGGCCAGGGACAAACTGCAACCGAGGCACACGCCCTTAGCGGGAACTGAACCCTGGTCTCTCTGGACTGCAGGCCGACGCTCTAACCGCTGAGCCAAACCGGCCAGGGCTGATTTACTTTTTAATGGGCCTAGCCTACACTAACTTTCTTTTTTCTTTTTTTCTTTTAAGTTTTTTCCTTTATTGATTTTAGAGAGGGAGAGAGAGATAGAAACATCGATGAGAGAGAACATCAATTGGCCGCCTCCTGCATGTCCCCCCACTGGGGATTTGGCCCACAACCTGGGCATGTGTCTTGACGGGGAATTGAACTGGCGACCTCTTGGTGCATGGGTCGACGCTCAACCACTGAGCCACACCAGCTGGACCCTACACTAACTTTCAAAAAACAACTTTTGACCAAACTTCTGCAAAGAACCAAGTTTTACATGATTGCTCAGGGTGCACATGTGAATGTGTTTATTTTAATAGCAGCCCCTCCCAAGTCTCCTGACTTAACCTCATGGAAAAACACTGCTTATCACTAATGGTGTTGTGTTAGTTAAGGCTGCTATGAAAAAGTGCCATAGAGTAAGTGCTTCATAAACAACAGAAACTTATTTCTTACAGTTCTCTAGAGGCTCTAAGTCTGAAATCAGGGTGTCAGCTGAACAAGTTCTAATGAGAGGTCTCTTTTGAGTTGCAAACAACTGACTTCTTGTAGTTTCACATGGTAGACAGCAGAGTGAAGCTCCCTTGTGACTCTTATAAGGGTACTATTCCCATTATTGTGGATCCACCCTCATGACCTCATCTAGTCTTAATTACCTCCCCAAGGCCCTGCCTCCTAATCCCATCACCTTGGAGGGTAGGATTTCGACATATGAATTTGGAGGAGAACAAACATTCAGTCCATAAAAGGCATTCACTCTATTACTAGTACTTTGATCATGCAGCTTTGGGAATGTAGCTTTATAAATATTTGAGGGATGATTATATTTCCAAAAAGTTTTTAATGATATTGGGACAGAGTGCATAGATGGCCACTAATTCTTCCCCGCCCATCCAAGGGAGAGTTCATTTCTCCAGCCCCTGAATCTGGGTTAGTCAGGTCACTTACTTCACCCAATGCAACATTAGCAAACATGTAAGCTCTCCAAGGATTTGGTCTGTTTCTAATGCTTAGAACAAGAATAGGGTTTGCCATATTGTTGCATTATAACCCACTTTGCAAGATACGTGGCCCAGTTGCTCCTCTGTCGTTATAGGCAAGAACCAGACTGTGAGTGAGGCCATCTAAACCAGTTAGCCAAAGCACCACACCAACTTATCCCAGCAATGGACACTAAATTTTTATTATAGGCTACTATTAAAGCTATTGGAGGGTGTATTTTCTGTGCAAGAGAGTTTACTAGTGGATATATAGTGGTGGTTGTTTGTCTTATTGATTTTTTAAAGAAACAAATCATTGCAATTAAAGGAAAGTATCTGGTTTCTGTCATGTAGAGTTTTTGTGGTCCTTGAATACTGCCTGAGTGAAAGGCTATCCAATACACTTTCAAAGTATTTTTCCAAAGGAACTCATAACTTAACCAGATAAGTATTTTGAGTCAGTTTGTGAATACATATGTGATTAAATATTCTAACAGGGATTCAATACAGTAACATTTTCATCTAAAGTTGGTTCTTGGTGCTTGTGTATATTCTATTAGAGTGAACACAGATAATAATGAGGTGTATGTCTGTGCCTACATTAGGGAAAAAAAGAAAAAATTTTTGGAAATGAGATTAAAAGATATTGATTTCACTATGCCATTTTTGAATTAAAGAAAAACTTATCAGTTGTATTCACTGTTTATTAGAGTCACTCAGAAAGTCCTTCCAAGTGCTTGCAGCAGTGAAATTATTTGCTTGATGTTCTTCAATAAGGAACCTGAATACAGTCCTTATTACTTCATCAAAAAATGCTAAAAATAATAAGGATCTTCACGAGCCATGGTAATGCTATGATCCCCATTTTGCAGATGAGGAAATTGGAAAGATTTAATACCTTACCAAAAAAACACAGCATCAATTACTGGGAAAGACAAGAGTGGAGTCTTAACCTAGTGCTTTCCTGCTACACTGCACTGTGTCCCAGACTGTCAGGAAAATGATGTAATCCAACTTAAGAATTCTCCTCTGGAAGCTCTCCCCAGCCTGTCTATCTAAAGATAAAAACAACCACAAATTCAGTTTACATCTTTTACTCCCTAGCCTGTTCGAGCCAAGGCTGAATGGTGCCAATTTGCCTATGGTGGTTTTTTTTTATGATGTGGGTTGGGATCACTGGGGACTGTTCTGAAACCATCAAATTCATTTCAATTAGAAGTGTAACTTAATGTCTAATTTTCAAACCAGATTCCCTAGGTAAAAGAAGTCCATTTTGTTTGCTGAGCTGCCTCAACCCAATGAACACTATTTCTGGGTATCAATTGTGCCCAGTTGTGTGCCCTGGATGGGGCATTTTCTCCAAGTTAATAGGAGGTGTAACTCAATCAAAAGAGGGGTGGGAGAGTCAGCATAGAAAATGGGGGGATGTGTGAAATTTGAACCAGTATAGATCAATTCCAGAACATTGCCCAGGGATTCCTAAAAAGAACCCAGGGAAAAATAAATACATCTCCTCCTTATTAAAAATAATAATAATAATAATTATAATTATAATTATAATAAGGATCTTAAAGGAACCACACAAATAGGTTTAAGATACTTCTCAGGCCATAAAAATGTCTTTAAAACCTCATACCACAAAAGTGCTAATTAACATGTCAGAAACACTGGGAAAAATTTCAGACAAATTCCTATCAGTTACTTCAACAATTCAAGATAAAATGTCTAAAGTCAGAGAAAGACAAATACTATATAATTTCACTTATATGTGGAAACTGACAAACAAAATAAATGAACAAACAAAACAGAAACAGACTCAAACAGAGAACAAACTAAGGGATGTCAGAGGAGAAGGGGGTTGGCGGTCTGGGTGAAAAGGGTGAAGGGATTAAAAAGTACACATCAGTAGTTACAAAATAGTCACATGAATGTAAAATACAGCATAGGGAATATAGTCAATAATATTGTAATAACTATGTACGGTGCCAGGTGGGTACTGGACTTATCAGGGAGATCACTTGATAAATTATTGAAATGTCTAACCATTATGCTATATACCTGAAACTAATATAAAATAATACTGAATATCAGCTGTAATAAAGGGAGAGACAGAGAAACATCAATGTGAAAGAGAAACATTGATTGGCTGCTTCCCACGTGTGCCCAGACTGGAGATGGAGCCAGAAGCCTGGGTATGTGCCCTGACCGGGAATCGAAACCGCACCTTTTTAGTGTACTGGATGATGCTCCAACCAACCAAGCCCCCTGGCCAGGGCATAAGTCCTTGTTCTTGAAGCCAGCATTTCTGCAGTTGGAAATGTTATCTGGTGTTTTTGATTTTGTGAAGTCACAACCATCTTGATTCCTGGAAGTTTCTGTGTTCATGCATCTTTAGAGCCCTCACCCTTGTGCTAACAGCATTTTCCAAACAGGTTTGTTTTGTATCTCTTGTTGGATCCCTGTGTGGCAAACAGGCGGGAGGTTTTCATTTTAAGCTCTTTGCACTGAGATGGACAGTCAGGGAGTTTTCCTGAAACAGACCTGAAATGGTCTTTTCAAAACAAATCCGCACAGACTTGTGCCTCAGAAGCTGCTGCGGAGACATGGTTGGGCCCTGCTCCTTTGCCTCCTCTCTCCCTTTTTGTGTTACAAAAATAAAACATAACTATAAAAAAAAATCCTTAAGATTTTGATCATAGAACAAATAAGTTTTAGCATCTCGTATTTACATAGTGCTTTATTGTTTTGTCTCTTCACAACTCTATATAATAGGTATTAGTGTCTATATTTTACTTTTAAGCAAGTTGGAGATCATTAAGGTTGAATTCTTTGAAATGTACAAATAGTAATGTATGTTTACAATACACTTCAAAAATATGATCCAGAAAAGAACTTGACATTGAAAGTACAGGTGTGATGCCTATCTTACCTGTACCTTAGATGTAGACAGCTGCCCAAGATTAGAGGCAGGCAGTTATCAGGAGTATGATTTCTTATAAAGTCATGCGGACAGACAACAACATGGTGATTGCCAGAGGGAAAGGAGGGTGGGGGGAGGTAGAATAGGGTAAAGGGGGATAAATGGTGACGGAAGCAGACTTGACTTGGGGTGGTGAACACACAGTACAATATACAAATGATGTATTATAGAACTGTACACCTGAAACCTATATAATTTTATTAACCAATGTCACCCAATAATTTCAATAAAAAATAAAATGAAATTAATTTTTTTTAACTCATGTGGAAAAAAGAGAATGTAACCCACTATATTGGTCAGGGTTCCACTACAAAGATAAAAAAACTACTCTAACCTAATTTAATCAAAAAGCATTTAATTCCACCAGGCCGGAGTGGTTCAGTTGGTTGCACCAAAAGTTTGCTGGTTCAATTCCCAGTCAGAGCACATACCTGGGTTGTGGGTTTGATCCCAGGTCAGGGCACATATGGAAGGCAACCAGTGGATGTTTCTGTTTCTCTCTTTCTCTTTCTCCCTCCTCCACTTCCTTTCTTCCTCTCTCTAAGCATATATTCTCATGAGAATTTTTTAAAAATTGCTTTTGAAATCATTATAACACCTTGACAACAAGGCCCTGGGCAAGCCTCCAGGAATGATTCCAGAAACAGAAGCACAGACCCCACCGGCCAGGATGCTGTCTGCTCTGCCTCTCAAAGGTCATAGCAGTGAGATCACTCTTTCCATTATCCAGCCAGAGTTCAAGGTTAGCTGGAATACTCTTCTTCTAGGAAGATGTTGCAGAAACCACAATCCCCTCCCCAGATTTATGACTCCTTTAGAATCGGGATGATATTAGCACAATGCAAAGTCCATTTGTATTTCATTCCATTTATTTGTTTCAATGTGTAACTCTCCTTCTGAACTCAGATCTTAAGGGTGTATTCTTTTTATAACTATATCCCTAAATGTCTATCACAATCCCTGAATTATAATAGGCCCTCAATAAATTTTATTAAAATTTATTTCATATCAGTCATAATTCTAAGTACTTTACATGAGTTAACTTACTTAACATTCATAACTTTCTTATGAGGAAGGTCCAACAATTATCCTCATTTGGACCTGGGCAGTCCAGAGTATCCAGAGGTCACATGCTAACCACGATGCTACTTTTCCTCATTGTCAAGGTAATGTCTCCCAAAGGAAGCAGCTTCACAAGGTTAGAGAAAAAACATAAGAAAAAAACAAATGGAATAGGAGTAAATAAAAAGAAAGACGGAAGCTTCAAAGATTCAATCAAGCTATAGAGACTTTGGACTCATTTAATGGAACTTTATGGAAAAGTTTTTTAAGGGCTGTGCATATTGAAATAAATAATCATCTATCATAGTTGATGACTTTTTACAATTAAAATTTTAAAAAGCTGTCTAATCATCTATTGAAGGACACTTTGGTTGTTTCCATGTCTTAGCCACTGTGAAAAATGGTGCAATGAACATAGGGAGATAGATATAGATATAGATATAGATATAGATATAGATATAGATATAGATATAGATATAGATATAGATATATAATCTTTGTCAATAAATGTTTTCAACATTTTGGGGTAGATACCCCAAAGAAGGGTTGCTGAGTCATATGGTAACTTTTAAAACTGAAACTCAAAGACACAGACAACAGTATGGTGGTTACCAGTGGAAAGGAGGTAGGGGGAGGGTAGTAAAGGGTGAAGGGAACAAAATAATATGGTGATAGAAGATGATTTGACTTTGGGTGGTGGGCACACAATGCAATATACAGATCATGGATCATAGAAATGTACACTTGAAACCTATATAATCTTATTAACCAATGTCACCCCAATTCATTTAATAGAAAAGAATGAAAGCTAAAAAAGAGTGTTAAAAAAGCTAGAGCCTCTTTATAAATGCTTTAAATGTAATATTCTATGAAAGAATTTAGATCTAATAAATCATTACTTAACCAGCCTCTTGCTCATGGATCCCTGATCCAAAGCCTAACGAGTGCAATGCAGATGAGAGCTCTGGAAGTGGAGCTTTGGAGGAACATGACTAGAAAACAGGCACTCATGAGTATGGAAAGAAAAGGCTGTTTTGTTTTGTTTTAAATACTTAAATATTTTTTCAGTAAATGTTGGCTATTGAGTGCATTGACTAAAGAAAAAAAGCAACAAGAGAGTAACCAGTTTTCCCTTTCTTCATTTAATGTATTATTTCAGGAAGAAATGTCTGAAAAGATATGCAGCATAAGAAAGAAGGCAAAGTAAAGATCCTGAGCAACCTAGAGATTGGTTAACCAGGCCCATGGAGAGCTATAAACCAGAAACTATTGCTTTGCAATCATTTATATTAAATTACACATTTCAATGGCTTTGTGGGATTGTTCAATTATCCCTGTAGTCTATTCTTTATCAGCCGAAGGACGGGTGAGTTAGATCAAAACTGCCCAGAACAAGACAGTGGCAGCTTTGAGACCACTTCTTCATGCCGTTTGTCAGTCTTCTGCATGTCTGGTGAGGATTCCTTCTCTCTCAGAAGCAACAAACACCACACATAACAATCACTCAGCATTCCAAAACCCAAATGAAAGTACTATGAAAAGAATATCTACTTTCCAAGGATTTTTCGAAACCGATCCTTTATACTCAATTTCTCATAAATATTTTATTCTGTTGCTTCTGTTCAAGATAATTGCCTTAGTCTTTAGCCGCTAGCAGAAAAAAAAAAAAAGAGAGAGAGAGAAATAGTAGTAAATCTTTTTCAGCTGGACATCTCTGTCAACAAATATCTCTGTAAAGATACAGTCTTAAATATTTTTCTTCATAGTATAGGACTTTAAACATTATTTGCCTTCAATACAACACATGTATATATAACCAAAATAATAGTAACAACATAATAGCATCAATAGTTATAAGTTTTGGGCTAAGGAGTCATTCTCACACTTGAGCTTTTGTTTTCATAAGGGCATGTGCCTGTTTTGCATGATCGGAGTCAGGATATCTACGTAGAGTCAGGATAATACACTAATAGTAACCACACATAATTTAGGACTAGATAATGCTTTTAAATTTTATTGTGTATAAAATAGATTTAATTATGTCAAAACTGATGTACAAAAGTAACTTACTTATTTACCAAGTTGAGACAACCAAAATTTCAGCATTCAAATCTGTTATTGCTGAACCATTGCTATTTATTATAACAACTTCAGTAACTCCCAGGAATTTAAACTCTACTGGGTCTTAGATGAGAAGTATATAAGCTACCACAGTATTCACAAATTTAGAAATCTACCAAGCTCCCAGAACATATGTTTGAAAGATACAAGATGACCTTAGATCCTAGTTTCGCTCTCAGCATAATGCTTAGTAGCACCCCTTTCACTCCCAATAGGCTCCGTTTAGATGATAGATTAAACAGCCTCCCTGCTCGTTGATGACAAGATTCTATTGTATTATCAAATTTTGATAATAAATGTTTATCAAAATGTTCATGGAATATATTCACAAAAACAAATAGTAAAGATAGTAAAGTGGCTTTGCCTTTGTCTCGCTATTATTTTAATAAAGACTAAGATGTTTTTACGTTGCTATAAGTTCCATTTCTAAGACACCTAAATATCTGAACCTTTAGTTATGCTTTCCTACATTTTTCCTTCAATCCAAGCTTTCAGTGCCTGGTCACAGCTTAACACAGCAGTTTTCAACATGTAACAGTAGGTACAGGACTATTTTCTTTTTTTAACTTTATTTTTATTGTTGACACTATTACAGATGTCACCATTTTTCCCTCCTTTGACCACCTCTACCCAGCCCCCGTCCCCTTCCTTCCCTCTGGCCATCACCACACTGTTGTCTGTGTCTATGGGTTATGTACACATGTTCTTTGGCTAATCTCTTCACCTCTTTCATCCAGCCTCCCGCTACCTGCCTCTCCTATGACCGTTGTCCATCTGTTCCATGTATCCGTGCCTCTGTTTCTATTTTGCTCATCAGTTTATTTTGTTATGACTATTTTCATAATACATTAAAATGCAACTTGCCATTTTTACTCCCATTCTTTCATGAGTGTATGGTAACATTTTCCAGAGTTCACATGCTGTGTGATGCTATCACCAGTCTAATGGTCTGCTTGTGCATTCTGTTATGTTTTAGAATTTTCTAAAGTAGAGGTTTAGGGTATAAAAGTGTGCATGTTCAGAGATTAACTCATTTTTTTCCTCAGTATTGCTACTATGTGCTTAACTTGGCTCTTTGGTTTTATGTACTATAATCTCTATACAGTAATTCTCCCTTATCCATGGTTTCATTTTCCATGATTTCAGTTACCTATGATCAACTGCAGTCCAAGAATATTAAATAGAAAATTCCAGATATAAATGATTCATAAGTTTTCAATTGCACACCGTTCTCAAGTGATGGAATCTCATGCTCTCCTGCTCCATCCTGTGAATTGGACCTTTGTCCAGTGGACCCACACTGGACATTTTCCCTGCCAATCAGTCACTTAGTAGCCATCTCAATGATCAGATCAACTGTGTGGTATCGAAATGCTTGCATTCGAGTAACTCTTATTGTACTTAACAGTGGTCCCAAAGCACATGGGTAGTAATGCTGGCAATCTAAATATCTGAATATCTAAATAATCTAAATGCCAAAGAGAAGCTATAAAGTGCTTCCTTTAAGTAAAAAGCTGAGTACAGTTTGGTAAGATACTTAGAAAAAGAGATAGAGACCACATACACATAACTTTTATTACAGTACACTGTTATGATTGTTCTATTTTATTATTAGTTGTTCATCTCTTACTGTGCCTAATTTATAAATTAAACTTTATCATATGTCCATACAGTAAGAAAACATAGTATACGTGGGGTTTCACTACTCTCTGTAGTTGCAAGCATCCACTGGGTGTCTTGGGTCATATCCCCAACAGATAAGGGAAGATTCCTATAACTTTATTATCATATAATAAATAATTACTTTAAAATCCCAATGTTTTTCTTATTTCTTACATGGATATAAACAACAAGTAAATTTACTGAATAATCTCGTCTTGCAAAAATAGTTTCTACATTTTTTAGAAATTTTTCTAAATTTTAAATTTTTTGTAGAGCTGTTTTTATTTTAGGGTTTAGAAATATTTGATTCCAAAATTAAGAAAAGACATTTTTCTTATGGATCATCAGTTTATAAAGAGAGGTACCCACTATAAATAAACACAAAAATATGATTAAAGTTACCTTTTTCTTAGCTTTGTAGACAATAATTTAGCTTGCTATGCATCATACCATGCAATAAAACATTACTTAAAAATATTATATCAGCTAAGTTGCCATGTCATTTTGAGACTACGCACAGTTTAAAATAAAAGAAATTTGTTTTTTGTTTGTTTTAATTTATTTTATCTTATTTTTTCCATCACCATTTATCCCCTCTATGCCCACCCCTTCTCCCATGCAATCACCAATCACCACACTGTTGTCCATGACCGTGAGTTCTCTCTCTTTTTTGCTCAATCCCTCCATCCCCTATCCCTCACCAGAGATGTCTGCTGCCTTCTATCTATAAGTCTGTCTCTATTTGGCTGGTAGTTCCATTTGTTCATTAGATTCCACATATGAGTGAAATCATATGATACTTGTCTTTCTCTGACTGGCTTATTTCACTCAGCATAATGTCCTCCAGGTCCATCTATGCTGTCACTAAGGGTAACGTGTTCTTCCTTGTTATGGCAGAGTAGTATTCCATTGTATAAATGTACCACAACTTTTTTATCCACTCATCTACTGATGAGCACTTGGGCTGCTTCCAAATCTTAGCTATTGCAAATAATGCTGCAATGAACACAGGGGTGCATATATTCTTTTGAATTAGTGTTTCGGGTTTCTTCGGATAAATTCCCAGAAGTGGAAGTGCTGGGTCATAAAGAGGTTCCATTTTTTATTTTTTGAGGTAACTCCATACTGCTTTCCACAGTGGTTGCACCAATCTGCATTCCCATCAAGGGTGCACAAGGGGTGCCTTTTTTCCACATCCTCGCCAACACTTACTGTTTATTGATTTATTGATGATAACCATTCTGACAAGTGTGAGGCGATATCTCATTGTGTTTTTAATTTGCATTTCTCTCATGATTATAGACATTGAGCATCTTTTCATATGTCTCTTGGCCATCTGTATGTCCTCTTTGGAGAAATGTCTATTCAGCCACTTTGGAAATCAGTTTGACGGTCTCTTATAGAGGTAAACAAACCTCTATCATACAACCTGAAGTTTCATTCCTCGGCATTTACTCAAGTGAGTTGAATTTATATCCACACAAAAACCTGTACCCAAATTTTCATAGCTTCTTTATTATAGCCCCAAAGTGAAAATAACCAAGATTTCCCTTAACAGGTGAAAAAGTAAAATAAAATAAAAATACAGTATACCCAAACAGTGGAATTCTCTACTCAGCAATAAAATGAAATGAACTATTGATTTATGCAACAATATGGATAAATGTTAAATGCATTTTTCAAAGTAGAAGCCAGACATAAAACCTATGTATTACATTATTCCATTTATATGACATTCTGGAAAAGGCAAAATTATAGGAACAGAAAACTGATCAGTGATTGCCAAGGATTAGGGATATATTTTCACTACAAAAGGGGAGCATGAGGGCCCTGTCTTGTTTGGCTCAGTGGTTAGAGTGTCAGCCTGCGGACCACAGAGTCACAGATTTGATTCGGACCATAGAGTCACAGGTTCGATTTGGACCATAGAGTCACGGGTTCAGTTCGGACCATAGAGTCACAGGTTTGATTCCGGTCAAGGGCAGTTCGATCCCCAGCCCTGGAGGGGGTCATGTAGGAGACAACCAATCAATGTGTCTCTCACACATAGATGTTTCACTCTCTCTCTCTCTCTCTCCTCCCCCCCTCCATCCCTTCCTCTCTATCAAAAAATCAATGGAAAAATATCCTCAGGTGAGGATTAAAAAAAAAAAAAAAAGACAGCATGAGGAAAATTTAGGGTGACAGAACTGTCCTGTGTGGTACTGTGGCAGTGGATACATTTCTTTATGCATTTGTCAAAAACCAAAGAACTGTACATCACAAAAAAATTAACTTTATACAAATATTTTAAAAATTAACTAGATTGTTAGGGAATCCCAGGATGGAATGTAGACTGTGAAAAATTAATGTAACTGCACAACAAATGCATGGGGGGAAATAAAGCTCATCTGAGTAACTTTGAAAAACAGCGTATTGACAGGAAACTGTAAGACCAAAGACCCAAAAAACTACACATAAACACTGTACAATTAATGACAAATTTGGAATATAGTTTAGCAATTCTGGAAATACATATATGTAGCATATAGTATATAAATAAGTAATAATGAAATACATTTTAGCTAATGGGAATCAGGGTACTCACTGCCAGAAAAAAAGAGATTATAAATAAGCAAGAAGGAAAGCTAGAATAAACCCTGTGATACTGGATCAGAGTAGCTATATCACTATAAACTCATAATTATTTTATGTATATGCAAATAGATAGACAAGCAAGTGTAATTATATGTGTGGAATTGGGTTTGTATACATAAAAATATTTCCTAGCTCTGTCTATTTAGAGGTCCTAAAAACAGCGATACCTCAGTAGTTATGAACACACCCAGTGATCAGACAATACTTTCTAAATATCATACGTATAAAATGTACCAGGCCTCCCTGGAGAAATAGCTAATGTTAGGGGTAACAGCCAGAAAAAATGAAGATGAGCTTGGAGAATTTGTCATTCCAGAAAGGATACAAAAAACAACCTGAAAAAGCTCTCAATGGCCAAAAATGAAACAATTTAAGCCACAAAATAAACAAGGTTGGGCTGGGCTGGTGTGGCTCAGTGGTTGAGCACCAACAGGTCGCCAGTTCGATTCCTGGTCAAGGCACATGCCCAGGTTGTGGGCCCAGTCCCCAGTGGGGGGACATGAAGAAGGTGGCCAATTGATGTTCTCTCTCATTGATGTTTCTCTCTCTCTCTCCCTCTCCCTTACTCTCTCTAAAATCAATAAAAGAAAAAAATTTTTTTAAATAAACAAGGTTTGTATTGGACTACAACCTAGAGATTAAAATAATTATTCATGCAGGGGAGTGGTTTTATTGAAGAAAAAGAATATTCAAAGTCTATCAACACATCAACCATTCATTCTCCAGAAAAATTGGATATTTCATAAATCACAAAATTATCATGTAAAATTCAGAGCATTGAATTCCAACACCCCTAACTCCAAGGAGCTAATATGGATTAATCACAATTATCTTGCTAAGGATGTCTTAAAACTTAATTAAGACTTTATGATCTTTGCAGGTTAATTTATGTCATTTCACCAGGATCAGTATTACACTAAATTTGTATTAAAACAATTTCTACTAAAAGAATTATATGGCCCTGGCCAGTTTGGCTCAGTGGTTAAAGCGTCGGCCTGTGGTCCAGAGAGACCTGGGTTCAGTTCTCACTAGGGGCATGTACCTCGGTTGAGATTTGTCCCCGGCCCTGGTTGGTCGTGCAGGAGGCAGCCACTCGATGTGTCCCTTTCACGTCAATGTTTCCCTCTCTCTTTCTCTCGTCCTCTCTCTCCCTCCCACTCTATCTGAATAAAAAAGGGAAAAATGTCCTCAGGTGAGGATAAAAAAAAAAAAAAAAGAATTATATGATAGCCTCTTAAGCATATCTGGTCAATCATAGTTATACTACATGAAAATTAACATCTAAAATTAACTACAAACAATTATTTCTTTTGTTTAATCAAATTTACTCATTATTTTCTTCATAGAAAGTTGAAAGTTACTACTTTAATTTAGAAAATTAAAACTTTAGGAAAGTTACTTATGGGCTTGTATATTAATTTGAGCTGATATATATTAAGTGCTTCCCTAGATAAATTCATTCTGCAAAAGATATAATTTTGAGATGGGAAGACGATTACCAGGGAACAGAGCTTTTTGCCATTTTAACTTAGTATATATCTGAAGTGACTGAGGTAAAGAAGATATAGTTTACCAACAGCCTTTGGGAGAGAGAACAGGAAGAGAAATGGGAACTAGGCAGCCAACGTAGAAAACTTAGAGTTAGAATAAGTTCCAAATACTATCTATGTCATTTCCATTCAGTACCTTTCTAGAATCATAATTGATCTTCAAAGATAGAATAGGGATATTCATGAAGTATAAAGAGTTAACTTATTGCTCAGTGGTTAGAGCTGTCTTACATGGGTGACCTTAGTTGGATCTAGCAAAATTTATCATTCTTTCTCCCCTAAAGATCAAATGAGAGCACAACTTGAACAACTTGACACTTTAGATCTCATTTCTCTCAACCTCATTTTGGCACTCGTAAGATCTCTGGAGCTATAGGCGTCTCAAGAAGAGGTACCTTGAGCCAAAATTTTTCTTCTCCTACAAGAAGAGATAATAACAAAATAAGCTATTTGCAAGGGTAAAACTGTTTAGCATTATATAAATGTTCACTAATTCAAGTTAAAGGAGTCCCATGCAATGAAATCTAGTACAGATAAAGCACATTTATATAATTATTAATTTACAGAAAGGTTCCATATCTCTAAAATAGTATCTACTCACATGTTCACACATATTTGATTAAATTACTTTAGTTAATGTCTAGTACATACACACATTAGCTGAATGAAAAAAATATATTTGGGAAAGAAATTAATGTATATTGATGAAGATCGTCTAAGTAGCAGTTATGAGCTGCAAAAAAATCTAAACCACCCATGAAAGTATGTGTTTTAAAACAAGGATTCTAAGCAGAGCTTCCCAATAACCATCTCCAGTCTCACTGAGCACTTTTTTGTTTTTTTACAGTTTTTAGAGAGAGAGGAAGGGATAGAGAAAAACGTGGATGTAAGAGTGAAACATCAATCAACTGCCTCCTGCATGCCCCCTACCGGGGATCAAGCACAACCTGGGCATGTGCCCTGACCGGGACTCTAAGCAGCAATCTTTCTCAGTGTATGGACAATGCCCAAACAACTGAGCCACACCAGCCAAGGCGAACACACTTTTAGTAAGTTTTCTAATATCTATTATTCCAACATTTGCTTTTAAAAGAAGGCAAAGGCTGTCACAGTCAAGCACTGGCTAAATGCCTGATTTATCATTTATGGCAAAGCATAAAGGTGAGGGTCACTTCCTGAGGACATAATGCATCCCCAGTGGTGCCCTCTGGCAAACACAACAGAAGTCCTTACAGATCCACTTTGGGAAAGGTTTAATCATCTCATTGGATGATTCATTGAAATGTGGGAGATCAACACTGGTAATACAAAGGCAAACTTCTATTTCTTTTGACTTTGTAAATATTCTGTGGCATTCTAATAAGTCCAGGAAAAAAATAATTCTTGAATACATACTTCCCCTGTTTTTCTATAAAAATAGCTTCCAGAAACTTTAGCAAGTTTGGAAACTATTCTCTGAATGATCAAATCTCCTAAGATATTTCAAGTCAATTCTCTCTTGCCCTTGGTTAGAAAACAGTCTACTTTTGAAAAGTCAGTCTTACGGGAAATGACAAAAAAGACTTATAAGCTACTGCGAAAGCAAAAAGTGCAGCAGACAAAGCTAAACACGTAAGAAAGACTTTATTCAAGTCTATTGCAATTGGGAAGAGAAACCAAAAGTCAGTCTGTGTTCAACACTCTGAAACAAAGGGTGGGATGATTTTCAGCATTTGGGCGAGAGGGAAACCATCTGTGTCTGTTAATTGGCCTCATCCAAAGGAAAATCAAACAAACTTTCTTGTCCTCATGACAGGAGATAGAGCCAAGTACCCACTGAAATTAGGCTCCTACCCTCCCACAGAGGCTGGGAGAGAGAGTTACTATCTTCTGTGATGATTCTATTTCCTAAAAATGGCTTCCAGGTCCTTGAAAAAGATAGTTCCAGGAACTGTTAAAACTGGTGAGAGAATATGCACAACCAATCGACAGAGATACTAGGCTAAGGAAGGCAGGAAGGGGGTGGGAGTGGGAAGGAGGGGGGTCAATGGGGATAAAAGGGGGAAATCTGTAATACTTTCAACAATAAAAAATAAATAAATAAAATAAAACTGGCAAGAGACATTTAAAAATAATTACATCTCACCCTACCTGGTGTGGCTCAGTTGGTTGGGCATCTTCACTTGCACCAAAAGGTTCTCAGTTCAATTCCCAGTCAGGGCACATGGCGGGGTTTGGGGCTCGATTCCCAGTAGGAAGCGTGCAAGAGGCAGCTGATCGATGTTTCTCATCAGGTTTCTCTCTCTCCCTCTCCCTTTCTCTCTCTCCAAAATCAATAAAAAGACATTTTTTAACAGTTAATTTAAAAAATAAAATAAAAATATTTACATTTCAAAAGAGCAAAGAAAGAATTACAATTACAAGTGTTCTAAACTAAATACTCTAAGAAAAGAGAGGGGAAGGACCTCTGCGTTTAGGCCCTGTGTATTCCCTAAGTCCAGGGTTGAGAGGGAGGGGCTTAGAGACAAGAAAAAGCCTGTCTTCAGTTTAGTGGAGCTGAGGAGAATATTCAGGCCATCTTAGTCACTACAAAGTCAGTGAGTAACACAAAAGATAAATTTATAAACTAAAGAAGTTGTATTATTTTCTCATTTTTCCCTTAAAATGATCATGCCTTTTTAAAATGTATTCCACTTAAACTTTAATTTGTATTTTTATCCACATTTTTCTCACTCTAGTAGCCCTTAATGTTGTTTTGCTTGGATCTGAATTTGCAACAGCAACAAAACAACTTGCCATCAAAGCCCCAGCTGGAACCCTGAGCTGGTTAGTTACTTTCAAGTACATCCCATCGTCCTCCCAATTGCTTGCCTGTCTAGTGCCCTTGATCTACAATCTCCATTGCAAACCTTACATCAAATATATATATATATATCTTCTTCCCAGAGCTAGCAGTCTGTTTTTGATTTTTACATCTACCTCTTTTTACTGGAACTGTGTAGAATCGCATCCTATTTCAAAGAAACTTTTCCATGATACACAACCTCTTGGCTATGCCCTCCACCTCTTGGATCTAACTATAACCTGGCTCTCCTATAATGATAAAATTGTGCCCAATAAGTCCTCAAAATAAGCTGTTAATTCCCCCTGTATTTTATAGTGAAGAGATGTTTATATTTTCCTCACTATTTATTCTCATTACATTTCATTTGATTCTCATCCAAAAATCACTCCTCATTTGAGCCCCTAAAAATTTAACTGTACCCTCTACTCCTCATCTTCATCACTATCATCAACTGACTTCCACTTCTTTATGCCACATTTATTAAGGACCTTGGTATCTGAATTACAGTCTTTCTTTTCACTGATTCCCGTCATTATCCTGAAAGACAGGGTCTATATGGGCATTCATCTAACAAACTTCACTGCCGTTCTCCTCTGACAAAACCCTCTTCAGTCTGTATTCTGGACCTTGTCATTTTCCCAAACTTATTTTTCTGATCTGAGATTTGAAAACATAATTCACTACCTATTTTTATACCACTACCCCTATCTCTTCCCACTAAACATCCATGAGACCTTATACCTTCTTTACTCAAACTGACCCTAGGAGCCGGCACTTCAAGGACACTCTCACTGCACCGTTAACTTCTTGTCACAGTCACGCACCTGCCAGCCTGCTTTGTTCATCTTTACCCTAGAGGTGTAAGAGACTCGGGTACAAATCAAAGCTCCTCTGATTGATCACTGTATGTTCTTAAACCATTTCTTTACATTTTCTGATTTTTAGTTTTCTCATCAACACAATAATAAAGGGGTTGAAAATATTATACAAAAAATTACTTGGAAAGTGCTATGCTCATACCTAAATCAATATATGATAGCCATCATTAACCATTATCATCACAAAATTGCTTTTTCTCTGATATTAAATAATGCTGGAAAAAAATCATAGTGGTTAGTCACCACTACAGAGCTATGATGTTCAACAATTAAAAATTCGACATTGTTAGCCCTGGTCAGTTTGGCTCAGCGGTTAGAGCATTGGCCTGTGGACAAGAGAGTCCCGGGTTCAATTCCAGTCAAGGGCACTTTCCTTGGTTTCAGTTCAGTCCCTGGCCCTGGTTGGGGTTCGGGAGGCAACCAGTCTAGTCTATGTGTCTCTCTCACATCGATGTTTCTCTCTATCTCTCCCTCTCACTCTGTCTGAAAATAAAATGGAAAAATATCCTCTGGTAAGGATTAAAAAAAATTAAAAATTCGACATTGTTAGACATCATTTTTTCTTTTCTCATTAATCTCTCTTCATCGCTTTTCTTTGTAGGTACCCCAAGTTGTACAAATCTTCTCCATTTTTTTCTGCAACCTCTTACCCTGCTTTTGCAAATATTACTCATAGAGAAAACCAAAGGCATCACACTGTGGTTAATCTCTGAATTTACCCATATTTGCATTCATTTCATCAATTTATCTACCCATATATGTATTCAAGAAATATTTACTAAGAATCTGCCAAATGCCTGATACTGGGATTTTAGTGGAGGACAAGACTGAGAATTCCTCCACTCTTGAATCTTACACTCAGGACAGTCATTGAACAAGTTGTTACAAGTTTTCCTAGAGTTACAAAAGAGACAGCTTTCCCAGGAACATAAAATATTCTTAGTGCTGAATGATCATTTTTAGCCAGTGAAGAAGAGAATGAAAGGCGAATGAAGCAGAGCGAATGTCATGTGCAAAACCCTCAGGGAGGGAAACGATAGTCACGGAACTAAAACTCAATGTCTCTAGACCACAGAGAACAGATAAGGAAATAATAACAAATGGGGCTGAAAATGCTAGTGATTCACCAAAGCGCCTTCTAGTTCTTCCATAGTCACCGGATATATGAGTGCCCAACTGTATTACATTTCTCAGCCTCCCATGTGGTATAACAGTCCCCTTATCTGCAGGGGATATGTTCCAAGACCCCAGTAATGCCTGAACCTGTGGATAGACCCTATCTATACTATGTTTTTTTTCCTATACATGCATACCTATAATAAACTTGAATTTATAAATTAGGCACAACGATAACTAATAATAAAATAGAACAATTTTAACAATATACTGTGACAGTTACGTGAAAGTGGTCTCTCAAAATATCTTATTGCACTGTACTCTCCCTTCTTCTTATGATGTGAGATGATCCAATGTTAGCGTGAGATGAAATGAGGTGAGGTGAATAATGTAGGTGTTGTGATGTAGCATTAGGCTATACTATAAGGGTTATTTGAACACAAGCACTGTGATACACAACAGTTGATGATAACCTAGATGGCTACTAAGTGACTAATCAGAGGGGAGTGTGTACAGCTGGACAAAGGGATGATTTATGTCCAGGGTGGGATGGATCAGGATCAGGATGACAATAGATTTTATTATGCTACTAATAATAGCATACAATTTAAAACTTATGAATTGTTCATTTCTGGATTTTTTTCATTTAATATTTCGGACCGCAATTGACAGCCAGTAACTGAAATCACAGAAAGCAAGACCTCGGATAAGGGAGGATTACTGTATGTGGCTAAGTTCTTTCCATTAATGTGAGAGTGAAAATATGTTCCATTTCCATGCCTTACCCATAAAACACCCCATGCAACCTTCTTTTTTTTTTCATCCTCACCCAAGGACATTTTTGCTTTTATCCTCAGATAGACTGGGAGGGAGAGAGAGAGAAACATTGATGCAAGAGAGACATATCGACTGGCCGCCACCTACACAACCCCAACTGGGCCGGGGACAAACCGCAACCGAGGCACGTGCCCTTAGCGGAACCGAACCCAGGCCTCTCTGGTCCACAGGCCGACGCTCTAACCACTGAGCCAAACCGGCCAGGGCCATGCACCCTTCTTTATGCTCTCTATTCCTCTTTCAGGATGACTGTCAGGAAATATCCAGAACAACTTTGAAGTCAAGTATTAGAAATTGCTGAGCTCATTAGCCTGGGTCCCAACGTAGAGCAGAACATCTGTTCACCTGGAACATTAACCCTAAAGTGGGAGAGATGGGGTACTTAACCAGCTAATGACTTTAGGCCAACTAATAAAAGACTTCTCACATTCCTCAATGTATGCTGAAACTTTGAATCAACTTCAGGAGACTATCTAAAGAGAAACAGGTGACCACAGAACACCACTGCATCTTGCTTATGCATGAACTTTCTAGACTTCTGCCTATCCCCAATCCAAAGTAGTAAATATTTCTTCCTTGAGCACTCATTCTAGAACTTTCCTCGCTTCACAACCTTTTCTGCACCCACCCCCTTGTCTATAGCAAAAGTAAATTCTTTCAAAACAACGTACATTTAACATTTTTTTTCCCTTTATTGATTTTTAGACAGAGAGGAAGGGAGAGGGAGAGAGAGAGAGAAACATCAATGAGAGAGAACATCGATTGGCCGCCTCCTGCATGCCCCCGCTGGAGACTGGGCCCACAACCTGGGCATGTGCCCTGACCAGGAATCGAACCAGCGACCTCTTGATGCATGGGTTGACGCTCAACCACTGAGCCACATACCAGCTGGGCCAACGTACATTTTTAAAAGAGCCCCTGTCAGCTCCAAGATGGTGAAATGTTCATCTTCTTTTTTTTTTTAATCTAGCCCTGCTGCTGGTAGTTTAGACTGTATGTCCCAGGACCTCATCCTTTTACTGGCTAACACAAGGCTCAGTAAACCCTTTCAGAAAAGCTTTCGGCCATGAAGGTTTTTGATTAACAAAGACAAAGTAATTTCTTATTTATTTATTTATTTATTTATTTATTTATTTATTTTATTAATTTACTTTTGTTACAGATGTTTCTCCTTTTTCCCCCATTGACACCCTCTTCCCCCTCCCTCCCTGCCCCGTCCCCAGTTTTGTTGTCCATGTCCATTGGTTATGAGTACATGCATACAAGTTCTGTGGTTCATCGCTCCCCTCCACCACCCCCTCTTCTGAGGGTTGTCAGTCTGTACCCTACTTCCACGTCTCTGGGACTACCCTGTTCCTCAGACTGTTATGTTCATTATATTCCAGAAATAAGTGAGATCATATGATATTTGTCTTTCTCTGCTTGGCTTGTTTCGCTTAGGATAATAGTTTCCAGGTCCTCCCATGTCATCTCAAAGGATAAGAGATCTTTCTTTCTTACAGTAGTTGCTTTCAGTTGGATAATTGTACATCCCATTGTGTATATGTACCATAGCTTTTTTATCCATTCGTCTACTGATGGACACTTGGGCTGTTTCCAGATCTTAGCTATTGTAAATAGCGCTGCTATGAACATGGGGGTACATGTATTCTTTCTGATTGGTGTTTCAGGCTTCTTAGGGTATATTCCTAGGAGTGGGAACACTGGGTCAAATGGTAATTCAATTTTTAATTTTCTGAGGTAACACCATAGTGTTTTCCATAGTGGCTGCACCAGTCTGCATTCCCACCAGCAGTGTACTAGAGTCCCCTTTCCTCCACACCCTCGCCAAAACTTGTTGTTTGATGCTTTGTTGATGGCGGCTATTCTGACAGGTGTGAGGTGATACCTCATTGTTGTTTTAATTTGCATGTTTCTGATGATTAGTGATGTTGAGCATTTCTTCATATGTCTCTTGGCCATTTGTATGTCCTGTTTGGAGAGGTGTCTATTTAGTTCCTCTGCCCATTTTTTAATTGTGTTCTTTGACTTCCTTTTGTTGAGATGTATGAGCACTCTATATATTTTGGAAATTAATCCCTTATCTGATATATCATTGGCAATTATGCTCTCCCATACAGTGGGATGCCTTTCTACTTTGATGGTGACAAAGTAATTTTCAACCCTCCTTTTTATGTATCTTGCCTTACAGAAGTCCTTCCCTTATACATACATAGTATTCTTTTGTTATGAAAGAAGTCAGTAATCTGCTAAAATTCAGGTAAAGATATTGGTGACAATATGTTTATTTTAAAAGACTTCCAAGAGAGAGCAAGCCTTCACTCAAAAAAGAGTACACAATAGTGAAATTCTAGGATCTGGGTGCTGGAGATACTTTGAAGAGATCTCTCGCACCTCCAATTGCTTTGCAAATAGTGCAAAGCAAGCTGTAAACACACATCCCCAAAGACACAACAAATAATTAAGTCTGCCATATAATTATAGAAACATGTAGTTCAGTTACTTCTCTTCTTTATCATTAATTGCTCCTAAGTGGGTGATAAATTGGGACTTATCTATATATTTTTTGGTTTGATAATATATATATGTGACACACTATGCAACCCTATAGGTCAAGATATTTTAACCAAATTCTATCTTTTTCCTTAAGTTTTGCTGAGTGGGTTGGCAGAAAATGTTTTCCCACTCTGCCTTTCATATCCTCTGCTCTGCAGTATAGTGCATATTGGAACTTAGTTTTAATGAGAATAGCAAACTTTCACATCTGTTCCTAAATTGCATCCTCTTCTCCAGTGTGTGTGAAAGAAGGACATTGTTCCTTGATATTGCTGTCATTTGAAGTTGTTTTCTGTAGTAGTTGCTTTCAGTTGGATAATTGTACATCTCAGAAACTGGGAGAAAATGTTCCTTGTATCATAAAAAGGGCACTGATATTAAATATAATAGATATATAACTTTCATATATTGCATATTTCAAGGCCCAGGCCTAATAATGTCTTCTCCAAGTATTCCTTTATATACATGGATAAAATAAAATGAAATGTTCAGAGATAACAAAATTGACACATTCCAGAATGTTCAGTGGACTATAAACTGGTAACCTATGTAACAAAGTGTTCAACTGGACAAATTCCATAATCCAGAATTTTTTCTGTGGTAGGTAGAATAATAGCTTCCCAAAGATGACCACACCCTAATCCCTAAAACCTGTAAATACATTACTTTACATGGCAAATGATACTTTGAGATGTAATTAAGGTTAAAATATTGAGATGGAGAAATTACCCTGGATTATCTGGTTGGACCCAATCCAATCACATGAATCCTTAAAAACAGTGGAACTTGCCCAGCCAGTGTGGCTCAGTGGTTGAGCATTGACCCATGCACCCAGAGGTCACTGGTTCAGGTCCTGGTCAGGGCACATGCCCAGGTTGTGGGCCCAGTCCCCAGTGGGGGACATGCAGGAGGTGGTCAGCCGATGTTCTCTCTCATCGATATTTCTATCTCTCTCACTCTCCCTTCCTCTCTCTCTAAAATCAAGAAAGAAAAAATATTAAAAAAAAAACAAAAACAGTAGAACTTTCTTTACTATAGAGAAAAGGCTATGCCTACAAGTTATGGACTGATTGTGCCTCCCCAAAATTCATATGTTGAAGCCCCAATTCCCAATGTGACTATATATGTAGATAGGGCCTTGAAAGAAATTAAAGTTAATGAGAGTTTAAAGGTAGGGCCCTAATCTGATAAAACTGGTGTCTTTTTAAGAAGAGAAAGAGCCCTGGCCAGTATGGCTCAGTTGGTTGGAGCCTCATTCTGTGCACCAAAGGTTTGTGGGTTTGATTCCTGGTTGGGATGTTTGTGGGAGGCAACCGATCAATGTTTCACTCTCATGTCGATGTTTCTCTCTCTCCCTTCTTATCTCTAAAATCAATAAAAGCATGTCCTCAGATGAGAATTTAAAAAGAAAGAAGAGAAAGAGACACCCGTGATATCTATCTGTCTGTCTCTTCTCCCCACCCCCCACCCCACCCCTCTGGCCTTCTGTATGCAGACAGAGAAAAAAACCTGGGAAGACACACAAAGAGGTTGGCTGTCTACAAGCCAGGAAAAGAGGCCATAAACCTGAGGGCAACTTGATCTTGAATTCCTTGCCTCCAAAACTGTGAAAAAATAAATTTCTAATGTTTAAGCCACCCAGTCTGCAGTGTTTTGTTATTCCAGCCTGAACAGACTAATATATTGCAGTTAGAGGGATATGACATCGCTGTCTTTGAAGATGGAGGAAGGGGTCTGAGCCAAGGAATGTGGGCACCTCTAGAAGTTGGAAAATACAAGGAAGTAGATTCTCTCCTCCAGCCTCCAGAAAAGAACACAATTCTATCTACACCTTGATCTTATCCCACTAAGATATGTGTCAGACTTCTGACTTAAAGAACAATAAGGCAATACATTTGTGCCGTTTGAAGCCAGTAAGTTTGTGATCATTTGTTACAGTCACAGTAGAAAATGAATATATCTTCTAAGACTGAAAGATAGACTATTAATGCTGGAATTGCTTCAAAAAGGAGGGGAGGGGCTCCACTAAGTACATGACCTACCTCATCACCCCTCCAGCTTCTACTTATGTATGAGAACTATCATTTGGAGGCATTTTTGGAAGAGAGTTGTAGGCCTAGTAGAAATAAAGTGCTATGGTGGCGGTTCCCCTTCCCTCCTATCTTCTAAGGAAGGGGTGCCTTCCAAGCCAAGGGGGGTGGGGATAAGAGAGCTCTAACAGATAGAGAGGTGCTTGCCAGAGGAGAGACTCATCCACAGACCGAATGTTTGCTGAGTGAAGAAGCTAGTAAGCTTGTGTTGTGCTGCTACTGAGGAGACAGTATGAAAGAATCCTGAAAAGGGTTTAGGGATGAGCTACAAAGATTAGAGCTTGACTTTTGCCTGGAAGACTTGAAAGGCAAAAAGTTGATAAGAATTGCTCCTGGTTGCTGAACAAGAAAGAGATAAAACTGAAGGAGAGGCTTGGACTTCCAGAGCGTGGTAGAGGAGCATGAATATGCTCACTTTCCATAAACCAAAGGGACATTCTGAAAGTTAGCCTAACTCAAGTCATTTTTAAAGACCCCTTCCCAGGGTAATGAGACCTGTGGTAATTAGACCAAAATGGAAAGAAGCACCATGGCATATTCCACTGCAACAGCTGTTGAGCAGAGCTGTGAGAAGCCGGAGGTCAATGCATCAAGAAGTAAAATATCAACGGTCTCAGCTAGGGTGGGTAGAGTTCTCCAAGTACGTGCAAAAAGGTCTCACACAGAAAAGCTAACATTTATGCACCTGCCAGACACAGACCCTAAAACCAAATAACAACAGTATCATTTCCTCTTAGGCCTCTTCCTGCCTTGATGCTAAAGGTAAAGGAATGCAGTGAGGTGAGGAAGGAGTGGAAGAGCAGGCAGAAAAGAGGGAAAGGAACCCTGGCCGGTTTGGCTCAGCGGTTAGAGGGGCGGCCTGTGGACCAGAGAGTCCTGGATTCGGTTTCCACTAAGGGCATGTGCCTCTGTTGCAGTTTGTCCCCAGCCCCGGTTGGGGTCGTGTGGGTGGCAACCACTTGATGTGTCTCTCTCACATCAATGTTTCTCTCTCTCTCTTCCTCCCTCTCTCCCTCCTGCTCTATCTGAAATGCAGAAATGTCCTCGGGTGAGGATAAAAAAAAAGAAAGAAAGAAAAGAGGGAAAGGAAAGATCACATCCTTTTTCTCTGTTGGACTACAAGATATGGCCTGTGCTGGGTATGGGGACACAATGAGGGTTTGATATGAAAGAGAGATTGAAATCTCAACTTAGACAGGATTATCTTTTTAATACATTAAAATGTGTACTATTAGTTAATATCTGAAGAACAGCTAGCAAACAATGTGCCCTACCCTATAGTCTAGTCTCAACCTGTAAGCCCAAACTTTGTTCACCTGCTTATAGGATATTACCTTTTAAAACTAGACAATAAAAATCACTATGTTTAAATTTCAACATGCCTCTGCTTATGTTCCTTTTTTTGTTTTATTTTTCCTTCTGTGTTTATAGATCCTGTGTGGGTTCTTTTCTGTTTATTTTTTCATCTTTTTGTCTTTGACTAGGCCCGGCCCAGGGCCTGCTCCATCTGAACATCTGGCTATTTCCACAAATGCGGGATTGGCACAGAAAGAGTGAGCTGCCTGAAAGGTTCACAACTACAATGCCAATTGTGTAGTCGGAAATGTCCTACTACCAAACCTCTGTTGTTCTTCACCTAAGGGCACAGCTCACCTTACTTTTCAGAATTTAGGAGATCAAACTCAGAGACGCTCCTTAAATTGTACTCTCCTCATGTTGAATCTAATGATGCTGTGTATTCTCTCCTTCACCACCACCCTCACCTCTCACAGTCTCCTTAAGTGAATGACAGCAATGGTGTGCCCATGACATGGCCTGAGCCTTTCATGTCCCCAGCCATGTTGTGATTTCTGTAGAATAAAGCTGAGTCTCTTTAGAGACATTATTGTTTCCAGAGCCTGCCTCAGGTCTTGTTGCTGTAAGCTAAGAAAAGGAGTGTTAAAGAAATCTTTCAGAAGTGCAGCACTTACTTTTAGAGACTTAGCATCTTCTCTCATATAGGTCCACATTTCACTAACACTGGAAATCATAGTGCATATGTAGTCAATGTTGGCATCTTCTATCTCTGATGTCTTAATTCTTTTTACGGATGGTCAATGGTTTGGAGTTGAGACCATCTTTGTCAGTATTGTTAATTCTTTGAATGATAAGGTATAATACTACTTCATTAAATAATAAGAGTTTTTGTTGTTTGTTTGTTTTATTGGTAAGACCAAAAGAATACATAGCCTCATCCTCTGACCCTAAGCTGTATGAACATTTTGCTCTTGTCATCCTTAGCATTTTCTAACTACTGGAGCACACAGAGTTTACAACCCAGGCCTTTAACCATGCTTCTCCTTTCACCTCCTAAACCTCTACCCCTTCGTGACATTTAAAGAGTTACCTCTTTGTGACAGCTTCCCTGACTTCCTCAGAAGAGTTAGTCAGCCAGGCCCTCCTCTCTGCTCCCACAGCATTTTCTCCACGCCTTGCTCTAATAGCTGACCTTTAAATGGGAAGTTTCTTTTTCCTACCCCTGGAGACTCCAGGCTTTTGAATCTTTAGCATCTGAATAATACTTTACACACAAAAGGCACACAATAAATTATATTGAATGAAAGTCATAATAATATATATCAAATAATCAAGAAAAGATTTGACACAATGTATTCAATACCTTGTATTTTACACAGTATGGAAAAATTGACAAAACTATGTAAATTCTTCACAAAAATTCTAAATGTAAAAAAATTTAGAATTTAAAGAAAACATAAGTAATTTATATGAAAAACTCAGGTGGAATATGTATATTGAAAAAATTAAGCACCATTGCAACATAATTTATTCATTTGTTTTATTTCATTTTCATTGTTTTAATTACTTCAAAAGCATTTTAAAAATATGGTTCTGCTTAGACTTTGAAATACTGTACATCATTTTTTAGTGCAATGACTACTGTTAACACATTTCAAAAATAAAAACATTTGCTTTAGTATATTTGCTAATATATTTTTCGCACAGTTAACCGAAAAGTTTTTTGAAGACAACTAAAAAAAATGAGAAAATGAGTGAAAACTGAAAATTGAGAATTTGTTTTCCTTCATAATTATCAAAAGTACACACACCACTAAAATATTTTTCTAACAGTTCATATTTAATTATCTCTTGATTCCTTGAATGGAATAAGCCTATTTCTATAGCTATGACTACCAAAAATGTATTTGTATTAGTTATTAAAAATATCTGTGCTTACTTCATGAATTTTTGCTCTATTTATATATGACATTTTAATTTATTCAGTTAGTTTGTCAATAAGCAATGTCAATGAACATCTATTATTGGAAAGGTATGATGTCATATGTTGAAAGACAAAGAAAAAATAAGCATGGTCATTGCTTTCAAGAAGCCCACTGTCTATTGAAAAGACAGTTACTTCAGCAAAGAAGTTACTTTAAGCACCATAAAGAGATCTGAATACTGTGCCAAAAGAACCTAAAGGACTTGAAACTCCGTTTAAGGCTACTGGGATAGAAAGAAAATGTTTACCTAAGTCGGTAATAATTGAACTGAGTCTTAGAAGGTAAGAAGGAGTTTGATATATAAAAGAAAAGAAATTTTCCTCCTCCTCCCTCATTTTCCATCTCCAATCCATAGACAAGTCTTGATTTTTACCTCCTAAATATTTTTGGAATATTCCTCTTCTCACCATCTCCAGTCTGACCACACTCATTCAGGCAATCATTATCTCTCACCCAGACCAATACACTGGTATACCACTGTATCTCATTGCGTTCATTCACTCCTCCCTCCACAATCTTTTCACAATGCAGACAAATCTGATCACGTCACATGTACTCCTGCCATGGTTAATTCCCTTTTGTGGTTTCCAGTGATGTTAGAATTAAGGCTATTATTCTTAACAGACACCTGGACCCTCGGTAGCCTGGCCCCTGTTACCAGCCCAAGTTCAATGTCTATCACTTGCACCCCTTTCTTTCTGTGTTCCAACCACACAAATCTCCTGTTTCTCAAAGAGATCATGTTCATCCCCAACACAAGGTCTTTGCTCATTTTATTTCCATTTTCAGAAATCCCTATTTCTCAGTTTTTTACCTAGTAAATTTTCATTTATTTTTCACATTTTAACCTTTCCTGACTACCCTCTCTTCCCAGGATAAATCAGAAATTTTATTCCAAGCACTTTTTATAGTGATTGTCACATAGTGTTATCCAATAATATGTGTGTTGGATCAAGCAATGAATAAATGAGGAATATAACATGCCTACATGAGATGGGGAAAATAAAGAGAAAGCATGAACAGTTTCAGAATCTTGAAAAAAAAAAAAACTAACAAGTATAGAGAATGGTAGATATTCAATGCATGTAGCAGTTAGGTTTCTGGTGGAAAGTCAGTCAGGAATAATAAGAGATAGGAGTGAAAGAATAGTTTGAAAATATATTCTTAAAAGGCTTCATAATCCAGAATGATTTTGGCTTATAATTTCTAGGTAATAAGGATCAACACATGTTCTTTTGTTTGGTTTTGTTTTTTAAATTGTTTTCTTTATTAACTTTTAGAGAGAAAGGGAGGGAGAGGGAGAGATAGAAACATTGATGAGAGAGAACATCAATTGGCTGCCTCCTGCATGCCCCCCACTGGGGATCAGACCCACAACCTGGGCATGTTCCCTGACCGGGAATAGAATCAGCCACCTCTTGGTGTATGGGTTGATGCTCAACTACTGAGCCACACCACCCAGGCATCAACACATGTTTTAACTAAGAAAGCAACACACTCTGTTTTGGTTTTTGGTGTTGTAATTCTGGTGGAAGAATGAAAAACAAACTGAAATGGGCAGAAATTGGTGGGGTAGGGATCATTTTGAAGATTATTGCAAAAGATGGTGTTACCCTGGACAAGCGAATGGAAGTGAAAGTGGAAGAAAAGGAACCCAAGGTTATAAATATTTCTATGGTAAAATTACCATCACCGGACAGCATATTAATAATGGTGGGTGTGAGAGAGGGAAATCTAGATTGGGATACTGAAGGGATGTTATCCCCAGTGATCAAGATAGATATTGAAGTAAAAGTCAGTATGTCTGGGGTAATAATAAATTTCCATGTGTTGATGATTTTGTCTCCATAACCACATATAACCAATGGTCTTGAGGTGATGTAGATGAACTTCTTGCTCCATATCACCATTTATAAACAACTGTTCTTCTTTCTTCCCTAAAAAATACCAGCTATCAAGTACCTAGCTGGTTGTTTTTATCTGAACTATTCCTCCTAATATAAGTCTTAATTCAAATCCCTACATTCTACACCCTGACTTTAAATTTATGAATATAAGTTCAAAAATTCTGGCAAACAAACTGCATTTCTACATTTCATACATTCTCCCATGATTCCAAACAATTATCATCACTTCCTTTCTCCTCAAACCTCCAACAGGTACCCACTTCCCTTACTGTTGGCTACTGATCTTCCTTCTTATATGACAGAGTAAAGAGAAGCAATAAGAAAAGAAGTTCTATAAGAATCCATTAGCTCGTCTACCTACTCACTTTTATCTGTACTCATTTATATTCTACTTTCTCTCCAGTTATCAAGTCAAATTCTCTGGGATTCTAGCTAAGGCCAACTTCTCTATTTGAGCACTGGATCTTACCTCAAGTCACCTACTCAAAGAACTTTTTCTGAAATTATACCCTCTCTTTCATCATCAATTTTTTCACGCACTCTGGCTCATTACTATCATCATACAAACATGCTACAACATTTCCCATTAAAAAACAACCCTCCTTAGATCCCGTATGTTGTTCAAACTATCCCTTTTTTTTAATCCCTTTTATAATCACTTCTTAAAGAGCTATCCAAACTTGCAAACTCTACCTCTCCATATCCCATATCCTCTTGAACCTGTCAATTAGATATTTCCTCCAGACATGCACATTGCCAAATCTAATGATTAATCCCTTTTTACTCAACTCTCAGTAGTGTTGGACATAGCTGATCCCTTCATCCTACTTGAAATACTGTCTTTACTTGACTTCTGGAATGCCACAACACCTGATGTTCTTCCTACCCAATTCATCACTTTTTGTTTTACTTCTTTGCTGTTATTTTCTTCAGTTTGGTGTCCCTTAAGCCTGTCTTCAGATGGCTTTATAGCCATATTTATTCTCTCACATACAATTTGCCCAGTAATTACTGCCAAATGTTTACCATCAGCCCACATCTTCCACCTCACACTCTTGACTTTTTATCTAATTCTATATCTCCACCTAGATATGTAAGTTGTCTCATACTAATTAGTAAGTCCATGTCAGAATTCTTGATCCCACTCACCTGAGGCTGGTGATCATAAATTTCAAGTGAGATCGGTCAGAATAATGTTTTTGTTTTTCTACAAGTTTCAGCTGAAGCAGTTCAGGCTTGGAGTAGACAGACTTTTGGATTTAACTAGAATGTGATTTTTCCAAACAATTACAAAGAAATAAAAGAGGTGCAAGGCAGTCAAAAGTGCCTGTGTCTGTGTGGTCCTGACCAACAAGGTTTTTAATCAGCTTATCCCTAGCCTCCTTGCACATTCCAAGCTGTGAGTCTTTGGACTTGCTGTGCCTTCTTCCCTTAACATTCTTATCCTAAATATTCACATGACTTTTTCCTGTAATTCATCTATATCATATCTCTACTCAAAATGGAACATCTCAGAAAGAACTTTCCTCATTAACTTATCTGAAATACCATTCTCCATAACTCACTGTATCCTCACTTTATTTCCTTTTATAGCATTTGTTGTTAACTCTCAGATTATATATTTATTTCCTGCCTCACCTTCTAGAATATACAGTACATGGGGACAGAGATTTTGCCTCTCTTATGCACCTAGAATTAAAACAGTATGTGTTGTGCCTGACTGGTGTGGCTCAGTGGTTGAGCATCAACCCATGCACCAAGAGGTCGCCGGTTCAATTCCCGGTCAGGGCACATGCCCAGGTTGTGGGCCAAATCCCTGGTGGGGGACATGCAGGAGGCGGCCAATCTCTCATTAATGTTTCCATCTCTCTCTAACTCTCCTTTCCTCTCTCTCTAAAAAAATCAATAAAGGAAAATAAATAAATAAAAATAAACAGTATGTATTATATAGCTAACAATTAATATTTGTTGAATAAATGACTTTTCAAAATATCTATTTTGTGGGGCTATTCAGATATTATCTGTTTGATGATAACATTAATATTCTCACAGGAATATCTATAGATGCTTATGCTAATAACAACAGAAATTTCAAATGAGAAAATCTAGTCCTGGCCGGTGTGGCTCAGTGGTTAGAATGTCAGCCCACACGCCAAAAGGCCATGGGTTTGATTCCTGGTCAAGGGCACATACCTGGGTTGCAGGTTCCATTCCCAGCCCCAGTCAGGGCACATAAGGGAGGCAACCAATTGATGTGTCTCTCTCACTTCAATGTTTCTCTCTCTCTCCCTCCCTCCCACCCTTCCACTCTCTCTGAAAAATCAATGGAAAAAATATCCTCGGGTGAGGATTAAAAAAAAAAATTGGGGGGAGGGGGGGCAAGAGAAAATCTATATAGAGTACTTAAACCAGTGTCTGGAAAATAACAATCATTCAACATATTCTAATTATCATTAATTACTAATAGAAATAACATTTAGAAACTTAGAAGTGCTTAAGATATATTATATTTTTGGTTTTACATGCCCTAATATTTTTACTAATAACAAAGAAAAAAGGGATTTAAAATAACCACTTATTCTTTTTCTTTTTGATCATTCTGGTTTGTTTCTACAGTTCTGTTATAAACATCATGAAGGACTTTAAAATAAGGGAGTTAGACTCAGTGATCTCTACAATGTATTTTATGTTATAAAGTATAAGTACATCATGCCACCAACTCCATCCAGTTATGTATGTTGTTCTCAAATCACTGCCCTAAATTCTCTCTCTATCTCTGAAGCTGTGAATGCTGAGAATTATATGCTTTCAAGTAGATATAGAGCACTCAAAACCCCTATGAAAGTAAAAAATGTAATTATTTTCTGAAATACATATATCTACAGGAAGAGAATATACCTAGAACTGACCATTAATTATGGTCTCCTTAGTTTGAGGATGCAGTATTACATAGCATTCACTCTGGATGCTTCGTGTCTGAATCATGAGATCATTAAATTGCCTGGCTCCTCAACACCATGCTGCTCAAAAATACCAAATTTACCATTTTGGACTTTCCTGTATTAAGAAATCTTGTACACAAATAAAAAAATAAATAAACAATTTAATTCATTCTATTTTAATTTTTAATAGTTATGTGGCATATTATAAATTGGAAATCATTTATATTCTAAAATATCTATTCCAGTATGTCTTGTTTTGTTTTGTCTTTGTAGTTGAACATCAAACACAGGACTTTCTTATTACCTATATTGTCATCTCACTAAAAATATTGTTTATTCTTTAGAGAAAAATTTTTAGCACATTGAATTATACAAAAAATAGAATACTTCAATTTCTTCATTGTAAACATTTTATTATTGAATTTTTAATATAGGGAAGCCCAAATATTTGATATTGCTCATTGTGTTCATAGGTATCTAGACTATCACCAGACCCTTAGAATGCAATGTGTAATAGTTTCTCTTTTAATAAAAATTCTAATATCATTTCTAGTAAATAGTACAGAAAGTAACAGGAAAAGCTAATAATAACTAACACTAAAATCACTTAAACTTTAGACATAATTTTATATTGAGTTTTTCATAAAAGGTAAATTACAATCAAATGACCAGAGTAGAGAATTCTTGTGACAGATAAGACCCTAGCAATGACATGAATAAATCTTATAGACATAATCTTTAGTGGAAGAAGCCAAGCAGAAAAGAGCTCCTATGGCATAATTTCACTTCCTCATTTCAAAGCAGTTTCTTTGGGGTGATACCCTCAGTGATTTGACAATGGCATGAGGAAGTTTTTGAGGTGCCAGAAATCTTTCATATCTTGATCTGGTTAGGGATCACCTGTTCTATACATGTTTTTTTAAATGTATTGAACTTTATTCTTAGGATATATGCACTTTATATCTTTTAAGAAACACACTGAACTGTACAGTACAATATGTGCATTTTACTTTATGTGTCTATATCACAATAAAAAAAAAGATTTAAATCCTCTAAACTACTAACTCATTATCAGCCCAGTACTGGCTCTGAGGAATTTCACAATTAGTACTGACAAATGTGTACTGCTCCAACCTTTTATTATAAAATAAAATAAATTTAGTAAATAGTGCCAAGACAGATAAAAATAAATATTGCTCATGTATAACTAGCAGATTTAATTAACAACTAATATTTATGCTTTGCTCATAAGACAGTGGATCAGGACCACTTTCAGGGAGACATAGCGACTTTCCCAACCTACCATATCTTCTAACAGAAACCTCCAAGTTCTCTGTTTTTCTTTCTAAGTAATTAGGATAGAAGACAATGTTTTTGCTTTTGTTGGTGTTAAAGGAATCAGTGTATCATTTTGAAAGGCAGTTCAGGAAACTTAAGAATTTCCTCTGAACAAATATTGTTTTAAATATCATCTCCAAGGTTCATTTTCCATCTTCTTATTACAGATATTGTCCGAAAATGGGAATGACTTTAAAGTATATATATATTTTTTTTTTAGTAAAGATGCTATGTGTTTGATTAAGTGACTATTTAGGGTGAAAAGCTGACAATGGCAGTTCACAAGTCCACCTACCGTCTCTATCAGCCATGTGCGTAACAGAAGAGCAAGTCTCAGTGGACGCATGGCTGGGAGTAGAAGCAGAACATCAGAATGGTTCAAGGACAAAGGGAACTGAAATTTCATCCTGAGGTCAAAGATTAATGGCAGGGAAGCTCCCGAAAATCCAAGTGAAAAACTGTTCCTTATCCTAAGTGTTTCAGGAACCTCCTGTTGATAATAGTAATGACAGCACCCCTAGGGCTCACAGCCCACAAGTTCACCAGAGCACCATGGAAACAGTCCTCTGTGCCCAGTGAGCAAACCCAAGAGCAGAAGTGGAATACTGAAGTAGGATAATAGACCAGATTGTTGAGAAAGCTTTTATCTTTCAGAAAAGAAAGAAAAAGAAAAGAAATATTTGAAATGAGAGCCATAAAATTCTTTAAAAAGTTGTCAGGGAGTAACTCTCTATCATGCTTATCTAAATGAAATTTTAATATCAAATTCTGTGAATGTGTAATCTTTAAAATGTCATTTTCTGAAAACCATACTTCCTTAAAAAGATAAAGTTATATAGTGACGTCTTTTCTGAAAGATAAAGAAAGAATTGTCTGTGAAAATTCTACTGGGAAAAATAGCTGGAAGACAGAAGACACATTTTATTGAAAAAAAAGTGGATTATATGACAGGTCATTTTAAAAGAGGGAAGAAAATGAGTTGTGTATTTTCTTATAGAAAAAATTGACTCAATTTTTCTGTTGTGTATTTTCTTATACAATGAATTTACTCAATTCTTCTAGAACTTTGAGGAGTAAAATATAATGTCTTTATCTTCAGTTTAATCCTGTCTGAGCTGTTTATCTTCTGAATTTGGTATTTTAAGCAGGAAAAAATCTATTTTTGGGGCCTTTTCAATACCTTTTCCTTCCTTTATTGTCAAGTCTTCCTGACTCAAAGTAGGGGCAGTGGACCAAGGAGAGGAGCAGAGCTAGAGCAAAACAATATGGTAAAGACATTATCTGAAAGCTTGAAAACGCATGGTCCCAGGAGAAAACAGACAGCTCTCCGCAGCTGGGTAATAAAGGACTATTTAAAATGGTCTCTCCAGGGTGTAGGGAAATCAGAAGAGATGGTGTAGTACCTCCAGGAATAGTAACAGCAGAGAGCTATTACCACCCTCAGTCCTAAGGGGCAAAGGAGCAGGGACGAGGACAGTGGAGGTAGCAATTCAGGGGACAGAAGCTGTGGTGGGGAGAGGCAGCCAGCCCACTGTAGCCAAGCATAGGTGTTCAAGCCAATCCCTCACTCACTCCCCTCTCTTAGTCTCCTACTCACAGCTCCATTGGAGGCCAGAGAACAAGAAAACCCGGAGAAGCAATCCATAAAAGTTAGCTGCCTGGAGCACAGAAAAGGGTGGAGAAGGGAGAGTGAGACTGTTGCATAGAACAAAAGAAAACCAACACAAGGTATGTCAAAATAACACCGCTGTGTGGCAATATGTAAGAGCCCAGTGAAATGAAATACACTGCTGGGACTGTGTAGAGGATGAATCTCTTCTGATTAGAGTCCTCAGCAAATGTTTCCAAAAGAAGGCAGTACTATAGAATGGTGGTTGGTAGGGGTGCAGTGGTTCTCAACCTTCCTAATGCCGCGACCCTTTAATACAGTTCCTCATGTTGTATGTGGGCGTATCTGCATGTGGGTAGACCTGCCTGGAGACGGATAGAGGAGCGGTATCTCCATTCCTAAGACCATCGGAAATATGTGTTTTCCGATGGTCTTAGGCGACCCCTGTGAAAGGGTCGTTCCACCCCCAAAGGGGTCGCGACCCACAGGTTGAGAACCACTAAGAGAAGGGGAAAGGGAGCTGTTTAATGGGTACTGTTTCAGGTTGGCAAGATGAAAAGACTTCTAGAGATAATATGAATGTAGTTAACATTATAAACTGCATACTTAAAATGGTAAATTTTTATGTATATTTTACCACAATTAAAATTGTTTACAAAGGAGGCAGTATATATTCGCTGGATTTCCTAAATATGGTGAAAGCTTTGCTGAGTAGAAATGGGGAGAGTTGGAGGGATGGAATAAAGAGCAATCTCAATGCAAAGCTTCATATTCAGAGTGGAAGGGGAAAATATAAGAACTCTTGAGTACTAGCTATGAAATTTCAAAAGAATTGAGAATTAAAATATACTTCTCAAAAAAAAAATTAATGAGGCAGAGGTCTGGGTTTCTGTAATGTAAGCAGTGTTTTTATTGTACACAAAGCAGAAATACCGGGTATATAGACTCTGAAAATAGAAATTTAATTTATGTCAGGACTTCAGGTATAAATAATTTATGTTGTTTACTCAGGAATTAGCAGTCTCTTTGGCTTGCATATTAGTTTCCTACTGATGTTATAATAAATTACTGCAAACTTACTGGCTTAAAAGAATACAGATTCATTAACTTACATTTCTAGAAGTCAGAAATCGAATAGGACTCAATGGGCCAAACTCAAGATGTTGATGGGGCTGCATTTCTTCTGGAGGCTCTAGGGGAGAAAACATTTCCTTGGCTTTTCCAGTTGCTTTAGACAATTCAGTAGATCATCTCCTATAAAATTATTGTTGCTTCATAACTAAAATAAGGCTTTCAGATTTAATCATTGGAAGTAAAATAGGGGAAAGTGTATTCATCAGAATTCTCAGAAGACCTATGTATTTTAATAAATCATTCAGGCTGAGTGAGTGAGATCCAAAAATTTCATGACATTAATGGAGGATAACTTTTTTTAAATATGTTTTTATTGATTTTTCAGAGAGAAAGGAAGGGAAAGAGAGAGAGAGAGAGAGAGAAACATCGATGAGAGAAATACATTGATCGCTGCCTCCTGCACAATCCCCACTGGGGATCGAGCCCGCAACCCGGGCATGTGCCCTGACCAGAAATTGAACCGGTACCTCTCAGTCCATAGGACGTCCCTCAATCCACTGAGCCACACCAGCCGGGCTATGGAGGATAACTTTTAACCTCAATCAGTACTATAGAGCTCACTAATGATTTTTGAACAAGTACACTGTCTGATAGAAACCAAAATAGGTACAGATGTTTTAATTAAAGTTTTTCTCAGAATAAAAGAAAAAATACTAAGTTTAGGGACCAAAAAAAGATACTAATATTCAGTAGTTTCATAGTCAGGAGATAAGTGACTGTCAAACTACAGTTCAAAGAACCAAACCAACTAATCTAACTCCTTGTTACAAAAGAAATATGAAATGATATCACAATATATGGATAATTTAAGGCAGTATATGATAGGGTCATTAAAGGATAGGCAGGTAACTCAGGCAATTTTTATTCAGTCAATCTTTTGGCAACATCATATGTTTTCTTTATCCATTCATGTCTCCTTAGCTCTATGAAAGCCTTTCAATAGTTGGACTTAGACTGAAATTATCTATTGTGTAGGGATTGGTGTGAGGAAAATCATGAAAAAGTAGTCATTCATTAATTTAATAAGTACAATAATGACTTAATATGTTTAAAACATCACACTCAATACTGTGAGTAATAAAATAAATGAATAAGAAAAGGCACTTTACTTAAGAGAACTTGTGATCATGAATTACTTGGAAAATATTAAAGTCCTTAAAGAAAGATCAAATTAATCATTCAGGCAAAGTGATTGATGGAACACCTATGATGAGCTCAGGGCCATGTTCTGTGCTGGATGGTTACCAGGCCAACAAATTAAATAACTCTACCACTTTCTTTCTCATTAATGCCAAATGCTATTGACACACCTAGCGTCTTCTTAGCTAAAGAGAGGATGATATTAAATTCCATCCTAAATTTCCCCAATGATATTACTTCAGACTATCAAGAAGAACTTGAGAAGATGAATCCTGCCTGTCCTCACAGGTCAAAACTAGGGGCCTGGGTACCAGCATCTCAAGAAGCATTTAGTTATGTGGACAGTTGCTTTCCTATATTAAATCCACAGTGTGCACACTGTCCTTATGACACCTATATGGTCTATCATAGCCTGAATTTCTATTTTAGACCTGGAAAGAACTGTGTTCTCCACCTCTGTATTACAGATGAAGACTTGGACCTAAAGAATTTAGGGACATTTGTAGCATCAATCAGCTAATGAGAGACACATAATGAGAGACACTCCCATTTTATAGATGAGAAAACTGATGCTCAAAAGACTTTTAGAAAGTGCCCAATGTCAGACCAATAGTGGTACAGTCATCCTTTGGTATCCACGGGTTTTGCATCTGTGGATTCAACCAACCTCAGACTGAAAACAGTATTTTTGGTCCATGGTAGGGAATCTGAGAATGCACAGGGTCAACTGTATGCATTGTTCTACCCCATTTATTATAAGGCACTTGAGCAGCTACAGACTTTGGTATCAGATGGGGTCCCGAAACCAGTCTCCCACAGACACCGAGGAACACCTGTGAATCAAACACAGATTTGCCTGATAACATTGCCCATTCTCCTAAATACACTTCTACTTTGTTCAGTTCCTGATACCCAGTTCTATACTTTCCCCATTAAACTACATGAAAAAGTCAGTCTATACTATTACATATCAAAAATAATTTAAAATCTGAATATTTACCTGTTCTTACAAAAGGACTGAGTGACTATCAGTGAGACAAAGTACACTGAAAATGCTACTCTATAATGTTAACTATAAGATGAATGCTTTCCTACCTGAATAGCTTGTAAAAATATTTTCTCTAAACTTAGAAAATATAAGTCCAGAAATAAAATTGCCAAACAAATCAAAAGTATGTATTGTATCACTTTTCAATTTGTATTGAAATTGTACATCGACTAAAAATGTATCATTTCTGATATTTCTTATGGTGACTAAGACCAATATACTTCTTTACCGTGGTCTTTGCCGGGGTTTCTCAACGTCAGCCCTTTGGACTGGGTAATTTTTTGTTGTGGGGCTTTCCTGTGCACTATAGATATATAGCAGCATTCCTGGCCCCTTTCTGTTTGATTCCAGGAACACTCCCCTTCAGCTGCCACAACTAAAATGTCTCCAGACACTACCAAATGTCCTGGAGAGAGTGGGAGGTGATGATTCCCCCCAAATGAGAATCCTGGGTCTTTAGGAATGAGGTTCACGATCTGGCTCCTGCCCACGCACACTGCTCTGCTTTTTCTTCAGTTCTTTCCAGTCCCATAGGTTTTTCTGTCCTTCGTATACACCACAGGTAGCTCCCTGAGGGCAAGAATCTAGTCTCAGCATTTCACAACAACCCTATGCTGTAGGCTCCATTTCTGCATCCGCTTTATATATGAAAAGTATGAGGCACAAAGAAATTGAGTGATTTGCTTAAGGTCACACACCTACTAATGACAGGGCTGTTATTCACAACCAGGAGGACTGCCTCCAGAGCCCTGGCCTTTCCCCATTCTATACTGCACAAACCAGACATACATGGCTTGAAGGGGGACAAATTACCATTGTCCTTTGCAGCTAATATGATCTTTTAACCAGGAAATCCAAAAGAACCAACTGGATACTATTTGAACTACTAAGAGGATTTATATAAAACATAAACATTGGTCAGCAGCTATTGTGTTCACTAACATTTATAAAAATTTAAGAAAAATAAGAGAATAGTAAATAAATTTAATGTACATGTACCTTGGAATAATATTCAGACATTATAAATAATGAAGTAGATTTTAGATGTATTTATCTCAAAAGATATATTCTTTCTAAAGTTACGTAACAACATGGAGTAAAGAAATAGAAAACATTTTTTCCATATATACTTTTTATATGTAAATTATTGGCATTTTAAAACAAGCATTTGTTCATATTTTATATTTTTAATTTTACAAATATAAAATCAATCCAACTTATATGTAATAATTTATTATTCCCAGAAAATAAAATGTTCTACTCAAAAGGATTCAACTTTAGAAAAATGCGGTTATGTGCCATTGCCTGGGTCAGGCATATATAAGCTAATTGTTCCCTTATCCTAGAATAAGCCAACTTTCAGAAAAATCCAGCAACGGGTTGCATTCCAATGATCAGAATGGAGGATATTATAGTTAGCAGAATCTGACAACCCTGGGTTCAAAAAAACCCTAATTTATTATGTGACTTTGGATTCAACCCCTCCATCTCTTGGTCTCTTTATATGTAAAAAAAAGATGAAGAAGCCCTGGCCTGTTTGGCTCAGTGGTTAGAGCATCGGCCCACAGACCAGAGAGACCTGGATTCGGTTCCCGCTAAGGACATGTACCTTGGTTGTAGTTTGTCCCCGGCCCCGGTTGGGGTCGTGTGGGTGACAACCACTCGATGTGTCTCACATCAATATCTCTCTCTCTCTGTGTCCCTCTTCCTTCCTCTCTCTCTAAAATCAATAAAGGAAAAAAATTTTTTTTTAAAAAGATGAAGAAGAAGGAGGAGGAGGAGGAGAACACAAGTAGGTAGGTAAGAATAAAGTGCTTAGCAGTTAGTTGCCACAGAGAGGTGGTATAGCCAGATGGTTATGGACAGTTTTTGCAGCCATTCTGCCTGAGTTCAAACCATAGCTCTATCACTCATGAGCTGTGTAACCTTGGTTTAAATCACTCAACCTCTCTGTCTGCCAGTTATCCACTTGGAAAATGGGGATAGTAATGGAATCAGATTGTAGGAGCATTAAGCAAGTGAGTGTATGCAAAGCACACCAGTGTCTGGCACACAGTAAGTGGTATGTACATGCCTTCTGTAATTCTTACTGCTGAGACTACAATTCTTCCCATTTTTCCAAGTTCCTTTTTAAAATCTTCTTCCACTGAGGCATTGCAGAAGAGCCCATGGTTGATCTGGGATCTTTTCACTGGACTCTGAGGGACTTACGAGGGGATGGGTCTGAGACTGCAGCACTGAGTTCAGGAATGTACTTGGAACCAGGGTCTATGGATGAGGATATTTTGATTTCTGAATATACTCAACCCCATAAGTATACCGTGTTGTGTATACTCCAAGATCATTAAGCTGCACCATAAGGTGGTCTCTGGCAAGTGTCAGACTAGGTTACATGCAGGACTATTTCATGATGTAGATCTAGGAAGACAATTATGCTTCCAAACAAGATCCTCAGTCACTCTGCCCTTACCATATATCTCCTGGTGAAGTTTAGGATCAGGTATCCTGTACCTCCCTCTGTCCAAGAGAATGTTGCTGGTCCATCCTTCTGCCATGTTTTAGCTGAGCTTTCTCTAGATTTTTTAGATAAGTGGATCTTGGTTGTTACACTAAGTGGTGTATGCACCTGGTTTTTGCCTGTTTTTGATATTCATTAATAAAGTGGTACCCTAAGCCCTTAACAGCGGTTCTCAACCTGTGGGTCGCAACCCCTTTGGGGGTCGAACGACCCTTTCACAGGGGTCGCCTAACAGTAGCAAAATTACAGTTATGAAGTAGCAACAAAAATAATTTTATAGTTGGGGGTCACCACAACATGAGGAACTGTATTAAAGGGTCGCGGCATTAGGAAAGTTGAGAACCACTGCCTTAATATGTCACATTCTTGAATGTCTTCTTTCTCTATATATAAAGATTTTGTCCTGTCATTACAACTTCATAACCAGTCATAACCAGTGTACCTTTCTCCATGCGTCCTACCTTGTCCTTTCCAAGTTCCATTGACAAAATTTGTTACTTTTTTTTTGTTTTGTTTTTATTGTTCCTTTCTTCGTGAAAGTTATTTTGTTTTTGCACTATAGACATATGGGTGCATTCTGCCTTCCCTATTTTCTCTTCTTCAAAATCTGTTTTATGGTCTTTTTTCTAATTAAATAAAGAACTAAAATTCCCCAAAATAGCTTCCAAGAGGAGTTTACTCATTAAACATAAGCGTATTATTGTAAAATAACCTCGGAATTATTATTTTTACCTCTCATTTACTTTTATTCCATTTACTTACTTTGACCCTCTATATACCATGCAAGAAAATAAAACAAGTCTCATCAAAGTGCCACACAGACAGCTGACTGTCCCGAGTGTCCTACACTTCAGGATCCAGCCATGCCTTCCCCGGTTATCCTGGTCTCCCAGGTTCTTATTAGCTCATTCTAGAAGGTAAAAGGAAATCACTCAGTTCCTTCCACAGCTCTTTCTCAAAACTCTGTTCTCTCTCAAAACTGTTCCATGTACTCACATTACTCTTCTACCCAAACAATTTCTTCCAAAACACTAGGCAATACCTCCTGTGAGAGAAATCAGTGTATTTTATCATTATGAAGCAGTATTATTTCATTTACAGAGCTTACATTTCTAGAATCATAAAAATTAATCAATGATAAGAATATGATTAAAATATAGCTCCAGTTATAAACTGATATTTTTTTATCAGTGCCTATGAGTCTCTTGTTTTGTAACATTAACTATGCAAACCATTTTCTCTGCATTTGACTATGGCCTGAACTCATTCTTGAGTCGAACAGATAAAATCCCTTTTGTTTACTTAAGCCTTTTTCTGCAGGTTTAGATGCAGTTGTCATATGGGAAAGGAAGGAGCATAGCATGTCCAAAGGAAAACAAGAGCTGAGTGTGGAAATAGGGCAGAGGGTATGTAGGCAGAAGGAACCTGAAATGAGAGGTTCAATCATTCATTCATCAAAAATACATTGAGCAGCCCTGGCTGGTGTGGTTCAGTGGTTAGAGTGCTGGTGGGAACCGAAGGGTTGAGTGTTCGATTCTGGTGGATTCAATTCCAGTAAAAGGCACATACCTGGGTTACAATTCAATCCTGCCTTAGTCAGGACCCGTAAGGGAAACAACCAATCATGTATCTCTCTCACATAGATGTTTCTCTCTCTCTCTCTCTCTCTCTTTCTCCCCTCCCCCCTCTCTTCCATTCTCTCTAATAATCAATGGAAAAAATATCCTCAGGTGAGGATTAACAAAACAAAACAAAAATACATTGAGCAACTTAAATACACTAGGTACTGGAGACACATCAGCAGTGAAAATTGGGGAGATTATTAAAGGATTTTTCTATGCAGTGCTAGGTAGTTTAAACTTTTTCTTCCAGCTATTAGAAACCATATAATGGCATTAAAGGAAGAATTGATATGATCTCATTTTCTGAAATGACTGAATATTGAGGAGCAGGGATTGGAGCAGAAAAAATTACATGAAGAGATAATAGTCAAGTTAAAATTTAGATTGTCAAAGTAAAGGACCAATGAGATGACCAAACAATCACAGTGGCAGTGGGATTGATTGGGAAATATCCAAAAGGCACAATAAACAAAACTGCATGGTTAAATGATAGGAAATTTTAATACCAACAACTTTTAAAATTTCTAGTATGAAACTAAGAAAATAATGACTTAATTCCATTGAATTAAAATGTTTTATTAAATATTTTATAACCATAAACTACTATTATAATTTTACAAATATTTCAAATTAAAACAATATGAAAATTATATTAAGAAATTCACTGGAGTTTTGGAGTTTTTTTAGTAATATTTACTCTATTTTCATAATTAATAACCTATAAAAATAGAGCATAAATAAAACCAAGAGTAAAATAATGGCTCATTAAGATGAGACATTTATTTGGGGGAGAACTGACAATGTAATCATTACTGCTAATATATCCTTGTTTAATTCTATATAATTTGCTCAAGCTTCTTTCCTCCTATTTTTAACAAAATTTTTTTTTCTTTATTGATTTGAGAGAGAGAGGGAGGGAGAGGGAGAGAGAGAGAAACATCTATGAGAGAGAACATCGATTGGCTGCCTCCTGCATGCCCCACACTGGGGATTTGGCCCACAACCTGGGCATGTGTCCTGACCAGGAATCGAACTGGTGGCTTCCTGGTTCATGGGTCGTCGCTCAACCGCTGAGCCACACAGGCCAGACTCTTCCTTTTTTTTTTTTTTTTTTTTTTTTTACAAGTAATTCATTAGCAATAAAAACAGTCACTGAGACAAAGTATCTCTAAACGTTTTCAACAAATGTAACACTAAATAAATTTCTCCATATTAGTTTAAGAAACATCTAAAATATAATTATCTTGTTTTAGCTAATTTAAGTAAATTTGTTTTTTAAAGTTTAAAATATACAAGCTTGAAATATACATGCTTCTCTTATCAAAAAGTTTTACCCTTCGACTTCTAAATACCAAATATTTCAAGACTAATCTATCAGGCAGCTATGAATACAGGTGTTCTGCAGACTTGGGGAATTCTTTTCCTTTTTTAATTTATTTATTTAGTTTTTTTAAATCTTTTTCTGTTGTTGAAAGTATTACAGATGTGCCCCTTTTTTCCCAACTGACCCTCTCCTCCAGCTCCCACCCCACCTTCCTGCTTTCCCCATCCTATTGTCTGTGTCCATTGGTTATGCATATACGCATATAAGTTCTTTGGTTTATCTCCCCCCCACCCCATTCCCCTTCCCTCTGAGGTTTGTCTGTCTCCTACTTCCTAAAACTTAACATTGCCTTTCTGATTCCACACTGATTTGATGCTTTGTGCTAGATATTTCCACAACCATACTGAAAAGAGGATTTTATAAATGAAGAAAATAAAATTAAACGAAAAATAAGCTACTTCTCAGATCACATGATATATAAAGGGTGGAAACAACCATTTCAAATCTGGTACTGTTCTATATTGCTAAGATATCATTGCACATACTCATATTGCCATGCACAGTGATACGGTTACAGCAAAAATTAAGGGGGAAATGTCATTGTGAATGAAAAATTTAACAAATGATTCAGAAGGCAGAATGTTCCTTTTTGAGTGTGAGAAATACTCCACTTTCCTGGTATCTAACATGCAGTCACCATGAGGGCCTAAACTGGGTCATTTTTACTGCAAGTTTACAATCACCTAACTTATTACCATGGCTCTCCAGAACCACTTAGAGCAGGAACTTCTAGACTATCTTTTAGCAGGATAATAGAAATGTCTCTGAAGCCAGGTCGGTGTGGCTCAGTGGATTGAAGGACTGAGAGGTCCTGGTTCGTTTCCTGGTCAGGGCACATGCCCAGGTTGCAGGCTCAATCCCCAGTTAGGGGCGTGCAGGAGGCAGCCGATGGATGTTTCCCTCTTACATTGATGTTTCTCTCTCTCTCTCCCTTACTTTCTCTCCAATAAAAAAAAAATTTTTAAAGAAGTGTCTCAGAAAATATTTTTTTCTATGCTGTAGAAATATCTCAGAGGATATGGCTGCTCTCTGGCTCAGCTCCAGGTACTTCTCTGCAGTTTAAACTACCTTTTGTAGAATTAATCATCATTATTGTTAAAACTGCAGACGGGACCCTGTAGGATAGAAGAAGCTGCGTAGAGCAGACAAGTCAATGAGCTGGAAAAATACAGGCGGATATTGGTGTCCTTGTGTACTCACAGGCATGCTTTCTTTGAGTAATATGATATAGGAAACAGTCCAATTACCAAATGATTACCAGGGTTATATATTTAACAAATAAAATTACAAAGAATAAAGGGAAAGTTTAAATACCTTCTTGTTTCATAATATAAATAAGGTTAAAAAGGAAAAATAAAAATAATTTTCCTCTAGAATCTGCATAAAAAGCAAAATAATTATTTTATTTTTAATTATATTTTATATTCAGTATTATTTTGTATTAGTTTCAGTGTACAGAATAGTGGTTAGACAAGCATATATTTTACAAAGTGTTCCCCCCAATATATCTAGTACCCCCTTCCACCATACACAATTATTACAATATTATTGACTATATTCTCTATGCTGTACTTTATATCCCTGTGACTATTTTGCAACTACCAATTTGTATTTCTTTTTTATTATTATTATTGATTTTAGAGAGAGAGGAAAAGAGAGTGAGAGATCAAGTCGTTGTTCCACTTATTTATGCATTCATTGGTTAGTTCCTATATGTGCCCTGATCAGGGATGGAACCTGCAATTTTGGTGTATCAGGACACTGCTCTAACTACCTGAGCTACCTGGCCAAGCCTTTTACTTTCATTCTATTCACAGCAGACAAATTCTCCTGAATGGTTAATATGAAGAAACAGCAAGTGCACTACATGTATAATTCCATAAAAATAACATAGAATATAGGAAAACAATGTGATTACTTTTAGAAATGCTGTATAGTTTTACGTTATCAATCAACAGTGAGGGAAACCATTATGAAGAAAGTAAAATGGAGCTGCGAGACCTAAGCCAGAATGACTTTCTCTTACCCCCAAACATCCTTCGCCTCCATCACATACAATCCCACTTCAATTTGATGAGTTCATATTTTTATAGGAATTGAACAGCCATCCCCAAGTCCTCTGGCCAGAGGAAAATCTTGGACAGGAGACACCATCAAATGTTGAAAAAGCATTTTGGGTATTCCCAGTTTATTAGTTGATTTATTCATTACAGTGATTAAACATGAGTTAACTCTGATGTACTCAACAAATGTTAATTATTATCCTTACTAGGGACTTTCCACAAGGACAGGGCAGTAGAATAAGGAAGTACCTTGTCTCTGGAGAATTTAAAAACAATAATAAAGCTGACTTAAAGTTAATCTGTTTTATATTATTACAATATGCCAATAATTCTAAACAATACCAGTGATAAATACTCCTCTCCTCAAAAAACTTCTGTTGTGCCCTGGCCAGTTTGGCTCAGTGGTTAGAGTGTTGGTAAAATCTTTAGGGGACTGTGGAGTTAAGTAACAGATTTTCTAAATGGATGACATAAGAGTATATTGAATACAGGTGGAAATGATCCACTAAAAAGAGACTCATGATACAATCACTTCAAAATAAAAAGTCTCTAAAAATTTGAGAGAAGCTGTGATCTGAAGCACAAGCAAAAGTATTAACCATTGATGGACTTTAACGAAAGATAAAAAATATTCTCTTGTGGAGACAGGATTATAGCTATGGAATAAGAAAATTAAAAGCGTGCCTGTGTGGTTGCTTTTCTTTTCTCAATGAAGTATGAGCAGTTCTTCAGCTGAAAGCTGGAGTGACAGCTGAAAGGAGATGTTACATAGATTACAAAGCAGTAAATAGGTTTTGAAAATAGATCAAGGACAGAATGTGAATGAAATCATAAAGCAGACGTAAGGGAATCAAAAAATTTATAAGCAGAGGAATGCAATGATTAACTCAATGTTTTCGAAAAATAACAGTGACAACGTAGATGATGGTGTTGAGACCAGCTGATATATAATAACTCATGCTTGAAAGGGGCTACATGCTAGGGTATTAGTAGGAAATATTTTACTGAGGTGGGGTGGAGGAGCAGGCTGAGAGAGCTAGGAAATGAGAGGGGTGCTTGGGTGTGTGGGTTTGCTACTTATCTGTCTCCTCCACAAAAGTGTAAATTCTGTAAAAGCAGGGACTTTATTTTACTTATCATTTTTTCCCAGTGCCCAGGAGATTCTCAGGAAATATTTGTAAAGTGAATGAATACATAAATAGTTGGCTTCTAATGTTTAATTAAATTTCCCTGGGCTCAAGTTATTTTTTTTTTTTTACTTTGACCAACACAATTATATCTATATATATATACTTTTTTTTTCTTTTTCTGGTCCTTTTCAGTCCACTGTAATTCTTCTGATGATGCTACTCATTTTTTTATACTTTTCACATCAGTTTTGATTTGAGATTTTCTTTACTCTTACTTTTAAATAATTACTCATGACAATAACAATCTGAGGCAAAATATAATAACATAAAACAAAACATAATAACAGAACACAGTATTCCACTAGATTAAATTATGTATTTATTTATGTTTGTCTCCTCCCGCTAGAAATAAATGCTATGAGGACAGATATTCTTTGTATTGTTATTAGTTTCTTTTCACTGATGTATCCTCTAGTTCCCCGAACAATGTCTGGTACAAGGCAGACTGAATTAATGATTTTGATGCAGAAAGAGGAAAAGAGTGGTGTTCAGTAGAATTACAGAGATTTATGGCCTCGAAAGGTAGATAGTAATAACACTAATCAAGAATGAAGGAAACAATATTGGGGAGGAAATAATGAGTTGAGTTCAGGATACATGTTTGAGATAAATATGTATCACATTAGGACATGCTTTATAAATTAAGAAGTACTTGTAGAAATGACTTTTAAAGTAGGTTGCCTAACCGACCCCTGCCCCCAAGCTCACCAGCATGGTATAACCCAATTAATATCCTTCAAGCTAGGCACACTGGGTACAGTAAATTTTTTAAATAAAAGTGGGGGAAAAAATATCCTCTCTCTTCTTCTATACCTGGCCCCAAGATAAGGGATGATCACAACTCTCTGTCTAAACATTATTCCTTGGGATGGAAATGACTAGACATGTTTATAATGTTAATGCCCACTTTAAGACCCTGAGTGACTCTTCCTGGGCACCCATCTGTTTCTCAACAGAGGAAATGATAAAGGGCAAGCTGGATCTCAAAGCACAGTGATCTGACATACACAATACAGAAACCAAAGTAGAAATTGTGGGTTTCAAAGACAAACTATACATTTTTATATTTTAAAAATAGAAAGATTTGTAAAAGTTTACCCTTGCCCGGCTGGTGTGGCTCAGTGGTTGAGCATCAACCCATGCACCAAGAGATCACCGGGTTCAATTCCTGCTCAGGGCACATGCCCAGGTTGTGGGCCAAATCCCCCGTGGGGGGCATGCAGGAGATAGCCAATCGATGTTCTCTCTCATCGATGTTTCTGTCTCTCTCTCCCTCTCTCTTCCTCTCTCTTTGAAATCAATAAAGAAAAAACAATTGTTTTTACCCAGAAAAAATATCAAACAAAAAAAGAGGTTAATTCCAAAGATTAGCAAGGTAAATGTTACAAAGAACTACAAAATTAAATATAAAATGTGCAGTGCTTGATGTTATAGTTCCAGGTATTTGAAAATATTAAACATTTCAACAATGTATATGATAACATTTGCCAATTACAACCTAAACAGTTTTTAATAGTCAAACCACCTGAGAAAGTAACACTGTTTCTTAATATCATCACCGTTCAGAAACACTAAAATCTCAAATGCATTCACAATAATAAAAAATTTTGGAATTTACGTATTATTTCTGTATTGAGACTGTACTGAAGCTGTTTACTTAGCATTACCTAATTTAGACTATTTAGCATTACCATTTTATGTAGAACAAAAATTCTACTCGTTGCTCAGCCCAAAAATATTCCTAAGGAACAAAGTACTATGAATCCATTTGAGCAAAATGTTTGTTCTTCATTTAAATTTAAGCTGAAAATAATCCAAAGGAGCCAATTAATGCTCCAGATCAACCTCAAGTACAACTAAAGAAGGTTGCATGAGGTTACATGTGATTTGGGGTCACAGAAGCACAGACATGCAAAAATAGCCCACGGTCTCCTAGAAGGGCCTGCAGGACAGCAGCAAGAATTCTGCCTTCTCCAAGCCTTTTCAGAGGGGATCACTGAAGATCTGTCTGCTTGATCAGATCCTCCTGCTCCTCAACCAGTCTTGAATCAGGAATAGAAGTACATTAACAACCTCAGTCCCACCAACCTAATGGGATTGTCATTGTGCCGGACATGAGTCCTCTCCAGTTGTTTTTCAGCTGCAAATTCCCCTTGAATTTTCATCTTTCTCCACCTTAAGAATACATTGAATCCATCTTTGGGACTCTGTTTTGTGTCGGTTTCCCGACCTAGTGGAAGTGTTCACTGTGGGAAAATGGCACATGGTATCAACCTTAGTTCAGCAGCCTCAGTTCTTGAGTTCTGGCTAAAAGAAGAATGCTGAGGCAAGACTCAGAGGTAGAAGAAGTGAGCTGTAGAAGAAATGAGTTCAGGAAACGAGTTGCAGCAAAAAAAAAAAAAAAAAAAGGGCCTTTGGAGCTTAGGAGAGAGAGAACGGGATGTGCCTTGAGAGATGAAAGAAGGAGAGTTTCCGGTATGCTCCACAGAGAGAGCCTTGCTGGGTCCTCCATCCTAAGTGCTTTTATCTAGGGTCTCAGGAGAGGATCTCAATAGAATATTCATCAGCTTTCCCCAGTGTGTCTCTTCAGGGTTGGTAAGCACCACCGGAGGGGGACATTAGTCATTGCAGCTGGTCCTGATGTCAGCCTTGGCTCACTTGCCTGGTTTTGGTGCTTTTCTGGGCCTAGAGCTGAAACACAACGGAAGCCTGGATGCCATCTCCAGGGGTTAATGCTTAAAGGAGTGGGCATGCAAGGGCTTGTAGTTTTGCCTGTTGCTAGGCACCAGGGGCTCTCCTCCCTGGTGACCCTCTGCACCTGGCCTGTTGTTCCTGCTCTGCTCATTCCTATCTGACTGCCTACTATAGAAGTAATTATACAGCTAATATTTGTTAAATGTGAACTATATACTGGGCATTTTTCATAGCACTTAACATTTATTATTCTCTTAATTTTCAACATATTAACCCTCCTGCTTAGAACAAATGCCTATACCACAGTTGAGTTTGCCCCTCTCTTTGGATAGCATATTGTATAACTAAACCTTTAACTGACTCAAGGTTCAGCTGGTATAACTCATTTAATTCCTCCAGCCACAATTCTACTCAGTCTGGCTTCCATCCCACTCCCCTCTGGTTTATTTGGCCATTGAGTTACATGAGGATTCAGACCTCCACAAGAGAATGCAAATACTTGGATTATAGCACCAAAGGACAGAATCTGTGGGAAATGGCCCTTACGGGATGGGGACCCAAAGAGAGTTAATATGCAGCAACAGTCTGAGACTGTTGTCAATATGTATCACATAATCATACTCTCAGATATTACTCTGATTGGTCAGAATATGTCAATAATCTCTTTTACTTGTTATCCTCAACAAGAACCTTGGGGAAGCAAGAGCCTTGGGTAAAGAAGACTGTAGTCTGCTTTGATAGGTAGAACAGAGTGAAAGTTGCAATGGAATTCAAGGAGGCTCATGATCAGGATTAAGATAGTAAAAAAAGTGGTTACCATATGCCACACTATATTATGCAAACAGTATGTTAGGCATTTTAGTTACCTTAAGTCATTGGACAACCCTATATAGTAGGTAGTATTATCCTAATTTTAAGGATAAAGAAACCAAGACTCAGAGTATGAGTAACTTACCCAAAGTATCACAAAATTATAAGTTGCGGCGTTAAGAATGAAATCTCCATGTTATTGGTTATAGAGCCTATTAGTTTTCCTATACTGCATGTTCATAGCAAAACAAGATCAAGGCCAGCTGCAATAGCTGCTGCTGGCAAGCAGGGACCGTTAAACATGAAAGGGGCAGCAGCCCTGGAAACTCTTGGGACTGCCCCTGGTCATGATGGCAGTGGAGCCAGCAAAAGCAGCAACAATGGCAATAATGTTGGACCAGCAGAAATAGCCACAAAAATGAGACCAAGAGAAGAGGCAAGAGCAGCTAATGCCAGAAGTGACACCCCAGCAACACTGGTGATACTGACGAGAACAGCAGTGTGGGAAGGGAGGTGCTCAACAGCAGGTGAAGGTAGAGACCCTAAGTCAACCCCAAGTCAGGGAAAGTAAAGCATGTGCCCTTGGGAATCAGCCTCAGTTTCCCACAGACAAATATGGCCTAGGAAATGACATATAATTATTGTAGATTTAACTGGTTGTTGAATTGTACCTCTTCTCCCTTTCTAGTACCTGTTAACTTTCTTCACCCTCACTACTTCTGCCCAGGGAGTATTTCCTTGGAGTTATCATAGTAACCTCTGAAAATCTTCATGGCACTTCTAATCTACCTTCTATACTGTTGCCAGAGGTGAACCTGATCATGTCACTCCCCCACTGAAAACATGATCATGAGAATGTCCCAAATCTTCAGTGAAACTCCCCCTTCTTTTTACTAACCATACCACTAAATACTACCATACTATTTCTTGCTTCTGTCCTTTGTAATCATGTACCTTCTACCCTTTTCCTCTTTACCCATTTTACTCCACACTCTACTCAACCAACTGGAGAACACACAATCAAGGCTTAGTTTAAGCATTATTTCTTTTTTTTCTTAATCGTTATCCAAAGATATGTTTATTGATTTTAGAGGGAGAGGAAAGGGGAAAGAGAGAGAGATGTGAGCAACATTGATCAGTTGCCTCACATACCTGCCCCAACTGGGGATTGAACCCACAGCCTAGGTATGTGCCCTAACCAGGAATCAAACCCACAGCCTTTTGGTGTACAGGCCAATGCTCCAACCAACTGAGCCACCTGGCCAGGGCTAAGCATTATTTCTTTTATAAAATCTTTCAGTGACTCCAGTGGTGGCTCTAATCTTTCCTGCTGGCACCTGAGGGCATTTGAGTTTATAACCTCTGTTTAAATTAGCCAGAAACAATTCTGAAGCTATATTTTCAAATTGTTAAGTTAAATGGACAGGAGAAGAATTGTTTGCATTTGCTTATAATATCGCTTCCCAAAGTGATAGGATTATGGATGACTTTGCTGTTTTTATTTCTTCAATAAGAAAAAGAAAGTTTTAAAAACATTCAGAAGAATTGTCATTTGTCAAGAGAAAGGAAGGGGAAATGGATGAGAGTAAGGTTTACACTGTATGCTACCATTTTTATTGTTTTGAAAAGGCTATGCATTAGTGAGATAATTTGGTATCTATTTCATTTGCTGATTTGGTGCACAAGAAACATTACTTTATGTACATTTCTGATTTTTAAAAAATTATTTAAAAATATGATAAATAAATGATATCTGATAGATATGTTACACAGAAAAATACAATTCTAAAACATTTATAACCTCTCTTTATTGTTTCTTGGTGGACAAGTACTCAGTTGGAATTAGGGGAGGCATTTTACCAACAATTAAATATTATAGATGCTTAGATACATTTTTATTTAAACTTTTACAGTTTTATTTATTTTTCTTTATTGATTTTAGGTGGGGGAAGAGATAGAAACATCAATGAAAGAGAACATCGATTGGCTGCCCCCTGCATGCCCCCCACTGAGGACCTGGCCCATAACCTGGGCATGTGCCTTGACCAGGAATCAAACTGGCAACCTCTTGGTACATGGGTCGACGCTCAATCACTGAGCCACACCGGCCAGGCAAATTTTTGCAATTTTAAAAGTAGAAGTATTTTACATTTGTAGAAATCTAGCAAATGTATTCTTTCTATAACTCAAACAAAAAAAACACTCTAGTATTATTTTTTCTTTTTTTTAAATAATATTTTTATTAAATATTGGGTAGCTACAAAAGAATTTTTTGCAAAACTATGCACTGTCTTAAAAAGAAAATACAATGATTACCAGCATGCTCACAATTCAATAGCAAAAAGAAAGATTACTATCATCTCTAAAGACCCTTTCTGTCCCTTCTCAATTCATTTTGCTCCACCTTGCCATCTTAAAAATGTACGTTTTCCATTGCTCTGTATTTCCTCCTGGCTTTATCACATATTTGCATCCCTAATCTATCTATCTATCTATCTATCTATCTATCTATCTATCTATTATGGAATTATGGTATACACAATTTTCTGCAATTGGCTCTTTTGCTCCCCATAATGTTTGTAAGATCATCTTTATTATTGACTATAACTACCATACATTAAGTGTACTCCATGCTTCTTATCATACAAATGTACCTACACATATTCCCCTCTTGTACTGTAGTGGACGTTTGAGTTGTGTACACATTTTTGTTCTCTGTTCATTTTTAAATTTAACAGTGCACTTGTTTATTGGTACAAATGGGCATCACCTTCTGACATGCATATAAAAGTGAATTTCTGGCTTATAATATATATATACATCTTCAATCCTACTAGAAAATACTAAATTATTTTCCAAATTGTATCAATTTACCTTTCCGCTATCAATGTATAAATGTTCTTCCTGCATTTATCAGTACTTAAAACAGGAAGTCTCAAATCATTGCCAATAAGGTGACTATGAAATAGCGTCTCGTGCTTTTAATTTACATTTTATGACTATTAATGAAGTATCTTAAAATATGTTTCTTAGCTCAGTTTTTCTCTTTTATTAACTGCCTCTTAAAGTTTATTTTCTAAAGAGATTTTTGTCTTTTAAAAATTTTCATTTAGGAGTTTCTTATGTATTCTAGAATACTAATACTTTGTCAATTATACTAACTGTAAATATTTCTTCGAATTTGTGGTGTTTCTCGTTTTTATTTTAATTTTAATTTTTTAATTACAGTTTACTTTTAATATTATTTTGTATTACTTTCAGGTGTACAGCATAGTGGTTAGACAATCATATACTTAAAGTGTTCCCCTCCCCCTCCTCCTGCTGGTGGGAATGCAGACTGGTGCAGCCACTATGGAAAACACTATGGTGTTACCTCAAAAAGTTAAAAATTGAACTGCCATTTGACCCAGTGATTCCACTTCTAGGAATATACCCTAAGAAACCTGAAACACCAATCAGAAAGAATATATGTACCCCCATGTTTATAGCAGCACTATTTTCAATAGCTAAGATCTGGAAACAACCCAAGTATCCATCAGTAGATGAGTGGATAAAAAAGCAGTCGTTCATATACACAATGGAGTACTATGCAGCTGTAAGAAAGAAAGATCTCTTATCAGTTGAGAGGACATGGAAGGACCTGGAGAGTATTATGCTAAGCGAAACAAGCCAAGCAGAGAAAGACAAATACCACATGATCTCACTTATTTGTGGAATATGATGAACTAAACAAACTGAGGAACAAAACTGACCCAGAGACATAGAAGTGGGGTACAAACTGACAAGTCTCAGAAGAGGGGGGTTGGGGGGAAAGAGATAAATAGCAGAACTTATATACATGTATGCATGACCAATGGACATAGACAACAAAGCTGGGGATGGGGCAGGGGGATGGGGAGGAGGGTGTCAATGGGGGAAAAAGGAGAAACATCTGTAACAAAAACAAATTAATAAAAAAAAATTTTTTTAAGAAATAGATTATAAATTTAAAAAATAAAAATAAATAAATAAAGTGTTCCACCCCCCCCCCCATATTTCCAGTAGCCAACTGGCACCACACATAGTTATTGCAATATTATTGACTATATTCCCTATGCTGTACTTTATATCCCCAGGACTATTTTGTAACTACCAATCAGTACTTCTTAATCCTGTCACCACTTTTTCCTCTTTCTCCTGGTCTCCCTCACTTTATTTATAGTATGTTTTTATGAACAAAACTTCTTAGTTATATTGTAGTCAAACACCAACTTTTCCTTTATGACTTGCACATTTTGTGTACCTATTATTTAATTCCTGCATAAATAAAATACTTTCTTATTATTTCTTTTATAGTTTTGCCTTTTACTTTAAAATATGTGTTTGTTGCCTGTGATTCTGCAGGGCTCTGAGGTAATGGATTATCCTTGCTCCATATGGCATTTTGTGACTCACTGATTTGCCTGGCTGGGGCCGGGCTGGGTTGGAAGGTCCAAGGTGACATCAATCAAACAACAGGGCCTTGGTGCTGGGTGCTGATATGGTGACTCAGCTATTCACGTACCTTCTCTCTACATGGTGTCTCACCCTTAAGAACATCTGTTCTGGCATCTCCCAATTACCTTTTATTTTTAAATTATTATTTTACATTGAAATAGTTTCATGTGTAGTATAAGTTAGAATTTTAATATCATATTGTACAAACAACACTTACTGATTTTTAAAAATTATAAATGTACACCTTTACAAACTGTCCATACATTAACTAAAAGGCAATTTTTATAACAATCAGACAAATCCAGAATATAAGAAATTAGATAAGAAAACTGGCTTGATCTCTTCAAAAAGTTAATTATCATGTAAAAAAAAGAGAGAGAGATTGTGAAAACGTTTTAGGTTAAGAAGAATCTAAAATATATAACAATACGTGATCTTCTATTGGGTTCTGGCTCACAGAAATGAATATAAAAATACATTTTAGGGACAAATAAGGGAAAGTTAAGCATAGACTAGAGATTAGATAAGATTAGAATATAGTCATCTCTTGTTACCCATTCTAATACAATAAAAGTGTATTACCTTTTGGTAGATTATCATTTAACAGATTCTGAGGTCCTAACCATAATATCTTTGTAGTCAGTGAATACTTTAAATACTAAATTTCATTCTTTGTTTTAAAAAAAATTTACTTTAAATACAGAAAGAAAAGCCTAAGAGAGAACTTTATAAAAAAAACATAGTGAGTCAGTCCTATTTTCTGTGTGTACTCTAAATAAGATGTCGGATAAGGAAATAAAAACCACAACAATATAGACTTATGTCAGTGTGTGATGGTTATGAAGTCCTACAGTACATTTCCAGCTGATGTTCTAAAGAAATGTTAAGGACAAGGGTGAAAGCTATTTTTTATATGCAACTGTGCAATCACTTTCAGAGATGGTGTACAATAAGATAACCAAATGACTTTCATTTTCAACTCCCCACAAAGGGATGGACTGAAAGAATAGTCAATATTTCTTAATGCATAGTTGGATGGCAGCTCAGGTATACTCAGTGTCTTAAAGGTTTGACATCAAACCACATATACCAAAGAAAAATGTTTCTATTTATAAATTCAATAAAAGAGGATTCTGAAATACCACATACAAGATGGTTATCTATTTTTGATTTTCTTGCATTTAAAGTAATATGTTTTGGTTTTTGTTTTTCTTTTGTTTGTTTTTTAAGCTGAATCTTTTGTTACATCAAATTAATTAATACAGGGTATATCATAGACATATTTTATTTATGCATTGATCCCACGTTATATTTGTTTTAGTTGTGTTTCTCTCTGTCAATATGCATAAATAAGGTATACTTGAGTTGGGATCCAGAAAATATATTTGTGTATGAGAAAACTATATTATTCTAACTTCCTGATTCTTGTAACCTATTTAGTATTTCAATGCACCTTAAATCAGCAATACAATACTAATTATTCCTCCTTTCCTGACCCTTCCATTCCATACCACGTGTCTTATATTCTCAATAAGAGACAGAGATGGGAACCAGTTTAGTTGAAAGAGGAATTCAGCCCTGATATAATTTCACTGGACTGATCCTATAATTTTTCTAAAATTAATATCTGGATGGTTACACATCAAGTATTATGCCAAGATATTCCATATGGTATTTCATTATTTCATTATTCATTAATTGCTGATTATATACCTATTTTAGAGACAAGAACATATGTTAAAATTATTTGCATAAGATCTAGCAGCAAAGTGACCAAGAAGAGATTCTTTTTATAGTCAGTCTGATTCCAAAGCACTCACCTTCCGTAATGCTATAATAGATCCAGTTTTAAGTAAGTAACTCCAGTGGTGGTTTGAAGGTGGGTTCAGAAAGGAAATATAATAAAGATAAAGAGGCCCATGAGGAGGCATTTGAGAGGGTCTAGGAAAGTAAAAGTGTAAACTAATAATGTGAACTGAGGTAGAGGCACAGGGAATGGAAAGAAGGGATGAATAGTTTTAAAGGAAAATTTTAAACAGTTAAGTGATGGGATTGAAGTATATACATTCAATGAAGGAAAAGAGCATGTTCCTTATGGTAAATTATTACAGTAATGGCCTTCAATGCATCATACCCCCCGACTGCATTCATACCTCCACATTAACTCTGAGATTGGCTATTGGCAATGTCACATGCTTTGATAGAGGAGGTATCAGCAAATGTAACACAAGCCAAGACTTTCAAAGACCTTTTGCCTTCTCCAGCTTGGCCTGTCTTGCTGCTTGTTCAGAATCCTCTGGTACCATGTAAAGAAGCCAGGCTAGGCTCTTCAACAATGAGACCATGTGGAGAAGAGACAAGCTATATCAGCTGAGGCCCCTTAGATCAACCAGTTTCCAGCTCAGCCACCTGCTGACTGTAGCTGTGTGAATAGCCCAGCCAACAGGTGAAACCAACAGACAAATCCCTCCGGCTTACCTCCCAAGCCCAAACTGCTGACCTGAAAGATAATGAGCAAATAAAATGGCTATTTGTTAAACCATTGTTATGATGGTTTGTTACAGAGTAATAAATGACATTTGCTTTGTTCTCTATTGTATTTTCAACAATTAACACAGTGCTAGTAAACAGAGATTGCTTAATAAATATTTTAAATGATAAAATGAACAAATTAATGGTAAAGAAAGTTCTAGTTGTATCTCATTGAAAGATGCTAATCTTATAACCTAGTTGTCAGCTGAGACTGCTTATCCTTATAAGATCTACAATAAATATTATGGGCTACACACCACACTTTACATCCTAAAGAAGTCAAATCTCATTTAAAAATGTATATAGATTCCTGGGGTGCAAGTTCTCAAGGTTATGTTTTTGCTGTCTTTAATCCTCAAAGAGCTTGCCTAATAATAAACATTAGTCTTTACTGAGGTTTCACACACACACACACACACACACACACACACGCACACAAATGCACACACATATCCATACAAGATGGAAAAAAGCCTCACCCAATCACATCTATACATGAAACAGACTTTAATCAATATATAGGGGTCAGAGGGAGGTCTTATGTAATAGAAATCCTTAAATTGTCTATTAGATGGTACTGTTCTCAAAAGTCATTTCTTTCAAGTATGTACTACCATTTAACGTTTTACTTACCAAACTGTTTTCCATGGTAGTTGCACCATTGTAAACCTTTGAGGCTTCTAGTTCCTCCTCATCCTTGCCAATACTTATTGGGGTCATTTGTAAGAAATTTTATCCATTCTAATAGATATGTACTGTTATTCAATTATACACATTAAAAATTCAATTTCAGTTGATAAAATCAACTACATGAGATAACAACAAAATGTTTACACAAATTTAACCATCAAGTCTCTTGTACAACAAAATCCTAGCAGACTTTTCAGAAGCCACCTTAGACTTATAACCTATTCAAAGTGAGACATTAATGGAAATGTGATTCTCCCAATGGGAAAATCAATCTAAAACATCTTTTAGAAAAGTTTCTCTCTCATACCCTGATATGATCATTTTTCCAGAATTGGAAAAATTTACAAAAAAACAATTTTCTCATATGTTTAGGATTCCATTCAAATACCAACATTCTCATTTATTTTTTTAATTTGATATCTTTAATACCAGCAAAACTTCCTATGCTTCTCTTAAGTTTGTCATTATAGCTGTTCCCTGACTTTTGATGGTCTGATAGTATATCTATCCATGGATACTTCATTTCAACCAGTAACCAATGGTAAAATTGTTAAAATATTTTAAAATAATCCAAATATAATTTAAAGTTACTTCAAATGTCATTGGGCCTAACTTTCTTAACTTTAACTCTTATTCCAAATCCTAAGAAGAATTTTAAATAATTTACTTTAAACATATATAGAGGTATTTTTACACCAAAACTCTGAGCTCAGAGAAACACCAATTTCAGGTTTGGAATTCGTCATGACCAAAGTATATCTTTTGATATCTATTAGGGATATCACATCTTTCTGTGAGAGAAAAAGAAGACAAAAAAAGAACCATAAATAATTACTCAAGTCACAAGGACTCCAGAGGACAGTGATCATTCTTCAATAAATAAAAAACAGCCTTTTTTCCATGTATATCATGAGGAAAAGTACTTGCAGTCCAAAGAGACAGATTCTAACCCTACCTCTGTCACTAACTCTGGGACCATAGATAAACCACTGGAACACTTTACATGTCTTTCCTTGCTAATTAAATGAAGATTTTAATATCTACCTATGTGTTTGGGATGTGGTAGACTTTCACTAAATGTTTTAATAGCCTAAATCTATTCAAAAGGGAGGAAGATGTTTCTGGGACTCAAGGAAAGCCATGTAAAGCCAACTTGTAACAAGTGTTCCCTAATAAATCATAGGCAAAAAACAGGAAAGTAGTACTGATGATTTACTATGAATTTTCCCAATATCCAGATTCAATCTCCTCATTTAAACCACCAAATAGCATCAAGATAATAGGAACAACTGATTTTTAATTTAATGCTAATAAGTAAAACATACTCCATAGAAATTGTAACTGCAACACACTTAATTCTTCTATTCCTTATTATAATGGAAAACAATATCTCCTCCAAATAATTTATCACACAAATCTATTTTAGAAACAGCCTGGTAAGAAATATAGAAAAATTTAAAGTAAAATTTTTTTTAGTGTCTTCGTTGTCTTTCAAATTCTTATTTCCTTTTTTATAACTTTATTTTTATTGCTGACACTATTACAGATGTCCCCATTTCCCCCCTTAGCCCACCTCCACCCAGCCCCCAGCCCTTCTTTCCTCCTTCCATCACCACACTGTTGTCTGTCCATGGGTTATGCATTTATATCCTTTGGCTAATCTCTTCACCTTCTTTCATCCAGTCCCCCGTAACCCCTTCCCTCTGAAAGCTGTCAGTCTATTCCATGTATACATGCCTCTGTTTCTATTTTGTTCATCAGTTTATTTTGTTTATTAGATTCCACCTATAAGTGAGATCATATGGTATTTGTCTTTCTCTGACTGGTTTATTTCACTTAGTTCCTTTTTTATGGCCACATAGTATCACAGCTTTTTTATCCACTCATCTACTGATGGGCACTCAAGGCTATTTCCAGATCTTGGCTATTTATTGTAAATAATAGGGGTGCACATTTTCTTTCTGATTAGTGTTTCAGGATTCTTAGGATATATTCCCAGAGTAGGGTTTCTGGGTCAAAAGGCAGTTCCATTTTTAATTCTTTGAAGAAACTCCATACTGTTTTCCACAGTGGCTGCACAGTCTACATTTTCACCAACAGTGCACTAAGGTTCCCTTTTCTCCACATCCTTGCCAGCACTTGTTGTTTGATGATATGTTGGTGGTAGCTAGTCTGGCAGGTGTGATATCTCATTGCAGTTTTAATTTGCATATCTCTGATGATTAGTGATGTTGAGCATTTTTTCATATGTCTATTGGTCGTCTGTATGTCCTCTTTGGAAAAGTATCTATTCAGGTCCTTTGACCATTTTTTAATTAGATTGCTTGTCTTTCTGGTGTTGAGTTGTATAAGTTCTTTATATATTTTGGAGATTAACCTCTTATCAGTTGTGTGATTGGTAAATATGTTCTACCATACCTTGGGTTCCCTTTTCATTTTGTTGATGGTTTATTTTGCGATGCAGAAGCTTTGTACTTTGATGCAGACCTATTTGTTTTTTTGTTTATTTGTTTGTTTGTTTTTTGGTTTTTTTCATTTGTTTTCCTTACCCCAGGAGCTATATCAGCAAAAATATTAGCCTCAGAAGGCTAAAGAGACAGGATAATTAAATGCAATGTAGAATCCTGGATGGGATCATGGAACAGAAAAAGAGCAGTAGGAAAAAACTAGTCAAATCTGTTTTTTAAAAAGTGATTTATTTACTAGGAATATTCCAATGTTGGTTCCTTGCAGGTGGCAAACATACCATACTAATGTCAGATGTTAACAACAGGAAAAACCGGCTCAGAGATATGCAGGAACCCTGTGTTTTATCTCTTGTACTTTTTCTGTGAATTTAAAACAATTTTTTTAATGTGTTTACAATACCCCTTCTCTCCTACCCTACCAAACCTCAGGAGGTGTAGAAACAAAGAACTTCAACTAAAATCAAATGCCATGGACAAGACCTGCTTTCCTCTTTCACCTTTGAGATGACTGATACTGAGGACATTCAGTTACTTTCCTTTTTTCATTTTGGGCACTGAGAGGTAAACTTCCTCTAGTCACAAGTAAAAATAAAGAAAGCATGCAGAAATTCTAATAACACAGAGAAGATGTAAAAGCTCTACAGAATGTGCCATGTCTTTGTTCTCCAACTTTTATTGTAAACTCTTTAGGTTAATGAAATAACACCCACCTAGAAAAACCTTGTTGTCACTTTTTCCATTCTCATAAGAAGCTTAGGGCTAGGAGGGAGAATTTTCCTCAGGTTCTCTGTCTATTCTCAAATATACATAATATTATGATTGCTCTATCACATACCTTCATCTGGATGATGCAAAAACAACTTGATATCAATGTGTCCCAAATCGAACTTGCTTTGGTTCTGCAAATATATTCCTTCTCTTATACTCCTTTATCTTAACACTCATCAAGTTGTTAAAGCCCAGGAACTGTGCTAACATTCTGCCTATCCCTAACCTCACAAGTCCAATCAATTATGGAGTCACCCTCCCACATCTTTCTCATATCCAACTTCAGCTCAGAATCCCCATGATCACTATCTTGATTTCTTCCTTTACTGTCTCTCCTAGATATCCTCCTTCAGCTGTTCCTCCTCCAAATTATTTTCCAATCTCATTGTTCTAATACAAAATCTTTCTATTAGTTCCAATTGCCTTTGTGATAAGAGTCAAAACTCTTAAACTTCATGATCTGGCCTCAGTCTACTCTCCAGTTTAATATATCACATTCTCCTTAATCCTGCCACACTGGCTGTACCCAGCTGTCACCCTTTCACCAAAATGACATTTCTCTCTCTTATCCATTTATTTCTACGTCCATTCCAGGGGCAGGGAATGCATGTAATTAGCAGGAGTTCTGCTTGGAGGAAGAGGTTATCTGATTAGTTTTGGAAAAAATGCTTGTCCTTGGTGGAAATTTGCTTTGTTACTAGAGCAGTTTGTCTGTGTCTGTTCTTATCATTTTGTTGTCCATCAATAAAAAGAAACTTCACAGGGAAGAGAATGGAAATGGATCCTGAAATAAGCCTATTCCTCATGCCAACCCTGGGGACAAAGAAGTTCAAAAGCTATCTTCTCAGGGTAGTGCTTTTGTACAAAAATTTGCGATAAGTTTATCATCAAAGGCTTATAAGAAACTGCCAGTCTTGCCTCCTTTTTATCCATATGAGGGACATGGGAAAGAACTCCTCTCTAAACATGTCCACCCTTCTTTGCAGGAGGTTTGAATTTGGATAATCCAAGCATCAGTTTGGGGAGCCTGAGATAGAAGGTGCATAAAGAACATTTTTGAACCAAATGTTCCTAGATTTTCACAGATTTGTCTCAGTCTAAAGTTAAGCTCATGCCTCTTTCTCCAGAAAGAACTCCGGTTTATTACAAGTACTTATATTATAACCCAAATCATGGGCTTAACTTTCTAAATGGCATGATTTTACAATAGATAATGTGGAATTATAATGGCCACTCTGGGGGACCATTTTGACATGATGAACATTTTTTAAGACATCTTAGAACAAAAGGGGAGCAGAGCATTTTGAAATGAGCATTTTGAAAACAAAGTAGAAGTGTGAATGAATATATGGCCTTACAGATTAAACAACTAGATGCTCCGAAATCAGTCATTCAAACTTAAAAAGATAACATCTTGGGGAACTTCCGGTCAAGATGGCGGCGGAGGTAAACGCGGTATAGCGTCCTCCTACAACCACATCAAAGTTACAACTAAACTACAGAACAACCATCATTCAAAACCGCCTGAAATCAAGCTGAATGGAAGTCCTACAACTACGAAATTAAAGAAGAAGCCACATTGAGACTGGTAGGAGGGGCGGAGGCACAACGGGCTGGTCGCACACCCACGTGTGGCGGATAAAAATTAGGAGGACACCTCGGCTGGGAAGGTCCTCCCTGAGGACTGAGGGGTCCCCGTCCCACACCAGGCACCCAGTTCAGGGTTCCAGTGCCAGGAAGAGAAGTCCCCATAACTTCTGGCTGGAAAAACCAGCGGGAACTGAGGCTGAGGCGGCTGGAGCCCCCGGCAGCTCCTCTTAAAGGGCCCGCGCACGGACTTACTCGGACTCGCACCCTCCAGGCTCCAGTATGGGGGAGGCAGCTTGAAAGGCGCCAGAGTCATATGGGGAAGAACTGAGCTGCTTGGCATTGGGACGAGGGCTGGAGAGGCAGCTTTCTCCTGGACAGACGAGCTGTCAGAGGCCTTTGTTCCCTTGGTGAACCCTTCCCTGGGCCGGCAGATGCCGCCATATCTGGGTCTCCAGCTACCTAGCTCACAGTGTTTGCCCCGCCCTGGTGATTCCCTGAGGCCACGCCCCACCCAACTTTCAGGCCCACCCAAGCTGTTGCCAGCTGCTTTACCATAGGATTGGCCTGTCTTGGATCCTGCTTCAGCTTTTCCTAAATTCTTTCAAACAAGCAGCATCTGGTCTCAGCTAGCCCCACACCTCTCGCTAAGTAATACATAGAAACAAACACAGGGAGGCAGCCAAAATGAGGAGACAAAGAAACAGGTCCCAAATGAAAGAACAGAACAAAACTCCAGGAAAAGAACTAAGTGAAATGGAGTTAAGCAACCTAACAGATGCTGAGTTCAAAATACTGTTTATAAGGATGCTCAATGGACTTAGTGAGAACCTCAGGGAACTTAGTGAGGGCCTCAAGAGCATAAAAAAGGACCAGCAGAAATTCTGGATGCACAGTTAGAAATGAAGGAGGCACTAACTGAAATAAAGAATAATTTACACAGAATCAATAGTAGGGTAGGTAAAGCCAAGAAGCAAACCATGGATTTGGAATATAAGGAAGCAAAAAAACGCCCAATCAGAACAGCAAAAAGAAAAAAGAATCCAAAAAAATGAGGATAGTGTAAGAAGCCTCTGGGATAATTTCAAGTGTGCCAACATTCGCGTCTTGGGGGTGCCAGAAGGAGAAGAGAGAGAACAAGAAATCGAAAACCTATTTGAAACAATAATGGCAGAAAACTTCCCTAACTTGGTGAAGGAAACAGACATACAAGTCCAGGAAGCACAGAGAGTCCCAAACAAGATGAACCCCAAGAGGCCCACACCAAGACACATCATCATCAAAATGCAAAAGGTTCAAGACAAAGAGAGAATCTTAAAAGCAGCAAGAGAAAAGAAGTTAGTTACCTACAAGGGAGTTCCCATAAGACTGTCAGCTGATTTCTCAAAAGAAACTTTGCAGGCCAGAAGGGAGTGGCAAGAAATATTCAGAGTGATGAAAGGCAAGAACCTACAACCAAGATTACTCTGTCCTGCAAAACTGTCATTTAGAATCGATGGCCATACAAAGAGTTTCCCAGACAAGGAAAAGCTAAAGGAGTTCATCACCACCAAACCATTATTATATGAAATGTTGAAGGGTCTTCTTGAAGAAAAAGATAAAAAAATATGAACAAACAAAATGGTAATAAGTACATATCTATCAACAGTTGAATCTACAAACAAAATGAACAAGCAGAACAGAAACATTCTCATAGATACAGAGAACTTTTGTTGGTTACCAGATGGGTGGGGGCTGGGGGAATGGGTGAAAAAGGTGAAGGGATTAAGAAGTACAAATTGGTTGTTAGACTGACAAACCTAAAAGGGAAAGGGGGTTGGGGAGTGGGAAGAAATAAACCAAAGATCTTATATGTATATATGCATAACCAATGGACACAGACAACAGTGTGGGGAAAGGCAGGAGGGGCGCGGGAATGGGGAGGAGGGGGTCAATGGGGGGAAATGAGGAACATCTGTAATACATTTAACAATAAAGATAAGTTTAAAAATAAATAAATAAATAAAAATAAAAATCACAAAAAAAAAGAAGATAACATCTTAATAAAGATACTTGTAGGTATTCTAAACAGAAAGGACATTGAGGAAAATTTTCCCTGTCTTGGTTAAGAAAACAAAATATATAAAAAATGAAATGATTAAGTTATGCCAGCCCTGGCTGGTGTGGCTCAGTTGGTTGGAGCATCGTCCATGCACCAGAAGGTCACGGGTTCTATTCCCAGTCAGGGAACATACCTAGACTGTAGGTTCAAACCCTGGTTGGGGTACATACAGAGGCAACAAATCGATATAGCTCTCTCACATTGATGTTCCTCTCTCTCTCTCTCTCTCTCTCTCTCTCTCTCTCTCTCTCTCCCTTCCTCTCTAAAATCAATTTTTAAAAAATTAAATAAAAGTGAAATGATTCATCAATGAGGTGCTCAGAGGGACTCTCAAGAAAAAGTCTTTTTAAAGAGTAGGGAGATCTTTTCAGTGATATATATTAAAGTTTCCTAAACATTTTTTTAAAAATAAGGAAATTGAACTATTACTTTGTAATATTCTAAAGACTATACCCAGCTGTCTTTGGTTCCAGTTCCTTGTAATAAATAAGTTGATTTCAGAATATTCAAACTCAACCATTGGGTTAGTCTTTGCATGGAAAACACCAAAACAGTCCAGGGAGCCAGAAATCTAAAACCTCCTTTCTTTCCTACCTAGAAATGGTGTCTGCCTCCACTGAAGCAGTGTTTGGGATGTTTTGTGAGAGCAAGCCTTTGCACTGGACCTGTCATGGAAGTAGAACTTGGAAGGGGATTAGAAAATGGGTGACATATATTTGGAGACTGTTCTACTTTCACAGATCCTACAAGGCAGATTTCTTTTCTTTTGCTTTAGATCTACCCAACGATCTTGATGCTACAAAACCACAACCTGATCTCTCTCCATTCTGGATGAATGATGTCAAAATGCTACAGTATTATTTGACAATTCCGTAGGGGCATTTTGCCATAGATAGATCACTAGGTGTCCCCAATGATTGGTATGGGATCTGTGGTATAAAAGCTTACTGCTTATTATTACCCACAATTAGATGGAAATTGTTACTCCAGCAAACTAATGCCTGCATTCAGGATTGTCTCTGACATCATACTGGGTCCATTTTGTCACAATGAGCCCACCAAGGAGGAAACTTTGCTTGTCTTTCCATAGAAGGAGCTAAGAAAATTATATCTGCAATTGCTCCATTCTACTTTAAAATTGACTGACTCGACTAAAAAAAAATGGAATCTTTGTAACAATATGGGTCAGAAATTCACATTTTATTTTTCTATTTGTCAATGTTAAAGGGTTGAATTATAGTATGTGGCTTCATGCCATGTCTGATAGTCAAAACCAATACAATGTGCTGCTGAAAACAATGATGCATTGACAATAAAACCTCAAATTTCCTATATTATTTACTAGTTGAACTAAAAGCCTTTAAGAGCATTGACCTAAATAGTTAACAACCCTGTAAAAAAAAAGTAATAGCAAAAGAGTAAATTGTGTTATTGAGTCAAGAAAAGCCACTATAATTAAATAATGAAAAGCTTCTATAGAGGAAAAATTAAAAGGTATATTCTAGAATGTGTTCTCCAATTTATCTGATCACAAACATCATCTGGCATCCTCCTTTTAATAAGATTGGAAAATCTGCTTCTGACAGACTGGTTGGGTTGGGCTCAGGATTCTCCATATTTTTAAACAAGTTCCCCAGGTGATTTTGTGGTCAGGGAAGTTTGGAAAACACTGCTAGAGTATATTGTATATTTTCTTATTAGTTTCTCAAATGACTAATATTTTGTTCCTCTGCCTCTCCTTATTGCTCCCATCATCCTGTCCACTAGGCTAAACATCTAGGACCTCCATTTAGTTTATGCCTGCAGTACTCGACATATTGAAAGACTAAAATGACCTCCAAACTCATAATCCTCTCTCTAGGCTCTTATACAGATGCCCAACTAATCCTCTAAAAATACTTTTGTGATTATGTTTAACCCTTGGTAAAGAAAAGATTTTGAAATACAGATGTCATAGTGCTGGCTCTGGAGCAGACTTCCTACATTTCAATCTTAGCTTTACTGTTCTCTCTAGCTCTGTAAACTTGGCAAGGTATTTAACCTCTCAGAGTTCCACTATCTTTATGCATAAAATATGTAATGCTGCACACCCCTTAAACCTGTGCTGATTAATCAGATCATAAATCATTTAATCTAAGTGAGCCAATCCATAAGCATTGTCCCAGGTACTGGCACAGACTGAGTAGTCAATCAATGCTAACTATCATTATATTATGTAGTCAAATAATAACTTAAATAGATCAAAGGGTAATAATATTACCCTTTTATCTTATTTCCTAATATGTGATTTCTCAACCAATTGGAGGCATCTGCTTTGCCCACATGAGATTAGAATTGTGAAGCAGGAATAAATATAAAAAGTAACTGGCAGTGTTTGCCCGGCCAGAGTGGCTCAATGGATTGAGCATCACCCCATGGACTAAGGGGTCCCAGTTTGATTCCCAGTCAAGGCACATGCCCGGGTTGTGGGCTCCATCCCCAGTGGGGGCCGTGCAGGAGACAGCCGATCAATGTTTCTCTCTCACATCAATGTTTCTCTTTCTCCCTTCCTCTTTCTAAAAAATCAATAAAAACATATTTTAAAAAATAAAATAAAAAATAACTGCCAGTGTTCAACTTTTGTTCTTGTTGTTAAACTTAAACTCTTGAACCCATATCAAAAACAAAACAAAACCAACAATGTTGTTGATTTGTAGGAACCAAGCTTACTGAGGGAAGAAAAGACTCTTGAGAATCAGATAGGAAGGCCCATAAAGAAGCAGAGCACAGAGTTCATGCCATAAAAACAGATTTAAAAAGACTGGAGGGTGACTCTGACTAATCTACTCAGGCAAAAGTAAATGAGAATCAACTGAACTCAGTAGGAGAGAGAATTCAATGGCATAGGAACTTGGAGATATTTATGGACATTGAGATGAGATGCCAAAGACAAGACCTGGGGACACCAGGGAGAAAAGTGAAAATCGCCTCTGGAGCCTGCCAAACAAGGTCTGGCACTAGAAACGGGTTAGGTAGAGAAAGTCAGGTTGGTGTCCTATCCATCACTGGGATAAGGATCCCTGTTAAGTGTGCTCTTTGCAGCCACCTGGTGGGGGCCTTCCTTTGAATGCAATCTGCATGTCTCTCACAGAACTATCAGCAGAACGACACTCTCCAGCAGCTAGGAATTTACTGAGTCCCATCCAAACTCTCCCATGTGGACTAACGTTTTTCAATAGTCTGGAATATTCATAAGCTTCCCAAAACAAAGGGTTGTATCCTCAGAGAATTATTATGGAATAAAAGGACCCTGGCTGGTTTGGCTCAGTGGCTGGAAAGTCGGCCCGCGGACCAGCGAGGCCTGGGTTCGGTTCCCACTAAGGGCACGTACCTCGGTTGCAGTTTGTCCCCTGCTCCAGTTGGGGTTGTGTGGGTGGCAACTACTCGATGTGTCTCTCTTACATCGATGTTTCCCTCTCTCGCATTGATGTTTCTCTCTCTCTCTTCCTCCTTCTCTCCCTCCCGCTCTATCTCAAGATAAATGCAAAAATGTCCTCAGGTGAGGATTAAAAAAAAGAGAGAAAGCCTCAACAATTACGCTTGGGCTGGCAATACTGAAACCTATACCAATTACATTTTATTATTACAATTATTTCTTATTGTCTTTTATGCCATGTTAATCCAAAGCCTCCAGGCTCAAATTATTCCATGTAACTTCCCCTCTCGCTCCCAGCATTTTATTCAAACAAGTCAGAGCAGCTGTCCTAATGTCTGCATACCACATGATGTCAGTTATGCTTGGGCTATTTCTTCTATTGTCTATTCCAAACCTACGCATTTTTCAACATCCACTTAAATCCAACCTTCTCCATAAATTTTCTATAACCAACTCCAACCAATTCATCCACCTTTTAGCCACTATTATGCCTAGAAACTCTACACAGTTAAGCCTTTGAATATATGTTGCCTTGTGTCAGTCTCTTTGTATTTTGTGCATTTTTCTCATCTATCCAAGCAAATTATGTGTTATAGTGGTGAAAGGCTATACCATATTTATCTTGTGTATGCTACACAATACCATTCCAAATTCTGAGTCACATAGACTGTTAATTGGGAAGATGTGCTGAACACCGTAGGTTTATAAACCACTTTAGACCAAGTGAAATATTGATTTGATTATGCACCAGCCATACATTTTTAAAATTATGTGTAAAATGACATCAATAACCCTTTGGTGAGAACAAGGAGGTACAGATGAAAATGTTTCTGAAGGAAAAAGAATCTGTAAATGCAACATATTTCTGTGTTTTATATAAAAATGTGTTATATATACTTTTTCACTTTTATTTTCACGGTCCCAAAACAAATCAGCAGAAGTGTGTGAAAATTAGTTAAAAATATTTTATTGCCTATAAAACTCTCTACCAGTGGTACCCCTGCCTTTTTGTTATACTGACCCATCCTTCACACTATTTTTGGTATTACAGATTTTAATGTACTAAATTTTTCATAAAATAACAAGTATTACTAAAATAAGGTGCAGTGACATATGCTAATGATGTTTTGTCTAGGGCTGATGTCTGATTCCATTTACATATTAGACACATGTAATGTGAGTAAGTCAATGATCAGGGAAATAAAGATCGCAATCTAGTAGTTCTGTCAGAGGGTTTATTTAATTTTCCTACTTCTGAACAAGGATGAATCGTGTATTCCAGACTAATTCTCTGCTAATTTTCTCCCATTTTCTGTTAATTCTCTGTTATTTTCTCTTCTTCATGTGTTCTACCCCCAAATGTAAGTAGGAAAATGAGTGTGGGAGCACAATTGTATTAATACTTGTTCTGTGGTGTGGCATTTGATTTCAGGATGCCATTCCCAGTCCTCTCCTGGTCTTCCAGTCTACCTAGTCCTGACAGTAAGAATTATTGCCCTTGGCCAGAAGTATGGGACATTTCAGTAAAGTAAATCTCTTTAAATTGGCCCAGATCAAGCCACCTACATGTAGGTTTTCCAAGGAAAGACAGGCAAGCATATAAAACCTGGTTATATAGGTTGTAAAATCAGAATATCTTACAAAATAGACTCCAAATGGTAGAGGACTTTCTTGTGTCTCTTCTAATTTGACCATAGTAGTATACACACACACACACACACACACACACACACACACACACACACACACTGTGGCAGTCATAAAGACGTGCTACTTGGATCTATCATCAAGAAAGAACTTGCCATTCAGCTTCAAGGAATGCAGTTAACGGACAGCTCCCAACTGCTACTGCCTTCAGTTTCACCCTTTTCTTTAAATTTATTTTTATTAAATTTATTGGGGTGACATTGGTTGATAAAATTATATAGGTTTCACATGTACAATTTGATTATACATCATTTGTACATTGCATTGGGTGCCCACCACCCAAAGTCAAATATCCTTCAGTCACTCCACCCCTTCTACCCTTCAGTATCCCACCTCATCCCCCTTTCCCTGTGGTAACCACCACACTGTTGTCTGTGTTTATGAGTTTTGTTTGTTTGTCTTGTCTGTTCATTTGTTGCCTTCAGTTTTATATCCCACAAAGGAGTGAAATCATATGGTTCTTGACTTTTTCTTCCTGACTTATTTCACTTAGCATGATATTCTCAAGATCCATCAATGTTGCCACAAATAGCAGTATTTCGTCTTTTCTTATGGGCAAGTAGTATTCTATTGTATATAAGTACAACATATTTTTGTTTCCATGTCTTGGCCATCATAAATAATACTACAATGAATATAGAGGTGCATATGTCTTTAGTAAATGTTTTCAAATGTTTCAGTTACATGCTCAACTTCACTAGCTATTAGGGAAATGCAAATCAATGCTACATTGAGATATCATTTCATACCTGTTATTATGGCTATTAGCAACAAGACAAGTAATAATATGTGGGAGAGGTCATGGAGAAAAAGGAATCCTCATTTACTGCTGGTAGGAATGTAAACTGGTATAGCCACTATGAAAAACAGTATGGAAGCTCATCAAATATTTAAGAATAGAGTTACCATATGACCCAGTATCCACCTTTTATTTTATTGTTGACTCTATTACAGATCCCCATCCACCACCCCCTTTGCCTCCTTCCACCTTGCCCCCCACTCCTTCAGGCCTTCACCACATTATTGTCTGTGTCCATGGGTTATGCATACATGCATACATATATTCTTTGGTTGATCTCAGTATCCACCTTTTGAGCAGAGGTCACTCTTCCCTGACAGCCTCCAGCCAATGATTGAGCATGGTACAGGTACCTGGACCTGGCAGTTTCTGCCTAATATTAGACTCGTCTGTCACGTGTCTTGGATTCCAAGCTCTCTGCTGGTTTGGCCAGTGCTTTGTCACATCTGCACCATAGTCTGAGGATCCCCTGCCCAATCCTTCTCCACCCTTTTTTTTTGGCAGGTGTCAAATCTGTTTCCTCTCTTTATTTCTCACAGGTATTCTCCCCCCATTAAATGTCTTGCACTGCTAATCTGTCTCAGCGTTTTCTCCTCACAGGAACTCACTGATGCACACATCGATATTTTCTATTTTATCTTACAACATTTGAGTTTTAAAATAATGTGTGTGTAATATCTATGTGTAAACACATGTGTGCGCACACACAAACACAATTATCTCATTCACAGCATGAAGCAGGATGAATACTTTTCAGTTTTTAGGACTATTTATCTTACCTCAACATTTATATACATTATTCCTAAATGTATTACCCTTTCTTATTAGGAAAGAAATCATGTTATTTCAACAGAAACTAAATTATAATGTTTAGATGCAAATAAAGGGAGTATAATAAACAAATGCCTTGCATTACACAGGAAAAACTCTGTAGATTATTATTTTTTATAATCGTAGCTATTTATAGAAGGGTTTTGGTTTTTTGTGTGGATAAGTACAATGCAATAGATTTTCATTAGGCTACTAATAAAAAACCCCAACATTTATTGCCACCGGTTCATAATGGGAAAATTATACACTGTTGCTCTGAGCCATACCCATTGTTATTATGAGAAAACTAAAATATATAATATTAAGACAGTGCTGTTCTCCATAAATGGCAATTATTAACATTGGCATAGGGAAAACATCCCCTAAACAACAGTCTGGATTAAAAATACCTATTTTTTTATTAATTTATTTTTGTTACAGATGTTTCTCCTTTTTCCCCCCATTGACACCCTCCTCCCAATCCTGCCCCTCCACCAGCATTGTTGTCTATGTCGATTGGTTACGCATACATGCATATAAATTCTTTGGTTTATCTCTTCCCTCCCCCATCCCCCTCTTCTGAGGTTTGTCAGTCTGTACCCTACTACTATGTTCATTAGCTTATTTTGTTCATTATATTCCACAAATAAGTGAGATCATGTAAAAATACCTATTTTAAATATAATGATTAAAATAGATAGGATGATCAAGGTAAGTAAACCAGAAAAAATAAATAATAAAAAAAACAGCCAAATGACAGTTATCCTTCAAAGCAGTCATCTTGGGAAAGTATAATTTATTCCAATGAAGCTATTTTGATAAGACAGTCTTGTACTTCACTTTGAGAATTATCTTACCATTTAGTGTATAAACCATTCAAGAAAACAACTCACAGCTATATATTCACACATTTTTAATCCTCAAATATCTACCTTATTCACAGCACTTATTTCTAAGTAGCTTCTGAGTTTTTCCAAAATTAAATACACTCCCAAAGAATAAAGATATGTCATTCAAAGACATTTTTTAAAAGATACATTTCCCACAACAGTTCTTAGAAAAGGAATTTCAGAAGTTTCAAACAAAATTTTTTGAATGAGCTAATAGTTGACAGCTATCAAATCTGAAAGAACAACATGTACGTTCTTCTCTGTTTGCTAAAAATGTGTTTTCTTGCCTCTTAGTAACATGCTATATGTCTTTATACTCCACTCAAAATATTCAAAACCCAATTTCCCCAAAATGCAGTAATGTTATCCAGAAATGCTTGTTCCCTTGGATTTACAAGCAACACTCTATGAACCTGTGGTAAGCTTGTGGTCGCTTCTTACAAGCAATAATTTTTGAAGACTCCCTTTCTATAACTGAGTTAACACAGGATTCATTTGTTAATTTAATTTAGATTAAAAGAATCAGACAAACAGAGAAAGGTAGCTCCTAGGTCTTTCCTGGCTAGGTCAAGCCCACCCTTCTGGCCAACAACAGGTGGGGTTTCTAAAAGAGGTTCATAGTCTCCTCATAGAGTGCAAGCGTACAATTATGAAACATCTTCATTTTATACCCAAGACAGTTCTGTAGTTTAGGAGACATTTTCTAGGTTTCCAATCTGCTAATCCTAGTTTTATTTGCTGCGTATGCTTAGCCTGTACATCATGCTGAAGGCACTTTTTAGATAAGTCTTTTGTTTCTACCAAATATCATTAATCTTTTTCCCTAGGATCTAGTTGATAAAGAGATTAACTGTGCCAAATCACCTAGCACAATTTTAGGAGTGGGAAGAAAAAAGAGAGAGAGAAGAAAACAACAACAATAAAAGCAGCTCCTGAAATTCTATCTGTCCATGGTGTTACCTGACCTTGAGATTTATGATGGTTTAAATTTTTTTTTAACGATGCACACCAATTAGTCAGAGATGGTACATAGAACTCTATGACTCCCACTGGTCTGGTAACTTAACATCACTCTCTGGGTAGACAGACCACTGATCTTCTAAAAGAATCTGTGATAGATTATGGTTCAACCAAAATGTAGACATAATGTGTCTGGATGCTACCATCTTCCTATAAAGAACATGAAAGAGTAAAGACATCATCTGCCAGTACAGAGAAGTATGTGCTTATGGCTATACTGAATGTTAAGAAGGAATATAAACATCTTATTTTAAAATCTTATTGCAATCTTGACAAATTTCTTGCAATGACTTTCAAGTTCCTATAACATTTATTCACACAACAACCCCAACTATTCTCCCTCTGACTTTTATCTTACTAATTCTCCTCTGGACATACATCCCCTAGGGCCCTTGCACTGTCTATTTTCCTCCACCTGAACTGCTCTTCCTCTGGACATGTGTGAAGTCACTTCTTCCTGCTTTTCTCAATGAATCTATTTTTATTATCTTCCCTAAAATAGCAAATCACTCCCATTGCCAACTCCAGGAAGGTGCCCAGCTTTACCTTTTTGTGCCTTGCACTTATCACCTTCTACTATATCTAACATCTTTTTCATTCATTTTGTTTATTTTATGTCTCCACCAAGAGAATGTAAGTTTGAAGGGGATAAGGATCATTTATCAATCAGTTTTATTCATTAATATATCCCAAGCTTAAAACAGTTTTCAGCATATAATAGGTGCTCAATAAATACGTACTGAATAAATGTATAATTATAAAGTTTTTGTACATTGTAAATGTTCTGTAAATTGTTTTACAAATTGTAAACAATGATGTAAGAAACATAGACATGGGACAGTCAAGAAGAAAATACTAAATAATTTTAAATCTAGCTGAGAAAATATATTATTAGAGTGTGAAAATGTCAGTAATTAATCAAACTTAAATCATGGTTTAAAACCACCCAGAAGAGAGATTAGAAGTCAAGGGTTCAATGCATTGATTATAATTTATTTGTGATAAAATAAGGCAGCTTAGAATAAAAGGTAATATGTAAGCCATGTGTTTTAGATTGGTCTAAATCCAAGCTCTATCATTTATTAGCTACATGAATTAGATCAAGCCTTTCAAAATCTCCTAGATTTAACAAACTTACCTATAAAATAACAATGCTTACTTTATAAGTATTTTAGGACTATTAATATTAGATGGTTGATATGAAGTACTGATCCCAGGGAATGATTCAATAAAATAATAGTATTACTAAGATTTTTTGGAGGTAATACAGAGGGATGAGATCTCTTGCTTCCATCAGTCAATGTTTAGTTATTTAAATGCAGCAAGGAGGGTCACACAATTCATAGTAGAGCTTAGATTTGCAGAGCTGTACCTCCTTTAATTTGTTCATAATTAATCTGTCCACAAATTAGACACTCGATTGAATTTGTATCTAGTTTAAATAACTTAAAAGGCCACGCAATCTCTCCATTAATATTTATTAATAAAAATATTTAATCTCCATTTAGCCATCCTTCCATGGTTTCCCTCCATATATTAACCTCCAAGAATATAAGAGGAGGGATGTGGTATGTGTCTTGTGGCAGAGCAAGCAAGGCCACCTCTCATTTCATGTAAACACTATTTCCTGGAGCAATGACCTTTGTCTGCAGGTCCCTACAGTCTAATGGCCTCTGATAATCCAGGCTACCCCTGGAAATATTATGGTTGGTTCTTTGACTTACGCTGTTTTCATAGGCCACCGAACCTTGAGTGATTACCATTAACTTCATCCATTTTCCCAACCTGGAGTTTTCCATCTGACTGTGCTGTGGAATCACCTAACCTCGCCAGGAGCTTCCTCTTAACAGCTTCCTGATAACACCCTCTCAGGGTACATGACAAATAGGAAGGCCATCTGGGCACCCACTCTATCAGGCTCACCATATCCTCCAAAGTGGTTGGTTATGCACACTTCTTAGTACAGAGTAGTTTAACCATATATATGTACCAGTTGTCTAGAAAATCTTGATTTTTGCCAATTGTCTCCGTGTGATTTCTTTCACTCTAAAATATTTTGTATACTAGATGATAAATTGAATTGTCACCCTACAAGTGGAAGAGAAGCTAAAAGGCCCTGCTCTTACCCTCCCACTTCTTTATCTAAGGTCCCTTAGACCTGGATCATCTCCTTAGAAACCAAAAACTCAGAGAAATTAGGATGCAAAAGCTCTATTGCTTTAGTTTCTTCCTGGAGTCATACCTCCTTTTAGAAAGAGAGGAAGGGAGAGGGAGAGAAAGATAGAAACGTCGATGAGAGAGAACATCAATTGGCCACCTCCTGCATGCCCCTCACTGAAGATCGGGCCCACAACTTGGGCATGTACCCTGACTGGGAATCGAACCGGCGACCTCTTAGTGAATGGGTCAATGCTCAACCACTGAGCCACACCGGCCAGGCCCTCCTCTTCTATTTTTTCCTCCTCTTCCTCTTTCAGACTCCAATCTCTGGCTAAGCTTTTATGACAAACAAGGATATTTCTTCCACATTTCAAGAGAAATCTATGAGCTGAGTCCTCCAGGCTGGATTTCTGACAGATAAACAAATTTTGCCTAATTCCTTCTTAAAACAATAGCCTTGCAAAGTTTATGCTGTTGCATAATCATGTTTTTTAATGAAAGAAGCTGAACATTTGGCTCATACTCCTTGCTCTGCCAGATCTTATTCTGCCCACTGGGTCATATTGAGGGGCTAAGACTGTAATATCTTCATTACTCACCTCAAAGTGTTTTCTTTTATTAATTTTCTCTTAATGATTTTTTCAATCTTATATGAATCCAACTGAGATCTCCTTCAAAGAGATTAACTTCAATTACTTAAATACCAAAGGCAAGAAAGAGTGCTCTGTGAATTATAAACTGAATATGTCTTAATCGAAAGACGAAACCAGAGCTGACCAGGAATAAAATCATAAAGTTAACAGTTTGCCTCAGAATTGCCTCCACATTTCTAATCAGCACCCTCCTCCCACTAAGGCAGGTTCACCTTCAAGTGTCCTACTAGCCATTCTTCAGCCAGATTATCTTTCTCTCTACATCATGTATTTTGTTCTTTAAAAAATATTATTAAGGTACCATTTTTTTTATCTTCTCTCAATATCTACTTCCTCACCCACAAAAAATAAAACAACTGGGAAAGTCTCACTGGAGAGTATGTATGTTATATATCTGGAGAAATAATGTGAGTCTGGGAAAACATGGGACTAGCTTTTGGATTCCACAGTGACCAGCAATGGGAAAAAGCAATTCGGAAATGACTTCTGAGTTGGACAAAAGAAAGTGTCTGCCACAACCTCCTCTCATTCCCAGGGTCCCTAGGACTGGACATTATATTTAATTGCTGCCTACTATGGGATCCAAAAGCTAGATGCTCATTTTCTCAGAATCATAGTAATAGATTGGCCTATGACAGAGTTCTGGCCAAAGAGCCATGAGTAAAAAGGGGGAATTTAGGCCACATCTACTGCAAAAATGAAGAACATTCTCAACGATCAGACTGTTGACATTCCAGAAAATGCCGACATCACTCTGAAGCAGAGATTTTCAACCGGTATGCTGCGGCAGGCACATGGGTGTGCCACGAGAATCTTCAAAACATGCAAGAACTGGCTAGTCAGGAGCACTGACCTCTTTTTCCTTAGATTGTCAATCTTTTGAAAAATGACAACAGCTGACACAATAAGAGCCATCCAGTGTGAATGAATCAAAATTTTAACTATTTTTTGGTCAGATCGGCAAAAAATATAATATGCTTTTTGGTGTGCCACAGAATTTCAGTAATTAGTTTATGTGTGCCACGAGAAGAAAAACGTTGAAAAGTCACTGCTCTGAAGAAATGTAGAGTTATTTTGTAGGGCCCCAGAGTCATCCTACAGGGGGACTTCAATCACATCAGTGTAGAACTCAGTTGCCTTGGAAAGAATAGGAGGCTCCAGGTTGATACGTGGTGGGAAATAGAAAGAAACTGGCTACTGTTCACACTATCTGCAGTCAGGTACAGAACACGATCAAGGGCGTTACCCTGGGCTTGTGTTTCAAGATGAGGTCTGCGTATGCTCACTTCTCCATCAACATCGTTATTTAAGAGAATAGTTCTCTTGTTGATTTCAGAGATTTCTTGGATGAAACATACATCTGCAGGATTTGGATGAGGGCAGGTGTTGCTTGTTCAGTGTCTCAAACCCAGAAATATGAATTAACTCTTGAGGGAAAGGATATTGAACTTGCATCAAATTTGGCTGCTTTTATTCAGCCAGTCACAACAGTTAAAAACAAGGATATCAGAAAAATTTTGGATGGTATCTATGTTTCTGAAAAAATAAAGAACGATTTGGCAGGCTGATGAATAAGATCCAAATTGTCCAGTTACAAAAACAGCAAGATGCTAGATGATTCCTCAGACTTGTGATATTTTAAAGGTGAAATAAAAGTCATTTATTAATTTGGGGGGAAGGTAGGGGAGATCTAGTAGAGAGTTCCAGGAAAGATTTTATTTGCTGACATTTAAAAAATAGCAATAGCTAATACCACCCTTTCCTTCCTTCTTTCTGACTTGAATATTGGCTTAAAGACAGTAATTGCAGCAGCAAACTTGAGTGCTGAAGTCAAAAAAGATGCTGAGATGATGGAACAGAAATATAGAAAAGATATGGATTTTGGATGACACTGTAGAGAAGTTGACTTAACACCAGCCCTCACCCCTAGAGATCTGTTATATGAGAAAAATAAACCCTATTTGATTAAGCCTCTGTTTTCAACTGAATGTATTTCTAACAGGCATAAGCCCTTAACAAATTGGAACAATTTTTATTTCATTTTGTCAGAGTGAAACCAGCCTTAGTTGGATTTTAGAAGTTTCAATTATATGATTAATGGATTATTCATTACATCCGCTGCCTTGCCTTTTCCAAAGGCTAGAACATTTTGGGAGATTAAAGATAATGTCAGTGAGCATACAAGGAATTTTGGGTATATTACAGATTTTCTTTACTTTTTATAAGTCAATCGTAGGTGTATTTTAGGACCTATATGTATTTTTTTTCTCCCTCAAGACCTTCCAGTGCTTTATTTTTCATCATTTTAAAATCATGAAAAGCAAACTTGTTCATGGCACATTATAAAAATAGAAATTAATGACTGATTCTTTTCTTGGTAATAAAAATAATTAAATATATTGTTTTAAAAATTGCAAATACTGCCCGGCTGGTGTGGCTCAGTGGTTGAGTATCGACCCGTGCACCAACAGGTCACTGGTTTGATTCCCAGTCAGGAAACATGCCCAAGTTGTGGGCCCGATCGCCAGGGGGCATGCAGGAGGTGGCCAATCGATGTTCTCTCTCATCGATGTCTCTATCTCTCCCTTTCCCTTCCTCTTTCTCTAAATTCAATAAAGAAAAAGAAATTTTTTTAATTGCAAATACTTAGGTCACCGTAGTAATTCAATGTTCTAATACATATATTATCTAATTAATTACTCACAAGTATTAACCATCTACTATGGGTTTATTCCTGGGCTAAGCTACAAATGTAATGATAAAGATTTATTGCCTGTTCCTGTATGTTAATCATTGCTCATAATAGAAATTATGGATTTCTGGATAAAGGTTCTCAAACATAGGGAGCATAAGAATTATCAAAAACACTTGTTAAAGATGCAGATTCCCAGTCTCAAACTCCAAATTCTGATTAAATGAATCTGTGACAGCAACCTGTGATCTGCTTATTTAATAAGGAAATTATGATGAAATCAGAATCAATAAAATAGCATTTGAACAATTGTCTTGAAAGGTAAGGACAATCTTTCTAGTCCTCTTTGTTCAGGAGGATTCTTAACCACTTGATAAAGGACTTGCTAATGAAAAGGGATATAGGACTTCTACATACAGTTCTGAATAAATTAAAGTATAATATATATAATGAAAAAATATAAAGTGTTTTTGTGTTTGCTGTCTTTGTTTCTGGCTTTTTTTTTTTGTTTGTCATTTGTTTATTGAGTTTATCATCATACTCTGTTATTATTAAAAGATGTTAGCTATAATACAAGTTCTGACAAAAAATGTATATGCTCTTTTATATTTATTACTATCTGTGGTCCTTGTTGATATTGACAAAGTTTGTCATATTAAATTGACTGGATCATATGGAAAATCTCCTTTTTAATCCTCACATTTAATTCAAGCCATAATTTTATTAATGTCTCTCCACCATTCATTCACATATAGATTATTTCATGGAAAAGTTTGTAATTCAAAATTCACATTTGCCTAGAAATTAGAATTGTCTAACAGCAGTTGATTATAATTTTCTTCAACCCTTTTTGACCTTCTAAGAGGTAGAATTTTTGAGGATGGATAATTTTGCTTTTGCTTTCTTTACTTAATTTATCTTGTCCTTTTTTGTTTCTTTTATGTGATCTAATGTGTTCTATCATTGAATCTAAAGTATTTCTTTATGAATGGAAATCATTTTTCATAATAATGTAAACTTTTCTCCACATGATGGATGAAGTAGTCCAACAAATAATGTTCCTGAATGTCAGAAGCAGGATGAATAAAAAAGGAATGATTAGAATAAAAATTGCTGCCTTGGCCAGATGGCTCAGTTGGTTGGAGCATCATACCATGCACCAAAATGTTGTGGGTTCGATTCCCAGTCAGGGCACATACCTAGGTTGTAGGTTCAATCCCCGGTTGGGGCACGTATGTGAGGCAAACGATTGATGTTTCTCTCTCACTTCTCTCTCTCTCTCTTAAATCAATAAACATATCCTCAGGTGAGGATTAAAAACAAATTACTGACCTTGAGTGAAATATATATTAATAGATACATCAGAAACATTGGCCTGTGAAACTAGACACTTCTATTTATCTCTTCATTTTTAAACAAACATGCCCTCACAATTTCCCACACTTCTCTAACCTGTCTATCTTCAGACTTCGGTAGTACTTTGCCTTTCTTTCCTCTGTCTCCGACATTCACTTGCCCCCTCCCCACTGCTCTGTTACTGCCTGGGATTGGCCTCCCCTTTTCCGCAGTCATCCTTTCTACCTGAGGCTCCTCCACCTCACATACCTCCGACTGTCATGGGTCCTCCCAGGTGGCTGCTCTCTCTCCCTCCACTGCCTTTCCCAGTCCCATTCATAACTGACCATGCTCCGAACTGTTGACATAAACGTGCTCAAAAATTACTTTTGTAACATAATTGTTCTTCTTAAATTTCTGTTGTCCATTCTCTGCCCCTGAATGTCAACAGCTGTCTTTGTCTCCTGCATAGATTTGCATGTATCAGCCATGCTATCCAAAGAGATGTGTGTGGGAGTCTCCTCAGCCAAGAGAAGCAGAGAATATGAGATGGAGACCAGAAGACTCGGGGACAGGAGGCAGTGACACATTTTTACAAATCCAGTGAGTTTCAACTATTTTGAAAAACTGTATATACATGCTTTTTGTTAAAATCCATACCCTGAATCAGCCCAGAAATAATTTTCCAGAAATAATAGTGACATCTTAAAGCTCATTAGACATAGAGGCAAATGTGGTCAGGGTCTGAGACTGTAAAAGGTAATACAGCCTAAGAGGATTTGGCATCTTGACTATAAAATGGTTAAATAGGCATAGAAGAAAAGCAAAAACAATGTAGTTTTACAAGAAGCATTCCAACATCTTTGGATTTTAAAAGTCTTCGTACCAAAGAATAAACATAAATAGTACATGTCAAAGGATATATATTAAAGTATGGTATCATTCTGTAAAAGATGTCACAGAAAGGCCAAATGAGCTGATTGGGCAGATAGCTCAAGGCCACGAACACAAAGCTATGTAACATTCTCAGAAACAGGAGAAGAATAAGAGAAGAATAGATCTGCTTTGTGTTCTGCTAATGGGTGGCAGTACAAAAGCAAAATATCTCAGCATTATTATTTTTTCTCTGTCAACACGAAAGATTACAAAACTAATGGTATAAAATCTACTAGTATTCAGAAATCAAAGCCCAAGGGGAAAAAAAATGCAAGAGAGCATTTAACTTTCTAAAATAAGTGCCAGGCTCCTGTCTAGGCAAGTTACGTTTTAGAGCTTGGAGACAGTATCGTGAAATCTTTCTCTTAACACGTATCATATCTTATGTATAACTGATAAGAAACAAATTGTTCATGGATATCCGGTAGTAAGACACAGCTTAGTCTTACAAAGCAAATTTAGACTGTAATAATAAATCATTCACAGTTGTTAGAGAAAATACAGGGGTGGGCAAAAGTAGGTTTACAATTGTGAGCACACGAAACAATTTATTCTGGTATTATTATTTATTTATTAATGATTGCATTATTTGTATTGTGACTGTAAACCTACTTTTTCCCACCTCTGCATATCTTCCAGTTTTTCTTATCACAGCTCTGGGAAAGGGAGTGTTGAGGTGGTTTTCTGAAAAGAAGTATTCCTAAACTCAGCATAGTTGTACAGCCAGAAACTTGACTGTAACTTGGGACCATGAAGTACAAACAGGCACATCTCCCCCTTGTCAACATCTGCTGTGAGACAGGGGTGTTGAGCAGTGTCAAGAGTGTCCAGCAGTGTGTTGAGATAGGAAGAATGTGCCGGCTTTCACATACCAAGGCAAGAGGGCTTATGCAACTAGTATATTGATTCTTAACTTTTGGAGGTATAAAAGTAAATAATTTTTATCTAATTTCTGATTTAAATTCCTTTAACAATTTTTTCTTTCCTGCTTGTTGACTATATTTTAAGTATTCCATATCTCTCTGGGCACTTTTGGTTATTCAGACTTAGTCTAGTCCATTTTAAACCTCCAAAGCCATACCTAATTCCAAGCTTTCTCTTTCCTCCTGAGACTTGTGGTCACATGGGCTATATGGAAAGAAAGAGATGGTCTAGTCTTAACCTCTTACATTCGAGGTTCAAATCTACTTATTGTTGGGGCAGGTAGAAGAATCCTGGAAAATGTCAAATGTTCTGTATTTGCCTGAATGAGAACATGTAACTGCCTGTAGATCATCAATGCTGTGGGTTGGCACTGACAGCTATTGTTTCTCCTCCCTGGATAGCAGGTGTCCAGACACTGACTCTCACATGGGTTACATGTGAGTACTTCCAAAGAGCCCTGCAGAGACACCCCACTGTAGAATCCCCTGAAATAAGACCTGGGTCTGGATCACCTTTTCCCCTCATCTCTCAGTCCTGCACCTAGCCCTCTTTCCAAGCCAGGCAGTCTGCTCTCTTTTGAACACTTCTGGTAGGAGAGCTGGAACTTCACTACCATCTACACTATCCACTAGATCTATGAGAAATTCACACATCTTTGCCAATTCAACTCTGTTCCTTCCATTCTCTCCCCAGTACTCCTTTCCCCTGATCAAATAGATACAAGGGCACATCTACCAGGCCACTCCCTCAGCAGATGAGATATAGCCAGATGATCTACCAGATTCTTCTTCTTGCAATCACACTCAGTGGTTTCTCTTGGATCCTCAGCCCATTCTCTTTGCTTCCAAAATAAAAGGGAGCAATGTCTCACCACAAGCCCTGCCCTTCTCCTGAAGTGTGTGTTCTGGCATCCTCCTTTTTGTCCTCTACAGACTTTCCTTTCAATGTTTTGGGGGGAAATGAGGTAGTGGTGCAGGATGATGGATTCTAGTTTGGCCTCCTCCATAAAAAATGTTCGGAAGGTGGTGCCTAGTCCTGATTGTAGTGACTTAAAGGCAGCTTTTATCAGAATGAAGGAAACTTAGTGCCTCTTATCCTCACTTTGGGCATTAGCTGCAACTCAAGAACAGAGATGATTCCACTCCACATCATGTTAAATTACACCGGTAATAGTGGCTTTAGAAATGAAGTTGATTTTTTTACAAATTATATTGCAGATTCCTACAAATCTCATTTTTAGAAAGATGATATTCCTCCATAAGAGAAGTTCAGTGATTTGCCCAGCTTGCACCCATGTAAATGATAGAGCTAAGCCTAACCTCTTTGCTACTTTCTTTCCTCTCTGCTATGTCAAGGTGCGAAATTGCACCAAATGACCTTCGTCCTCCAGTTATGCTATTACTAAAACCCTTATCCTTCATAGATTTGGGACTATATCTTCAGATACAGGCAAAGTTGAAAAATCAATATCCAAATTAAAGAGAAAAGATATTTGCTTATCTAAAGAAGATCCAAATAAATTACGGGGCATGTTTTCATGACTTGATTTGTAAGTCTATAGTCACCGCTTCATAGTGGTTTGCAGACTATCACATGAATGTTCATTTCATGTTTCTGTTGTTGCAGGTGCATCTCACCACTGTCAGGACAAATGACCATTCTAACCAAAGGAGAAAAAACCCTGACACTGGAAGACACCAAAATGACTCACAACCCACTGAATACAGATCTGGAATCATATACCCAGAAGGCAATGACTTTTTCCTTAGCTTAGACAAAAGAATGATTATAAGGCCCTGGTCGGTTTGGCTCAGTGGTTAGAGCGTCAGCCTGCAGACCAGAGAGTGCCGCTAAGGTCATGTACCTTGGTTGCAGTTTGTCCCCAGCCCCGACTGGGGTTGTGTGGGTGGCATCCACTTGATGTGTCTCTCTCACATCAATGTTTCTCTCTCTCTCTTCTCCCCTCTCTCCCTCCCACTCTATCTGAAGATAAATGCAAAAAAAAAAAAAAATGTCCTCAGGTGAGGATAAAAAGAAAAAAAAAAGAATGATTATAAGAAGAGAGGGGCATTAAAATAAAACAGAAAAACATAGGAACCACAGGTAGTAAAACTTTACTATGACTCTCAAAGCAGTTAAACTGTACCTAACCATTAAGTGCAACATAAACCAAAAAAAGCACAAATACTTTAACTTTTAACACCAATTCATAATGAACTCTTGCATTTCAACAAAAGATACTGGTTGTTCCAGCAACCTGCCTAGTTTACAAATTCACTAACCAATCCATCCCTGCCCAAACCACTTTATAAGGACTCTTTTTGAACTTTTCCCTTTTGAGACACCACTGAGGCTCTGTCATGGTGGTGTTCTCCTCTGCCCAAAGTTTGTGTGATAAACAAGTTTTCCTGATGTTCTTTGCATGGGTACCTCAAAGGTTTACAAGCACATAGGAGCAGAGCCAAATATTACAAGTTATTATTATTAATGACTGAATGGTGTTCCCCCAAAAATTTGTGTGTTGAAGTCCTAAACCCCAGTATCTTAGAATGTGACTGTATTTGGAGAAGGCCTTTAAAGAGGTAATTAAGTTAAAATAAGGTAATTGAGATAGGCCATAATCCAATATGACTGGTGTCTTTAATAAAATAAAGATTAGGATACAAACATGCACAGAAGGAAGACCATGTGAAGACACAGGGACAAAATAGCCATCTACAAGGCAAGAAGAGAGGTCTTAGAAGAAACTAACCCTGCTAACACCTTGAACTCAGACTTCTAGCCTCCAGGATTGTAAAAAAAGTAGATTTCTTTTTAAGCCACCCAATCCATTGTGGTTTATTATGATAGCCCTGGAAAACTAATACAAACTATGTTAAATATTTTGGTGTCTGTTCTGTCATTGGAAAATCTCTTGTCTTAGTCCATCCATGCTGCTATAACAAAACAAAACAAAAATCATAAATTGTGTGGCTTATAAAAAAACAAATATGTCTTTCCCAGTCTAGAGGCTGGGAAGCCTAAAATCATGGCACCAGCAGATTTGGCATCTGGTGAAGCCTACTTCCTAGATGGCTGTCTTCTCACTGTAACCTCACAGAGCAGAAAGGAGGAGCTGGCACTCTGGGTTTCCTTTACCATGGCAATAACCCTCATCATGAGAGCTCTGCCCTCATTTTTACCCAGAGAGGATAAATGCTTTTAAATGCTGAACTGAAACAGACCTACAGGTTCCACCCTCAACACCCCCACCTCCTAATAGCATTACCCTGGGGGTTACATTTCAACATATGAAATTGTGGGGAGACAAGCATTCAGGCCATAGCACCTCTGAAGAATTTCAGCCTAAAAGAGGAGTGGGTAATAATCTGACCCAATTTATAGTCTGAAAACATTGATTAGACTACAGGGTGGAAAATATATGAGAGCAGTCTAGACTGAATTATGTAGACTGCTTAGGAAACCATTGCAGCAGTCTGGTGATCAGTAAGGCTGGCAGGCTGGCAGGCTAACGGTGGTGTAGTAGTGGTGGTGGTGAGGAATAGGAGAAGAAAGAAGAGAAAGCAGAGAACAGGTTTAAGAGATATTAAAAGGAAACCTCAAAGAATTTGGTGTTGAGTCTCCCACAGTACTGGTTACAATTAGATTCAGGTACATTTAACAGAAAACCCAAAATGGTTTAAACAAGATAGAAGTTTATTTGTATTTTATATAAATTAATTGTATAGATAGGTTACACAAGGATCGATCCAGGTTCCTTCTGTTGCTCCTTTAATATTCTTAGCTTGTTAATCTTCATTTAAGATGGTGACTCAAGGTCCAGCCATATTACAGGGAGCAGGCAGGAGAATGAGAGGAAAAAAATAGTATGCAGCCTCCTGTTTAAGACTTCTGAGGGACCCCAGAATCCACTTATATTTTATTAGCTAAAACTTAACCATGTGACCACATCTAGCTGCAAACAACTTGGGAAGTGTTGAATTTGATTTATCACAGGTCCAAATAAAATTAAAGATCTGTTAATAGAAAGGAAGAGAAGACTAAATGTTGAGTTTGTCCCCACCCAAGAAGACCTGCTACAATTCTGAGTAAAGCAGTAAATATTATTCTGTTCCGTGGTCATTGACTCCAATGCAAAAGAAACTAGATAGGACAAAAGAGCACTCAGCTTAAATCAATCCCTGCAATATGTCAAAGTATATACCCTACTTTGGGAGAGTTAGTAGCATCATTCTATTACAAGAAGACATAAGGGGAGATATTAATAAGAACAATAGATTGAGGGTCTACTAATGCTTAAGCCATTTTCCTTCACTCTATATATCTCTCGAACACTTACATAATAATGATGAAACAAGTACAAAAATAGTTCAAAAAGCCAAAGGAACCACAGTTGAGGGGTTTTTTTTTAAAGCATGAGGTTAAAACATAAAAATGATACATTTTCAGAAATGGAAACGGTATCTCAGAAAATAGATGACATCTGCCTCATCTCTATAGGAGAAGGAACCAATCTCCAGAGAAGATAAGTGCATTTTGAATGTTAAACTAAAATAGACCTAGAGAATGAACCTACAAGGCCTTGCTCTATGCTTGCCTCATTATAGCACTAATCTACTTTACTGATACCATTAGTTTATTTGCAGTATCTCAAAATGCCAAGCTAAGACAGAAAACATCTTCCTTTAGTCTTCTTCTTCAAAATCATTCTTAATTTACTGCTAAAAAAGAGAAAATATGACATGGATTCTTCATCTGCATAGAGAACAGCTACTTCCTTGGAGTAGATTTACTTTTATCTATTTTGATCTACATGAACACCTAAGTTGAATACTTAAGACAAAAACACAATTTGAACTTTGCTAAAAATCTCCTGCATTTTGTAAGTCAATAACATTTAGCATGTAACATGTTCCCTATCCCTTTCTCTACGATACATCCAGTGTACACTTAGGTATCCCCATATATGCTATGCATTTTTATAGCATTTCAATTTGGTAAGCAAATCCTGTTTTTCTGGATGGTCCTATCCCTTCTTCTTCATCTGAGATATTTTTACTCCTTTCACCACTCCAAACCGAGCTGGTGTTGTCTTCCTTGATGTACCCATATCGCTCTGTGCCTCTATTATAAGCACTTTTCTCCTTGTAACATAATGCATGAATGTTCTCCCAATGGAATTTAACTCCCTTGAGAGCAAAAGCATGTCTTATGTATCTTTATAGAAACACAACCAGCTGCAGGATCTGGCACACAGTAGGAGTTCAACAAAAGAATGTTGAGCTGGCCAGTATGGCTCACTAGTTGAGCATCGACCCATGCACCAAGAGGTAGCTCGTTTGATTCCCGGTCAGAAAACATGCCCAGGTTGTGGGTCCAATCCCCAGTGGGGGGAATGCAGGAGGCAGCCAACTGATGTTCTCTCTCATTGATCTCTCTCTCTCTCTCTCTCTCTCTCTCTCTCTCTCTCTTTCTCTCTCTCTCCTTTCTTCTCTCTAAAATCAATAAAGAAGAAATATTTTTGAAAATGAAAAAAAAAGAATGTTGAAATCATGGATCAGAATCTTAAGCATTAGATACTAAATTGCTCTGAATCCAGATTTCTTCGTTTAGGGAAAGAGCATTAGAAGAGGGCATTATTTAGGATGTGTTTCACCTGTAGGTAAAGAAAACTGAAATAAAATGGATTAAAATTTAAAACTTAGAAAGGCTCCCATGACTAAAAATTCCAAATGTGAGGCAGCCATTGGGAGTCATTTGATCGAAGGCTTGGCTCCACTTGCCTGCTCACTGCCTTCTGTTCCTGGTCAGCTGTATCTCAGCTTGGCACCCATCATGCTAGAAGAGGGTTTGGGGAACTGCAGGCACCGCATCTATAGATGTCAACTTCCAAAGGATACCTGAACTTAACTTCTCCCAATGCTCACCTTAGTAAACAAGCCAAGGACAGAGCAAGGAAGATGGGATTAAGGTGATTTGTTTAGACCAAAATGCAGATGGTGTTATTTACAACAAATCCTCTTGGCTGTGAAACTCAGTGTCCCATGTAGAAGGGGGATTAGGGAAAGAACTGGTGGAAAACAACCAAAAATGTCTACTACAACTACTGAATGACTAAAGTTCCTTTCAACTCTCAGGGTTTATGTTCCTATTAATGTCATTGATATTCTTATTATTTCACTAGTGAATTATTAAAAGTCTGTATATTTTATTGAATTATTTTGCATTTTAAAGAGAAAGAAAATACTTTTAAATTATCATCCTGTCAACTCTAATGCATAATTGATACTTGAGAAAGGGAAAGTAATAGATCCTATCAAGAAAAAGTTTTTCAATAGTCATTTCACGCCCTGGCCAGTTTGGCTCAGCGGTTAGCATGTCAGTCTGTGGACCAGAGAGTCCTGGGTTCGGTTTCCGCTATGGGCACATACCTCAGTTGCAGTTTGTCTCTGCCCCAGTTGGGGTCGTGTGGGTGGCAACCAGTCGATGTATCTCTCTCACATTGATGTTTCTCTCTTTCTTCCTCCCTCTGGACAGGATGGAAATAATGTTATATGTCTTTTAAGAGCCTTCTTCGGCCAAGTTGCACATGATTAATTTATAGCTTTCATATTATAAAATACAATATTGTCCTGGGTGATCTACCTAAAAGTCTGATGTGTTGATATAATGAACAATAATTTTATTCTGCAGGGTAAAATAATTGTTATTGGAAAAGGCACAAAGGTAGATTGCACTGTAGTCTTTAAATTAACGTGAAGAGCAATTGGAGCTCGTCGGCAAAACAAGGCAGAAATTTTTAGATTTTATATGTATGTGTTGTGGGAAATGACTTTTTTTTTTTCTTATCCTCACTTGAGTACATTTTTGCATTTATCTTCAGATAGAGCTGGAGGGAGAGAGGGAGGAAAAGAGAGAGAGAGAGAAACATCGACATGAGAGAGACACATTGATTGGTTGCCACCCGCACAACCCCAACTGGGGCCGGGGACAAACTGCAACTGAAGTATATGCCCTTGGCCGGAATCAAACTCGGGACTCTTTGGTCCACGGGTGACACTCTTACCACTGAACCATACTGGCCAGGGCAACATTAACTTTGTTTTAAAAATACTTTCTTTAATAATATGACTTTACAATATAATTTTATTTTATTTTATTTTATTGTTATAATTTTTAATTCTCACCCAAGGATATTTTTCCATTTATCTTCAGATAGAGTGGGAGGGAGGGAAGGAGGGAGGGAGAGAGAGAGAGAGAGAGAGAGAGAGAGAGAGAGAGAGAGAGAGAGAGAGAAACATCAGTGTGAGAGAGACACATCGATTGACTGCCTCCTGCATGATCCCGACCAGGGCCACAGATGAACCGAAACCAAGGTACATGCCCTTGACTGGAATCGAGCCTGCGACTCTCCACACGCCAAGGCTCTAACCACTGAGCCAAACCGGCCAGGGCTACAATATAATTTTAATAATAGCTGTGCATATAACTGGCTCACAAAATTCTCAGAAAATTAACAATTTAATTAATAATCAGCTCTTATAGGCTGACTTCCCTGTACCACACATGATATCCTCATCCCTGGCAACCAAGTGCAGAGCTTATTGACAACTATATATGGTAGCTCCAAATTATCTATCACAGTTTGATTTATGAACTCCCAGTGTTTGAAATCTTTTGAGAAGAAACCAAAGTCTAGAATCAGAGAGACAAGATGACCTACCCAGAAAAGCCAGAATGAGAATGCAAATAAAACAAGGACCAAGAGGCAGGTGTCTAAGTGGAAGCTATGAATGTGGAAGTTGGCTAGTAGTGAATGAGGAGGACCAAAGAAAATTCAAATTTGTATTTAAGATTGATATTTATGCCCTGGCCAGTTTGGTTCAGCGGTTAGAGTGTCGGCCTGCGGACCAATGAGTCACAGATTCGATTCTGGTCAAGGGTACGTACCTTGGTTGCGGTTCCTCCTCGGCCCTGGTCGGGGTCATGGGGGAGGCAACCAATCAATATGTCTCTCTCACATTGATATTTCTTTCTTTCTCTCTCTCTCTCCCCTTCCCACTCTATCTGAAGATAAATGAAAAAATATTCTCAGGTGAGGATTTTTTTTAAATTAAAAAAAAAAAAGATTGATATTTACAGATGAAAGCTGGGGGGGGCTGTGTGACTATGAGTATGTAACTCACACAAAGAGTTATGACAAGCACTGTACTCTCACTGTGTTGTTGCTCATGGATCTGTGCCAAACTATCTTTTTATTTATTTATTTTTTTATTAATCTTCACCCAAGGATATGTTTTTATTGATTTTTTTTTTTTTTGAGAGACAGAGAAACATTGATTGGCTTCCTCCCATACACACCCTGACTTGGGATCAAACCCACAACCTAGGTATGTGCCCTGACCGGGAATCAAACCCAGAATCTTTTGGTGTATGAGAGGACGCTCCAACCAGCTGAGCCACCTGGCCAGGGCTCCAAACTGTCTCTTACAGGCAAGACCATGTTACATTGTTTCCTCTGGAGCTTCTGTCTTCCTTGGACAGGTTTGCAGGGCATGTAGCAAACTAAATTATGGTTTAAGTATTTTCAATGAATATTTCTTCAGATAAGTTAATAAAAATCATTATCAAGATCCACTCTTACACAAATGCATATTTGTGGGTGGGAGTAGAGAGCGTTTTTCTAAATTATTGGTACAATAGTCTAGCAGAACCCTATGTCTTGCAGGGGATGTTTTACCTTTTAAACTAAGAGGGGACATTTCTGGGCCAAGCAGCTCCTGAAAGGCCTGATTTGTCACGATCCATCTCTGAACCCAAACATCTGCCCCAGGAGAGTCACCCTGCTGTTGTACATGACCAGCTCACCTTCTGCATCATCCACCTTTTGGGTTTTACAGAGTGCCCAGGCTTCTCAACCACCTGATCTTCATCTGCTAGTCCTAGTATCTTATCCCATTTCTTTCCAACAAGCTAATTCCTCTAGTAAGAACATCTAGACATATTCCTACCAATTTGCCTTCTTCTTTCCTGTTCTGCCTTCTCCTTTCCTGCTTTATATTTCTATGTTGTGGGTAATCATCCAAGAGCAATAAAACAAGTACATCCCTTACATGAAAAAATTAAGTCAGAGTACAAGCCAGAGAATGAAGATTGACATAAGAAATCACATGGTAGACGCTGGTTGATGATGCACTTAACCTACTGAGGCTTGAAACCTCAAATAAAGAGGAATAATTCACTTGAAGACTTGGCCTGAAAGTATCAGAGTAACAAAATAATATTTTATAATGTACTCTGTAGAGTACATATAATACTCTACTGAATAAAATAAAATAGAATTCAAGGGGAATAAAAGCAAGCATCAAAGAGATTCAAATTGGAGGAACTCAAATTAGGATTGCCAGATAAAAAATGTCTAATTAAATTTGAATTTCAGTTAAACAACAGTTCAAATGTAATTATATTTTAATTAGCTAAATCCAGTGGAATTGCAATACATCTCCATTGGTCCATCGATACTCATCTTCCTTCTCATTTAAATGTACGAGTATGGGTCAAAGAACTGTAGATCTGGAAGAAAGAAGAAGGAGCCAACATCCAACTACCATTACATCTCTTGGATTATACCAAGAGGCAAAATGTATGGGTGTGACCTATATTAACAAATGGTTTTAATGCAATTTAATTTTACTGAGTATCAAATCCTACACATGAATAATGACATTACTGCTTTATAAAAGAATCCAATATAGGGGCATGTAAAATACAGCAAGCTTGCTTAAGATATGACAAATTGAGTCAAGTTAATCTGGGTATGAATCTCATTTCCACTTTTGCAAGGTGACCTTGGGAAACATAGAACTTGCCTCAAAATTCCACATTTATACAATAAGAATAATTATTAGGACTATTATGAAGATTTAATAATACTAGATTTGTAAAGGACTTGGTGTTGAATCTGATCTTTAGAGGTAGTCAATAAATATAGTCACTAGTTAATTCAACATACATATATGTTTCAGGATGCATCCATTGCATAAAATAAAATATACTGGCTATTAACTATTTTTAAACATGTTGTAAGTGTTTCTCTTCCTATTGAGTATCTCTGGAATTTTGGAAAATCCTATCAAACACTCCATGGTTTAAATCAGTTCCTCTAATAAAGATACTTCAACAGAAGTGAAAAACAGGGTATGAGTTGTTGATTCCTGGCACTCTGCTCTATTCAGGATGAGCTCTCCTCTCCTAAATCAGCCACTAATCAGATCTCTTCACTTTTTTTGTCCTACAATCTATGCAATGACATTTTCTAATGATAATTGCTTTGTAAGGAGCAGATTGCTTCAGTGCTGAAGTCTATTTATTGACACTAGAACAGACAAAGATGTCTAGCAATGTTATGAGCACCCAGACCCTCAAAAAATAGTATATCGGATAGGTGAGATACATTGCCCAGGATGCCACAGTCAAAATTACCTCTGACATTTCCAAATGTCATAGTTAATCCACTTTTAACCGCAATGTTTTTAAATGTGTTCGAAGGAAGACTTCAAAAAGTCATGTCTAAGATAGACAGTACATAGTGATTTCAGCTCAGGGTCTCTTTAAAAAAAACATAGCAGTTATTTAGACATGCATTTGGAAAGTTGAATATACATATATAATCCTCACCTGAGAATATTTTTTCCATTGATTTTTTTTAGAGAGAGTTAAAGGGGAGGGAGGGGGGAGAGAGAGAGAGAGAGAAACATCAATGTGAGAGAGACACATTGACTGGTTGTCTCCCACACACGCCCTGACCAGGACCAGGGAGCAACCCTGCAATCCATGTACATGTGCTTGACCAGGAATTGAACCCTTAACCCTTTGGTCTGTGGGCTGTTGCTCTAGCCATTGGGCCAAGTTAGCCAGGGCTGATTATTAGTATTTTGAGAATCTCCACAAAATTCAACATAAAGAAATGTTTTATGTTATTCAGTGAGAATCTGGCACTAATGTTTTCATGTGTTGAATCCCACCACAGCTAACTTAGCTTTACTCTATTCTGTGACTACAAACTACCAGCCAGGACATCCCACTGCACCACTATTATACTCCAAATGTTTGTGCTCCCCTAAAATTCATATGTTGAAACCCTGTTTTTCTATGTGATGCTATTAGGAGGTGGGACCTTTGGCTGATAATTAGGATTAATTGAGGTGATGAGGGTGAAGCCCCCATAAATAGGATTAGTGCCCTTATAAGAGTCACTGGAGAGCTCTTATGTTCTCTGCTCACTGCTATATGAGAATACGAGAAGCCAGCAATCTACAGCCCAAAAGAGGGTCCTCACCAGAACTTGACTATACTGGCATCCTGATCTCTGATTTTCAGCCTCCAGAACCATGAGAAATAAGTTTCAGTTGTTTATAAGCCACCAGTCTTATGTTACTTGTTATAGCAGCTGAACTGACTAAGATAACCCAACAACTCCTTGACCACATAATTGGTCCAAAAATTGACAGGTGACCTAATGCAAGCCAATCAGAATCATTCTATGAAATTGAATCAATGAATGCCATCTTTTTACTCAGTCATGGGTCACTAAACTAGGATGATACAATCTTGAAGATCTCTGTAGCTATGGCTTCATTCCTCTCACATGGAGAAAGCCTGTCTATTATTGTAGGAAGCCAATACACCAATGGAAACAGAACCTAGTGATGAAGGAACGATGGGCTGGAGAGATACATCATGAAAAAATATCGTTCTTTAAATCCATAGTGTTTTCAAAGACAATTCCACCCTCTTGGAATTATTAGCTACATGCATGATTCACTGAATTCCTATTTTTAAACTAGTTTATTTGAGGTTTAGTCATTGCAATAGAACACTATCTTAACCACACAATTTATCTCACCTAAACAAAAAGAGGGTTCACATTTTATAGTAAAGCAAATCTTAAAGATTGCTTTAAAATTCAGTTACTATTTTCATATTACGTTTTTAATAACATAAGTGGATTTAGATACTCTCTTTAATTACAGTGAGTAGAGTTCCACTAGAAAGTTCTATTTCTGTACAGTCGTCCCTCGCCACTTCGCACTTTGACATTTGCGGCTTCACTCTATCACAGTTTTTTCAAATATATTCATTAAAAAGTTGATCGAGACAGTGAAAATGATACAGCGCGCGCTTGGTTGTCTGAGTCAATTATACACCCCTGTATTACAATTAAAATTAAAATTACTGTATGTATGGATGGTAGGCCTATGTATTTGAGCACCCCAGGAATCCTTCAATGCCAGGTGCAACTGCTTGACCACTCCTTGTGTGTAGGCAATAACTTTTTTTCCAAAAAATCGAGTGTGGTGAAACCAAGCCAATCAGAGTGTGCTGTTCACTGACTGGCTAACCTGTCCTCTTCCTATCCTGGCCACTGATTGGCTCAGCCTCATGCAAGTTCGTTTCTCTCATACACGCTTCTACATCGCTACGCATCAGAAGCAACCTTGCTCTTCTTTGCTGTGCAGTACATCTCTTCATCTTCATCACTTCATCATCGAACAAGTTGCACTATTTTCATAGGTTAGTGGTTGTGTGTAAGAACTGTGTGTGTGTGTGTAATTAAATGTACAATAATAATAATATGATATTTGTAACGTCTAATATGTCTTATATTCTCTTATTTTGTATAATATATTGGTTAATACGAGTGTAATGGTGACTAAAGGGTGTTATTTCATGTCTAGAGGGCTCTAATAATGTTAAAAAAATATATTTAGAAGGTCATAAATAAGTTTTCTATGCTCTAACTGCGAAAATATTCGATTTATAAATAAAGAATCCTACTTCACGGAAATTCATTTATCATGGTAGAGTCTGGAACTGATTAACCATGATAAACAAGGGCCGACTGTAATCATACGCACTTATTTTATCGGTGCCAGGAACTATCCAGAATCCCTTGCCTTTGAGCATGAATTATTATATAATTGGATTTTTTAAATTTTTACAGGATAAAAACCTGTGTGATTTCATTTTCACATACTTCTCAGGAAGGCCAATTGACAGGAATAATTTCTGAGTTTTATAATAATAAAATATTTGTCCTCTTTTTCCTGATGTCAGACAATCACTATAAAAATTTTGTTGTTGTTCTATCAGTGTTATAGCACAGTGAGTTAAATAGTGGTATCCAAAAGTTACATCTACTTGGAACCTCAAAATGATCAAACCTTATTTGGAATAAGGATTTTTGCAGATATAATTAAGGTAGAATCTTGAGATAAAATCATCCCAAATTAGTGTGAGCCTGTTATAAAAAGACACAAAAGGAGAAGACACAGAGGGACGCAAAGAGAAAAGTCACGTGAAGATGGAGGCAGAGATTTGAGTGATGCGGCTGTAAGCCGAGAACCACCAACCACTGCAGGAAGCCACCAGAAACTAGGAAGAGGCAAAGGATTCTTTCCTAGAGCCTTCAGAGCGAGCATGGTCATTCAGACACAGTGATTTTGGACTTCTACCCTCCAGAACTGTGAAAGAATAAATTTCTGCGGTTTCTTGTTAGTTTTTTTTTATTATTGACAGTATTACAGATGTCCCTCATTTTCCCCCTTTTTGCCCCCCTCCACCCAACTGCTGCTCCACCCCAGGCCTTCCACACACTATTGTCTGTGTCCCTGGGTTACGCATGTATGTTCTTTGGTTAATCTCTTCCTGTCCCCCCCCCCCCCACACACACACACACACACATACACTGAGATCTGTCATCCATGCACCCATGCCTCTGGACCTATTTTGTTTGTCAGTTTATCTGCTGTTTTGAGTCAACAAGTTTGTAGTAATTTATTACAGCAATCCTAGGAAACATACATATAGAAATGCATATTTCATGTAATTAATTTGAGTGTTCTTTTTGTTGGTTTCCTGGTGGCTACAAAGGTTAGGTTTTTAACACTGTTCTTAGAAAATCTACTATAACACATTTTGCCATGTGTGAAAGTTTCTGAGAGTTTTGACCTATTTTTCCCTGGATCATTATTTTCCTTGAAACAATTTCCATGTGAGAGCATTGATCCACTTATATTCTGCAGCTAAACTGTATTTTTTAACTATATTTTTACAACTGGTTTTCTTAAGCTTTATATTTGAACAAGATGTCTGCTAAATGTTGATTTATGCTGTCTTTTAGAAAATATCTGTTAATTCTTGTAGATAATTCCATCAACAATTTCTTTTACTGCTATAGGTGAGGTTTGTTTTGAGGTCTCTGTGAGTTTGTAAATCTTATTTTTTTATACAAAAGTCTGATGAGTCCCTGCTCATGATATTCTTCATTGGCTTCACTTTCCCAACATCAAGATAAAAATAAAAACATTTGAAAGACATTTTACAATGTATGAGGCATTTCTGCATACAACATGCCATTCAGTATAAATAAGTGTAACTAATATAATTCTATCTTTTTAAAATTTGGAATCTCTGATTTTTGTATAACCTCAAATTCAATACTTGCCTCCTCCTTCCACAATGCCCGCTGTAGACAGGGTGGAGCTGAGCAACTCTGAAGGCTCCTGTTTTCCCCAGACCTTTAAAAATCAATAAGAAAAACCATGATTGAGAGTCGAGTTTTTTAATTTGGAGTCTATAAAGGAGCTTCTGGAGTGGGGTCTCCAGTAAATTTTCTATAAAATATTATGCATATTCCAGGAGAGGAACTGCATAATCAGATTTGCAAAAGGGTTCTTGATCTAAAAACAAGTTTAGAACTACCAATTCATAGGTTTCAGCAATACATATCAAAGAGAGTAATGTTGAATACATTTTTATTGCCTAAGAAAACAATAAAGCTATGAAACAGTATCTATGTAGCTAGCTGAAATAATCTTAGTTTTCAAGGCATACCCTGTAACATTATTTTCTTACTAGATGGGTACCCCTTTGTAAAACTGCTGTCAGGATCAGAGTCACCTGTCTTATATGTTTCTAGTCTCATAGTGAGAAATTTATGCTCATATAACTGGCTTGATCTGGCCAGCAAATAGGTAAATTAGTTTTACATCCATATGCCTTATTATGAAACTTGTGATTTATTCCCACATGTTACTTTACCTTAATAGTTTTATCCTTATTTTTATCCAGATATAATTGACTTATAAAAAGAATAAATATCCATCTCTACTTAAAATCCTTATATATACAAAATCCCCATTAGAATTAGCTTAGCACTTTTTTTTTTTATTCCTCACCCGAGGACATGCTTAGAGAGAGGGAGAGAAAAAGAAAGAGAGAGAGAAAGAGAGAGACCTTGAATGCACCCCGACCGGGGATTGAACCCACAACCTTTTGGTGTACAGGACAATGTTCCATAAACCGAGCCACTGGCCAGGGCAGCACTTCTAATAAGTGTGCGAAACAAAAGTATTTATTAAGTATAGTATGTCCACCATCTGGAGAGTTTTCTTATTTCTGGACTTCCTCCCATTTCTTGTAGCTGGATCATTTTTTCTGAGTTTAGATCTGGGTCCAAGCTCCTCCCAGTCTCCCCTAGATAACAGGACAAACACAGCTCCCTCAGAAGAAGGAAAATGAGATTGGGGCATATTCCAATCACATGTTCAAGGTCTCTTGCATCTTCTCACATTCCTGTACAAAACACTATAAATATACCAGATCATTTCCTGCTTCAGCTACACTCCGTGATAAGAAGTCAGTCACAAAACACAGTGTCCACACTGGCCAATGCTAAGAACATGTGCTCAATTCCTGCCAACAGTAAGCTGATTTCTGATGTCACTGAATGGAGTTACACATCTTCGGATGTTGACAATGAAAATAAAATGTTTGAGAGATGCGAAGACAAATGAAAAGGGAGAATCAGGACACATATTTTAAAATCCTAAATCAGAAGAATTCTTCTACACCTGTAACTTCCCATTTATTTAAATGCTAATTTGCCCATAGGATTTTTTCACTTAGTTGCTTTCTTTCTTCACCACCCCACCTGTAACGGTGTTCATTTTGTGTGGGACCTCAGGAGAAGACACATGTCCTAAGCTTCTACTTTAACTCCCACTGTGATAAGCTTACAATAGTCATTAAATAATTTTAATTGAAAATGAAGATTTTTATTAAACCAAGTGTGACGTTTCCCTAAGAAACATAGAAACAAAAGATTCAGGAATGCACAGAGCAGATAAATAGTTAAACACCTGTTATACAAGGGCATAATCTCTGTTAATATCTTCCATGTCTGTTTTTAAAGCCTGCGATCAATCAGAGGGCAATATCTCCCATAGTGAAGAACTACATGAACTTTTTACCTAAAATATCCAAATAATCAAAAGCTTTTTCCAGATGTACCTTTCTAACCAGTTCAGTATCTAGTGCTTAGCTTCCATGGTAAAATGTACTCTTTTATTTCTGAGACATATTATTCAATTATAATTTTTTCCTTTATACAAAAGGGGTATAATGTTTCCTCCAGAAATCTTGGAACAGACAAATAAGCAAAGGAACAAAGAAAGAAAATTTAAAATACTCATAAAGCCACCTCCCAGAGGGAAATACTTGATATGTATCACTTTAGATTTTTTTTTGTACCACAGGCATTGTGGATGGAATGATAAAAATGATCAATAACCCACATGCAACATTCCACATTCTCTTCCCATTCTACACACGCCACATGTTGGCGATGGCAGTGCCACCGAAACAAGAAGCTGATCCCCATGCGTCACCACAGGGAAGGTCATCCACCAAACATCCAATTAGACTGAGATGTGAGTTAAAAAAAAAAGCACATTAAACTACTGAGATTTTTACGTTGATTTTCTTTTGCAACAATTAGCTTATTCTGACTAACAGTAATTTTTACTTTGAAATAAGATGTTATCTTAACACATCCTTAAATATGTGTCATTGGCTGAGCAGCTGGATGTTGGATGATGAGGAAAGGTACACATAGTAGAAAGTGGTTGGAGAAAAATGAAGTAAATAGTGTGCACTGGCTACCATGACAGCAGGGCAGCTCCTATATAAAATCAAGAAATGTGGGGCCTCAAAGTATTGACAAATCTGATCACGTCTAGAAACAGTGAGACATAACATAGAGAAAGTTGTTGAGGGACCAAAGCCCTTTAAGACATAGCCTTATGACAAAAACAGAGTAAGGTGTGGACTTTTAACTTTGATAGGTCCTGGATTGCATCTGATGGAGTGTGTGTGAGAGAGTAAAAATAAAATATATATCTAGTGACTAGAAGAAACAATGCTATACAGGCTGTGGCAAAAGTAGGTTTACAGTTGTGAGCACCCAAAACGCAGACTTTTTTCTTGTATTATTATTTATTAATTATTGTATTATTTTCCATATGAACAACTGTAAACCTACTTTTGTCCCCACTTTGTATGTCCATTAGACAATTTTTCTCTTCTGAAGCGCAAAGAAGAAAAAACCTTATTTTCAAGACTCCTTACATCAAAATGAGATCTGTTATTATTTCTCATTGAAGTGAGTGAGTAGAAGTTGTATGTTTTGAGCGGTTAAAAGCAACTAGCCTTCTCGACACCCCTTTTTTCTTTCTCTGCTGGCTGGATGATACAGGTGTAACTTTCAAGCCATGTAGAGTATGGAGGAGCCTCCTGGTAAATTGTGATCGATCTCTGAATGACTGCATGGAGCAGACACTCCTCACACTCCTCCCCCACCACATTCACAGACTGATCCATACCAGATTCTGAAATGAGAGACGAATAACCTTATGTTATAGTTAACAACTATGATGTTGAGATTGTGACAGGAATTAGCATTATTCCCTGATTAATATACGTGTATAAATAAGTCATGTTGTTTTGTATGCAACGAAATATCAAACAGCAATGTAAATGAATGAATTGATGAATTATAGGTACACACAATATCAAGGGCAAATTTCAGGAATAATGTTCCTGAGATATAAATACATAGATAAACAAACAAATATAAGAAGAAATGTGGGGGGAAAAACAAATTTAATATGTTAGTTATCTCTGAGAATAAAGAAGGAGGTATGAGATTGGGAGGAAGATCAGATACAATGTTCAAAGATAAAGGTAATGTTTTATAACTTTTTTTTTAGGTATAGTCACATGTTTTACAAAAATTATTCATTATTCAATCACTATTTACCTTAAAAAACTTACAATCAATTTAGTAGTAACATTTTTGAGGTCCTGAGTATATATACACCTACAAGGTGAATAAACAACTCTCCTAATAGGATGGAGATATGTACTTAGCACTTTTAAAAGCCTCCAGTGGCAGCCTTAGGCAGGCTACGCAGAATGCTGCATCTCAAATAACCTTGCAGTCAACATAATGTTCTCCAGACAGCTGTTAGGCAGCTCCGAAAACGGCTCTAACAATGAAAAAGATTATTAATATCAAACACCTGAGGAGTTTGAATAAAATTTTATTTCTTAACATGTGAATGGGCAACTTTTACTTTTGCAAATTGATTTTATATAACATGTGGTTTGAAATATATATGCATAACTATAAAGTAAATATAAAGAGCTATGTAACTGTGGGTGGTGTGATTTTTATACTTTTTTCTGTACTACTCAGTACTGCTGAACGAGCATATATATTATTTTTACATAAAGTCACTCTCTTGAAATCAGGAAATACTTTGCACCACAATGAGTGTTCTGAAGCAACCTTGCCGCTCACTTTATGTTCTGTATCACTTAGCTATTGTAATAAACCACTCACAAATCTAGTAGCTTTGAATAGCAGCCATTTATTATTCCTTCATGAATCATGGGTCAGGTGGGCAATTCTGCTCATCTGAACAAGTTCAGCTGATCTTAATTAGGCTTGCTCAGGCTTCTTTAATTAGCCAGCCATGTGAGCTGGCGGTGACATGGCCCACCTCCACTGCCAAAGGCTGTCCCAGTCTTGTTCTCTTGGCAGAAGAAAGGGTCTAAAAGAGACAGTGAAAGTGCAAAGCCTCTTGAGGCCTAGGCTGAAAACAGTCACTTCCACTGAATTCTTTTGGCCAAAGCAAGTCAAAAGTGCAGCCCAGATTCAAGAGATGAGGAAAGACTCCAGTGTTGAAGGGAAGATACACAAGCTTTTTAACGGGATACTGGTGTAGAGAATCAGGCTATTTGGGGGCAATTAAGCTACACAGAGTATAATCAGAGCCCAGAAATTGAAGCCAACCATTCAATGAACCAACCTAAAATCCACCCCTACTTCTCTTTGGCGTTACTTATGTCATGTATCCAAAGGCTCTGCTTCTCTAGCCCTTCCAGCGGGACTTAAATTGTGAGACTTCTAGACCTCACAGTCCTTCATTTCTATGTATTTTGGTTAAGTCTTTTTTTTTAAGTTACAGGCACTATGCTAAGTGTTAGGAGTAACACAATGAACACAGCACAGTCCCTGTGCTCAGTGAACTCTCAGATTAATGGAAGACACAAACACAGAAATAATTACACTTAGAAAATAATATGGCTGTGTAATGATAAAGATATTTAGAAGGGAATTATGGAAGCCCAGAATACCTTTAAAAATAGCTTGGGAAATGGCAGCAGGAAGAGGTCAAGTAAGAGTTCCTGAAAGATGATCCTGAGCTGAGTCTCAGATCAGCTACATCGATAAAGAAAATGAGCAGAGCATTCCCGCAAGGCAGCAGACTGAACAAAGGCGTGGAGATGAGAAGCTGTACTAGGGCAGGCCTCACTGGGAGATGGAGTGAAAAGTAGTCTAAAATTGTTGGAGCGGAAAGGAACGGAGAGAAAATGATGAGGCACAAGACTTCAAGTTGATATTTTGGAAAGATTATTAGCGGTAGTGTAGAAGATGGATTGGAGGGAACCAAAACAATTTTTAGAAGAAAAACAACAACATGAAGCTTGTTCTTTTTTTATCACTATCTATCATATTCCAAAATCTACTTTTGTACTATGTTTATTATCCATTTTCTCTCTCTCCACTAGAAAGTAACTGCAAAGGCAAGAACTTTTACCTACTTTTTTCATTGATTCACCTTAAGCACTCCACTGCCTGGCACCTAGTAGACACTTAGTACTAATATCCACCTCATAGTAATGTTTATTCAATAAATATTTGTTGAATGAATGAGTGAATCTTAGCCTGAGTTCCCCAGAAACAGATCATGTAGCAGAGCTTATGTACTAATATTTTATTAGATCATTTGATCCCAAAACATCCAGAATGTATAAGAAAGAGAAATGAGACAGCAAAAACAAATGCAAGGAATGAACTGCTGCGCTGTCCATAGCTTTAAAGAAAATGAAGGTTGGTTTCTTATCATGAAGGACTTTTCCAGACAGTTTCTATAGAATCATTGTGCCTTAGAAGAGTCCATCATGTAGAGGAAGGGAAAGAAATTTATCTGCCAGTTTCCCCATCTCCTGGTTAAAACTTGTGCCAGAGTATTAATTCTTGCACAGTGCTTCCAAGTCATCTGCTGAAGAAACCAAGTCTTGGGCACCTGTGCAGTGCTTCGTCTGAGTCTGGATGTGGTGTCGGGAGCCAGAGCCTCTGTGGGTATAGTTGGTGGTGCATTAGTATAGAGATGCAGATGCTGTTACTGCAGCAGCAAGCAAGAGGGCAAGAGAGAGATTGGAACTGAGCAAATCTGCAGATCCAATACAGAGCAAATGAATAAAAGAGTATCACACAAAGTAGAGATGAACACAATCTTTCTATTATTTCCTATCTTAAGTGAAAGTATACAGTACAAATTATAGTTTTAAAAAAAAAAAAAACCTTTCACCTATATTTAACACATTTAGCTCTGCATCTCCATAGGGAATTATTTTCTGCACCCAGCCCCCATGCTGGGTCCAGGAGTTCTAACCTCCTCCCCAAAATTACACTTCAGAATCCAGTAGAACTCATCAGGACACATTAGAAGCTCTTTTTCCACCATTACTCCTTCATAGTAGCCAGCATCCTCCTAATAGGATGGAAATCTCAAAGCCTGAAATGTTTCATTGTACTTTCTCTCTGCCAAACATATATTTCAGAGATATTTTAAGAAAATATTGTATCTGCCATGACATTCTTGTGATCTCTTCCTTGATTCTTAAAAACCTTGAGTTTTCCATTTTTTAAATATCAAAGGTAATTTTAATAAAGTTAATTGTGGAAAATAAGCATAGACTTACTAGTTCCCAATACCTGGCCATACCTGTTCAGTGAAACAGACTCTGGAACGAACCAAGTGAAAATATGTGATCTTGATAATGGCTGCTATACTTCAAGGACCTGATATTAAAACAGCATTGTAAAACTTTTATACCTTTGGAAACTTTTAAAACTCTGGAAAATGTGAATTGTAATAGTACCTACCTCACAGATTGATGTAAGGATTTAATAAACTTACATACGATTGATTTACAAAGATTTTTTTTGAAACATTCTTTTCGTTTTTACTTGCAGTGACACTCCCTGGCCTTTGTCACAGGACTCAGTATAAACCCAAAGCCAGAAAGGAGTAATTGCAGGGACTGTATGGCCTGCAAAGCCTAGAATATTTATTATCCGTCCTTTAAAAAGAAAAGTTTGCCACCTCTACTCTAACGAAAGGTCTCCTTTCCAAAGACCAGATACGCCGGGACTCTTAGTTCCACTCAGTGTCCCATGTTTAATATACGCTTATGTCATTTTGCTTCCTAACGTTTTACCTTTTATCTTCACCAAATAAGTTGTTAGAACTAATAAGAAGGGAATCAAATAGAAAACAATGGCATTTTTTATTATAAACAGAACTAATAAGGATACTCTTGGGAAAACAACACATTTTAAAATGCAAATTACATGAAAATTCAAGAATGCTAAGTAATTCATTGAGTTGTCAAACTAGAATTTAATTAAAGGTTAATAGATGACCTTCAAAAGATTATGGATACAAAATTAGGGTCTTAAAATTTTTATATTTATTATAAAATGTTTATTAATAATTTCTCTGCTTTCTCATCCTTGGATTGAACAATCATAAATGTGAATGAGCTCTAACACTTTTGCCTGGATTCTTACCTGATAACATTTCATTGTTTTTATGTCTGCTGTGGATTCCTTGCTTGTACTTAAAAGGCCTGGACTACTAGTTCATTGTCCCTTTGGCACTATGACTACAATTTCGATTCTGTCACGAAGGAAGTTGCAGGGAGAAAACTAAATGTCCCAAGATTTTCTTTAGGCCTGGATAATGGATAATTACTGCATATGATCTGATCAGTCTATTTTTCTAAAAAGTAAAGAAATTGAAGTAACATAAAAATAAATTATTAATATGCATTCATATATTTAAATGTAGAACAAAATTTAAAGAAACCAAACACTTGAATAAAATTAACTCAACCTAATTCAGAATAATTGATAAAAATAGAAAAAGTGGCAATATTACAAAAGAGATATTAACAAGATTAGACATACCAAGCAACTAATAATTGAAAGTAATGAATGATTATTGTACCTTTCAAGGAAACTGATATCATGGCAAATGGATGAAATAAATGACTTGTATAATCAGTATTCATGTCTCACTCTAGTGCACAAAGCCATCACCAAAGGTCAGTCTCTTATATCCTATATACATGGTGGAAGGTAGCTAGTGTCAAACTAACCCTTTCGCACTCCATAGATGTGTAGAACATGACAAATGGAAGGTTAATTAGAGTAATAAACCTTACACTCTACATACTAGCCATTCTCTAAGATCCTTGCATAGCATTAAACAGCAGAAAACCCCCTGTGAATATCAATTAGGCATCTCAAATTTAATGTTCAAAACTGAACTCATAATTCTCCCCCTCAAACTGCTCTGCCTACATTGTTTTCCCATCTCAGTCAATGGCAAATTTATTGTTCAGGCTACTCAGGCCAAATCTCATTGAGTCATTCTTCTTCATTCTCCATTCCTTAGCCAATCTAAACCTGGCAGCTCTCCCTACAAAACATGTCTTGGACCTGACCCCCTCTTACCACCTCTACCACCAGAACCCCTGCACAAGCCACCATGACCTCTCTCTTTGATTGTTGTACTAGCCTTCTAAGAGGTCTCATTGCCTCCACCCTTCCATGTTATAGTATGTGTGTGTTTTTTTTCCCTCCACATGAAATGAGAGATCCTTTTCAAATAAAGCCAGAGTATGTTACTCTTTTATACAAATTCCTTCAGTGCCCTTCCACCTCACTCAGAGTAAACACCAAAATCTTTGACATTGGTCTACCCTCTCAACTTCTCTGCTCGTAACTCCTACCGCTCTCCTCCTGTTCACTCTACTCCAGCCACCCCAGCCTATTCCTCACTGCCTTGTTCCTCAAACATACCTGCAAGTTCCTGCTGCAAAGCCAGTGCCCTTGCTATTCCCTTCCAGGGACACTCTTCCACCAGAAATCCGCATGGCTCACTCCCATGCTTTCTTCACGTTTTACTCAAATAGAATCAATTCTTATTATTTGCAGTAGTTAATGTTCAATGTTTCATGTTTCATAATAGTGCCAAGAACATAGAAGGCACTCAAAACATAATTGTTAAATAAATGAATAATATTGATCAGGGGGGCAGAAGCAGCTTTCTACCGACTGTTCAGATGCAGATGTCCTCAATAAAGATTGAGTCCAGCGGGTGTGGCTCAGTGGTTGAGCATCGACCCATGCACCAAGAGGTCGCTAGTTTGATTCCCAGTCAGGACACATGCCCAGGTTGTGGGCCCAATTCCCAGTGGGGGGCATGCAGGAGGTGGCCAATTGATGTTCTCTCTCATCAATGTTTCCATCTCTCTCTCCTCTCCCTTCCTCTCTCTCTCAGATCAATAAAAAAAAAAAAAATTAAAAAAAAAAAAAGAAAGATTAAAAACCGGTGTACACACCGAGTCGGGAAACCTGGGGAACTGGATACTCCCTCCCATGAAGTACTCTTAGAAAGGGCCTAAGAAAAGAATTTCTAAGATCAATTATATGTTATCAAAAAGAACAATTTTTATTATGACAAAATACCCAAGGAGAGAAAAGGATCGCCATGATTTGCCCCATACATTCACATACTCTCATGTAGGGCCAGGGAAGAAAAGTGGAGGTCCCCATAACATAGCAACTTCCCCATGTGACCTACAGAGTGGGGCAGGTGGCGAGAGAGATAATACCTCTAAAACAACCACTGTAAAGCACAAGACTGAACTCAATTTGTAAAACTCAAGAAGTGAACTACTATTTTTCCCTTAAATTCCCTGTGCTGCTTGAAACCTTTTCTCTGTTAAACATTCTAGAAATTCTACTTTCCCAGATGGCTACATTCACTTCAAACTTGCAGCTCATTTAAAACTTTGATGAGGTTTAGGCCTCCCCAACTAGGAAAGACTTGGATTCAGGTGCAAAGGAGGCAAGCAAAACTGTATTTCTTCTTTTTGAAGATGACATTTACTCTGAAATAGAAATGCATTTTAGGGTATTAGCATTATGTCACTTTCTTCTATCTCATGCATTAAATAATTCATAATCTTAGAACCACTGGTGAGTTAGATTCAACAAAATATGTTTACAGCAAATTTGAAGTATCAGCCAAGGCCAGGGCAGGACAAGTTATGTTAATAGAAGGTTTTTTCATATGCTCACCAGATGAGCATCTTTTTGTCAGATGCTAACTAGAGTGTCTGGTCTGAATGAATGCGGAAACTGTTTTCTTCAGGCCAAGAGGTCTTCAATTCTATCTGAAGAAGGAGCCTCCTCCCTCAGCACAGAATACAGGCCAAATGAAATCCGAATTCCCCAAGTCTCTGCTTTCTTGCAGCCTGAGACCAGAACCAAGGATCTTGTAGTAGGTCTTTCGCCAAGGCTCTAACACCTACAATAATAATTTCCAAGCACCCTAGGTTTGTCAGCAAACAAGAGGTCTTTGGCATATGAATATCATCTGTATCCTTCTCATCATTCAAACTCACAAATTAGAGAAAAGATTTATTCATGATTTCATACGTTACTTCTTTAACAAATTTAAACATTATAGTCTCACAATATATTTTAAAGATGAGAAATTTTAATCAAAGAAGAAGAATAATAGTATATTCTATATCTACTATCTTTCCTATTTCTTTTTGTACTCCTGGACCCAATGCCAATGTTTGGAATAGATGAGTATCCCCACACCAACAACCAATCTTCTGACACTAGCTGAGTGTCCTATAATTTAAGTCAATTCTGACAACTGTCTAAATGGAGATAGTATCAAATACCACTGGTTAAGTGTTCAGTCTATAAGACCACTCCCCACACCCCCACTTCAGATGTCCATTGCTAGTCCAGGTTGTTACCTGTGCTTCTGACTGGTTCAGAGGTTCTCATGGCTCCCTATTTGAATTCAATTAATTTGCTAGAGCAGCTCACAGAATTCTGGAAAATATTTTACTTGATAGACCACAGTTTTATTACAAGAGAATATGGCTCAGGTATAGCCATATGGAAGAGATGCCTAGGGCAAGGTAAGGAGAAAAGGTAGAATTTTCATGTTCTCTCCAGGTGTTCACTAACCTGGAAGCTCTCAGATCCCATCTTTTCAGTTTTTATGGAGGTTTCATTACATAGTTATGATTGATTAAATCATTGGCCATTGGTGATTGAAAACCTCCAACCCATCTCCCCTTCCAGAGGGTCAGGAGGTGGGACAAAAGTCCCAACCTTCTAATCACATGGTTAGTTCTCTTGGTAACCAGCCCCCATCCTAGGTGCATTTCAAAAGTCACCTTATTAATATAACAAAAGACATCCTTATTGCTTTTGTCACTTAGGAAACCCTAAGGGTTTTAGGAGCTCTGTGCAGATGATCAAATACATATTTCTTATTATTGTAGACATAAGAATATCCAAACTGGTAGAGAATTTTTATAAAAAATTATTTGAATAAAGGATACCCCTGAAAGACAGATATCAACAAACTGAGAAAATGCTTCAAAGAAATGACAGTTTGCAGCTTCTTTTATGCATTTGGAATTAAGGAGGAAGCATAAGGAAGATACATGAAAGTGGGAGAAAGCAAGGGGGATGGGATTATAGGACAGTTAAGATTATGTGCTCTCTCTTTTCTTATTCCTTTTCATTGAATTTATTGGGGATGACATGATTTCTATACTATGTGCTCTCTTGAAGGTGGTCATGATTCAGAAGGAGGGGTCTGAAGGCAGGCATTTCAAAGATGTGTTAACCTAGATGCGCAGAACCAGTGGACAGGGCTTGCTTAAGGCAAAGATAACCTTTTACTAAAGAAGTTATATACCTGGAGTATTGCTACCTACCATGACCTGTCCAGTTAGGAATTTCTGATCATATCTCCCTGTGAGATTACTTTCCATACAACCCCTTATTTGTCCACATTACAAAGCACGGTATCAAAATATTTCTCGTCCATAGTTAGAATGTTCTAAGCTGTGAATTTTAGTTTCAGGTAGAGTAGACAGGTGCCACCTATTGAACAGAAGGGGGTTTACACAATCTTTGGCTTTTAATAAGATGCTGAAATAATATCTCACGCATACTAGTGTCTATTTTCAGAAAAAGTCATTTTTATGAGAAAACTTTATTTTTATTCTGGTACCTCTTGAGACTTTCATGACTACCTTGAGTAAAGATCTCCTGGGGAAAGCAGTCACAAAAGAAACAACCCTAAGAGTTCATGAACCTGGACAAGTGAAGCAAAATCCTTAGGAGAATGCCCTCTCCCAGCCTGATGCTGCCCTCCTGTGTTTGGGCAGAATACTCAGGCAGAGCGGGCAATTGAGGAGATGTTTCAAGAACATGGATACCACAGTTGAAATCCTGGTAAGTAAACTGTGGCACAGCTGTCACCACTTCAGGGAATAGAGTGAGGAAATAGGGCCAAAGCAGGGGGTTCTACAGCATATTCAGAGGCCACTTACACTGTCGTTTGCTCTCAAAAGAGAATGACAGCTTCACCTTCTCAACAAATGCTATAAATAGTAATGCAAATGAATCTTGGCATTATAACTCCCCTTGAGTTACCTCATGTTGTTCAATAGACGTGCAGTTAAGAGGCATTTTTTTAACTCTTACACCGGATGGTGCAATCATATCAGAGCTTCTAGAATGGATCAGAGAAGCACCAAAGTTGTTTATTAAAAAGAAAATTCCTCATGAATAAACAAAAGTCTCCAAACTAAAGAACGTCTTCATTGATAGTTATTCTACATGTTTTTAAAATAGCTCATATACCATCATGTATTAATTTACTTTATTTAAAAATGAGTCAAGATAATTTTTCTGGGGTAATTTAAAAATAAATATTGAAAAACAAAAATAAGGATCATTAATGTTTTCCTCTTTCTTATCCCCTTTCCAGTACTTCTCCTACCCTCTCTGGAGGGACGTGTGTGTGTGTGTGTGTGTGTGTGTGTGTATTTTTAATCACATCATTTGCCTTTTTCTCTTGAACCCACTTCTTCCTTCTATGTCATTCCCTTTGAAATAGTTACAAGAAAGAAAATTCTTACCTTTCACTCAAGAAAATTAGTTTTGGATCAAAACAGTTCTAAGTTCTGACCATGCAGTTCAGGTTTCCCATCATGGCCTTTCAAGATAATGTCCATATAAGTCCCGCCCACTCATTAGCTGGCAGTCTTCTCCCTCTTATTTAATCAGCTTTCAGTAAAAGCCAAGATTTTGACTCACTGGTTAAGGAATTTATTTTTTTAATCTCATTGATGCAAGAAAGCCCACAGTACTTAATATGACACTTGTATGAACACAGTCACAATGTTATCAGTGGAATGCCATCTGCACCCCCATGTTACCTGTGGCAGTGGAGTTCTTGCGATGCTGAAAGGAAAGGAATTTCCTGAGACTTGCATGGGAGGATTAGTGATCTTTACTTCCGTGGAATTAAACCCCTGGGTTTCCAATGTCCCATTTCTCTCTGTCCTGCCATGGGAAAAGTCCAGTCTTGTCCTCAGCAGGGCACGAATGACGGCCACTGTCCAGAGTCTCTGCTCCATTTTAAAGCACAGTCCAGTCCAGCATCCTGCATGTGGAGTCTGCTTGGCATGGGCCATGGGGCTGCGTAAGGCCATATGGCTATGGAGAAGAGTGCACAGGCAAGTGTGGGTCACGGAGCAAGAGAGTAAGGGGGAACCAAAAGGCAAGAGGAAGAGAAGGGAACTCTTTGCTTGGGGATTTTAAACCTTCTACGATTTTGCGCACTTGCAGTGGCTTCACCCTTCTAGCCAATGATCTTTTACCCAGGCTAGACTGAGAGGCAAGCACCTTCCCTATGTCACCCCAACTTCACTGTGCATGCTCCCATCTCACCTTTTGTTCGATCCCTTCCCCCAGTGATTTGCAGGGAATGGACCGGTGGTTCCCTGAGGAGTGTGAAGCTGTAGCTTCCTGGTGAAGCTGTCCAGATGACCATGTTATGTCTGACCTCCCCTTTGCTCTCTTCCTATTATTAATATTAATAACTAGCAAATTATGACAATAACAATAACACATGCTGTTTCTAAAATTTTCTATCCAGGAAAATAAGACTTGTTTTTCCTAAATAAAGTCTCTTTCATAGTCTTCAACATGCTCATCTCAATTAAGAAATAACACAGCAAGATGCTCTTTCATACTCATATCTAGCACTACACTATCTCATCCCTCTTACCCTGTTTTCAGATTGACGAGTTGACTGCTGCCAAGTTAAAGTTCTCAGCCTGATAACATATGGAGAACAGGCTTTTAGATCATTTAGACACTGTCTAATAAACATATGCACATGTAAGCTATATGTTTGTGTATGTGTGTGGTTGTAGTTTTTAATGTATAATATTTAAATTCTGTATTTGATTAGCTATCATTTCATTCTGTTCTTTAGAGAATAAAAATGAATTGACTTTTGTATTAGGAATATTTCATAAGATTTTCAAAGCATCACTAATTTATTCTTCAAACTGATTAAACCTGACGAAAGCCAACTGTGATCATTAGTTATTATACATGTTTTTTAACAGTCACATTTTGTTTAGCATCAGTACTCTGACCCTCATGCCAAGAAAATCTGTCTGTACATATGTAAGTAGGCCAATCGGGAGACCTACACAAGTGGATATTTTCACAAAATTTCAGCCCCCAGAGCTACTTGTAATTGCCCATCTATAAACAAATACAGTCTTAAGCAATGACATTTTAGCTTTCCAGCTAGAACCTCACAAAGCTAAATAATGTCATCCCATTGCTATAAGCATTTTCTCAGCAAGTTACCTTCTAAAGCTAAGCCGGATTTTGAAAGGCATCTTCTATGTATTTGCATCTTCACACTGCTAAGGGTTCTGAGTGCAATCAACTCGTTGTACAAGCTCTTCGGGCAAACACAAAATAGTGGAAAATAATGTCTTCACTGTCAATTACAGAAGATATGTCTAGCCTAAAGGACCAATTCAGGCCAAAATAAAATAAAAAATAAAAAACTAAAAACAACCCTAAGGAGTAAGATTTGGAATATTGCCTAGATGACCTAAATGGTCCTTTACTTAACAACGTTTTTTATTATTATTATTTTTATTTATTTATTTTAGAGAGAGGAAGGGAGAGGGAGAGAAAGATAGAATCATCAATGAGAGAGAACATCGACTGGCCACCTCCTGCATGCCTCCAACTGGGGATCTGGCCCACAATCTGGGCACTTGCCCTGACCAGGAATCGAACTGGCAACCTCTTGGTGCATGGGTCGATGCTCAACCAGTGAGCCACACCGGCTGGGCTACCTAACAATGTTTGAGAGATGTTGACCAACCTTTATTTCACTTTGCTTGAATGGAGATAGCTTGTAAATACATTAAGGAAAATCATGACCTTCCAAATTATAATTAAGTGACTGTTATCTAATTAGCAGTTCATATATCTTGTGGGAGTGTAAAAAAAAAAATAACTTTTCTGCCATCTTCTAAGTTTCTCTATGTGGGCTCACAATCAAATTAATAGAGGCAGATTAACAGGAAAAAATGTACAAAGTTTATTACAAATGTAGATGCCAGAGGTGTCATAAGATATGAGACTCAAGATGCATCAGGCAGTTGAGGCCTATGTGCCATTCTGGTCAAAGGAGAAGGTGGGGGTGGGGGCCAGGGGTCTGGGATTCCAAAGAGAAAGTAAGTAATTTACAGGTAGGAGAAAGAGCAAATATATGGTAAACCAATACTTGCTGGGTCATTCAGAAACAATGGGACACAGAGGGAAACAGGCTTTGTCAGATTTCTTCCCATCCATCACATATGTGCTAAGGTGATTATGCTAAGGTTCCCTTCCTGAAGCAGGTTTTCTTAATCTGAATTCTTTTAGCCAGGAAGAGGAGGTTCAGAGATTCTTTCTGAGTTGTTTGTTTTTTAATAACTGACTCAAAATCAACATTCCAAAAGGCAGATTTTGGGGTGGCAGTGTATTCTAGACCTTCTGAAAACTATCACTTATGGGAAAAAGAGCTTCACTCTTGTTATTGTCTCTGAATGAGGACCTGAGAAGCCAAGCTTCTGCCCATGCTCTGCTGCCTACAGGCTGGATGAACAATGCTCATTTTGTCTTTCACAGAGTTTTGGTGAATATAAAAGAAATCATGAATGAAGATATTTGAAAAGAAATACAAAGTGCTATATCAGTGTAAATTATTATTTTTCATAGGTATACCCAATGAACAAATCACATACAACTCTTCAAATATATGCCTAAATGTTATTCCAATTTTGCCACAGCCACAAGATAAATAAATACTGTCTGAGTTTTTTTACCTGAAGTTTTACTAGGCAACAGAAAAGAGAAACAGATTCAGATATATTACTACTATGTTTTTAAAGGTATTTGTACTTTTTTTTCTTTATTGATTTTTAGAGAGAGAGGAAGGGAGAGGGAGAGAGAGAGAAACATCAATGAGAGAGAACATCGATGAGAGAGAACATCGATTGGCCACCTCCTGCATGCCCACCACTGGGCACTGGGCCCACAACCTGGGCATGTGCCCTGACCGGGAATCAAACCGGCGACCTCTTGGTGCATGGGTCAATGCACAACCACTGAGCCACACCAGCTAGGCTATAAATTATCTCTCGTTTCCACAAAACTGTCCACTTTGACACAGAGATTTTTTAAAATGATTAAACTTCAGATAATAATATCAATTCTTTACCCAGGCATAAACCCATATAAAGCAGTGTTTCAAGACTATGTAGAATGTAGAGTATATTGAAGAACCAGCAGAGTATTCATCTTTATTTGCGAAGAATAATACCAGCTCTGTAATATTGCATAGCATTCTCAGGCTTGATTTTACCTTTCATAATCACTAACCACAGTAAACGCTAACCATCCAAGTTAAATATAGGAGAAAAAATATTTGGTTCTTTTACAGATCATCTCAGCCACTTTCCACTTCCATATCCTATATTTCAACAATAAAGACAATTTTTCAGTTTTTAAAATGTGTCATATTCAATCTCACTGTAAAACTTTTTACAAATGTTGATGTCTTTACCTGGACACTTCACCCAAAGACCCTCCTCCATCAGTTAACTTTAGTTTACACATAGGTCAGGTTTTTCCTCAAAGACACTCCTCAGGGAAGCCTCACTTGACTGTTCTTGAATACATAAGTGTCCCCGATATAAGTTCACATTGTATCCTCCTATTCCCCTAACAGAGCTGTTGTCAGAGCTATTGTAATGAAGATTCGTTTCTTTTTCATTGGACTGTACCCTTCATACAGCAGGAACTGTGTGATGCTGGCTCACCTTTTTATCCCAGGCACTTAATACCACATCTGGTATATATTAACAGCTTAGAGCAGTGATTTTCAATCAGTGTGCCACAGTGATTTTTAAAACATGAGACATCTGACCGCTTTTCCCTGAGATTGTCAAATTTAAAAAATGACAATGGCCAACACAACAATAGCCTTCGAGTGTGCATGAATCAAAATGATATCTATTTTTGTCAGGTAGCAAAAAATATATTTTTGAACTTGCTGCAGAATTTTAGTAATTAGTTTATGTGTGCCATGAGATGAAAAAGGTTGAAAATCGCTGACTTGTATTATTTGTTGAATGAATTGAGACTCCAGACCTCAACATCTACCTCATCTGTGAGTCTTTTCTGTCTTGAGCCCTCGTCTATTTCCATCCCATTACATTTATATGTATACTCAAAAATTCAGATTTTACTTTCTTTTGTCATTCATTAAAGATATGATAGTTTTTAGCCTTAGTTATAAGCAATACACAGTAATTCTCACTATATTAAATACCTTTAGTAACTTACAAAATCCTAAAAAGCCCGGCCACCTGTCACAGAGACTTCCCCACCAGGGAAATGCCCAAATTCATATCATAGAACTGGTCTCATGGAAATGCCACAGCTACCACCCATGGATGCAGACACCTGAGGTAATTCCACCAAACCCAGCAATGCCAGCCATTAGGTGCTCCCACTACACCCGCATTACTTTTGCCTGCTGCTTCTGGAAAGAGGATGCAGCTGCCTCGCCTCACCAGAATGCATTCTGAGTGTTTCCTCCCCTGACTGAGCATGTGTGTCTGCTTGGCAGAGCTGGGTCAAGGGCCAGGCCTAGATGAACAAGGGCAGAGAAGGGAGGTTCCTTAGTGGGAGGTAACTTCTCCTGATATAGAAGAGCCTGCAAATAAATACTGGAGGTGGTATTAAGGCAGAAATGCCTCCTGTATCCTACCCAATTACTTCCTCAGTAGTATAAATGAATGAGGCAAACACTTTATCTTTTTGTTCTGTGGTATCCCTCAAAGCGCCCAGAACAAAGTACTGCATACAATAAAATATAAATGATTAATATTTTAATACAGTTACAGACTTTGAAGAAAAATAGCAAATAAACTCACATTAAACATTGCCACTGATTTTTTAAAAAATCCCATTTCAAAGCAGAATCCAAGTGTTACCACAATCCGTGTGTCCTTATTTATGCCACATTGTCAGTGACAGTACAAAAATCTAGCCTATTTAACTGTACCGCAAATATTTGAAGCAAAGTCTCCTTTCAGCAGCCAGCAGGTGCAGACTGCTTGGAAACATGGGACAATGAAGCAGTTAAGGGACTGCATAAAGAATATTGTAAACTCACACGGTATTAGGAAGAAACGTCATGTGGCATGCAGAAGCCAACCCTGGGTAACACATTTTCGGACAGCTGGTCACCTGCTTCATTCAGAGGAATGGCTGGTATACAGAAGTTATAAAATTAGACTCATTTATATTTGAAAGCAAGCATCCTGCAAAGAAGCAATGACAGAGAGATGAAAAATAGATTGCATATAGGCATGTGGTCTTTGAGTAACAAAGCAACTGTCTTATCTCTTTCTACTAGAGCAATTCTTTGAATTAGAGCAGCAATTTTCAAACGGTGTGCAATAAGAATCTCTAAACCATGCAGTACCTGACTATTTAGTCAGGGGCACTGACCTCTTTTCCCTCAGATTGTCAAATAAAAAATTGACAACAGCCAATATAACAAGAGTCGTCTGGTGTGAATGAATCAAAACTATACCGATCTTTTTCGTCAGATCAACAAAAAATATAATATAGTTTCTGGTGTGCAGCAGAATTTTAGTAATTAGTTTGTGTATGCCATGAGATGTAAAAGGTTGAAAATAGCTGAATTAGAAGATACTTAGTAGATTTTAAAACTTCATTTCACAAAGCCAGGATTAATAAAGATGCATGGCATGGTATTATTTATGTGAACAAGAGAGTAAGCTTTTATTTTCTGCCAGAAATATTGAAAAACCCATATTTGAATGAGCTTCCTGCAGTAGGCTGTGACCAGGCCAGAGAGAGAACAATCATATTGCTAGCTTGCTTTTGCCCTCTAAGCTTGGATATAAAATTTAATCTATGCAGAAGTAATTTCAAAAAAATACACATAAAAGAGATTACCATGGTTTTTCTTTTCACATACATCTGTTCAATAAAATCTTAATATCTGGTTTCTCGTAATCATTCAGAAAGAATAAAGAAAGAAGTTTTAAAAAGAAAGAACTCTATTCAAGTGGTGATGGAATTTTGCACATAGCTTTCATAAGTTAGAAGAGCTGAATAGCGTTATACCTTCAAGAAATTTTTCAGTCCTTCTTTTTATATCTTTTATGGAAATGACTTCAAGCCATGCAAAAAGATAATTTCTAAAATATTTCTTTATTTTTAAAAAATATATGTTTTTATTGATTTTTTTTCTTTTAGGGATAGAGGAAGGGAGAGAGAGAGAGAAACATCGATGTGAGAGAGAAACATTGATTGGCTGCCTCCTGCACACCCTACACTGGGGATCAAGCCAGAAACCCAGGCATGTGCCCCGACGGGGAATCAAACCAGGAACTCTCAGTCCATGGGATGACACTCAATCCACTGGGCCACACCAGTAGAGCCAAAATATTTCTTTAAATGTCTGCAATAGGAAAACCCAGTGTCTTCCAGAAATGTTTCCTTTAGTCCCAACCAAAACACTAAATTGGAAAAAATTTAGGCATAAATTAAACAAATTAAATGTGTGGCTTCCCACAGCTTTCACATGCCTTATCCTAAAACAATTTATTTTTTTGAAAAAAAGATAGTAATAAATACACACAAGATAATGCCAATTTCACAAAAAATAATAATACTGAATATTCCTTTCTGCCCAAACATGGCAGAGGCTTCTAGCAGCTCCTCCATTCCACTCTTTCTTTAGGGCTTCTCTTTCAGTAGACATCAGTGTTTAGCTAGACACACAGCCACCCATCATAAAAGACGAATTTCTCAGGCTCCCTACAAGCGAGATGTGACCACATGACTAAGAATCAGACGACTGAACAGAAGCAGAGTGTTTCAGAGCAGCGTCAGTGCACATTTCTGAATGTGGGCCAGGGCATGCCCTTTTGACCCCTTATCAGCTTGATCCCTTTCTCATCCTACTCTTGGAATAAGTCACCATTTCAAACCATGGGAGATGAGGGCCATTCCCTAGGGATGGCAAAGCGGCAGTCTGGAAGGAATCTCACTCCTTGTCCCATCTGCTCTAAACTTTTACAGGAGAGAAGTAAATTTCTCTCTTGTTTGAACCAGAGTTATTTGGGGTCTGTATTACTTACAGGCAAACCTAACCTTTTATATACACACGTGTATAGCAGCTACTGCTAGTGGCCTATTCAATAGCCTCTCTCCCCTTGTTTCTAAAACAAACAAAAAATAATAACAATTCTGTTCTAGAGACAACTCTCCCACACCCAAGAAAGAATTCTTAAGTGGGCAAATATATGCATGTCAATCCCATTACCCTCTGCGGATGATCACTCTCTCAGGCTTCTTTGCAGCAAAAGTGCCAAATACCCGGCTCTGACAAAGAGGGTAGGGAAGAGTTATGAAATTCTTTTTCTCCCTGAAGAAAGGAAGACCATTTTCTCCCTTCAGCCTTTTCCTCTGCCAGTAATGCCCTAAATGAAGATGGAACACTTGAGGTGGTGGCATCCATCTTACAACCATGAGACAAGCCTCTGGGGGGGAAAGCCAACAGGTAGAGAAAAGTAGAGGGCAAGAGTCTGGGTCCTACATCACTGAGCTGTCCCACCAATCCTAGAATCACTTCTCTTCAGGCTCCTTGATTATATAAAATAATTATGCATCTTAAATGTTTAAGTTACTATTGATCCAGTATTCAACTACAGCAAAAAGCTTTCTCTACTGCTACATTTTAGTACTTATGTAAAAATAAATCTGTTAATAAAGCTATCTCTAAAGATTAGAATAATGGACTTACACTATAATCGTTATATTTGTAATGGTTGGATTTATTTATAATAAATGTAAATTACTTTATAATCAAAATAATTTTAGTACAAAGAAGAAATAGTCACAGAATTTGTTTAAATATAGCTCATATATTCCTTGAAATATCCTGTTTATATTTTTTTATAATTGAAAAATAATAAACATTTTTAAATGTTTTATTCTAATAGGTACTATACCTTAATCTCACAATCATCTTGCTAATCAATAAATATATATTTAACAAATGAGTCATTTTATTTGATATTTTAATATTTCCAGATTTTGAAATGAAACCCACTTTACAGAAAGATTATGTTTCTGACTATCTACTAAAAACAGTACATATTTGATTTGTTTTTTTTAATTGCAAGACTCAAGACATGGAAGGAAGGAATCAGAAATCCAAGTTAATGATTTAAAAGGAGCAAGAATGTGTCTGAAATACAATCTTTCTAGGACAGGGCAGAACTCTACAAAAGTAAGATAAAAAGTGTGGGCATTTTGGAGTTACTAGGAAGAGGTGGGAGCGGGGTATAGACAGAAATGGAAAAGGGAGCAGAGGACAGTCTACCTGGTTATGAGTACCCGATTCAAGCCATGAGTAAGCAAACTACCCAATAATTGACTAAAATATTGGGAAGAATCAAAGCTAAAAATAGATTAGATTGTGGATCAAGATAAAGTAGAGGAAATTAACAAATGTTGAGAAACAGCAATAGGATAGCAGAGGTGAGACAATGTACAGGTGAGTCTAAAACAGAACAGACACTAATTATAAAAATCTGGCCCATTTACACGTTATTCCATATTTATGCACCTTATTACACCCCAAGAAACTGGGAGCAAATTTTTCATAAATTTAATTGTTAACTAACTTATACATGTACAGAGTACATAATTCAAAAGACACAAAAGAGCCCGGCCTGTGTGACTCCATGAATTGAGCGTTGTCTTATGCACCAAGAGGGTCAATTCTGGGTCAGGGCACATGCCCAGGCTCAATCCCCAGTAAGGGGTGTGCAGGAGGCAGCCAATCAATGTTTCTCATGGATGTTTCTTTCTCTCTCTACCTCTCTTTTCCTCTCTCTCTAAAAAAAAAAAATCAATAAAAACATTTTTTTAAATGCAAAAGAGTCTAAAGTAAAATATAAGTCTCTCTCCCTGTCTGTCTCAAACCACCTAGGTCTTTTCCAACACCAACAACTGTTACCAGTTTCTTATGTGTATTAGGGAAATACTCTTAAAGACATAATTTTTTAAAATTGAATTTGGATTAGAATTTAAATGGATTAAAAAGTATTTGTTGTTCATGGCTTGAAAGACAATATTAAGATGACAATATTCTCCAAACTGATCTACAAATTCAATGTAATCCCTACCAAAATCTCAGCTGCTCTTTCTTTTGCAAACTGGACAAGGTGCTCCTAATATTCATATGGAATTTCAAGGGATACAGAATAGCCAAAATAATATTGAAAATGAGGAACAAAGTTGGAGAACTCACACTTGCTGATTTCAAAACATACAACAAAGCTACTGTAATAAAAATGTGTGGCATCGGCCTGAGGAGAGACTTATATTATAGATCAATGCAATAAAATTGGGAGTTCAGATATAAACCCTTAGATTTATGTTCATCTGATTTTCTACAAGGATGCCAAGACAATTCACATAGACATGTGGGATTTTTTCAGAGTAATAAAAATATTCTAAAATTATGGACATGGTTGAAAAGCTCTGTAACTTTACTAAAAATCACTTAATTGTACCCTTAAGATGGATGAATATTTTGATATGCAAATGGTACCTCCATAAAGATTCATAAATTTTTAAATTTTGTTTGCATGTCATTAAATTATATTTTAATCTTATGTTTAATATTTTAATTTAAGCCATGTTTGTTCAATGTTATTATTTACATTTACTTGTAATAATATAGATCTGGTTTTTTAGAGACAGTGAGAAAAGATTATCAGATGCATAATTGAAGCCAGTTAGATAAAATGCTTTATGACCAAGTCTAGTTATTTTTACTACAAAATTAAAACTAATGTTGGCACACTTGTTAGGTACCTTAACTGAAGGGACAAAAATTTCATTGAAGTTAGTAGGGAACCCAAAGCTATTCAGCAATAGAAAATAATAAAGGCAAAAACCCGATTTAAATGTTTCATTGGGTGGTATTAGAGGAGAGGAACTTATATATTCTATTTTTACTGAGGCCTTGTGAAAGCAACCCATTTTCAAGCAGACTGTACACAAATTCAAAGTTTAAAGAAAAACATCTAGGGTGTAAAGTTATTATTAACAAAGATGAATAACAAAAAAGATGAAAGATATTTTACATTACTATTTGTAGATACGACTGAAAGTTTAAATTTCCTAACATAAAGCAGTTTTAAAATGTAGCTCTAAAATTAGGGGGAAATTACAGAATTTAGGCTGTATATCATGTGACTTGATCTTATAGAAATTAGAAGTTTACCTCTTCTTCAATTTGAGGATTAATCTAAACTGAGTCAAATGTTTTAAAGTCCTAAGATATTGCAGGAACTAGGGATAGTTGTGAATAGGGCATGTATATTCTCTGCCCTCCTAGAGCTTATATGCTAGTATGAAAAATAGACTTTAAGCAGATGATCACAAAAGCAGTTATCTAATTAGTATGATTATGAGTTATTATCTTAGCGGTCTATCCATTTTATTATTCATTCATTACATATTTACTGAATGCCTACTACGATCCAGGTACTGTAACAGTACATCTTGCCAGAACTCCTAAAATCTTCTTTAAATCTTAGTTATAGCCTAAAAATACCCTCATTACAAAATACCAAATAGATGTTCTTACTATTGGGAAGCCTAGACAGAGGTAAACCTTGAAGAAGAAAATGGGAATTCTATATGTGAGCTAATGAACTCCAAGGAGAGTCAACAGCCCCTGGAATTATAAGTCCCTCTCTTCTAATGCCACCTCACAAAATATTTAAATCAGGTTTTTGCATCTATTTTTACACTAAGTTGGACTGTTTCCTAGACTCCAGATGTGCTGACTGTCAATGATACATCCAATCAAGGGCATCCATGAAGACAAGCCAGGAGCTCTCCAGAGAGATCACCCAGAAGCTAGTCTAGGAAGCAGCACTTTAGCAACAAGAAAGACATCCTGTCGGTGTCAGGGATTTCATGAGAATAGTTTCACCGATAGGTTCTGAGAGTAATCACTTGGATTACTCACCTTTCTGAATCTGTAGCAAAAATTTTGTTTAAAATTGTAGTCTTGTTTTCCCTATTCTCTGGGGAGACCTGGACTGAAAGTTCTATGCTTGGGTCAAAGTACTAATGGGAAGATAGAGACTGCCTCTCCACCTTTCACCCTTTCATTCCCCAAACACACAGTCAAGACAAGTGTGGTGGTTATTAGCAGTGGCCAAGAGTGCTCAGTGGACTCACACTAGAAGAAGTATAAACACAGACAAAATACAATGAGAAGACACCATCTTAGGGACTACCTGAGAGCTACTACATCATAAAAGAAATTTCAAAAGTGGAGTAAGGATCCAGCTCTCATAAATGTAGGGAAGTGATTATAAACTTGTCATCCCTCAAGCATACCTGGGACTGAAAAGAGAATTACATGGTAGCATCATTTGGTTCGTGGGTGCAGCTGTCATTTCCTAAATTGGAGACATTTGACTCTGATTCTTAATAATTGTACTGCTGTTAATAGAAACAAGTAAGTCTTATATTTAAAACAAATAAAACAGACTGTTCATAATCTTTTCTAGAACATTCTCATTAAATTGTTTTTAAAGATAAAGAAAAAAAAGAAGGAAGGAAGGAAGGAGGGAAGGGAGGGAGGGAGGGAGGGAGGGAGGAAGGAAGGAAGGAAGGAAGGAAGGAAGGAAGGAAGGAAGGAAGGAAGGAAGGAAGGAAGGAAGGAAGGAGGAGAGGGAAGGAGGGAGGGAGGGAGAGGGGGAGAGAGAGAGAGAGAGAGAGAGAGAGAGAGAGAGAGAGAGAGAAAGACTGTGATGTTCCTTACAAAATACAGTCTTCAGTAACAGCAAATTACAGCTGGTTTCCAAGTTGAAATGTGCTCACCATGTATGTTGGTGAGCACCTGTAACAGAAGCAGCATGTATCTACTTGATCTAATTTCATTCTGTATATGAGCCTGAAATGCAATAGGAAGCCCAGGATAAAAATAAACAGAAAGCTCAAAGCTCAGTATGTGGTATCCCTTTGCCACTAAGGAATAAATAGCAGAGATATCAATTCGCTAAGTTTCAGCTATTTTCCTCCTGGCAAGAAGAAGGGAGAACAAAGTAATCAAACAGAGATCAGACAGTAAAAATCAGAAATAAAAAGAATCCTCAAGAGAGAATGTAGTAAACATCTCCCCAACAGTTAAAAAATCATACAATTAAGATTAAACATATCTGCCTACTAATAAATGTAAATGAGATAAATTTATGTACTAAATACAAAGACATTTTAGGGTTGGATTAAAAATAAAAACAACAACAACTAGCCTAGCCAGTATGGCTCAGTTGGTTGGAGCATTGTTCCATACACTGAAAGGTTGTGGGTGTTCAATCCCTGGTCAGAGCACATACTTAGGTTGTGGTTTCGATCTCTGGTCAGGGTGAGTACAGAGGCAACCAATTGATGTTTCTCTCTCTCTCCCACACTCTCTCCCTTACCCTCTCTCTAAAATCAATAAACATATCCTCAGATTATGATTAAAAACAAAAACAATAACTACAAGTTATAACAAAAGAAATATTTAAAGCCAAATGACTTGAAAAGGTTGAGATGGTGAAACAGCCCAAGTGCCCATCAATATAGGAGTGGATAAAAAAACTGTGGTACATATACACCATGGAATACTATGCAGCTATAAGAAAGAAGGATCTCTTACCCTTTGACATGACATGGAGGGACCTGGAGAGTATTATGCTAAGCGAAATATGCAAATCAGAGAAAGTCAAATATCACATGATCTCACTGATTTTTGGAATATAATGAACAAAATAAGCTGATGAACAAAATAGACCCAGAGACGTGGAAGTAGGGATCAGACTGACAAACCTCAAAGGTAGGGGTGAGGGGGAGGGCAGGAAGAGATAAACCAAAGAACGTATATGCATATATATATATATATATATATATATATATATATATATATATATATAAAACCAGTGAACATAGACAACAATACTGTGAAGGGGGCAGGAACGGGAGCAGGGAGGAAGGTGTCAATGGGGGAAAAAGGAGAAACATCTGTAACAAAAATAAATCAATTAATTAATTTAAAAAAAGAAAGAAAAGGTTGAGATGGATAGGGCAAAGCTTTCTATATCAAGGAAATCCCAAAGGATAGATAATGGAGGGAGAGGAAGAATGGAATAAAGAGCAGAATTTTGTAACAATTAAGGATATAATGTGTCACTAGTAAATAATTCAATAGATAGGTGATACATAGATGATACATAGATAAATTAGATGATAGATAGGACAAATAAAATAAACAAAAGTGGGAAGAAAGAATGGATTACAAACAGAAACAAATCGAACTGTATTTGAAATTAGTAATATAACCACATTAAAGGATCAGGGGATGAAAAAATTAACAATTTTGAATAGAATATTCTGATTCTTTATCTTCAGGTGAAAGTAAAAAAGAATCATCGTATTCTAGTTAATAGATCTATCTCTCATAGGGACATGGGTTAACAATTTCTAAATTAGTTTATGTTTGGGAAGTAAGGAATTTAGCAGATGGCCTGAAACAGATTTATCTTTCATTACCAGGAAAGAAAGGAAAAAGGAAGATGACACAGTAATTTTGTAAACCTATTGAGAACAGACCTAAGGGGTTTAATCTATGGAATCTATGAAATGATTTTAGTGTGATGCCCTCCTATGATTGCTTGTGGTAAACAAAACTAGAATCTATAAATTTATAAAGCAATGTAGAAAATGTCATGTAATCTATGTAAATATCTAAGTATGAAATGGAGATGTTTCATAATCTAACATGTTCACAGTAGTGTAAATTAGTGGACCATTTTAGTGCTCATCCTATAAATTATATTTTTTTTCCAGTAATGTATGTTAAATTGATATATGTAAAAAGTCTGTGGATTCTCAATGTAATTAAAACATTTAATCATAAATACATTTCCTGTCTATGAACTGAAGCACAATTTTGCTGTTTTGTATTTAATAATGTTGACATTGTATGTGTGGTTTTGGTTTTGTTTTTTTAAGCAGGTTTACTAAATACTAGTTTTGACCAATAACAAGCCTGTCACTAACTCACAGTTAGGTATCTTAGAGAAGAAATAGAACCTTGGTTCCCCAACCTGTTACACATAACAAATTCACCTAAACAATTTTGCAAGCTATATCGATAACAAAGCGTTCATATGACCTATTTCTGCATTAAAAATTACTCTAACACTTAGTAGCTTAAAACAACAGCCAATTTTATCTGTACAAAATTCATGTAGGAATTAGCTGAGTGATTCCTCTGCTATACCTGGCTGGGCTGGCTAAACGGTCCAAGACAACTCCTTCCACATACCTGGTGCCCTGATGAAGGCATCTGGAAGACTGAGTTCAGAAGGACACCACTCCCTTACTATGTATTCTCAAGACCTTTTCAGCAGGTTAAGCAGACATATGAATGGGGTTTAAGAGTCCTGGGAGGAAGTTCTAGGCTATCTTATCACTTAGCCACAAAAGTCCCAGAATGTCACTCTGCTACATTCTTTTGGTCAAACTAATCAGTAAGCAATGTCAGCCCAGACTCAACTGGAGAAGAATTAACTCTACCTCCCAAAAGGAGGATTAACAAAGAATTTGCAACATTTCTAATCTACTAAAGTAAGCCTTATCTGAGACTAATTAAAACAGATTCTTTCCACATAGGACCTGGCGTGAATATTATCTAAAAACTTCACTACATAAATTAAGGTTGAGAATCAAAGTAAATAGCATTGGCAATTTCCAAGTCATTTCCTCTATTTGTTAATTCTTTTTAAATGAACCTCAAAAATATTTTACTTCCTAATTTTGCAAGACAATGTTCCTAAAATGAGCACTTGTATTATATTGATATTTGTACACATAAAATAATGCTGCTAAACTAGTCTCAGGAGACAGATTTAAGATGATTTCCAGCAGTTATGAAGAATTCATGCTGATTTACATCTTCTTTGCTTTCCAATTGTTTGTTATAAATTATTTCATTAATTAGCAGTTTTCTAATTAAGATGCTTACTAAAATGTTAATCTAATCTGTCACATTTCCTTTTTAAAGAACATGACAAAGTAACTCCTTGTTGCCAAATTCCATAGCCTTTCCAAATCAATACCATTTGCCTTTCTAATTCCATTCCCCTCACTATCATCAAACACCTTTTACTCCAGCCACAATGAACCCTGCATTTTCTCTTTGCAAGGTTCCAATGCCTCTGTATTGCATTTTTCTGGATCTGAAGGTCCTCCATATCCAACACCTGTGGCCTCTACATCTACACCACCCATCCTCTGATATGTTCTTTAAAACCCAACTGCAGTGCTCTCTCCTTTGTGAAGTTCTTCCAATCCCCCAGCTCTCTCACAAACTACCCAAAAGAATTTCCCCTTTCTTTGTGCTGCTACAATTAAGTATGAAGTATGACTCTGTTGTAACACTGGACTCACCATATTCAAATAGTCTTTTTACATGTCTGTCTCTTTTCTCCTACTGGGAACTCCTAAAGAGAGGAGTTGAGACATTCGTTTCTACATGTGCATTACTTAGCAGAGTGCCTGATGTGTAACTGGTGTCTAATACATGTTTTATTGCCCAGAACTTCTTTAAATGTGTCAAAATAATAAGTAATAACAGTGTAACTGAACAGCCAGTGATAAAATTTAATCTGTACTTAGTGAGATAGAGTTCACTTTGGTGTTTTAAGCACTTCTGATAAGGGGCATCCCACTATTAGAATTTACTTCACTCTAGTCTTTTCTGTGTTGTCACAAATGAAAATCTGAATGTCTGTAGAATTCCATATGATTCTTTGAACTAATGTAGCAAACAGACTGTATGCCAAGCTCTCTCACTCACAATCCAGCAGGGTTTGGAAACAATTGTCACTACACCATGGCTGTCTATTTTGCCTGCAAGATTTTCCCGTTGTGCCTTACCCCTAGCTGACTCCTATTAGCCTCTTAATAATTGCTTAGGAGACTCCTCCCCTAGAAGCTTTGCCAGATTTCCATACCACTAAAGCTCACCTTCTTCTCTCACAAAGCTATTGCAGATGACCCTCACTAGAACCTTCATAATATCCTTTAACTGTTTCTGTCATCAGGTTGCAGCATTGTTTAAGCATTTTTTGTGTGTCCTTTACCTTCTGTAGACGTGATTGGCCCAAAATCTAATCTTTTTAATCATGCTTGTATTGTCTCTGCAATAGAAGAGATTCAGAAATATAATCAGTCCTCATCAAATATTTGCTGAACTAATTAATTAATTAATTAACTATATTTATTGTTCTATTATTTTCATTTAACTTCTTCACATTCATTATTAATTTTAAACTCCAGATATGGAATTTGAATGAACTCAAATAAGTTCAGTAGAATAATTCCAAAATACCTTTTTTGTCATTTATCTAACAAAAAGAGTAAAATTGATTTCAAAATTAACCTGATTTAAATTTGTGTATTACTGACAAGGCTCTTGAGGATTTAAGCCTATAAATCTTGAACCCTACATTAATTATTTGATGCTCATCTAATTATTAATCATTAGTTATCAGAGCCACAAAAAGTGTAACCATTGGTGATCTTCACAGTTTTTTAAAGTAAATCCCTCCAGCGAGGTAGGAAAATAAATGTATGACTTTACTATTCTTATATCTAGGCAGTTTAATAAAAATGTCAAAGCATAAAAATTCTTTGTGACAATTACAATAGCTGTATTGATTGAACACATTGTGATTCAGGCTGTTCTATATGGTTTGCATATATGAACTCATATAATCTTTATAGTGGCCAGAGGAGAAATGCAGTGTTATTATTGCTATCTTACATGAGAGAAAAGGAGAGACAGAAAAGAAAAGTAGTTCTCCATAGTAACACAACTGAAAAATGGCAGAGCTGAGAAATAAATCCAGAATATCTCCATGGTGACTCCAAGAACCTATTTTCTATCAGGGAGCTTTCCACCTACTAGTCAATTAAATAAGATTAATTTCCTAAACAAATAAAAATGATGACTGTAATTTATTGTTTACTATATGGCTAGCATTGTGCCAAGTATTTTACGTAAAACCTCTCATTTAGTCCTACAACAACATAATGTGAAATGTATTTTTTTTCTCTCAATTTTACATATGAGAACTCAAGGAATACTTACATATAATTAATCCCACTAATGGCCCCCACAACCTTGGCCTTATTTCTTTTTTTTTTTTATCCTCACCTGAGGACATTTTTCCATTTTTTTGTTCAGATAGAGTGGGAGGGAGAGAGAGGAAGAGAGAGAAAAACATGGACGTGAAAGGGACATATCGAGTGGCTGCCTCCCGCACAACCCAACCAGGGCCGGGGACAAACTGCAACTGAGATACGTGCCCTTAGCGGGAACCGAACCCGGGCCTCTCTGGACCGTAGGCCAATGAATGCTCTAACCGCTGAGCCAAACCGGCCAGGGCGGCCTTATTTCTTTACAAGTCCCTAAGCCAATACCATCATTTTCAGGGGGACATAAAAATAAGTCACCTTCTTCCAACCAGGAACTAATGGCCAGTGACAATGTCCCATAGATTCCCAAACACAACCTCCTTTTCTTGCAAATTAAACCTGGAGCCTACTGATCCTACCTTTCCTATTCATCCTTTCCCATCCTCTTCCTTCTCTGTATTGGCCAAGTCCCTATCTTGACCAATCTCAGCCACAAATTATATATACATAAAATATACTATCTTGGTAAATAAGAAAGATATGTTTTCTCCCTTTTAGGATTTTAAATTAGCTTAGAACAAAAAATCCAAGTGTGATGAGATATGCAACGCAGTAGAGTATCTTAGGAAGAAAGCAAACTAGTTTTCAAAGTGGCAATACTTTCTATTGGTATCTAAGATAAAGTCTCTGAGAGATAAGAGGCAATTTAGTAGGCAGAGAGTGGATGTAGACAAGGTTTGACTATACCGAAGAATAAAATATCAGCATCTTAATATGAAAGCTTACTTCTCAATCATATAAAAATCTAGGCATAATGAACCTAAGTCTGATCTGCTGGCTTTATGGAATTATGAACAACTCAGACTTCTTCTCTCTTGTTCTGCCTTGTTCAACAGGCAGCTTCCATTTCTTTGTCTAAAATGCCTATTCCAGCTCCAAGTCTAGTTTCCAGCCAGAGACAAAAAGAAGAGAAACAGAAGCCATGCTCCTCACCCTTTATGAGCTCTGTCCAAAGAATGAACACATCACTTATATTCACACCCTGCTGACTAAAACCTAGTCACAAGACCATGACCAGCTACAAGGACTGCTGGGAAATAAAGTATTTAGCTGAGTAGCCATGTTCCCAGTTGAAACACTAGTGTTCTATTAATAAAGGAAGAAGCAGAGAGGCACAAACAATAGAATTTGAGAAGTCCCTGACCAAAGAAAGAATATAGAGAATCCTGAGAACTAAAAAAAGTTCGGTACGAGATAGCTCACAGGCATAATGAGAATCGAGCAAGCAGAGACAGACAACAGAAAAAGTCTCATGGAACTGATCCCAGCTCTCAGTTTCTAAATTCTAAATTCTCTGGTTTGAAATTGCAATTATCTTCCAGTCCTCAAGACCAGCCCTGAATCCCTGTTCCATAAAGTTATGGCAACTAAGCTTCACTCTGTTGATAAGTCATAAGTGACAGCCCAGAGCTGTTCATCTGGTATGCCTGGACATCACTATCTTTACCTGGCCCTCCAACACTGTCTAATCCACCTGATCAGGAAAGTTTTCAAAGAAATTGTGACCTGGGAAAAACTCTAAAAGTTGTTATCCACATATCGTGTGAGTTACACTGGTAAGTTTTCTGTAATTCAGGGCCAATGGGTGTAAAGTTGCAAATAACTTTGTTACCATCCACTTTTCAACATCTCATTACATAAGATGAATCTCAATGACGTTGTTTTTAAGAAGTCACTACAGTCATGTGCTGCTTAATGATGAGGATACGTTCTGGAAAGTCATCGTCAGATAAACTTTGTCACTGTGTGAACATCATAGAGGCCATAGAGGGCTCACACAAGCCTAGATGGTACAGCCAACTACAAACATAGGCTATATGGTGTTGCCTACTGCTCCTAGGCTACACACCTGTACCACATGTTACTGTACTCAATATTGCAGGCGATTGCAGCACAGTGGTGTTTGTGTATCTAAACATATCTAAACATAGAAAAGGTATAGTTAAAATATGGTATAAAAGATTTAAAAAATAGTACATGAATATAGGCCACTTACCATGAATCAAGTTTGTAGGACTGTAAGTTGCTCTGGGTGAGTCTATGAGTGAGTAGTGAATGAAAGTGAAAGCTAGGGTGTTACTTTACATAACTCTAGACTTTATAAGCACGGTAGTCTTACACTACACGAAATTTATAAAACAATAGAGATAAACTAAAGCACAAGAGAAAATGATGCAATCAAGAGACACGTGAGATATGTGAGGCTGCTGTCAGCATAACACAGGAATTCTATTTCACCTCAAACATTTTCTTTGTAAGTAGAAAGAGTATATGCTAAAATAATGATAAAAATATAGTACTGTAAATACATAAACCAGTCTCATAGTCATTGATTATCATTATTAAGTATTATGTACTATAATTATATGTGCAATACTTTTATACAACTGGCAGCCCAATAGGTTTGTTTACACCAGCATCACCACAAACATATAAACATTTGCACTGTGACATTAGGAAAACTATGACATCACTAGGTAATAGGAATTTTTCAGCTCCATTATAACCTTATGGAACCACCTTTGTATCTGTAGTCCATTGTTTACTAAAACATCATTATGCCAAATGTGATTGTATGGAGAATCTATGTTCAAGCTCATGTCTCTCTCTTAAAGATGTGTTCTAGTTGCTTCTAAACTTTTACAACTAGAGTTGGGTAACTCTACAGAAACAGAATAATTACCAAAAGATCTATCAGGCAATGCAAATTAAAAGAATCAGAGACAACATTCAGATTTGACTTAATATTTTAAAGAAGAAAATTATCTATAATTCTTCAACAAAGAAATAATCAGCAATAATGTTTTGGTGTATTTTCTTTGACCTTTTTTCTAGACATACTTTTTTCTTTAACCTAAGTAAAATTATGCCTCAAATAGGTTATGCATCTTGATTTTTGCAAGTATTTTCTTCTATCTTTAAAAGATTTTGAGGATATCTTTGAACTCTACATAGAAATCTATCATTTTGTGTATCATAATTAAGCTATTTTCTGATTATTGAGTATTGCAATTTTGATGCTTTTATTTTACACTTTAATAATGAATCATATAAATTCGTATAAATATTTGTTTTCATCACTAGAAGTATTGGATATAAATATATGATAAATTTCATTTTTTAAGGCTTTATCAGTTTGTATCTATATAAGCAGTATATAAAAGTGAATTTCTCACCATGACCTCATTACTATTACTTTAAAATAATTTCTAACTAGATGTGTGAAAAATAATAGCCCATTTTCTTGATTTTCATATTTTATATAGGTAATGAAGTTAGACTTTGGGAAATTGTTATACATTTAAGAGATATATGCATGTTTTTTCTATGAGTTGTAGATTTGATGCCCATCTGTTGGGCTGCGCCTCAAGGGAGTTGGGCATTTATTGTTTTGAGAGCTATTTTATTATCCTCTGTTGTAAATATTTTTAAATTTGTAATTGTCATTTTAATTGTATTTATAGTGCTCTTTATGTTAAGAAATTGTTAACTACTCTGTGGCCAAATTTCATTTCTTCCATTTCCTTTCCACGTGGACATAACTATTCAGCTACATTTTTTCTAGTTTGTAATTGTTAGATTTTTTTAAAATATTAAGCTCTTTGATACGTCTGCAATTTACCTTTGATGAAGATTAAAATGGATTTTTTTTATCAATTCAAATTTCAATTTTCCCTTTGACTGATATTAAAATTTTAAATGCACTTCAGCAGTGAGAAAATAATATTGCTTCAAAATCATGGAACTAAATAATTAGATTTTGAAAACAATGGCATAAGCCAGGGCAGAGGCAAGTGGCTTAAAGATCTCTCTGAGAGGCTTAACTTTCTCCTAAGGAAAGTGAACCACTGGTTGGGGCTGCTCTTCTAGAGGTTTATAAATCCAGATAATCTCCCAAGGGAATCACAAAGCACAGAGCACTTTTATTGGAAACTATATGTTCTATTAATTTGAACCATTTTAGGATGGAGAAATCTGAACTTTGTCACAACATTTCTTCAATTTTCTAATCCATTTAATGTGTAAAGACAGCCTCAGAACAGTGCCTATCTCTTAAGTGGTCTCTCCTAGTGGAATAGTGAGCTAAAGCTCATCTTTTATTACGATTCCTTCCAGGCATGGTTTTACAACAACAAGAAGAAATAAAAATACAAAGAAATAAACTTTTATAGACCCATGCTCTATAAGAATTGTACATATTACAAAATGGGAAGACATCACATGAGTGAGTCTTAAACCAGAAAAAAAGAAAACTATCAATAAAGAGGTGTGTTCCCTTATTTTTAAGCTGTGTTACTTTATGATAATAACCTCAAAATTACAGTTTTGTCCTTAGTGGAGTAAAAGAACAGCAAGTCCTAGGTGGAATTTCTTAGAAGCAAAGTCTGACAAGGAGATTCTTGTGAAAGTAATTATTGATGGAGGTCAGGAGAAGGGAATTAAGGAAAGCAGGATAAGAAAGCTAAGCCAGGAGGTGGTCTTAGCTGGAGACTAGCTTCAGCCAGATCCCACATGGAGCCCAGGAGCCTGAATTTCTCCACAGAGCTACTATCACCTTGGACAGGGAGCCAGTCTTCTAACCCACTAACACAGTCAGTCGTTGCCTGTGGGTTAGGTGACAGCTGTGAGCCCAGCCATAAAACGAATATCTGCCATAGCACCCATTGTCACCAGCACACCCACTGAGCCACACTCCCTCTTCCCGGGGCCTGAAAGGTCCTCCCTACCCAAATTCCAGAGTTATCTCGTAAGTGAAATCTCTTCGAACCTCCCACCCAAATACCCAATCTGTACATTCTCTTTCCTCTATTGCAATATTTACTACATCATATTTTAACAATCTGTTTACATGTCTGTGTCTTTCTTCCTGGGAATTTTTCAAAAAAGCAACTGTGACATTAATGCCTGCATGTCAAATGCATGGCAGAGTGCATAATACATTACTGGTGTTAAATAAATGTTGGTAATCCCAAACTTCTAAAAACATAACCAAAAGTTAAATCATAATGTTAAATTAATGTATCAGCTACACTACACACCCAACATCTCTCATTGGCAAACCAGCAAGTATTAGAAATATTTGCTGCTACTCCATACCCCATGGCTCCATGCCCCGTGTTCTTCATCTAAAAATGTCATGAGACAGTCAAGACACAAATTTATATGTCAGAAATTGCTGCAAAATAAGCCATCTCAAAATTCAGTGGCTTAAAACAAAATTCATTCATTCTCATGAATACATTTACAGGTGAGCTACAAGTCAGCTGATCCAGGTCTGTTTGGGCAAGGAGCCTTTTCTTCAAGCTGTTGGTGTCATCTCAGGTCCTAATTGTGGGTTGAACTCATTTCTTCTCCACCTGTGTTGCTCCTCATTTACCGTGTAAATTCTCAGGAAATAAATCTCACAGGTGTGATGAAGTTTGAAAAGCAGTAGTGTCCTAGGGAAAAAACTCCACTTGTTTGGGGAGTCAAGGAATATTTTCCTAAGATATTAGTAGTTATGTTGAGACCTGAGAGATGAATAGCCCTTGAGTAAGACAAAATTTCCAGGCAGGAGAAATCTTATATTAAGATATGGCTTAACTGCTGTAACACGGGCCAAATTAAGAGTGGCTTAACTAAAATTAAAGTTTACTTCTCAATCATGTAAAAGTCTGAGTAGAACAGTTCAAGGCTGTTATGAAGGCTCCATGGTGCCAGGGATTTAGGCTTCCTCAGTCATCCTCAGTATGCAGCTTCCATTCCAGGGGCTAATATGGCTGTTTTGGTTGTGTCCATGTTACCACAAGGCCACACCAGTCCACATAAAACTGATCAATGCTGTGTCAGAGCTAATAGCCTATGAATAGGGAATCCTTTGTCTTTGTTGTTTCATGTTGCTCAATATTAAACTGCAAAGCACAGAAACTTCTGCTTCAACTACACAGACTTCATGCAGAAACCTATTGTATGTTTTTTCTCCTTCCAATATTTCTTTTCTTATTTATGATTCACAGTGTGAAAGGGAGAATATTCAGGAAGTGTGCGGTTGGGGGGTTGGAAGATGGACGTTTTGTAACTTTGTGTTAATGCATTCTTAACCTTGTATTAATGCATTCTCGGAAACCTGGCCTGCCCAAGTGCCTTAAGTGCTTCATTTGCATGTCAATAAGGGTTTGTTATCTTTTGGCTTCAAAGTCTCTTCCAGTAAAAAGCAAGAGACAAAGCTAGGGTGTATGGTTTGTAGAAACGCCATCTCAAGGAAATAATTTACATAAATCTGCTTGTAACCTGGGGGAACGAAACTGCAAATAAATGGGACTGCATCCTAAGATCTGGAGCATTTGCTCCCTTGCAAAGCTCCCCCTCACTCCAAGCAGCGTGTGCTTGTAGTTTCATTGCGTTGCACTGATCCCGGCAGGCTGAGAGACGGCAAGGAAGTGCAGTCCTCAAACATACTTCCAACTTCTAAGTTCCATCCTTTAAAATTCTTGAAGATTCCAAATAGCTGCTTATACCATATGTTTATCTATAGCCCAACTTACTGTAGTAGATTTATTTATTTATTTATTTATTTATTTATTTATTTATTTTTAATCCTCACCCGAGGACATTTTTCCATTTTTTGTTCAGATAGGGTGGGAGGGAGAGAGAGGAAGAGAGAGAGAGAGAGAGAGAGAGAGAGAGAGAGAAGAGAGAAACATCGACGTGAAAGGGACACATCGAGTGGCTGCCTCCCGCACGACCTAACCAGGGGCCGGGGACAAACTGCAGCTGTGGTATGTGCCCCTAGTGGGAACCGAACCCAGGTTTCTCTGGACCACAGGCCAATGCTCTAACCACTGAACCAAACCGGCCAGGGCTGTAGTAGATATATTTAAATAGCTCCTTTCCCCCATCCGGCCGTAGGCAATCTCTATGCATGTATACTGGTTTGTTACCTTTATTGCATTAATTATTACTTGAAATAATCATGTTTATTTATTTGTTTATTTATTTGCTACTAGAAAGTAGGTATCATGAAGCATAAATCTTTTTTATTATGTTTTGTTTTGTTTTTTTGAATTTATTGAGGTGATATTCGTTAATCAAATTATATAGGTTTCAGGGGCACAATTCTATAATACATCATCTGTGCATTGTATTATGTGTTCACCACCCAGGTCAACTTTCCTTCCACCACCATTTATCCCCTCTTTACCTTGTCCTACCTCCCTCCACCCTTCTTTTCCCTCTGGTAATCACCATACTGTTGTCTATGAGTTTTGGGGTTTTTTTTTTTGCTTACTCCCTTCACCTTTTTTCTCCCAGGCCCCGTACCCCCTCCCTTCTGACAGCTGTCAGTCTGTTCTCTGTATTTATGAGTTTGTGTCTATTTTGCTTGTTAGTTCATTTTGTTTATTAGATTCTACATGATTCTACACATAAGTGAAATCATATGATATTTGTATTTCTCTGACTGGCTTATTTCATTCCAGATCCATCATGCTGTCCCAAAAGGTAGGATTTCCTTATTTTTTACGGCTGAGTAGTAGTCCATTCTGTAAATATATCACAGCTTTTTATCCACTCATCTACTGGGCTGCTTCCAAATATTGGCTATCGTAAATAATGCTGCAATGAACACATGGGTGCGTGTATTCTTTCGAATTAGTGTTTTGGGTTTCTTCTGATATAGTCCCAAAAGTGGAATTGCTGGGTCATAAGACAGTTCCGTTTTTAATTTTTTGAAGTAACTTCATACTGCTTGCCACAGTGGCTGCACCAATTTGCATTCCCACCAACAGTGCACAATGTTCACTTTTCTCCACATCCTCCACAACACTTGTTGGAATAAATCATAAATCTTGCTTACTCTGTTCACCACTGTATGCCAAATGCCTTGGATTGTACCAGGCATAAAATATGCATTTAACAATTATTTGTTCACTGATGCATAAATAAATGAATGAATGAATGGCATTCAGGGGGCTTATCTGTATGGTATATAATAGTCCAGAGAAATAGTTATGAACTGGCAAGATGGTCCAAAACGTATGTAGTTAGTGTATTGCACTATACAAAGAAGATTCTCCAAAATTAAAAGCATTTGACATAGAGCTATAAAGAGGAGAAATAAATTAATTGCCACTCAAATCTTATACTCAATTACTTAAGATGAAGATCATTAAAGGTTTCACCTCCGCCCTTGTATCTTTCTTCTAAAGAAATGTACTTGTTCCTTCCCAGCTTAGAGCTTGAACTGGTGAGTCAGAGGAAACAATAAATAATTACAAAAGACCTTCTTCAGGGTAATCCACAAGGGAAAATAATAAATAACACTCAACTTGTAAAAAAAAAAAAAAAAAAAAAAGGAAAATGTTATATTCTTGTTTTTGTTGCTTCAAACCCCTAAAATATTTATGAGTCCTAAAACCCAAATGATATTTAGCTATCCTGATTCATTGGCAGCACTCTAAATGAGGACTTTCTCCTTTCTTAAATATATTTTCATTTTAGTTAAAAATTATTCTGTAAACTTTCTTTAACCCATTTAAACTTTAAAATAGTTTATTTTGAGGTTATTTAAAATAAAACACTGCCTTACATTGGAAAAGTTAGGAAAATAATAAAATGTAAAAGAAGAAAATAAGCATCATCCACAACCACTTAAAAGAGTTAAGTGCTACTAACCATTAAGCACATTACTAGCCCTTTTACATAATCTTACATATGTTAGAATCATATGTTATATAAGATTTTATATTCTGATTTTATAAGAATTTTCCATGTCTTTAAATTATTTTATGGATGACTTCAAAGACTAGATCATCACTTTGGTTTATCGTAATCTATCAAACTACTTCCTGATTGTTGAACAATGGTGTTTTGATGCTTTTGTATACAAATAACACTCTAATAATCATACTTGGATGTAAATTGTCCCCATATTGCTTTAATTTCCTTCAATGAACTGAAATAATTATGTCAATGATAATAATGTCAATTAATAAATAGCTTTACTTTAATAGTTTATTAATTGGGCTTCCAGTCAAGAGGGTGGAGTAAGTAAACACCGTGCTGCCTCTTCCTGTGACCACATCACAATTACAGCTAAATTACAGAACAACCATCATTGACAACCACCTGAGAACTAACTGAACAGATTTCCTACAACTACAGATTTAAAGAAGCCACGAGGAGACTTGTAGGAGGGGCAGAGAAGTAGAGCACACAGGTCCCACACCCACTGTGTGGCAATTAAGAATCCAGAGGGAGCCCAGCTGGTGTTGACCTTAGCTTACCCTGTACAAAGGGGCCCCAAGTCTAGCACAAGTAGCAACTGGTCTCAATTTACATTGTAACTCCCATCATCAGGTGGCTGCAAGCCTGATATAAGTGCAGCCAGGGTTGAGTTGGGACATAGATTCAACTAAGTGGCCATAAACCTGGCACAAGAGGCGACTTGCCTCAGCTCATATTGTGGAGGCCACCAAAGGGTCCCAAGCCGGCATTGGCGGCAGCTAGTCTTGGTTTGCACCACAGCCTCTCCCAAATGCCTCTAGCCCAGAACAAGTGCTGACCAACCACAGATCAATTTATAGCTCCCACCAGGCAGCCCCAAGCCAGGCACAAATGGCAGCTGAACTTGACCTGTACTGGATTCCTTCCTAAGCACCTCCAGAACCAACACACTCAGTGGCAGGCTTCAGACCACACCAGAGTATCACCCAGCTCCACAAATGACACACTCAAAGTGCAAACTCAGCTGACATCAGAATCCCAGCACAAAATTTTGTCTACTGTAACAGCCATCCTACAGAGCAAGTCAGCCTGAGGGTCAATCCCATCCGCTGATGTTCTAACAGAAATCAAGGCTCAACTACAACAGGAGAGCACACATAACCCACACAAGGAACACTCCTGGAGCACCCAGATCAGGTAAACAAGAAAACTCTGCCAGTGGGCCTCACAGGACACTTACTACATAGCCACTCTGACAAGACTGGGAGATCTACTTAATACATTGAAACAAACACAGGTGCCAGCCAAAAAGAGGAGACAAAAAAACATGCTCCAAATGAAAGAACAGAACAAAACTCCAAAAAGGAACTAAACAAAATGGAGACAAGCGATCTGCCAGATACAAAGTTTAAAACAGTTTAAGAGGATGTGCAATGAATTTAGAGGAAGAATAGGTGAATTCTTACAAACTTCAATAAAGGGACAGTAATTGTAAAAAAAAAAATCATAAATGAAAAATACAATAACAAAAATGAAGAATTCACTATAGCCCAGCCAGTGTAGCTAAGTGGTTGAGCATCAACCCATGCACCAAGAGGTCACCAGTTCGATTCCCAGTCAAGGCACATCCCCAGGTTGTGGGCCAAATCCCCAGTGGGGGGCATGCAGGAGGCGGCCAATGGATGTTCCCTCTCATCGATGTTTCTATCTCTCTCTCCCCCTCCCTTCTTCTCTCTGTAAAAATCAATAAAGAAAAAAATACTTTAAGAATTCACTACAAAGAATCAACAGCAGATTAGGACTGAATCAGTGATTTGGAAGATAAGTTAGCAGAAAACACCCAATCAGAGCAGCAAAAAGAAAAAAGAATTAAAAAAAAAAAATGAGCATAGTTTAAGGGACCTCTCTGACAAAATCAAGCAGAACAGCATTTACATTATAGGAGTACCAGAAAGAGAAGAGAGAGCGCAAGGGATTAAAATCACTTATTTGAGAAAATAATGACTGAAAACTTCCCTAACCTAGCAAAGGAAATACACATACAAGTCCAGGAAGCACAGAGAATCCCAAACAAGATGAACCTAAGCTGACGCACACCAAGACACATCATAATTAAAATGCCAAAGGTTAAAGACAAAGAGAGAATCTTAAAAGCAGCAAGAGAAAAGAAGTTAGTTACCTACAAGGGAGCTTTCCTAAGATTATTAGCTGACTTTTCAACAGAAACTTTGCAGGCCACAAAGGAGAGGCACAAAATATCAAAAGTGATGAAAAACAAAGACCTACTACCAAGATTACTCTACCCAGCCAGGCTATCATTTAGAATTGAAGGAGAAATAAAGAGTTTCCCAGATAAGAAAAATCCAATGGAGTTCATTACCACCCAGCCAGTATAAAAGAAATGATAAAAGGAATTCTTTAAGTAGAAAAGCTCTTAGATATGAATAAGAAGATATGGGAAAGAAAAAAATTCTCACTGCCAAGGGCAAACACTTAGTAAAAGCAGCTGATCAACCAACTATAGGCTAGTACAAAGGTTAAAGGGCAAAAGTAGGAAGATCATGTGTAATAACAACAATAAATTAAGAAATACACAAACACACACAAAAAAGAAGTAAAAAATAATGACAAAAACATAAATGTGAAGGGGTGAGAAAATTTGTAGTGATTTTAGAATGTGTTCGAAATTATGTGACCATCAATTTAAATAGACTGCTATAAATATAGCCTTGTATATATAAAGCACATGGTAACCACAAACCAAAAATCTACAAGAGACATACAAAAAATAAAGAGAAAGGAATCCAAACATGACACTATAGAAAGTAATCAACATACAAGAGAAAAGCATAAGAGAATAAGAAACAGGGAAGAACTATAAAAAAAATCTAAACAATAATCTACACACAAACAAAAAAAGTGTGTGTAGTAACTACACACTTATCAGTAATTATTTTTAATTTTTTTATCCTCCCCCGAGGACATTTTTGCATTTATCTTCAAATAGAGCAGGAGGGAGAGAGGGAGGAAGAGAGAAAGAGAAACATCGATGTGAGAGAGACACATCGACTGGTTGCCACCCACATGACCCCAACCGGGGCCAGGGACAAACTACAACCGAAGTGCGTGCCCTTAGCGGGAACCAAAACCAGGTCTCTCTGGTCCACGGGCCAACGCTCTAACCACTGAGCCAAACCGGCCAGGGCTCAGTAATTAGTTTAAATGTAAATATTAGATGCTACAATCAAAAGACATAGGATGGCTAAATGGGGCGGGGGGGGGGGGGGGAGAAAGACCCATACATATGCGGCTCACAAAAGACTCACTGAAATAGATGAAAAAGAAAACAAAGAAAGAAAACTGGGGTAGCAATACTTATACCACACACAAGAGACTTTAAAACAAGGGCTGTAAGTAGAGCATTTCATAATAATGAAGGAAGTGAGCCAACAAGAGGAAATAACTCTCATAAACATCTACACACCCAGAGTAAGAGCACCTAAACATATAAAGCAAATATTGGTGGACATAAAGGGAGAGATGAACAGTAATACAGGTATAGTATTTTTGGGTCTGTTTCTATTGATTGATGTTTTCTTCATTGTACATTATATTTTTCTGCTTCTTTGCAAGCCAGACATTATGAATTTTACCTTGTTAAACACTATATAGTCTTTAAATATTCTTGTGTTTTATTCTATGAAAAGTTATTTTAAAAATGTATCTCTTTGAAACTTGATTTTAGACTTTATTAGGTTTGCCCCACTATTGAAGCATTATCTTTTTGAGTACTCTAAATGATGCCCATGTTTTTTTCACTCTGGCTGGTGGAAACACAAACTATCCCAACTCTTTGTGACTTCTAGGGATTATTCTTCTAGTTTCTTTCCACTGGTTCTTTTCCAGTGTTGGGTAATTTCCTCACACATATGTAACACTCAGTACTCAACTGAACACTCAAGAATAAATCCTCTGAAGATCTCTAGAATCTATCTCTGTGTGACTCTCTCTTTCCTGGTACTCCAGGATGTGAATTCTAATTGTCGACATTTTGTGATTTCTCAACTCAATGACATCTCCAGGTTCTGTTTGGGTTTTCCTTCCCTATTCTGTAGCCTGTAAACTCTCTCCAAACAGTAAAATGGGGAATCAAAAGCTCATCTAATTTGTTTACCTTTCTCAGAGATTAGTCTTTTGCTCCCTATTCTCCAGGATGAAAATTGTCATTCTATATGTCTTGTCCACTTTTATAATTATTAGAGGCAGGAGAGTAAATTTGGTCCCTGTTATCCCATTACGTCTGGAAGCTAGAAGTGGAAATACTGGCATTTTACCTTGTGAAATGGTATTGATATTTCTCTGGAAAGGATCAATTATCTTTTGGGATTGTTGTTGGAAAACAGAACAGTCCTGAAAAGGTAAAAACTGTACCCTAAGCCAGAGCCACCTACACCTGCACACTGCAGCACAGGCTAAAGCTTTAACACAGTTTCATTAGCACATGTAACCAGTTTGTGTCCTAAAGTCTTAAATTTTAATCGGAAAGGAATATTTTACTGTAAGAATTCAAGTATTTTCATTCACACTGCTTGACAAGCAATGTATATTATCTATGATATCCAGAGATTGTTTTAAATATAGAAATATTTTACAAATTTTGAAATTAACAATTTCTTCCAACTAAATCACTTATCAGTAAAGCAGAATTATCCACTTATCCCATGAAACTGATTAGTCAATGATTATTGATAGAAAAAGCCATACATAATTTTATAGTTGAAAGTAACAGCCTTAGCTTATATTTTTAAATATATTTATATATTATACATAATTATATATATAATTACATGAGATTTATTTTATATTCAGCTTTTTGACAAGTCACAATAAACATAATTTTTAAAAGTATAGAATTTTGCATGCTAAGCTTTGAGTTACTGAATTATGGAAAATATAAACAGATTCACTCACAAGAAAGTTTTTTTTTTTGAACCTGGATTTTAGGAGCTTGGAAAAAACTGCCTTTTATCAAAATATCTATATAGTGACCACAAATCCTTTTTGGAAAAAAGCAGAAGCATAAGTCAGTAAATAAATTAAAAATAAAATAAAAACTTCCTTTGGTATTTGAATACTCATAGATCTGATAATCAAGCACAGCACACATACCTTATAGATTATTTACTGTTTTTGAATTTGTATTATTATACAGTAAATGTCTGTTACTTGAAATTTGAGGATCTGTACACAAGAATCCTAAAAGCCAAATGGGAAATGAGACATTGCTTGATAATTCTGAATTCACTTACATGGTACACTTTTAAACTAGCATATTGCTTTTATTTATTTATTTGTTTGTTGTTGCATCTCTATGTTTTTATTATTGAGGTAAATTTTACATAAATAAAATAAAATGCTAACCTTTTAAAATTATACAATTCAGAGACTTCCGGTCAAGACAGCGGTGTGGGTAAACGCGATACAGTACTCACGTCCTCCCACAACCACATCAAAATTACAATTAAACTACAGACCAATCATCATTCAGAACCACCTGAAATTGAGTTGAATGGAAGTCCTACACCTACGAAATTAAAGAAGCCACATCGAGACTGGTAGAAGGGGTGGAGGTGCAGGTGGGCTGGTCCCACACCCACATGTGGCAGATAAAAATCAGAAGGGCTACCTAGGCTGGGAAGGTCCTCCCTGAGGAGTGAGGGGCCCTGTCTCACACCAGGCCCCCAGCTCAGGGTTCCAGTGCCAGGAAGAGAAGTCCCCATCACTTCTGGCTGTAAAAACCAGCAGGAATGGAGACTGAGGGAGGCTTAGGCTGCTGGAACCCCAGGCAGTTCCTCTTAAAGGGCCCACACACAGACTTACTCAGATTTGCACCCTCCAGGCTCCAGCATGGGGGAGGCAGCTTGAGAAGCACCAGAGACATACCAGAAGAACTGAGTTGTTTGGCATTGAGGAAGAGCTGGTGGGGCAGCTTTCTCCCAGATGGATGTGCTGGCAGAGGCTTTTGTTCCTTTGGTGAGCCCTTCCTTCACAAAACCAGCAGAGGGGTGCCATATCTTGAACTCCAGAAACCTGGCTCACACTGTTTGTCCTACCGTGGTGATTCCCTGAGGCCCTGGCCCTCCCAACTTTCAGGCCCACCCAAGCTGTTTCCAGTGGCTTTACCATAGGATTGGCCTATCTTGGCTCCTGCTTCAGAGTTTCCTACTTCTCTCAAACAAGCAGCATCTGGCCTCAACAAACCATATACCTCTTGATAAGTGGCCCTAGGCCTGGCACTAGAAGCAGCCAGCCTTGGTTCACAACTTGGCTTTCCCTGGGCACCTCCAAGCCCAGCACAAGAAGCAGCCATCTGCAGATCTCTTTGTAGCTTACGCCTGGTGGCCCTGAGTAGAACACAGGCAGTGGCTGACCTTGTCCCACAGCCAGCACACCCAGAGGACAGCTTCAGACCATGGCAAAGCACCACCACCCAACCACCTCCACAAGCAACACACTCAAGGAGTGGACTTAGTGGGTACCAGAGCAATGCTGAAATAAATCTTGCTCTGTGTGGTGGGCCCCTGCACAGCTGATCCCCCGAGATAGTCAGAGGTCAGTGATCAGTGGACACAGCCCATCCTTGCAGCTGATCAGCCTGAGTAAATCCCTCCCATTGACATGCCAACAGCAATCAAGACTCAATTACAACAGAAGGTTGTACAGTTCACACAAGGGGTGCAACTTGAGGACCCAGCTGGGGTGATCAGGGAGGCTGTGCCACTCGACCTTACAGGACACATATTACAATAGTCCACCCTAGAAAGCCTAGGAGACATAGCAACTCTACCTAATACATAGAAACAAACACAGGGAGGCAGCCAAAATGAGAAGACAAAGAAACAGGTCCCAAATGAAAGAACAGAACAAAATTCCAGGAAAAGAACTAAACAGAATGGAGATAAGCAATCTGACAGATGCAGAGTTCGAAACACTAGTTATAAGGATGCTCAATGAACTTAGTGAGGACCTCAAGAACATAAGAAATGACCAGTCAGAAATGAATGATGCAGAGTCAGAAATGAAGGAAGCACTAACTGAAATAAAGAGGGAATCAATAGTAGAGTAGGTGAAGCCAAGAAGCAAACCATCAATTTGGAATATAAGGAAGAAAAAAAAAAATCAGAACAGCATAAAGAAAAAAGAATCCAAAAAAAATTAGGATAGTATAAGGAGCCTCTGGGACAAGTTCAAGTGTACCAACATTCACATCCTGGGGATGCCAGAAGGAGAAGAGAGAGAGCAAGAAATTGAAAACCTATTTGAAAGAATAATGACAGAAAACTTCCATAACTTGGTGAAGGAAACGGACATACAAGTCCAGGAAGCACAGAGAGTCCCAAACAAGATGAACCCAAAGAGGCCCACACCAAAACACATCATCATCAAAATGCAAAACATTAAAGACAAAGAGAGAATCTTAAAAGCAGCAAGAGAAAAGCAGTTAGTTACCTACAAGGGAGCTCCCATAAAACTGTCAGCTGATTTCTCAAAAGAAACTTTGCAGGCCAGAAGGGAGTGGCAAGAAATATTCAAAGTGATGAAAAGCAAAGACATACAACCAAGATTACTCTATCCTGCAAAGCTCTCATTTAGAAACGATGGATATATAGAGTTTCCCAGACAAGAAAAAGCTAAAGGAGTTCATCACCACAAAACCATTATCATATGAAATGTTGAAAGGTCTTAAAAAGATTAAAAATATGAACAATAAAATAGCAATACATACATATCTATCAACAATTGAATCTACAAACAAAATGAACAAGCAGAACAGAAACAGACTCATAGATACAGAGAACTTTTTGATAGTTGCCAGATGGCAGGTGGGTTGGGGGGATGGGCAAAAAAAGGTGAAGAGATTAAGAGGAACAAATTGATTGTTAGACTGACAAACCTCAAAGGGAAGAGGGTGGGAGGCTGGAAGAGATAAAACAAAGAACTTATATGTATATATGCATAACCAATGGATGGAGACAATAGTGTGGGGAAGGCAGGAGGGGGGGGAAGTTTGGAGGAGGGGGTCAATAGGGGGAAAAGGGGGAGATATCTACAATACATTCAAGAATAAAGATAAGTTCAAAAAAATATACAATTCCGAATAATTAAGTACATTCATAATGTTCAACTATAACTTCTATCTAGTTCCAAGACATTTCACCACCCCAAAGTAACCTCAAAGGAACTAACTAAGCACTCACCCCATTCCCTTCCCCCACCTGCCCCAAGCAAGCACTAATCTGCTCTCTGTTTTGACAGATTTATCTGTTCTGGATTACTATATCTTCTTAGATTATTGAGCCCTTTATCATTATGTACTACTCCTCTTTGTCCCTAACTACTCTTGTTCTAAAGTCTTTTTCCAAAATTAATATAGCAACTCCAACTTTCTTTTAACTGTTAGCATGGCATATGTTTTTTCAGCTCTTTAGTTATTTTTTTTTTCTTGGAAAAAAAATAAAAGTCCGGAACATTATAGATGATTTAGCAGGTAAGAGTTATAGTCTACAAGACACCCACTACAGGCATATTGAATTGTGACAACTCTAGCAATTCTTCCACCTTGCATTCTTTATAGTATCTTTAATGAAATCCCTTCATGTTCTCAAATCCAAAATGATAAATATTACATTGTGTTTTCATGTCCACTTGGACATTGTCCTGTCTAGTCTTCTGAGATTAATTCAATTCAATTTCAACAATTTGCTTGAATGTCTACATTTGCACTGGGTGCTAGACAGAAACTAATATGACATATTATGTTCCCCCAGGAATGAATAGCAAAAATACCTTGAGCATATATACAATTGTTTTGCCTACATTAACTCATCTAATTCTCACAATTACCTCCATTTAACAGAGAAAAAAAATTAAGCACTAAAAAAAGGAAAGAAATTACACAACTGGTGAGAGGTGGAGGTGAGTTTTAAATCCAAGCTGACTGACTTTTTGTTGTTGTTTTTAATCCTCACCCAAGGATATTTTTCCATTGATTTTTTAGATAGAGTGGAAGGGATGGAGGGGGAGAGAGAGAGAGAGAGAGAGAGAGAGAGAGGGAGAGAGAGAGAGAGAGAGAGAGAAACATTGATGTGAGAGAGACACATCAGTTGGTTGCCTCCCAAACAACCCCAACGAGGCCAGGGATCGAACCTGTCTTGGGCCGATGCCCTAACCACTAAGCCAAACCAGCCAGGGCCAAGCTGACTGACTCTTAACCACTATGCATACTGCCCTCCTTCGAGAGTTAGACGCACACATACAAAAAACTATGCAATTAGGATATTTAATTACATAAAACACAATAAAGGAAAGTGCCATGAGAGCGTCAAGGATTGTGTGATTCATTTCCACTAGGAAAACTGAGAAGAGCTTTACAAAAGAGATAATGTTTCAACTGAATATTAAAAGGTTAGGAGTATCAGCAGAGCTGAAGGCAAAAGACACTTCAAGCCAAAGGCTCATATTGAGGTGATTGCCACGCCCTGCTTTAGTGGTTTTTAGCCTCCAAAGTGCATAAGAATCACACTTGAGATGCTTCACAGCCATGCAGATTCCTGACATACACTCAGATATTTAGTTCGGAGACTCTGAAGATCCACATTTTAATAAGTCTTCAAAGTTATTTAATACAGGTAATTTTCAACCCCAGCATCTATCTTCACACTTCCACCTTTCTGTGAGCTCAAACCTTTCACCTTCAGTCTCACCCCAAGCAGGAAATTCTAAAACTAATTCCAACCTCCAGCAGGTAGACTCTAAGGAACACCAATTCAACACTCAGGATTCGGCATCCATCACCCTCACTTCTGGTCTAGCCCTAATCTTGCATCTGAAGTCAAATAACTAGAGTACTCCATTGTTCCTTTCTTTTTCCTCATAACTGCTTCATACTAGTCTTTTTACTGGTATTAAATACTAAAAAGACTCACCCATTTGAAGCTCTACATATGAAGTGAATTGGAATCCTTGCTTCTATAATATACCCAGAACAACGTCTCCAAAACCAGGGCCCTGAATACTGTATTCTTTCCAAGTCCCTACCTATCAACTATAGTTCTGACCCTGACCTCTAGCCAAGGGGTTTTAGAATCCAAGTCTCTTTGCCTGTATTTCCAAGTGTCACCTGCTTCCAACTTGCCAAGCTATGCTCCACGTTTCAGACAAGATACCATCATTCGTGCATTCTGCACATAGCTATACCCTACATTTGGACCTGTTTCTCATTATCTCCCCTAACCATGGGGAAATTTGTAGTGTTGCTATTAACTAAGGGACAAATATTATTTCTTTTTCATTTTTTATAAACTGAAGAATGTAGTACACAAAAAGACAAAGGTAACTCTAGACAGACACAAACCAGGGGTTACACAGAGCTTTTAGAATTTACAGTAATTCGGAACATATTTGCCTTCAACAAGAAAAATCATTTTTAGACATGTATAATATAAAATTCTAAGCTTCCACTGTCTCTTTCAGATATTAAACTGGCTCTTTAAAAACATGACATTTATACCTAATATCCTAACTGTGACATAAATTAGGGCAGCATTCAAAAATTAAACAAGAATAAGAACCAAGCTAGTTATAGAAACAATTGATTCACTGACTGACCGATTTAAAAAACCAAACATGTAAAAATATATTGCTTTTTAAAAACGTATTTAAAAAATAACATAGTCATAGAGCAATGGGAAAATAAAAACAAATTCAAAGGATAACACCCATAACCTCACTACCTCATCACAGCCAATGTTCGTATTTGGAGGCATATCCTCCCTTTTTGTGATACATTTGCTAAACTTGAATTTCAATCAAGAAGATTCCTGGACATACATACAGTCAGTAGCAAAACATGACTGATCTTGCATACCAGAAGGAAAAGTCAGACCCAAATGTATAATTTTTCTCTCTTTTTTATTTTTTTAAAGTGGAATGGAAAGGATTCTTCCAAGGCTCTTAGAATTCTCCACCACATCAGGGACACAAAATGAAACCCAAACTGGAAAGAGGAAGACTTTCAAGAGAAGATTTGGAGAGAGAATGTTAAAATGCTGGGTGTCCCACTGACACCCAAGGGGGAAGCATTAGGAATGCCTACCACACACCTAAAGCTCAACAATGAAGGAGAGGTCCCTGACTTCAATAGAACTACAGAGAGAGTTTCAAATGTGACCCCCAAGTAGGGGTGTGGTGGGCTGGAGTCTGACATTCCCCTGGGGAAATCTAGAGCGTGCAAAGGTGCACTGCTCTGATAGTGGACCCAGGTGAGCCACTGCTGACTTGGCCTTCTGAGTTGCTCAAGTTTAAAGACAAGTGAAAATTTCCCACATGAAAAGGCGCCAAGATTGGAAATGTTTGAATCTCTAGGAGGGTTCAGGGACCCCACCAACAAAAAATTGGAGGTGGATTCAGAATTCTAGGTGTTGCTGAAAGCCTCTCAGAAGACCACACAGAATAGTAATTTGCATGCTGAGACACTGCAGGTAAGAAGTCTCTAGATAGGAGGATCCTAGGAGAACATCAAAGTACTCCACGAGAGGAGTCTTCCATTAACCTTCTGCTGGCCCAGAGAGCCCAAGCCAGCTTACAACACTAGGAATTCTGGTAAAATCTTTCCCCCTTCCTCTTCTTTCATATATCATGGAAGGGCCTGAAGTCACGGTTGGCAAATTTCAGATCAAGAGAAAAAGGAGGAGGAAAGGCCATCCGTACACCAATCCCTCAATGCAGAAAGCTACCTGAAAATTGTCCCAACTGAAAGAAGGGAGAAGATTCCATCTTAAATAAAGTTTGGAGTTTTGATTACTAAAACTTCACATTCTATTTCTAAGTCAATAGTGTGTTTTTCAATTTGGACAGTTTATTTTTAAGTTTACATTCAAGGGGAGAAACTTTCTCCACTAAATTAATTTTAAAGGGGCCATAGGAGACAAAAGTAAAATTCAATTTTGCTTTCATTCCTGCATGTTAAATATGTATCAACTTACTGGGCATGCAAATATTATATATACATATGTGATTACATTATATGATACAAAATGTTTGTGTTACATATATCTTGGGAAGATATTATTAGTATGACAATCTACACAATTTTGTCCTCTGTTTCAATTGCATATATGAATATATTGAGAACATGTTTTCCCCTTGTCAGAAGATATTTTTCTACAACCTCTATGCTCCAATTGTCCCCAGAACAGGAGCTGCAGCATGACCTAAGAGTTTCTCAGATATGAAAATTTCCAGGCTTTATCCCAGAACTGCTGAATCAGAATCTGCATCTAAATGAGACCACCAGTGATTTATAATTCAGTGGCCTGCTGGTGGTGGCTTGCCCCTTAAGAGAGTCAATTGTGCACATCTCTTCCCAACTCTGTATTCAGTAACATCACTTTGGTAGCTTGATATCAAGCATGGTAGAGTATTTATATCACAGAAATTATCAAACACCTCGAGTCAGAATTTCTGTCAGAGAAGCAGTTGTTAAACATTTACCAGCATGCCACTGAATCACATGTGCATTAAAATTTGAGAGGCTTTGGTCTACAACATTATTTTTTATGATTACATAGTGGTATCGACAAAAGCATTCCATATTTAATTGATCTCTGCTCTACTGTTGAACTCGGAGTGCTTGCATTTTTGCTATTTAACACTGAAACTAACATGCATATACATACACATTTTCAGCCATCTCTTTTTATTTCTCTAAGAAAAATTTTTAAAGTGTGACTGTTGCATTTGCATTTTGACATTTATCTTGACACATGTTACCAATTTTCCTTCATTTTTTTCATCTTTGCCACTGATCTTAAGAGGTAGAGCTTGCATAATCAGAAGCTAATAATCTGGAAAACAGATTAAGTCTGTAATTAAATTTATTTATTTTTTCTTTTTTTAATCTCACCAATGATACCTTCCTCTCTTTAACTCAACCTTATTTTTACATCCCTGTCTCTTCCTAACCTCAGATATTCTTAATCTTATTTTAGAGTTCTACAAATTCCCTAAAATTATATGTAAAGCTTTGAGTGGATCTGTATGTGCACAATTTTCTTAAAGAAGTTCTGTGGATTTTATCATATTTTCAGAACGGTCTCATTTCAGTTCTAGTGTTTGAAATTTAGGTAATAAACTCTTGAGTCCATTTCATAGAGGAAGTAATGCAACCAAGGCCTAAAGGGCACCTCCCTAAATGTAATCATTTAGTTCCCCCAGTGAGGTCAATTATATGTTTACCTTTACAAAATAAGTCTACAGCATTATAGTCAATTGTTTGTTTAGAGTCAATTGTCACCTTGTTATCTACATGGCCAACTATTAAACTCTCTGTGCATGTGGCCATTTTTCTACTTTGGTATAACAAAAATATATGGAATCAAATAAACCAAAGACTCTTAATAGGAGACTATACCGAGAGATTTCAGCATCTATTTATTCACTCAATCTATAACAGTTGCACATACTTTGTTCAAGCGCACTATGGTTCATGTTTAATTTCCTTTTCTTCCCTGGGAGGTTATAAAATTTAGCAGATGTTAACAATTTAAAAGTCAGAGGAAATGAAATAACAATGAACTTAGTAGTCAGCTCAGAGTATGGGAGAAGGGATTATTACAGAAGCAAAGGTATTAACAAAATACCAAGGCTTTGAACTACGGAAGAAAACACTTTAGTTTAATAAATAAATCACAAAGGGGGATTTGAAAGAGTGTAGACGCCTTTTCTATGAGGCCCAGAAGAAGGACAGCGCACAGACCACATTCACTAATCGTTAATGGCATTCCACTATTCCCACAGCATCCAAAAAAGACAATTTAATGCCTCATAATCAACCAAAGGATTGAACTGTGCATCAGGGAAAAATAAACAAAGCTATTTGTGCTTTATTGATTATTCATATTTTAAGTAAATAAATTAAAATAACAAACTTCAGCAGGCTCTTATCCTGCATTAAGATAAATCATAAAGTATCTGACAGAACAAAGAGCACTCAGCCTACAGTTGGGTAATAAATAACAGAATTTTGCATTTTAACAAGATACCCATATGGTTTATATACACACTGGAATTTGAGAAGTGCTACTTTAAGGGCTGGTGAAGCAACAAAATAGGGGGACCTGCCTCCCTAGTCCTCCTCCCGGAGCAGAGCTGCCTTGCAAGAAGCAAGATACATGTGGGGCTGGCTGACCTTCCAAATCTTGCACTGGTAGGGCTCTACTCCAGAGACTTTAAAAATATTATTCTTCAACATCTCTCCTAAGGCAAACATTAAGCTACAGGATCTGAGGGGAGATTTCATTTAAATGAAGTAACAATATTCATGTTGACCTGTTATTTCCACCCTGTAAACATTTGGCAAGCACAGGCATTCATTTATCAATCCAGCAAGTGTTTATTGAAAACTGGCTTCAGACATAAGTATTATATGAAATAGAACTAAAGCTATTGTTTGTACAAACTGATGAGGAAAAGTTTTTATTTTGATCAACTAGCATACTCAGAATCAAGTTTGAAAATATCTGAATTATCCAAATGGTTGTATAATGTATTCTGCCAAGAAATAAAAAACACACACACAAAAAAAAAAAAAAGAAAGAAAGGAAGGAAACAAGCCCGTTTCCTTGCAGTCACTATTATATTTTACATGGCACTGAAAATATAAATTATCTAATTTTTGAAAAATGTTTTGTTCTGAAAGCTGACAATGTTAATAGTGACTGTTTCTATAAGAGGTTATTTCCAGACAACTTGAAGTCTTTGTTAAGTCATAAATAAACTAGGTATTTTCATTTATTAGATTAGAAAATAATACTTTTTATTATATTTTATAACATATATGTCAGGTACATATTTATATTTATACTCAGGAAATTCCTAACAATGAATGCATTTAATGAATCTAAAATACCAAACCCTGCTGAAAAAACTAACAATGTAGTAAATGATTCAGAAAGTACAGATTATTTCGTGTAAGTCTCATTCCCTTTCTAATACTAAATGTAAATGTTAGTTAAAGGCTGTCATTCATTTGGATTATCAGGTTTAATTTTGCATTTTTTGTGATACAATATGAATAATTCTCAAAAAGCACTCCATTTACTCCCACAAAGGGATTCATCGCTGTAAAACACTGGCTCTGTTTTTACAAATGGAAATGATGAGTTTGGGGTTGACAATTTTTCAATCTCTCTTACTAATAGGATTGATTTCTGGCTAAGACAGTAAAAGAGGATACCATCAATTTTTAAAATGAAGTTTGTAAAGGAAGAAAGAAACATAAGCAACTATCTTTAAAACACAGATTAAAAAGTATACTCAGACAGAACAGAGGCGAGGCTTCAGAGATATGTATAAAGCACTCCCAAGCTAACAGAACTGGAGTCACATGCTGGGACAAGATGTGAATAATATCACAAAACTTCTTCTGCTGGCTATTATTCTGCCTTGTCTCTCCCTCATTCTTGTAAACCTAAACCTGGGATGAAATTCTCTTTTTGATATTCATCATTATATACAAAAAACTTTTGGTAATATGTACAAATTATTTGGGAAGGATAGGCATACAGCGCACCATCATGTATCAACATTCATTAACCAACTTGAATGAATTATTTATCTCTTTAATACTTTGGAAATCAAAAACCATAAACAATAAAAATAAATGTTGAAAATATGAGGTGACAATTCTCTACAATCTCTTTCAAAGGACAGAAGCCACTATGAGGCCACTATTATATTAATACCAAAACCGGAAAAGGACAGTACAAGAAAACTACAGACAAATATCTCTCATAAACATCAATGAAAAAAATCCTCAACAAAATATTAGCAAACCAAATTCAGCAATGCATTAAAGGGATCACACACCATGATGAAGTGAGATTTATCCTAGGTATACTAGGTTGGTTCATCAATTAGTTATCAATTGTAATCCATCACACCAACAGACTAAAAATAGAAAAATCATAGAACCATATCAGTAAAGGCAGGAAAAAGCATTTGATAAAATCCAAACCCATTCATAATAAAACTTTCAGTAAATTAAAAACAGATGCAAAATCCCTCAAACTTGCTTTAAAAAAAGAATTTAGAGAAAACATACAGCAAACATATTGATTGTGAGAAACTTTTACACTAAGCTTTCTCACTAAGATCATTACAAGACAGGGATGTCCACTCTTACCAATTCCTAGTCTTTGTTAATGCAATAAGGCAAGACAAAGAAATTAAAGGTATACATATAAGGAAGAAAGTAATAAAACTTATGTCTTCGTTCACAGATAACATGGTGGTCTGTAAAGAAAATCTGAAAGAACCAACAAAAAAACCTCTAGAACTTACAACAATTTTAGCAAGTTTGCAAGATTAAGATATACAAGTAAATCACTTTTCTATATACCAACAATAAACAAGTGAAATTTGTAATTAAAAACACAATACCAGGGGACCCGAAATGGCAGAGTAGTGAATGGAAGCTACACAGACCATCTCCCAGGACCAAACTGGAATTACAACTAAAATAAAGACAAGTCATCTAGAAAAACCAACTGAAGAGCAGCTGGAGATAACCCTTATAACCAGGGATGAAAAAAGGACACCAAATCGAGACTGGTAGGAACTGTGGAGGCACAAGAGGGCTGGCTGGGCGTGCATGGGCAGCAGCTGAAGGCTGACTTAGCTGTGAGCAGTCCCCTCTGAGAAGTCAGAGGTTAACCCCAAGCCCACTCCCCAGCACAGAGTGGCGGAACAGGGAAAGGCACCCACATGAAAACTGGCTGAGAAAAAATCACCAGAACAGAGGCTTTGTCTGGAAGGGAGAGGCACAGGGAACACCAGCACTTCCCTGAAGGGCCAGTGCACTAAATTACAGCTACAGCCACTCACCTGGGGCTCCAACAGAGGGAGGGCGGACTGGACTGGAACTGTGTGAGGAGAGTCAGGGGGTTCATGGCACTGGGGAGAGAGCTGGGAAGGAGGCCATCAGGAGCTCTATGCTGAGTCATTCCCCCACAGGACAGTGGCCATTTTCCTCAAAGAACCCCTTCCCATAGCAGGCTGGGGGAGAAGCAACTGCCCCTCCATCGGGAATTTAACATCACCCGACTGGAGAAGTGCAACCTGAGACTGATTAACAGCCAGAGACTACCTGCCAGCCAGTAAGCAGAGAAGAGCCACTGAAAGCTTTGAGCTTTGGACCTGGCTTTCAGTGTTGGGGTTCCTGGCTCTGGGGTCTGAGCTGTGAAGGCTGAGGCCTGGATCCCTGCACTGACCCAATAATCCACACTGCAGAAACCACTTTCTTCTCAAAGCAATTTTAACCCAGGGGAAAGCAATTGCCCCACTCCCTGGAAATCCTTTTACCCTATCCACCTGAGGAATTTTTCATTCAGCTGAGGGGTACAACCTGAGGTTCATTAAGGAACTGAGACTAATAGCCTGCAGGGAAAAGCTCTGCAACTCTACCCAGGAAAGTAAGACTAGACATTGGTGTTTAACATGGTCCCTTCCATACTCATTCAAATCCAGTACAGGGAGCCACAAATAGCAGAACACCAACACTCACAGGGAAAATTTGGTAGGCTCCAAAATCTGCTGAGACAGTCAAAATAGTGAAACAAAGAAACAAATCCAAAATGAAAGAACAAGAGAATTCTACAGAAGAAGAGATAAATGAAATAAAATCAAGCAAGTTATCAGAGGTAGAATTCAGAGTAATGATTATAAGGAAGCTCAAGAGCATATAGAAAAAATGAAAACCAACTAATTGGAAATGAAAAACCACCAAGCACAGATGAAGAATGACATAGCAGAAATAAGTAACACATTGGGAGGAATAACCAACAGATTAGAGGAAGCCAATGATCAGATCAGTGAATTAGAAGACAGGGTAGGAAAAAAATCACCCAATCAGAGAACCAAAAAGAAAAAAAACAATTAAAAAACAGAACAGTATAAGAGATTTATGAAACAACATGAAACGTAACAACATCCTATCATAGAAGTTCCAAAAGAAGAAGAAAATGAGCAAGGATTAGAGAATATATCTGAAGAAATAGTGGCAGAAAACTTTACTAACTTGGTGAAGAAAAAAGGTATACAAATTCAAGAAGCATAGAAAGCCCCAAGTAAGAAGAACCCAAAGAGGCCCACACCAAGATAAATCATAATTAAAATTCCAAACTTTACAGACAAAGAAAGAATCATAAAAACAGCAGGAGAAAAGCAAAAGGTTATCTACAAAGGAGCCCCCATAGGCTATCAGCTAATTTCTCAACAGAAACACTGCAGGCCAGAAAGGAATGGCATGAAGTATTCAAGGTAATGAAAAACAAGGATCTGAATCCAAGACTACTTTATTCAGCAAGGCTATCATTCAAAATAGAAGGTGAAATAAAGAGTTTCCCAGACCAAAAAAAAAGTCTAAGGGAATATATTAGCAACAAACCAGCACTGCAAGAAATGTTAAAAGGACTGCTGTAATAAGCAGAAGAAATAGAAAGAGAAACATAGCCATAATAAACAAAATGGCAATAAATAAGTGCATATCAATAATAACCTTAAATGAATATGGAGTAAATGCTCCAATCAAAAGACACAGAGTACCTGAATGGATAAGAAAGCATGACTCATATATATGTTGTTTACAAGAGACCCACCTCACAACAAAAGACTCACACAGGTTGAAAGTGAATGGATGGGAAAAATTTTCCAAGCAAATAAAAATGAAAAAAAGCTGGGGTAGCAATACTCATATCTGATAAAATAGACTTCCAAATAAAGGCCATAACTAGAGACTACATAATATTGAAAGGATCTATCCAACAGGAGGATATAACCTTAGTTAACATATATGCACACAATATAGGAACACCAAAATATATTTAAACACTTCGGGGGGACTTCAAAGGAGAAATTGACAGCAATACAATCTTAGCAGAGAAATGCAACACCCCACTAACATCATTGGATAGATCCTCTGGGCAAAATATTAACAAGGAAACAGAGACTTTAAATGATGCAGTAGGTCAAATGGATTTAATAGATATCTACAGAGAATTACACCCCAAAACTGCAGAATTCACATTCTTCTCAAGTGTACATGGAACGTTCTCAAAGATACACCACATGATAGGACACAAATTAAGTCTCCAGAAGTTCAAAAAGATTGAAATCATATCAAGCATCTTCTCAGATCACAATGGCATGAAACTAGAAATTAATTACAATAAAAACACTAAAAAACATCCAAGCACATGGATGCTAAATAGCATGTTATTAAACAATGAATGCATTACCAAGGAGATCAAAGAAGAAATTTAAAAACTTCCTGGAAATCAATGAAAATGAACACACAACACAAAATCTATGGGACACAGCAAATTCAGTTTTGAGAGGAAAGTTCACATCACTACAAGCCTACCTCAAGAAACAAGAATAATTTCTAAAGACTATCTAATCCTACAACTTAAATAACTAGAAAGTAAACAAAAAGAAAAACCCAGAGAAAGTAGAAGGAAAGAAATAGTAAAGATCAGAGCAGAAATAAACAGCATAGAGACTAAAAACACAATTCAAAAAATCAATGAAACAAAGAGCTGGTTCTTTGAAAAGATAAACAAGATTGATGAACCTTTAGCCAGACTCACCAAGATTCAGAGAGAGAACCCAAATAAACAAAATCAGAAACAAAAGAGGAGAAGTAACAACTGACACCACAGAAATAAAAGGACAAAAATTGTTTAAAATTGTTAAAAAATACTATGAACAATTATATGCCAACAAATTGGACAACCTAGGTGAAATAAACAAATTTCTAGAAACACACAGTCTCCCAAAACAACCGGGAAAAGACAGACCTCTTGAACAGACCAATAACAACTAAGGAAATTGAAGATGTAATCAATAAACTCCCAGCACACAAAAGCCCAGGCTGAGACAGCTTCACAGGGGAGTTTTACTGAACATTCTCCTCAAACTATTCCAAAAAATTCAAGAAGAAGAAAGACTTCCAAAATCTTTTTATGAGGCTAGCATAATCCTAATTCCAATACCAGAAAAAGACACTACAAAGAAAGAAAACTACAGGCCAATATCCCTGATGAACATAGATGCCAAATCCTTAACAAAATATTAGCAAATCGGATCCAGCAATACATTAAAAAAATTATTCACCATGACCAAGTGGGATTCACCCCAGGAATACATACAATGCTGGTACAATATACGCAAATCAATAAATTTTATACACTACATAAACAAAATGAAAGATTAAAACCATATGATCATATCAATACATGCTGAAAAAGCATTTGGTAAAAGCATTTGGTAAATCCAGCACCTATTTCTGATAAAAACGCTCAGTGAAGTGGGAATAGAGGCCAGTGAAGTGAGAACTACAGCCAACATCATACTCAATGGGCAAAAACTACAAGCATTTTCTTTAAGAACAGGAACAAGACAGGGATGCCCACTTTCACCACTCTTATTTAACATAGTACTGGAAGTCTTAGCCACAGCAATTAGACATGAAGAAAAATAAAAGGGATTTAAACTGGAAAGGAGAAAGTGAAACTGTTATTATTTGCAGATGACATGGTATTGTAGATAGAAAACCCTAAAGACTCCATAAAAAATCTACCAGATTTAATAAATGAATTTGGCTAAGTAGCAGGATACAATATTAACATCCAGAAATGATGGCATTCTTATACACCAATAATGAACACTCAGAAACGGAAACTGAAAAATAATCCCATTTACCATCACAACATCAACAAAAACTAAATACCTAGGAATGAACCTAATCAAGGAGGTGAAAGACCTGTTCTCAGAAAACTACAGGACATTGAAAAAAGAAATAAGAGGAAGATATAAAAATGTGGAAATATATACTATGTTCATGGATTGGAAAAATCAACATTATTAAAATGTTCGTTGTATCCAAAGCCATCTACAAAGTCAATGCAATCCCTATCAAAATACCAATGGCATATTTCACAGATCTAGAACAAATACTCCAAAAGTTTATATGGAATCAAAAGAGACCCCGAATAGCCACAACAATCTTGAAGAAGAAGTACAAAGTGGGAGGTAGCACAATACCAGATATCAAGTTATACTACAAAGCCATCGTAATCAAAACAGCCTGGTACTGGCACAAGAACAGGCCTATAGATCAGTGGAACAGAACAGAGAACCCAGATATAGACCCAAGACAGTATGCACAATTAATATTTGACAAAGGACACAAGAGCATACAATGGAGAAAAGACAGTCTCTTCAATAAATGGTGTTGGGAAAATCAGACATCTACATGCAAAAAAATGAAATTAGACCACCAACTTACACCATACACAAGAATAAACTCAAAATGCATAAAATATTTAGTTGTAACCCATGAACCCATAAAAATCCTAGAAGAAAATGTAGGCAGAAAAATCTCAGACATCATATGTATCGGAATTTTCACTGATATATTGCCTAGGGCAAGAGAAACAAAGGAAAAAATTAATAAATGGGACTACATCAAACTAAAAAGCTTCTGCATGGCAAAAGAAACCAGCATCAAAATGAAGAGGGAACCCACTCTCTGGGAGAACATATTAGCCAACGATACAACAGATAAGGGGTTAATATCCAAAATATATAGAGTACTCATACAACTCAACAAAAGGAAGACAAACAATCCAATTAACAAATAGGCAGAGAACCTGAATAGACACTTCTCCAAACAGGATATACAAATGGCCAGGAGACATATAAAAAATGCTCAACATCTCTAATCATCAGAAAGATGCAAATTAAAATGGCTATGAGATATCACCTCACACTTGGCAGAATGGTGGCCATCAACAAATCCTCAAACAAGTGCTGGCAAGGATGTGGAGGAAAGGCTACTCTAGCACACTGTTGGTGAGAATGCAGTCAGGGGCAGCTACTATGGAAAATAATATGGTGTTTCCTCAAAAAATTAAAAATGAAACTGTCATTTGACCCAGTGATCCCACTTCTTGGAATATGTCCTAAGAAGCCTGAAACACCATTCAGGAAGAATATATGCACCCCTATGTTCATGGCAGGGATATTTACAATAGCTAGGATCTGGAAACAGCCCAAGTGCCCATCAGTAGATGAGTAGATAAAAAAGCTGTGGTACATTTACATAATGGAATACTATACAGCTATAAGAAAAAGAGATCTCTTACCCTTTGAGACAACATGGAGGGACTTGGAGAGTATTATGTTAAGCGAAATAAGCCAGTCAGAGAAAGACAAGCATCACATGATCTCACTTATTTGTGGAACATAATGAACAAAATAAGCTGTCAACCAAAAGAGATCCAGAGTCACAGAAGTAGGAAACAGACTAACAAACCTCAGCGGGATGGGGGGTGGGAGGGGTGAGAAGAGGTAAACCAAAGAATTTATATGCATATATGCACAACCAGTCGACACAGACATTAGGTTGGGGAAAGTAGGAGGGGGGTGGGAGCGGGAAGGAGGGGGTCAATGAGGAAAAAAGGGAGATCTGTATTACTTTCAATAATAAAAAAAAAGCACAATACTGCCCTGGCCAGGTTGGTTCAGCGGTTAGATCATCGGCCTGCGGACCAAAGAGTCCTAGGTTCGATTCCGGCCAAGGGCACGTGCCTTGGTTGCGGTTAGTCCTGCAGGTGGCAACCAATTGATGTGTCTCTCTCACATCAATGTTTCTCTCTCTCTCTCTCTCTCTCTCTCTCTCTCTCTCTCTCTCTCTCTCTCTCTCTCCCTCTCCCTCCCACTCTGTCTGAAGATAAATGTAAAAATATCCTTGGGTAAGAATTAAAAAAAAAACAAAAAACACAATACCATTTATATTAGCACCAAAAACAATTAAATCCTTAGGTATAAGTCTAACAAAATATGTACAAGATCTATATGAGGAAAACTACAGAACTGATGAACAAAATCAAAGAACTAAATAAATAGAGATATATTTTATGTTCATGAACAGGAAGACTCAGTGTTGTTAAGATATCAGTTTTTCCCAACTTGATCTATAGGTGAATGCAATCCCAGTCAAAACACCAGGAAGTTATTTTGTGAATATCAACAAAATTATTTTAAAGTGTATATGGCAGGGGAAAGACCCGAAATAGCCAACACAATATTCAAGGAGAAGAACGAAGTTGGAAGACTGACACTACTTGACTTTAAGAGTTACTATAAAGCTACAGCAATCAAGATAGCATGGTGTTGGTGAAAGATTAGACAAATAGCCCATAAACAGAAATAACAGAATAGAAGGTCCAGAGACAGACCCACATATAGTTAACTAATCTTTAATGAAGGAGCAAAGGCTATATAATGGAGCAAAGACAGACTTTTCAACAAATAATGCTAGAACAACTGGACATATATATGGGGAAAAAAATGAAATCAAGACAGACCTTATACCCTTTACAAAACTTAAGTCAAAATGGATCACAGACTTAAAGGTAAAATGAAAAACTAACTATAAATCTCCCAGAAAATAACTTAGGAGAAAACTTAGATGATCTTGACTTTTTAGTTGCAATACTAAAAGTTCAATTTATGAAAGAAGTAATTAATAAGCTGGACTTCATTAAGATAAAAAATTTCTGCTCTGTGATAGACAATGTCAAGAGAATAAGACAGGCCACAGAGTGGGAGAAAATATTTGCAAAAGACACATCTGATAAGGGACTGTGATGCAAAATAAAGAAAAACCTGATTAAAAAATGGGCCACAGGTCTTAATAGACACTTCACCAAAGAAGATATGCAGATGGCAAATAGTATTAGACTATGGACTTTGAGTGATTATTGCATGTCAATGTAGGTTTGTCAGTTAAAAAATGAAAGAAGAGAAGAGAAAACATAAAGTACCAAACCAGGAAAGTATACTCAGAATGTGTATGAGTCTTGAGAAACTGAGCAGAGCTGTTGAGGACAGGACATTGTGGACATCACTCATTCATAGGGTCACCAAGAGTTGGAGCTAACTCAATGGAACATAACATGCACACACAGAATTTACCTGGTGTTCTGGAAAAAGTTGGAGAGAAGTAGGTTTCGGATCAGATTTGAATAAAGGGAGTTATAAGAAGGTAGGATGAAGAAAAATTACTCTTGTAATTGAAAATTTCATTAAAATTTCATTTTATTATTGTCACCCATGCTTCATGTCACAGAACAGAAGGCCCCCATGTTTTTTCAACCATGACCTCTTTGGAGTTTTGGAAAATATATATGGTGAAATATGTTTTCCTATATTAATTGATGTATTTTTTAGCCCTGGCTATTCATTTTACTCCATGTTCCTTTTTCTCACTCAAGCAGAATTTCTATTACTTCAAGACAAGAATTTCATCATAGAAAATAATAAAAAGGAATTGAATCATAGCTTTGGGGTTTTGAAATAACTTTCTGAAACTCATGGCAGAAAAACATAGTTTTGACAGCAAAGGCTTTTTGAGTTTCAAAAATTGAAACTTTTGGATTTCAAAATCCAAAACTATGATGGATGCAGGGCATAATATTTATAATATAACAAAAACTTTTGAAAAAAATAAAGATTATTAATATACCCCATGCCAAATGACATAAAGAATCTTTGGACAGAAGGAATAAGGAAATCAGAAGTTGCCTAAACAATAACCGTTAATTTTTTTATCCCTTATGAGAGAGAGTTTCTCTGAGAAGAGACCCTGTATATCCCACTCAGGATGGTTTGAGATTTCAATGAACAAAAAATCTCAACAAAGAGCTAGAAGTTATACAGAATTATAAATTAAATGGAATTTCTGGAGATGGAAAGTATAATAACTGAAAGAAAATAACTCAAAATATAATGTTAAAAATCAACAGAGCAATTAAAATGATACCTTGTTAATATTCATAGCACTTCTACTCATAAGAACCAAAATTTGAAATAATCCAAATTCGTATTTATTGATGAATGGGTACACAAAATGTCAAATAGCCACATGAAGGACTATTATTCCACAATAAAACTGAATTAAATACCAATACCTGCTACAACACAGATGAACCTCAAAAATGTGATAAATAATAGAAGTCAGACCCAAAATGACTACATGTTATATGATTCCATTTATGTGAAATATTCTGAAAAGGTAAATTTAAACAAGCAAAATTTAAACAAGCAAAAAGTAGATTAGTGGTTGCCCGTGACTAAAGGGGTTGGAATTAGGTTTAGTAAAAAATGAGATTGAGGGAAATTTGGAGAATAATGGAAATGCTTTTAAAAAATAGATTGTGGGCCTGGCCAGTGTGGCTCAGTGGTTGGGCATTGACCCATGCACCAAGAGGTCACCAGTTCGATTTCCAGTCAGGGCACAAGCCCAGGTTGTGGGCCAAATCCCCAGTCAGGGAGCATGCTGAAAGTAACCAATGGATGTTCTCTCTCATCAATGTTTCTATCTCTCTCTCCCTCTCCGTTCTCTTCTCTCTCTCTAAAAATCAATAAAGAAAAAAGTGAAGTTAAAAAATAGATTGTGGCACTGGCTGGTTTTGCTCAATGGTTAGAGCATCGGCCTGTGGACCAAAGAGTTGCAGGTTCGATTCTGGTCAAGGGCACACACCTTGGTTGTGGTTCGTCCCTGCTTTGGTTGGGGTCCTGCTGGAGGCAACCAGTCAATGTGTGTCTCTCACATCGGTGTTTCTCTCTCTCACCCTCCCACTCTATCTGAAGATAAATGAAAAAATATCCTCAGGTGAAAATTAAAAAAAATAAATAAATTGTGGTATATCTACACAACTCTATAAATTTACAAGTCATTGAAATGCACATTGTTTTTCTTGCACTAAACCTTAATCTTCAGTGAGCCTTTGTACCAAGCACTGCCTTTCCATTATACTGCTTATCTAAGGAACTCCATTTCTACCCTAAGCAAAAGGCAATTCCAAATTATTTTGAAAGGCCTCAGTTTGCAAGTCAAAAACAATTTATTTTTCTTGAGACAAACATTGTACTTTGATATGTAGTAGAAGGACATTCTTAAATGAGCTTATTTTTTTTTAACTCATCTTTATTGTTGAATTATTACAGATGTCCCCCCCCTTTTTTCCCCATTGACCCCCTCCGCCCCAATCCCGCCCCCCTCCTGCCTTCCCCACATGATTGTCGGTGTCCATTGGTTATGCATGTATGCATAGAAGTTCTTTGGTTTGTCTCATCCTGCCCTCCCTCCCCCCTTCCCTTCGAGGTTCATCAGTCTAACAGCCAATTTGTATGTCTTAATTCCTTCATCGTTTTCACCCATTTCCCCAGCCCCCACCCATCTGGCAAGCAACAAAAATTTCTCTGTATCTATGAGTCTGTTTCTGTTCTGCTTGCTCATTTTGTTTGTAGGTTCAATTGTTGATAGATATGTATTAATTGCCATTTGATTGTTCATATTTTTGTTCTTCTCTTCAAGAAGACCCTTCAACATTTCATATAATACTGGTTTGGTGGTGATGAACTCCTTTAGCTTTTTCTTGTCTGGGAAAATCTTGATATGTCCATCGATTCTAAATGATAGCTTTGCAGGATAGAGTAATCTTGGTTGTAGGTCACTGCTTTTCATCACCTTGAATATCTCTTGCCACTTCTTTCTGGCCTGCAAAGATTCTTTTGAAAAATAAGCTGACAGTTTTATGGGAGCTCCTTTGTAGGTAATGGACTGCTTTTCTCTTGCTGCTTTTAAGATTCTCTCTTTGTCCTTAACCTTTGGCATTTTTATGATGATATGTCTTGGTGTGAACCTCTTTGGGTTCAATTTGTTTGGAAATCTGTGCTTCCTGGACTTCTATGTCTGTTTCCTTCACCAAGTTAGGGAAGTTTTCTGCCATTATTATTTCAAATAGGTCTTTGATTTCTTGTTCTCTCTCTTCTCCTTCTGACACCCCTATGATGTGAATGTTGGCACAATTGAAGCTGTCCCAGAGGCTCCTTACACTATCTCATTTTTTTGGATTCTTTGTTCTTTTTGCTATTCTGATTGGGTGTTTTTTGCTTCCTTATATTCCAAATCGATGGTTTGCTTCTTGGCTTTACCTACTCTACTATTGATTCCCTGTAAATTATTCTTTATTTCAGTTAGTGCATCCTTCATTTCTGCCTAGTCCTTTTTTATGTTGTTGATGTTTTCACTAAGTTCCTTGGAGGTCTCCTTAAGTTGTTTGAAGGTCTCACTACATACCTTGAATGTCTCACCAAGTTCCTTAAGCAACCTTATAACCTGTGTTTTGAACTCTGCATCTGATTGATTGCTTATCTCCATTTTATTTAGTTCTTTTCCTGGAGTTTTGTTCTTTTCTTTCATTTGGGACATGTTTCTTTGTCTCCTCATTCTGGCTGCTTCCCTCTGATTGTTTCTATGCATTAGGTAGAGTTGCTATGTCTCCTAGGCTTCGTAGGGTGGCCTATTGTTGTAGGTGCCCTGTAGGATCCAGTGGCACAGCCTCCCTGATCACCTAGCTGGGCCCTCAAGGTGCACCCCTAGTGTGGACTGTACACCCTTCTGTTGTAATGTAGTCTTGACTGCTGTTGGCGTGTCAATAGGAGGGATTTACTCAGGCTGATCAGATGCAAGAACTGGCTGTGCCCACTGATCACTGACCTCTGACTACCTTGGAGGATCAGCTGTGTAGGGGCCCACCACACAGAGCAAGACTTACTTCATCAGGGCTCTGGTACCCACTGAGTCTGCTCATTGAGTGTGTCACTTGTGGAGGTGGTTGGGTGGTGGTGTTTCAATGTGGTCTGAAGCTGTCCACTGGGTGTGCTAGCTGTGGGGCAAGATCACCCACTGCCTGTGTTCTATTCAGGGCCACCCAGCATAAGCTACAAAGTGATCTGCAGATAGCTGCTTCTTGTGCTGGGCTTGGAGGTGTCCAGGAAAAGCTAAGTTGTGAACCAAGGCTGGTTGCTTCTAGTGCCAAGCCTGGGGCCACTTAACAACAGGTATGGGGCTTGCTGAGACCAGATGCTCCTTTGAGAGATTTTAGGAAACTCTGAAGCAGGATCCAAGACAGGCTAATCCTATGGTAAATCCTTTGTAAACAGCTTGGATGGGCCTAAAAGTTGGATGAGGTGGAGCCCCAGGGAATCACCAGGGCAGGGCAAACAGTGTGAGCCAGATTGCTGGAGTCCCAGATGTGGCGGCTGCCTGCCTGCCCTGTGGGGGAAGGGCTCACCAAAGGAACATCAGCCTCCACCAGCATCTCTGTCCAGGAGAAAGCTGCCCCTCAAGCCCTCGCCCCGAGGCCAAACAGCTCAGTTCTTCCCTGTATGTCTCTGGTGCCCCTCAAGCTGCCTCCCCTCTGAGCTCAGAGGGAGCAAGTCCAAGTAAGTCTGTGCTCGGGTCCTTTAAGAGGAGCTGCCTGGGGCTCCCACAGCTGAAGCCTCCCTCTGCCTCAGTTCCCACTGGTTTTTCCAGCTAGAAGTTATAGGGACTTTTCTTCCTGGCACTGGAACCCTGAGCTGGGTACCTGGTGTGGGATGGGGACCCCTCACTCCTCACTTCTCAGGGAGGACCTTCCCAGCTGAGGTGTTCCTCCTGATTTTTATCCGCCACATGTGGGTGTGGGACCAGCCCGTCTACTCCCCCACTCCTCCACTCCTCCTAACAGTCTCAGTGTGGCTTCTTCTTTAATTTTGTAGTTGTAGGACTTCCATTCAGCCCAATTTCAGGCAGTCCTGAATGGTGGTTGTGTTGTAGTTTAGTTGTAATTTTGATGTGGTTGTGCGAGGAGGCGATACTGTATTTACCTACGCCGCCATCTTGATCAGAAGTCTTAAATGAGCTTCTTGATTCTACTGTAAGTCTGTCATGCCTTGATTCCTGCTTAAATTCTAATAGTTTCATCTTGCTTTTTCACACTTGCTTTTGTACTATTAGTGCAAATGTCAACACAATAAAAAAAAAAAAAAGGCAAAAAAATGTACTATTATGAAAATCTTTTTGACTTCACAGACCTCCTGAAAGGAGCTCAGGGACCATTAGGGTTCTACAGACCACACTTTGAGAACACTTTACTGGAAAGAGAATGATAATAAAGGAGGTATTATAATATGAGCTTTCAACCAAATAGATAGATAAACTGGACTTTGCAAAAGAAAAATAAGAAAACATGATGATGGCATGATTTGGTAAGAAAAACAAATAGTAAGCACATTTTCAGAACCAAGATTGGTGATAATTTGACTAAAGATTTCTTTTGGTGCAGGCTTCAGCAGCACATATACTAAAATTGGAACGATACAGAGAAGATTAGCATGGCCCCTGCGCAAGGATGACACGCAAATTCGTGAAGCGTTCCATATTTTTTTAAAAACCAAATAAAATAAAAAAAGATTTCTTTTGTGTGATTTCTAAGAGCCAAGAAGCAGCCTGGATACCACGTTAGAATTTCCAAGACACTAAGCAAGTTTATAACAAATAAAGCAGAATATTTAAAATATATATAATTTTTAAAGACACCTATATTCCATAAACACAAAGAACATTATTTACTAAAAAAAGAAAAAAAAGATGAGCTAACTCTCGCAATCAAATGAACACCCTAGCACTTTCCTAATCTATACAAAGCTGCTCTGCAGTCAGTGGAGATTCCAAAATGGTGGCAGAGTGAATGGAAGCTACGCAGATGATCTCCCAGGACTGTGTTGACATTTTATAGCCCCATAATTGATGATTTGCAAATTATTGTGTTGACATGTTTATAGCTCAATAATTGATGATTGGTAAAATCACTGTGTGCCCTCTAGCTGAACCTGTTTTGTAAGAAACTTAATTAACAGGATAAGATCAAAATAACCACAGTAAATTGGAATGCCCCCTGGAGCAAGACAATGTCCAAGAAATGTCAGGTCCCCAGGAACAGGACCAAGAAATGTCAGGTCCCCAGGCACTGGACCAAGAAATATCAGGTTACCAGGTAGCCAGACAGCCTACGTGCTTGCTTGCTATGCCCCAATGCATACCAGAATGTGATTTTAAGCTTTAAAAGGTATGTGTGTAAGGAGGTCGGGGCTGATCTCCGAAGACTCTGTCATAGGGGGGTTCGGAATCAGACGCCAGCTGGCTAATAAACTGCTCTTATTTGGACTTCAATTCTCTAGTGGTCTTTCTCTGACTCAGTCACACCACAACAGGACCAAACTGGAATTACAACTAAAATAAAGACAAATCATTGGGAAAAGGCAACAGAAAAGCAGCTGGAGACGACCACATAACCAGAGACACTGAATCGAGCCTGGTAGGTCTGCGGAGGCATGAGAGGAGGGCTGGGAGCCCATGGACAGCAGCAGTCTTAGCTGTGAGCAGCGCCCTTGGGGTTAAAATCCCAAGCCGGCTCCACAGCACAGAGGTCCAGGACAGAGCACTAAATTAACTACAGCCACTCACCTTGGGCTCTGGCAGAGGGAGGGTGGACTAGACTGGAGCTGTGTGGGGACACTTGGGATTTGGAGGGTGTTCAGAGTTTTTGCTGAGTTGCAGACATGCAGGACAGTGGCCATCTTGCTCCTTCCCAGAGCTCTGGGGAAAAGCAGCAGCCCCTCGCTTGGAGATTCAACTCCACCCAGCTGGGCCAAAGAAATGCAAATTGAGGCTCAATAACAACCAGAATCTGCCCCACCCTAGGGAAATCCTCTTACGCTGAACACCTGAGGGAGTTTTTCATTCACCTGAGAATCCAAGGCTCTTCAAGTAACCGAGACTAATAGCCTCCAGGCAAAAAACTAGAGGATAACTGAACCTTTCCTAGGCTTGCATATCTACCCAGGAAAGAAAGACTTGACAGTGGTGTTTAACATGGGTCCTCCCACACTCTTCCAAATCCAGTAAAGGGAGCCACAAACAGCAGAACACCGACACCCACAGGGAAAATTTGGCAGGTTCCAAAACCCACTGAGATAGCCAAAATGGTGTAACAAAGAAACAAATCCCAAATGAAAGAACAAGAGATTTCTACCAAAGATGAGATAAATGAAGTGCAGTTAAGCAAGTTATCAGAGGTAGAGTTCAGAGCCATGATCTTGAGGAAGCTCAACAGCATGAGTAAGGACATTAACACCATGAATAAAGATACAGAAACATTGAAAATCAACCAATTGGAAATGAAAAACCACCAAGAAGAAATGAAGAATGACATAGCAGAAATAAAGAACACATTGGAAGGACTAAACAGCACAGCAGAGTAAGCTGAGGACCGGATCAGTGAATTAGAAGACAGGGTGGAAAAAATCAACAATCAGAATACCAAAAGGAAAAAACAATGAAAAAACAGGAAAACAGGTTAAGAGAACTGTAGAACAACTGGAAACATAATAATATTCGCATCATAGGAGTCCCCGAAGAAGAAGAAAATGAGCAAGGGTCAGAGAATATATTTGAAGAAATAGTGACAGAAAACTTCCCTAATCTGGTAAAGGAAGAAGGCATTCAAGATCAAGAAGCACAGAGAGTCCCAAGTAAGAAGAATCCAAACAGGCCCACACCAAGACACATAGTAATTAAAATGCCAAAAATTAAAGACAAAGAGGGAATCCTAAAGGCAGAAAGAGATAAGCAACAGGTTGCCTACAAAGGAACCCCCGTAAGGTTATCAGCTGACTTCTCAACAGAAACACTACAGGCCAGAAAAGAATGGCATGAAGTAATCAAGGTCATGAAAAACGAGGATCTGAATCCAAGACTACTTTATCCAGCAAGGCTATCATTCAAAATAGAAGGTCAAATAAAGAGCTACCCAGACCAAAAAAAAAAAGGCTAAAGAAATATATTAGCACCAAAGCAGCACTGCAAGAAATGTTAAAAGGATTGCTATAATTAGTAGAAGAAATAGGAAAGAAAATATAACCACACTAAACAAAAATGGCAATAAATAAGTACATATCAATAATCATCTTAAATGTAAATGGATTGAATGCTCCGACAAAAAGACACAGAGTAGCTGATTGGATAAGAAAGCATGACTCATATATATGTTGTTTACAAGAGACCCACCTCATAAAAGACTCACAGAAGTTGAAAGTGAAGGGATGGAAAAAAATCTTCCAAGCAAACAGAAAGGAAAAAAAAAGCTGGGGTAGCAATCCTCATATCTGATAAAATAGATTTCAGAATAAAGGCCATATCTACAGACAAAAAAGGTCACTACATAATATTGAAAGGATCTATCCAACAAAAAGATATAACCTTGGTAAACATATATGCACCCAATATAGGAGCACCAAAATATATTAAAAATCTTCTGAAGGACTTCAAAGGAGAAATTGACAGCAATACAATCATAGCAGGAGACTTCAACACCCAACTGACATCACTGGATAGATCCTCTAGACAAAAAATTAACAAGTAAACAGAGACTCTAAAATTTAGAATCTAAATGAAGCACTAGATCGAATGGATTTAATACATATCTATGGAGAATTACACCCCAAAACTGCAGAATTCACATTCTTCTCAAGTGCACATGGGACATTCTCAAAGATAGACCACAGGTTAGGACACAAACGAAGTCTCTACAAGTTCAAGAAGATTGAAATCATATCAAGCATCTTCTCAGATCACAATGGCATGAAACTAGAAATCAATTGCAACAAGAACATGCAAAGACATTTGAATACAAGGAGGCTAAATAGCATGTTATTAAACAATGAATGGGTTACCAAGGAGATCAAGAAAGAAATTAAAAACTTCCTGGAAACTAATGAAAATGAACACACAACAACACAAAATCTATGAGATGCAGCGAAAGCATTTCTGAGAGGGAATTTCATAGCACTACAGGCCTACCTCAAGAAACAAGAAAAATTTCTAATGGACTACCTAACATCACAACTTAAAGAACTAAAAAGCAAACAAAAAGAAAACCCCAGAACAAGTAGAAGGAAGGAAATAGTAATGATCAGAGCAGAAATAAACGACATAGAGACCAAAAAAAAATTCAAAGGATTAATGAAATGAAGAGCTGGTTTTTCAAAAAGATAAACAAGATTGATGGACCCTTAGCCAGACTCACCAAGAAACAATGAGAGAAAACCCAAATACACAAAATCAGAAATGAAAGAGAAGTAACAACTGACACCACAGAAATACAAAGGATTGTTAACAAATACTATGAACAATTATACAGCAACAAATTAGATAATTTAAGCGAAATGGACAAATTTCTAGAAACGCATAGTCTCCCAAAGCTGAACCAGGAAGAGATAGAAAACTTGAACAGACCAATAACAACTAAGAAAATTGAAGATGTAATTAAGACTCTCCCAGCAAACAAAAGCCCAGGCCCAGATGGCTTCACAGGGGAGTTTTACCGAACATTCAAAGAAGAACTAACACCATTCTCCTCAAACTATTCCAAAAATTTCAAAAAGAAGGAAGACTTCCAAACTCATTTTATGAGGCCAGCATAATTCTAATTCTAAAACCAGAAAAAGACACTACAAAGAAAGAAAACTACAGGCCAATATCCCTGATGAACATAGATGCCAAAATCCTTAACAAAATACTAGCAACTCAGATCCAGCAATACATCAAAAAAATTATTCAGAAACTGGAAATACAACTAAAATAAAGTCAAACCATCGGGAAAAAGCAACAGAAAAGCAGCTTGCGAGGACCATACAACCAGGGACACTGAATCGATCCTGGTAGGATTGCGGAGGCGCGAGAGGGGGGCTGGGAGCCCACGGACAGCAGCGGCCTTAGCCGTGAGCAGCACCCACCCTCGGGGTTGAAGCCCGAGCCAGCTGCACAGCGCAGAGCCGGGACAGAGCGCTAAAATAGCCGCAGCCACTTACCTGGGCTCCGGCAGAGGGAGGGCGGACTGGACTGGAACTGTGTGGGGACACTCGGGATTTGGAGGGCCCTCAGAGCTTTTGCTGAGTTGCGGCCTCGCAGGACTGTGGCCTGGCCGTCTTACTCCATCCCAGGGCTCTGGGGAGAGGCGGCAGCCCCTCCCTGGGAGATCCAGCCACACCCTAGTGGGCCATTGAAATGCAAATCGAGGCTCATTAACTACCAGCATCTGCCCCACCCTTGGGAAATCCTCTCACGCTGAACACCTGAGGGAGGTTCTCATTCAACTGAGAACCCAAGGCTCTTCAAGCAACCAGGACTAATAGCCTCTAGGCAAAAAGCTAGAGGATAACTGAACCTTTTCTGGGCTTGCAACTCTACCCAGGAAAGTAAGACTCGACAGTGGTGTATAACGTGGGTCCTCTCACGCTCATCCAAACCCAGTACAGGGAGCCACAAACAGCAGAACACCAACATCCACAGGGAAAATTTGGCAGGCTCCAAAAACCACTGAGATAGCCAAAATGGTGAAACAACGAAACAGATGCCAAACGAAAGAACAAGAGACCTCCAATGAAGATGAGATAAATGAAATGGTGTTAAGCAAGTTAACAGAGCTAGAATTCAGAGCCATGATCTTGAGGAAGCTCAACAGCATGTGTAAGGACATCAACACCATCACCAAAGACATAGAAATATGAAAATAAATCAATTGGAAATGAAGAATGACATAGCAGAAATGAAGAACACATTGGAAGGACTAAACAGCAGAGTAGAAGAAGCTGAGGACCGGATCAGTGAATTAGAAGACAGGGTAGAAAAAATCAACCAATCAGAAAACCGAAAGGAAAAAACAATGAAAAAACAGGAAGACAGCTTAAGAGAACTGTGGGACAACTGGAAACGTAATAATATTCACATCATAGGAGTCGCCGAAGAAGAAGAAAATGAGAAAGGGTTAGAGAATATATTTGAAGAAATAGTGACAGAAAATTTCCCTAATTTGGTGAAGGAAGAAGGCATTCAAGTTCAAGAAGCACAGAGAGTCCCAAGTAAGAAGAACCCAAATAGACCCACACCAAGACACATAGTAATTAAAATGCCAAAAATTAAAGACAAAGAGAGAATCCTAAAGGCAGCAAGAGCTAAGCAACAGGTTACCTACGAAGGAACCCCCATAAGGCTATCAGCTGACTTCTCCATATAAACACTACAGGCCAGAAGGGAATGGCATGAAGCAATCAAGGTCATGAAAAACAAGGATCTGAACCCAAGACTACTCTACCCAGCAAGGCTATCATTCAAAATAGAAGGTCAAATAAAGAGCTTCCCAGACAAAAAAAGGCTAAGGGAATACATTAGCACCAAACCAGCACTGCAAGAAATCTTAAAAGGACTGCTGTAATTAGTAGAAGAAATAGAAAGGAAAATAGAAACACACTAAACAAAAATGGCAATAAGTAAGTACATATCAGTAATCACCTTAAATGTAAATGGACTGAACGCCCCGATCAAAAGACACAGAGTAGCGGATTGGATAAGAAAGCATGACCCATATATATGTTGTTTACAAGAGACCCACCTCACAACAAAAGATTCACATAGGCTGAAAGTGAAGGGATGGAAAAAAATCTTCCAAGCAAACAGAAAGGAAAAAAAAGCTGGGGTAGCAATACTCATATCTGATAAAACAGATTTTAAAATGAAGGCCATAACTAGAGACAAAGAAGGCCACTACATAATATTGAAAGGATCTATCCAACAGGAAGATATAACCTTGGTAAACATATATGCACCCAATATAGGAGCACCAACATACATTAAAAATCTTCTGGAAGACTTCAAAGGAGAAATCGACAGCAATACAATCATAGCAGGGGACTTCAACACCCCGCTGACATCACTGGATAGATCCTCTAGACAAAAAATTAACAAGGAAACAGAGACTCTAAATGAAGCACTAGACCAAATGGATTTAATAGATATCTACGGAGAATTACACCCCAAAACTGCAGAATTCACATTCTTCTCAAGTGCACATGGGACATTCTCAAAGATAGACCACAGGTTAGGACACAAACGAAGTCTCTACAAGTTCAAGAAGATTGAAATCATATCAAGCATCTTCTCAGATCACAATGGCATGAAACTAGAAATCAATTGCAACAAGAACATGCAAAGACATTTGAATACACGGAGGCTAAATAGCATGTTATTAAACAATGAATGGGTTACCAAGGAGATCAAGAAAGAAATTAAAAACTTCCTGGAAACTAATGAAAATGAACACACAACAACACAAAATCTGTGGGATGCAGCGCAAGCAGTTCTGAGAGGGAAGTTCATAGCACTACAGGCCTACCTCAAGAAACAAGAAAAATTTCTAATAGACTTTCTAACCTCACAACTTGAAGAACTAGAAAGCAAACAAAAGGAAAACCCCAGAGCAAGTAGAAGGAAAGAAATAGTAAAGATCAGAGCAGAAATAAACGACATGGAGACCAAAAAAACAATTCAAAGGATCAATGAAACAAAGAGCTTGTTTTTTGAAAAGATAAACAAGATTGAAGGACCCTTAGCTAGACTCACCAAGAAACAAAGAGAGAGAACCCAAATACACAAAATCAGAAACGAAAGAGGAGAAGTAACAGCTGACACCACAGAAATACAAAGGATCGTTAACAAATACCATGAACATTTATATGGCAACAAATTCGACAATCTAATCAAAATGGACAAATTTCTAGAAACACACAGTCTCCCAAAACTGGACCGGGAAGAGATAGAAAACTTGAACAGACCAATAACAACCAAGGAAATTGAAGATGTAATCAAGACTCTCTCAGCAAACAAAAGTCCAGGCCCAGACGGCTTCACAGGGGAGTTTTACCGAACATTCAAAGAAGAACTAACACCCATTCTTCTCAAACTATTTCTAAAAATTCAAGAAGAAGGAAGACTTCCAAACTCATTTTATGAAGCCAGCATAATTCTAATTCCAAAACCAGAAAAAGACACTACCAAGAAAGAAAACTACAGGCCAATATCCCTGATGAACATAGATGCCAAAATCCTGAACAAAATACTAGCAAGTCGGATCCAGCAATACATCAAAAAAATTATTCACCATGACCAAGTGGGATTCATCCCAGGGATGCAAGGCTGGTTCAATATTCGCAAATCAATAAATGTGATACACCACATAAACAAAATGAAAGATAAAAACCACATGATCATATCAATAGACGCTGAAAAAGCATTCGACAAAATTCAGCACCCATTTCTGATAAAAACGCTCAGCAATTTGGGAATAGAGGGATCATATCTCAACATTATAAAGGCCATATATGAAAGACCTACAGCCAACATCATACTCAATGGACAAAAACTAAAAATATTTCCCTTAAGAACAGGAACAAGACAGGGATGCCCACTTTCACCACTCTTATTTAACATAGTACTGGAAGTCTTAGCCACAGCAATCAGACATGAAGAAAAAATAAAAGGAATACAAATTGGAAAGGAGGAAGTGAAACTGTCATTATTCGCAGATGACATGATATTATACATAGAAAACCCTAAAGACTCCATCAAAAATCTACTAGACCTAATAAATGAATTTGGCAAAGTAGCAGGATACAAAATTAACGTCAAGAAATCGACGGCATTCTTATACACCAATGATGAACTCACAGAAAAAGAAACTAAAAAAACAATCCCATTTACCATCGCAGCAAAAAAATTAAGATACCTAGGAATAAACTTAACCAAAGAAGTAAAGGACCTATTTGCAGAAAACTACAGGACATTGAAAAAAGAAATAGAGGAAGATATAAAAAAGTGGAAACACATACCTTGTTCATGGATTGGAAGAATTAACATCATTAAAATGTCCATATTACCCAAAGCAATCTATAGATTCAATGCAATCCCCATCAAAATACCAGTGACATATTTCACAGAACTAGAACAAATACTCCAAAAGTTCATATGGAACCAAAAAAGATCCCGAATAGCCAATGCAATCTTGAAAAAGAAGGACAAAGTAGGTGGGATCACAATACCGGATATCAGATTATACTACAAAGCTACTATAATCAAAACAGCCTGGTACTGGCACAAGAACAGGCATATAGACCAGTTGAACAGAACAGATAATCCAGAAATTGACCCAAGACATTATCCTCAACTAATATTTGACAAAGGTGGCAAGAGCATACAATGGAGCAAAGACAGCCTCTTTAATAAATGGTGCTGGGAAAATTGGACAGCTACATGCAAAAAAATGAAACTAGACCATCAACTTACACCATACACAAGAATAAACTCAAAATGGGTAAAAGACTTAAATGTGACTCGTGAATCCATAAAAATCCTAGAAGAAAATGTAGGCAACAAAATTTCGGACATCATACGCAGCAGAATCTTCTCTGATACATCACCTAAGGCAACAGAAACAAAGGAAAAAATGAACACATGGGACTACATCAAGCTCAAAAGCTTCTGCACAGCAAAAGAAACAACCATCAAAACGGAAAGGGAACCCACTGTATGGGAGAGCATAATTGCCAATGATACATCAGATAAGGGGTTAATCTCCAAAATATATAGAGTGCTCATACAACTCAACAAAAGGAAGACAAAGAACCCAATTAAAAAATGGGCAGAGGAACTAAATAGACACCTCTCCAAACAGGACATACAAATGGCTAAGAGACATATGAAGAAATGCTCAACATCACTAATCATCAGAGAGATGCAAATTAAAACAACAATGAGGTATCACCTCACACCTGTCAGAATGGCCGCCATCAACAAATCATCAAACAACAAGTGTTGGTGAGGGTGTGGAGAAAAGGGGACTCTAATACACTGCTGGTGGGAATGCAGACTGGTGCAGCCACTGTGGAAAACACTATGGTGTTACCTCAAAAAATTAAAAATTGCATTGCCATTTGACCCAGTGATCCCACTTCTAGGAATATACCCTAAGAAGCCTGAAACACCAATCAGAAAGAATACATGTACCCCCATGTTCATAGCAGCGCTATTTACAATAGCTAAGATCTGGAAACAGCCCAAGTGCCCATCAGTGGATGAATGGATAAAAAAGCTGTGGTACATATACACAATGGAGTACTATGCAGCTGTAAGAAAGAAAGATCTTTTATCCTTTGAGATGACATGGAGGGACCTTGAGAGTATTATCCTAAGCGAAACAATCCAAGCAGAGAAAGACAAATATCACATGATCTCACTCATGTGTGGAATATAATAAACATAACAGTCTGGGGAACAGGGTAGAACCAGAGATGTGAAAGTAGGGTACAGACTGACAACCCTCAAAAGAGGGGGTGGGGGGGAGGGAAGAGATAAACCACAGAACTTATACGCATGTATGCATAACTGATGGACATGGACAACAAAGCTGGGGAAGGGGTGGAGGGATGGGGAGAAGGGTGTCAATGGGGAAAAAAGGAGAAACATCTGTAACAAAAATAAATTAATAAATATCCTAGTTAAAAAAAAAAAAAATTATTCACCATGACCAAGTGGGATTCATCCCAGTGATGCAAGGCTGGTACAATATTCGGAAATCTATAAATGTGATACACCACATAAACAAAATGAAGGATAAAAACCACATGATCATATCAATAGATGCTGAAAATGCATTTGACAAAATTCAGCACCCATTTCTGATAAAAACGCTCAGCAATTTGGAGATTCAGGTATCATATTTCAACATAATAAAGGCCATATATGAAAGACCTACAGCCAACATCATACTCAATGGGCAAAAACTAAAAACATTTCCCTTAAGAACAGGAACAAGACAGGGATGCCCATTTTCGCCACTCTTATTTAACATAGTACTGGAAGTCTTAGCCACAGCAATCAGACATGAAGAAAAAATAAAAGGGATCCAAATTGGAAAGGAGGAAGTGAAATTGTCATTATTTGCAGATGACATGATATTATACATAGAAAACCCTAAAGACTCCATCAAAAATCTACTAGACTTAATAAATGAATTTGGCAAATTAGCAGGATACAAAATTAATGTCAATAAATCGATGGCATTCTTATGCACCAATGATGAACTCACAAAAAAAGAAACTAAAAAAAAATCCCATTTACCATCATGGCAAAAAAATTAAGATACCTATGAATAAACTTAACCAAAGAAGTAAAGGACCTATTTGCAGAAAACTACAAGACATTGAAAAAAGAAATAAAGGAAGATATAAAAAAAGTGGAAGCACATACCTTGTTCATGGATTGGAAGAATTAACATCATTAAAATGTCCATACCATCCAAAGCAATCTTTAGATTCAGTGCAATCCCCATCAAAATACCAATGACATATTTCACAGAACTAAAACAAATACTTCAAAAGTTCATATGGAACCAAAAGAGACCCCAAATAGGCACAACAATCTTGAAAAAGAAGGACAAAGTAGGTGGGATCACAATACCGGATATCAGGTTATACTGTACATATAAGTCTGATATCAAAACAGCCTGATACTGGTCCAAGAACAGGCATATAGATCAGTGGAACAGAACAGAGAACCTGGAAATTGACCAGACATTATGCTCAATTAATATTTGACAAAGGTGGCAAGAGCATACAATGGAGCAAAGACAGCCTCTTTAATAAATATGTTGGGAAAATTGGACAGCTACATGAAAAAAATGAAACTAGACCATCAACTTACACCATACACAAGAATAAACTCAAAATGGATAAAAGACTTAAATGTGACTCGTGAATCCATAAAAATCCTAGAAGAAAATGTAGGCAACAAAATTTCAGACATCATACACAGTAGAATTTTTACTGATACATCACCTAAGGCAACAGAAAAAAAGGAAAAAAATGAACACATGGGACTACATCAAACTAAAAAGCTTCTGCACAGCAAAAGAAACAACCATCAAAACGGAAAGGGAACCCATCATATGGGAGAGCATAATTGCCAATGATACATCAGATAAGTGGTTAATTTCCAAAATATATAGAGTGCTCATACAACTCAACAAAAGGAAGACAAAGAACCCAATTAAAAAATGGGCAGAGGAGCTAAATAGACACCTCTCCAAACAAGACATACAAATGGCCAAGAGACATGAAGAAATGCTCAACCTCACTAATCATCAGAGATGCAAATTAAAAAAACAATGAGGTATCACCTCACACTTGTGAGAATGGCCGCAATCAACAAATCATCCAACAACAAGTGTTGGCGAGGGTGTGAAGAAAAGGGGACTCTAGTACACTGCTGGTGGGAATGCAGACTGGTGCAGCCACTATGGAAAACACTATGGTGTTACCTCAAAAAATTAAAAATTGAATTGCCATTTGACCCAGTGATCCCACTTCTTGGAATATACCCTAAGAAGCCTGAAACACCAATCAGAAAGAATATATGTACCCCCATGTTCATAGCAGCACTATTTCAATAGCTAAGATCTGGAAACAGCCCAAGTGTCCATCAGTAGACGAATGGATAAAAAAGCTGTGGTACATATACACAATGGAGTACTATGCAGCTGTAAGAAAGAAAGATCTCTTATCCTTTGAGACGACATGGAGGGACCTGGAGAGTATTATCCTAAGCCAAACAAGCCAAGCAGAGAAAGACAAATATCACATGATCTCACTTATTTGTGGAATATAATGAACATAACTGTCTGAGGAACAGGGTAGACCCAGAGACGTGGAAGTAGGGTACAGACTGACAATCCTCAGAAAAGGGGGTGGGGGGGGAGGGAAGAGATAAACCACAGAACTTATATGCATGTACGCATAACCGAGGGACATGGACAACAAAGCTGGGGATGGAGTGGGGGAGGGCATGGGGAAGAAGGTGTCAATGGAGAAAAAAGGAGAAACATCTGTAACAAAAATAAATTAATTTTTAAAAAAGATGAAACTATTCCTGTTCTGAATGCTCCTCAGCAAACTATATCTAATATTTTTCTTCCTTTAGCAAAAACTAAAAGCAATAAAGAAACACAAAATAAAATACTAGGAAAAAACAGAAATAAAGAAATGTAAATAGTGCAGAAAATGAAGAATACTATCAACTTTTCTGAGATATTTTATATTTTGTATGACATTTGCTACTAGATATTAAGATTGCCATCAATCTCAGTAATTACCCAATAAATTTGGGAATCAAATTTTCTGCCTGGCATAAATGTAGTCAGAAAATATTAATTGAGCATTGATTATGTTAGGACCAGACACAGTAATAAAATGTAGAGCCTAGCTGTCAGAAACAAGCCTTCATATATGACACAAAATTATTATAATGTGGTTCTGAGATTTCAATTGCTTTTTACAATAAAAGGAGAACAAATGTTATAAAATACAAGCCCAAGCCTAAAGATCTCCCTGTACAGAAGTTATAAACCTGTGAGCTGCAGACCAAATATGGCCCACAGACTTTTCTGGTTTGGCCCATGTCATATTTTATTTTTGTTTTAATACGATGGAACATAAAGTCCAAATTTCTGACTACTCTTGTATAACTACAATATATCGAAAACATAGGCTTACATTTTCACATGACAATTGGTATGCAGTTCACACCACTCCTCAGCACTTCCTCTTCTTTTTCTATTGGCAACCCCTATCCTAGCCCTTTCAGAGCCTTGGCTAGTCCCAATCCTGATGTCACTTAATAGGAAGCAGCAGGAACATGAGAGGATGTTTCCCTATTTTCTTACTTTCCAACGGTTGTTGACACCAAAGCAAAACTAACAACAAGAGTCCTTAGAAAACCTCAAAAGTTTTCATTTTAAAGACAGGAAGGTGGGAGGCACGCTGTGGGAATCTACATTGCTCCCCCATGGTGAGTCTGAGAGGAGAGAACTCTTGTTTGAAGTAACTAATAGTGAACACAAAACGATATACAAATCAACTGATGTTTCCAGACTGACAACCATGTGCAAAACTTGGTGCCACATACTTTAGGGGACCAAAGCAGAAGCCTGTAGCTAGGTAAGTTCATGGTCTAGTGCCATGAGTTTCCAATCAAGAGCAATATACTCCTGAGATACATACACTAGAACATTATTAGTCAACTAATAATTAATCACCTAATTCATAATGAGTCAAAAAGTCATCTGTGCATTTATGCACAAACCCTTTTTAAAATATAAGATGTTGCCATTGTGAAAACTGAAATTCAAATTTTTACATGCAGTGATCTTGTTACATATCTTATCAAGCAACAAAACTGTAAATCTAACTATGTGCTAGATGAGACTATGAAATACTTTATATTATAAAGAGATACTTTAGCCTGGCCAGTGTGGCTCAGTGGATTGAGCATCGTCCTATGGACTGAGAGGTCCTAGTTTGATTCCCGATGAGGGCACATGCCTGGGTTGAGGGCTCAATCCTCATTACGGGGTGTGCAGGAGGCAGCCGGTCAATGTATCCTTTTCACATCGATGTTTCTATCTGTCCCTCCCCTCCTCTCTCTCTCTAAAAAAAAAAAAAAAAACAATAAAAGCATATTTTTTTAAAAAAAGAGATACTTCAAAACAGGAACTCGCTAACACTGGGTATAAACTATTTTGGAGAACAATTTGGAAATACTTATCAAATTTTCAATGCAATTAACCTTAAAATTTTCACTTCTTGGAACTTATTTTTCAAATATATATATGTTCATTGAATATTCTTTGTTATAATATAATTCAAGAAAAAGATTGAAATCTGTCCGAGGTAAGAGAGGACAATGAATTAAAGAATTTCTCTCAGACATTTGAATTGGGGTCCGCCATGGCAGAAAGTCCTTGACATTCCTGCCCAACATCATTGTTATGGGCAGTGACTACTATGTATTTCCCATTCTCTCCTTTTATGAGTGGCTTTATTATAGTTATCTTGTTTTCCTCACTAATATAATTTGAGTGTGCTGGGGGCAGATAAATTGCTCTTTGCTTTATAGGATGTTGAACATCTTATAAATATTGAAGCCACAGTTGGATCCAATAGAGAAGACTAGAGACATTGAGCAGGATGCAGTGGCTGAATGAGACATGGGGTTGTCTCTCATAAGGTAGATGACTGTTCCATATAGCAGGAAGAATGTGTATAAATAAATATTTAGTAGCCAAAGTAGTATAGACTACATGAGGTCAATTCTCAACTTTTGTGTTATTAACAAACCCAGATTTTTTAAAATGATATTATGCAGTCACCTATGCAGCTAGGGACCATGTGACACTATTCCGGTTGATGAGATGTAAGCAGAGTTGTAGGGTAGGGTTTTGTGAAAGACCCCTTAAAGAACAGATCAAGAGGGCATCTGCAATTTTGCAATGCTCTGGGTTGATCAGCCACCTTGCAATCTTAAGGCAAACACAGAAAGGCAAGAAAATCTGAGACTTCATTCCTGACATCCTTGAAAGCCAAAACTACTTCCAAAAACTACCTACACGGGGCTCTTTGTTATAAAATAAAAAATAAAAGACTTATCTTGCTTGGGCCTCTGTTAACTGAACTGTTTCTTATCAACAGCTGAATAAAATTCACAACTAATACAACTACTCTTTGGTCACCATCCACCTCATCTTTTTTATTTTATTTTCAAACAGCCCCTCAAATCAAGTTCTCTTTTATCTAGTTTCAGATTTCCCCATTTTCTGTGTCTTTTCTGATCTCTTTATGTATCTTCTTTTGCATACATGGAATCAGTTAGGTCTCCAACATTGTGTCTCACTCCTAGAACTTCATTCACTTAACTCTCACTTAGGAAGAATGAGTCTGTTCTTAGTACCTGCCTACTTTAGATATCTATATAGATATTTACATGTAAACATAAAAATGATTGCTAACATTTAGTCAGTGCCTACTATATTCCAGGGACTGTTCTAGTGTTCCAACCATTATTCTAAGAATATTATTGTGTTTTCACAATAATCTTTACAACAGCCCTAAGTTTATCCCTATAAAGTACAAAAGTTAAGTTAACTTGACCAAGATTATACAACTAGTGGTGATGAAGCCAGTATTTGAAACTAGAAAATCTGTGTGTGCGCGCGCGCGCGCATGTGTGTGTGTGTGTGTGTGTGCAGCACACTTAGATCCTCAGTGTAGACCAGTTACTTCTTCTATCATTATAGCTGAACTGTGAAGCTTTGTGCCTCCAGATCACAAATATAACATAGGAAGGATCCTTTCCAGAGAAGAAAAGTAGATGGATATTCCACCTCTCCCAGCCCAGGAGATGCAGGCTTGAAAAAAAAAGTCAGTTACTTGGGTGTCTATTTACACTGACTCTCAGGCCACACCTTGGAATAGGAAGCATAGAAAGATGTAGGTGTAGGTGACCTTAAAAACAGCAAGAATGTATAAGCCTCCCTTGAGCTGAGCCTCAAAGATCCTACAGGTCTTGAAGGCAGTGTTCCTCAACTCTGGTTGAACTTTAGAAATGCCTAAAGAGATTTGAAAAAGACTGATGCCTCCGGTCTACCCTGATTAGCACCTGCCCAGTATCATTTGATCACTGACTCTAAATGATGTGATTCTACTGGATATCCACAATCACCTTGCCAGGAAAAATCCTGCAGTCACTTCAGGAGCTCATTCTAATACTATAACACGGATGGATCAGGGTATGGGATTTAGCCTAAGTCCAAGCTCCAGATACCTAGTGGTCTACACCTAGCATTTATGGGGAACCAGAAGTCCTCATGTAATACTGTTGAAATGCAGACTTACTGAGAACATGACAAAAGTAGGGTCACAAAGAGCCACTGAGGATTGATACAAAATGACCACAAAGTGCAGACCACGGACTGCAGGACCACAGATAGTCTGTGCTTGTGGTATTCCCCCTACTTCTAGCCTGATGGAGGCTCATGAAGATTCATTTTGAAATAGATATTTGCATTTGCTTTACACATCTGAGTTACAGTATGAAAATATCAGTCCCCCAGAAGTATCTGCAAGAATGTGTACCAACAGTTTTTAGGGGTAGGTTTAGGAGAGTTGAGATTTGAGGGCTTGTCTTGTTACCACCACATCCTGTGAGGTTGCATCCTTATACTTCCTTTCTTCCTGTTGATGTGGATGAAGCATCTGTGCTCCTTCCACCAGAAATCCTGCTACTTGTGCACTTGACCACATCCCCTCTCAATTATTCAAACACATACACTTTCCCTACTTTCTCTATAGCACTAATTTTTCTGTCTATCCTGGATCACTCTTAATCATCATACAAAATGCTATTATATTTATCCTACCTTTAAAACAAACAGTAAAAATTGTGTGTGCCCTGGCCGGTGTGGCTCAGCTGGCTGAGTGTCATCCCATGCACTGAGAAGTCATGGTTCGGTTTCGGACTCAATGCCCAGTTGGGGTCATGCGTTAGGCAGCCAATCAATCTCTCTCTCTCTCTCTCTCTCTCTCTCTCTCTCTCTCTCTCTCTCTCTCTCTCTCTCTCCTTTCCTCACTCTCTAAAAAAATAAAAATCAATGAAAACACATTTTAAAAAAAAAACAAAAAGTTCTTGTGTTCCCTCTTCTCCCTTCAGTAAATTATGCAATTCTCTATATTCCTTCACAGCAAATCTCAAAGTTGACCATACTTAATTATGTCCAATAGTCTTTCTGTGCTCTATTAAATCCACTGCAGTCAGAGTATTGCCTGCACCACTCCATCAAAACTGCTTTTGTTAAGTTACAAATGGCCTCCATGCTACTAAATTCAGTGGTCAATGTTCAGTTTTCATGCAAGCTAACCTGTCAGCAGCATTTGTCTGACGCCACTTACTCATCCTAGAAACACCTTTTTCATTTGACTTTCAAGACACACCCTGCCCTGGTTTTTCTTCTCCCTCACTGGCCAACTCCTCAGTCTCCTTTGCTTGTTTCTCCTCTTCAACCTCTTCAATCCACTTCCAAATATTGGAATACTCAGGACTCGGTCCCAGGTGCTATTCTCTTCTCAATCTACACCTATTCCCTCAATGATCTCAGCCAGTTTCATGACTTTAAATACAGTGTCAACCTTATGTCTCCAGCCTGGGACTCCTATATTTAACCAATATGCACTATCTCCAACTGGGTGTCTAATGCACAACTCAAGCTGAAATTCTTGATCTTTCCCTTAAAACCTTTTTTTCTTATATCTTCCCCATTTTAGTTAATGGCAGCTCTATACTAGTAGTTCAGGTCAAAACTGTTAAAGTTATTCTTAACACTTCTCTTTCTCCTGTATTCCCCATCTAACCAACCCAGAAACCCTGTTGGCTGTCTCTTCAAACCACTGGTATATTCCAAATCCAGACACTTCTCAGCACTCTGGTTCTGGTCATTAGCCTCTCTCACCTGGATTTTAGCAATAATCTTCTAACTACTCTTTCTGCTTCTACTTGTGCTCCTTATCCTCTATTCTCAGCATAAGCAGCAGTTCTCCTTCTAATCCTAAATCAGAATGTAGTGCTTACCTGCTCTGATCCTCCAATGGCTGCATGTTCCTCTCAGAGTGAAAAGTCTTGGTCACTGTGGAACCCCCAAGGCTGACCACCACCTTCCTCTCTCATGCCAGCTGTCACTCCTCTACTTGATCTTCCATTCTCCCTCTCGTTCACTCCTCCTGAGCCATGTGGAACTCTTCACTGTTCCTGCCGCATTTCCCACTATGATCTGTCTCCACGGATGTTTTGCACCAGCTGTTATCGCTACTCTTCTCCCTGATAGCCACGTGACTCATCCTCAAATCTTTTTTAAACCTTGATTTAAATGTCACTCATCAACCAGGTGACATCTGACCAATCCATTTAAACTGTAACCTCCCCACCTGCCTTTGCATTCCCAATTCCCCTTAGCTTGTTCTATTTTATCCAAAATAGTTGTCACTCCAAACATCTTATATAATTTATTTACTATTTTATGGTTTATTATCTATCTCCTCCAAATATAATGTAAGCTTCACAAAGATAGGAATTTTTAGTAGTTGGGTTCACTGATGTATATACACTATCAGAACAGTGTCTGAAATATCAGGCGGCATTCAACAAATATTTGCTAAGTAAATTAATGATACACTTTACATTTATATATAGGTTGACATTTTACATTATGTAATATTTTTATAGTGATTTATCTTCATCAAGATATTTTCGTATCAAAACAGTTGGAAACATTTTCAGAAGATGGGTAATATTTCAGACATAACTGCATATATTTATGATTCCTAGCAAGTCACTGGAAAAGTTGAAATTATAGTTCGTACTCTGTACGCTCTCTGAGCTAGGGAGAACATAAGAAATAAAATAGTTCCATGTAATACACACTAGGAAATTAGTTCAAATGTTGTTGTATTCTGAGCTGGGCACAGGTTTACTGCACCATAGACTTATGAGTCAAATATCTATTAAATTTTGTGAATCCTAAGGCACTCTGGTCACTTTGCCACCTCCAGCTATTGTAAACTCATAGCAAAAATAAAAACAAAGAGAATCTCAGGTTTCTTCGTGAAAAATCTTTTTATTACAAATTTCTAATGTTGACATTATTGCAGGTGCCCCCATCCCCCCACTTTGCCCACCTCCACCCAACTTCCTCCTCCCCCTCCCTTTGCCTTCACCCCAATATTATCTGTCTCCATGGAGGATACATATATGTTCTTTAGCTAATCCTTTCCCCTTCTTTACCCAGTCACCTCCACCCATCTTGAGCACCGGCCAGTCTGTTCCATGCATTCATGCTTCTGGTTCCAGTTTGTTTGTCAGTTTATGTTGTTCATTAGATGCCACATATTAGTGAGATCATGTGGTACTTGTCTTTCTCTGACTGGCTTATTTCACTTAGCGTAATACTTCCAGGTCCATCCATGCTGTTGCAAAGGGTAAGACTTCCTGAAAAATCTTAACAGTATTTCTTTCTGAAAAAAAAATCTTTTTATACTCAATTAGAAAACAATTAGACACTACAGCATATCAATTAGACAACCAAAGATGAAAACTGATTTCTCTATTTCATTCACTTGTAACATCTAAATTTATGGTAGCCAACTTTGTTTTCAAAGTGTGTCTCAAGGTCATAATTTCTATGTACTATTATTGGTGACTGGTATTGTTTCACCTTGATTTTTTTACCTTCTCTATAAAACTATTGTTGCCAAAATGTCAGAAATATCTTTAAAGTTGCAGCTCAGGAAAGTCTGAAAAACAATTTCTTGAACTGATCCTCAATAGTATATTCAACATCACAAGCAGGAATTACCCATTTAAAGCAAAACATAAGAGATATGTATATGTGTATATATATACATATAGGTCAGTTTATTGCATTTTTGGCCACATAATTAATACTATATTTACATGAAAACACTTTGCAAAATAAGAACATTTTCACTTTGATATAAAGTGCTACTTGAGAAAATGTAAGTCAAATATAACTTATATAATATTGATTTACATAACCAAGGGGGGAAAATAGAAAAAGAAACTTAAACAATATGACATAAAAGGGACAGAATCAAACTGAATATGCTTATTTACTTTCACTGGGAATATTAATTTCTGAGAGGTGATGATTATGAACACATATTTGTTTATTAGGTAAATCTCTTTCTCAAAATGAAAAAGGCCTTACTACACAATGTCTCTATAATTAAGGCAATAAAGCTACTTATAAAATGTATTCATATTTAATATATTCAATTCAGAACTATTCAACTATATTTATATGATTTTCCAATATATTTTGAATAGATGTGCCACTTATAGAAAATTAAAGGAGCTCAACTTTACATATACATATGCATATAGAAACACAGTAACTCATACTAATCTTTCCAATCAAACAGCATTTAAAAGAGTATTGGAGGGAATAAAACTATTGATTCTGAGTATACCTGGAAAAACAAAGACTTTGAAATCAAATGTTAAAATAATTTGTTAACCTCAGTAAAGCTTTGATAAGCAATTGCATTTCTAAGGGGATGGGGGAATTGGGGGTTCATTTCTTAGGGAAACTTTATTTAATGCTTTCAAAATAAGCCTAAAAATCATTCTCAATTTGACTTTATAAATAAAACACCCTAACACTATTAGATAGCATATTCTTTTACTTGACATTAATAAACTGGAATGAATCAGCAAGGTCCCTGCTGCTACCCTTGAAGGAAATCCGTTCTCTGCACAGAGCCAGTGAAATCATCTGACAGTCCAAGTCAGGCGGTGTTGCCATCCTCTCAAACCATGCAAAGGCTTCCCATCCTACTTACAACACGAATCTAAACTCCTCTGTGCCGGCATGTAAGGCTCAGCATGCTGGACCCTGCCTTCTGCCCCGAGCTCTTCCCACACCACTCACTGCGTTGCAGCTACTTTATGAGCCTCCTTTATGTCTGCCAAACATATCAAGTGTGTTCCTGCCCAGGTATTTACATTTGCTCTTCCTTCTTCAGGTAACACTATCCTGAGATAGTTGTATGTTTTGTTCCTTTTTGCATTTAAGTCTCAATTATAAACCTCATTAGAGAGATTTTCTTAAATATTCACTCACATAATTCTTTGGGGCACTTATTATGTCCTTTTCCAGGTACTGGGCCCAACTGTGAATAAGACAGACTAACTATCTTCCCTGATGAGGTTTGGGGCAGATCTACAATAAATGAAAAAAATGCTAGGCAGTGTCTTGGTGAAATGTAAATACTATAAGTTTACTCCAACAAAACATCATGAAAATGGTCCTCTGGACATAAGACATTGCACATGGGACACCTACATTTTCATCTAAAAGATAAAACATACCTGTTAGTTAGCTCTTTTTTCTATATCTTGTGATTTAAAAAAATAGAGAATGATCTCTGAAGCCACAGTGCCTGGGTTCCAGTTCCTGCTCTGCCATTTACTTAATGCAATCTTGGGCAAGTTACCTAATAGCCCTGTGCCTTCCCCCACCCCACCCCCATATGTAAAGTAGAAAGAGTAATAATACACCTCAAAAGCTTGTCATAAGGAGTAAATGAGTCAAATAGTTCTAAGGCACTTCGAGTGGTATTTGCACATAGGAAATCCCGTGTAATGCTGTGTTCAATAAACAAACTTGTCCAAGTTCCAAGTTCCCCCTGAAGCTTACCCACGACTTTCCAGTGCTGACAAAAGAGTTGTGAAACCTGGGCTCTGCTCCCAGGCTGCCACCATCCAGCCGGGTATTCTTGAGCAAGTCCCTCATTCATCTAGGCCCCAGTCTATTCATCAGTTCTCAACCAATACCTGGTTGTTTGGAGCTGGGTGATCACTAACATGATTCTTCTCTCAAACTGCAAATGGGTTAACAGTGTAAAGGGCATAGAGAGTATAAAGAAGTATGGAGAGGGGCTCCAGTTGAATTTGCAGATTTCTTAACTTTTCTGGGCTAAAAATATATGATTAGATACTACAGCACAGGTGAGCTGGGGTGAGTGGCAACCGGTGCTCTCACATGATGCAGGGAGAACCACGAATGGTTGCAACCTTTTCAGAAGATCTTCAAGCAGCATTGAGCTCATTTTCTTTGACCAAGAAATTCCATTTTTGCAAGCTATCATAAGATTGTTGTCTTTGGACTAAGATGCTCATTACATTATTTTTAATAGTATAGGAATACTATTAAAACTTAATAGTAGATACCAATAGTAATAGGAAAAAGCTAAAAAAAACTGTATGTTAAAAAATAAGAAATAAAGTGATTAATAAATTATTGCATAGCCATTAAAGGTCTTCTGTGCCATCATTAAATTTTGCTGGAAAAGAATATTTAGTGACATGTAAAAACAAGTAAAATACAAAATGCTTAAATAAAAATTTTGATTGCCAAATAATATATACAATACAAATTTAACTTTCGAAACATTTCTATGATTAAGGATATTTACCATATTACTTAATTTTATGTGTCTGCTTGATTGAGGCATAGAACGTGCAAATTAAATGCTATTTCTGGCTATATCTGTAGAACCAAAAAGGTGGAGGAAGAGGGAATTCTCCGTCTGCTTCATTGCTTAAGCTGGGACGTTATTCTCCTGTTCTCACACTCAGACTGGTATTATACCACTGGCTCTTCTGTTCTCAGGCCTTTGAACTTGGACTGCAACTACACCACCAGCTTTCCTGCACCTCCAGCTTTCAGATAGCAAATTGTGAGACTCCTCAGCCTCCACTATCCCATGAACCAGTTCCTTATAATAAACATACATATACCACACACACACACGCACACATGCACACACACATACACACACACACATACTCACACTTATAACCCATTGTTTCTATTTCTCTGGGGAACACTGATTAATACATTTACCAAATGTGAATGGTTGTTCACAGAGGATGGGATTCGGGGTCACTTTTACTTTCTCTGAAAATTTGTTTTTATTTTGGTTTTAGAAAGTTTTCAAAATAAACATGAATTATACTTGCAATATGACAAAAATAATACATGTAGCAGCCATGTGGTACCTCCCTCATATCACCCGCAAGAAGGAACCTGGCATGCGGAGTGCATTCTGCAGGCAGCCTCCAGCTGGAACACCTTCAGGAGCATTACAACATTTCAGCTGAGGCCACACTCTCAGGGCCTGGCCCTTTCTGCTCAATTCAGGATTCCTTTATGGGTAATCTGTGCCATAGAGCTCCCCACTGGGCCACTGAGATGTCTCAGAATGGCTCCATAATCTGAGGCTCTTACTCCCTCCTCTTTCCTCCCGTTCTCCCTTCACAGTCTCAGAGCAGCAGCATTTTCTGAAGGTTTTCCTGCCTGCTTTTGCTTACTCTGCCCTTTTCCTACCAGAGTTAAAGCTCCAAAAAGTCTCTTACACTTCTAACTCTGTGTTTAGTATCTTCTTCGTAGGGAACCTAAGCTAACACAATCATAGTCCAAAAATAGTGAAGTTAAAATTCATCAAAGGTACCCCAAACTCAGAGACCTGGGCATATAAACATGCCTCCTTTCCCCACCTGCCAACTCTGTGGATTTCTTCCTGCCTCCTTCTCTGACTTTGGTGTCTCAAGTCTTTACATTTTCCCTCAACCTTGGAATAAACTTAAATCAAATTAATTCTTTTATTATACTGTTGATATCAACCATAAGTCCAGCTTCCTTCTACTGCATCTAATACAAAGAAAAGGAAATTACAATAGAGGAACTGGTGATCACCAGACCCACCCCTAACATATTGTAGAGCATGGATAAGAGCACAGAGACCCACAAAACATACAACTAAATACTTAAAAATGATATATGGAGCTTACAAACCTCTAAATAAAATATGTTCTATCCTACCAACTTGAAAAGTATACCTTTACCAAAACCTGGAAAAATAGGTTCAAATTTATCATTTTCAGATTCTTTGAAGTTTTGTATCAGAACAAAGAGGCACTGAGAGAATGGTTCTCTTTCTCTGCTTCCATCCCACCCATGACTAACCTCCTCTTTTTTTTTTTTTTTTTATCCTCACTCGAGGACATTTTTACATTTTTTGTCCAGATAGAGTGGGAGGGAGAGAGAGGAAGAGAGAGAGAGAGAAACATCGATGTGAAAGGGACACATCGAGTGGCTGCCACCCGCACGACCAACCAGGGCTGGGGACAAACTGCAACCAAGGTACATGCCCCCAGTGGGAACCAAACCCGGGTCTCTCTGGACCACAGGCCGACGCTCTAACCACTGAGCCAAACCGGCCAGGGCCTCCTCTTTTTCTATCCATAGCTTATTCCTGCACATTTGAAATAAAGGGCCTTACACATTTGTGTGTGGACACCCCAGCCCACTTGTCCAAGCTACATTCACATTCCTCCTATACAGCCAGAGCCCAGGTCTAACGGGGCACCCGCTGGTGGACAGATCTTCCTTCCTGAAGACTGACCAGAGTAAGAGTCTCGCTTAAGCCCTGGAAGTGAACTCAAGCCACTGAGTTACAGAATTTCAGGGTCTAGGTCCACAGAGCATGGTTTAGAAGGCAGGCGTATGTACCAGATGGGCCCACCTCTGAGTAGGCATGTCCCCTGGGTCCTGCAGATCCCTAGTCCCTTACAGAGACAAATGGCAGGAGGAGGGCCAGAATGGAGCACTCTGAGTCATAATACCTCTATTAGTTTTCTGGGGCTACCATTAAAAATACCACAGACTGGGTGGCTTAAGCAACAGAAATTTATTTCCCCACAGTTCTGGAGGCTACAAGTTTAACATCAAGGTGTCTCAGGGATGGTGACCTGGCTTGCAGATGGCAACCTTCTCACTGTGCCCTCACATGGTTGTCCCTCTGTCTGTGTTTTCTGTGCCCTAATCTCCTTTTCTTACAAGGACAACAGTCATATTGGATTAGGGCCCACCTTAGTCTCATTTTACCTTAATTTTTTCTTTAAAGGCCCTGTATCCCAATATACAGCACTAGTCAAATTCTGGGGAACTGAGGATCAGAGCTTCAACATATAAATTTGTAAGTGTGGGGGACACAATTTAGCCCATAACAATACCCGAAGAAGGGCCCCCTCTTGCCTGGGTTTGAGGGTGGTACTAAAGGTCACTGTATGATCTGGGGAAATTCAGATAGTACATGATCGACATACAACATCTGCCTGGTGTGAGGCTGACTGCCTGAGACACTGTGTATGAGGACTAGCTTCCATGTTGTAGTCTTAAACTTCTACAAAAAAAAAAAAATAATGAGACAGTTGAAAGTTGGAAGTCTGAGTAGGGAGGAAGAAGTTTCACAAGTCACATAAACCCCACCATGAGTATTCAGAGTAAGCATCTGTGGGATTTACATAGGGGACCAATATACCAAATATGAAAAAGAAAGAAAGAGAGAGAGAGAGAGAGAGAGAGAGAGAGAGAGAGAGAGAGAGAGAGAGAGAGAAAGAAAGAAAGAAAGAAAGAAAGAAAGAAAGAAAGAAAGAAAGAAAGAAAGAAAGAAAGAAAGAAAGAAAGAAAAGAAAAGGCTGAATCACATTCAACCTTGGAAAATTACATTCATTTAAGTACTTGCTGAGCAGCAATGACTAAATTTTGCAATATACAAATTACATCCAACCCAAAAAAGCCTTCTGCATAACAATGTCCCATAATATGTGATACTTTGGCTTAATAAAAGAATCATATTTTTTAACATTTAAAATAGGCCAGCAACTGAAAGAATTACTTAATCATAGAATTGCAATATTAACCAAGTCTTAAAATGCTATTTGTTGTCCAGGTTCCCTCCAATATGCTCCTTGAATTCCCAGAGAGACTATAAACTTCTTTCCATCTATTCTACTGCTAAAGGTTCTCTGAAACTTATAGGACATAATTTCCCACCCCAAATACTATTTCTCAATCACCCATTTCAACCTCTGTCTCCCTACTTGATGTCCCCAAAACCAGGCAGAATTCCTTTCTAAAATGTAATAACCCTCACTCTTGAGAATTGTTCCTCAAAACATATTTCAATCCTTCATATGCAGTTTAATATCAATTCTTTTTGTCTTTCTTCAGCAGAAAACGGACAATAAACAAACACCAATCTCTGCTTAAGAGATTTTCTTATAGTTGAGAACATTATTAAATTGCTCCTTAGTCTTTGGTTTAATAAGAAAAAAATGCAGTTTCCAATAACTGTACATATCATGAGGTACAAGGAATCATTGAGGAGGACCAAGTGCTCCTGTTCAGCCGCTGCCCTTCAGTGAAAGCACAATTCTACTGGCTTCCCCGTATCAAAGTCATTGCTCACAAAAATCAACTAATGGAAATAAAGAACCAAACATAGAACGTACACGCACAACAACAACACAAATCAAATGAAGGAGCATAATATACCATTTCTGTGCATACATTTTTTTTCTTCGTGCTAAATGCATTAGGTGCTGTAGTTGAAAGACTTTAAAAAGAAGATGAGTTTCATTGTGTTGAATTAAAACAATAGACTCAAATGTTGAGGGGTAAAATTTAAAGAATAGTGTCTAATTTTCTGACCAGTAAATGATACTATGGTGAGATTATCAAATCAAACTGATATTGGGTAAATAGACCTGAGAGAACACCTCTCTGCTAATTTTTGCTATTATCTCTACAGATCCAGGCTCTTGAAGTACAACTTTATTCTTAACCCACAAAAGAAGAATATTATTAATACACTTAAAAGTCATCTAAATACTTTTTAAAGCTGCTTAGATATAAAAAGAGCAGAATAAACGCTGCAAGAATAGCTGAACACCATGGCACCCAGAAGTCAGGTCACAAGCAGCCCTGCTCCCCAGGCCTTCGCCACCCAGGATCAGATGTTCCAGTTGAAGGAGATTGTTTTTATTTTGGCTTTATTAATTTTGATTTTGACTTGATTTATTGAGGGAATTTTTGGTTTGTTATTGCTGTTCTTTGGGGTGGGAGATCATGAACAATAAAGTCAGGACAAAACAAAGAAGCAAGAAGCTCTCTCTTGGGACTTTCTATTAGACTACAATACATTGCTGACAAACAGAGAATTCTATCTCCCATTTTGCTTCCATCTTTGCTTTAAAGAGAATAATCTTCACACAAAAAAGGATAGAATAAACATTTTCATAAATAGAATTGAAATCCAAAATTGGTGAGATGAGACTTGAAGAGCTCCTATCAGGTTAGTTAGTTTTTGTTTAAGTTCAACTGGATCTAACCCGAATGGATTTTATATCTGCATAGTAAAAGGATTTGCAGGTGCAATGCGGGATAGACGTCAGTATTTGAGTCATAGTAGTGAATAAAAGAGATGGCAGAAGAATAAAGATTAGCAAGCAAAAGTTCCATTTTTCAAATATATTTTCTGGAAATGACAGACTTCTAAAGTTTATTTCAGCCACCGGTCATAAAAAAATAACTTGAATAAATCATTAATAGGGTGTGTGAACATTTATGTGTTAATGACTAGGAGCCAGATTGGCCTTATGAAGAATAAATCATGCAAGTTAACCTAATATATTTTTCTGATAGCAATGCTAGCATGAAATGTTATAGTTGGGTTGCATAAAGTCATTTAAATTTTTAATGATAAGCTTACTAATTGGGAGAAATTTGACATGGATAATATTACAAGCGAGTGAATTAATAGCTAGACAAATAATGAAAACCAAAGAGTGTTGGATAATAGATAAAATTCTATCTATAATAAATTCTCTATTTTGATGCTTTCACCAACATTTGTTTGAAAAAATTGACTTTATAAAATTTATAAATAAACAGAAATTAGAGAAATAATTAATATGTTTGAAAGCATAATCAAAATCTAAAACATGCAGCCTATACTAAAAAAAAAAAAAGGAAGATAAAATAGTATTGAAAGGAAACATCTAAAATACTACCTACAGATTCCAAAATTCAAGCACATAAATGCAAAATCAGGGAAACATGCCATAACTAAGTAAATTTTTTTCCAACTCTGCTAAGATTCTTGCTTATGACCTCAGGGCAATGCTATCTCACTGATACCCCAGGAAGGGGGGAAGAGACTGTTCTGCACCTTTCATAAGATGTGTGTGAAGGACCAGAAGCAAATTGTGCTCTTTATGCTGAGCAGCCAGCAGGCAACCTTGCTGAACTAGAGCCAGGAGCCTGAAGTACAGAGTAGTGAGGACAGAGGAGTGAGACTGGAGGGAGGAACAGATAACAGACTGGGAGTGACTCTTGGGGCAGGAAGCAGGCAAACAGCAAGAGACTTCAGAACAAGGGGAACAATCATGCCACACCATCTCAGCTTTATGACTCTTCCTGCTGCCTTGTGCCTTAGAAACTGCATGGAAGGGTGGCAACACGAGGCAAGCATGTGTCCTACTGCAGGAGGAATGGATAATTCTCCTCCCTGCTGCCCTGTGGGGCTGGCCACCTAAAATAAAACTAACAAACAAAAAAACTTGTAATGGAAAAAGTTGAGTACAAGGCATTGTGTGAGGCATTTTGGAAGAAACAAAAACAGTAGTCCCTCTTTATCCATGGCGGGAAATATTCCAAGACCCCAGTGAGTGTCTGCAACCATAGATGGTACTTAATCCTATACATTACACTGTTTTTTTCCTATACATGCACACCTATGCTAAAGTTTAATTTAGAAGATAGTCACAGTAAGAGATTAACAACAATAACTAATGATAAAATAGAACAATTATAACAATATACTATATGACAGTTATGTGTATGTGGTTTCTCTCAAAATATGCTTATTGTACTATACTCACCGTCTTCGTGTGGTGATGTGAGATGATACAATATCTACATGATGAGATGAAGTGAGGTACTCAGAATGATGCACAATTTAAAACTTATGCATTGGCTATGCCTGAAATTTTCCATTTAATATTTTCAGTCTGCATGACTCTGTATGAGCAAGATACCAACTCTGCCTTAGGAGCTAAAAATTTACTAGATAGGTTTTCAGGCACACAGGCTCCAAGGCAGTGTCTGTTGTATTCAATGGGTAGGACACAGACAGTACTAGAAAATAGCAAAACTTCTTTTGTCTGGGCTTGAGAGGAGGTCTTCTTGGAGGAAAGGGGATTTCTCAGAGCTAAGTTAGTAGCCCAGGCCTCTCCTGGATATGAGACAGCATGTTATTTGGATAATATTTTAAACCCCTCAAGATACATAAAAATCATGTGACTGTGGCTTAATTTCTTCTGTCTGCCCTCCAGATTCTCTTCCACCCTTTTCCACCCTGGTCTCCTCGCTGGGAGACTGGCCTGCATGGACTGCAGCAAGGGTCAAGTTGAGTTTAGTCAACCCCAGGCACCAGTGGGCAGCAGAAGGCAGGAGGGGAATGAGGTCAGAGTCCTTCTTGCTCTAACCTCCTCCCTGCCAGACCACCCAGATTATCTGTGTCTGTCTTCCCAAAGCCAGCTCCTGTCATAGGACCCTCTTTCCATAGCTCTTTGACCAGGTTCATTCTCTCCCCTTGATACCAGTCCTGAGGAGCTTCATTCTCCCTTGTAGCCTTCCCTAAGCCCTGCCTACACCTTTATAAATTGTCCTTTTATTAAACTCTGCTCAGTCACCCAGTTTGAGTGTGCCATCTTTTTCCTAGTAAGACCCTGGCACATACAGTTCCTTTCTGGGTACCATATTCATATTGCTAAGCTGAAGACTCTCATCAAGCCTTGAAATGTGAGTCTTTGCTTATAGAAAGTGAAATATTATTAGAGATTTAAGACCCCAGTCTAACTATTTAAGGACTCTTATGGGGGAGATGAGCTTAGATACAAGGTCTTGCCCATAGCCACATCATCAGTAACCTAGTGAATGCGTACTCAGAATTGGAAAAACAGATGTGAAGTACAATACATCAGTAATATCCGTAGCCCCAAACTTTGCACTAATGGACCAAGCTAAAGACAAGTGACTCCTTAGCTGGCCAGGGTGTAGAGAAATTGGGAGTCTTTTCAGCCATGCTTGAGAAGCATGACTTATGACCCCTGCCGCTGCTGCCGCCACCACATAGTCACTGTCCCAGAGGAGGCCCCCACAGACCAAGCAAATCTTAGGTCTTTGGTAATCAAAATGAAATAATGTGGTTTATTTTATTATATTTCTCTTCTTTTTCCCACTCCATCTGGCTTCACCATTTGTCTCTCAACAATCAACAACACAAAGCTGTGCCTGCAGGAGATTCCACTGGAAGTTGGAGAGGGCCGACGAGGCTCACAGCACTGCACAGCACTGCACAGCACTGCACAGCACTGCCAACAATTTACGATTACGGATCACACCTCCCTTCTGCCATTTCCACCTCAGAAACATTCTTTCAATGGTTTCATCTTCCCAAGCTCCAGCTACCCATCAGATTGCAGGGTCTCCTCCCTCCTCCCACCCTCTTCTCCTCTGTCCTGAACTCCAGAAGGCCTCCTGTTGGTCATCAAACACATCTATTAAGGTAGGTTTCCAAATCAAGACTTTCCTTGAGATAAACCCTGTGCCTTGGCTTAGAAAAGTAATACAGTGTTTTCTCCCTAACACAGCTGTGAGTGCTTTGTAAATAGAATGGATTTTAATGTGCATATTTTAAGATCTTCTAATTACCTTCTGCTTCCAGACACCATCAGTGTCTGAACTATAGATTTATGGATGAAAGACATTTGGGAGACTTCCCTCCTGTGGTAAGGACCTTTAAATTTCAGGGTTCAGAATACTCCACACATACCTCCATACGTCTCCCTCTTACGGCACGAGGCAAATGCCAGAGTGGTTGCCCAACACAGCCTGACCCTGGCTGGCAGGCACAGTCAGTGCTGCAGACTTTAGACCTCTCGGCAAGGCTTTCTGCACACAGTGGGCACTCGATAAATATTGCTGACCCATTGATTCAGGCTCCAGTGGCCCAGAAAGCTCACACAGAAACAACTAATTCTTTAAAAATTGTGTTTGAATTGCAGGCCAATAGGAAATGCGCAAGCAGATTCTGACTAGGGAAAACTTGTTCTGGAGTAAACTGAATGCAGTTTTCATTTCCTGATTTTTAATTTTCAAACTAGTGCTCTGTTATGGGCTGAATTGTGCCCCCCACCCCCAAGTTCATATGTTGACATTTTAACCCCCAATACCTCAGAAGGTGACTATTTGGAGATAGAAGTAATTAAGTTAATATGATGCCATTAAGGTGGACCCTGATCCAGTATGACTGGTGTCCTTATAAGAAAGGGAGATTCGGACACAGACATGCACAGAGGAAAGACCATGTAAAGAAACAGGGGAAAGATGGCCATTTGCAAGTGACAGAGAAGAAACCAACCCCACTGGTACCTTGACCTCAGACTTTTAGCCTCCAGAATTGTGGGAAAATAAATTTCGGTTGTTTAAGTCACCCAGTCTGTGGTATTTGTTACAGTAGCTTTAGCAAACTCAACACATATCCCACAACCTCCTAGTAACAGGGTTCTTAACATTTGGGGGAGGAGAACTCTCTAGAAGCCTGATGGAAGTCTCTGGAATCTCTTTCCCTTCAATGTGCTCATGTATGCAAAACCAAACTTTTGCATGTAATTTCAAGGGATTCATAAACCACTTTGATCCCAGACCCACAGTTAAGATGTCCTGTGTTTAGTATCAAATACCCACAAGGGATATGCATGAATAATTTTCGGGACTAGCACTGAGAGGTCTACGAGAGGTTCACTTACTCTCCAGAGACTCATATAAGAGGTATTGTCGTTACCTTTGCAACCTAATAATAAATAACACATTCGCTGAATGACTAATTATATAGCATTACAAAAATTCACAAAAAAAGTAAGAGAGACTATGAAATCAAACCTTGAATATAAACTTGATTCAAAATTATAGTAAAATAATTCTGAGAAAAATAAGTGAAAGAATAACTTTCTTAATGAAAGGGCTTAATGAACAAGTTGAATATGTTTTAATATTTATCCAACATCATACTCAAGAAAACATTAATAATTCTGATGAGGATTTTAAAAGTGAAAAATTATTCTTGCAGAAAGAAAATGAACTAGAATAAAATGTATTATTTTTTAACTAAAATATATGATTTGTACCAATAAAGTTGTTTCAGCTGAATCTAAAGGAAGAAACCTGTCTATCCAAAAATGTAAGGTAAGACCTCAATGGCTGGATGTGTTGACACAGGCTAGGTAATCATATGTTGGGGTGGAAGAAGAGATTCTGGTGGTGGTGGGAAGTTGAACTATATGTTCACTAACACCCACCTGCACTTCACTAGTTAGGGAAATGATATATGCAAAATAAAATGCCACTGCAGAGTGTATTGTGTCAAGAATCAAAGGACAAACTGATAGTGGAATTCAAAGAAAAGTGCTGCATTTTGTACTGAATTTCTACGTCTGAGTTCCCTGAGCTCCCTTCCTTTATTATCCAGCTGACCACACAGATGAAAGGGCAACATCATCAATTTAAGGTTACGTCTCAGGGAGCATGAAAAGGGGGGTTGCCAACAGAAAATAAACCTGCTTTCCAGCACAAGCCAGCCAGGAAAGCAACTAAAAACCTGCATCCACATTAGAGAGAGGAGAAGGAAATGTACCTGCATCTTGACCAGCCATGGCATGGGCTTGCCTTTCCACATGACTTTCTGTGCCTGGAGACCTCTAACACCAAGAGACCAGTTGTTCCTGGCTTTTTCCATCATGTGAAATATTTATTGCTGATTTTTAGTTTTAAGCTTATGCTTGAAAGACAGCTTATTCCAAAAAATTTTTAACATATATACTATAAACCATTAAAAAATAGAAGATATCCTCTTTAAAGAACACGAAATTTTCCCCATAAAAATCTAGGTTCCTATAATAGTTTGAATATTTTTAGACCAAGAATATGAAGTCCTTACCATTAGATAAATTCCCACATTAAAAAAAGTTATTTTTATTTTAAAATAGCAAATTTAGAGATAAATATTACCTATCAGTCCCTAGGACATGCCACAGAGATGGTTTTTCTCTTTACTTTTTTTTAGAAAAGGAAAGACATTTGTTAGTGGGCTAATTTAATCACCCTACTAATGTGAGCTAACATTTATTGAGCCAAATAATGTGCTAAGCACTTTACATGCATTATCACATTTATTCTGCACAACCATCTATTAGACACTATTAGAAACTCCATTCTATTGATCAGAGAACTGGAGGCCAAAGCTGTTAAGTAATTTTCCCAGGATTACACATCAAATTAAGAAGTAAACTTAGAATTCTCCCTCTGAATATTGGATTCCAAAACATATGCCCACTATGATAATCTGTTTAATTCTCCCTGTTCTTGGGTTTGTTTAGATTTGGTTTTGTTTTTGTTTTCAGAAAGTGAGGATCCAGGCCACCATAGAGTTTTTATGACCCTAGAGAGGAGCTTTGATGTAGAGAAATTAGCTATAAATAAGCAAGGTGCAGTCAAAAGATATACAGTTGACCCTTGAACAACACAAGTTTGAACTGTGCAGATCAACTTTTTTGAATAAATACTATAAATGTATTTTCTCTTCCTTATGATTTTCTTAACATTTCTCTTTAACTTACTTTATTGTAATAATACAGTATATAATACATATAACATACAAAATATATGTTAATCAACTGTTTATGTTATCAGTGGGCCTTCCTGTCAACAGTAGACTATTAATAATTAAGTTTGGGGGGAGTCAAAAGTTATATGTAGATTTTTGACTGTGTGGGAGGTTAGCACGCTTAACCCCTGAGTTTGCAAAGAGCAACTGCATATAGAATAGAAGAAAGGGAATGAGTTTATAGTATGAGATTCCCATTACTTTGGATCATGTATTCCATTTTCTCAGCCTTCCTCAAGTACTACCCACTGAACTGCACTGGGATTCTCAAAACATGGCCCTCAGGCAACCACTTCCATCCCGTACACTCCAGAAACTGCTCTGCCCACTTTTCTTTGGTGATGCCAATACAAAGTTAAAGAAAGTCACTTCTAACGACTCTGTGCTAACAAGGGAGTTCTCAGTGCCCTTCTGACTGTCCCCCCATAAATCTGCATGACACCATTCAATGACAATGAGATTCTCCCACTGTTGCTGGCCCATAACAGCTAATTTTAATCACAATCATGATTCTTGATGACATCTGCTCAAAGTACATGTTTTGATCTTATTTCATTTATCCATTGAAACCTTTACATATGCTTCTATCTTGGAGTTCTGCTATTCCCAATGGTCTTGAAGACCAACTTAAAAATCCACTTCAACACTACATTTATTCATGGATCATTATGGCATTAGTACATAACTATATGTTTAACTTGGTTCCTTCTGATTATTTCTGGGTTCTTTTTTTCTTTTGTTCTCCTGGACCCATATTTATATTATTTCTCTCACTGTATCCTAAAGCAAAGTCCCATATTATATTCCAATTCTTATGAGACTAATTAGCAAGTGTTTATACATATATTTTTCTAATAAAATTAACCATATAAACAAGCATGCAAAAAACTAGTAAACTCTTGTACAAATTAAAATATCTAGCCCGGCTGGTGTGGCTCAGTGGCTCGAGCGTCCTCCATGGACTGAGAGGTCCCGGTTCAATTCCCAGTCAGGGCACATGCTCAGGTTGCCGGCTCTATCCCCGGTGGGAGGCATGCAGGAGGCAGCCAATCAATGTTTCTCTCTCACATTGATGTTTCTATCTCTCTCTCCCTTCCTCTCTCTCTAAAAAATCAATAAAAACATTTTTTTTAATTTAAAGTACCTAGAATACTTAGAATGTGCCCTAGAGAAATGCAAAAATGGCATTCAAACAGCTAAAGTCCTTCCATAAAAAAAAATTAATACCGTCATTCACCCTAGACAACAACATTTTTGAATATTTTGTAAGATGATATATGCTAGTTTTTCTGAAAGGAAGCCATCAGCTTTTTCTGTTGGCTTTAAAGTTATACTTTAAGGAAAGAACACTTTGATAACTTAGGTTAGCCTTGGAAGTAGAGGTAGGCAAGAATCTGAAAGAGACAAAAGGGGAACAGAAAGAATAATGGGCCCAGCTAAGCAGTCATATAAAATTTTTCACACAACGGTATAAAACCTAATTACAAGATGACAGGCATTCTAAATCAGCCTGCCTGAGTGCTTTGGGTTGCACTCCTAATATTTAGGTTCATGTTCTGTCACTGATAATGCCTCATGCAAGCAGTGGCTAATACCCTCCATAAATTATAGGGTACCCAGGCACATATGTGGTGGCAACTGGTAAGAAGGAAAAAGTAAATATATTTGCCAAGGCTACAGCTCTGAGCCTGAGAGCAGCAACAGCCATATATTGAGGCTCACTAAACACAAAGACATATTCCTCAACACCTGTCAATCTTTCAATCACATATTTTGTCAAATGTAGTATTTTAAGCTTACATTTTCTTAGGCCAAAAATTTGGGATTTATATATTTTATTTATCTCTTTTTCCCTCACCCCATATCCAACTCCCCAGTAAGTTTGTAGTCTCACTACCTTTAAATTATATGCTGACTCCACTTCTCTGCATCTGCACCACTACCCATCTCCCACCCCATCCCAATCCACTGCCATCTTTCATCTAGATTATTACAATAACCTCTTTCCTAAATATTCTCTCTACTTCCACTCTTATACTCAACAATATGTTCTCAACTGAGCATCCAGAACAATCCTTTAAAACATAATAAAGATACCGTCACTTTCCACTCATAACGTTCAATGGCTTCCCATCTTATTCATCGTAAAAGCCATGATACCTACTGTGACCTACAGTGTCCTGTGCAATTCATCCACTCTCTGCTCCACTGTCACTTCTCCAATCCCTTTACCTCTCTCTTTCTTACTCTACTGTAGCCACATTGGCCTCCCTGCTGTTCCTCCAACATGTCTAGCTCCTTCCCACCTGTATTGGTCAAGGTTCTCCAGAGAATAGAAACAATAGAATATATACATAAGAGAAGACTTGTTTTAGGAATTGGCTCAAGGGATTATGGAGGCCATGAAGTCCCACAATCTGCTGTCTGCAAACTAGAGACCACGAAAGCCAGTGGTGTGTGTAATTCAGTCTGAGTCCAAAGGCCTGAGAATGGGAAGTCAATGGTGAATCCCAGTCAGGGTCTGAAGACCTGAGAACCAGGAGCACTGACGTTCGAAAGCAGGAGAAGACGGTCATTCCACCTTGATCAAAAAGAGCAAATTCCTCCTTCTTCTGCTTTTTTGTTCTATCAGGCCCTCAACAAATTGGATGATGCCCACCCACATTGGTGAGGGCATCCTTTTTACTCAGCCTACTGATTTAAATGCTAATCTCCTCTAGGAACATCCTCACAGACATACCCAGAAATAACATTTTACCAACTGTCTGGGCAACTCTTAGCCCAGTCAAGTTGCCACAAAATTAACCATCACACTACCCAACAGCATTTGCAGCAGCTGCTGTCTCTACCTACAATTCAATTTCTCCAGATATCTTCATGGTTCACTCCAGATATCTTCTAGGATCAAATACCAGCTAATCAAAGAGCTATCTTCGATCATCTTATGTAAAATAGCAAGCCACCCCATCCCTAGTATTTCTTACTCCCTTTATCCTGATTGATGCTTCTCCACATAATAATTACCACATGCTTTATCATACGTCTATATATCTTTCTCCCTCTCTCCACTACAATATTAGGTCCATGAAAGTAGAGACATGCTTTATTCTTGATCCTCTAATCATGCCTAGAATATGGTAGGGTCTCAATAAACATCTGTTGAATTATGAAAAAATGATTCATTAATAAGGGGTATCATTTTAATCACTTATGGCATCTTCTCTATGTGACCTCAGCTGGCATCATTTCTCTTTGAAAAGCAATACTTGCAATTTTTTAATTTTTCTCATAAAGAAACCACTATATAAACTTTAGTTTTTCTTTATTTATGTAATCTTGAAGTTGGAAGGAACTTGAAAGTTTCTCTAGTTTAACTGCCTCTTTCCAAGATGGCATATCCTATCTTTGAAAATCCTTCATTATTAGACAATTTTTATTTACCTTGAACTAAAATCTGTCTATTGTAACATTCATCCTTTGGATCTTGTTCACTTATGTCTTTACATGTTCAGAAAGGTTTTGAAGAAAAAAACAGACTTGAAGAAGGTGATCTAAGATAGGATTTAAGAACGTAAGGAAAAAATGCTTCAATAAAGGAAATTATTTCCATGGAAGTATATCATCCATAACTCATTTAGTACTGAGTGATGTTTGCCTTGTTCTCTGAGTAAATGCTACCATATTAGAAATATATCATCATAGTAGGAGATTTACACTCAAAATGTCTTCCTTTTTACCAGTGGAGCCAGATGAAAAAATGAGCTAGGAAGATACACTACTCTGAGAAATACTGGACAACTACAAAAGAACAAAGTCTTATAGAAAACCAGGATTAAAAGTGACAAGGAATAATCCAAGGACAAGAATGTACATTTATAAATAGGTGGTTGTATTTCTACAAATTTTTACATTGAATTCAGTTTTTTTTCTCATTCGTATGCTCTGAAACAGTTTAAATAGAATTGGAATCATATGATCTTAAAATATTTAGTAGAATTATCCCCAGAAACATTTGGTTCTGGTGCTTTTTCCTTGGTCACTCTTTTATATTTCTTCAATGGAAATTGGCTTATTTAGAGGTTTATACTTCTTTCTTTTGTAACTTGAGCTAAGTTGTAATTTACTAAAAATTTGTCCATTTAATTCAAATTTTAAACTTATTTATTTATAATTGTGCAAAATAGTCTTAAGATTTTAAAATTTTTACCTATTTATGTGGTTATTTGGCCCTTGTCAGTTATTACTTTATGGTCTTTTTAAAAGTTGATCACGTTATTTAGTGGGGTTTTTTTATTTGCCTCAGTACCAGCTTTTTATTTATATATTGGCTTCACTGTTTTTCTGCTTCCTGGCCCATCAGTTTTGAACTGATACTTAAAGTGCATAAGCTAGATGACTATAGATGCACGGAGTTAACTAAAATATTCTTGATATATCACACAAAAGAAATGAATTCAATAAATACTTATTGAATGGAATTTAGTCTTTTGTATATTGGAGAACATTTTAATATATTACATACTTAGAGAGTAGTCTTTGTGGTTCTAGTATTTCATCAGGTTTGCCTTTTATGTAGAATGGTTAATGCCCCTATTATTTTATCCAAATATATCAGCTATAATTTTTTTATGGGTTAAGATTTTTGGGAAAACCGGTTGTATTTCTATATAATATCAGTGAACATATAGACACCAAAATTAAAAATACAGTGCTATTTTCAATCACTCAAAAAAATACTTAGGTGTAAATATTGGGGGAAGCTGAGTGACGGGTATAGATCTCTCTGTACTATCTTAGTAAATTCATGGGAATCTACAATTATTCTGAAATAAGATGTCAAAAATTTAATCATCAGAGGAAGCCATGCAGTTTCTATTCTGGTGAGAGATGGAAAACAAGTAGGTAAGTAAAAAGTAAATAAATACATAAAATATACTCTTAGCTTTTTAAAAAAAAAAAAAAAGAATAACCAAGGTTTCACATGATTTATAAAGCAACACTTTTCCCCTAAAAACATCTTTTTAAATAAAGGAACTAAAAAGCCTTCATTAGAGTGAAGTGGCAGGTGCATGACAGCATTCATTTTTGACATGCATTTTGGTGTTCTTTCATTTTATTTTATTGTGTCTATTTTATTTTATTTATTGTGTGTGTTCTTTCTATTAAAATGTGCTGCCTCTCCATAACAGTAGGTGGAGTAATGGCTAATAATTTTCTTAAATCAACTCAAAATTTTGACACAAGGAATGAAACAAAGCCTGTTAGTTAGATCACTGAGAGAGTACAGAATATAACTCTAGATAGAGATACAATAATTATTTCTTATAGTCTAATACAGAAGAAATAGATCTGAAGTGAGTCAGGCAAAATATAAAATCCATATTGGATGTGGACTCACTTCGGCTGATTCACTGTGAGGAACAACATGGTAGAAAGTAGTAGAATTTAACTGCAGCAACCTTGAAGCCTCCGTAGAAAGCAAAGGGTTTTAGGGCACAGGTGGTGCTTCTTCTGCTTCTATTGAAGATCGTGATTTTGAAAATGAAAACTGGATGGCAGCTACACAGATGTCACACAGAAATAGGGTTTATTAATTCATAAGCCCTACTGTGCCCATCTTAGTGGAGAGCATTTCCATGAGGGAGGAAGAAATGATGACATGATTACAGATTCCTGCCACAGGTTACAAATCCAGCACAAAGGCAAGAGATGGTGGTGATGGGAGTTTCAATTATTTGGGTATCTGCTAACAGTCAAATACTCTTTTTTTAAAAAATACCCTACTTCAGAAATTCTCTCTCTCTCTCTCTCTCTCTCTCTCTCTCTCTCTCTCTCGCTCTCTCTCTCTCTCTCTCAATCTCTCTCTCTCTCTCTGTCCAATGCCCACCCCCACCCCCCCATTTCTTGCCTTTCAGATAATATCCACATGCACAAACTGAAGAAATATGTTAAACTGCTATTAACATTCTGTTTTGGACTAATTTCTGATATAATATGATTAAAAACTTAGGTAGAAAATGACCACTGCATTTTGGAGTAAGTAATGTCAGAGGAGGATTGCTAAGTAAGATCTGGAAACAGCTCAAGTGTCCATCAGTAGATGAGTGAATAAAAAAGCAGCGGTACATTTACACAATGGAATACTAAGCAGCTGTAAGAAAGAAAGATCTCTTATCCTTTGAGACGACATGGAGGGACCTGGAGAGTATTATGCTAAGTGAAATAAGCCAGTCAGAGAAAGACAAATATCACATGATCTCACTTATATGTGGAATCTAATGAACAAAATAAGCTGATAGACAAAATAGACCCAGAGACATAGAAGTAGGGTACAGACTGACAAACCTCAGAAGAAGGGGGTAAGGGGGGTGGGAAAAGATAAACCAAGGAACTTATATGCATGTATTTGTAAGCAATGGACATAGACAACAATGCGGGGGGGATCAGGAGGAGGTATCAATGGGGGAAAAAGGAGAAACATCTGTAACAAAAATAAATTAATTTTAAAAAATACTGGACATAATCAAACTAGAGATTTGAAAAAAAAAATGAAGATTTGAGAAAGAAAATGAGAGGAAAAAAGTGATAATCTCAAAGTTTTCAACACAAACGCCACAGAAGTGACAAAGCCTTAAAATAGATCTAGAAAATTTTAAGCCCAGAATGTGCTGAAATTGTGGGAAACATTAGAACAAGTGGGATGTTTTTAGCTAATTCCAGGAACGTAATAAAAAAGAAATCTCTATTTCCCTGCTGGAAGTAGATAATGGGGTGTTAATGGATAATAAAGGAGGATACAAAGATCTTTTAAGCTATTTCATTTTCATATTCTCCAAGAAGTACAATTTTATGAATATGTGACTCCTTAATCTTTCCTGAGCTGTGCAGATACCAATCGCAAATTCTGAACAAATTTTGGAGGGCCAGTGCAGCAGGAGTAAGTAGTCCTTTTCAGTGAGGAGCAAATATTAGACATTTCATTTCACCAATAAAATATTTTAGTATATATGTCTACAAGAAAAGGGTTCTTTTTCATAAAAAGAAGTATAGCAGCATCACTCTTTTTTAAATTAACAATAACGTTTTTAATATCATCAAATAGCTAGTCAATGTTCAAATGTCTCCAATTGTTTCATTAACATTTTATTTAGAGTTGGTTTGTCTCCGTCAAGAACAAAGCCAGGTCCACATGTCGCATTTAGTTGACACGTTTCTTAAATATCTTTCATTCACACATTTCCTCCTTTTCTCCTTATACTTTTTTTCAATTGAAGAGACAAGACTATTATTCCTGTAGAGTTTTCCATAGTCTAGATTCATCTAATTGTATCCCCATAAAGTCAGTTAGCATATTATTGTTTCCTGTATTTCTTGTAAATGGGTAGTTAGATATAGAGGTCTGATCAGATTTAGGTTGATATTTTGGCAAGAATACGTCATTGTTGATGTGGTTACTTCTACTAGGACGTACATAATATATGGTTGTCCCTCTTTTTGTGAGTTTAAGTGGCACTGGCCTGATTCTATTAAAGTGTTTTTAGCAGCTATTGTTGATCTTTGCCGTTTTTATTAGAGATTAGAAAATGACAATATTCTAATTATTTGATTTCTTTTTTTTATTTCTTTTTCATTTATTAGCTGAAATGCTGCAATAAAGAAAAATATCCCCTTATTAGCTATATGGCTACCCAGAGGTTCTTCATATAGGAAAGACAGACACCTGCTTGATACTTTCCTTTTATTTACCAGGATTCAGAATAATGAGTTGGTTCTGTAACACTCTCTAAAGATACCCAATGAGGATTTTGAATTTAAGGATCATTACGAAGTCATGAAATTTAACATATCTGATGTGCTTTACTCCAGTGCAGTTATTGTTCTTTGTCTGGGGAAGCATATTTAATTTGGCTATATCATTTTGTCATTGCTCATAGTAATATTTGGTAGTTTCCTCATCTTCTGGTATGAAAAGATCTTTTAGACTCCTCTTGTACATTGTCTGCTGTGTACCTAGAAACACTCATTTCTGCAAAAAACTGGTTTCTTTTTTTGGGGAAAAAATAATTGAAGGCTTGGGTACTATCAGGTATTGTCTCAGGACTTTTTCAGCAGATGGGACTAGGAAACACTTGTTGTAAGAAAAATATATCATGAGTTCATGTTAATATTTCCAACCCAAATTTAGGATATTTTACTTAATTTTTTTTTGTTTGCACTTTTTATAGTTCTCTTATGTGAAAAATATTAGTTCCTAACAACACTAACATAATTACTTATTAATTAGTTTTTTCTAACAATAATATCAATATTATTACTAACACTGATTACTGAAAAAAATTTATATTTCTTTGCTGTTCTTTTTCTCCTTCGGGTATATTCACTAGAGCTGTACTGTCAAATTATTATATTTTAAAGTTACTTGAAATATCTACTCACTGTGTGGTTAACCTACCAGCTCAATTTGTTTCATTTCGCTCCCAATTTTTAGGAACTGCTTTTTATTTTGGATTAATTTGTTATATAATTACATAGAACATATACATGGTTCCAAAGTCAAATCTAGAAAGAAAAGATATATTCTGAGAAGTCCAGCTTCCATTTCTACTCCTCCACTCAGCCCCTACCACTGTCAATGTGATTCTCAAGTGGTAAAATAGTGCCCTCTAGGGGACATCTGGTTGTCACTACTAGGCAGTGCTGCTGGTATCTACAGACAGAGGCTGGAGATGCTGTTAACCATCTTACAACGCACATGACAGCCCTGCAACAAAGAATTGTTCAGTCCAAAGTTTCAATAGTGTTGCTGTTGAGAAATTCTGATCTACAAGGAATACTGTTTCCTTTCATTTGGGGGTTACTCTTTTGTTTTTCTAATACAAGCCCCCCAAAAAAATTACATCCTTGGATTAACAGTAAGCATAATACACAGGTTTCTCACTTACTTTTTAAATTAATGATCTACACCAGAGCTCATTTCAAAGAAGTATATAGATATATTCTTTATTCTTTTTTACAGGAGCATAGTACTTCATTATGGGGATGCATAATAGTTTATTCAACTATGGATATTTGATTTAAAGTTTGAGTCTTTTTCTATTGAAAATAGTTCTGCCATGAGTAGATGTTTTTGGTACTTTTGCAATGTCTACATATCTAAGATGAATTCCTAGAAGTGGGCTTGCTGGGATAAAGATGCAAATATAACTTGATATATATTGCCAATTCCCCTCCGTAGAGGTTGTATCTTTCTGTATTCCCAGCAGCCAACAGAATATATTGTCAATTTTTTATTATTATGCAAATGATTGAAAAATTGTTTGTTAATGTAATTTTAATTTACATTTCTCATTATACATAAGGTTGAATATCTTTTTATTTTATATAGGACCATTAGCATTCATTATTACTTTTTAGTTAACTTCTGCCAATTTTTCTTAGGGTTATAGGTTTTCTACCGTATTTTTAGAAGCTGTTTTAATATTAGAGATAGTGACCCTTGGTCTGTAATATAATTCACAAATACTTTTCCCAGCTGTTTTTTCATTTTAATTTTCTTACAGCTTTTTTCCATGCAAATTCTGTTTTTATTTTTTGTGCAAATTTATCTGTCATTACCTTATTTTTTCTAGATTTTTGAATCTTTATCAATAAAGTCTTTCCATTTGCAAATTATAAAGAATTTATATATATATATATATATATATATATATATATATATGTTATAGTAGTTGCATGACTTCTCTGATACATTTGGAATTTATTCTGGTGTATGATTCAAAGAAGGATCAAATTTTATCATTTCCCTGTAGCTTTTCAGTTATGTTAACATCATTTATTAAAATATCTACCCTTGCAGCACTGCTTTGATAAGCAATCATTATCCTACATATCAATTACTATATGCATTTGGGTCTACTTCTGGATTTTTTATTCTGTTAGTATAATTACATCAGTTCACCTATTACATAAGTCTGTCTAGTTCATGTACCAATAATATCTGCTAAGACTAGCACTCCTATCATTTCTTTTATTTTTTTTTAGGGTTTTTCTGGCTATTTTTGTTTGGTGTTCTTCCAACTAAAAATTTTAATCAACTAGTATAACTCCAAAAAGAAACTTTAATCCAGTTTTTGTTTGCATAACATTAAATTTATAAATTAAGTTAAGAAGAGTTGTCATCTTGATAATATTCAGTCTTTCTAGCCAAGAATATGGTGTTTTCTTCCATTGGTTCAAATCTAATTTTATCATTTGGAAATGTCTCATAGTTTTTTTCATACAGGTTTGAATATTTCTTGTTAAGTGTATACTTAGATGTCCTATTTCAATTCATTCCATTTTGTATTATAAACAGGATCCTCCTTCTAAGAAGTATTTATGTATAAACATAAATGTTATTTTGTCTATTGATTATATAACCTACTACTTTACTACATGTGAGATGAATTTAACTAGTATTCCCTTATGATGGCTGGGAGAGATCCGGAGAAACACTGCCTTATTATGTTTGAGAACTGGCCTAGGGAAACAGATTACCATGAATCAGAAGAGTAAAACAAGCATCATTAAGAAGGAATTGAAGCCCAATAAGAAAAGGAGATAGTGAAAGAATACCTAGAAGAGGCAAATTTCTGGAGTGATGGAAATACTCTATGTCTCAACAGATTTGTGTTTATGCAAGTGGCATGCACTAATCAAGATTCATGAATTTATGCACTTAAGATTTTTATATGTCACTGCATTTAAGTGTTACCTCAACAACCTGTAAAAAAAAAAAAGTGTCTGGGTTCTTTTTTTATTTATTATTTTTATTCTAAATGAATAAATACCCACTGAAAAACATCAAACCAACAGATAATAGTTAAAATTTCCCACCCTTTCCCCAAGCCTTCTGTTCAGAGAAAATCATGTTAACATTTTGATGCCAATATTCCCAGATTTTCTTTAACATATAAATTCTCTCTATCTCTCTCTACCTCCCCTCTCCTCACTCCCTCTTCTCTTCCTCTCTCTCTCTCTCTCTCTCTCTCTCTCTCTCTCTCTCCCCCCAGACACATGGAAGAGACTCTTAAAAAAATAAATTTCACCAATCAAATGCTAATATCAAGTTCTTTCATTTCTCAAATATGGCGAATGGAACACACTTCATAGCAATATTTCTTAAAATTCCCCTTTTCTCGTCCATCACTTTCCAATACAAATGAAGGGGCTTCATCCAACTTCCAGGAACAATCCTCTGCCAAGTCTCTTCCCCCATTCCTAGATTACACTCTTTTCCTACTTTATTTCATCCCTTCTCCATTGCTACATCACTAACACAAGAAATACCTATCTGACAGCTTAGACCCCTGTCAGAGTGTTAGGGAGAAGGAAAAATGTGAGAAAGCAGAAGCAACCAAAGGGTGGGAGAAAACTGAGAAAAATGTTTCTCATAATAAAATGATATGCATTTATATACACATACACAAATTATAGTCCTATTATACAAATAACTTGCAATATGATTTCCAATTTACTCAACTATAAATTCAAACTACCTAACTGTACCATAGACAGATAGATACTTTAATTAATTCAAGTCACTAGATAAGTCAAAATTCTAAATTAAAATGTCAAACATAATCATGGAATAACAGTTGATGCTAGAAGTAGGAGATTGACAGATATCCCGATATTTAAAAAATGGATTCTGAGGATTACTAACAAAGTATAATGCAAATGAGTGTAAATCTGTAGAACATATTAGTAAACAGATCATTTGGGAGCATTTAGAAAAGAAGATAATGATAACCTAATGTTAAATAAGCATAATTCATATCAACTGCTTACTAGACTACCAAATCAGGAGAGTGAGGGTATATATTGATTTTGACAAGGGATTTGGAAAATTCTTAGTCATCTATATGCGAAGATTCAGAGGTGTTAATTAGATAAAACAGATAAGGTTATTGCTTTTTTAAGTTTTATTAAATTTATTGAAGAAACATTAGTTAATAACATTAAATAAGTTTCAGGTGTACATTATAATTTGATATCTGTATACTCTATTGCGTGCTCACCTCCCAAAGCCTGGTTTTCTTCTGTTACCATATATTTGACCCATTTACTCAATTTGCCCTTCCCCTAAGACTTTACCCTCTGGTAACCACCATTCTATTGTCTATATCGATGAGTTTGTTTTAGTTTGTTTGTTACTTTTTGCTATATATACCACATATAAGTTTTGTCCTTGTCCTTATTTCACTTACCGTAATACTCTCAAGATTCATCCTTGTTGTCACAAATGGTAATATTTTATCTTTTTATGGCTCTTCCATTTTATATATGTACCATAGCTTCTTTATCCAATCATCCATCCTGTAGAGAAAAGGGAACCCTTGTGCACTGTTCATGAGAATGTCAATTGGTGAAGCCACCATGGAAAACAGTATGAAGGTTCCTCAAAAAAAAATTAAAAATGAAATTATTATATAATCCAGCAACTTCTCTTCTTGACAGTTACCCAAAAAAATGTGAAAACACTAATTCATAAAGATATCTGTACCCCTATGTTCATTGTAGCACTATTTATAATAGCTAAGACATGGAAACAACCTAAGTGTCTATCGACATGTTATTGTTTATTGAGAATAATAACTAGATTGCTGATTAATAAGTATCAGTGAGGAGAGTGTTCTCTAGTGAGTCGCTATAGAAATCTATCCTTGGCTCTGCCCTGTTCAACATTTTTATTAATAATTTAGATAAAGACAAAACCATGTTTCTCAAAATTGTGTTTGACACAAGGATAAAAGCAATTGCTAATGTAATGGGTGACAAAATCAGAATGCAAACTATTCTTCATAAGTTTAAGTAAGCTAAAAATGAACAAGAAAAATGTAAAAGTAAAATATCAAGTTTAAAGCATATAAACAAAGCCTCAAAAGCTTAAGTACAAGATGAAAAAAAATGACAGCAAATCCAATAAAAACAACCAAAGAAGCTTCACATGACCAAAAGTACAACATCAAGTAATAATGACTCATGATATCTACAATAGTTATACATTTCTTCATTTGCATTAACAGGAAGTTAACATCCAGATCAAAGGAGGTCATAGTACTCACTCACTGTAACCTGACAATGACCGGTCACATTAATTGGTTTAATTCTGAGCACCATACCTTAAGAATGACATTGACAAACAATGGTGTGTTGAGAGGACAACAAGGACAATTAGGTAGATGGAACCTACTTTCCATAAGGGCTAACAAGTGAAAGAAAAGACAAATACAATTATATATCATCCAAAATGGAATAATAGGATCAATGTGTTGAAATTGGTGAAAAGCTGTACTTATTAGAAATAGCCATACACAACCTTCTACTGTACCAACCTTGTATATAAAGAGAAAATAAAGAACAATGTACTTTAGGGATAACATATCTTTTATTTAACGTGTCGTTTTTGCTTTGTTCAACTGAAGGATGGAAGAAACATTTAATATCTTTATGTGTTACTGCCAACATGTCTATTGTTACAAACTCTGGTTGTGTATAACAACAAAGAGCCTGGCTAAGGGTAAGGCTAGTGACATAGAAGAATTATATCATTTAAACCAGTGTGTTTGGTCCAGGAGTGGTGGTACCATACCACATTTGGAAGAATGTAAAGATATTTTGCTTGTCACAATACCTACGGGATACTGTTGTCATTTAGTGGGTAGGACCAGAGGTAATAAACATCCTGAACGCATGTGAGGCTGTCCTTATAGCAAAAAAAAAATCAGTTTGCCCAAAGTCCCAATAGTGGCCATGTTGAGAAACTATGATTGTATTTATGACACACCTTAAATTCTAGAATATTTGGCTGCACATTTAAAGGAATGCAATTATATCCACATAGTATTACAGATGACCCTTGGATGACCTTCAGCACTATCCTGCTGTTTGAGTAGTTTTTACTCCCTTGACTCTCATCCCATAAACTCACCTGGCCAAATTCTCACTCATTCCAGTAAACATGAGTTTTACCCTGGTGCCAACTTGGTGATAGACACCACCTCTCATATGTTCCTTGCAGCAAGCTGTGCTTCACTTCTCATCACATCTTATTACACTCATGGCTGCAGGTTCAGTCTGCCAGGCATCACTAAAACAGTTTCCATTCTCTTTTGTAGCCAAAACTCAATGAGCAAAATCTGGGACCGTGCTTGTGAGGGTACATACAGCATGCAGCCCTAGGAAACAAACTGAGAAACACTGATATATAGACCAACAATTTTTATGTTTACAAATTCACAAGTAACTTTCCCAGCTCTTCCTTTTATATTTTTACCAAAATGAATATAAAAATTCAGAAGATAATTTATCAGGAGTCTTCAAATTACTACTTCTTTTATCTACATCCTTTTCCAAAAGAGGTGTGCTCTCTTGTCAATAATAATACCCATTCTATTTCCTCTTTCTCCTAGCACATCCCAACCTAAAATGGCTTAACTGGTCTAGGGTGCTAATCAAACTCCTTTTCAGTAACAGATGGCTCAATAGCTGTTAACATTTGATAAAGCCTTTTGCTCTTATCCCAGAACATTTTGCTTATCCTCATTAAATGCAAAGGGGAGAAATAAAAGCAAACACAAGAGAGAGACTGTGGATAAAACTGGTCTTCAGAGAACTTTCTTGCTTAATCTATGAGCCATGAAATTAGTGATGTGCTAAATAAGCTGGAAATTTTCCCATTTAAAGAGTATCACAACATAGGGTTGGCTGCTTCCTCACCCATGTCTATAAGGAATACAAAAATTATGGATATAAATTGAAATTCATATCAACATTGCATGTAGATCTCCTAAAACAAGGGGCGGCAAACTGAGACCCATAGACCAAATCTGGCCTGCCACCCCCTTGTGTATGGCCCAGGAACCAACAATGGCTTTTACATTTTTGAATGATTGAAAAGAAAACAAAAGAGGAATAATATTTATGATATGTAAAAATTAAATGATATTTAAGTTTCATCATTTATAAATAAAGTTTTATTAGAACACCACCATGCCCATTCATTTATGAATTGTCTATAGCTGCTTTCATACTACAATAGCCACAAAGCCTAAAGTATTTATTTTATGGCCATGGCTTCTTAGAGAAAAAGTAAAGCATGAAGAGTGTCAGAAAAAGTTTAATCATGCAAATGGATGCTAAGGAAACCTTTTTTCAAAGCAGTAGTAGTGTACAAAAGCAATGGACCTGCATTCCACTTCTGATTCAATGGCAAATAACTCAATCTTTAAGTTTAGCTTGCTCAACTGTGAAACAGAAATAAGACTGTTTAACTAACCTTTTTAAAAATACACTGTGTAACTGAAGTATCGTATGCATAATATATAAGCTACAAGGGTCATCTCCATGAACATTCACAAATTGAACACACTTTGAAACCCGTGAATATGAAGACATAGAATAGTACCAGGACCCCGGAAGTCCCCATCAAGCCCCATTCCAATTGCAATGCTCCTCTTTCCAAAAAGAAACCATCTCCAGATTTCTAACACTGCTGCTTTGTTTTGCCGATTTCTGAGCTTCACTTAAAATAACTCAAACAGTATGTACTATTTTGTATCCAGTTTCTTCTGCTCAGTGCTGCATATGTCACTATAGGTAGCAGCACTTCATTAATTCTCATTGCTGTATTTTATTTCATTGTATGAAAATACCATAATTTATTTTTTCACTCTGCTGTCAATAAGCACTTGGTATTTCCATTTTTTGGCCATTGTAAATAATGATGCCATGAACATTTTTATGTCTTTTGATGCACGTATGTACAAATTTCTATGTGATATATGCCTAATCTTCTTTCATTTATTTACTTATACCCCAAACTGTTCCAAAAAGTTTTAAAAATTGCTATAATCAGGTTGGAAGTATTATTAATAGTTAGTGCCTAAGCTCTTCTAGGAATGAAAGGCGAGACTCTGGAAAAATAAATTGGGGAGAGGCAATGAGACCAAGAAGTCACTCTGCTTTCTTTTTTTTTTTTAGAGAGAAAGAAAAACATCAATCAGTTCCCTCCCAAAAGCACCCCGACAGGGGGTCAGGGGATCGAACCCGCAACCCGGGTGTGTGCCCTGACTGGAAATCAAACCAGCCATCATTTGGTGCACAGGATGATGCTCAATCAACTGAACCACACTAGCCAGGGCTCTGCTTTTTTTTTTTTTTTTAAATGAAGAAATGAATGGGCAAGAAAGGATATAAAAGAGAGAAGAGGAGAGGGTTTATGGAGAGAAAGAGATGAGACAACAAGGTAGAAGGCTACAGCCTACAGAAATGACTGGCCTAAGAGAAAAGTTACCAAAGAACTTTTAAGACAAAAATGTTGAATAGTCAATGTTAATTTGCATTTATTGCATCATGTAAACCATCTCCATTTATTCCCACCTGAAAAATTAACTGCCCACACAAATGCCTTTGTTAGTAAATTGGTCAAATTGTTTTTTCATGAGCATCAAGGAAAGAGTGAGTTGTTATACATCTAGAGTAATATAGCACAGAATAGGGGCAGCAAAACTAAGAAATTAGAAAATGTGTTGAGTGTCTGAAATGATAAATGTATTTTGTTTGTTATGGGCTATGGAGGCAAACTTCGATGAATAAAACGCAGTCCTACCTTAAGTCCTACATATTTGGCAATCTATAAAAACTAAATAGAGGTCCCGGATGGCAGCGGAGTAGGTGGAAGTTACACTCACCTTCTCCCAGGACCAAACTGAAGTTACAACTAAAATACAGAACAATAGGACTAAATTAGTTAGTTGTGGGCTCTGAGCAAGAACAGGAATTAGAAATGACTTCCAGTGATTTCTCTTGGGTAACTGAGTCATTGTTGTATCAATTGAAAATTACAACAAAGGAGACAGAGCTAATTTATTGGAAAGTATGAGGTTAGTTTGGGAAACTGAGATGTCCGTGTATTCTCCAGTAAAGCGTGAGACATACATATCTGAAGCTTAGGGGAAATTTTGGATTAAAGATATAGATTTAGGAGTTATCAGCCTACAAATGATAACTAAAACAATGACAGGAAACAGAATAAAGAGCAGATAACTTTGAATGAAACCATCAGGAACCATAACATCTAGGAGTAAGGCAAAGATGAGAGCTTACTAAGGAGACCAAAGAGTAGTGACCAGACAGCAAGAAAGGAACCAGGGATAGAATGCATATTAGCATCTAAAGGAGCAGAGCTACACTGTCTGACACAGTATCTGATAGCCCCATGTGGCTACTGAGAATTTGAAATGTAGCTAATGTACTCGAGGAACTGAATTTTTTATTTTAATTTATAAACATTACTTAGTTATTGGAAAACCTTTAAGTATGTTTGGGACAACTTGGGCACATTAATCTACTTTTTCGATGGCAAATTTCATAAAATCGAAACAAGACTGTTTCTGATCAAAATTTAGCATCATAACTGAGACATGTTATGAGTGTAAAATACACTCTGAATTTTGAAGATTTTTGTGTGAAGAAAAGAATGTAAAATATTTTATTAATGTTTTTGTGCATTGATTGCATATAGAAATAATATTTTTTATATAGTTGATTAACTAAAATGTTAAAGTTAATTTCATTTACTTCTTTTTTTACTTCTTAAAAGTGGCTAACAGGTATCATGGCTTTCATTTTATTTCTATTGGACATAGAGCACTTCAGGAAAGAAGGAGTCATGACTATTGGGAGACAATTCTCCCTGGGTCTCATGTTTCTGTAGGTCTTGTAAGTGAATCATTGCATGTCCTTTGTTCCAAAATATCTTTTCAAGGATATTTATATAAGGAATAGCCTTGAAAAATGAAAATAATGTCTCATTGCAGAGCAAAGGGAAGGCATACTTACTGCCCAAGACAAAAGATTTAGCTTTCCTAAACTCAGGGTTCCTGTCTTATATTCTAATCCACTATGTGAACAGGTGTCTCTTGGCCCTCTTGCATCACCTTGTGAGAACTGCGGTTCAGAAAACCAGCACAAAAATGCTGATATTCTGGCTACTGCTATTGCAGTAATGAATAATAAACTTTTCCTTTGTAAGAGTATACTTTTTTTGTTTTTTATCCCTGACCCAGAGGTTTTGGGCCTCTGTCAGGATCCATGAAACTGTGGCAGGCTAACTTGTTAGCTTATAAGAAGAGGAAAATCTCTGACCTTTCACAGTTCTTGACAGTGACTGTGTTGGCTATATATTGCTGTATAACAAACTGCCCTAAAATTTAGCAGCTTAAAACAATAACAATTAAAGGTTGATGGAATAAAATAGAGAATCCAGAAACAGACCCATACAAATAAGATCAAATGACTTTTTTAGAAAAGTATAAAGGCAATTCATGGTGTAGAAATAATCTTTCTATGAATGGTGCTGGAATAAATAACTACGCGTATGCCAGAAAATAAACATAGACCCATACTTAAAACCTTATATAAAAATTAACTCAAAATAGACCATAGGTATAATTTAAAATGCAAACCTATACTTTTAGGAGTAAACATAGGAGAAAATCTTTGTGACCCCCTAGGTTAGGGCAACTGTTCTCAGATTTGACATCAAAGGCATAATCCATAAAGAAAAAATGATAAATTAGGCCTCATAAAAATTAAATGTGAAAAACATTTGTTGTATGAAAGACACTGTTAAGACAGATCATAAACTGGGAGCATATATATGTAAATGTCATATCTAGTAAAGGACATGTATCCAGAATATACATATAAAGAACTCTCAAGATTCAAGGTAAAAACACAAACAAACAATTTTCCTAAGTGAGGAAAATATTTGAACAGATAAACAATCTACATGAAAAAAATAGGCAAAGGAGCAAAGTACTATTTAATCCAAATGGACAATTCAAAAACATTAGGTGTAAATATTACTGAGAAACAATGAAAGGATGTGCAATCCTTTTACAGTCATAGAACTGCAAATTAAAATAATAATAATATTTTTACCCATAAATTGAAAAAACAGAAATATTGGTAATATCAAGTGATGATGACAGGAATGAGGAAGTAAACACTCATTTTTTATTGTAGTATAATTGATACATATTACTTAGGAAGTAATTTGGTAACACTTGTTATAACTCAAAACAAGCATATCATTTAGGTCAATATTTCAACTTTAGCAATGTAGTCTATGAAAATAAAGCATGAGCCCTGGCCAGTTTGGCTCAGCGGTTAGAGCGTCGACCCACGGACCAGAGAGTCCCAGGTTCAGTTCCCACTAAGGGCATGTACCTCGGTTGCAGTTTGTCCCTTGCCCCGGTTGGGGTCGTGTGGGTGGCAGTCAGTCGATGGGTCTCTCTCACATTGATGTTTCTCTCTCTCTCTTCCCCCCTCTCTCCCTCCTGCCCTATTTGAAGATGAATGCAAAAAGTGTCCTTGGGTGAGGATAAAATAAATAAATAAATAATAAATTAATTAATTAATTAATTAATTAATTAAATAAAGCATGAGAGTGTAAAGATATATATGCATGGATTTTTGTATTATAAACGATATTGAAAAATTGGAAACAATCTAACTGTCCATAAATAAATGGCTGAATATACTACAATATAACCACACAGTTGAATTAGGCAGCCAACATATAAAAAAGAGATTGACTTATTGATTTATTAATGTAAAAAGCAAATTGCACATCAACAAGTACAGAATAATCCCATTCTTGAATATATAAATGTGGCTACTTCTCTATTTAGGTTTGTGTATGTATTCAAGAAAAGATCAGAAAGAAAATTAACATAAGTCATTTTAGGGAAGATAAAATTTGATGGGGAAGTTATACAAAACAATTCAGTTGATGAATTGTCATTTGACCCAGTGATCCCACTTCTAGGAATATACCCCAAGAAGCCTGAAACACCAATCAGAAAGAATATATGTACCCCCGTGTTCATAGCAGCATTATTTACAATAGCTAAGATCTGGAAACAGCCCAAATGTCCATCAGTAGACAAATGGATAAAAAAAGTTGTGGTACATATACACAATGGAGTACTATACAGCTGTAGAAAGAAAGATCTCTTATCCTTTGAGACGGCATGGAGGGACCTGGAGAGTATTATCCTAAGCGAAACAAGCCAAGTAGAGAAAGACAAATATCATATGATCTCACTTATTTGTGGAATATAATGAACATAACAGTCTGAAGAACAGGGTAGTCCCAGAGACGTGGAAGTAGGGTACAGACTGACAATCCCCAGAAGAGGGGGTGGGAGGGAAGAGATAAACCACAGAACTTATATGCTTGTACGCATAACCAATGGACATGGACAACAAAGCCGGGGACAGGGAGGGGAGGGAGGGGGAGGAGGGTGTCAATGGGGGAAAAAGGAGAAGAATCTGTAACAAAAATAAATGAATAAATTAAACAAACAATTCAATTGACAACTTTAGATTTTTTTTTCAGGGTAGTGGAATTACAGATGATTCATTGTTTGTTTTGTAGTGTTTTTCTGAAATAGAGAAAAATTGCTGGAGCAATAAGTCCTGGAGAGGAAGGAATCGAGGGCATAAATGGGAGGATCTGCCTCAGACAGACAGACACCTCATTCTCGGGAACTGCATAAAAGGAGGCAAGAGTTGGTGGGGATATAGATCAGTTGGAGTGCAGGTTTTTGGGGTGGGAGAAGTGGAGAGACATCTTTCCTGATGGTCCTGGTTTCTAGAATGAGCATGGACCCAGCCTTGAGGACAGTTTTCAAGGTTTGCAGTAGTCATTGAGGAAAAAGGGAAGGCTGATCACCAAGGACAAGGGAGGAAAAGTACAGACAGGCTGAGAGTGTAGTCTTGCTTTCTGGTCCAAAAAAGGAGAATGAATTAGGGTGAACTCATCGATCCCTGCAGCACTGTGACTGCCTTAGATTTTCTCTGCAACCTAGATTGCTTTTCCCACTCCTTCACACATCCATATTCTATTTAACACTCATCCATACTTAATTTTAACAAATTTATTATTTTTTTATAATTTTTTTATTCCTCACCCATGGATATTTTTCTATTTATCATCAGAGTGGGAGGGAGGGAGAGAGAGAGAGACAGGGAAAAACATCGATGTGATAGAGCCACATCGACTGGTTACCTCCCGCACAACACCGACCAGGGCCAGGGACAAATCACAACCGAGGTATGTGCCCTTGACCGGAATCGAACCTGCAACTCTTTGGTCCTCGGGCGGACACTCTAACCGTTGAGCCAAACCGGCCAGGGCAAGTTTTTGTTTTTTTTTTAGAAAGATGTCATAGACTTATTGAAGCTGAAAGGAACCTTAGAAATATTCTCATCCAATCTCCTCATTTTGAGGATGAGAAAATACTGTATTACAGACATAAATTATTTTCTAGTGTGGCATAGATAGTTTATAAATGGTGGAGTTGAACTGACCAAGATCAGTGCAGTTTCCATGATGCTACACAAATCCTATGTAAACATAATTAAAAAGAAAGGGATACTATGTCTGTGATCATTACAGACATAGCTACAAAATTAAAGACAAGATTTGTGCCTTGAAAATTAAATGTTGTATCTATTACACAAAAATTATCCCTGTTGAAGGTGATGACATAATGTAAACAGATTTGGCAATTAATTTTATATAAAATGCATATATAAGGCCCAAATGGTGTGGCTCAGCGGACTGAGCATCGTCCTATGTACTGAGAGGTCCCAGTTTGATTCCCAGTCAGGGCACAAGCCTGGGTTGTGGGCTTGATCTCCAGTGGGAGGCGTGCAGGAGGCAGCTGATCCATGTTTCTCTCTCACATTGATGTTTCTATCTCTCTCTCCCTTCCTCTCTCTCTAAAAAAATAAAAAATAAAAATAAATAAAGTAATTAATTAAATTAAATAAAATGCATATATAAGAAGTGAGCACAGATGAGCAATTCGAATTAATGTATATTTGTAATACCAGGGGCTTCTAGGAATCCTAAAATTGGCACCACATTCAAGAACTGAAAAACACTTTCCAAGGCTTTGCCATGCTTTTGGAAGGATTACAGTGCCCTCTGCAGCTTCAGCAGAAAAAACAAAGTTTGGATGGAAAAACAGTAATTTAAACATCAACATGGAAGGGTGTGTAATTAACATGCATGCCTCAGATATTCATTTTACCTTCCTGAACTGAATAAAAATAGTTATGTAAAGATCACATTTTAAGCAAAGTGCACTACAGTATGAACAGCAGGTACCTGTTTATGTAAAAAGATATGCAATATAGAAAAAGAGTTATGTATGTGCATATCTGTAGATTAATTTGAGGATAGCACTCTAGGAAATGGCAGTTGCTTTTGAAGGAACCAACTTGTACCCTGGGCATCAGATGTGGGAGATTTATTTTCACTGTGATTCTTCTTATACTACTTAAATTTTTTCATTTCATGCATGTACTAATCTCTGAGGTAAGAAAAAAGTTTATACTAATAAAATTTTTAATCACCTTTTAGAGAAGTGGTATGCAAATGTTAAAACTCTCTCTCCAAAAGTTTCATAACTTCAGACAAGTTTTTAATCTGTTAAAAACAAGACAACAGGCCCAAAATGGAGTTGCTCCTGCTAAATCCCATGTAACCAAATTAAGACTTAATTACATTCTTGGCTCTCTCAGAAATGGAATTTTAAACTAGTCAATCAGGAATCACCAACTCAGCACTAGTTAGATAATCTGCCTCGATAGGCCCCTGCCATCCCCTAAAGGAAAGTAACTTTTTAATAACCAACCCACTTTTGGCCTAGTATAATTTCCTTATTCCATTCCTTTCTGCCTGTAAAAGTCTTTCATTTTGAATCGGTCCTTGGAACTCTTTTTTTATCTGCTAGATGAGATACTGGCTGATTTGAATAGATTTTTTGCTCAAATAAACTCTTAAACTTTTTTTAATATGCCTCTGTTTATCTTGAACAAATCTCTTTGCCGTTCCTGACCACTTAATTTAAGTTAAAGCATAGCTTTCTTGACTCATATTATCTAATTAGATACAGCCCAGCATCTTCTCGCCGGGCTAATCATCAAATCAACAGATTCTTAAGGTGGTGGGTGGTTACGCCAAGGCTCCCTTCCTAAAGCAGGCTCCTCTTACTCTCTTGGGCAGGAGAGGGGAAAGGATCAAAGGTTCTTTCTGAGTGTTGTTTCTCAATAAAGAGCTCAAAATCAGTATCCCAGAAGATACTGGTGGCAAGATTTTGTTCCTTTCAGAACTCACAGCGAATGGAAACAGGAGCTTAAAGAGATGAAAAGAAAAAGGGGAAACCTAAACCTCAAAGTTTCTGAGCGCGCGATGCTTGTTTCCCGGCTAGGCAGTGACTTTGAGAGGTTTGTGTGTGTGTGTGGGGGGGGGGGGGGGGTGCTGTTAGCACTGTGATTCTTCAAGACTTTGAAAGGTCACAATTGTCTTCTGTTAGTGAAAAAAATGCTCTGCCTCGTGTTTTCTACATATTGCAAACTTCCAGGGTGGAGGACGGTGTTTGCAAACGGCTGCCCCCACTCCAGCGGCCTGTAGCAGATAATAGATATTTCCGCTGTGACCCGGGTAGGCGCTCCCCGCGCGCGGCCGGGATCTCTCGCTGCGAACCCCCCACCCCACCTTCCTGCAGGCCCTTTACACCCCCACGTGATGGACGCGCCGCCGGCCTCGCGCCCCCCGCGCCGCGCCGCGGTGGAACGGCCCGTGACGTCACGCGGCCGCGCTCAATCAGCGGCGGCGCTGGGGAAAATTTAAACTCAAAGGCGGGGCGGGCGGTGGGCCCGGAGCGCCGGCCGCGGAGGGTCTTGGCCTGTCCCGGGTCCGAGCCGGCAGGATGGCGGAGGAAGGCGCGGTCGCCGTGTGCGTGCGGGTCCGGCCGCTCAACAGCAGGTAGGTGGCCGGACCGTGACCCGGGCCTCGCTGCGGCCCCGCCCGGCGGGCGGCTGGGGCGAACCCTGCGGGCTTCCCGGAGCTGCTGCTTCCCGGCGCCGCTGCTTAGTAACTCGGACGTTTACCCTCCGTTTTATTTTAATTTTAAAATTTTTAATGTTGGCATTATGGCAGGTGTCCCCCTCCCCCCCTTTGCCGGTCTCCACCCACCCCAACTCCCGCCCCCTTGGCCTTAACCCACCTTGTCGGTGTCCACGGGCTGTGCATTTGCGGGCTGTAGCTAATCCCGTCACCTCGATCCGCTCACCCTCTCCGTGCCTGGGTCCCCGTGCCTGGGTCCCCGCACCCGACAAGTAGCGGGGAAGGACCAGAGGATCGCAAAGATGCGTTCCAGCTGCGGATCCTCTTAAATCGAAAAAACGCAGCCTCGCCGGCGTTCAAGGCCTAACCCTGCGCTGCTTTCCCAGTCTGCGCCCACCCGGCCCCGGGGGAAGCCGTGCGGGAAAGGGCCTTGCTGGCTCGTCAGTCGTTTCACACTTAACTTCTCTCCCTCTTGGCTCTTAGAGCAAGGACTAGTCTGTCTTCTTTTGCGTTGTGTTCAGTACGCAGTGTGTTCAGGCAATGACTGAACACAACATGCAGAAAGTTGAATGACTGATATTTATCAATATGGGTTTTTTTTAGTACAGTGTACTATCCTAAACAGATGCTATCATCGTTGCCCTGCGGATCTTACATTGGGGCGGGGGGAAGACAGAAAATAAACTAAAAAATATAGAATGTTAAACGTTGGTATGGAAGTCATGACTGCTACAGAGGAAAAGCAGGGAGGGGAAGTCATCAAGTTTGTTCGCTTCTCTAGTCTCTGGCCTTCTCCCCACAAATAAACGATTACAATACTTCTTGACACGTGTGATAGGCAGGTGGAGAGTGTTTGCTAGAGGGGTCATAGCCCTTCAGTGAGGTGACAGTTTGGGGGAGAGGCAGGGCTAGTGTCAGGAAACTCCTGACTCTCTTCATGAATGAAAAAATTTACTTAATGAAAAGTTAGTCAGGGTATACCAGGCACAGAGGTGTTGAATCTGTTATCTTGTGGGAACCTTCAGGTAGTTGACTTGTAGGGAGTTAGGATATATATATAGGAATTTAGAAGATAAGGTTGAAGAGAGAAATAAACATGATCCAGGTCTCATGTGCTATATTAAGGACTACAGATGACTTTTAACGATTTTATGAGAGAGGGACGTAAGCAGAGTTGCATTTTGAATGTCTTTTCAGCTGCCAGTGCTGGGTAAGAGAGTGAAAGTGAGAGCTTCACAAGGAAACTCCCAAGAGAGGGAGGTTACTGAAGCCCTGTTTAAAAGTGTTGACCCCCAAAGATGAATTTTCCTTGTTTCTCTGATATAGGTATAAGTCATTACTATCTTTTAAAATATTCTCCAGAAGATGAAATATTTTAAGTTATCTTTCATATAACATGGATTTTATGACCAGGTATAGTAAAATGCAGTGTCTTATTATTTTAGAGAAGAAGCTCTTGGAGAAGCTACCCAGGTTTATTGGAAAACTGGCAATAATGCTGTTTATCAAGTGGATGGGAGTAAATCCTTCAATTTTGGTAAGTTTATAATAGCATCAAAAGTTAACCTGTTATTCTGTTACTATTAAGGGTACCAAGGCTTATGAATAATACTGGATTTGTCATTAAAGATGAGACTAAGCCTTCTGTTAACTGCTTCAGTGGAAACCTTAAAAAATTGTTCATCCATGTATGATAAGATAATAAATTGATATTTAAAACACAGTTATAGTCAGAGTGCCTTATGACTAAAACTATCGTTTTTCATCTTATTCATTAGTGTATTTGTGGCCTGAAACTCCATAAGCCCAAAATATGTTGCTTACTGTCAAATCAACTTTAATATCTTTCAGTTTAGTATTTTTCCACAATTAATTTCAAGAAATCTCTTTAAACAATAAATAGTGAAGATATTCCTTCTTTGCTGGAATACAGCAGGGACACACCCCTGTTTTTGTGGAGCTTATTATATGGTCAGAAGAGACTCTTTTAACAAGTAATTCTATTATGTTGACAAGCTTTCTGGGAGTTTTTAGTGGGGAATCTAACTAGTCTGAAATGGTACCACTTAAACTGGGACCTGCAAGGTGAGGGAGAACTAGCTAGGACAAAGGGACTTGAAGGTCCTAAAGGTTGAGTAGGCTGATTTATTGCATTGATTTAATATGTATATAGTGCTGCCAGTGTGCCAGACACTGTTCTAAGCACTTCATAATATTAACTCATTTGATCTTCTAAGAAGCCTATGCAGTAGGTACTATGTATAGGTTCCTTCTCATTTTAAAGTGGAACTAAAACAGGCCTGGAGTCATACAGCCAGCAGTGGAAGTCAGACTCTAGATCTCTGTTCCAGCCACACTACCATGCTGCCAATTAGGCACCAAAGAGCGACAGTGAGGTCCTCTCAACAACCTTAGGAGTAAGAGTGATTAGGTTGTCAAATTACTGTTAAAATAGAAAGCCAACATATAAGGTTCTGAAACAAAGATGTATAGTAGAGAAAATGATTCCTGATAAAGAATTGTCTGAGGGTATTACCATAATTTTTGTTTGTTTGTTTATTTTTGTTTAATCCTCACCCGAAGATATGCTTATTGCTTTTGGAGGTGGGGGGACATCCATGTGAGAGAGAACATTGATCGCTTGCCTTCCATATGTGCCCTAACTGGGACTCGAACCTGCAACCTTTTGGTATGCAGGATGACACTCCAACCAACTGAGCCACACTAGCCAGGGCTACCGTAATTTTTTGAAAGGTAAAACAATATGTGCCAGTTATTATAAAACCAAAAGTAAGGAATGAACAAGCATTTCGACTCAGGTACTATAGGTTCTCAGTAGCCATAAATGGCCATTGAGGATTTTGACTCATTCACCTATCTGAAGCAGATGGCATTAAGATTTGAATCATCCTGCCATCTCTCCCTGCTCAAAATCATGATGCCTAAGCAGCCTACAAATGGCACTTTGGTTTTCCATATGGTTCTGCCAACAGGGTCAATGTGTGTGTGGTGCAAGCAGTGTGATCACTGAATTTCTCATCAAAGGTCAATACATTTCCCTCCTGATTCACAAATTCATTTCTTGTGAGTTTTTTAATGTGAGGCTACCAGTACAAGAATGGCCCCTTTCTAATGTTCTAACAAAAGCAGAGAACCACTTCCTAGACTAGTGAATTCATAAGGGCAAATGCTATCCTAAACCCAGCCTTTAGCAACCAGCAAACTGGTCATTCCCTCTAAATTCGGCTTTTTTTAGTACTTTTCTTCCAGATGTTTGCATTTGTTGATTGCGTTTGAGCTAGGCCTTCTTGCTAGATGTGTTATAAACATTGAAATTTCTCAAAGAATAGTAACAGTTCTCATTTCCTGAATATTAACCAAATGTCTATAATATTCTATGAGGAAGATAATATAGCGTATTGACTTTACAAATTAGGGAACTGAGGCCCGGAGACATCAACCACCTTGCCCAAAGTCACACAGCTTGTAAGTCTCAGAGCCAGGATTTGCAGATAATCTGATTCCCTACTCCATATTCAGCCACTATTCCCTACTACCTCTTGAAAGCACATAGCATAGAAGACATGTGTGGGGTTTTTTGGTGTGAGGACCAACACATTTTACCTTATAGAGAAGTATATTTTCAGAGGACCAAAAAGTTGAAGAAAATATTGTGTCTTAAATATTTTATACCATAGCCTGACAATTTACTTCTTTGAGCAACTACTTATTCAGAATGAAAACACAGTTTGTTTAGTTTAACTTATGTATATTTTTATTTTAGATCGTGTCTTTCATAGTGCTGAAACCACTAAAGATGTTTATGAAGAAATAGCTGTGCCAATCATAGATTCTGCCATACAAGGCTACAATGGTTTGTATTCACTGCAGAAACATTTTAGTCTGGGGTATCTGTCAACAAATATTGATAGTTTTATACACTGTAGTCTCATTTTTAATCTTTGTATGTGTGTGTGTTTTGTTTTCGTAGGTACTATATTTGCCTATGGGCAGACTGCTTCAGGAAAAACGTATACTATGATGGGTTCAGAAGATTATTTGGGAGTAATACCCAGGGCAATTCATGACATTTTCCAAAAAATTGAGAAGGTAAATAACTTAGCTAAATTTCTAGTGTGTAGAGGTAAAAGTAATAATAGGATAGCAACTTCAGTGTTCCCTTGTAATGATTAAAGGAAGTAGATTTACAGTTATCTCTTGATTATCCATGGGGAGAGAAGAAAGGCATGGCATAGATTCACTTTTTTCTCCTCCAACTTACTTCAGAGCTTAAAGTTCTTCATTTTTTTACCTTAAATCCTGAAACAGTAATACAGCATAAAGTGGCCATTAAGGAACAAGAAAGGGTTAGAATGGTTAGCTCCTCGTTGCCTTTGTTGAACTACCAGTGATTATTAAGGAGCAGTAAAAAAATAGATGTAGATAAAAAACAAGGGCAGCAGAGGGCCAGATAAGGCAACCTAATTAGTTAAGAGTTGATTGTACTTAAGTTAGTTTTTCATTATTATTTTAATGATTTTTAATGTTCTTTTTTGAACATCTGTGGATGGGGTTTTATTTTGAACTTACAGAATTGGACTGGGCACTCTCTTCTAATTCTATGATACTTTGCTTTTCTGAAACAGTGCTTTTGCTTTTATATTTTTGTGTTTATCGTTGTTAATACAGAACCATAATCTCTGATGTTTTTGTTTTTTTCTTCTAGTTTCCTGATAGGGAATTTCTCTTACGTGTGTCTTACATGGAGATATACAATGAAACCATTACAGACTTACTTTGTGACACTCGAAAAATGAAGCCCTTAATAATCCGGGAAGACTTCAACGTGAGTAGCAGCGTTAACAAAGTGGCTCAAAAAAGAGACTTATTGGGATTATTGTTCTTGAACATTTACCCTTAATTTCTATGTTTTTTTAAGTGTCTCCTGTATCTGTGGTTTGTTTTTTGTTTTCTTAAGTGTTTATAGAGATCACCTTTTAAGCAATACAGGGATGAGCAAAAGTAGGTTTACAGTTGTAATACAGATAATACAATAATTAATAAATAATACAAGAGTAAACTCTGTTTTGCATACTCACAACTGTAAACCTACTTTTGCCAACCCCTGTATGTAGTTTTTAAATATTGACAGCTGTAATATATTGGTGTAAGTGCCAATAAATATATATATTTATATATATGTATATATCAGCACTTACATATATATAGAGAGAGAGAGCGAGCGAGCAAGTGCATGTGCAAGATGAAATTTTCCAGTTAGAATTTGATGTGTTTTGATATAAGAAATAAATTGTAAGTATTATAGGCTTACTTATTTTCATACTACAGTTTCCAGTTTGCATTTTTAACTTCTACAAATGAATTCTATCATAGTTTGCACCTTCTTTTTGATATGAAAACTTTTAAGTGACTTCTTTACTCTTCCCATAATTACATTTGTTTCAGAGGAATGTGTATGTGTCTGACCTCACAGAAGAAGTTATATATACATCAGAAATGGCTTTGAAGTGGATCAGAAAGGGAGAAAGTAAGACTTTATGCTGTATTTCTCCAAAACATTGTAAAAACTATTCAATTGAATGTACTTAAGCTTCAGATCACACTTTCACTTTTAAGCTAAAATAAAAGTTAATGTTTTTCTTTGGATTTTAATATACACTGCTGAAATATGACTCATTTTTTTTTTTACAGAGAACAGACATTATGGAATTACAAAAATGAATCAAAGAAGCAGCCGTTCTCATACCATTTTTAGGATGGTAGGTAATTCTTTCTCTATTTGGTCTTTCCGATTAAGAATGCACTAATTTTTCTACAAGTTGCCTTTTCCATCTAGATTTTGGAAAGTAGAGAGAAAGGTGAACCTTCTAATTGTGAAGGATCGGTCAAGGTGTCCCACTTGGTGAGTACTGATGAAACATGATAATGTAGAATATAAGCCAAAGCAAAATTTAACTGAACTGCAGGACTGTAAACTTAAATAAGTAGTTAGAACCATCTATAAATTGGTGGTTTAACTAGCATCATATGTAGCATGAAATTACTAGCTAAAATGTAGGAAGAATTCAAAGGATCTCCTCCTATTATGTTATGCTTCTTCCATCTCCTATAATTTAGATGTCAGGACTGTAGGATTTGAGGCTTTTTCTGACCAGTAATGAAGGAGGGTTTGGGGGTTTGGGTTTTGGGGGTTTTGTTTGGGGTGGGGTTTTTCTTGTTTGTTTGTTTGTTTTTCATACACATTTAAAAGTTAAAGTAATCTTGGAATTGGGGATGTCATACTCTTTTAGGTTCTTATCTCTCTTGAATTACTATATCCTTCTCCTGGACCTGGCCTCCATGACTCTGATCTTCCTTTCTTCAGTCTGTTATGCAGATTTTGAATGTTGTTAAGCACTGCTTATGTCATGTCACTTCCTTAGATGAGATCTGGCCACTCTTAACCCATCTAGCTTTACTTCTACTCCACATGAGCTCCTCACTTATAGATTGCTCCAGTCTCTTCATGTCTTTGAATGCTAATGATCGTTCCCATCTTTATACCTTAATTCATGCTGCCTTCATCACCGCTTTGCCCTGTTAATATGTATCTAGGTTGTCTGTAGTAGATTGTCTACAAGAAAAATTAGACTTCTCTGGGTATTTTAGAGAAAGAAGTATCTAACATAGAACTATAAAGTAAGGGTATAGAATTACCTGCCATTCCTGCAAGTTTCCACAGAGAAATAATTTAAATCTCTGACTTCAAATGCATTAAGAATATTTACTGAGCCTTTACCATGTTGTGAGCACAGTACTTGGCTCTTGAGATTAGTAGAATAAAGAAGACATCTCTCCACTACTTACTGTCTCCATTGCTACCTGCCTAGCCCAAGCCACCATCGTCTCACACTCAGATTCCTGCACCAGCCTCCTAACTGGGCTCCCAGCTGACACTGGGCTCCCAGCTGACAGTCTTGCCCCTCCCCAGTCCTTTCTTCACCTAGGGTTCACAGTTGATGCTTCAGAAAGTTAAATCAAGACATGTCACTCTTGCTTAAAGCCCTCTCATGGTTTCCCATTGCAGCTGGAAAATCCAGAGTTCTTACCCTTGCTTACCCTATCTTGTCCTATCTCTACTTGACTCTGCCATGCTGCCCTTTCTATGTTTTGAATGCACTAAGCTCGTTACTGCTTTGTGACTGGATGTACTGTCTATTCTTTATTCTGGAGTATGGTTGCCTTGTTCTTTGCATGGCTGGCTCTCTCTTCTCTGTCATTTCAGATCTTCACTTGATGGGAGGCCTACCCCAACCACCCAATCCAAAGAACCTTCTCTGTCCCTTACTCTTTTCGCTTCTAGGACTCTCTTTAAATTATTTGTATTATACTTACCATGGTATGTTTCTTATCTGTTTGTCTTTTTCTCTCTTCTCACCAACTTCCTCCTCTCCTCATCCCACCCCATGTGGAATATAAGCTCTGTGAGAGCAGGGATCTTATTTATCCAGTTCACTACTGGATCCCTAGCACCTAACATACCACCTGCAGCATGACAGGCAGTCACTTTTTTCCAACAGCATTTGTGAAATTAAAGAGGAGCCCATGCTTTTAAAGATGCTACAGTGGCCCTGGCTGGTTTGGCTCAGCGGTTAGAGCGGCGGCCCACGGACCAGAGAGTCTCGGGTTCAGTTCCCGCTAAGGGCACGTACCTCGGTTGCAGTTTGTCCCCGGCCCCAGTTGGGGTCATGTGGGTGGCAACCACTCGATGTGTCTCTCTCACATCAATGTTTCTCTCTCTCACTTCCTCCTTCTTTCCCTCCCACTCTATCTGAAGATAACTGCAAAAAAAAAGTGTCCTCTGGTGAGGATAAAAAATAAATAAATAAATAAAGATACTACAGTGTATTCAGAGACACAAATGACTAACTCAGCACTATAAGAATAAGTCATATCTACAAACATCTCTCGGGACACAGTTGAAAGAGCAATTCATTCAAGGTGTGGGGGATGAAAGATAAAGTTGGCAAAGCTACAGTGAGGAGGTAACATTTGCCTCTGGTCCTGAATAAAGAGTGAGGGCATATTACAACATTCAAACTAACTAAAAGGGAGTGGCAAGAGAGAGCACTTGCAAGTGTAGAAAACACGAGGTGTGTAGGGCGTGGTGAGTACAGTTCCACGTAGTAAAGAGTAAGTAATGAACAGACAAAAGGCTGGAGCAGTGCGGGTACCAGATTGTAATGAATCATATTCACCATGGTAAGGTTTTGAATTTTGTGTAGAAAATAGAGAACCTCTCTGGCAGCATAATGGAGGATACTTACATTATAGATAAGGAACAAAGTATAGAGTTTGAGTAAAGGGAAGGCCTAGACAGTGGGGTGAGAAACAGGAGTACAGGAGTGGTATTCAGATAAACCATGCATTAAAAATGTTCTTTCAGTTGTTTGGATTCCATTATTTGAAGTTACCCTTCCTAAAGGTTAATTTCCATCTGTCTTTCAGAATTTGGTTGATCTTGCAGGCAGTGAAAGAGCCGCGCAGACAGGTGCCGAAGGTAATAAAAACCTGTGCAGTGTTGGTCTGAATGTTTTCCTGTTCTTTCACAGGGTAAAAAGTGCTAGCATGCAATTTAGAAACCAATAAAGTAATGGCAATAATAATTTTATGATAAAAGTCTTTCGTGTAAAAATCAGCTTCTATATCTGATTACTTCAGGCTACTATAGCATCAATTAAAAAACTAAAACGATGCAGTTAATAGGATTGTATAACTGAAAAGCTCATGAGAGTACCATGAAAACCAAATTTTCATAATCAGTAAGGAAATTCAGAAGGTAGTGGGGTACAAATTAATATGCTGACATTAATACCTCTCATAATACAAACAACAACCAGTTAGACTATTAAGTGTACAAAAAAAACTCCATTTACAACAATGACTTAAATGATGTAATACCTAGGAATAAACTTAACAAAAATTTTACAAGATCAAAATAAAACTTTAAAACAGACTGGAAGGATATACCCAAATACTTAAACAAATTGAAAAGCATACTTAGTTGGGAAGGTTCAAAATCATAAATATGTCAAGCCTCTCTATGTTAATGTTCTGCAGCCTGACATAGAGACACTCAGCTGAGGGTGGCCTAGATCCACCAAACCAGTGAATCCTCAGACCTGTAAACAAGAAATAAATAAAAGTTGGCTTATTAGCAGCAATTTTACACTCATAGCTGAATAATGCACCTGTGAAATAATAGCTATTCTAAATTATTTGCTGCAGTATTTTTTTTTTAATCCTCACCAAAGGATATTTTTTCATTGATTTTTAGATAGACTGGAAAGGAGGGATGGGGGGAGGGAGAGAGAAACATTGAAGTGAGAGAGACAGCCATCAATTGGTTATTTCCTGCACAACTGAGGTCAGGGTTTGAACCTGCAACCCAGGTATGTGCCCTTGACCGGAAATCAAACCTACGACCCTTTGGTCCATGGGCCTATGATCTAACCACTAAGCCAAACCAGCCAGGGCTGCAGTATTCTTTTTTTTTTTTTTAAATATGTAGTAGATAGAAAACCTACATGTCCCTCAACAGGGTGCTGGGTAAATAAATTCTGATACATTCATAGAGTGGAGTTCTATGCAATAAAAAAGAATGAGCCTGGCCAGTGTGGCTCAGTGGTTGAGCGTTGACCCGTGCACCAAGAGGTCGCTGGTTCAGTTCCCCATCAGGGCACATGCCCAGGTTGTGGGCCCGATCCCCAGTAGGGGGCATGCAGGAGGTAGCCAGTCGATGTTCTTTCTCATTGATATTTCTAGCTCTCTCTCCCTCTCCCTTCCTCTCTCTCTCAAATCAATAAAGAAAATGCCCAGCCAGTGTGGGTCAGTGGTTGAGCATCGACCCATGCACCAAGAGACCCATGCACCAAGAGGTCGCCGGTTCGATTCCTGGTCAGGGCACATGCCCAGGTTGTGGGGCCAGTCCCCAGTGGGGGGCATGCAGGAGGAGGCCAGTTGATGTTCTCTCTCATCAATGTTTCTCTCTCCCTCTCCCTTCCTCTCTCTAAAATCAATAAAGAAAAATAATTAAAATAAATGTTCTTAAAAAAAATTTTTTAATAAATAAAAAAGAATGAAAAGACCAATGATTACTGATGCGATATGTTGCCAAGTGAAAAAAAGTAAAATGCAAAAATAGTTTATTTAGTATGCTACTATTTGTGTAAAAAAAGGGGGAGAAATTAATATAAATGGACTTGTATTTCTAAAAATCTCTAGAAGGATAAACTAATAAAAATGGTTTCCTTGTACAGGGACAGGAACAGGTTGAATGAAACATAAAAGTGAGAGAGAGATTTTTTAGTGTACTTTTTTTTTTTTAATATTTGAGCCATTTGAACATAATAACATTTTTAAAATGTAAAATTTTTGGTTATGAGCCTATAAGAATTAATTTGGTTGTAAGTCTATAGTTGCTAATATTTGGAGGTTTGGAAAAAATAGATGTGAACTGAGGAGTTAGAGAGGCTTTTTTAGGGAATGGGCTTTTCCTTCCTTCTGATTCTTTTCTTAATCATCTTTTTCCTTTTGCTAGTTCTCAGGTGACAGTTTTGCTGATTTACTTAGTAGGTAGGAGGACTAGGGAGAGAGAGAGCTCCTTCTACCAGTGGTATTAAAGGTGGGCTGAGATCTAATCCAAAGCATAGACTTTAGCATCTGACCCTTTAATTTCTAATTTCTCGTATAATTTACTGGTAAATAAGTTATCTTCTAGTACAGAGATCAATTTTAATTTCATATTTGTTTAATTAATGCAGGTGTGCGACTCAAGGAAGGCTGTAATATAAATAGAAGTTTATTTATTTTGGGACAAGTGATCAAGAAACTTAGTGATGGACAAGTTGGGTAAGTTTATCCCATTGTACATTTACCTATTAATGATTACATTTTTCATTAGGTTGAAATTGTATTAGTTCAGTGACCAAAAAAAAGTACAGATCCTCCTCTATATGTTTAAAGGCTTTTGTGATTCTGTGAGCATGTATGACTTCTTATACCTATGACTGTGACCAACTAAATTTACTCCTTGTTTTAAATACTTTTAATTAGTAATTTTGATCTGCTTCCTTTAACCTGTAAAGAATCTATTTTAAAGCTGTAGCTAATTTAACGTTCTGCATTAATAAACCAACCATTTTTGTTATGTAAAAATGCTTACTCTTTTTTTTTCCCCAAACTCATTTCTCACTAAGTGGTTTCATAAATTATCGAGATAGCAAATTAACACGAATTCTCCAGAATTCCTTGGGAGGAAATGCCAAAACGCGTATTATCTGCACAATTACTCCAGTGTCTTTTGATGAAACTCTTAGTACTCTCCAGGTGAGTTTGATTTTTTTTTTTTTTTATCTCAACTTAATATGGGGGCAAAATCATCTTGAGGAAGAAAAAAAATACCTACTAAGATTAGCTGTAGTTATTTTGTTTGTTTGTTTGTTTGTTTGCTTTTAAGAGAGAGAGAGGAAGGGAGAGAGAGAAATATCGATGTGAGAAACATCAATCGGCTGCCTCCTGCACGCCTCCTACTGGGGATTGAGCCCACAACTCGGGCATTTGCCCTGACCGGGAATCAAACCAGGACCTCTGAGTCCATGGACAACGCTCAATCCACTGAGCCATACCAGCCAGGCAGCTGTAGTTTTTTTTAATTGACCTAACATACCTGTTAAAATTAATGTGTTGTCTACTAAATAGCAGTTTTTAATTTTCTCAAACTTCAGTCATTCATATCTCACCTTCACAATTTTTGCCACATCCAACACTTTTTCTGAAATTAGCACTGTATTTTTCTTTAAATAACTCACTTTTTTACTTAATTTATTATAGAAGGAAACTTTTTATCAGTCCTATAAATGAAAACTAGTATCACTTGCAATAAGTGGAAGATGTCTTCATAACAATAATTCTTAAATTCCTGCTAGGTGATTGCTGCTTGCCTTGACTCTAAGCTTAAGGCCTGCATTTTCTGTTTGTTTGATTTTTTTTTTTTTTAATCCTCACCGGAGGATATTTTTCCATTGATTTTCAGATAGAGTGGGAGGGAGAGAGAGAGACACATCAATTGGCTGCATTCCACACGACCCCAGCCAGGGCCGTGGATTTAACCACAACCAAGTTACGTCCCCTTGACTGAAATTGAACCCACGACTGTTCGGTCCTCGGGCCGACGCTCTAACTGCTGAGCCAAACCAGCCAGGGCCCTGTTTCTTTGATTTTTAAAAAGGAAAAATGATAAATGTCAATAGAATAGCTTTCTCAATGAAGGATTCAGTAATATTTAATGGTCACCTTCACGTTCCCACTTAAAGTTACTTCTGATACTCATACTCTAAGAAACGTTGCTTTAAATAGCTATTGAGCACTGGATCAGGGTACAGTCAGAAACAAAGATAAAAAATAGAGTCCCTGGTTTCACAGAATGTATAGTCTCATAGGGAAGTTTAGACTGTCTTCCAGCGTGATTGCCTTGGATTAATAGTTATATGGCTAATAAGTAGGATAGAGTTCAAAGGAAGGACAGGTGGTTTTGGCTGGAAGCAAAGCTTCAGGTAGAGGGAGCATTTGCACTGGACTTGGAGGGGTAGATGGGATTCTAGTAAGCCATTGTTTGTAAGTGTTCTGTCAGCACCTGGCTTTCGGATATTCTTTGACTCCCCTGCAGACTAACAGCCAGGGTAAGTTACAGGCATTGTTACAGGAACACAGAATGCCTTTTGTGTTCAAAAGTATTAAGCCACCTGGAAAGAGCATTGATTTTTCTCTATAAAACTTAATTATAAGAAACCTAAATATTGACTGAAATAAATTTTTTAGTGTCAAGCACTTAACACTCGTGTATTTTTTTTTCCAGTTTGCCAGTACTGCTAAATATATGAAGAATACTCCTTATGTTAATGAGGTATCGAGTGATGAAGCTCTCCTGAAAAGATATAGGAAAGAAATCATGGATCTTAAAAAACAGCTGGAGGAGGTATGTATGAAACCTGTATTTCAGGAAAGAATGGAACAGAAATCTGCCTTTAATGCTCAGAGACTCTTAAATCATTAATATCTGAGTCATGCAGCCTAACTTTAAAACATTTTCAACTGAGGTGAAATCAACTCAAAAAATTTAGTTTAACTATAAACTGAAAGATTTGGTTTCTTGAAATTTTTTTAAATTTCATTTTTCATTTCCACAGGGCAAAATTTGAGATTTTTAAATGGGCCAAGTAAAGATGCTTTTTAACAAATATAGGGAATTAAGTCACAAAGAGAGACTGTGTATGGTTACTTAAAACTACTTTCTATGTGTCACGTTATCCTGAATTCCTCTTCTAACCCTGCAGTAGCACTGTAATGAATGGCATGAGCACTTGTCATTATAATGTGTTTGTTTTCATCATTATGGTCCCCTAGTGATCTTTTTAAAAATGAGCTAAAATAGCATATAGTAGTCTTATAAGAACATCCCTTCCTTTGCTGTAGCTATTCAGGTCTCTGCTTTTCTGACTTCTCTGCCTATTATTTATATCTTTTTAGGCAATTAATAGAATTGCCTTAACAGCATTGTTATAATCTTATACATGGCATATGGAGTATGATGGACATGAAAAGAACTGTATATTTTACTTATAAGATTGAGAAATTATTATGGTAACTGCATATTGGTGTTCTGCAGGTGGGGTATTTTAATTTCAGTAACATTAAAATTTTCATGGCTCACAAAAAATTTATATTCTATTCTTTTAAGCTACTTTTAAAGTTTTAAAAGCTAGCCATATTTATTATTAATATAACCAAATACTACATTCTATAGGTTTCTTTAGAGACACGGGCCCAAGCAATGGAAAAAGACCAATTGGCCCAACTTTTGGAAGAAAAAGATTTGCTTCAAAAAGTGCAGATTGAGAAAATTCAAAACTTAACACGGATGCTGGTGACCTCTTCTTCCCTCACATCACAACAGGAATTAAAGGTAAAATTCAAGAGTTGACAGCTTAAACTTGGTATATAGAGAATAGAATTGGCTTTCCCATATGTTTATTCTATAGTTATGTGTTTCTTATCCTTTGATACAGTATATTCAAGAAACCCAGAACTTCTTGTGCATTTGCCTATACATCAACAACACCTAAGAGGCTCATTGAAAATACCTATTCCTGATTCCCACATGTAGAGATCCAAATTCAAGAAGTCTGGAATATAGTCAAGGAATCCATTTGAAATGTGCTTCTTAAGAAATTCTAATGAAATTGATTAGGTTATTGGGAACCACAGGTGTCTAGAGCATGTGGGAATATTTTCTATTTAAACAAATATTAATCTCAGGAAAATTGACCTAGAATATAAGTCAACATAGTGATCAGAATTCTGTATGTGTGCTTTTTGTTTCTACTGGAATAGTTGGATACCTGTTATCCAACAGATATTTTGGGGGTATGGTGGTGTCATGGTTAAGAGAATGGCCTCTGGAGCTAGACTGCCTGGATTTGAATCCCAGTTCTATCCATTCCTAACTCTTGACCTTGAGCAATTTCTTAAATATACTTTGCTGCAATTTCCTAATCAGTGAGACAGCTTGATCACTACCTCAAAGGATCGATGTGAGAAGTAATAAAGAATGTGCTTAACATTCCACACAGCAAATAATAAATGTATACTATTGAGTATAAGTGTATATTATACTAATATTTATTATGTTCAGATCACCATGCTTGGTATATAAGACAATCAAGAACTTTGTGTTGACTAAGTGATAAGTAGGAAATAGCCCAATAGAAGGCATAGGGATGAGTGGTTCAGGAAGACATCTATATGTACAGAAGTTGTAGGGGGGAAAAAACATATTTCATGGGCTTAAAGTGTTCTGGTGGCAGGGACATTTTAAACCACATTGAAGGTTTTGAACATTGCATTATGCTAAGGACGGGGAAAAAGCCTTGTAGATAACATGATCAGGATTGCATTTTAGAAAGGTACAGCTGCTGTGCACATCAGATTGATTGGCCTCCACAAGGATGGAAAATATTGGATAAACTGAAGAGCTGTTTGAGGGGTAGACTCAACAGGACTTTGTGATTGTTTGTTTAGATGTGGGAGGCAGGGAAAGGGAGAAGGAGGTTTCCAGAATGACTCGCAAGCATTGCCAGCTTTACTGGGTAGCGGGTGGCAGTATTCATTAAGGAGCAGTGAATGGACAGCAGTGGAGCTGCTCATGTTTCATTTGGGACATCTCCAGTTTAAGGTGCCAGACAGTTGAAAATGCAAATGTATGAAAATCAAAGGAAAGATCTGAGATGGAGATACCCATTTGGACATTAACTACTGCAGATCCAAATTGAAGTCTTGGGAATGGATGAGCTTGCTTTGGGAGCATGTTGAGAATGAAAAGAACAGAGCCAAAGACATAACCACAAGAAAGAGCAGCTTTGTAGGTAAAGGCAGAAAAGAATCCATAAAGGAGCCCAAGGTTAGCTCTAGAGTTAAGGAAACCACATGAATGTGATAATGAGAGGAAGAGATTATTTCAGAGAGGCAGTATGTCACGTTCTGCTGAGAAGTTAAATAAGATATATGTAGACAAAATAATTTGGATTTAGAAACAAGAAGGTCATTTGCAAAAGCAATTTGTATTATATGTTGGGAGTGAAAAGCACCATGCAGTGGGTTGAGATGGCCCAAAGGGATGGGATCTTAAATACAGCTGAAGGTCTCGCCTTAGAGGGAGAAACACCTGCTCATTATAACAACAGAGGAAAGGATAGGCATCAGTGCTAGTAATGCTTTCATAATAGGTTTGTATTTTCTTTGTGAAACAGGAGGTTTACTTTTGCTGCTATGGTGGCAGGAGATGGTAGAGACACAAGTTTGTAGAAATGCTAAGGGTTTGAAATAGCAAGGAATGAAAAGATAGCCCACATGGAGAGGAGTGTGGCCAGGCAGCAAGGACCCAGGTGATGTTGGCACCAAGTCTTTGGCTATGTGGCTCTGACAGCATTCAGGAGACTGCTAAATGCTCAGCATCTAGTGTAATTCATTTGAGTGTACACTGTGTTGGGATAGGTGTACGAAACAGAGAACAGGTCACATAATTTGTGACTGTTGACCCAAAAGCATGATTCGAGTGATCATCTATGGAATAAGATAATGAAATGAGACCCAAGAGGGAGCTGGCAAGAAGTAGTGGATCAAGAGAATAGAAGTCACTCTTAAACTCAGTAGCCAAAATGGGGTTAACTGAATCAATGCAGTGGAAGGATAGGAACTTTAGATAAAGCAGGAAGGGGAGGTTTATGAGTTTTAGATATTGACAAGGTCCAGGAGTGGGTTTGGGAGCGAATGGAGTTGAGCTGAAGGTCATTGGCGTCGAGGATTTATATATGACTGGGCTTTTGCAGAGCAGGCTGTGGAAAGGGCTGTCCATTTCAAGCAAAAAGGTATCATGTGGTAGGAGCATGAAAGCATGCAGTTACACAAATATACATATATCTGCATTATACAAATATCTATATTACACAGAAAATCTTGAGCGGCAATGCGGTAGAGTGGTTCGTGGATAGACTCTGAAGTTACAAACATGGGCTCAGACACCAGTTAGGTGTAAGATCATACCTAACCTCTCCAAACTTTTGGACCCCCAGCTTCTCTATAAAATGGATCTGGTAATAGAGGATTGTTGAGAAAACCAAATAAGGTGAGATAATGCTTGTACTAGTAGGGGGACAAGAGAAGAATGGTAGCTATGAAATAAGGGAAAACGCAAACAGAAAGTGGGTAGAGGAAGAGAAGCCAGCAAAGTGGAATGAGTGGCGAGGACAGCTAGCTGAGTGGGATAAGAACCAGGAGACAGAGGTGTCTCTGAAGGGATGAGGAAGAAGACAATGCAGAAACAAAGAAGATGGTAGCTACAGAGAAGTAAGGAGTCAAGAGTTTTTTGTGTTTTTTTTTTTTTTTTAATCAAAAGCAAACAGAAGCTTGAGCATTTGTAAAGCTGAGAGAAAGGAGCCTAGTGAAGCTGAGAGAGAGGAACCTAGTGAAAATGACAGAAGAGCAGATAATTGAGGGAGCAGGGTCCCAAGGGGAAAAGGAACTAATGCGATCAGGAGTACTGGTGAAGGCATAAGCTTTACCAAACTAGAAGAAAATTGGCATTGTGAAGGGCCCTGTGAAAGATTTAACTGCTGAAGGAAATTCAGATGGGCTACTTGTCTGTTCCTTCCCAGTTCAAGCAGGGTTCCCAAAGGTGCTTTTGGTAGCTATGATGGTGGCAGCCTCAGCTGTCCATTCTATATAACACCAGATTGCTTTAAGGATTGTCGGTTAACCAATTTCTTTCAATTAAGTCCCAGAGAAGCTTGTAAGTAAAGATTCAAATTTTAAAAAATAACATTTAAATAGTTTCATCAAATTTGTTATGGAGTTAAACACTGATTAGAAAAGTTTGAGTATGTTTTCTTATCTCAGTATATCCTCAGACTGATAAGATATTAAACTAGGCTTAATAAGAATTCTGTCAAGTCAATCATTTTTAAAAATGGAAACTAGTTCCCTTGTTTTATTATCTGGGTGAGGTAATTTTTATTTTTTTCCTCTTTAGGCTAAAATAAAACGAAGAGTCACTTGGTGCCCTGGCAAAATTAACAAAATGAAGGAATCAAACTATGTAGATGAATTTAATATGCCAACATATACAACAAAAAGACATAAGACTCTTGTAACTTCATTAGCATGTATTGATGAATGTGAGTGCTTTTTCAACTACTTTTAGTTATAAAAGTATCCCTATAATGGGAGGCTTTACTTATAGCTCAGTTGATGTGTAAACACACTTAAATAAAAATGTGTGTATTTTAGATGTGATTATAATGGAGATGATGTAAAAATAAATAAGTGAATATTCATGAAGTTTTCTAATTAAAACACATAAGACAGATATTTTTATTGTTTGTTTTTGTTCTAGTCATATCCAATTAAACTATTCATATAACATCTGCCTTAAACTTTGCTAATCTTGAAAAAGTGGAATTTACACAGGAAATTTTCAAAATTATATCTAACATTTTAAGTATTGTAGGGGCATCTTAAAAACTACTTACAGTGATCAAATCTCAAATTCAGAATTTGTGCTTTTTACCTATATTGTATTAAGGATTCTGTATTTTATGATCAATTCTAGCCAGTGATCTTAATTCACAAAATAATATAAACAGTCACATCTGTTGTTAATGTATTCTTGGCAGTCATACTATGAGTACATATAGCTAATTTGAGCTTATTACATCTGATCAGAACTTTTTTGCTAACCTCTACTTTGAGTTTTAGAAAACTTACTAGTGTATTTATGGTACATTTCTTGTCCCCCTAATTATAGCTGTCTGTTCAGAGGCTGATGTTTTCAGTAATACCCTTGATACAGTAACTGACATAGAGTGGAATCCAGCAACAAAGCTCCTAAGTCAGGTAACTTAAATGTATCTTGCAGAATATTATTCTTTTACTCTTTTATAAATTCATTTGTTATTGATGTTTACTGTTATTGTAGCACATTACTAGCTCTGACTTAATTTCAGTAACAGTGTTGGTTCTAATTAAGGTATCCCCACTTGTTAGACTCCCGGTTGATAACTGTGCCATCCAGAGGGAAGCTAAAAATTTTGTAAAACAGGTGTATGGTATCAGATAAAACTTTGTTTCAGTTCATTACCAGCAGATCTTGGTATCTATGATTTATTTTTTCTGTTTTGCCTTGGAAAATCCCCTGAGATTAAAAAAAAAAAGGGAGGGGGGGATGCTGATATTAAGTGTCAAAATTCTCAGGCATATAGTAGAATGATACATCAGAGAAGGGTAATGTTGCCAAATAATAATGAAAAATAGAAGTAAATGTATTATATGATCTTATCACAACTTTAGGAATAAGGACTCCTATAGTGAATACCATAAAAATTTAGATTCCATGTTTATTTTCTAGGCTGCTAATGTTCAAAGAAATAAATATATAGTTCTGTATATGTATTTGTTAAAGAAAATTTTATTTTAATTTTGGAATAAAATTGCAGCCATTCTTGGAAATTATTATTAGCTAACCACTGTAATTAGTCATAGTTATTATTATAATTAGTTAAGTATTATTGGCAAAGTGCTTTTGTGTCCCTAAAGCATACTCCAAAAGTTTGTTTTTGTAAAATCTCTGGTGTTAGTTTTTGGTTTTTGTTGTTTGGGGTTTGTTTGTTTTGTTTTTAACTCATAGTTTATCTCTTTCTCATGATAGTATAGAAAACAGAAGCAGATCTCTGTTGAGGATGGTAAAAATCTAGCAGCCATTAGAGTTTTAGAGATCAATAAGTAATACCTCTGTTTCACTTCCTAAATTGAGAGCCATCTGAAAACTAAAACAAGAGTCAGGCAAGTGAAGTAAATCATCAGCTTTACCCCTAAGGAGCTTAAGGATCTGTGGTAAAATGGACTTCCCATTAAGCACCCTACCTCCTACTCCTCACCGAACTTTTCCAGTCAGGCACAGACAGCATTTGTTTATATTATCTTTATTTTATTTTATTTTATTTTATTTATTTTATTTTATTTTTAATTCTACACCTTCAAAATAGTCTTCTATTCTAAGTTAGCTGGTTTTCCAAAATGCAAAGCATTTATTTTACTGTGGATCAAGCTAAACCAATAGGATGATATTGACAAAGAGAATGGCCTAAACTACCAAATGATTCAAAGTTAAATTATTTAACTAATCCAAATTTGAGTTAAGGAAACAAACATATCTAAATTCTCTCCAGCTTGAAAATCTGGTTTTGTTTACAATAGGAAAACTTAGAAAGTGAGTTGAATTCTCTTCGTGCTGATTATGATAATCTGGTATTAGACTATGAAAAACTAAGAAAAGAAAATGAAGAAATGGAATTGAAATTAAAAGAAAAGAATGATTTGGATGAATTTGAGGCTCTAGAAAGAAAAGCAGAAAAAGATCAAGAGGTAAGTATACAGAAACACAAAATTAAACTAAAACAACACTTTTGTAAGAAGTATCATTCTCTTAAAGATATTTATTTGTAAGATTGAGATTGAGGATCCAGCTATTTTCCACATACATGCACAATTTAGAGAATTTCAGAAGTAATTAATTTATATTGTTTTTTAAATAGTTAAATCATATTTGTTTCACTTGTGTTTATACACAAGAAGAAGGAATTGAAAACATCTTTGGGAAGGTTCAGTGAATCTGCCTATTGATGGATATGTATTGAAGAAATTTTAATATCTAGCTGAATGTTTTATGTATGGATACTACATATTAATGGAATTTGTTTTCCTTACAGAGTATATTCCTAAAGAGAACATTATTAGAAAGCTGGGGAAGCTAACTTTGCACATTTCTTTTTCCATATCAGAAAATTATTATGAAAATCAGTATAACTAACACTATAAAGTTTGAATGGAATTTTTAGAAATAAAAAGATTACTTAAATTTTCTAAGTATATGATATTGGGCTACATATGAAGAGAACTTAACCCAGATACCATGAAACTTTCAGGACTTAAATTGTCCTGAAGATTCAAGAAATTTCTTAGTGTAGAAAGTCCTTAACTTAGAGTTCACAGACACTATGAATTACAGAGTTTTTAATGCATATTTATTTTTCTGGAACAAGAATCCATAGCCAGTATCAGGCTTGTAAAGTAATCCATAAATCCCCTGAAAAATAAGAGCCAGTGTTTTGGTGTAGTTTGCCAATACTTCTCAAATTTCTATATGAATAGCCCAAAGGAACACCATTTTTGCATCTATATTCAGATAGAGAAGGAGGAAGAGAGAGAGAGAAACATCAATGTGAAAGAGGCACATCGACTGGCTGCCACCCACACAACCCCAACGGGGGCCGGGGACAAACTGCAACCGAGGCATGTGCCCTAGTGGGAACCGGTCCACGGGCTGATGCTCTAACCGCTGAGCCAAACCGGCCAGGGCTTTTTTATGTTTTTATTGATTTTTTTAGAGAGAGAGGAAGGGAGAGAGATATAGAAACATTGATGTGATGTGATGTGAGAGAGAAACATCAATCAGCTGCCTCCTGCATGACCCCCTACTGCGGATTGAGCCCACAACCTGGGCATGTGCCCTGACCAGGAATCCAAAAGGGACCTCTCAAACCATGGGACAACACTCAATCCACTGAACTACACTGGCCAGGCTCACCCTCTTTACCTTTTTAATAGAAAAAAGAATTCTGTACCAAAACTATTATTTCCATTCTACCTACAAGTTAAAGTGACTCCCACATTTCACAGGCATTCTATCCTGGGAAGCAAAAATCAGTAAGTTCTCCAGAGTTTCATTTAACTTGTTTTAAATTTTGCATATTAACAAAATGCAAAATGTCATGAAAAGAATATTGGACTTCAGTCAATAAAATTGAGAGGGTATGGTCTGGTGTCATGGTTAAGGGCCAGACTACCAGGATTTAAGCCCCAGTTTTGCTGCTGACTAGCTCACAGATTCTAGCTGGTATGTGTTATTGACAAGGTCTTGAGCAAGTCATTGAATCTCTTAGGGCTTACTCCGTGTGTATCTCCATCCTAGAGGTGAGATAGGTGCTTACCAAGGTCCTTTCTAACTCCAAAATTCCATCTGTTTTGTATATTTCTAAATATAATTAATATGACATAAAGTTAACTTTGGGCATACAGGTAACAGTATTTCTCTAATTTTATATACATTCAATTAATAATAAAAACTGAAGCTCACTGACGTGAATCACACACAAAAAGATGACAAAATAACACAGAATCTGTAACTGGAAACTCACATCCTGATCTCTTTTTCCTTTTAACCACCATCAAGGGGGAAAATAATACTATTTTCTTCATTTTTACTCGAACACAAGTTGAAATTCTCAGTTTTGTAAGGTAACCTAAAAGAATAAATAATAAAAACATACTCTGTTCAAAGACCATTTTACAATATCCATTTCATGTTAAATTAAAAACATAAGTCTTCGTATAGTAAAATATGTTCCAAAATGTACATTTGGGGGAAGAGTTTAACAATAAAGGGTGAAAGTCATATTGTGGCCTGAGGATATGTGCCCTGGTTTGCCTAAGGGTTTCATCAAAAATCACCAAAGTTGTGGATAATTTTCTTGTGGGAATATAATAATATAGGGTATTTAAATAGTAATTTTAGAGGGAGAAATAAAGTCAAATATCATCATGCTCAGAGAATAAGAGAAATTTCAACCCTGTGCGTACTGTAACTTGATTTATTTAATTTTATAATTTTCACAACTTGGACATTTTTGTCTTAAGTTAAATTTTCATTTCACCTGCTGCAAAGTACAGTTGAAATCTGCAGTATTTTCTATATAACAATGCATGATCTTTTGATTATATTGTACATCTTCATGCTCATTAAACAATATATCATTTAGCGGTTACACTCAGATCATTACAAAAATCACATAATCTTTTCCATTTCCAATACTTAAAATGAAGTGCTGTTCCAAATAAAAGTAGGAGAATTATTTTTTCTGAATACTTCCAAAAATTAAGATTGATTATTTAGTTCCTTATCGGTAAATGTGATTTTCGTGCACAGAAGTTAAAAACAGAAGAAAAGGTAAAAGATAGAGCCAATTTAAATTATAACGAATAAAGATGTCTAAAACTTTGCTGAACCAGAGTGCAGCCATTAGTCACATGTGGCAGTTGAGCACTTGAAATGGGGTCAGTCTGAACTGACTTAAATATGAAAAAAAAAATTTTAAATGTTTTCTTGATTTTTATTATTGTTTACATGAAGAAATGATAATTTTGGATATATTAGGCTAGATAAAATATATTAAAATTAATTCTACCTGTTTCTTTTTACTTTTTTTGGTGTGACACTAGAAAATTTAAAGTACAAATTTGCACTCACGCTATATTTCTATTGAATGGTGCTGATCTAAAATAAGAATGTCAGCCATGGCCGGTTTGGTTCAGTAGTTGGAGCATCAGCCCACAGACCAAAGAGTCATGGGTTCGATTCCCAGTCAAAGGCACATACCTCTGTTGCAGGTTCAATCCCCAGCCCTGGTCAGGGTTGTGCAGAAGGCAACCAGTCAGTGTGTTTCTCTCACATCAGTGTTTCTTTCTCTCTCTCTCTCTCTCTCTCTCTCTCTCTCTCTCTCTCTCTCTCTCTCTCTCTCTCTTTCTCTTTCCCTCCTCCCTTCCTCCCATTCTCTCTGAAGATCAGTGGAAAAAGATCCTCAGGTGAGGATTAAAAACAATAAAATAAGAAGGCCACCCTGGCCGGTTTGGCTCAGTGGTTAGAATGTCAGCCTTCAAACCAGAGAGTCCTGGGTTCAGTTCCTGCTAAGGGCACGTACCTCGGTTGCAGTTTGTCCCCAACCCCAGTTGGGGTCATGTGGGTGGCAACCACTCAATGTGTCTCTCTCACAACGATGCTTCTCTCTCTCTCTTTCTCCCTCTCTCCCGCTCTGTCTGAAGATGAATGCAAAAATGTCCTTGGGTGAGGATAAAAAAATTTAAATAAATAAAAAATAAATAAAAAAAGAAGGCCAAACTAGCAGTAGTCTAAAATCTAAAACTAGTTTGCACTGAATTACACATCCAAAAAATATTATTTAAATGAGGTGCTATTTTTGTAAGTCCCTTACATTCTACTAAAATTTGCTTTTACTTTTTGACCACAGAAAGTGCTGGTACTCAAATATCTAATGCTATAGATATTTTGATAGAAAGGAAACTATAATAGAAATATTTATGTCTTTAAGTATTTATACTTTAGACAGTTGAACAATATAAAGCAAAACATTAACTTTCCAATATTTCCTGTAGAATAAACCATCCATCAAGGTAATAGTTGATAATCCCATACAAATCTCTGTAGCTTTGGTGAGCAGTAGTAATATTGTAAAAGCACCATGAAACTGCCCTAATCCAAACCTAAGTTCCAAATCACAACTCATTAAAACGTATGCCAGTGTAAAGCCAAAAATGGATAATTTATGGGAAGGAAAAAATAATCTTTTAGGATATATGCATGTCTTACCCAAAACAAAGGTCTATTAGAAATATATTTTTTAAAAGTTTGATTACGCCCTGGCCAGTTTGGCTCAGCAGTTAGAGCCTTGGCCTGCGGACCAGAGAGTCCCGGGTTTGGTTCCCGCTAAGGGCATGTACCTCGGTTGCAGTTTGTCCTCGGCCCCGGTTGGAGTCCTGTGGGTAGCAACCACTTGATGTGTCTCTCTCACATCAATGTTTCTCTCTCTCTCTCTCTTCCCCCCACTCTCCCTCCCGCTTTCTGAAGATAAATGCAAAAAAAAAAAAAAAAAGTCCTCAGGTGAGGATTAAAAAATAAATAGCCCTGGCTGGTTTGGCTCAGTGGTTAGAGCATTGGCCTGCGGTCCAGAGAGACCTGGGTTCGGTTCCCGCTAAGGGCACATGCCTCAGTTGCAGTTTGTCCCCGGCCCTGTTTGGGGTCTTGCGGGAGGCAGCCACTCAATGTGTCCCTTTCACATCGATGTTTCTCTCTCTCTCTCTCTCTTCCTCTCTCTCCTACTCTTCTATCTGAACAAAAAATGGAAAAACGTCCTCAGGTGAGGATAAAAAAATATATAAATAAATAAAAGTTTACTTACTGCTTTAACTCCTCGAAGTGGTGTGTACTAATTTGCTTTTGAAGTTATTGCAGCTTTATTAACATGACAGATCTGTTATTTGGGTTATGCTGAAGTTTTTTTCTTGTTTGCTTCCTGGGGTTTGCAGATATTTTGTTTAGTTGATTGGACTTGGTGTTTGATTTGGGGCTTTTTTTGTACTTTTGTATAATGAGGTGCTCTGTTACAGTAACTTGAACAATTGATCTCTCGGTCCCTTCTTACTGTGTTGGGTGATTCTGAAGTGGTGATTCAATACTTTTTTTATTTTTTGCTTTATTAACTATTGGTTTGCTCTGTTGCCTGTTCACATGCTCTTACAGATGCAACTAATTCATGAAATTTCGAACTTAAAGAATTTAGTTAAGCATGCAGAAGTATATAATCAAGATCTTGAGGTGAGCATTTATGTTGGTATTTCTACTGATAAGGAACTAGAACTGTAAAACAAATCATTCACAATTAAACATGATTTCAGAAAATAAAAGGAATTATATTTCTTAAATGTCAACTTTTTAAATATTACTATCTACCAACTTAAACTGTTAAATGTAAGTTCTTTTTAATCCCTTAGAATTCAAATCCAATTAAATTGTTTAACTCTCCTTTGATTCTTCTAGAATGAACTAAACTCAAAAGTAGATCTGCTTAGAGAAAAAGAAGACCAGATTAAGAAGCTACAGAAATACATAGACTCTCAGAAGTTAGAAAGTATGAAAATGGACTTGTCATATTCATCGGTAAAAATCAGGTTTATTTTGTTGTGTGATCATATTCATATTTATAGTGCACTATCATCATCATCATAGCAGATGCTTATATTGAGCCGACTATGTGCTTGGGCATTGTCTTAATCGTTTTATATATAGTATGTTATTTAATCTTGTCAATAACCCTATGAGAGAGGGACTGTATTAGGAACATTGCCATTTTTACCCATAAAGAACCATTCATGGGGAGTTGAGGATATCATCCTTTGAGTAAATGTAAATAAGTTAGTCATGAGCTTCCATTACAAATTAGTAATTAAAAAAATTTTAATTCTTCAATTGTTTTATACAAATGCATGCAGAAATGCATAGTCAATGTTTTCAGGTGAGCACTTATGTTGTGATAAGTATGTAAGATTATAAAACATGAAATTGAGCATGTTTTCATAAATGTCAGATTTCAATTCACTGATATCAGTGCATTCTCATTATAATTTAAGTAACTATTTTTAACAGTTTGAGTAATTTTCAGAAACTGTTGTTCTACATGACTTTAGTTGGTAAAAGACTATGGCATTAAGTAACAGAGAATCTCATGGTGAAATTGTTGATTTCTTTTTTTCTTTTTGCTATCAGTCCACCTGATTACTTCAGGAAAGTATCAGGTTGATTCTAGTTTTTAACACCCTTTTTAAAAAGGTAACAACTTTTAGCTTGAATTTTTTAAATATTAGTTTCTGTTCTGTTGTTTTTGTTTAGTTTTTCAGATTACCCTATGTTACCTTCTATTGGTACTCTTTTGTTACCTTCTATTAATGACGAGTGATTCTTATTAAAAGTATCCTCACTGTTCTGAGGTCTGGGTAAGAAAGGTGCTTTCATATAATCCTGGAGAGTAGGATTGATAGTAGCAAGCAGAATTGTCCACTTTTTTTTTTTTTATCCTCACTCGAGGACATTTTTCCATTTTTTGTTCAGATAGAGTGGGAGGGAGAGAGAGGAAGAGAGAGAGAGAGAGAAACATTGACATGAAAGAGACACATCGAGTGAGTGGCTGCCTCCCGCATGACCCAACCAGGACCAGGGACAAACTGCAACCGAGGGACAAACTGCAACTGAGTTACGCGCCCTTAGCGGGAACCAAACCTGGGTCTCTCTGGACCGCAGGCTGACGCTCTAACCACTGAGCCAAACCGGCCAGAGCAGAATTGTCCACTTTTTAAAAACTATTTATTTCTTACTCTTTATTCATTTCATTCATTTATGCATTAATATTTTGCCAAGGACATATGGTTGAATTTTTATGTAAGCTAAAGTCATATTAAAATGTCACTTCTCTCTAAACATGAGACTTCTGATTTTTTTCATATATCTATAGGTTATTTGCATTTTCCCTTTACTGAGTTACCTGTTTATCAATTCTCTATAATTCTATTGGATAATTTTCTTTTAAATTTATTATTTAAGCCCGGCTGGTGTGGCTCAGTGGTTGAGCATCGACCCATGCACCAAGAGCTCACCGGTTCGATTCCCGGTCAGGGCACGTGCCCAGGTTATGGGCCTGATTCCTAGTGCAGGGCATGCAGGAGGCAGCCAGTTGAGATTCTCTCTCATCAATTTTTCTATCTCTCCCTCTTCCTTCCTCTCTCTCTCTAACATCAATAAAAAATAAAAATAAATAAATTTGTGATTTTTGTGTATATTTTTTTTAATCTCACCCGAGAATATGTTCAGAGAGAGACATCAGTGTGAGAGAGAAACACAGATCAGTTGCCTCCTGTATGCACCCTGACAGGAGATTGAACCCACAACCTAGGTATGTGTCCTGACTGGGAATCAAACCTGCAGTTTTTTGGTGTACAGGATGATGCTGCAACCAACTGAGCCACCAGGCCAAGGCTGATTTAATCCCCCCTTTTTTTTTTTAAGATTTTTTATTGATTTTTAGAGAGAGGAAGAGAGAAAAACATCGATGTGAGAGCGGAACATCGATTGGCTGCCTCCTGCATTGACCCCACTGGGATCAAGCCTACAACCTGGGCACATACCCTGACCAGTAACCCTTCAGTGCATGAGATGATGCCCAAGCAACTGAGCCACCCAGCCAGGGCTTATTTATTTATTTATTTATTATTCTCACCCGAGGACATTTTTCCATTTATCTTTAGACAAATTAGGAGGGAGGGAGATATGGAGAGAGAGAGAGAGAGAAAGAGAGAGAGAGAGAAAGAGAGAGACATCGATGCGAGAGAGACACATCGACTGGTTGCCTCCTGCTCGACCCCGACCAGGGCCCAGGACGAACCACAACTGAGGCACATGCCCTTGTCTGGAACTGAACCCGGATCTCATTGGTCCACGAGCTGACGCTCTAACCGCTGAGCCAAACCAGCCGGGGCTGATTTATTTTTCTTAATTTTAATTGTTGCCTACTCATCTGTCATGTTTTAGAGAGAATAACTTAAAATAAAAATACCTAGGGAACTTGAGCATGCTAGCTGAACAAAAGTGTGTTAACGTTTTCCAACTCTGAGGAAGTTAGATTTCACTAAATCCTTTTTGTCATGTGTATAGGAAGACATTGAAGAGCTTAAACAAAAGAAACAAACTCTGCTTGATGCTGAAATTATAGCTCTTGATGCTAAGAGAGAATCAGCCTTTCTTAGGAGTGAAAATCTGGAGCTGAAAGAGAAAATGGTAAGTGATTTTTTGCAATATTTATAATAAAGCATTTGTAACGATCAGTTCATTTTTGTGAATTTGCAATGTTTCTCTCAATAGAAAGAACTTGCAAGTATATGCAAGCAAATGGAAAATGATCATCAGTCATATCAAAGCCAGTTGGAGGCAAAAAAGAAAATACAGGTTGATCTGGAGAAAGAATTACAATCATCTTTTAATGAAATAACAAAACTCACCTCTCTTATAGATGGCAAAGTTCCAAAAGGTATTTTGCAATTTCAGACTACCTCTTTTCAAATCTGATTTTTTGTAGAAATGTACCTAAAGGATTTTGCAACAATATCCCAATGCTTAAAAATCCATTTTTTAATAACTTAATATTAACTTTCAATATTATTTGTATTAGTATATATAAATGTTTCCATGGACTTCAGATTGTAAGGGTTCAAAATTGTACCTGGTCTTGGAAAAGGTGATTTCAGAACTATTAACATGTATGATGGATAGACTTTTGGGGGATGATCATTTTTTAGTGTATACGGATGTCAAATTATAATGTAAACTATGTATTAACTATTAGATTAGCTGTTTATCAACATTGGCTCTTTTAAAAATAATTTTTATATAATCTGATTAGAAATTAAACTATATATAGTTTAAATTGACCCAATATCTGCAGGCTGTTTTATTTAATTTACCAAAAATTTCCTAGATTTGCTCTGTAATTTGGAATTGGAAAGAAAGATTACAGATCTCCAGAAAGAACTGAAGAAAGAAGTTGAAGAAAATGAAGCTTTGCATAAAAAAGTTAATTTGCTCTCAGAATTGAAATCTTTACCTTCAGAAGTAGAAATACTAAGGAAAGAGGTAACTAACCACATTTTTAAGCAAATAACTTATTTTGATGGTAAAGTTAAACAAGAAAATATACTGTTAAAGAGACAATGAAAGTATTGCCTTTTCTCAGTCAAATCTTTGCTCAATTTCAGTGGGGTTTTTTTTGCAGAAAAATTTTTTTTTCTGAAAATTGCTTCAGTATATCATATATTGTTAACATAGCTAAGTATTCTTTTTTTCATAGATAAATGATAAATCTGAAGAGCTATATCTAATAACATCAGAAAAAGACAAACTGTTTTCTGAAGTAGTTCATAAGGACAGTAGAATTCAAGACTTACTTGAAGAAATTGAGAAAACTAAAGATGACCTAGCAACTACCCAGTTGAATTATACAAACATGGATCAAGAATTCCAAGATTTTAAAAATTGTCATATTGAATTTGAACAAAAATATAACATGGTCCTTGAAGAGAATGCAAGGATAAATCAGGAAATAGAAAATCTCTCCGAAGAATCTCAAAAACTTAGTTTAAGTTTGGATACTTTAAAGACAGAGGTTAGTACAAGATACCTCCTAGGGAAATGATCTTTAGTGGGCTGGGGTTTGGCTTTCTTGTATATGTCGTAGAATGTTCTGCTTTTCACATTTACTTTGTCTTATTTTAAAGCTTTCTCACAAAACCCAAGAACTTCAGCAGACTCAAGAAAGGTTAAATGAAATGGAAGAGCTGAAGGAACAATTAGAAAGTAGAGATTCTAGGCTGCAAGCTATAGAAAGGGAAAAAATACTGACTGCCGAGAAGCTTCACCAAACCTTAGAAGAAGTAAGAACCTTAACCCAAGAAAAGGATGACTTAAAACAACTCCAAGAGAATCTGCAAATTGAGAGAGACCAACTCAAAAGTGACATTGAGGATACCGTAAACATGGTAAGGTTTTGACTGGTGAAACGTTGAAAGCTCAGAGCATCTTTAAAAACATCACAGGAGCCATCATTTATTATTTATGGTCAAGTAGAAACTATAAAATGATTTTCATTGCTTCACCTTATTCTAATAGAAATGGTTTTATATTTCTCTGACAAAGAACATCGACACCCAAGAACAATTACGAAATGCTCTGGAGTCTTTGAAACAGCACCAAGAAACTATTGACACACTGAAAATGAAAATTTCTGAGGAAGGCTCCAAGAATTTGCATATAGAGGAAAACATAAGAGAGACTAAAGATGAATTTCAGGAAGAGGTAAAGAGTTTCTGTTCAGAGTTCTCATATATTTATATATGAGCTTCCTCCTTAACCTCAACCGCTTGAGTACATGATGGTAATCTCAATCTTATTACTCACATTGGTAAAAACTAACAATACCATAAACTTCATCCTGATATCTTTGAAATAACTTCAAATACATCTGCTTACAATCAGTTTTTTAAAAGGCAAAAAATATTAGTTCAGACTTTGAGCTGCTATTTTCTGAGTCCTGATATTCTTTCAACATCTTTAAAAAGCCATTCTGGCCCTGGCCGGTTTGGCTCAGTGGTTAGAGCGTCGGCCTGCGGTCCAGAGAGACCCGGGTTCGGTTCCCGCTAAGGGCATGTACTTCGGTTGCAGTTTGTCCCCGGCTCTGGTTGGTCGTGCGGGTGGCAGCCACTCGATGTGTCCCTTTCATGTCGATGTTTCTCTCTCTCTTCCTCTCTCTCCTTCCCACTCCATCTGAACAAAAAATGAAAAAATGTCCTCAGGTGAGGATTAAAAAAATAAATAAATAAATAAATAAATAAATAAATAAATAGCCATTCTGAATTCTAGGAATGTAAGAAAGACTGAGTGCTTATTATTAATTATGGGTAAAATAAATATTTTACAGCAGATTTTATATACTAAATTTGTTTATAGAGTTCACTATAAAATCAATGTGTGTATCATATTTATGTCTATTTCTAGGTCTTCAGCCATAATTTTACTATTAGGTGCTTAAATCTTACCTTAGTTCTTTCTAGGTAATATGGTTCATTTTTTCTGAGACCTTAAAACAATAACTGCTTTACTGGTTATTAATACACAAGAAAGGCTAGGATGCTAATGATGTGTTGTTGTTTTTTTCAAAAAAGAGGCGGGGGAGGGGGCAGTATTATAGCATCCTAAGGCTGCCATAGCAAAATATCATAGACAGAGTGGCAAAAACAGCAGAAACTTATTTTCTCCTAGTTGTGGAGTCTAGAAGGCCAAGATTAAGGTACCTGAAAATGCTGTCTCTGGAGAGGCCTTTTTTCCTGGAATGTAGATGGTGTCTTTTTTCTGCATCTTCACACGACCTTTCTTCTGTGCACTGGAGCTCAGAAAGTGTCTGGTATCTCTGCTTCTTAAAGGACACCAGTCCTGTGGAACAAGGTCCCACCCTTATGACCTCATTTAACCTTAATTATCCTCTCTAACATCCCTATCTCCAGTGGGGGTTAGGGCTTCAACGAATTTTGGGAGGACAAAATTTAGTCCATAATGAAGTAATGGAAACAGTACTGAAAATTGCTCACAGATACTTAAAACTATTGAAAATGAAAGTTTCAGAGAAGACAGCTTTTTTCTTAAATATTCAAAATTATTTAGAAAAAGCAATGCTATATTATGTAGAAAAGGATGAAGATGAAGCCAAAAATACTTTTTTTTTCCTTTCTTTAAATTTACTCCTTCAGCATCTCATAAGACACTACTATCCTCATTGATTTGGTTAGAAATCTGGGGATCATCCCACTACCATCTCTCCCTGCCCAGTCACTCTATAATCCAAACACCAAGCCCTATGGATTTTGAGGTGTGTATGTGTGAAACTCTCCCACTTTTCTCTCTACATTGCCAGCGCCTTCATCCAAGGCAGCATTCTTTCTTTCCCTGGCTTTCTGCAATAGCTTCTAACTGATCTCTCTAAATTCAGTCTTATACTTCTCTAATTTACTCTTCATTCTGAGCCCAGGCGATCTTTTCCTCTTAAAACCCTTTAATTGCGAATTGTTACTCTTGACATCAAGACTAGAATCCTTCGCAAGGCCTAGGAGGCCCTGGATCCCAGACCTTGCTGGTCTCTCGCATTATTTCAGGTCTCTCTTCCTCCTGCTCATCCTGCTCCAGCAACTCGAGTCTATTGCTCTTCCTCATCTCATGGCTTTCCATTGTTCTGGTCTCTCTACCTGCAGCATTACCATACCTACTGCCCCTTCTTAACCACTCACCGTAGGTCAGGTTTGCCACTGATACACTAGGAGAGCCCAGTACTTCTGTTTAGTAAGATTTGACGGTGTCTGCTTTCCCCCTAAAGTGTCTCAAGGCAGAGATCTTGTAAGTCTTATTTCCTGTTTTATCTCCAGCCTCCAGTAATACGCTGACATCACAGTGAGCCCTCAATAAGTAAATGCTAAATACCTGAATAATGGAAGAGTATGGAAGTGGGAAGATTGTTCTGTAAATGAACCATTAAATCCTGGCTTAATTGTTTTAGAAAGTATCCTGATTTATTTTCCCCTAAAATAAAATAAAGTATCTTTGCATATCAACTGTATTGTTTTAGGATTCTCTTAAGATCCAAGAGGCTCAAGACATACAAGAACAGTCATTGAATATGCAGGAAAAAGACAGTGAGACTAAGGAAATAATCAGTGAGATGAAGCAATTGAAGGAGCAACTCAAAGCTAAAGAATCAGCACTGCAAAGATTAGAAATGGAAAAGCTCAAGTTGTCTGAGAGACTTCAGGAAAGTCATGAGGAGATGAAAGCTATAGCTGAGGAGAGAGAGGACCTACAGAGGCTGCATGAAGTTCTTCAGTCTGAAAGCAACCAACTCAAAGAAAACATGAGAGAAATCGTAGCTAAAGTAGGTTACATTCTTTTCCGTGTGTGTGTGTGTAAGTAATTTGTAAGCAGATATTTTTGTAGAAACTAAACCTTTGGAAATGTTTCTATAAATTTCTTATAATTTCCTCTATTAATAAAGCACCTAGAAACCGAACAGGAACTTAAAGTTGCTCATTGTCGCCTGGAAGAACAGGAGGGAACTATTGATAAACTGAGAGAGAATCTTTCAGAGAGAGAAACTGAACTATCAAGCATTCAGAAGGAATTAGAAACAACCAATGATGAATTACAGAAAAAGGTAAATTGGGGGTAAAGGAACAGTTGGGGAAAAAAAAACCTGAGGGAGATAGCTAACTGAATTACAAAGAATACTTACTGTTTACATACTAAATTCTTTTGGAGAGCATACTGGGTTTTTTACCATATATATGTAGATATGTATACACACACACATATATATGCATAAAAACATACATATACATAGATGTATATACTGATACACAGATAAAAACAGATTTTATATATGTGTATTTTTTATGGCTATTATTTTATCATTATTTTAAGATGCAAGAGTTTCATGAAAAACAGGAACAGTTTATTTGTGTCAAAGAAATCAGTGAGACTCAGGAAAAAATGAGTGAAGTGGAGCAATTAAAGGAGCAACTCAAAGCCAAAGATGCATCACTAGAAAGCATAAACAGCGAGAGGCTCGAGTTAACTGAGAGACTTCAGAAAAGTGAAGATGAAATAAAAATTATACTTACAGAAAGAGATGAACTAAAAAGGGTACAAGAGGCCCTTCAAATGGAGAGAGACCAACTCAAAGAAAACATTAAAGAAGTTGTAGCTGAAGTGAGTTTTCCTTTTCTGATGATTTTGGATACAAAAATAGTGTTAAGGTGATGACAACGATGTTCACTATTAACTTTTATTCATTTTGCTCTAATCATAGAGACAGAAAATTGAAGAGGAACTAAAAACTACTTACAGTCTTCTGAAGGAGTACCAAGAAATTATTAGTATAAGGAATAGTTCAGAGAAAACAGATCAAGAAGCAAATATTCAGAGAGATTTAGAAAATTCAGATGCTGAATTATGGGGAAAGGTAGGTCTTGTTAAGTTGGAAAACGACATCTCATTATTGTATTCCTCATGTCCCTATGGAAGAAAAGAGGACATACATTAAACTAAATGTAAAGATGATTGACTTAATTTAGAAACACATTTCCTTTTTCCCCAAATCTCTGACTTGTATTATGATTTTCTCAGATTCAAGAATTTCAGGAAAAAGAACATCAGCTTCTTAAGATGAAAGCTGTAAATGAAACTCAGGAAAAAATGTGTGAAGTGGAATACTTGAAGAAGCAACTTGAAACCCAGAAGTCAACTCTGGAAAACCTAGAAATGGAAAACATAAAGTTGGCTCAGAGACTCCACGACAACCTTGAAGAAATGAGTTCTGTTACAAAAGAAAGAGATGACCTTAGAAGTGCGGATGAGACTCTCAAAGTAGAGAGAGACCAGCTCAAGGAAAACCTAAGAGAAACTGTAATTCGAGTGAGTTACCATCTTTTCCTCATCTAGTAAATATGACACTGTGTCCCAAAAGAACCATGGGCGATAGGATTGGTGGGAGTGTAAAATTGGTCCAGCCTTAGGAAAGGTTGAAGGAGGAAGGGGAGTGTATTTGGTAATATCTTGCAAATATTTTAGTAAGTTTATTCATTGATCCAAAAAGTTCAGTTGTAGCTGTCTATCCTGCACACATGAGCACAATTGTGCAAAGATATCTGTAGGATATTCATTGCAGCACATTGCAATAACAAAATAAAGCAAACCAAAAAATTGGGGAAGTTCTAGCCCTGGCCAGTGTGTCTCAGTTGGTTGAGCGTCGTCCCATGCACCCAAAAGCCACCAGTTTAATTCCTGGTCAGGGCACATGCCTGAATTGTGGGCTCAATCCCCAGTAGGGGGTGTGCAGGAGGCAACTGATTGATGTTTCTCTCTCATGTCGATGTTTCTCTTTCCCTCTCCCTTCCTCTCTCTAAAATCAATAAAATTATTTTTTTTAAAAAGGGGGGAAATTCTAACTGTTCGTTAGTAGGAGACTGGTTAAATAAGTGGAGCACATTCAGACCATGGAATCCAAGGCCACAGAGAAAGAATGAGGTAGAGCTGTGGTGTTGATTTGAAAGTGTCCTGGTAGAGAAAGGGGAAATTGTACTGTAGTATATCTAGCATGTATTAACATCTAAGAGTCACTTAGAGGATGGAGCACTGGGAGGTGAAAGAAGGGAGGGGAATTTTTACTCCTTACCCTGTACTTTTCTACATATGGTTTGAATTGTGTTACTTTGAATATATTATTTTTCTTTCTCTAATAATAAAGGATCTCGAAAAACAAGAGGAACTAAGAATTGCTCACATACATGTGAAGGAGCATCAGGAAACTATTGATGAACTCAGGAGGATTGTTTCTGAAAAGACAGATGAAATATCAAATATGCAGATGGATTTAGAAAACAAAAATAGTGCCTTAAAAGCACAGGTACTCCTTTTAAGTTATTACCTAAGTAACAATTTGGATCAAGTATTTTGTGAAAAAGGATATGAATTAGCCTAAAATTGAGGACAAGTAGAGATTTGTCTACATAATTTATAAACTATTGTTTAGCTTTTTATCAATATCTGTCTATATCTTAATTTATTGTTTGATTACTTCAAGATCCAAGAAGTTCAGGAAAAAGAACATCAACTTCTTAAGGCAAAAAATGATCTCAGGGAACATATGTATCAAACAGAGCAATTGAAGAAGCAATTGGAGGCCCAGAATTCAATCTTGGAAAGTGTAGAAACAGAGAAGTTAAGGTTGACTCAGAAACTTCATGAAAACCTCAAAGAAATGAAATGTGTTACTGAGGAAAGAGATGGCCTAAGAAGAATGGAGGGAACCCTCAAAATGGAGCGAGACCAGCTCAGAGAAAGCCTCAGAGAAACAGAAGCCAAAGTAAGTTACACTCATACCTCTTCCTAGTGAGGAAATGTATTTTTCTGACAGCACTGAACCCTTCTTTGATATAAATATACACAAACACACATATACTACAAGGTTGTTCATTGTAACAGTTTGTAATAGAAAATGGCAAACAACCAAAATGTCCGTCAGAAGGAAACTGGGTAAAGATGAGCAATGTCAGAATACTATGCAACAGGTTAAAAAAAAAAATAGATTTGAGTGTCCTAATTTGCAATCCCAAAATAACTCTAAGTGGGAAAAGCAAGCTGTAGAATAGTATGTGTATAATGCGTTTGCCTCTGGAAAGTAGAGGTTGTGGGGAGGGGAAGGCAAGAGAGGGAAAAGCTTCTAACTATCTAACAAAAATGTAGAGCAAGAAGTAATAGTTCTTTTATTTTTCTAAGAAAATGTATTACTTTCATTAAAAAAAATACTAGTTGCCCTGGCCAGTTTGGCTCAGCGGTTAGAGCGTCGGCCTACAGACCAAAGAACTGCAGGTTCGATTCCGGTCAAGGGCACGTACCTCGGTTGCAGTTTGTCCCTGGCCCTGGTCGGGATCGTGTGGGAGGCAACCAGTCGATGTGTCTCTCATGTCAATGTTTCTCTCTCCCTCTCTCCCACTCTATCTGAAGATAAATGGAAAAATGTCCTCGGGTGAGGATTTAAAAATAAAGAAATACTAGTTAACATTAAGTTATGTCACTGTTCTTAAAATTTCTCTAATGATAAAGAATCTGGAAAGAAAAGAGGAACTAAGAATTGTATACATGCATTTGAAGATGCACCAGGAAACTGTTGGTGAACTCAAGAGAGACTGTGTCTGAGAAGACAGATGAAATATCAAATATGCAAATGGCTTTAGAAAATTTAAACACTGTATTACAAGAAAAGATATATGGGGGAAGGGCTTTGATTAGATATCTGATTTATTTGTACCTAAAATCCACTGGGTATATAAAATGGTTTAGCCACATTAGAAAACAGCTTGGCAGTTTTTACTAATACTAAACATATACCTGCCTGTGGCCCAGAATTTCTACTCCTTGGGTAGGTACCTAAGAGAAAAAAGTGCATAGTTCAACATGAAGATATGTACAGGAATGTTCATAGTAGCTCTAATCATATTACGAAAAACTGAAAACAACTCAAATGCCTATCAACAGGAGAATGGATAAATACATTGTGATTTATAAGATCAAAAGCAGGCAAAACACATCTAGGGTGAGAAAAGTCAGAATAATGGTTGTAGAATGGGATAGTAGGAACTTCACAGGGTTTTGGAAAGATTCTGTATTTTGACCTGGGTAGTAAGTACATACATATACATCTGTTAAGAATAAGTAAGCCATATACTTAAGAAAAGAGCACTTATGTGTCTTATACCTCAAAAGAAAATAATTTCTGTGTGGAATTATGTAGAGTATTCATAAGAGCTATTGTCTAAATCAATTTAGAAACTATTCTTTATCCTTCCCTTAAAAACCATCTGTATCCTAACATGTTATTTTATGATCCTCTAAGATCCAAGAACTTAAGGCAAATGAACATCAACTCTTGAAGTTAAAAGAAGGTGTCAGTGAGGCACAGAAGAAAATGTCTGAAATGGAGAAATTAAAGAAACAATTCAAAGACCAAAATTTAACTCTGAATAAAATGGAAATGGAGAACTTAAATTTGGCTCAGAAACTTCATGAAAACCTTGAAGAAATGAAGTGTGTAATGAAAGAGAGAGATAATCTAAGGAGAGTAGAAGAGTCTCTCAGACTGGAAAGAGACCAACTCAAGGCAAGGCTACAAGAAACCATAGCTAGAGTGAGTTGTGTTCCTTCTTTCTGTCAAGTAAATATGTTTGTGTGTGTTTTGTTTTTAATTTTTATTTTGTTGTGACAGTATTACAGATGTCTCCCATTTTCTTCCTTTTTGCCCCCATTCACCCAACCCCCACCCCAGGCCTTCCCCATCCTATTGTCTGTGTTCATGGTTTATACATATATATTCTTCGGTTAATCTTTCCAGTCCACCCCACCCACCCCCACCGCCCCGAGATCTTTTATTCTCTTCCATGCATCCATACCTCTAGACCTGTTTTGTTTGTCAGTTTATTTTGTTCATTAGATTGCACATATATGTGAGATCATGTGATATTTGTCTTTCTCTAACTGGCTTATTTTGAAGTAAACATGTTTTTAATACAAGAGTCTTCTTTCTTTGAAAATAAATGATACTGTTGATGAAATATAAATATTATAATCTTTTAGGAAGACAGTTTGACAGTATCTTATTAAAAATTTATCAGCGTATGCATTTGCTACAGCAATTCTCCTTCTACAAATTTATCCTACCAGTATATCGCACATTCAGGCAGAAATACGACAGCGTTTACAGCAACATTTCGATCCAAAAGTCCACCAATAAGGCACTGGCTAAGTGGGGTTCCTCTGTGTAATGCAATACTAAGCATAAGAATGGGGCATGTGACATTGATTTAGAGAGATGTCCAAATGATATGAAAGGTGAGAAGTAGCAGAGTTCAACAGGGAGCAGGACTGGGCTGGCTGGGGCTCGGCACAAGGACTTTTGCTTTATATCCTGCTGCACTGTTCTAATTTAGTGGTGGAGTGGTGGTGGTTTTTAACTATAAGCACGCACTTTTTTTAAGATCTTGTTTAATCAGTTCATCATTGAGAAAAGGTAATGTTTCTTTGTATCATCATTTCTCAATTTCTTCTAATAATAAAGGATCTGGAAACACAACAGGAACTAAAAATTGCTCGTATGCATTTGAAAGAGCACCAAGAAACTATTGATAAATTCAGAGAAAGAGTTTCAGAGAAAACAACCCAGATTTCAGATATTCAAAAGGATTTAAATAAATCGAAAGATGATTTAAGAAAAACGGTATGTGTTGTCTTGTTCCTTTGGGAGTGTCCAAAATTATTTGCGAAATAAGAGGGGATATAGATAGATAATGTAGACATAGATATATATATGTACATATATACCAAATAGACACTAGTTTTCTTCCTTGAAGGAATTCTGTTTGCATTCTAACTTGTTTTATAATTATCTCAAGATCCAAGAACTTCAAGAAAAAGAACTTCAACTTCTTAAAATGAAAGATGTCAATAAAACTCATAAAAAAAATAATGAAATGGAACAATTGAAGAAGCAATTTGAGGCCCAGAATTTATTTTTGCAAAATGTGGAAATGAATAACTTACATTTGACTAAAAAACTTCATGAAAGCCTTGAAGAACTAAGAATTGTAGCTAAGGAAAGAGATGAGCAAAGGAGGATAAAAGAGTCTCTCAAAATGGAAAGAGACCAGTTCAGAGAAACCTTAAGAAAAATGATAGCTAGAGTGAGTTCAGAATCTTCCCCCCATCTAGTAACTGTTTGTAAGAATCAAGCTTTTTTGAAAAGGATAACAATGGTTCCTTTTGTTGTTGTTTTTTTGCAAATGTCTACAAACAAACAAGGGTAATGAGGAAACTATTACTATAATTTTTCACACAAATAGGAAATAGTTTTTTTTTTTTAGAAAAGCCAAAATGTTTTTTAAAGGGTTTTAAAACCAAGAAATAGTATTTTCAATGGAGAAATATTTGAAGGATTAGATTTGTAAAAGATTAAATATCCCATTTCACTACCTCTATGTGATAGTTTTAGACATGAGCTCTTGTTAATGAAGTTAGAAGGTAAAATAGGCAAGATGAATACCAAGCAAGGGAGTTGTTCTAGTATAACTGTTTAAATTGAATATCTGAAAAACAAAATTCAGACAAGAAATTGTATGAAGTCTATAAAAAGTATTTTTCATTCTCATATTTCAATAATAAAAAATGAAGTGGAAAACAGTATCATTTGTAATCTCAATAGAAATATCAGACACTTGGGACTCACCTTTATGTTGGCCCTAACTAAATTTATAAAGAGATTTAAATCACTCAACAAATATTTTATTGAACAATTAGTTATTCTTTTAGGTCCTATAGTGAACAAGATAAACAAATGGGAGAAAATAGTTGTTTTATACAGAAATACAAAATGTAAACAGGATATGAGTTTTCTGTTTCAAGGTGCTGGGAAGAATATATTATGGCTTGGAACGCCGTAGATAGTACAGATGTCTTTGCTAGTGTGTTTAGTTGGCAGCAGTGATTCTTATTTGGAAACGTAAGAACCAGAGATAAATCTAAAACCTAATTTGCAGCTATGACTTTTACAGGAACAAATTCTGTCTCTAAAAAGTATGTGATTCTCCCATTTTTTTCCTCAGTGAGTTGAGGTCACTCACTACAAGACTTAGTGGTAGTATTATTCATTTTCTGACCATTTTTAACATGGCTTTTGAACTGCAAGTGTTAATTTTTAATTCCATTATTGAAACTTGATATATAATATGAAATTGAAAAAGTATGAGTAGACATTTCCTGTGAATGTAATTGTAGCTGAAGCCTTATTTATTTCTTTGTGTCAAAGCAGGACCAACCGAACCACAAGGATGTAGAAAAATATGAAAAAAAGTTACTGTGTAATGAAAAAGAACACCTTACAGAAAGCCTGAGAGAAAAGTGCTTTAGGATAAAAGTAAGTGCCTCCCGTTAAAGTTACAAATGAATATTGGTACCCTTCAAAGGTCTATGGCAGTGATTTTCAACCGGTGTGCCACATGAATTTTTAAAATATGCAGTACCTGCCCTGGCTGGGTAGTTCAGTTGGTTAGAGCGTCATCTTGATATACCAAGGTTGCAGGTTTGATCCCCAGTCAAGGCACATACAAGAATCAACCAATGAACACATAAACAAGTGGAACAACAAATCTCTCCCCACTCCCCACTCCCCACTCCCCACTCTCTCTCTCTCTCTCTCTCTCCTTTTCTCCCAACCCTGCCCTCTCTCTCCCCCTTCCTCCTTCTCTAAAATCAATTTTAAAAACATGGTTTTTTTTAACATGTAATACCTGACTATTTAGTCAGGGGCACCAACCTCTTTTCCCTTAGATTGTCCAATAAAAAAAATGACAACAGCCAACATGACAGCAGCCATCCAGTGTGAATGGATCAAAATTATACCTTTTTTCTTTTTGGTCGAATCGGCAAAAGATATATTTTTTGGTGTGCCGTAGAATTTTAGTAATTAGTTTATGTGTGCTCTGAGATTTAAAAAGTTTGAAAATCATTGGTCTATGGAATCAGAGGAAAAGATAATGGTCAGTATGTTTCTAAACTTCCTAGAGCATCTATGTATGTGTGCATATACACATACATAAAACAGTGGGGGCTTGTGGGTTTAAGGCCTCACTGGAAAGATGATATTTGGGCAGATACCTGAAAGAGGCGAAGGATTGAGCCATACAGGTATCTTCAGGACAAGCAGTGAGGGCAGGGAGAACAGCAAGTACAAAGCTCCTATGGAGATCCTGCCAAATGGGTTCCAGGAACATCACGAAGGGAGAAAGCTAGTAAAAAACGAGGTCAGAGAGTTAATGGGGAGGAGGCAGGCTGTGGTGCCTTTAAAAGACTGGATTTTACTCTGAGAGATGAAGACCCATTGCAGAGTTTTGACCATGTGAGAGACATGATCTGAGTCTATATATTGAGGGTAAAACCAACAAGATTTACTGCCACCCCTATTAAAATGCAAGATCCCTGGAGAGTTTTGTGTTAAATACATTCCTAACAGAAGTCAGCATTCAATAGATATCTATTTTTTCCCTCTGTACTCTCAGTTCTTTCTTCATTCTCTGTTTTCTCTTTTCTTTCTGTTCTCTTTCTGTTTTCTTTATGTTCCCTCTTAGTTCTTTTTGTTCTGTTTTTTCCCCTCCTTGTTTTTTTGTGTTCACTTCGTTTTTCTGTTTTCTATGTTTTTACTTTGCTCTCTCAATTTTCTCTTTTCTCTCTGTCCTTTCTTTCCTCTGTTTTTTGTCCTCTTTCTTTACTCTTTGTTCACTCAGTTTTCTCCTTTTATTTTCTCTTTCCTCTCTACTTTTTCTTTATTCTTGCTTTATTCTCTGTTTTCTCTGCCCTTTTACTCTTGGCTCTTATTTTTCTTTGTTCTCTTATTTTTTCTCTCTGTTCTCTCTTATCTGTTTGTTCTCTGTTCTCTCTTTTTTCTTTGTTTTTTCACTCTCTCTGTTGTTTTTCTTTCCTTTTGGTTGTCTTTGTTTTCTCTGTTCTTTCCTTTTTCTGTGTTCTCATTTCCTTTTGTTTTCTCCATTTCATTTATTCCCTGTATTTTCTCTTTGTTCTCTTTTTTCTGTTTTCGCTTTTTTTTTTCTATTTCCATTTTCTTTGTTCTTTCTCTTTTCTCTTTGTTCTCTGTTCTCTATCTTTTTTTTTTAGTTTTCTCTGTTCTCTCTATTCTCTCTGTCTCCATTTCCTCTGTTCACTCTTAGTTGAGCTCCTTGTTTTCTCTCAAAATGTATTTATTAAAAGTACAAATGAATGACTACTCCATGCTGTACTGTGACTTATCCTAAGGCCAAAGGCAGGAATCCATTCTCCAACACTCCAGATTAATGAACATCTATCTAGCTTTTTTTTTTTAATTATGAAAGAGAACTCATTATTGTCAGAAGCCCGTTGTTCTATTGTTTAGCACCCTGAACTAAACGGGTTATTTATTATATGATTATATCAGCTTGAACCTAACATGTACCTCCACTTATGTTCAGACCACTGTGTCACCTGCCTTGCCTCCAATCATTTGAGCTTGTGGGCCCAGGCTTATTGAGTGTACCACATGCCAGGCACTATATTTGGTGCTTTACCTCATGAGATGGGTTTTCTTGCTTCATTTATAAACAAAGAAACTAAGGTTGAGAGAGGACGTTTAGCAGTTTTCCAAGGTTACATAGCTGGTAAATTGGTAGAATCAGGATTTGAAACCAAATCTGATTAATTTTAAAACTTGGGTATAGAAGCATTTTCATAAATATAATTTTACTTTAACATATAATGTGTGTGTATTTTATAGATTACATGGATATAGATACTTTGAAATATTTTACTTGATTCCCTTGGGAAACTTTGTGGCCATTATTGTAGTCGTCATTTTGTGGTTGAGAAAATGTCCCAGTGATTTTCCCCAGTCAAGAAGTGACAGAGCTAGAACCTGAACTCTGATAAAAGGTTAGAAAACTCAGATTCTAGGCAAATAGGAAGGTGTGAAAGGCTATACCAAACTAGCAAATAACTAGTTTGATTCCTAGTCACATGTTTTATCTGCTAACACACAGTGGCATTGTAAACATAAGCCAGCATTCAGCCTTGAGCTACAATATACATTAGATTGAATTCACTCAAATTTCTCCTCAGACTTTGTATATGCTCTTTCAAATCATTGATGTTCAAGAGACTAAAAGAAAATAGAAAAATGATAAAAATGAATATTTCTGGTTTTCTTTGTTATATTTGTTTAAATTTTTTTTTTATTTAAAAAATTTTTTTCATCATTGAAGAGGAAGGGAGATGGAGAGAGAGATAGAAACATCAATGAATGAGAACATCAATTGGCCACCTCCTGCGTGCCCCACACTGGGGATTGGGCCCACAACCTGGGCATGTGCCCTGACTGGGAATCGAACCAGAGACCTTTTGGTGCATGGGTTGATGCTCAACCACTGAGCCACACTGGCTGGGCTGTTTGAATTTTTTTAATTTTCATGATAATTATATATTATTTCTGTAATCCAAAATCAATAATATCAGGTTTTGGGTTGTTTTTTTTTTAACGCAATGGTCTTAATTTATTACTTTCCAATAGAAATTGTTAAAGCATAAGGCTAGAACTATTTATTGTTAAATTATAATCATTTTTTAACGTTATTGAATTCTAATTTTCTTCAGGAGCTTCTGAAGAGATACTCAGAGATGGATAATCATTATGAATTCTTACGTAGATTGTCTCTTGACTTGGAGAAGGAGATTGAAACCCAAAAAGAGCTTTCAGTTAAAATAAAAGCAAACCTCTCGCTTCCATATCCACAAACCAAAGAGATTCAAAAACTTCTCACTGTAAACCAAAGGTGTTCCATGGAATTCTACAGAGTCATGAAGAATCTTAAGGTAATACTTTTTTAGTAATATCTTTGTAGATATTGCCATAAATGTTGGCTACAAACTTCAGTGTATTTAAGTCCTCCTTTGCGAGTTGACATATTTGCTTCTTAGTGTATGTACTACTAACTGAATTAAAGATGACATAGGTCTAAGAATAGTATGTGCAAGATTCTCAGTGCACCTAGGACCTGGTCATTCATCAAAACTTGAGCTCTGCCTATGGGCCTAGATACTGCATTTAGGTGCTCGAGAGACAGGTATGAATAACATCTCAAATATTTCAGAGTCTAATGGGTGAGGTAGATGTATAGACAGATAATAGTAAGTGCAGTGATAGAAGTATGTGCAGGTTATATGACATACCAGAAAAAAGGTTAAAGAAGGAAAGACTAGTGGAAGACAGACTCATGCAGTAAAGGTTGGATGGAGTTCATTGTTCAGATGATGGGGAGCCACCAGACAGTTATAAGTGGTGACAGTAATGTGACCAGATTGCCATTTCAGATACTTCAGTATAGACAAACAAGATATGAGTTTGCAGGGGTAAGCTTAATGGCAGAAAGAAGAGATAAAAGCCCTGGCTGGTTTGGCTCAGCCGTTAGAGCGTCGGCCTGCGGTCCAGGGAGACCCGGGTTCAGTTCCTACTAAGGGCATGTACCTCGGTTGCAGTTTGTCCCCGGCCCTGGTTGGTCGTGAGGGAGGCAGCCACTCCATGTGTCCCTTTCACGTCGAAGTTTCTCTCTCTCTCTCTTCTCTCTTTCCCTCCCACTCTATCTGAACAAAAAATGGAAAAATGTCCTCGGGTGAAGATAAAAAAAGAGAGAGAGAGAGAGATAAGAGGCATTAACAGTTGTCCAGGGGAGATATTATGGGTGATTGTTTTACTAGGGAAGGATTCATAGGGATGGAAGGATTGAAAGAGATTAAATATTTAGCAGCTTAAAATAAAGGTCTATGTTTGATAGTAGAGGTTAGGGGGAGAAGTTTAGATTGCATCCTAGGATATGGGCATAGCTAAGTTTGTATATAGTGGAAAGACAAATTTGTAGAAAAAAGGAAGAGGAGCAAGGGGGTTGAGGTAGGAGGAAGATCAGGTGTTTACTTTGAGGTGTTTTTGAGGTAGAAATACCTATGATGGAACATCCAAGAAGAGAAACTCAGTAGGTATTGTCAGCTGGTCATTGGTGCCAATTAAATGCCAACAGGAATCCCCAGTTTGGAGTGTGGTGAAGAATGAAACTTTATTCAGTGCAAAACAGCTCAATTGTTATACAGTAAGGTTTTGAAAACAGCACGGCTGTGGAACATAGCTCAATTGTGATACGGTACAACTGTGAAAATAGCATGGCTGTAGAACAGCTTCTGCCAGGCCCCTTTCCAGCTAGTCAGCTCTGCCTATTCCTCAGTGGTCTGCTCTGCTTCGCTCCGGCAAGACATCTTTAGTGTTTCAGCTCAGCCAGGGAGATGCAGTCTTCAGGCTTCAGTGGAGAGGGAAAGTATGAGCAGAAATTCCTGCCCCTGTCTCTGATTGGTCTGTCCTCAAGCAAATGAGGGCTCCAAATTCTCACAATTTGATTGGTCCAAAAGGCACTGTCCTAATTGGTCAGAATAGAGCTGCTTCAGTTGGCTGGAGCTGCATAGCTCTGATTGGATAGGGAAAGCTTCAGTCCTAGTGGTTAAAATAGGATTCCAGGAGCTCCTTTCTAAGGGCTGGCTCCGATGGCAGAAACGCAGTGCAGGCAGGCAATTCAGTGCAGAAACAGCCAGTTCAGTGCAGACTACTTCGTGAAGTGTAGTTCGCGTGAGGGGCCACTGTGCAGAAATGGCTGCTAGGCTTTGGTTTTTTCAAATTTGAGCCCAGTTAGCCACCAGGAGCCCTTCTTAGGAGGTGTCTTTTTTTCTCAGGGCTCACAGCATGTGAGTCTGAAGTTTGTCAGGACTAAAGATAAAGATTTGCGATTCCTCAGCATATAGGTGATGGATAATACAATATGTGTAAGATCACCCAGAAAGCATGAAAGAGGAATAAGAGCCTTGGAATAAGAAGAGAACTCTGGAAAAGATAAATTTTCAAGAGGCCGTAGCAGAAAAGAGAGAGCAAGATATGGGATTGAGGTTAGAAAAGTCAGAGATAGGAGAGAACCAAACAGAAGTGCTATCACTCAGGTCAGTGGAGGAGAGTGTGTCAAATAATTCAGACAGCCAGAATATGGACTGAAGAGATCCCCTCAATTTGTTGATAATAGAGCTCATTGGTGACCTTTGTCAGAGCAGTTTTAGTTGAGTGGTTAAGGAAGAGGCCAAATCTTAAGACTCTTGTTAAGGAATGGTGGAAGTTGAGGAAGTAGGGAGCAGGTGTCTGTCCTGTGTAGTTCAATTGCCCCTCAGGTTCTGATAGTCTTCCACAAATCCTGACAGTCAGATATCCAGAATTTAGACATAAAGTCCATGGAACATAAGACATTCAGGTTATTGTCACCTTGAAGTCAAACATCTAACTACGTTTGACAAATAGTCTTGAGGCCGTGGCACACTCATATGGTTACTGAGTCTTGCAAGATAGGCAGAAGATGTTGAAAGTAAACTCTCAGGTATCTAGCTAGGAAACCTGGGTGATTGGTGATATAATTAACCAAAAAGGGGGCAATAAAGAACGTTGAATTTTTAGGAGAGAAAGGTCATGTTACATTTTAAACATTGAATCTGAGGTATTTTTAGGACATCCATGAGGTATATCCAGTAGGAAGTCGGGAATAAGAAATCCAGACGCTACTCTTCCAAGATGCTGAGAGGAGAAAGTGGGGATGGACAGAGGCTCTTTCCTTTTTCCTCACTTATCAGAGCATTTAGATAAACGAGATGCCACCCCACCATTCGTCTTGAGGGTTTAAAACATCCTCTAAATGTGATATAAGTTTAATTTCCAAATTTGTTTGTTTCTCTGCAAGTATGCATTAAGCAATGTTATAATGATAAAGAAAGAACAACATGAATCCATCAATAAATTTGAAATGGCTTTTACTGATGAAGTGGAAAAGCAAAATGAGCTGCTAAGTCAACTTGAGCACCTTCCACAAGATTATGATGTACCATCCAGAGAATTAAGGGACCTCACATTGAGCCAGAAGGTGGATCTACATATTGAGGTATAATTTATTTTAAATGGATTTAATTAGATTTTACGCCCTTTTCTTTTTTTAATCAAATAGAAAGGTACCTTTTCATATACTTAGAGGCATTTTCATTTACCAAAAATTAAAAATAAACTGCAGAGTAAAAGCTGACCAGATGTAAAGAGTACCAAGTAATAGAGTAGCCTCCTTTCAGAACTCCACTGATTCAGAAAAATTTACTTAATATCAGCAAGTGGGAATTCATGGAACCCCAGAATAAGTTTCTAAATGCCTTCTAAAACTTCCTAGAACTGTGACTTGGAGTCAGAAACATTTTTATTGCAACAGCTCCACATGGAGTGTCCTGCTCTCAGCCAGAAGTGCGAGGCTAGCATCTAATTCCTAGCATGCACGTGAGGCCCTCCACGTGTGCAGAAAAGGTATATCCAGAAGCACTTCACACACTGTGAGCATTAGTCACAGATTTGTCGTTTTGACAGGTTTTAATTCTAACAGGCAGGATTTGTAGACATGCCTGTTACATAGCCTATGCTGTTAAACTTTTATTTAAATTTCTAATATAATTTGAATAACTAGAACTATATTTACTTCAAAAATATTAAGAGTGGCGGGGAGATAAACTAAAGAACTTATGTGCAATGGACATAAGAACAATGGACACAGACATTAGTTTGGGGAAAACAAGAGGAGGTGGGAGTGGGGAGGAGGGGGTCAATGGGGAAAAAAGGGACATCTGTAATACTTTCAACAATAAAAAATATATATTGAGAATGAGAGTTCAGTAAGGTATTTTCCCCTTTTTGTGATATTTAGGTAAAAACTTTCCTAATGTTCTTGCAATTTATTGCTTACTTTTTTAACACAGGAAATTCTCAAAGATTTTTCAGAAAATGACTTCCACAGCATAAAGACTGAATTTCAACAAGTACTAAGTAATAGGAAAGAAATTACCCACTTTTTGGAAGAGTGGTTGAATACTCATTTTGATATAGAAAAGCTTAAAAGTGGCATCCAGGAAGAAAATGATAGGATTTTTCAAGTGAATAAGTTCTATAATAATAGAATAATTGTAAGTAGTAATTTTTATTATGCTACCTCATTCTTTTTGTTGTTTGCTTTAATTTTTCTACCTCGTGCTTAAACGAACTTAGAGCAATTGAATTTTTAAGTATATTTTCTTGCATTTATTTTTATATGCTTTGTGAAAAAATTGACTATGTAAAACATGTTCTCCCCTAACATATTATGCTTCCTTAAGATATCAAGTTGTACTTGTAAAGAAGGTAACAAAACATAGGTGTGTAATAATTGACTTCCACTTGTGAAATCTTGAATCCTCTTGCCACTCTCCTTTCCTTTCTCACTTTTCACTACTTCTGTAGGAATTGAGCCTTTTTCCAAAGTAGCCTCAGACAAGGTGAGACATGAGTGATGGTACAGCCACAGACAGTCCTGGAAAGCTACTGTAGTAAGGCCTGGTGTGCTTTTCATCTCAGTGGGTCACTATCAGATGCTCTGTCCAACTTGAGGTTCAAGACTGTGATTTGGATCATTCTTCCCAAGGTGATCAGCTCTAGGAAACAGATTCATAAGAACCAACATTGCTTAAGATTAGTTTATTAATTTGTACTTTCCACTGATGAGAATATTAATTCTGTTTTCTGAAGTAATCGCTGCTTCATATATCTGGTAAAATATGTAGTAATCAGAAAATTGCTTATATATGCAATTGGAGCAAAGGGAGCTAGAGTATATAATAGCTTTTAAGATTGGTTATTTTTTTTTCATGTGTTTGGGTAGTTCTTTCCTAACACTTTGGTTTCATCTGGAAACTATACATAAATCACATCGAAATATAGATTATGTTTAATGGATAGTTCATCTAATTTGTTGAATGCCCGGAGCTAGCAAAATAATAAATGAACTTTAAAAAAATTCTGCAATTAATAGAGAAAAGAATAAAACCAATGTTCAAATAAACTCCATATAATTCAGAGTTTTTGTAATATGGAGGGATTTCTACCATGTGGATCGGCATGGGTATGTTGCTTCTTTCAGCACCCTGACAGTAGGAATTGGTAATTTTGTATGGTGTGAGGTCAGTAGTCCAGAGCCAAGGAGAGTCTAGGGTACCAGCAAGAATACAACTAATTTAGGATCTAAGTCTGATAGAATGACTATAAAGCCACAAATAAAGTTGGAGGTAAGACCAATAAGCCATTTATGATGAGAGCAAAAAGAATATCGTATAGGAATTAGGAAATAAAAAGGATGTGTAATTTTAGAGTTAGTTATCCTTTGATGTAAAAGACGGTGTTGATTGTGATTCCCTGCAAAGAAATATAAGATTTTCACATTAATTACTAAAAGTCTGAATTCTTTTTTCTATATACACCAAGGTTTGGAATGAAACAGGAAAATTGATTGTTTTTAAGTTTACTGGATGTGTTCTGCTATTAGATGTCAGTTTATGTTTTGTCATGAGTCATAACATATAGAGACTTTAACCTTCACAAACCTTCACATTCCTTTCCATATGTTTGTACTGATCTGATAGCGAGAATATCATCTTCCAAATCAAATGAATCCTCTCCAGTTCTTCTTTTATTCTCAACATCCAACATCATCTGAAATTTCAAGAATCGATGCAAACCACAAAGAATGTTATGTTCTTCACATACTGAAAATGAATTTCAACATATACCTTGTCCTAGAATTCTAGTATTTTTCATAGTGGGTTTTTTTTAGTATGTAACTGTTTTTAGAGCTGTAATGGTATTTTTACTCTTCAATAGGCTATAGTGAATGAATCAACAGAGTTTGAGGAAAGAAATGCTGCTTTAGCCAAAGAATGGGAACGTGACCTGAAATCAATGAAAGAAGAAAATGAAAAACTATTTAAAAACTACCAAACTTTGAAGATCTCTCAGCCACCTCGTGCCCTTACTAACCCTACTACACCAGAGGATAAGAATCTTCATGTTACATCAAGAGCCACACAACCAATCACAGAGGTATGTTAATTTTTTATAGTTTTTAATTTGCAGCTTCATCACAGAGTTAAAGATATAACTCATATAACATTTCAGAGCAGAGTTATAGTATAGAAAGTATTAATGAAGGAATATGGATCATCTTTGCCTCTGTGTGTGTGTGTGATGGGCTAGTTCTATTGTGAGTGTCACTCAGTTAAGTAATTATAAAGCTAGACATTATATGAGGTCTTCCTTTGGATTATAAAACAAAAGTAACTCATAGCTTAATTTGAATAACAGATATATATGCCATGTAAGGTATTATTACCCTACATTATAAATTTCCTAAATCATGTGACTTCCTATTAAACTGTAATCTATCTGTATATAGAACTAGCTTAGAAGAAAAGGCAAATTGCTTTTTCCAATTAGCATCAATGTCTGTAATATTGGTTAATATTATAATAAAAAATTTAAGGGGCCAAAAATATAATAGATTTCTTATGCAGATTAACCTGTGTTCAAAAATTAGTATTTATTTGAATAATCCAGTGACTTTACTAACTACCCTTACTTGGGATTCTGTAAAGCAAACATGCTATTCTATTTTGTTAGCCTACAAAATGAGTTAATGGGAAACCCAAGAGTAAATTATATTTATAATTTTTACCAAAATAAATGCTTACAATTTAATAATTACCATAGGAAACTAGTAGAACCCAAGTATACAGTTTATTGATTTGCTGATCATGACAGACTTTAGTCAGCTGGTAGATACAAAAATAGTGGAAATATGAAACTCATCTACCAAAACAGTAAGATAAGGAAGCAGGAGGAAATTCCATCTTTAGTGATTCCAGAAAAATACCCTACTAGACAATAAAATATATGCTTTTAGTTTGGTACTTACACCAAATGAGAGTTGCATAGAATAACTTGGTAATGATACAGGAACAGACAGACAGAGCAGTGAAACAGCGTAGAGTTCAGCAGTACGTTCACTATATGATAACGGTAACGATATTTCACTGAGAACAACCAGGTAGCCGTCTGGCAGACATAGGTCTGGATTCCTACCTACCTCACTCATTAAACAAAAATAAAATCTAGATGGGCCAAACGGAAACAAACAGACATTCTCCAGGAAAACCTGCATGTGTGTACATAAGAATAATCTTATAAACATGAATAAATTCAGGTATCTTTGTACTTGCAAAAAACTGGAAATAACCTAAATGTTCACCAGTAGGTGATGGGTTAACTAATTTATGGTATTTCCATGAAACAGGGTGTATGTATCCATAAAAACAAAAATGTAAGAGATCTTTGTGTGTTGATAATGGAAAGATCTGGAAAATACATTGTCAAGTTACAAAAAAAAAAAAAAATGTAAAACTGTATGTATGTTTAGTATGTTCCTATTGTATGTATAACTGACTGTTTTTATGCACTGTTTATATATGCTTAGGTACACATAGAAAGTTCTGGAAGGATATACTTGAAAGTGTTTAATAGTTACTGCTTCAGGGTCAACTTGTGGTCTGAGGTGGGGAAACTTACCCTTCATATATGCCTTTGAATTTTTCCAAATACTTGTATTTTTCCATTTAATATAGGTAATAAAAATAAAGGGAATGCCGGCCGGTTTGGCTCAGTGGTTGAGCATTGATCCATGCACCAAATTCAATTCCCAGTCAGGGCACATGCCCAGGTTGTGGGCCAAATCCCCAGTGGGGAGCATGCAGGAGGCGGTAGTCAATGTTCTCTCTCATCAATGTTTCTATCTCTCTCCCTCTCCCTTCCTCTCTCTATAAAATCAATAAAGAAAAAAAAATTTTTTTAATAAAAAAATAATGGGAATGATGTGTATTACCTTAAAGTGTCAATTAACAAATGTATTTTCTTTATGCAGTGTTAATTTAAAATGTGAGTGCAAATTTAATATGTTTAGGACTTCACTGTGCTAACCAGTAAATAAAATAAACACTAAACATTATAATGTAAAATTTGAGCATTTTTAGTCCAAAAATCATCAGCTTCTAAATGAAAAAATAATACATGTGTAAATTGTGTGACATTTTGCTTCTTTTCTATCCTTTGCTAATGCAGTCTGTGAAAAATTAATACCTCTATATGATCATCTTTGTTTTAAAATTACATACTGTGATTCTGTCTTCATGGCAGAGCTTATATGTGTGTCCTTTTTTTATTTTAATTTATTTTTATTTTTTTAATTTAATTTAATTTTTTTATTTTATTTATTTTATTTTATTTTTATTGTTGACCCTCTTCCAGGATGTCCTCCATTCCTGCACCACCACCCCCATGCCCACCTCTACCTAGCCCCCACAACCCCTCCCCTGACCTTCACCACTCTGTTGTCTGTGTCCATGGGCCATGTACATATGTTCTTTGGCTACTCTCTTCACCTTCTTTTATCCAATCCCGCCCCTCCACTCTCCTCCCTTCTGACATTTGTCAGTCTGTTCCATGTTTCCATGCCTCTGGTTCTATTTTGTTCATCATTTATTTTGTTCGTTAGATTCCACATATTAGTGAGATCATGTGATATGTGTCTTTCTCTGACTGGCTTATTTCGCTTAGCATAATACTCTCCAGGTCCATCCATGCTGTCACAAAGGGTAAGAAGAATTCCTTCCTTTTTAGAGCTGCATAGTGTTCCATTGTGTAAATGTACCACAACTTTTTTATCCACTCATCTACTGATGGGCACTTGGGCTGTTTCCAAATCTTGGCTATTATAAATAACACTGCAGTGAACATAGGGGTACATGTATTCTTTCAAATTAGTGTTTTGGGTTTCTTCGGATGTATTGCCAGAAGTGGGATCGCTGGGTCAAAAGACAGTTTTATTTTAAGTTTTTGAGGAAACGCGACACTGTTTTCCAGAGTGGCTGCAACTAATCTGCATTCCCACCAAAGTGCATGGGGTTCCACTTTCTCCACATCCTTGCCAGCACTTGTTTGTTGATTTATTGATGATAGCCGTTCAGACAGGTGTGAGGTGATATCTCATTGTGGTTTTAATTTACATCTCTGATGGTTAGTGATGCTGAACATTTTTTCATATGTCTATTAGCCATCTGTATGTTCTTTTTGGAGAAGTGTCTATTCAAGTCCTTTGCGCATTTTTAAATTAAGTTGTTTCTCTTCTTGATGTTGAGTTGTGTAAGTTCTTTATATATTTTGAAAATTAACCCCTTATCAGATGTATCATTGGCAAATATGTTCTCCCATTCAGTGGGTTCCCTTTTCATTTTGTTGATGGTTTTTGTTTTGTTTTGCTGCACAGAAGCTTTCTAGTTTGATGTAGTCCCATTTGTTTATTTTTCCTTTGTTTCCCTTGCCCTGTGAGATAAAATAGTAAAAATATTGCTTCTCAAGATGTCTGCGGTTTTATTGCCTATGTTTTCTTCTAGAATTTTTATGGTTTCATGACTAACACTTAAGTCTTTTATCCATTTTCAGTTTATTCTTGTGTATAGTGTAAGTTGGTGGTCTAGTTTCATGTTTTTGCATATCATGTTTTTTTGATAGAAAATTCAAGAGCTGGAAACTTCACTACGTGAAGCTAAAGAAAGTGCTATGCATAAAGAAGACAAGATTATAAAGCTGCAGAAAGAACTTGAGACAACTTATGATGTAATAGCAAAACTTCAAGCACAAGTTAATGAATCAAATAAATGCCTTGAAAAAACAAAAGAAATGACCCAAGTACTTCAGGTAACTTCACAAACTCATAAATCAAAGGGGTTGTTTTTTTCCTTCTACTGTTGAATTTGGCAGATTATTTGTGAATCTAATCTTTTATTAGCTAGGTATATCTCAAGTTCAATACTCAGGCTTTGAAAGAGCAAGTGATACCTTAGAAATGAAATGTAGGAGTATAATAATGATTATTTTTATCTTTCTAGAAAAAATTTTAAAAGACATATTGATATTATTTTTTATAGTTTAAGATGTATGTTTATTTTTTTAAAATGCTTCTTGTCTAAATATTTAACACTCCTTGTTAGATAAGTACATATAAAAAAAAATTTTTTTTTAATTTAATGCCCCTGTTACTGAGTCCCATCTGTTAGTCGGTAGCCTATGAGCTGAATCTGACCTGTTTTCTCTAGAAATAACAGTCATTTCAATGTTTTTTAATTGAGTGCTATTAACAACACACCCTCATTAATTACCACTCCCTTTTATTTTAGCCCCAGCCACTTCTCACATTTCTGCTACTTGAGTCTGATCCTAATAGACATTTGAGTTTGCCATTCTGGCTCCAGTGTCTCATCATTCCAGTTAAAATTAGAAGACAACAATGGAAAAAATAATTAAATTAAGTATAAGATAAATAAAAATAAAATAAAATAGTAAAAGATAAATTTAAATTTAAAAAATAAATAATAAAATAAAATGTTCTTTTCATTATTTAACATTTATTCAGTGATTTTTTAATTATTCATTAAAGAATTGTGTATATATGTATGTATGTATTTATATATGAATAATTTTTTCTGAGTGGAAAGTAGATATATTTATGTCACTGGGTTGAACCATCTTTGAATATAGAATATCCCCAATAATGCTATGTAATACTTTGTGCCTTGAATTCAGTTCTAGTTTTATGTTTTTGTTCTGACGTCTTCCTCTTTCATTTTTCTGATTACCTTTGTCTACCCATTTCTTTATTTTCAACTTCTGTGTTTCATTTTGTTGTTAGTATTTTTTAAATGGTAAAAGAATTTGTTTTAAGAAATAAAATTCTTCATATGTACTCTACATATTAGTTCCCAATAGCTTCAAATATACTTAACATCAAATATTTATTTGTTATTCATTTGAGGGTTAAAATGTGTGCCTTTCCTGCTTTTCATATATTGAGAGTTTGCTGTTTTAAAATGTTTCTATCAGATAAAGGCAGTTCACAACTCTTTGCAACTGCTCTAAAATTATTTTATTTTTCCTTTCTCTAAAAAAGGACAAAGTTGCTTTAGGGGCTAAACCCTATAAAGAAGAAATTGAAGATCTCAAAATGAAGCTGGTGAAAATAGATCTAGAGAAGATGAAAATTGCCAAGGAGTTTGAAAAAGAGTATGTCTTTGCCTTAATTGAATGTGACTTTAATAGCTTAAATTTTCTTTCCAAATGATATGTTTCTTTGCATTGATTAATTTTTGGAAATATTTTTATAGGTGTTTTAAGTAAATACAAACATCTACAGATTTTTAATGTTCTAAATTCTAATAACATATGCAAAGATTTTTAGAAATAAGCACAATTCTGATCAGTTACTAACACTGTCTTTGGATGCTTCTTGCTTCATCATATATAAACAGCTTAAAATGGCCTTTTTGTGCTTGAAAGTGAATGTTAAGAAGGTGTGGGGGGCGGGGGGCCTGGCCTGGTGTATCAGTTGGTTGGCATATCATCCCATACACCAAAAGTTTGTGGATCCGATTGCCGTTCAGGGCATATACCTAGGTTTCAGGTTCCATCCCCAGTCCGGGTGCATACAGGAAGCAACAAATCAAGGCAACTGACCGATGTTTCTCTCCCATCAATGTTTCCCCCTCTTCTCTCTCTCTCTCCCTCCTTCCCTCCCTTCCTCTCTCTCAAAAATCAATTTAAAAACAAATTCTCAGATGAGGATAAAAAAAAGTGTGTGTATTTAACAGTTTGACTAAGGTTTCTGTTCTCTTAATTTAATTTTTTCTTCCTATTGTGTGTGATGTTGTGTAAAGGTTGTACAGGGTAGGGCAAAAGTAGATTCACAGTTGTTTGTGTGGAAAATAATACAATAATTAAAAAGTAATACTAGAACAAACTTTCATGTACTCACAACTGTAAACCTACTTTTGCCACACCCTGTAACTCCTTTGCAACTAGTACCAAGTGCCCAAGAACATATCCTCGTTTTATTGATTTGTATATAAGTTACTATGCATACTAGCATGCCTGAAGTTCTTTATGGTATAGCATAAAGAAAAGAACATCAGAGAGTCGGGGAAACTGAATTAGAAATATAATATTGCCACTTATTAATATATCACATATGCAAGTAGTTTAATCTCCCTGCTCCTCACAGTCATGATCAATAAAAGGATAGCTTTATATTAGAAGATTTCTTAAGATCCCTTCTGGTTCCTAACCCCTTTTTATTCTTCCTATAAATCTTTAATAAATATTTCATGGTAATATCTAATCTTGCTCAAAAATAGCACTCTGGATCTTTATGCATTCTAACCAGCCTTCCATTGATAAGACTACTGGTTTTAAGGAAAATTAATACATACTAAATTTTTCATTATAAAAGCGATTTTCCTTTTAGAATAGAATTATCAGATATTTTCAGTCTCTAAGAAAGGCAGAAAGTCCTATAATTTATCATTAATGATTAGTGCTTAAGCCCACAATTCATAAAGTGTCTCTTTCTACTGGGGAACAATGAGCAGAATTTGACCTTTTACTGTATCACCTTAGCAACCCAGGGTTTGCTTTACTGACAGTGTAGAAAGGAAGCTGTTTTTTGCTTTCACGCTCTGATAATGGTACCTTCAAGATGTTTCACAGACCTCATGGTTAACAGTCTAATTATTTTATGGTGCCTTTGAATATGATTTTGCTCAATATTCAGTTAATAGCTATTGGGCTTCCAGAAATTTAAAAAGAATTGGTTTCTCAATATTTAAAAAAAAAATTGCCCCTGCAACCAAACAGAATACTTCCATTTGATGGTGCTATAACTATAAAGTACATGATACCAGGGAGGGTACCATGAGGGCTGCTCCTTATCTACTGCTACTTATGGATATATGTCAATGTGATGTATCTTACTAGGAAATTCTTGACAGCAGTTCTCTTTATTCTTCCATTAAAAGTTAATTGCTGGGCTGTTAACATAGATTTATTGTTGTTTTTATCAGAATTGCTTCTACAAAAGCCACTATAGAGTATCAAAAAGAAGCCATGAGGGTATTGAGAGAAAATCTTAGAAGAAATCAACAGGCCCAAGATACCTCAAGTAAGTAGAAAATGCTGATATTTCCAGATTGTGTCCATTTTACTTCTCAGTACACTTACACATTTTGAGGACTAATATATGTGATAGTCAAGAATAAACCTAGGTTAATCACTGATTTAGAAAGAACTGCTTTTAAAAGGAATTCATTGTGATCATATGTATCCTGTGACATCTCCTGTAGTGTCAACTGTTTACCCATTATAGATTCTTAAAAAATATGAATTTTACCTTTGCATTATCAGATATTTACATATTAGTGACGATACTTCAGTACTATTAAAGAATGACTTAGCAATCAAGATAGAAGTACCGGTACCTTCCCAATAAAAATCCAAACACATCTTAATAGATTTTAACAATATGCATAGTAAAATATAATCAGTGCAAAATACAAATAAATATTATTCTGCTTGTTCTTAATACTGAAAATACAGAGTTTAATTTTACATGTAAACGCTTTAAAATTTATCTTAGGTACAGTTGTAAAATCTAATAAAATTTCTGCGTATATATTCCTCAAACTATACCTTGTTCCATAACTCTTATCTCTTGTGTTTCATCTTCCAAGAGGGAATGTTGAACAGTACTTGGGGCAGCTTTCATAATAGAAACAAGCATTGAACTAAAAGTCAGGGGCAGGTCTCGCAACTGATTGCCCTCACATGATGGCTGAGGAATCGAGGGGACCTCACCTGGCCTCCTAGCACATGTGTATACACTTGTAAGGATTATACTAAGCGTGATGTGTGAAAGCACGCTGAAAATTCTAAGTGTCAAGCAAATGTAAGATGATATTTGTGTGTATTGTTGTCCACTTATTTAAAAAAGAAATTAGAGATAGTGTTGAAGATGCTGCCTAGTACACGTTTAGTTTGAATGTCCCTAGTGTCTACTGTAGCTCCTACCTGGAAAACTTCAAGGGATAAAAACAGAACTGAGGACTCTGTTGTCATATTAGAGTCAGGATGATGGTTCTTGAATTGTAAGTGAATTTCAGGTACACCTTGTACCTGAATTCAAAATAATACAAAAGAAAATGGACATTGAGTATCTTCGCACCTTACCCCTTTTGTAAATTACGGTGATTTCGTGGACTATTCAACTTTTATAAGCTCCTCACATTTTTATGCAATTTTAGGCCAGGTGAGGTCCCCTCGATTCCTCAGCCATCATGTGAGGGCAATTTTACCTAAAATTTACAAAACAATTCCTTATACTACTTTTTTCTACATATGGTGTAGAATATACAGTAATATATGCTTTGATATAATTCTAAGGTTTGTTTAGTTAACAAGTGTATGTTGAGCATTTATAGACTGGGATGGACCCCACACACACATTTTGTGTTAGAAGAAGCCCTTCAGGTGATTCCACTGATGTACGAGATAGGTCAGTGGAAGACAACTCTGCTTAAAGGGGCTCCTACTGCTGCAATCATGGTGAAAGATTTTAGCAGGATTATGGTAGTGGAATTGGTGGGTGGGAAATAGCAGGAGGATTCTAGAGATATTTGAAATTGATGATAGAATAGGCATTGAAAGTCAGGTAGAAGACAGAATTCGAGGATAATTTTCAAGGAGATGGTGGGTGACAGGTATTGGGTTTTACAGTGACTTATTGCATTTAGTAATGTTGCCTTTAAACTTTGGAGATAATTAAAATGATCACATATCTGTGTATTTGCCTCCCACAGTGGTATTAGAAGATAATGATTCTAAACCTTCAAATAAACCCCTCACCTGTGGGGGTGGCAGTGGCATTGTACAAAGCACAAAAGCTCTTATTTTGAAAAGTGAAAACGTACGACTAAAAAAGGAAATTTCTAAGTTGAAGCAGCAAAATGAACAGCTAGTAAAGCAAAAGGATGAACCGTTAAGGTAAGATCTGCCTTCTTGATCAAAAATTATGATTATGGCTGTTACGTGTGGGGAAGGACAATATATACACATACATATATATTTTTTGCAGTTGGCTACCCTTCATACATATGGGGAAAGTAATTTTTAGAGCTCATGTAATGTGTCTTTTATAAAAGAAATAAGAATATGGTAACACTGTTCCAGATGTTTGCTATGTATCAACTGACCTCTTTTTGACTAAGCCAAGAATCAAGATGTAAATGGAGATCTTTGAGGGGGCAGCTTAAATATACTACATGTCCATATGCCATAGTCATGAGGCTTTGCTCAACAGAGGACTTCTTAGGTCCATTATTATTTCCTTGTACTTTATGAACAGTTTTAACAAACTTATTTGGCTTCTACCAAAGATTATAATCTTGTGCTAATCTAATATAGTAGAATTAAAAATAGGCATTAAACAAATAATTATACAAATAACTAATTCTTTATGATGAGTGCTGTTAAACAACAAATGAAACATTATGAAAGAGTTTACCAGAGGGCTCCAACCTCACCTAAGCATCAGGAGGAGTGGCGATCAAGAGACTAATCTGAGTAGATCTGAAAAATGCGTATAAATTGTACTAGATGAAAGGAGAGACAGGTACACCTGGGCCCAGGGAACAGCAAGTGCACAGGCTGTGAGTGAGAAAGAACCAGCAGAGGGGACTGAAAGACATCCACTGTGGCCAGAGCATGGAGAACGAGACAGGTGCAAGACGAGGTGCCATGGGTAACTGGTCCCGATTCCACAGGCCCTTAGAGGTCGTTCTGAGGACCTTTGGGTGGTTTCCTAACTGTAACGGGAGAATTAGCTCCACTGGAGATGTTTAAGCCGAGGGCCTGGTGAGATCAGATAGCATCTCTGGCTACTAGAGCAGTATAAGGGAACCCAATTTAGGAATCTTATTTGTTGAATCCAGGCCAAAAAATAAAGAATGGTGACAATGGGGAATAAAAACAGAAGAATCTGGGAGACAAGAGTGAGGTTATATCAGCAGACTTGGCTGACTGATGAAGTGGAGGAGAACGGGGCCTCTAGGACTGTTCCCAGGTTTCTGTTTGGGGGAACTAGGCAGATGCTGGTAGCATTTCCTGTAGGAAGCAAGACTATAACTAATCCAGAAAAGCACAGTGTGCTATTTTAAAATAACAAAGGTACATTAAAGACTCATTGATACAGAAAACTAATTTATCAATAGATAAACTACTCTGGATATCTTTATTTCATTTGAAAACCCTGAGCTTTCTTTTCAAGACTCCATGATCACAGAGATTAACTCAATTTATATTGACCTCATTTTATTTTCTGAACTGTGGAAATAGACCAAACAAGAAGCAGTAAGTTGAAATTAAAATATAAATAATGATAAAATAGTAAATTATGTGTTGTATATATTTTACCATAATTTTTTTTAATGTTTTATGTGAACACATTTCAGGAAATAAGTAGTCTTACAGTCTCCTTTCTTCTCCCCCACCCCCACCCCCAGTTTAAGCAATAATCATCTTTCCAGTGAGGTTCTCAAAGAAGTAACTTGTGAGAACTCTCCAAAGACTCCTAAAGCGACAAGAACAGCTTCTGAAAAGAGAGAGCATACACCCTGTCAGCACAAGGAACTGAGCTTACAAGATCCTGTGCCAAAGGAATCACCCAAATCTTGGTTTTTTGACAGCCGATCAAAGTCTTTTCCAGTACCGCATCCAGTTCGCTATTTTGATAACTCGGGTTTAGGCCTTTGTCCAGGTGGGTAAAGATATACTGGTTACTTGGAAATCAGGGAGTAACAGTGGGAACGTACCTGTAATAAGTGGCCCCAAAGGGCAGGTTTGGACAAGAGAAGGAAGAGGTGAGCCAGTGACAGTGCACAGACTTCACTTGCTGTCTCTCTGAGAGTCCCCAAAGCACAACCCTGGGGTCCAGTCAGTTTTTACTCCAAGTGAAGACTTTATTCTGCCTCTTAAACTCTCAAGAGTTTCCCAAAGATAGACAAAGCAACTCTCTCAAGGACATAAAGACACTACCCTATAAACAAAACTGTTACTGAAAAAGACTCATCCATACAATGGGCCAGTATTCCCAGTAGCATTATATTCATAGACTTTTATCATTTATATATTAGACCCCAATGGTACATTGAGGAGCAAAACCACACATGGTTCCTGCCCACTGGAGTTTACAGTCTAATAAGAGGTATAATTGGTGATCAGATAGTCCAAAAAGTAAAATTCTAGAGTCCAAAAGGCTTAGGCTTATAGGTGTTTGTTTTAGGAATGTTAAGGAAGTCTGCCTTGAAGAAGGGAACTGAGATCTAAGAGGTTAATGTGAGTTAGCTTAACAAAGAGGGGAGGGGAAAGCATTCAGGCAGATAGAACAGTGACATCCCCAGGGTAGGAGGGACCATAACCAGGGAAGATTTGAAAGAAATGTGTGGCCAGAGCAATGGCCTCTGTGGATAAAGTCAGGGAAGCCAGAAAGAGATAAGAACCAAGCCTGTGGGGCTTTATTGACCATATTAAAGAAATGTTCCTTCTTCCTGAAAGCATGCAGAGAAAGCCTTTGAAAGATTTTAAACAAAGGCAGGGGAATATAATGTTATACATTTTGAAAGCATTACCTCCGCTATGAGGTAACCAACAAAGAATAAGATCAAGAGTTTATGACAGTTGCCCCAGCAAGAGCGACAGTGGCATGGACTCGGGCAGGTGCACCAGAGATGGAGAGAAGTAGACAGATGGGAGAGATTTGGGAGTAAAATCCACAGTGCTAGTTGCCTGGTTGGATGGAGTGGGACAGCATCAAGGATCACCCCCAGCTCTGCAGGGGCGCTGTACCCAGGTGGGGACCATCGCAAGGGACGCTCTGTAATGTTGCGCTGCTTGTAGTCTTTCCCACCACCTGGCATTCATCGTGCCCAGGTGTGCAGGGCCTGAGCCCTTTGTGACAGTGTGCGTGCTGTCTGAAGTACCCTATTACGCAGCTGTAGACATCTAAAGCAACAAAATTGTACACTAAGAAAGGCACCTGCTAAGTCATCTTAAACCCTGACCAAAGTTTGTCAGGGTTTATGAGAGCTCTACTTGACAAAGAAGAAGTCAGTGTATTCTCATCAACCACACATCGAAATTCTATCAAGTCCACAGTCTGAAAGTGGTCCTGGGAGTGTTGTAAGGCACAAAAACAGTAACTCTTCACTTCTTGGGATAGTATTTGTCAGACATTTAAGGACCTTCTGTTAGCTAGCACTTACATGGAACTTTTGCTATATACATACACACTATTTTAGAAGAGTTTTGAAAAGCAAACTTTTATAACCACCTTTCTTATTTTATCTGGTAGTGCCTAAAGCACAGGCATAATATGAATTAATCCAACCACAAATAAAGCTGTTTCAGTCTTTTTATCAATATATGGATCTCACTGGTACTGTTTTTCAGAGAAATGAACAAAAGAGTAGGCTGGAGGAATATACAAATCAAAAAACTGACCAGTTCAGAATTAAAAGACATAATCCCAGCTTAAATTAGTAAAATAACAGTCTAGCCCTGGCCAGTTTGACTCCGCGGTTAGAGCATCAGCCCGCAGACCAAAGAGTTGCGGGTTCAATTCCAGTCAAGGGCACGTACCTAGGTTGTGGTTCAGTCCCTAGACCTGGTTGGGGTCATGCAGGAGGCAGCCAATCGATGTTTCTCTCTTGCATTGATGTTTTTCTCTCTTTCTCTCTCTTCCTCCCTTCCTCTCTCCCACTCTATCTGCAGATAAATGGAAAAATATCCTTGGGTGAGGATTTAAAAATATATATATATCTAAAAAAATTTTGTCAGTTTTTAACTTTAATTTAAAAAGGTAATCTAAGCCCAACCGGTTGTGACTTAGTGGTTGAGCGTCCACCCACGCACCAAGAGGTCACCGGTTCAATTCCCGGTCAGGGCACATGCCCAGGTTGTGGGCCAGATCCCCAGTGGGGGGCGTACAGGAGGCAGCCAATCAATGTTCTCTCTCCCTCTCCCTTCCTCTCTCTCTAAAAATCAATAAAGAAAAAAAAATTTTTTTAAAGGGAATCTAAATTATCTCAAGAGCTTAATTAAGATAATTGGCAAGAACAGTTATGCTAGATTTACCATTGAGTAGAAGCCTTACTGATTACAGTCAATTCACACATATTTTGTATATTATATGTATTATATGTATTCTTACAATAAAATAAGCTAGAGAAAAGAAAATGTTAAAATCATAAAGAGAAGAAAATAATTTATAGTATTTACTGAAAAAAACCCACAAATTCGTGTTCCTATGCAGTTCAACCCCATTGTTCAAGGGTCAGCTGCACTTTTATGAATATAATAATTTGAATGTGTATTGTTAATAAACAAATAGTTGCAGCTGAAGTGCTTTTAAAGGCTCAAAGAGCGTTTTCCAAAGATGTCTAAATATGCTCTAAAATACATACTATTTTAGCACACCATTTTTTTTTTCTAAAAATAGGAGAAAAGAAAATCAAACTCAGTCCATGTTTGATCCACTTTGTATCCCAAATTTATGAATTCAAATAAGACTTTATCATTTCTTGGTTTTATGTACAACATGGTTTTTCCTGCAAATCAGTTTGTGAGACAATGGGGAATAAACTTCTCCATCTCTGATGAAGTGAAATATACCTTCTTTAATGACCAGACATGAGGATGTTAGTGATCACATTGCCATGTTTCATTTTCTACATCTCGACTCTTAACCTCCTTCACACTTCCAGGTGTATTTGATTTTTGTGTATTTTTTAAAATAAGATTGCTTTTTATTTTTATTTTTTTCCTCAGAAGAACCAACTGCTGGAGCAGAGAATGTGGCTCCCCGGTCAGCTGCTTGTCAGGCCTTCTCAGAGAAGGACCTACCTGAGTGCAAGATGCAGTAGCTCCTGTCCTTCTCTTCTCCGGGGCCAGCATCCGGGGCTGCTCCTTTGTGTGTCTGACCCTGGCAGTTACGTCACAGTCCTGCTTAATTTCAATTACATTTTCATTTTGCCACTAGAATTGGAAGGTGAAAGAAAGGTCAGGAGATGAATGCCTTCTAGTCATTTAGAATGGTGATAGCATTCTTGTCTTCTTGAATGTGGTCAAACTCCAGAAGTTGAATTGTCTTATTTATTTATATATATTTTTTAAAGAATAAAGTTATTGAAGGAAACTTTTAATCTAAATTGTATGCATTTTTATTACTGTAAAGTTATCCACATGTGACTCAACAAAATTATAAACTCCTTGTTTAGTACCTTGAACACTCAATAAATATTAAATTAGTACTGAATCACAACTCCTGTGATATTAATTTATGGTTTCTTAGTGGGGTACTCAGGGTATATTTGTTTCTCCTGTCTTGTTTATTGACATTTAGAATTTTGCTATGAAAATATACACATGCTTTCTGGATTTAAGTTGTTATGGGTTAGCAAGTGATATGTGACCTTTTTATTTTCTAGTCCTGACCTTCCTTTTACTGTAGTGTCTACAAAAGTTCTTTTCTGTTACCCACCCACCGCACTTCCTATACAAGCACTCTAAATTGGTCAGTCGGTCGGTTGGTTATTGGAATTTGTATTCTATTGCACTTCACTCCCAACTGAAAGAACTTCATATATCATTTACTGTACCCATTTATTTTAGACATGAGGAAACAGCACCAGAGTTTCTATCAAAATAAGTATTCTAAACCTGGGACCCCACATATTTAAGGCATCTATGAATGGGCTTCATGCAGTCTGTATAACCTCTGGAAAAGGTGTGAACTTGTGTGTGGATTCATGTTTCTAGGATACTCAAGTTCATACTTTTATCATGTTCTCAAAGGGCTCTGTGACTCTACATGAGATCAAGAACTATGATTTTAGAGCAGCGGTTCTCAACCTGTGGGTCACGACCCCTTTGGGGGTCAAATGACCCTTTCACAGGGGTCACCTAAGACATAACAGTAGCAAAATTACAGTTATGAAGTAGCAACGAAAATAATTTTATGGTTGGGGGTCACCACAAGATGAGGAGCTGTATTAAATGGTCGCGGCATTAGGAAGGTTGAGAACCGCTGTTTTAGAGAGTATCCAATATTTTATGTCACATGACTGAAAAATCACATAAAACAGCAAATTATATAAAGTTTAGAACAGAGTTAGTCATTTCAAGGCATTCTTGGCTTTTTTGTAAGAAGATTAACTCATTTTTAGTCTGTGTATTGGATATTTTGCCTTAATATACTATCATAGCAATTCTCTAGGGCTAAGGAGAAATTGTCCCTTCCTAAAATCCTCTCCCCCAAGTCTGTACCTTGGGAGTGTTGTTTCTCCTTTCCACCCTTACCCAAAGAAGACACTATATCTGAACTGCACATTTTATTTACAATATCTGCTCCTCTACTGAATAAAAGTAATGCAAATTAGTGGGTAAGTACACCTGGGTAATAAAATTAAGGCTATTAAAAATACGTCAGGTGTCCAGTCCAGTAGAATGTTTCTTGACTCTTGAATTTGTATGTCCATTTCCTTCCTCAGATTTGAGAAGTTTTTGACCATTATTTCTTTAAATGCTTTATCCTTTTTTTTTTTTTTTGCTTCTCTGACTGGATAACTTCAAATGACCTGTCTTCAACTCTGTTGATTCTTTTTTCTGCTTGATCGAGTCTGCTGTTGAGCCCTCTAGTGTATTTTTCAATTTCCTCAGCTCCAGAATTTGTTTGGTTCTTTTTTATAGTTTCTATCTCTTTGTTAAATATTCTTATTTTGTTCATGCTTTATTTGCTTGGGTTCATTTGTCTGTGTTCTCAAGTAGATCACTGAGCTTCTTGAAAACTTACTGAGAATTGTCAGGTGATTCATTGATTGCCATTTCTTTGGAGTTGGTTTCTGGGATTTACTTTGTTCCTTCTATTGGGCCATGTTTCTCTGTTTCTTTGTGTGTTTTCTGATTTTCCGCTGAGTTTTATGCAATCAAAAAATTCGATTTCCTCTTCAGTCTATATGGACTATTTCATAGAAGGGAAGACCATCATCAGTCAGTCAGCCTGGTTAGAGATTCTGGAGGCCTCTGAAACCTTTGGCGGAGTAGTGATTTGTCTGGGCTTGAGTGTACAATTTGCCAATTAGAGAGGTTTGCCAGTTTCTTCTTCAGGAGTTCGTAATCTCTTCTTCCCTCTGGTGTCTGTCTGCAGTACTGTTGGTTCTTTGGTGCTGCACAAGGAAGCCACCCCACTCTCCTTTGATCTCATTGGTCCCCAGGCACCCAAAGTACATCTGCTTCCCATGAGCACACCAAATAAGGCAAGGTACATACCAGTCCCTTGGACAACCCTCCAAAAAGCTGGAACACCAGGCACTCTCTTCTCCCTCCCAAGGATGAAACTGTGAGTTGAGCACTTCCTCCCGATTGTGCCAAGTCAACACCAGCCTTGGTCCGGAACACTGCAGACCCTCTGGTTGCCAAACTAGGCCAGTTCCATCAGTACCCCAAGTGAGTGAAATAGAAACCAGTCACTTGGACAGCCTTCCAAAATGTTGGACCTTTGGATGAACTTTCCTCCCTTCTCCCCCTACTCCCCACGGTGGAGAAATCATGGGCCGAACTATCCTAACTTGGGGCCAGGATGGTCACAGTTAAAGTGAATCAGCTCTCCCTGTTTCTGTGTGGCTGTTCTCAGCTTCGTCCTCACCTAGGGCATTGCAACCTTTTTTTAAAAATCCTCACCCAAGGATATTTTTCCATTGATTTTCAGATAGAGTGGGAGGGAGGGAGAGAGAGAAACATTGACGTGAGAGAGACACACTGATCAGTTGCCTCCCCCACGACCCTGACCAGGGCCGGGGACCAAACCACAACCGAGGTACATGCCCTTGACAGGAATCGAACCCACGACGCTTTGGTCTGCAGGCCAACACTCTAACCACTGAGCCAAACTGGCCAGGGCAGCACTGCAACTTTGTATGTGACTTCTGCAGTTCTCACAAAGGTATTTTGGCCCGCACATTGTTAAGTCGGTGTTTCTGTGGGGGAAAAAACTGGAACTTCCAATTCCTCCATCTTGTTGACCTCTCCTTCAGAATGTTTCTTAACTCTTATGATCTGAGTTTTAATATCATGACATATGACTATTGGAACAGTAGTGAAAATCAGCAATGGAAACTGGCAAAAATGTTGGAAACAGTAATATAGTCAGACAATACTAAATGTTCTGAAAGTAAAGTCAGGACCAGAGAAAACAAAACATATGTATGGTTCATAGGGAATATTTTATTGAGAGTCTGGCAGAATTATATTCAAGAAGTTTATTAAGAGCCTGCTTATTCATACTCGGCAAATATTAAGTGCCCAGCTACTATGTGCTGATCATCGGTCTAGGCACCAAAAGGCACTGCCCTTGTGGAACTCACTGTGTTTAGAAAAAAGAACAGATCATATAACTTTTAACAGGAGCTGACCACAATGTAAGGAAAAGAGAGACGGTCCCTAGCCTTGAAGAAATTTTTCCCACTGACAAGATAGATGGGTAAGCAAATATTTGCAATACCATGTGACTTAGACTGTTACAGAGCAAACCTTACTGTTAAAGGTCAGTGGACGAAGGAGGCTGCAGAAAGCTGCATGAAGAAAAGTGTTGGACCCTTGGCCAGGTGGCTTAGTTGGTTGGAGCATCGTCCCGTACACCAAGAGTTTGCGGGTTTGACTCCCAGTCAGGGCACATACCTGGGTTGCAGGTTCAATCCCTGGTCAGGGCGAGTACAGTAGGCAACCAGTCAATGTTTCTCTCTCTCCCCCTTCTCTCTAAAATCAATTTTAAAAAAAATCCTAGGGTGAGGATTTTAAAAATAAAAGTGTTGGAGTTGGCCTTGATTGGAGAATTCTCATACTCATAAAAAGTCTATTCCAGAGACTTCCGGTCAAGATGGCAGCATAGGTAAACACGTATCACCTCCTCCCACAACCACATCAAAATTACAACTAAACTACAACACAACCATCACTCAGAATCGCCTGAAATCAAGCTGAAGGGAAGTCCTACAACTACGAAATTAAAGCAGCTGCCACACCGAGACTGGCAGGAGGGGCAGAGGCGCGGACGGGCTTGTCCCACACCCGTGTGTGGCGGATAAAAATCAGGAGGACACCTCGGCTGGGAAGGTCCTCCCTGAGGAGTGAGGGGTCCCCATCGCACACCAGACACCTACCTCAGGGTTACAGTGCCAGGAAGAGAAGTCCCCATAACTTCTGGCTGGAAAAACCAGCGGGAACCGAGGCTGAGGGAGGCTGAGGTGGCTGGAGCCCCAGGCAGTTCCTCTTAAAGGGCCCAAGCATGGACTTACTTGGACTCACTCTCTGAACTCTGAGAAGAGGCAGCTTGAGGGGCACCAGAGACATACAGGGAAGAACTGAGCTGTTTGGCCTCAGGACGAGGGCTGGAGAGGTGGCTTTCTCCTGGACAGACGTGCTGGCAGAGGCTGATGTTGCTTTGGTGAGCCCTTCCCTGGGACTCCAGCAACCTGGCTCACACTGTTTGCCCTGCCCTGGTGATTCCCTGAGGCCCCGCCCCACCCAACTTTCGGGCCCACCCAAGCTGTTTCCAAAGGATTTACCATAGGATTGGCCTGTCTTGGATCCTGCTTCAGAGTTTCCTAAAATCTCTCAAACAAGCAGCATCTGGTCTCAGTGAGCCCCATACCTCTCATTAAGTGGCCCCAGGACTATCACTAGAAGCAGCCAGCCTTGGTTCACAGCTTGGCTTTTCCTGGGCACCTCCGAGCCCAGCACAAGAAGCAGCCATCTGCAGATCACTTTGTAGCTTATGCCGGGTGACCCCAGATAGAACGCATGCAGTGGCTGACCTTGTCCCTGAGGCAGCACACCCAGTGGACAGCTTCAGACCACATCGAAACACCACCACCCAACCACTTCCACAAGTGACACACTCAATGAGCAGACTCAGTGGGTACCAGAGCCCTGCTGAAGTAAGTCTTGCTCTGTGTGGTGGGCCCCTACACAGCTGATCCTCCAAGATAGTCAGTGGTCAGTGGGAACAGCCAGTCCTTGCAACTGATCAGCCTGAGTAAATCCCTCCCATTGATGTGCCAACAGCAATCAAGACTCAATTACAACAGAAGGGTAGACAATCCACATGAGGGGTGCACTTCGAGGGCCCAGCTGGGGTGATCAGGGAGGCTGTGCCACTGGATCCTACAGGACACCTACAGCAATAGGCCACCCTACGAAGCCTAGGAAACATAGCAACTCTACCTAATACATAGAAATAAACACAGGGAAGCAGCCAAAATGAGGAGACAAAGAAACATGTCCCAAATGAAAGAAAAGAATAAAACTCCAGGAAAAGAATTAAACAAAACGGAGATAAGCAATCAATCAGATGCAGAGTTCAAAACACAGATTATAAGATTGCTCAAGGAACTTAGTGAGACCTTCAAGGAACTTAAGGAGACCTCCAAGGAACTTAGTGAAAACATCAACATAAAAAAGGACTAGTCAGAAATGAAGGATGCACTAACTGAAATAAAGAATACTTTACAGGAAATCAATAATAGAGTAAGTAAAGCCAAGAAGCAAACCATCGATTTGGAATATAAGGAAGCAAAAAAAAAACACCCAGTCAGAACAGCAAAAAGGAAAAAGAATTTTAAAAAAAATGAGGATAGTGTAAGGAGCCTCTGGGACAACCTCAAGCGTGCCAACATTTCGCATCATGGGGTGCCAGAAGCAGAAGAGAGAGAACAAGAAATTGAAAACCTATTTGAAACAATAATGACAGAAAACTTCCCTAACTTGGTGAAGGAAACAGACATACAAGCCCAGGACGCACAGAAAGTCCCAAACAAGAGGAACCCAAAGAGGTCCACACCAAGACACATCATCATCAAAATGCCAAAGGTTAAATACAAAGAGAAAATCTTAAAAGCAGCAAGAGTAAAGCAGTTTGTAACCTACAAAGGAGCTCCCATAAAACTGTCAGCTGATTTCTCAAAAGAAACTTTCCAGGCCAGAAAGGAGTGGCAAGAGATAGATATTCAAGGTGATGAAAAGCAATGACCTACAACCAAGATTACTCTATCCTGCAAAGCTATCATTTAGAATCAATGGACATATCAAGAGTTTCCCAGACAAGAAAAAGCTAAAGGAGTTCATCATCACCAAACCAGTATTATATGAAATGTTGGCCCTGGCCAGTTTGGCTCAGCGGTTAGAGCATCAGCCCGTGGACCAGAGAGTCCTGGGTTCGGTTCCTACTAAGGGCACGTACCTTGGTTGCAGTTTGTCCCCTGCCCCGGTTGGGGTCGTGTGGGTGGCAACCACTCGATGTGTCTCTCTCATATCGATGTTTCTCTCTCTATCATCCTCCCTTTCTCCCTCCCGCTCTATCTGAAGATACATGCAAAAATGTCCTCAGGTGAGGATTAAAAAAAAGAAATGTTGAAGGGTCTTCTTGAAGGAGAAGAATAACAAAAATATGAACAATAAAATGGCAATTAATACATATCTATTAACAATTGAATCTACAAACAAAATGAGCAAGCAGAACAGAAACAGACTCCTAGATAGAGAACTTTTTGTTGCTTGCCAGATGGGCAGGGGCTAGGGCAATGGGTGAAAAGATGAAGGAATTAAGAAGTACAAATTGGTTATTAGACTGACGAACCTCAAAGGGAAGGGGGGAGGGAGGGTGGGATGAGATAAACCAAAGAACTTGTATGCATATATGCATAACCAATGGACACCGACAATAGTGTGGGGAAGGCAAGAGGGAGGCAGGATTGGGGAGGAGGGGGGTCAATGGGAAAAAAAGGGGGGGATATCTGTAATACATCCAACAATAAAGATGAGTTTTAAAAAAAAAGTCTATTCCAAAATCCTCAGAAGTCAAAGGAAAGGCATTAGTACAGCAAGCAGCACAGCTGTGTGTGGTCACAGATCACTAGACCCAACATCAGAAGCGACAGTGGGGTAATGACGTACAGTTTTAGCAAAGAGCTCACATGGGCACATGCAGAAACTAGGGCAGGGTCTTTTAACTTTTTAAAGGACAGTTTTTGCTATCCATTATAATTTAATTTCTAATAATTATTAACATTTATTGAGTATAAATGTAACACATTATGCTGATGGTTTTACATGCTAAGTCCTTCCTCTATCACATCCCTGGCGTGGGTGCGATAGTTACCTCCCTTTCACAGGTGAGAAAACTGAGGTCTGGGGAGCTTAGTGACTTAACTACTGAGGAAGAGATATGGGACCTACTACCTTCATCTTTCTGACTCCACAATGTTTGTTCTTAACCGCTATCACTGTTATGAACCAAAAACCTAAAGAAAAAAGTCATCTAAAGAAGTTTATTTTTCTCACATGAGAAGTGCAGAGGAGTTCATGTAGGGCTTTTATCTTGAGGCTGTCTTTGAGGAACCAGGTCCCTTCTCTTACCCTGCTGTCGTCAGTGTGAGCCTCTGACCTCACACCAAATCACAACATGGCTGCTATGTCCCAAGGCATCATATCTGCATTCCAGGAGAAAAGAAGAGAAAGAGCAAAAGTCAAAAGCCTTTCAGGAGGACTCACCTTTCTAAGAGAGAAGCCCTCCTCAGAAATTCCAGACTACGTTTCACTGGCCAGCCAGCTCTAGCAGCTAAGGAGCCTAGAGTGAAGGAAATGATGTCCACATCCTAAGTAAGCAGTGAAATGCTTTTCCACTTTTCGCCTTCTACTTGGATTTAACAGTTCTATCAGAAATTCCACTAGGTGGCAGCACATACACATACACAGTAGTGTGTGAGTGTGAGAATCCTCTTAAAAGTGGAAGGAACCTGAACTACAAATCCCAGCGTGCACTGTTGAGCACCTGACTTGCTTCTGCACAAAGGTCTCAAGTTTGTTTCTGGCAGAGTGATCGGGAGGACGCCATCCATTTGCTGCTCTAAAGTAAGATTTTAAATGAAACTTTGGACTGGGAAAAATGGGGAGGTTGAATTTTTAGATGTTGCTTTTTTCTGCACATTACCTATTTCAAGATTAATTTTAGCAGTTAGATCAGGATAAGGGCAGCCTTTTAACGAGTTTGAAACTCTGGTATATTGGTAAGTTTTTCAAAATAGGCAAAGAAGAGAGGATTTTACATTGTCTTAAGTGAACATTTTTCCTCCTGGCTTGTGAAGATAGAGTTGCTGAAATGTTTTGTTTGTGATTGTGCTCGTGGGAAATTAACATTTTGATTCCAATATTTAGAGTAAGAAAGCCATCGTGTGTCGTTCTCGTGCTGAATGTATTGAAAGTTGCCTCATTTTACCATTTCAGACCATGTTTGCACTCATTTCCCCAAATAAATCCGTTTTAGTTTGATAGTGCAGTTTTATCTAATAGTAAGCCTTTGCCTCCAAAATCTGGTCCCAGAAAGACAGGGAGGACAGCTAGGGGAAGGTTTCCAGAATGAGCCAAACCCTTCTCTGTACTTCAGCAGTTGTTCAGTAAGTGCTCCTCAGGGTGTCAAAGGGAGACCCTCGGTGGCACCTCACAGTGCCATGTGCCAAAAGTCACTAATGACTATAGGGTAAACTAACAGCTTTTTAATACACCGTGCTCAGGCTTGGAGGAGGGTAAAGATTATTGGACTCTCTTACTTTCTAAAGTATATATTGAATATATCTCTTAACTGTTTTCATGTTTAAAATGAAAATGTATCGCTTGTATAAGAAGAAAAAACAGCAATGCAAACTCATTGCATCAGAGGAGGTCGGACATCATGAAAGCCCAGGTTCTCCACCACATAACAAATGTGGACTTAATCAGAGAACATCTGGGAAGTTGTCAGCTGGTCCCTGGAGCCGGTTCTTCCAATGCGTTATTAGGCTGGCCCTTTGAGGGGCGGACTCCAGGACAGAGTTAAACAGGCATGGGCTTTATTAGGGGAAGTGGTGATGAGAGGGAATGTGATGAGGTGAGGCTGAAAGAGCGGGCAGACCACCGCGGAAGTCCCTGCCCGGGCGAGGGCAGGTGTCCGGCTGGGTGGGAGCACGTAGGTGGCCCCGTGGTGTGCAGGAGGGTCTGCGAGCCCAGTGCGAGGAGAGTCGTGTCTTCTAGAAGTGGGTCTGCCCTGGTGTTCACGCCACTCCCAGGCACTGGCCCACGGGAAGGTGGCTTCAGCACCAAACCCGGCGGTGGGTTTCGGGGCGCAGGTGGCCTAGTGGTCAGTTACTGGGGTCTTGGTCAGTTTCCGGGTTCCGGGTGCAGGAGGCACAGGGCCCTGGCCCCCCGTGGGGTCTGCTGGGTGGACCAACAGCAGAACAACATCAACATGAACCAGGTCTTCCCTGCAATCAGGCCTGGGTTGGAATTCAAGCTGGACAACACTGGACACAGCACACAAGCTCTGAAGTTAGAGCACTGACGACAGGCTAGGTCTCATCATCCACCCCCTCTGGCTGTCCAGGTCTGTTTTCCACAGTGATCTTTCTGAAATACATGCCTGGTCATGTCACTCTCTCCATAAATCCTTTGCTGCTCGTTGCCCACAGGAGCCACTAGCTTGGACAAAGGGTGGAGCCTTAAACAGAGCATGCAGTCGGGTAGGGCTGCCCTGGCCGGTTTGGTTCAGCGGGTAGAACGAGGCCCGTGGACCGGAAGCATCTCGGGTTCGATTCCCAGTCAAGGGCACGTACCTGGGTTGCAGGTTCAATCCCCAGCCCAGTCGTTGGGAGGCAACCAATTGATGTGTATCTCTCACATCAATGTTTTTTTCTCTCTCTCTTTCTCCCTCCCTTCTTCCACTCTGTCTGAAAATCAATGAAAAAATATCCTCGGGTTAGGATTAACAAAAAAAAAAAAAAAAAACGTCAGATAGGGCTGAAGAGAACAGAGATAACTTCGAAGAGAAAGGAGTGGGTCATGTGGGCCCCCCTGGACAAGACGAGCGAGCTGCCTGTACTTTATCAGACAGCTAACTGAGCAGTGATTGCTTCCGTTACTTGTGCATGTACTCTTTAAGTCGGTTTACTCAACACCCACCTAACTTACCACCACCCCCCTTTTTCTTGCCTGGATGATGCAGGGACAGAGCCATGTTGTGACTCGGTGTGAGGTCAGGGGCTCACGTCAGAGACAGGGGGTAAGAGACGGCACCTAGTCCCTGGAGACAGCCTCATTTAGTCACCCTCTGACTGGTGACCAGCCCAACCTCATCATCACTAGCCATTCCTCTCACCATAGGATCTGCAATCCAAGCACTGGCCAGACATCTCATGCACATCTTTTTCCCCTTCATCAGAATTTCTCAGTCCTCCCTTTTCCAAATGACTGACTGTGTCTGTTGAAGTGTCACTGCTGCATGCTTAAACTTTAAACCAGGGCCGGCAGCGTGGTGGGCGGATGTTCACATCTCCGCGGAGTCAGGAGGCCCGAGTTTAGCTCTGGCTCTGCTACTGACCAGCTCTGACCTGGAGCAGGCCAGGCAGTGTCCTCATCTGTAGAATGGAGGTATTGGACATGATTTGATTTTCCAGTTCTTATCTTCAGTGAGTCTCTGAAGCCAACCGTGACATCTTTCCAAGGCACAAGGAAAAACCACAGACGATTGATAGTGCAAACCCTGGCAACAATTTACAGGAGAGAGAGCAAGAAGCAGCCTGAGTCGTGAGGGCGCACAGGACTCCGCAGCCGTGGGAGCGAGGGCAGCGGGGCGGGGGGGGGGGGGGGGGGGACCGCAGGAAGGGCAGGACTCCCCGCCTGCTGGGTGGCACCTGAGGCCCTCTTCTCCAGGCTCTGAAGACATGAACGGTAGGTCCAAGTCCACTGTCTGCCTCAGTTAGCACTTCAGTGGGTTATGCTAAACGTTTTTGATATTCACAGCTCAGTATCTAGAGTAAGCGTTCCAATGATGGGGCAGTTTGTACAGAGGTGCTGTCTTCAAGTTCTTAAAGCTGTACATAGAACCATTTGTTCTAGTTGTTACAGGGCCATATGCCACCATGTAAACCATTCAATAAACCTGACTTTAGATTCAACTACAGGTTCCATTATGGGCCGACTTGATGGGAAAGTCATCATCCTGACAGCAGCTGCTCAGGGCATCGGCCAGGCAGCTGCCATAGTAAGTTATCATCACTTGCTGTTCGCTCACTAGCTGCTAAAGTACTGAATTCTGCTCTTTTTTTTTTTTTTTTTTTTGAGTTTTGTGCTTCTGTTGTCTAAAGTTACAAAAAAAAGTTGCTACTCCTGACCCCCAGGCAGATGAGGGAATGAATACCTCACATTCTTGTTATGTGACATTACGAATGACCTTTGATTCTGAGAAACTGACTGATCGGTCTCAGTACTGCAGGGGCCATGGGACAGCATAGCTTTCTGAAATGATGTCAGTTCAGGTAAACTCCAGAGTTAAAGCTGCCAGGTTACCTTCACCTTCCCATTGATACCCCTCCTCGCCCATTATTCCCCGCACCTGTGCTAACGGTGCACTTGAAGCACACGGCAGGGTAGGGTTTGGCATTTATGAAAACAGTGGTATGCTTTTGGGAGGAAAAGTGTTGAAATGACCTATTTTTCTCACTATTTGGAACATAATAAGAAATGAAATAGGATAAGAACCTGCTCAGAAATGGAATACAGGCTCTCAAATCACAGAATAGTATTTTGAGAGGTGTTAATAACAGAATCCTAGTGTTGTTTTTTTTAAAAAAAATTGTATTACCTAAGGGGACAAAGTCAGATGACAAGCACAATATATGTCATGTTGTTCTAATTAATGATAAAAATAACAATAGGAAGGGTGGGGTGAGACTAGTTAGTTTGAAATCCCACCTATTTTATGGAGGGGGGGGGTGTAAAAAAAAAAGCAGTGAAAATAAGATAAAGGAGAAAAGGCTAAATAAATGACTTTCCATTCATGAGAGCAGTTTAACCAAGTGGACAAAGCATTTATTTGTGTATTGTGTCTCCCAGGCTTTTGCAAGAGAAGGTGCCAAAGTCATCGCCACAGATATCAATGAGTCCAAACTGCAGGAACTGGAAAAGTACCCCGGTAAGCAACTCAGCCACTTGAACCTGGGACTCAGAGTCGGGGTATTATCAAGCAGCAGTGCTCAGGTGTTGGAAGAGAACATCTGAGCTGCTCAGCGCCTCTGGCCTCCTTTCTGGATCCTGACTCTCTGATAATCAAGTTCCTATTCCGGGAACCTACAGACAAAAATCTGCGTACTTAAATGTATAAACAAAATTGTAGATATATACTTAACATTTTTTATTTATCCAACATGTTGAAGGATGCAGTACCTAGCAAGAAAATTCTCTGTGAAAGTGTAACTGTTGTTAACGGTTTATGACAGCTCTCCACTCCCGCGCCCCTGTCCGGCGGCAGTGCTGTCCAGTACAACACGACAGCCCCATATGTTGTTTCAAATGTTCTCATGGCTGCTTTTAATTTTTACTTTTTATTTTTTTAATCCTTACCAAGGATATTTTTCCATTGATTTTAGGTAGACTGGGAGTGAGGGAGGAAGGGAGGGAGAGAGAAAAACATCAATGTGAGAGAGACACATTGATCGGCTGCCTCCCACACGACCCCGACCGAGGCTGGGGATTGAACCACAACCGAGGTACCTGCCCTTGACCGGAATCGAACCCTCAACTCTTTGGTCTGCAGGGCCAACACTCTAACCACTTAGCCAAACCAGCCAGGGCTCTAGTGGCTACTTTTTAAAAAGTAAAGATCCCTGGCTGGTTTTGCTCAGGGGTTAGAGCACCTGCCCATGGACTAGAGGATTTCAGGTTCGATTCCTGGTCAAGGGCATGTACCTGGGCTGCAGGTTCAATGTCTGGCCCTGGTCAGGGTCATGCAGGAGGCAACCAATCCATGAGAGACACATCGATGTTTCTCTATCCCCCTCCCTCCTTTCCACTCTCTCTAAAAATCAATGGGAAAATATCCTCGAGTGAGGATGAAATAAATAAATAAATAAATAAATAAATAAATAAATAAATAGTCAATGAAACAGATTAAAGTTAATTTAATAATCTTTTTTATTTAACTAAAATTATCATTTAAAATAATCAAAAATTATTAATGGAATAGTTTACAGTCTTTTTCTCATACTAAATCTTTGAAATCCACGTTTTACAGCACATTTCAGTTCAGACTCGCTGCCTTTCAAGGGCTCAGCAGCCACATCTGGCTCGTGGCTACCCTATGGGAGATAGCCCAGCCCTAAAATCATGTGTCATGAGCAGAAACCCAAAGAGATTACCCACATTATTTATGTGTATGTCACCCCTTACTGCACCACCCTGAACCCAACTCCAACACCAGAGAACCTCAATTAGATTTACTCTGAAAGAAATCCTAACGGAACAGGTTATGTGATCAAACACAGATGAGTTCGTTGAATTAGACAGCTGGACTATGCTGAATTCTCATTCTGACAGCTCTAAGGACAGCTATTGTACTGAGAAAGCACGCAGGGGAAAGGAGTGTCCCTGGAATTCAATTTCAATCTTACCTTTCTTTGTTCATTTTTTTTTTCTATACCCAAAAGAGAATAATAAAATAAACTATATATTGTTTTAAAAAACAATGAGTGCTGCTTTCCTTAGAGAATGTTTGGATTTCTCTAGTAACTAGTGCAGTGTGCTCATCCCAGACTCCACGCTTCAGGTGTTTCATCCCTGCATCTGGCCTCTCATTTCTTCTTGCAGTTTAGGCGAGAAATAAGTGATGATCAACTCATTTCAATAAATAATGGCATTGACATCAAAGTAAAGCTCACAAATAGAAACACTCTCTTTCCTACCACTCCTCTCCCCACAACAGAATTCAGAATTTCTGTGGTAGTGACTCAGCCACTGGGGGAATGAATGGGCTAAAGTAGCCCGTGTTCAGTTCTGGCTGCTTGCTTACTAAAAAGCATCTGATATAGATCATTTATACTTCACTGTAAGTCTCCCAGAAAACATCTTTATTGGTCAATTCAGAGAATGGAGAGAAAGGAAGGGAGAGACGGAGGTGTGTTATTGGGAGGTCCAGATGGGAGGACTTTAAGATTTTTACTAATGAGATTCTTAAGACTCTACTAATGATCAACAATCCTACGAAGCCTACCTGGACAGATACTGCAATTCCACCCTTCCAAGCAGCTGAATCTCCAAGGCTAGATATTTTTATGGGTATAAGGAAATAGTGTCTTTTGTTTTATTTTTCAGGCATTCAAACTCGAGTCCTCGATGTCACCAAGAAGAAACAAATTGATCAGTTTGCCAATGAAGTCGAGAGACTTGATGTTCTCTTTAATGTTGCTGGGTAATCCAGAACTTTTTGATTTCGCTCTTCTTACAGAAAGTTTGCAATGACTTTTAGTAAAAGAATTTTGATAATATGGCCACATTATTCATCATGAACCCTAATATAGCCCTTGGGAAATATGACTTGATTTTGGAGAGAATTTTTATTGCAAGTAAGATAGCCATAGAAGTTGAGATGGGTTTGGAGCCTGAAGGCAGTTAAGGTCTACTCAAGACAACTGGTACTAACCGAAAGGTATGGATCTTCTTAAGGCTGGTGACAGGCTCACACCAAGGGACTTGTCACTGATGTCCCACTAGGACTTATAAAATAATAGGAAAAACTAGTTTCCAGTTGAGTGTCTTTATTTTTTTTTATTTTTATTTTTTTATCCTCACCCAAGGACATTTTTTCATTTTTTGTTCAGATAGAGTGGGAGGGAGAGAGAGGAAGAGAGAGAGAGAGAGAGAGAGAGAGAAACATCTACATGAAAGGGACACATCGAGTAGCTGCCTCCTGCACAACCTCAAGCAGAGCCGGGGACAAACCGCAACCAAGGTACGTGCCCTTAACAGGATCCGAACCCGGGTCTCTCTGGACCGCAGGCCGATGTTCTAACCGCTGAGCCAAACCGGTCAGGGCCAGTTGAGTGTCTTTAAAACGAAGTATATTTATTAGAAGCCAAGTACTCAGTTTATTGAAATGCAGACGTTCCCAGTTTTTTTGGCATAGCATTTAGCAAGTCCTTTACACTATCCCAAGCTCAGTGTTTCTTACTGGAACAATGAATCTCAGTAGAAGCAGTTTCGTATTGTACCTTTGCATGCAGCACAAAAGGAATTCATTCATTAACCTTGTTTGGGTGGTACCAGGCCTTGCTGAACTGGACATGAACTTGAGGCTGGAACTGGAGCAGCTCCTTGTCAATGCAGGGACTGCTAATGTAGTCCTCTCTCAGGGTGACAGTAGCAATGAGTACAACTGAGGCTTGGACAGAAACTGAATTGATACATTCTGAAGTTCCACTTTTCTTATGTAGTGTTATACTTGTACTGCTGTGTTGATAGAATAATCCCAGAGCCTTCTAATATATATTTGTTTTTCTTCCTAACCATGTTTCAGATCTGGAGGGGGGGGGGCCTCAGTCTATCCATACTTTATCATGTGTTACAATGGATGGGAATTAAATTAAAGCAGCAATTTGTGATGATCTCTTTTATAAACAACCTGTTCATCCCTCATATAAGAATATACACAGAGCCATGAAAAAAAATCAACTAGAAAAATTAGTTTTTTGAGAATTTATTCCATTTTAAGCTAAGTAAGTGGTATAGAAACAGATCATGTGGTTCTTTCTATCATTCTATTAAATTGGAAGTACAGTCACAATCAAATAATATTGTATCATTAATTACATAATTTTGGTCCAGGGAACAGTGAAATCACTCAGGACCCCAGTTTTTAAAACACTTCCTGAAAGAATTGTGACTTGAAAAAGAGTGAAGGTTATTTTAAGGGTTTGTTGTTCTGCTCTGTTTACTCTATATGTTAGAAGTGTACAGTAGCAGTATTACTTTGCTACCCTGAGATGTTTTCCCTGCTATTTTGACTTCCCTTGACAATGTTACATTGTGCCACCAGGGGGCACTGTTGCTCTTGAAATAGGAGTCAAGGCAGGTGCTGTGTTCTCATGTATGTGTTTTTCATGTTTCCTATGCAGTTGGTATAGAGTCTCTTATGTTTGGTGGTCCCAAACTCTCGCTTTCTTCTTTTAAAGGAAGGATATTATTTTTAAATACATTTATTTAGCTGAGGTTGTTGGGATACTTACTCACCTGATGTATACTAAGTGATAGTGGGTTTGATATGTGAAACTTATCAAACACTTGGTAAGTGAAAAGATAATGATCTCAGTCAACAAATGACAATAAAGATGATAAGGAAATTGAATATAAATCTTTTTAAGTGGCCATTTACCCCATTGTTTAATCCCTGTTCCAGGTTTGTGCACCATGGAACCATCCTGGACTGTGAAGAGAAAGACTGGGACTTCTCAATGAACCTCAATGTCCGCAGCATGTACCTGATGATCAAGGCATTTCTTCCCAAAGTAAGACGATCACCCCCACTAGGATAAGCACCACTGGATAAGTAGGTCTCCTCAAGGGACAGCTAGAAAGGACCCCCACGGGTGCTGAAGAATGATAACAGCTGACATAATGACTAACCTGTATTGAACATGTATATCAAGGCATTTAATATAAATTAACTCACTGAACCTTCCAGTTCATTCATGCAAGGAATATTAAGCACTTTCTACATGCCAGGCTCCATTCTAGGTGCAGAAGAGAATAAGACAAAGTCCCTCTGTAAGGGAGGATCCATTTTTTGAGGGGTGAGAGAGGATAACATGTACTCAGATAAACATACATCATGTGGGTGGTTGTGAGTACTATGAAGAAAGAGAAGCTAGGATATTGGTGAGGTCCACTTAGGTATCTGGCAGAGGGTTCCTGAAAGAGGGACGGCGAGGGGGCATGCTGGCCAGAACAGTCTGATGAGGCAGGCACCACCACCACACCTGTGGTGCAGAGATTAAGTAGGAGCTATTGCCCAGCCAGTGTGGCTCAGTGGTTGAGCGTCGACCCATGCACCAAGAGGTCGCCAGTTTGATTCCCGGTCAGGGCACATGCCCAGGTTGTGGGCCTGATCCCCAGTGCAGGGCATGCAGGAGGCGGCCAATTTATGTTCTCTCTCATCAATGTTTCTATCTCTCTCTCCCTGTTCCTTCCTCTCTCTCCAAATCAATAAAGAAAAAAAATTTTTTTTAATAAACAAATAAATAGGAGACTGTGGAACTTGCCCAAGTTCATATAACCAGCAAGTGGTTAGAGCCAAGATTCGAACCCTGAAAGTTGGGCCCCTTTTTTAATGTCAGCACCATTATATTATTCTTTATTAAACAGATAAACAAGCTGGGGTAAATATTTTCTCCCCTGACATTTTCCCTGACTTGGTGGGGTCACCTCAGCCTCTTCTGTGTCCTGTTAGTCTATCCGGCCAATCAATGCCTTAGGGTTTTTAGAATTTGCTTTTAGGTACAATTAGTGGTTAAGTATCAAAACGGGAAGTAAGAAGGATAGCATAGGGAAACGTGTAATCTTGCAGCCTCGCTCCTGGGTCCATGCAATCATTCGCTTTCTTCGGTCCTGCACCTCTTTGCCTGAAAGCTGCTGGAGAAATTCCGCCCAATAGAAGTGGTTTTTGTTCCAGGCCCTTTCCCTGCCTGTGGAGACTTCTTTTAGAAACTTTTCACTGGATTTTCATGATACAGAACATAGAGTTTTGTCTTCTGTTCTCTAGTTGGTTCTTCCATTTCCCCAACAGTTATTTTAACTCTTCACCACACTCTTGTCCACCGAGACGGTCTCCCCTGCTTCTTTGTGGTCGTTTTCCTGGCCTCTGATTTCAGTGAGAAGTTAGTGGCCATCAGGCAGGAATTCTCTCCACCTCTTGCTTGTTCCCCCAAAACATTCATGGGTACCACGCCCTTACACATACAGGTATTATCTTGAAAACATACATATGTCTTAGAATGAATAAAGTATAAAGTTCATTTGAAAACTTTTTAACTCATAGCATCTTATTTCATTAGCTGTTCCTTTAGGTCTGGGGCCCAGCAATCTGCACTTTATTTTGATTCAGCAAACTGCTGACCGCGGACTGTGTGCTCTGTCCAGAAGGACAGCCAGAGACCCTCCTCTCGGGAAGTCCACACCGTGGAGGGATTCTGAGCGAGGTGTTCTCAGGGAAGGGCTCTGGGGGGGAGGCAGCCCTCGCTGCAGCAACCACTGACCAAGTCCTGCCCTTCCTGCCTCAGCTACTCCACCTCGCTATGCACAGACATCCCTGCATCTCTGCTTTCCTCCCCCTTTCCTAAGTCGCTGCCTCAGCTCCCAGGGGCTCTCCTCTGCAGGACACCAGAGTCATGGTCCCAATCCACAGCATCAAACCCTTCCTTCTCCCCTGGAGTGCCTTCTGGGTAAGCCCAAGCCAAGCGCCTCCGGGTGGCCCCTGGAACCTCTGCAGCCTGGCTCCCCTCGCGCCCTGCCCTCCAGCCGGCCCAGCCCTGCCTCCCAGTTTCTCGATAGAGTCCTTTATAGAGTTTCTATATAGGGTTCTCTCTCCTTCAAACACCCTTCTCTTTTATTTTTCTAACACTCTAGTTTTCAAAAAGCAACCCACATATTTCCTCCCCAAGAGCCTCTTCTGGGTGTCCCGCCGCCTGGATTGGTCCCTTCCCACCAGCCCCCTGTTCTCTGTGAAGGTGTCTGCTGTCCTGGATGCTGGTGAAACCAGGCACTCCAATCACACTGGTAGCTGTCTACCAGCAGGGGCTGCCCTTCACCCTTGAATCTCCTGGACCTAGCACAGTACCCGACTGCAGGCATTCAACAAACACCAGTGAATGAAGGTGAGAGTTCTCCAACGTCAGGAACAGTCAGTGAGGATTTCCTTCATCGGCCTTCATTTAGCTCAGCGTTCGTTCTTGGTCTGGCTGAGCTCTTGTGGCCCTGGAAGGCTTAACGCCCTTGGGACCTGCCCCTGCCAGCAGAGACTGGGTGAGCCTGTGAGGACTGCTGACCAGCACTGAGTGTTCGTGGCTAATCCCGTGGTTCTGCAAAGCCTAAGGAAATGCAGATCTTTTAAAGAGGTAGTATGTGTAGCCTGCAGAGCGACATTTTTTTTTTAAATTGTTTTGTTTTTGGCAGATGCTTGCTCAGAAATCTGGCAACATCATCAACATGTCCTCTGTGGCTTCCAGCATCAAAGGTAGGTCTGTCTCCCTGGGATCGCGATGCAGAGGTCCACACACCTCCCCAAGCTAAGGGAACAAACATAGTGAAAATCACAGAACCGACACTTCACTTCAAAACTGCTTTTAAAAATTGGCCTTAAGTTCCTTAACTACCAGTCCCTTTGCCTTCGATGTGAACCAGTCATGAAATTAAAGAAAAGTTGTTTTGCTTTGCCCTCCTTGTATTTCTTCTCATGGATATGGAAATGGAAATCAAGAGAGGGAAGAAGGAAACCAAGAGGGAGAAGGAAACATGTATCCATTTAATGAATCAAAAAAAAGACGTATTGACACCCACTATGTGCCCCTGCTCCACAGTAAGTCATGGTCCTGCAGGGGGTGCGTGTCAGGCAGACACACGTCTTCTACAGCGTGAGAGTGTTATTGACGACGGAGCTCTGTGCAAAGTGCTGTCACTCCTGGGAAGCTAACTGCCTGTGGACCGGAGAGTGCTCCGGGAGACAGCTGCTCTGGGCCCTAATGAGGAGCCAAGGAGCCAGGGTTGCAGCAGACGAGATAAGGGCCCGAGATAAGGGCCCCGTCTGGCACAGATGGGTTTGCAGGTGTGACTTGAACTAGCTGCTGCTGAGATAACATCCTTCCCTTTTCAAGGATACACACTAAACCTACACAAGAGAGGAATGCAAAGCCACGCCTTGGCCTCTTGATTTTGTTTTGTTGTTTTTTTCCCCCTGATTCTCCTTTGGAATCTGCCTAAGGGGCACCTGAGGAGGAAAAACGGAGACCACTGCATCACTTAAGTGCAGCGTGTCAACACCTAAGTCTCAGCCAGTTTTCCCACTTTCAGAAACTAGCCCTGTTAAGAGAGAAAACCTGGTTTCCATTTTTTAAAAGGGTGGGGTGAGAGGCAGCATGACAGTGGTTCTGGGGACATGTATTTGTGTTCCCTTTCCACAGGAGGCTATGTGTTTTATTCCTTCACTTGTTGAACCCTCCCTTCCCCAGGGGTTGTGAACAGATGCGTGTACAGCACAACCAAGGCGGCCGTGATTGGCCTCACCAAGGCCGTGGCTGCTGACTTCATCCAGCAGGGTATCAGGTGCAACTGTGTGTGTCCAGGTGAGTTCCACACTGTAGGGCCCTGAGAGTGTCCTTTCTGACACCCGGTTGCCACTGTGAAAGATATCTACAGAAGCTTGCTTACTCCATGTCTTATTGCATCCTCTTATCAGGAAAAGCTCAAAAGAAAAGGGCCCAGGCTTATTAAGATGATTGGGATCGAGAGGCTACGTGATTAGGAATGAGCCACAGATGCAAAGGGTTTACTGTTACTTACTTGTGGGGGACAATTCAAACCATGTGGCTAAGAAAAAGCACCGGCCAGGGCCTGGTGTCTTGGAAGTCTTGGAAGCAGACCAGGGATGACCTGTCAGGGGAAAGAGGAAAAGGAGACCCTGCTGACAGGACGGTGGGCAGAAGGGAAGCCTCCCAGGAGACCTGGAGCTGCCCGGTCATGTGCATCACCTGGGGGGGCCCATAAATTAAGAGAGGGATTAACGCCTTCCTGGAGTCTGTACCAGGGCGTCAGCAAACATGGCTGCTGTGTGGCCAGCACCTGCTCTGTAAGTTCAGTTTTACGGGAGCACAGTTCTCCCGGCCTGCTGCTGTGGCGGCTGGGACCGCTTCGCGCTTCGGGCACATTGGCTAGTTGTAACAACCAAACGTTCTCACAGCTCAAAATATTTCCTGTCGGGCTTTGTAGCAGAAAGTATGCTGCCCTCTCATCTAAAGGACAGGAGAAACTCAAAACTCATCATTAGCAGAAAGGACATTCGGTCTGTCCAAACAAAAGCATGTACGCGCTTATTTCTTGGGACTAACTTCTCTCAATAAGCGTGGGTGTGTCTATTAAGTAGACATGCCCTTTCACCTGGCCCCACCTACCCCAAATGATTACAAGGTGCCTGAGAACAGTGATTAATTTACTCTCTGAGAAGAAATTAAATATTGCATATCTAGGATCATAGTTTCTCTCAGTAGTTCACACTGGCATTGAGGAGCTGGGGGTGGGAGCTTTCAGACCTGAGGGGCATGCCAGGACTTGGGGAAGGAGCTGACCGGGAGAACTGTGTGTGCAGTAGACACACCTCAGAGGTGCTGTGGGCTCGGTTCCAGGCCACCGCAACACAGTGAGGATTGCAATAAAGCGAGTGGTCATCTTTTGCCAGTGGAGGGTCTTACGTTCGATTTGTAAAAGGCTCACCAGGTGTGAAACGCACTAAAGGGAAGCGTAACAAAGCGAGGTAAGCCCGAAATTTGGAAAGCCCCACAGGAGAGTGTGATGTAATCCCCACGGTCTCCCCTCAGGTTGAAAAACTACTGACTTACTAGTTAAAGAGGAAAAACTACTAAATCCCCTGCAGGCTATAGAATTCTCATGGTTGAGATGTTCTGCTTGATTTGTCTTGGACTAGAAAGTAAGCAGAGGTAACACGAAGAAAAAGGAAGATGTAGGAGAGACAGTTTGAGCACATACTGGTGATACTTGGAGTCCAGCTATTCTTGGTGCTATTTACCCAATGGAATAAATGGCAAAATGATTTGGAAACTATGGTTGTTTTAGCGGCTGGACTTTTCAGGAGACTGGAAAATATGTTATCAAACTCTCTGGAACAAGGAACCAGCGGTGACTCACCGGGCCAGTCACAGAAGAAAACCTGACTAGGAACGGTTGTGTCTGGGATGGCGCCGCAGCACGGGACTTGTGTGGACTGTGGGTGGGGTGGCGGTCTGTGCCATGGACACAGCGGAGTCCTGTGGCTATGGGATTGAGTAGGAGGCATAGGCTTGCTCTACAGTTTTCATTCACGAGCCATTCATCCCAGCCACATGTAAGGGATGAGGCTCATTGCCTCAGTGGAAGGAAGCTGCTAAAGCTGTAAGGATTTTGGAAAGCGTGTTAAGCAAAAGCTTTAGGTGCCTTGAGCACGACATTGATAGAATGTGGTCCCTCAAGGAGGCTGTTGATGAGGGAAATGAGGAAAACACTATTGGAAACTGGTACAAGGAGATGTTATGTGGTTTCAGAAGGTTGATCAGCATGACTCCCCGCAGCGACATGGAAGGGAGGAATCATCCCTAATGAACTGGGTGATCTCGCTAAGGCCATTTCCACCCAGACTTCAAAAGCTGCCCACTTACAGTAAAATGCAAGGAGAGAGAGAAGCTAAGGAAAGGGCTGTTCCACGATAAAAGAGCCAGGATTTGCTGATTTTGAAGATTCCCAGCCTCTCCAGAGAAATCGCAAATGATGACAAGATTAAGAAATGGTTTCCAAGCAGGCATCAAATCTGTGGCATTCTCAGGAGCCTTGTCTGAAGATAAAGCTGAGGCTATGGCTGTATCATTATGACCTTAGACAGATCTTGTGATCCCTGGAGAACTGTCATTCAGAAAATAAACAGCCCTCTGAAGAGGATGTACAGACTACATCAGTGAACAAAAAGTCCGGGACACTTGCTCTGTAGGAACTTAAACGAAGTAGGAATTAAAACTTTTTAGTGTCTTTTATTTTTAAGCAAAATAATTTCAAATTACTTTTTTTTTAAATTTTTTATCCTCACCCGAGGACATTTTTGCATTTATCTTCAGATAGAGTGGGAGGAAGAGAGAGAAACATCGATGTGAGAGAGACATATCGACCGGTCGCCACCCACACGACCCCAACCAGGGCCGGGGACAAACTGCAATCAAGGTACGTGCCCTTAGCGGGAACCGAACCTGGGACTCTCTGGTCCGCAGGCCGATGCTCTAACTGCTGAGCCAAACTGGCCAGGGCTCAAATTACATTTTTTGATGAGAAACACAAGACAGCGCTTAAAAATGGGAATTTGAAACCAATGAAAATAGGCAAGATCATGAGGAAAATTTAGAACCACCTAGATTATGGAAGACTATGACAGTCATGGAGTCATCCCTCGGGGTCCCCTGAGTGAGCCTGGCAGCAGGAATGGTCCTGAGAACATTAAGGAGTCTGGATCCTTGCACAGATAAAGCACTCCTGTAATTGCATCTACATCTCAACGTGGTCGTGAGGATCACCTGAAGTAATACAGGTAAAAGTGCTTAAAATCCATGAGGTATCATGTTAATGTGACTAAAATACATATCTTGGGAATGCCGGGCGATTCACCCAGAGTCCCTTGATGCCTAGTGTCATCAAGGACCATACTCTGTGTTTTAAAAAGTCACAGAAATGTTATTCAAGAAGTCGATAAGCCTTAAGGGCAGGCAGATGGAGGTGAAATTGTCATTCTAAGTCCTGGAGAGGGATTTCATTGATTGTCATATCATATGAAAAGGAAGTTGAATTGTCAATTTCTTTTTTCAGTTAAAGTAAGTAACCAAGCTGAATGTCCCCCTTTGATTTAGGAACAGTTGATACCCCATCTCTGCAAGAAAGAATACAAGCCAGACCAAATCCTGAAGAGGTATATCTACTCTCTTAAATGTGTTTAAATCTTCCGGTTAGAAAAGCCCCTGTTCCTTACCTAGAGTAGACACATTCATGGAGACAGAAAGTGGAAGGTGGGCGGGGTTGCTGAGGGAGTGGGAATGGGGGTAGTTTAATGGGGACAAGTCTCAGTGCTGCAAGGTGAACAGAGTTCTGGAGATTGGTGCACAACAGTGTGAATGTATTCACACTGAACTGTAATGGTTAAGATGGTAAATTGTACATTAGGTGTATTTTACTACAACTTAAAAAAACCTCTTCTTTGATATTAACTTTCTGATCTGTCACAGTGTCTATAGGTTTTAGTATAACAAAATAGTTTGAGTAGCTAGGAAGTCACCATAGCCCTGCTTAGACCACAATTAATGATATTAATGATATTCTCACGTGTTATATATCATGCATGATGAAGGCTGCAAGCCAGTGGAATCTCTGTAGATTCATCTTGCCTTTGACCCCCAGAAGGAATTGCAGGTGAGTTCATTCTTCAGCTCGGATCCCTGATGTCTGGTATGGTTTCTGGTCACAGGCACTGAGCGATTTTCTGAAGAGACAGAAGACTGGAAGGTTTGCAACTGCCGAAGAAATAGCCCTGCTGTGCGTGTATCTGGCTTCTGATGAAGTAAGCACTGCTCTTCCCAGGGAGTTCATTATCCTCAATCATATTTGGCAACTATTTGCTCAACAAAAATGTCGTCTTAGAGAATTATGGCATCTATTTGCTAAGATGCTGCAGTTACTAGATAGGGATCCGTTCTGATTTCATTTGCTCCAAGAAAGTCCCCTTTGATCTGAGCAGCCGACTTCCTCCTTCAACTTCACATGTCACTAAATCTTGTAGCAAATGAAATAGAGGAGTGAAAAAACTGCTCAATTTTATAAGAAACAGTTGCTTTCAAAAATTGGAGTTGGGGAGACTCTGGCTAAATGTAAGTCAAATGAACCACCAAAATTATGAGAGCTTCAGGTGACACGGGAGAGGGTTCATCAGATTTAATTGTATGTAGCAAACGCAGCATTGGCATCTGTGTTTTTAGTTTTACTGGTGCCTTCTCTAGCAGACTCCCACTGGCTTTCTTTCTATGAATTCTTACTTGGTTGTCATCATGTATGGAAATTCCTAATTCTGTCTCTTTCCACTTTGCCTCTATTTAGGAACCAGTTTCTTCTTTAGCAGCTATTGTCTTTGTTTAAATGGCATGGTACTGCAAATGCAGAAACTATGTGTATAAGGTATAGAGTACAAGAACATCCCTCTCTGATTTATGGCTTTGAATGTCACATGACCAGGAACTGCAATGTATGAAGTGACAAGGAAAGGGAAGTGAGTAGGCGGGAGAGGGGAGGTGTGTCACTAATCAGTTACTTCCTCTTTACAGGAACTTGGTGTGGCACACCAGGTGGTTGGTGAATGTGACAAACACAGGATTTGAAATGTTTTAGTGACAGAGCAGTTACTACTACTCAGAACTATTAACAACAGTTGTTAAAAGCTGGGGAGTTTGCTAGACAAATTATTCATGAAGCAAGTATGTTGACCTTTGTGATTTCTCTCCATGCATATCTTCGGAATAGCTCATTTGAGTTTGGGATACAGCGGATTAGTTACATTGCCCTTGTTTATCCAGAGCTTAGGTTACCAAATATTTGAAAATGTTCTGGCTTGAAGTATGCAACAAAAGGACCTTTTAGCCTTTAAAGGGGCCCAGAGGAGTACATATGTGTAACAGAGAGCTTGCCTTATAAAAATACTTGGGAGAGTTGGGGTCATTTTTTGGTAAAGTGATTAGTAACCCTCTTAGTTTATCTACATTATATGATCCATTTTCTTAGAATAAACTTTAACACTTTCTGTGCTCATGTTATGTCTTCCCTTCTTCCCTCTTCCATTGTCTGAGGCTTTAGATAAATTTAAAACTAAGACCAGAAATTTGAATCTTTATTATCCATGTTTAAGTTAAAAGAAATTTTTTAAACTTCTACCAAAAGGAATCATTTTAGCTTTAATTCCTCGGAAAATAAAAAATTCTCTGGAAAAAAATAGTTATTTGTTTTAAATCCTTTAGTTTAGTACAGATTTGTATCTAAAACTAGTCTAGATTTTTTTCATAGATTATATAATTATTATCTTCATAAAAATATTTCAAATACATTTAGTGTGCTTCAGTCCCTGGAATTGCCTATGTATATTGATCAACTATATATACAACATCTTCTTTTATTTTATTTTATTTTTTAAGGTTGTTATGCAGTTGTTGTTTTTTTTGTTGTTGTTGTTGTTGTTTATTTATTTATTTATTTTATTAATTTATTTTTGTTACAGATGTTTCTCCTTTTAAAAATTTTGTTTGGTAATTGACATGACCGACTTTATGACCAACACACTTGATTATATTCAAAAAGTTTATTAATGGCATAAAATTCAGCTAGTTTAGGATAGTTCTGAGTTTCAAAATGAAAATGTACTGTTCCAGTCTATACTTTATCTTAATTTCGGGAATATGTCACCTAACTTCTAAATGTTCTGATTGTAAGACCAAACACCCCACAGACCTTGCTTAGAATGTGACACGTGCTGAAACACCAGCCAGAGGCCAGACCACAAGAACACTTGGCAGTTTTAAATCTTCCAAAATTAATTCAGGTTTCCATAAATTCTCTTTGTTAAGTGAGTTTTCCTATTACCATGAGAGTAAATTGTTCAGGTCTCTCAGTCATAGAGTAGAAAAAACAGCCTGTGTTAATTGTTCTTGTGTTTACCACTGCAGTCTGCCTACATAACAGGGAATCCTGTCATCATCGATGGAGGCTGGAGCTTGTAATCCTGTCATCATCGATGGAGGCTGGAGCTTGTGATTTCAGGATCTCCTTGCTCAGAAGGCCAGCCCTTCCTGTCCACTGCAAACCTGGTTATGAAGAACACTCATGTCTTTCTTGTTAATGGCATAGTAATGAAAACAAGCCCTTTCTAATGATGTCATTGTTCACGAGTCTGGTTCTTTAATTATAATAATTTCTTTCTAACCTCTTTTCTAATCATTGTAGATGAGATGAAAGATAATGAACTCACTGCAAATGAATAGTTTCTAAAATAAACCTCAATTTGTAAGCATGTAAAGTAAAATGTGATTTTTTGTTTTCTTTTTTAAGAAAAAGGTATTAATTTCTATTTTACCACTATTTCCTAATATTCAAATATTTTTGTATAGTTCTGCCTTGATCTATATATGGGTACTAATTTTAAAATCTTACACCTTTATAAATGAATACCAGAGTGGGGATTTAAAATGGTGGTGGAGTGAATGGAAGCTATGCAGACCGTCTCCCAGGACCAAACTGGAATTACAACTAAAATAAAGACAAGTCATTGGGAAAAACCAACTGAAGAGCAGCTGGAGAGAACCCTTATAACCAGGGATGGAAAGAGGACACCAAACCGAGCCTGGTAGAAGCTGCGGAGGCATGAGAGGGCTGGCTGAGTGCCCACAGACAGCAGCTGAGGGCTGTCTTAGCAGTGAGCTGTTCCCTCTGAGAAGTCGGGGGTTAAAACCCCAAGCTGGCTCCCCAGCACAGAGTGGTGGAACACGGAAAGGCACCCATGTAACACCTGGCTGAGAAAATCACCAGAGCTGAGGCTTTGTCCAGCAGGGAGAGGCTTGGGGAACACTGGCACTTCCCTGAAGTGACAGTATACTAAATCAGCTACAGCCACTCACCTTGGGCTCCAGCAGAGGGAGGGCAGACAGGACTAGAACTGTGTGAAGAGAGTCAGGGGTTCATGGCACTGGGGAGAGAGCTGGGAAGGAGGTCATTGGGAGTTTTATGCTGAATCACTCCCTCATAGGACAGTAGCCATATTACTCAAAAAGCCCCTTCCCAGAGCCCTGGGGAGAAGCAATGGCTCCTCCCTCAGGAATTTAACACCACCCAGCTGCAGAAATGCAAATTGAAGCTCATTAACAACTCAAGAGTACCAGCAAGCAAGGAGGGGGGAAAACAAAAAGCCTCTGAGAAAGATTTGAAATTTTGATCAGGGTCTCATTGTTGGGGGTTCTGGCTCTGAGGACTGAGCTGTGAAGGCTGAGGACTGAGTTCCTATATAGTCATCCCTCGCCACTTCACGCTTCGACTTTCGCGGCTTCACTCTATCACAGTTTTTTCAAATATAGTATAGTAGAGTATTTGAAAAAACTGAGATAGAGTTAAGCCTGGAAAGTCGAAGCGAGATTAACAAGGGCTGACTGTACTGAGCCCCTCCCCCATGGCTTCAGTACCCATCTCTGTCAAGTAGCCCCATCATTGTGGGGTTTAGCCTGGGGGAGTGCCCCTCCCTCAGGAATTTAACAATACCCTGTGGCTCTGGGGACAGAGTTGTGAAGACAGAGGCCAGGACCCCTGCACTGAGCCAATAATCCACACTGCAGAAGCCACTTTTTTATCAAAGCAACTTTAACCCAGGAAAAAGCAATTGCCCCACCCCCTGGAAATCCCCTTACTCTGTCCACCTGAGATATTTTTCATTCAGCTGAGGGCTACAACCCAAAGCTCGTTAAGTAACAGACTAAGAGCCTGCAAGCATGAATAAAGAGCTCAACAGCATGAATAAAGATATAGAAACAATGAAAATCAACCAATTGGAAATGAAAAACCACCAAGTGGAAATGAAGAATGACACAGCAGAAATTAAGAACACATTGGAAGGAATAACCAGCAGATTAGAGGAAGCCCAGGATCAGATCAGCCAATTAGAAAAAAATACCCAACCAGAAAACCAAAAAGAAAAAACAATTGAAAAACAGGACAGTTTAAGAGAGCTGTGGGAAAACATGAAACATAACAACATCTGCATCATAGGAGTTCCAGAAGAAGAAGAAAATGAGCAAGGGTTAGAAAATATATTTAAAGAAATAGTGGCAGAAAACTTCCTTAACTTGGTGAAGAAAAAAGGCATAAAAGTTCAAGAAGCACAAACAGCCCCAAGTAAGAAGAACCCAAAGACCCCTACCAAGACACATCATAATTAAAAGGCCAAAAATTAAAGACAAAGAATCTTAAAGGCCGCAAGAGAAAAGCAACAGGTTGCCTACAAAGGAGCCCCCATAAGGCTATCAGCTGATTTCTCAACAGAAACACTACAGGCCAGAAGGGAATGGCATGAAGTATTCAAGGTCACGAAAAACAAGGATCTGAATCCAGGACTACAATATCCAGCAAGGCTATCATTCAGAATAGAAGGTGAAATAAAGAGCCAAAAAAAGGCTAAGGGAATATATTAGCACCAAACCAGCACTGCAAGAAATGTTAAAAGGACTGCTGTCATAAGAAGAAGAAATAGGGCCCTGGCTGGTTTGGCTCAGCAGTTGGAGCATCGGCCTGCGGACCAGAGAGTCCCGGGTTCGGTTCCTGCTAGGGGCACGTACCAAAAAAAAAAAAAAAAAAAAGAAGAAGAAGAAGAAGAAGAAGAAATAGGAAAAGAAACATAACCATAATAAATAAAAATGGCAATAAATACATACATATCAATAATAACCTTAAATATAAATGAACTAAACACACCAATCAAAAGACACAGAGTAGTTAAATGGATAAGAAAGCATGACTCATTTTTTGTTGTTTATAAGAGAGAGACCCATCTCTCAACAAAAGACTCACATAGGTTGAAAGTGAAGGGATGGAAAAAAATCTTCTAAGCTAATGGAAAGGGGAAAAGAAGCTGGGTTAGCAATACTTATATCTGATAAAATAGACTTCAAAATGAAGACATAACTAGAGAAAAAGAAGGCCATTACATAATATTGATAGGATCTATCCAACAGAAGGATATAACCTTGGTAAACATACATGCACCCAATATAGGAGCATCAAAATATATTTTAAAACTTCTGGAGGATTTCAAAGGAGAAATCAACAGCAATACAATCATAGCAGGGGACTTTAACACTCCACTGACATCACTGGATAGATACTCTAGGCAAAAAATTAACAAGGAAACAGAGACTCTAAATGATGCACTAGATCAAATGGATTTAATAGAAATCTACAGGAAATTACACCCCAAAACTGCAGAATTCACATTCTTCTCAAGTGCACATGAGACATTCTCAAAGACAGACCACATGATATGACACAAACTAAGTCTCTACAAGTTCAAGAAGATTGAAATCATATCAAGCATCTTCTCGAATCGCAATGGCATGAAACTAGAAATTAATTATAATAAAAACACTAAAATAAAAAAACACTCCAAAGCATTCAAACACATGAAGGCTAAATAGCATGTTATTAAACAATGAATGGGTTACCAAGGAGATCAAGGAAGAAATAAAAAAAAACTTCCTGGAAAGTAATGAAAATGAACACACAACACAAAATCTATGGGACGCAGTGAAAGCAGTCCTGAGAGGGAATTTCATAGCACTACACACCTACCTCAAGAAACAAGAAAAATTTCTAATTGACTATCTAACCCTACAACTTAAAGAACTAGAAAATAAACAAAAAGAAAAACCCAGAGCAGGTGGATGGAAAGAAATAGCAAAGGTCAGAGCAGAAATAAACAACATAGAGTCTAAAAAAAAAAACAATTCAAAAGATCAATGAAACAAAGAGCTGGTTCTTTGAAAAGATAAACAAGATTGATGAACCCTTAGCCAGACTCATCAAGAAACAAAGAGCGGACCAAAATAAACAAAATCAGAAAAGAAAGTGCAGAAATAACTGACACTACAGAAATACAAAGAATTGTTTAAAAATACTATGAACAATTATATGCCAACAAATTGGACAATCTAGGAGATATGGACAAATTTCTAAAATCACACAGTCTCCCAATACTGAACCGGGAAGAGCCAGAAAACTTGAGCAGTCCAATAACAACTAAGGAAATTGAAGATGTAATCAAGAAACTTCCAGCAAACAAAAGCCCAGGCCTGGATGGCTTAATTGGGGAGTTTTACTAAACATTTAAAGAAGACTAACACCCATTCTCCTCAAACTATTCCAAAAAATTCAAGAAGAAGAAAGATTTCCCAACTCATTTTGTGAAGCCAGCATAATCATAATTCCAAAACCAAATAAAGACACTACAAAGAAAGAAAACTACAGGCCAATATCCCTGATGAACATAAATGCCAAAATCCTTAACAAAATATTAGCAAATCAGATCCAGCAATACATTAAAACAATTATTCACCATAACCAAGTAGGATTCATCCTAGGAATGCAAGGCTGGTACAATATTCACAAATCAATAAATGTGATACACCACATAAAATAAATGAAAGATAAAAACCTATTATCATATCAATAGACACTAAAAAAGCATTGCACAAAATCCAGCACCCATTTCTGATAAAAATGCTCAGCAATGTGGGAATACAGAGATCATCTCTCAACATAATCAAGGTCATATTGAAAAATCTAGAGCCAACATCATACTCAAAAACTAAAAGCATTTCCCTTAAGAACAGGAACAAGACAGGGATGCCCACTTTTGCCACTCTTATTTAACATAGTACTGGAAATCTTAGGCACAGCAATAAAAAAAGAAGAGAAAATAAAAGGGATCCAAATCGGAAAGGAGGAAGTGAAACTGTCATTATTCGCCAACAACATGATATTGTACATAGAAAACCCTAACAACTCCATAAAAAATCTACTAGATTTAATAAATGAATTTGGCAAAGTAGCAGGATACAAAATTAACATCCAGAAATTGATGGCATTCTTAAACACCAATAATGAATACTCAGAAAGGGAAACAACAAGAACAAACCAAAAAAAATCCCGTTTACCTTTATAGCAAAAAATAAATAAAATACCTAGGAATAAACTTAACCAAGGAGGTAAAAGACCTGTTCTCAGAAAACTACAGGACATTGAAAAAAGAAATAGAGGAAGATCTAAAAAGTGGAAACATATACCATGTTCATGGATTGGAAAAATTATCATTAAAATGTCAATACTACCCAGAGCAATCTAAAGATTCAATGCAATCCCTATTAAAGTACCAATGGCACATTTTACAGATCTAGAACAAATACTCCAAAAGTTGATATGGAAACATAAAAGACCCTGAATAGCCACAGCAATCTTGAAAAAGAAGAACAAAGTGGGAGGGATCACAATACCAGACATAAAGTTTCACTACAAAGCCATTGTAATCAAAACAGCCTGGTCCTGGCACTAGAACTGGCATATAGATCAATGGAACAGAACCCAGAGAACCCAGATATCGACCTAAGACAGTATGCACAATTAATATTCAACAAAGGAGGCAAGAGCATACAATGGAGAAAAGATAGTCTCTTCAATAAATGGTGTTGGGAAAATTGGATAGCTATATGCAAAAAAATAAAACTAGACCACCAACGTACACCATACACAAGAATAAATCAAAATGGACCATAAATGTAACCCATGAAACCATAAAAATCCTAGAAGAAAATGTAGGCAGAAAAATCTCAGACATCATATGTAGTGGAATTTTCACTGATACATCACCTAGGGCAAGAGAAACAAAGGAAAAAACTTAATAAATGAGACTACATCAAACTTAAAACCTTCTGCACAGCAAAAGAAACCAGCATCAAAATGAAAAGGTAACTCACTCTCTGGGAGAACATATTTGCCAACGATACATGGGATAATATCCAAAATATAAAGAGTACTCCTACAACTCAACAAAAGGAAGACAAACAATCCAATTGAAAAATGGGCAGAGGACCTGAATAGACACTTCTCCAAATAGGACATACAAATGGCCAGAAGACATATGAAAGATGCTCAACATCTCTAATCATCAGAGAGATGCAAATTAAAATGACTATGAGATATCACCTCACACCTGCCAGAATGGCTGCCATCAACAAATCCTCAAACAACAAATGCTTGTGAGATGTAGAGAAAAGGATATTCTAGCACACTGCTGGTGGGAATACAGACTGGTGCAGCCACTACGGAAAACAATATGGTGTTTCCTCAAAAAATTTAAAATGGAACTGCCATTTGACCTAGTGATCCCACTTCTTGGAATATATCCTAAGAAGCATGAAACACCAATCAGGAAGAATATATGCACCCCTCTGTTCATAACAGCACTATTTACAATTGCTAAGATCTGGAAACAGCCCAAGTGCCCATCAGTGGATGAGTGGATAAAAAAGCTGTGGTACATTTACACAATGGAATACTATGCACTTGTAAGAAAGAAAGATCTCTTATCCTTTGAGATGACATGGAGGGACCTGGCAAGTATTATGCTAAGTGAAATAAGCCAGTCAGAGAAAGACAAATACCACATGATCTCACTTACTTGTGGAACATAATGAACATAGCTGTTGACCAAAAGAGATCCAGAATCATGGAAGCAGGTAACTGACTGACAAACTTCAGAGGGATGGGGGGATGGGAAGAGTGGGAAGACATAAACCAATCTGAAGGGACACTAGGCTAGGGAAGGTAGGAGGGCAATGGGAGTGGGAAGGAGGGGGTCAATAGGGACAAAAGGGGGACATCTGTAACACTTTCAACAATAAAAAAAATAAAATAAAATAAATGAATACCAAAGGTAGGAAGGAGTTTGGCTTAATAACTTACATTAAAAGGAGTTTAGTCAGAACTATATTGCTAATCTGTTACATAAAAGAAATATAATCATTGGGTATTTATACTTAATGGATGCAATCACTTATAATTAAGTACTATTTTCTCAATACTTGAAGATTTTTTAGTTAGACTAAGAAGTTAAGAAATAAGCAATGATATTTGACATGGGCCTAAAAAATATATATATTTAACTAACTTGGCAGTATTGTCAGTTTGGGGACTATTTCTTAGATTAAGTATAGATTTTTTTTCACCAAATTCCAAGATAACAGACAAGAGGACATGAAATTTAGAAACAGTCTCTAGATAAATAAATATAACTGAATCATGTATCAGGAATAAATTAAGAAAATAAAATTTTCAAGAAAAAGTTTAAGTAAATTCATGGATGATAATTCTATAGGAGATTATTAGAAAGTAGTTTTTTCTTGTTCTTTTAGTTACAGGGTTATATTTTATTTTTATTTCTTACTCCTTCAAAAGCGCAAATGGTATGATGCACATATATAGGGGATACTCAATAAATGAGCAGTTATACTTAGCCTTTTCTCTTATTTAAAACAAATTTTTTTCTTTCTTGATTTTAGAGAGAGAGGAAGGGAGAGGAAAAGAGAGAACATCAATTGGCCACCTCCTGCATGCCCTCCACTGGGGATCGGGCCCACAACCTGGTCATGTGCCCAGCTGGGAATCGAACTGGCAACCTTTTGGTGCATGGGTCGAAGCTCAACCACTGAGCCACACCAGTCGTGCTTAGCCTTTTCTCTTAGAACCTTAATAATAAGGAAAATATTGAAATGGACAATGAACAGATAATGTTTTATAAGAAAGAATATTTTGCAGTCGATAAAAGCGAGTTAAAATTGACAGCAAAGTATATTTTGACTAGCAAAAGAGTCCATTGATTGTAAAATTTACTTTGGGGTTCTGAACCAGGAATTCCTCAACTGGATCACAGATAGCTTGGTTTGTGACCTAGACCAAGTTACCCAATTTATATTGGATTTTCATTTTCTGGTTTGTGAAATTAGAATATTGGCCAAATGACTTGTGTTTCTTTTGTGTGTATCATAACCAAAATGCTGTAAGTTCTTATCAAGGGAGGTATGGAACACTAAAGTTGATAAGTATGTGCTGAAGTACTTTACGCTGTGAGCAAGTACACATATGTATAGCTGTGAACAAATGAATTCTAAATAAACATATGATTCTACAAAATGCATTCTAACTTTAACAAATGCTCCCTCATAGTTAGTTCTCCCAGAGCTAACTATAAACTATACAACATTATAAACAATAGAAGCAAAGTAAAACCTAGCCCAATAGTTCAGTTCTCCAAAGTAATCCTAACCAAATAGGATGATGTATCAATAAGATCATATGACTAAAAGAAAAGGAAAAATATGTTTCATTTCTGTAGTAAGAGGAAGTTGGGTGTCACTAGAGACTTCATCGACCTTTTGAAGAGGAAGGGTTCAGTTTAGGAAAATAATCATTTCAGATGCTCTGAAAAAGCTTATTGGACAGAAGGTAGGTTCATTTCTTCTTTCCACAAAGGAGGACCTGAGAGACAAGAATGAGTGGTTTCCGCCTGCTGGAGGCATTTACTTGACATTGTCCCTCTTGCCTGAAAAGAGGTGATTAAAATTGGCACTTGGTTAAAGGAGTGAAAAACAGGTAAGCACATTTTTATTTCATAAGAAAATGAAAATTACCCCAAAAGGGACGTGCAGGCATATGCACACACTTTGTTGGATGGGCAAACTACAGAGGAAAGGAAGACAGGGATTTGGACGGTGGTTTCAAAGGAAAAATAATCAAACTGCTGATGGGAAGGTTAAACCTAAAACAATAACAAGAAGGGCACGTGTTAAAGAAGCGATACAAGGGGTGAGAACAAGTCTTTTATCCCACTTAACTGGTCACCCGAAAAAAGAACCTCGGTCTTCCCATCGCAGCGAAGACTCTTTTACAAAGTGCAAGTCTAAAGGGGCGATACAATCCAGACTACAGAGGTTGCTTTAGGGAAGATAAACCGGACACGGCGGCCTGGCCCGCACTCCTGGCTCCGGAAGAGCCAGCGTGGCGCGCCCTCGCCCAGGGTCTTGGCATCGCCGGGCAGCGCTCCGCGCCCGGGGCAGCGCTCCAGCGGCGACCTTTCCTGGGAGCCTCCAGGAGGCAGGGACGCGCTCGTCCGGGCACCCGGGGCCAGCGAGGCCGCCCAGCGGGAACAAACGACCGATCCACGCATGGGGCTGCTCCCGGGTCCCGGGAAGCGGGCCCCCCAGTGGTCGGCCGGGCGCCCCCCGCTCCCGCGCCGTAGGACCCCGAAACCCGGGAGAGGGCGCGGGGGCCCAGCCGGGGCTGGCCCGGGGTCTGCTCGGGTTCGGGCCGGGCCCCTCGGCGGGGCCGCAGATCGCGGCGGCGCACCCAGAGCCCGCACAGCCGCAACAGTCGCAGGCTCCGTCTCCAGCGATGCTGCTGACTGATACGGTTTCTGGTCACGAGGCTCCCTCGCAGGCCTTTTTAGCCCGTCTCCTGGTCGCGGGGCAGAGCCGGTGGCTGCGCCGGAGACCGCGAGGTGAGTGTCCCCGGAGAACACGCCGCGGGAACCTTGCCGGCCTTGCCAGCCCAGAGACTCGGAGCACGCGCCCAGCCCTTTCTGCTTGTGCACTTAGTGGAGTCTGTGTTCCCTGCTGTGTTGTTGTGCGGCTGGGTTGCTCTTGTTTGTTTTTGTTTTCGTTCTGAGATCAACCAGAGGGTGTTGCTACTGTGGGTTCGGTTAGCACCTGAGACGCTGAGAACCATCAGCCCCTACTGACTGGAGAACAGAACCACCTGCTCAGAGCTCTCGCTGAGTCTGTCTGTGACTTCTTTCAGTCACCAGGCATCATCTTGTTATCTCACCCCAGACTCTGGTGAGATTCGTGGCCCTAAATAGCAGAAATGTCCTTAAGTCTCCCATCAAAAAATTGACAGCACTCGGAGAGACCTTTCTTAGCCTGGTCAACCTCTGTTTTTACGGAAAGACCAAAACCCCTTTTCCTCACTCCTCTGTAATGAGGCCCCGCCTGACGTTATTGGGCTACACAGTACCCGTGAAATTCTGGCTTCCTGTTTCTCTCAAAGTCAAGAGTGAAACATTTCAATTTAGCAAATATCTGTGTGTCTTCTCTGAGCCACGCAGGCACGGGGACAGCAGATACAAATATGAATCAAATACAGTTTCTGCCTTTCAGTAGTTCAAAATCCTCAGCATATACCTAACAAATTATTAGGTAGTGTGATTCATGCTATACCAATGATATGAGCAAAGTGACTTATTCACATAATATATTTTCTAGCCTATTAAGATCTTTAGAATTATACCCCTATTGACTAAGATTTTTGCCCTTTTTTATTTTTATTTTTATTTTTTAGGATTTCCATAGAAGGCATTATAGAATAAGTGCGGGGGGGAAAGTCAGTAATGTAGGTCTGAGTTCTGGGGCCTACAGTAAAGGTGCTGTGCTGCCTGTGGAAGTTTGGCACTCAAATCCCTTCCTACCTGCGTCTAGTTGTGCCTTCTTTACAGGAGAAACTGGAAAGCTGAAAACATTTCCCACACTCCCTCCCACTAGAGTTCTGGATGTAAATTAGGGTCAGGCAAATAGATGACTTGCCTGAGATTTGAAGGCAGGGGTGAAGCAGAGGCCATCTCCCTGCTATTTTTGGCTGTCTTCTGTTGGTAAGGAAGGTCCAGGAGATGCCAGTGTTCAGTCTACAGAACTGTGGGTGTTAGCAAGGACTTATAGCACCAGTGACGGCCAGACTCAGCACCACTGTGTTGACTCACCAGCTCTGTAGCTATCAAGAGGCAGTTGAGCGAGGTGGTAAACATGTTTTGTGCTCCCTGTCCACGCAGCTTCCAGATCCCAGCTTCTCAGGGCCACAGCTACAAGTGGTGTTCTTGAACTCCACAGTCCCTGTGGGACCTCCTAATTATGCTGAAAAGTACATCCTCCAGTTGTTCAGTTACTAATATTCTAGAAGTCATTCCTAGAGGCCAAGCCTAGACCCCCTACTTCTAGACCTTTTGACAGTTCACTTAATTCCCTGTATAAAATCTCTGCTTAAAATACCTGGAGTGGTTTGGGTTTTCTGCTCTCCCTGACTCTGATTAATATGTTTGCTATGTAGCCTCTAACAGTCACCTAACCTAATCTCTTCAGTTTGCTTAGATGAGAAATGAAACCATGAGGTCAGATCCAGAGGCTGGCAGTGATTTCAATGCCTTCAGTCCAGCTGTGCCTTTTCTAATGGCCACAGAATCCATGTTTGAGTTTGGCTCTGAAGGCATTTGAGTTTGTTACCTATAGACGAGATTATTTCTGAAGTCTCTTGCCCTACGAGTATAATGTAAAACATTTCTTTGTTTAAAACATTTACAGAATACGTCCTATCACAAGAGATTGTTGAATTTCTGACTCATGACCAATTATTTACTAGTCCTACTGATACTTGATAGACCACTGACACTTTGGTCGGCACACAGACCCCAGTGATAAAACTGATTTTTCCTCTGTGAAAAAGCATTTACATCTGTTTCACATGAAGGCTGGGAGCATCATATAAGGGAAATGGGGCTGCCTATGTATGCAGACCTAATGAGGGTATGTTCTCAGTATTTTGTAGTCATGTGTCATACAAGTTAAGGAAAACACACTCATGGTAAGTTCTAAAGAGTTTTTAACAGTCTTATAAAGTTATTACATATATCTTGTCAATATAATAAAAGCTCTTTGCCTTTAAAAAAATTTTTTTTTCTTTATTGATTTGAGAGAGAGAGGAAGGGAGAGGGAGAGAGAGACAGAAACATCGATGAGAGAGAACATCGATTGGCCGCCTCCTGCATGTCCCCCACCGGGGATTTGGCCCACAACCTGGGCATGTGTCTTGACCAGGAATCGAACTGGTGATCTCCTGGTGCATGGGTTAATGCTCAACCGCTGAGCCACACCAGCCAGACTCTTTGCCTTTTTAGAAATCCATTCTTTTATTCATTTTTCTGTGGTTCATATGAAGGACTAGAAGGTTTGAATTTACCAGTGTCCCTTCTCTGTGCTCTTCAGTACAGTGCATGCACTCTCAGAGGAAATCTTATAAAAGGAAGATAAAGCACTGGGGGACTGCTTAGAGACTCTAATATGTACCTGGTACTGCTTTAAGATTTTCTGTGACATAGGCATTATCACCATTTCACAGCTGAAGACACGTATCCAGACTGGTTAACTTGCCCAAAATGGCCCAAGTAGGAGGCAGTGCCACCAGATTTGCACTCAGAGTTTTCATCTCCATTTTCCTCCGACCACTCCACATCTTGAACAGGTGCTCTAATTAATACAGCCATGCATAGAATTCCCCATATGCACTTTCCTTTCCACATCTCATCCTTTAGTCGTGTGGTTCCTCTGCCTGTAATTGCCTTGATTTTATTTATAAGACTAAGTCATCTTTCAAGGCTTTATTCTGTTATCACTTGACCCCAACCAAGCAAGGCAGTACCTCCTCTCCCCTGTTTAACTCTATGCCTACACTTCTCACATCATAATTACATTACCTAAAGGTGACACTAGCTGCTATAACAGGTGAACTCCAAAATCTCAGTAACAATGCAGTGGGAGCTTATCTCTCCCTCAGGTAAGGCTCTTTCTCACTGATGTAATGGTGTTTAGCTGGTGGCCTTCTATTCAGTGATGCAGGAGCCCAAACTCTTTGTACATTAGGGTTTTGCCATCCCCAAAGACCTTGTCCTTAGTTTCTAGGCTATAGTAGGGAAAAGAAAGGGTATGTGAAGGATTGCATGAGCAGTTTCTTACAGGTGAGGAATGAAAGTAGCATACATTATTTACACGTCCCATTGGCCAGACCTCAGTCACATGCCACATTGACCTGCAAGGGAAGCTGGGAAAAGTCAACTATCTATGTGCCCAGGCAGCAGAGGAATCTAGTTTGGTGAAGACATATCAGTCTCTGTCAATCTCTTAAAGAAGAGAGACTCAGTCGTCTTTATATCTCTTGTGCCTTACACATCATAGAAACCCAGTGAAAGTCTGATGAACTTCACGAATTGTGAAGGGGTCAGGTATCTCATGTGCCTAAAATGGCAAGTTACCACACTTCATGATGGTTGCTTAAGGAATGAGCTATTATTCTCTGACTAGATTGCAGCCTGTTCACTTTTGAATTCCAGCACAAGGGCTAGATAGAACCTGGCAAGAGCCTAATGACAGCGAGATAACCAGAGACGCACGGCCGAATTGTAAAGGAGTACTTTATTACACCGGTGGGCTGTTACACCGGTGGGCTGGGGTGGGTACAGCTTCCCCAAATCCTCAGCCCCGAGCCTTCTTTGTTGCCTGCTTTTAAAGGCGCAAACTACAGAAAAAAAACTACATTCTCTTGGTGCTGCTTTTGCCACCGTTAAGGGGGGCTGATACAGAGAAGGGGGGGAGAGGAGCAGGGTAACTATTAATCTCTTTTTTCTCATGATTTCTCTGAGTGTCCCAAGGCCATCCTCAACCCCTTATCTGTACAGTTTTCTTTGGGTGTCTCAAGGCCTTTATGTTTACAGAAAAGAAACTGCCAGGGTGTGTACGTGCAGTAACTGAGGGTCAGAATGGAGTTATTACATCCCCACTGGTTTTATGTACAAGTCAAATCATTGACCCTTTTTTTTATTAAGGATATTAACTCTGTCCTTGTATTATTCCCAAATTATTGGCATAGAAACCGCAGGTTTCACCTAGTGCTACACAGAGTCTGTTTTGTATTGCTGGAGGTTATACTTAGGTGGGAGTATGCAAGTCCCTTGCCCCTGGATATCCCCCAAAGTTAACTTGGGCTGGTCCTATGTACAGTTGTTAGTATTTGGGGTCTGGGAAATTGGCTCGGAGAGGCCTAGCCCTATATAATAAGGGGGCCCCAAATTTAGGCATAACTAGTAGTCAGCCCCTATGTCCTTCCTGTGGCCTAATAAAGGTCTGGCTGACTAATGATATTAATCTGAATGGGGTCAGATTTTCCTATAGGGAAACCCTTGGGCTTGGTTAACCTTCTAAAATCTATATGAAGGTGCCTGCTTCTTATATAGCCCTTAGTAGTAAATATGGTTTCACAACCCCGAGATGGACAAAAGTATTCATTTGCATTCAAGCAACTTGTGGTGATTGTACTGCTCCCTGGGCATATATATTCCTATCCCTTGTAGTCCCCATTCCCCTGTAGGTGTCCCATAACCCCAGGGAAGGGGCCCTTCTATATGACATTAATCTTCAGTAATACCATCTGTGCCTATGGTGCCTCTCATGAGGTCACATAGATCGAGACTGAAAACAGGTTTTTCTATCCCCTTTGTGGTGACACTTCTTAAGACCTCCCCCAATATCCCATTTTCAAGTTCCCAGTTCCATTGGGGCCTAGATCTATAAAAATTCCCCTGTATAGTCATAATCAGAAAAATTAGAGTCCCAATAAATGCAAGAGTCTCATTTTTAAGGGATCTGGAGAGGCCCAGACCGTTCATTCTGCTTTTTCCACCTTCAGCCGGGAATGGTGCAGCCAGACCGGGATGCCATTGACCTTGACAGCCGTTGGTGCAGGCAGGATGACAGTGTATGGTCCCTTCCAGGCCGGAGTCGGTCCCTGGGTGGTAAATTTCTTTACCCATATCAAGTCCCCGGGCTGGAAAGGGTGCACAGGGTCTGAGGTGGGCACAGGCAGGGCGTCGTAGACGTGTTTATGGATGGCTTTCTGGGCGGACTGCAGGGCCTGCAAGAACTGTAAGAGGGCAAGGGGGAACAGATTACATCCTACACTGTTATTCCATTACCAGGGGCAAGCTCTCCCTCTCTCAGTGTCCTATCTTTTTTTTCTTTCTAGAGTATTCTTCCAATGTCCTGTCTTCCTGTAATATGTATGTCCCTTTCTTTTATCCTTTCTTATCTTTTTACTTCCTCTGCACAATCCTTCTCTTTTTATTTCTTCCCTTCTCTACAAACTTTCTTCAACTTACACAGACCCTCTGCGACTTACACAATCCTTCTTCAACTTACACAAACCCTCTGTGACTTTCCTAGTCCCTCCCCTGACATGAACCTGAGAGCCTGCTCAATCTATCTGCTGTCTGCACATCCCCCAGCTTTTCTGCTCCTCCTCCCTACTTAGACCCACACATTCCTGCTTCCCTCTGCCTTCTCCCTTTCCCTGTGACCTTACTGGACATTGCCTGCCTCTCAGGAGTTCAGTAAGCTTGGTGTAACCTAAGTGGGTAGTCTGGTGTAGCTGGTTGACTAAAGTCTGACCTAGAGCCTCTGGGACTAATAACCTCCCATCAGGCAGTGTCCACCATCCACTGATTTCTTTAATGGCTTGTTTCTGCTTGGCTAAGTCATTTTCTGACCTAGTGTATCTGGAGAGGCCATTCCCCACTGGTTTTAGGGCTGCCTCTCAAGCTTCCTGGTGCAGTAGATTTTCTTTCTTGCCCCATCGGAGAGCCTGGATTAGGGCTATAAATTCAGCCCGTTGGGCTGAAGTTCCCCTACTTAATGACTGTGACCCAATGACACAGTCCTGAGTTACTATTGCTGTCCCAGCATACCTGATTTCTTCCTGGACATAGCTGCTCCCGTCCATGAACAATACCTCATCTGGTGATGGCAGTGGGACATCCTTGAGGTCTGGGTGGGCCTTCTGCACTATGTCGATTACCTCCAGGCAGTCCTGTAGAGGTTTCTCCGGGTCATCATCTGGAGGCAAGCTGGCAGGACTGATGGCCAACATCTTGTGGAACTTGATGAGGGGGCTGGCCTGGAGTCGCAGTGGCCAGCAATTGAATGATCTCTGGAGGAGACCACGTCTGAGTAGGGGGTATCAGCACTCCAGCAGGACCAGAAACGAAGGAGTCACAGTATTGTCCCAAAGTTCATAGTCCTCTTTGAAGTCCAGGGGTAGGTTAGAGCCCCATTGGCTCAGTCAGGACTGAGTCTGCTGCACCAGTACCTACCAGGAAACTAACTAGTTTGTCCCCTATTGTCTTTTCTGCTGTCCTGGCTCTTCCTCATGTTTCCCTTTCTCAGGTGATCCTTTTCTATGGGCCCTGTTCCCCTTAAGGCTGTTATTATTACCTTTGCTATCATATTATCTTGTTTCCCCGATATTTCATTTCTAAGAATGTTTACTGTGCAACCCAATGAGGTCTTCTGGGCATTAGGGCTGCTATCCATGATTAGACTAACCGTAACAAAGTTGAGGGAGACACAGTAGGGAGGCAGACGAGGACAAAAACAAGGGAAGACACACAAGACAGAAACTTTCGCTTCGTCCGCCTGGCCGCTCCCCTCGCGGAGATTTCAGACGCCTCTTGGCATGTGGCAGGTTGGAATAAGCCCCCAACTCGGATCAGCTCGCTGGTGGGACACCGGAGTGGCCCAAGAACCTGATACCGCCTTTTAGCCGTATGAGGTCGTCACGGAACCGCAGGGTAGGACTCACACAGGTTCTGTAACGAGCGTCGTGGAGCACGGTCACTCACACACAATTACATTCACACAGTCACACTCACACACCAGAAGTTCCCGGGAGGTGATCAGTCTCCCCTTCCGCCCCAGTGGCGGACCAGAAAGTACCGCGGTCAAGAACCAGAATTTGCCAGAATTGAACCCCACCTAACGTCTCAGGGGGATCCCGGAGAGCAGAGGCTGTGCCACGTCCGGCCCTCTCACTGTCACCCAGATGGACCGGTCACCCAGAACTCACCTCCGGAGGCTTTACCAGGTCTCCTTAAATCTTTTGGGGGATGTCTTGGCATCTCCCAGCCGCTCCTCGGAAACCTAAGTAGGGTCTTCGAGGCCCTGGAACATCTCAGGGGGTACCTCCCCTCAGATCTCTAGGGGTCCGGCGGCCGGACCGGGAGAGGCCATTCATCCTAGGTGTCTAGCCCCTGGTGTCCTAAAGCACCAGGGATCTCGCTGGGGCCTCCAAATGTTGTGACCCGCGAGAAGCAAACACTCAGGCTCCACTATAGGTGCTTTTAGGGTGACAGAGGGGACAGACAGAAGGTCTCCGAGAGGCTGGGGTGGAGGAACGTCTCTCCGAGGCCTTCCCCCAGCTCTCACGAGGACCACGGATTCCCATCCGCCGGAGCCTGAGGAGGTGCACCCCAAGTGGGGAGTCCTCTTTAAAATCTCGCTGGGACCTCCAAATGTTGTAACGCGTCAGCCAGATAACCAGAGACGCACGGCCGAATTGTAAAGGAGCACTTTATTACACCGGTGGGCTGTTACATCGGCGGGCTGGGGGGGTACAGCTTCCCCAAATCCTCAGCCCCGAGCCTTCTTTGTTGCCCGCTTTTAAAGGCACAAACTGCAGGGGAAAAAACTACATTCTCTTGGCGCCGCTTTTGGCACCGTTAAGGGGGGCTGATACAGAGAAGGGGGGGAGAGGAGCAGGGTAACTATTAATCTCTTTTTTCTCATGATTTCTCTGAGTGTCCCAAGGCCATCCTCAACCCCTTATCTGTACAGTTTTCTTTGGGTGTCTCAAGGCCCTTATGTTTACAGAAAAGAAACTTCCAGGGTGTATACGTGCAGTAACTGAGGGTCAGAATGGAGTTATTACACTTAATGGATATTTGTTGAATAAATGAGTCCTCAGAAAAAAAGAGGGACAGAGTTTACATGGAGTTAGAAAATACTAATTGAGGAAGTGACATCTGAATTAGATCTTGAATGACTAGTAGAATTTTACTGAGCAGAGAAAGGAAAAAATGAAACTGCAGGCAAGGATGGTAGGGTATTTCTGTTGTTGTTTGTTTGTTACTTGAGTAGAAATTTATAAAACAATCAAATGCTTGTAAGTGCAACTATTTTTTTTCATTCAGTATTCAGATATTACAACTGAACTTCAAGGGTTGTGGAGAGAAATTATATAACCTTACAACCTACATAATCTCTGTTGACAAAAAGAATGACACTAAAACCCTTGGCACTAAAATGTTATTTTCTGAACATCTTTGAGAATTATCATTACAAAGGCAGTGTTCTGATTGTTCATCTTCTATGAAGATTTCGCTCCATGTCAAAAAGCTAGGGAGATTGGGTGAGCCAAAGATTCCTCGTCATTACTCATCACGGCCGCAGGGAATTGGCTCTGCATCCAAGTCACCTGTTGTATTGGCTAAGCGCCTTTTGGCAGCAAGCAACAGTATATTTGGCCAAAATTACCTTTAAAAATACAAGTTTATTTTTCTCATACAACAAGATGTCTGAAAGCAAGTGGATCCAGGATTTGTTCAGTAGCCCAATGATATCAGGGTCTAGGTTGCTTTCTATGAACTAATTTTGACTTTTTCTTCATGAGTTAATGATGGCTCCTAGAGTTCCAAGAAACACAGTCCTCACCCACAGCTCTACCCCCCACACGCACACATACACATACACAAACACAAGGGCTTTTAAAAGCTAAAAGAGGAGAGAATTTTCCCCTTGCCTTTTTTCTTAATCCTCACCCAAGGATATGTTGATTGATTTTAGAGAAAGAGTAAGGGAGACAGAGAGAGAGAGAAAGAGAATAACATTGATGTGAGAGAGAAACACCAACTGATTGCCTCTTGTACACGTCCCGACTGGGGATCAAACCCGCAACCCAGATATGTGCCCTGACTGGGAATTGAACCCGCAACCTTTTGGTGTATGGGACAATGTTCCAACCAGCTGAGCCTCTTGGCCAGGGCTCCCCTTGCCTCTTTTTATTAGGAAGAAAAATCTTACCCAGTGACCTCAATAGCCTTTCCCACAAATTTCATTGGCAAGAAATGACTCATGCTTAGCCCTAAAGCAACATCTGGCATAGAGGAATGATGTTACAAAGATTGATATTGACCAATCATTGATTTATCCCTGGGAGTAGGGAAGGGACCCACTGGCATACCTGAGCAGTGGCATTTAGGCAGTGAATCTTGTCTGCTACACTTGGGGAGATTCAATCTCTGGAGATTTTGATTTTAGTAAGTAAAAAAATATTTTAAACCTACAATTAGATATATTTGCCCTCCATGGAGAGAGAAATTAGAAAGGAGAGAAGCCAGTATTGAGTCCTTTCTTCCCTAGGGATAACATTCTTTTGTTTATATCTCATTACATAGTGCTTTACTGTGTGATGATTCAACAGAATTACTATGTCAATTAAACCAATAGAATAGCAGTTTTCCTTTGATAACTTGGTCTCATGTGGTTGTCACACCTAACACTTTCAAATAAGGTAGTTCTTGTTTGGGGAACTGTTCTTAGTCATTTCAGTAATTTTATTGTCAAGGAAGTTTTAAGCCCTACTCTTTGCTTGATCTGAATTCCTCACTGCTAGGTAAGGTTCCACGTGGGAAATGAACATTAGATTAGAGTTGATTAGCAGAGGACAGAAACTGGAATGTTTCTAAACGTTCTGCATAGAAATACTGTATGAGACTGAGAACCTACACGTTCAACGCATAAATGGATGAATACCAAAGGTAGGAGATTTCTGTTATTGTAGTTGTTATAGAGCACTCCACGATGCTCCTTCCAGTGTATGAATCCAGCATATAGAGTATTCCAGCAATCTGTGTGAATTCTCAGTAAGACCACCCCATTGAATGTCAGCCTGTCCATGTCACAGACAGAAACTAGCAGGAAGAACTCGTTTCTATCCATGCGGTGGTCTTTTAGCAGGAATTCAGTTGATAGCAGTAAGCATATTTTACTTGACCAAGAGTCTGTGGATATTTGCAAATTAATAGCTCTTTTATTTCCTCTGGAATGTTACAGAAAGCGCTTTTAAACATTTAGATCACTAAGGCAACCTGAACACGTGAAGGCTGATTTAACAAACATCTCTGTCTGTGAACGCGTATTTACAGACGTGGTTTTCACAGTGGGCTTCGCTTGCTGGGAGGAACAGTGGTGAGTGGACAGGGCTCCTGCAGCTCCACCTTTATCTGCCCCGTTTCTTGGATTTCAGGATAAGATTTTTTATTGGATAAAAGATTTTTGGCTTAAAAAATATCTGAAAACTACTACTGAAGAAAGAGTCTAGGCCGTTCCCCATCTTCTTTGAAAATCACAAAAATAAAAAATGATCTTGCATTGTGGCAGCGGGATCAAGTTATCTAAGATCCAGTTACCAGGTCCTGTCTGAAAAACATTACTCGGGAAAGCTGTACCATTTTCTATTCTCTAAATCTTTAAGAATTGCATAATTCTTTTTCATGTATTTTAAATTACATAACAAAATCTTCTCATAAAAAAAAAATCCTAATACAGAAATATAGAGACTAAAAATGAGAATAAAGAGAATAAAAACACTACATTTCTCTCTCCAAATGCAGCTACTGTTAACAGACTTTCTTTCTATGTATGAATGTACATATATATACACAGAACTGCTCATGTTCTTGATGTGTTATTCTTGATTTGTAATTTTCTCTCAAGTTTGGAGGAAAGACTAAGGAGACTGTTCCTCTGAGGGCCACAGCTCCATGGGTTTGGTGGCATAGGTCCCGAATAGTGGAAAACAAAGCTCAAATGAAGCCAGTTTCTAAGTGTGTGGAGTCCTGTAGGAAATTCTGTATACTGGGAATGCTAAAGAGAAGCATGAGTAGTTAACAGTCTTTGCATACGTTTTTCTAGAAAACTCCTGACCTACTCACCAACAAGCAAGTATGCAGTCACAATAGTCCTAACAGCTGTGCCCCATGGCCTAAATCAGGCCTCATTCTTCTATTGAAATCTACATTTGAGTCACAGAACTTTGATTGAATTCACATTATTTACTGAATTTATGAAATCTATACAATTTGCCATGTGACACAGGATAAATTTTGCTAATATGGTTTACAGGTTGTATATCATTATGAATAATGCAATATATCTTGGTTAAGAAGACCCCCCAAAACACACACACACGGACTATTGCTTCTGTGAATAGATACTTTGTGTTTATCTAAACTATACCTTGCCTTCCTAGTTTTCAGTATAATTTTCAATATAAATAGTCTCTCATAGCATCTCATTTTAACTGAATATTTTAAAAAGAAAAGCACCTTAATTCTTAGACTCTGAAGCGTATTTAAGTGGCAAGTTGTCACTTACCTAATTATTCAGAATATTTAAACAATATTTGTCATGAGAATAGAATAAAAGTTCTATTTCTATTCATTCTGTTACCAATGTTGTGCAACCTAAATGGATTAGTAGTTTTTTGGTTTATAATAAACTCTGTAACATTCATAACGATGGGAAAGAGTAAAGCTACAATAATACAAAGTAGAAAATAAAAATATTTATGTTTGCTTATAGAATGTGTTTTCAAACTTCTTGTGGAATATGTTTTCAAACTTATAATTAACTGTGTGTATATGAGTGGGATTTTAAACAAAATATTACAGCAAAAACTATAAAAATGTAATGCAGTGGTTTTGTAGAAATGACATGATGTCAGGATAGAGATTATTTAACCGTCTCATTCCACAATTGTTTATACAGTTGTACTTTGAGGCTCAGCTTTTAATGGCTGTGTTAGTTGAAAAAAGTTACTTAGCTTTTCGTGGCTTTAGTTTTCTCATTTGAATATTAAAAGAGATTAGGTAATTTCTGATGACCTTTTCAACTTTTGTTATTCTATTAAACTATGATTCTTAAGTACTTGGAAATCATATATTTCCTCACTTTTTTTAAAAATCCTCACCCGAGGAAATGTTTTATTGATTTTTAGAGAGAGAGAGAAAGAGGGAGAAACATTGATCGGTTGCCTCCTGTACATGCCCTGACCAGAGATGGAACCTACAACTTTTTGGTACACAGAACGACATTCCAACCAACTGATCTACCCAGCCAGGGCCATATTTTCCCATTTTTTAATTTCAGACACCCACATGTCAGATCGATTTTTTTCCCCCACCATGGTTTTATTGAAATATAATACACATATAGCATTGTATTAGTTTAAGGTACACACATAATAATTTGATATATGTATATATCATGAAATGAGTTGCACAAAAGTTTAGTTAATATCTATCATCTCACATAGTTACAGTTTTTTTTTCTTGTGGTGAGAACTTTTAAGTCCAATCAATTCTTAGCAGATCTCTTGAACCTTCTTTGGGACCAAGGATTTTAAAAGATTTCCATGACACAATGAAAAAATAATTAATGTCCATAAACAACAGTATTTCATTTAAATCAACATTGTTGAAAAACAAAGAATTTCACTTAAATTACTTTTCTGGATAACTGGCACCTATTTTATTGAATACCAAAGTTTTAAAATTTATTTTAACATTCTCTTGAAAGAAAATCTCTAAACACAGCCGTATATTCTAATGCCTTTTAAAACAAAATATTTCCGTATCTTTTTTTTTTTCTGTGTATTTTCTTGAAGATGTAAAATCACCTTTCTAATCATCTGTTACCATACAGGCTATCCTTCAGGGCTGGTTCAGGTATGAAGGTTCTTACTAAGGATTCATTAGGTGGCAAGTGACAGAACCCAACTCAAACTGGTAAGGAAGTTACTGGCTCACCTCACTGAAACCGAGATGCTTTCAGCTGGACCAACAATGCGGGTTATTCATTTGGAACTTTCTCTTTCTCCCTTTTCATATGAAGAATCTGCTTTGTTCTGTGGTCCTTTTGTTCTTCTGGAGGCTTTCCTTGTACTTCCCAAGGATTGTCAACAGCAGGTCTGCAGTTTAGCAACACCAACAGAAAGAAAGCTCTTTTCCAGTGGTTCTAGTAAATACTTGAAGCTGACTCTCCCTGGTGAGGTATGGGCCACATGCTCATGGCTGAAACAATCAATGTGGTTGGAGGGGTGCTCCCTCATTGGCCAGGCCTGTCTTCATCTCTGGAGCATTGGTGGAGCATGGGTTTTGGGGATGTCAGGATGACAGTCTTACATGAACCACATGGATGGGGAACAGAGGAGATGGGATTCCACAAAAGAAAATGAGTGAGCTATTACCAAAAAAGGAGGGAGGGGGCAGGTGGGAAATGCTTATCATGCCAAAACTTCAAATATCCCCTATGGAAAAGATATTTACCCCCACATTTTGTAGCCTTCGATTGCTATCTTTTCGGTCTCTATCAGCTGTCACTTATAGTTTTCCTCTATCACAATCTCTTCCTATATTTTAATTTACAACATCTTATCTTCCAATGGTCTGGAAACCAGGTGGGTAAAGTCATTAGGATTGTTTTCAAAATAAGAGTTATTGGGTTCAGAGGTGAGGCCTCAAGGGATTCTCTATGAGTAAGGAGTACAAACTTTCTACTTTTTATTGGATTTCCTGACATTTTTTATACCCTTCAAAAATCATTTTTGCATATTTTCTGGGTTGTTTTTTTTTTCTTGCCAAAACTGCCTTTTTAATAGAGGATATACTATTGTAATTTTAAGACCCAATGACTATGAACAGTAAGTGCCATGAGCATGGTTGCTTTAAGTAAAAGTTACATTTTTGTGATTTTCCTAAATTTAAAGTGGTTTTCTGAAGTGAGACCGTTGGTATAAGTGTTCTTTTGAGAATGGAAACATAACAGAAAATAAACAAACAGCTGACCAGTTAGTTGTAATTTGTTTTCCTGTACTTATTAAAATACTTGTATCTTATTTTACCTTTCTCCCTGCAACACCTCTCTGATCTCAAATAGTACTGAAATAAAAAATAAACAGTCTGATCCTCCAAAGCCTTGCCTTCTTGTTTGGGAATGAAAGTCCCCCACAGGGACTCACACTTATATCTCATTACAGATAACTCTGACACATGGCCACTTCCCGCTGCAAAGCAGCTAAGAATTGGAGTACTTGGCTCTCAGCCTATAATAGCATAGGAGGCCTAGGGAGAAGGGATTGAAGTGGGTGTTTATGGAAGTCTGCCTTACAGGTTTTTAGGTTATTTTGTATAAGTTTATTTTTTCTGGAATACTGCAGGTATATAGAGAACAAAGAATATGTTTTGTGTCCTTGAAATGCCCACTTTAACGAGCAAGTGACTGTGTATGCACTTACTACAGTGTCTAAGACATTGTGGCTACTGAAATCAATGTTTTTGTATTATATCGCTTTACTTTAGAAATAACAACCAGGCAAGAATTAGTAACTCAAGTTTCTCTGAAAATGATGGAATCCATAGATTTCACTCTGGTGACTCATTTCCTCTTATGACTATGGAAAATTGCCTGGAGCTTTACTGCTTCGTTGAGTTGGCCCATTGGAGAAGACAATTTAATGGTAGTATTACTTGGAATATTTGAAGTATAAGTCACAAAAACAGGGTTGGAAAGAAGTCATATAAAAGCATGATGGTCAACAAGGTCTTTTTCAATAGAGGTAAAAAGGTAGATAATAATTAGAGTAAGTATTATAATCATTAGCAACTGAAAATGAAGAATAGTCTAATTTAAAGTATTTTAGCCATTCAGAGTTTTAAGGGAAAAAATAAGTACAATTCATTCATTTAAATTGCTCAAATTGCTGTTTAATTCATTTGTTTAAATCTCAGATTGCTGTTCTATATCTATCCTGTTTCTCCTTCAAACAGATCTTGTTTGTCATCCCTCTGTCATCTTATTCTTAATTATAAATCATGAGGGGTGAAGATAAAATAATTGAACATCAAGATATAGAACAATCCACAGCAGTGAATCACACAGTCTCTGCATATCAAGGAACACAGGTAAATCTGTGACCAAATGAAGTACATCCCAACTGTTTCCTTAAGGAAGGGACTATATATTTCCAAATCTATGACAGAATTGTTTTCTCTTTATTCTGTATCACCCAGTTAACAATTCTCCCTATTCTCAATCCTCAAACTCATACAGTCCAGGGTAGGTGTGACAACCAGCTTTCCCAGATTGTCACTGGCAGCTGGCCCAACATGAGGCTAGAAAAATAAAGAGCCTGTGAAATGCTTTGTGTTCCCAGCCTAGCCCTTAGTGTATGTGTGTGGGGTTTTCTTTTTTTTTTTTATTGCTTAAATTCAGGCAGATGAATAAATGTCAATTGATTTTTACCATAGATAGTTATCTTTTTCTGAATCACTTTTATATATTTACCAACTATTACCTTGAATCATATATTTTTGTTTGTTTTAAATCCTCACCTGAGGATATATTTTACTGATATTTTTTTAAAGAAAGAAGGGAGAGAGAAACATCATGCAAGAGAGAAACATCAATCAGTTGTCTCCCATACAGGCCCTGATCAGGATCGAACCTGCAACGTAGGTATGTGCCCTGACTGGGAATCGAACCCTCAACCTTTTGGTGTATAGGACAATGCTCCAACCAACTGAGCCACCCGGCCAGGGCTTGAATCATATCTTAAATAGGCTAATTTTTAAACCCAGTATTGTAAAACATAATGAAATTTTATGTGACTCAAGCATTTATAATGATACAAATAATGACTCAATGGTAAATACACCCAACACAGTTCTTGTTCCAAGTATTAGCTGATTAGCTAATAATAAAGCCATGCATTTACCAGTAAGTGTTAGTCTTGATTCTAGTAATAGGAATTTGATTTATGATTTGATGGCTCAGTAACTAAAAAAAAAAATTATAGCAAATATACAATTTTAAGGACTTTTTAAAAAATTTCTTTAAACACAGGAGGAAACAGTTATGAACCAAAAAGGTTTAGATGGAAATGAACCAACAGAAGGAAGTAACGTTTTGAATGGCAGTGAAGAAAGGCTACAAGAAACACCAACTGAATCAAATCATTTGCAAAGACTAAAGCAGACATTCGCTTGCCCTCCACATGGCTTACTGGATAGAGTAATAACAAATGGTATGTAAATGGTAAGAATGAGTTCAGAAACAGAGGGTAAAAGACGAAATTGTTATATAATGGAAGGTTCTAAAATAATATGGCTTAAAGAACAAAAAAGTTTATTTCTCTCTCACATAAAAACTGCTAGGTGAACAATTTGCAAAGGTAAGTTGCTCTGCTCCACGTGGTCATTCAGAGGCCCAGGCTGAAGAGCTCCACCATCTTTGACATCAGGCTTTCAAGACTGCTGTGGTCATCACCACTCTAGATGCCAGGAAGAGGAAAAGAGCAGGGATCAAGGACCTTTTTCTTATCTGAGTTAGTTCACAGGATTATGTTAGGACTCCAATGAGAAAAATGATTGAGAAATTGCTTGTAAACAGAAAAACACTACATAAATGTTGATTGTTATTACTGTTAGTTAATACAACTAATGTTTGAACAAACCACAGCTCACTGTATACTTCCAGGTGAATCACATCATTTTGTAAGCAAGGAACTTGGTTTGCAATTCAACTTATTCCAATAAAGCTGTTATTACTTAAAATATTTGGGGGATTTTTCTTTGGGTATTTATCTGAGCATGGTTTTGAATATTGTTAGGGTTGAGATATATTTGTCTTTTAAGAATGGATTTGGTTTTTGGAGGCAGCCAAATATTATTCTGATACCAATTTGATGAATAAATGGATGTTCAAATTAAGTAATGCTGTTTTTTGTTCCAAAAGGAAATGCATGTGTTCATGTATAGGTGTGTGCATGTTGTGTATATTGGGGGATGTGTAATATAGTAGGAAAAAGGAGAAGAGATTTAAAAATTGACTGTAAAGACAAATTTAAAGACAATTTCACAAATTGTGTTAAGGAATGACAGCATCATCAAAATAAATATATTGCCTCCCAAAGTAAATATGTCGAAAAGTATAACATATTTGATCTAGAAGTCATGTTTATTGAAAAATCAGACTCACTTCTTTATAGTTGTATTTCATTTTGGAGCTCTGAAAGACATTTTTACCATTCTCAACTGGGGCAATGGACGCCAAGTATAATACATTGTACTTTAGACCCTAGATATGTTTTCAATGAAAGTAGGTGTGTTTCTCAACTAGCATGAGAACAAAAAGATCTCAAACTTCACTTGGAACACACAGAGAAAACCATGTTCCAAAATATACAGTAGTTGATATGGCTACAGATAATTTAATACCTTTTCTAAATTATTTTTTTTAACTTGTACCATCCAAATTATGACGAATTTCTAGTTAAAACATTTATAGTGAAACAGATACAGATTGACACAAGGAAAGGCTATATATGAATGATGTAATTTTGAGACTCACTGTTTTAAAATTATGTAATCATTGTCCATAAAGGTGCCAGAGAAATGTGACTCAGTATATAAACACTTCTTCACTTGTTTCCCTATACTTCTGTTCCTGGAAGTACAAGACTATTGTTTTTTTCTATACTACCTCCTGTGCCTATTCAGTATATATAAGTATTCTTCTTAAGAAATAAATGTTACATGTGAATATAAAAATTTCCAAAATCACAAATGAGAAGTAAATTAACTGAATTAAATGTGATTTAGGGAAACCTTATAAATGTACATTTGCTATGTATTTAGAACTGCATTTTGAATATGGGAAAGGAACATTAGAGGTTTAAAAAAGTGGTCCTAAAGTGGGGAAAAAATTAATTATTGACACAGTGTTTATTTCCATCAATATATAATTTATATTACCAATGTATATTTATTTATTGGCCAAGTATATTGCCAATATATACTTATTAACACAGTAATTATTTGTTCCTATCAATAAGTGGATAACCAGATCACATATATGAGATATTAAAGTTCCATTGAAGTGGAACCCTCTTAATTCTACCTGGCTGAATTTAGTATAAAATTGAGTTTATGTTTTGATAAAGTAAAATTTAGTAGCTCGCAATTCTTGCTTTCCCATTATACTTCCAATACTGCATAGAAATTTCACCCCCTATAGCCAACTAAAAAATACCAAAGACCCCTTTAGTTATTTCACTATAACAACAACATAAGCCTAGAAAATCTGGGACAATTCTGTGAGGGTTTAAAAAATGGAATGTTGAATTCAATCTCTAGCAATATGGTAGACAAGACTCAATGAACAGTTTTTTTTACTTATACCAGTGAAAACATCTGAAAAATATATTTTGTCTTTTTAAATGTATCTTTTATCTATCAAGAACAGGAAATCATCAGACACCAAAACAAAGTATAAGAGAGAGAAATAAGCACTCAATCTGGCCTTTACCCTGGAGGTTTCTGCAAAACACCTATGAACTTGAGATTTATTTTGAGAACTATGAGAGTATAGGAGGCTACACTAGAGCCTGCCCAGGTTGGAAGAAATGTAATGGGGGAAATCATTCTCTCACCTATACAAAGTTGGAACCCAGTGTGATGGTGACTTTGAGGTAAACCTGCCCTACAGATGGGCCCTGCAACTAAACCTATCTGTCTTAACTGTAGTGCTGGCTGGGGAGGGGAAAGTCTCCACTAAAAATGTGTAACTTCATGCTGATTTGTGCTCCAAAGTCACTGAAGAAAATCAAGCTGAAAATATGTCTAAAAGGGGTCCTGGATTATAAGCTTCTGAGTACACAGTAGATGCGAATTTAGATCCTATCTGCAAAAACTCATGTTCAATCTAAGGCTCCAATTCTCAAAGATAAAGTTCCAAGGAAGAAATTACTATTGCAAAGACAACAACAAAAAAATCACAACATGCACAAGGAAACAGATTTCAAAAATTTGCATTATCTGAAAATAGAATATAAAATATTTTTATATCTGTAAAGAAGTTGAGATGATAGCAAATATGAGTACAAAATATGTAACTATTTTAAAAATGAACCAAGATACTTTAATAAAAATCAAATAGAATTTTTAGAAATGAAAGATGTAGGACAGTAATTGAAATAGAAAACTTAGTAGCTAGATTAGGCAGCAGAGTAATAAAAAGAGAATTGGTAAACTAGCAAATAAGTCTGAAGAGATTATCTAGAATGTCATACACATAGACAAAAATGGATAATATAGAAACTAGGGCTAGGAACATGGAGAAAGGAGTGTGACTATCTAAACATAGTTCCAGAAAAAGAAAATAGGAAGAATGGTGAAGAGGAAATATTTGCAGACATGAAGACTGAGAATTTTCCAGAACTGATGCAAAACAAAAACTAAGTGAACCAAAAGGAAGCCATACCTAAATTTAACATACTTAAAAACAGCCACACACAAAAAATTCCCTAAAAGAGCTGAAATTAAACTTAAAATGAAAATTAGTAACACAGAAAGCCAGCGAATAACATTTTCAAGGAACTGAGAGAAAGAAACTCTCAACCTAGGATTGTATACCCAGAAAAACTATCTTTAAAAAATGAGAATAAAGATAATTCTAGTCAAAACAGAATCGACTACCAACAGGTCCTAATGAGAAATATAGCATACTTTGCTGCAAAGTGTGTCTGTACCACTTAGCTTATTTGTAATGGTAAATAGGGAATTGTGTCCGTATAATATGCAATTTGCATTTTTGTACATAATTTTTCCTGATACATTAATATTTTGCATCATTAAGCAATAGAATTTAATGCAAAGTGAATTGAACAAAAAACAAAAAAGAAATCAGGTATATGCTTTCTTACAATTAAAGATTAAAGCCTTACTAATATAAGGACCTTTTACAAAGCTGAAATATCTGTGGAAGTGCCTCTTTTTCAGGCAGTTGGTTTCTGGTTTAGGGACTTCAGAGACCATTAACTTTCCACAATGTTAAGCTCCCTAATGAAACCATATGTCAATGAAGAAGCTGGCAGTACAGACGAAGAAGCTGCCAACACTTTTTGCTCGGTTAATAGAACCAAACATTAAAACAACATTTGATTGATGGAGAAGACTACAGTCTGGATCAGATTTAGATGGAACTTCTCTCTATTTAAAGCAAAGCCCTCAAGATTCTATATCTTGAAATAGGAAGTGTTGTTCCAGAGTTTAAGTCTACAAAGAAGAGACTCAAGGTGGGAGATACACATGTCGGTGGAGATTTAACTGAGTTGGTACTTTTCTTAGGGTAGTTAATTGGTTTTGTTAGTGCATTGGTCACAAGTTTTGAGTTTTGAGTGGTCTTCCCAACTCTGTTTTCCCATGAGCCTTTCTATTTTCAATGTACAGTTTTGTAGAACACAAGGTTTTCAAACAGGGAAACATATTTCACATTCCAAGAAATGCCTCTACTCAAGGGAATATTTCAGGCAACAAGATAATTATCTCAGGTGAAAGGTGCGAGATGCCATAACGAATGACGATTAAAAAAAGGCAATTATATGGGTAATTTTAAATAAACATTGACTATAGAGAAGAGACAATAATAATGTTTACTTCAAGGTAGAACTAAAATTCTGAGTGTGATTGTTGAAGTATTCTCATGTTCCTATGAAGAGGGTAAAGATAGTGATTGTTTCTCTCTTTAATATTAACTAGTGAGCTATTTATGGTAAAATTATAAAGATAAATAAGGAAATGGTTAAAAAAAATTCAAGATAGTAGTTCCTTCTGGCAGTGTGAAAGGAAATGGAGATGGGACAAGGAGAGGGGCACATAGGTGGAGTCAAAGCCATTGGTAACATTCTATTTCTTAAGATGTTGGCAATGACCTGTTTGTTCATATCAATCAGTGATGCTCTTAAAACTTACACATGGTTATAAGTATTAGTATATGTATTCAATGTTTATTTTCATTTTTTAAAAATTATATTTAAACCTGCATATAACAACTTATTGATAGAAACTAGTTTTCCTGGTTTATTTCAGTTACCATGGTTGTTCTACTGTGGGCAGTAGTTTGGTCAATTACTGGCAGTGAATGTCTTCCTGGAGGAAACCTGTTTGGAATTATAATCCTTTTCTATTGTGCCATCATTGGAGGTAAACTTTTGGGGCTTATTAAGTTACCCACATTGCCTCCACTGCCTCCTCTTCTTGGTAAGTGCTAAACGATTCCTATCTTCTTCAGAGTAAATCATGTGTTACGAATAATGGTTTGGAAACCTTTGGGAAATAGATTAATTTATTTCCTATATTTTCTGTGCTGGAGCTAAAAACTGATAGTTAAACGTTGAGGAGTTTTGTGAGCCAGTTGTGAAAAACAGTGATTTCAAAAAATTAAATTATAAATAGTTAAGTATCCTGCATTAAAAACAAGAGTAATAAATACTTAAAACTGATTATAAATCTGATCCTAAGTATTTTACTACATTTCCCCTCATCTCTACTATTGAGATTATGGAAACACGATACAATGGTGTGACACTGCCCATTTCTCCCCAGCTCCACATCCAGAGACACCATGGTCATAGCTAGCACAGGCCAGGGTGGAAGTGTGTATAATACAGAAATCAGCAAATGCTACAAGTCAGGACTTGATATATTGTAAGTCACTCACATCTTTGACAAACAAGTGAGATTCCAACATATATTTCCATTGTTTCATCTTATTCATTAACATTAACATAAACAAAAATATCAACCAACATTTATGGTAACACTATCAGTGATGTGAGTGACTTCTTTGCTAAATTTTTTCAATAAGGATTTGCTTCAAAATAACTTGGGAGTATTTGAAATAAAATTGGCCGTTTATTGATAATTTATACATATTTAAAATTTTTTTCCATAATACAAATTAAGGGAAAAAAGAATACACCTTATCAAAGAAGGTGTTCTTTCCTCCACAACCAAGGGAGAGGCTCCTGTGCCCTTGGAGCAAGAAGGGGACACCTGCCAAATCACAATCAGGTGGCCACACCAACCCAGACCACTGGCAAAGGAAACACGGTCTCAGGGAAACTGTCTTCACATTTATGTGGAGAATATAAAGTGCTCCCTCATTCCCCCCTGAAACTCCCAAGAAACTCTTAACACATCTTTGAGTTCTTGTAAGATTATTATTCCTTTTGATTTCAGGTAGTTATACGCTATAATCAATCTAGGACTAATTTAGATTCACATTTTAAGTTTCATTAAAAAACTATTGACATATTAATGAAATGTAAGGTCAGTGCAGCGTTTTTGGCTGGTAATTCAGCAATATCTATAAAAATGATTTACACACCTGCACCCTAGAGCCTAACATTTCCACCGCCACGAATTGTCCTGTGGATATACTTGCACATACCTACAAATATATAAGCTCCATAAGAACAGGGACCATGTTGGTTTAGCTCATCTCTGCATTGCCAGGGTATCGTAAGGATCTGGCATGTAGTAGGCACTTAATAAATACTTGAGGTATGAACTGATCCGTGAATTGGTCCAAAAATTATGGTATTTCCAAGCAATGAGATACTATTATAACTATTAAAAAGAATAAGGCAGTTAAAGATGTGATTCATTGGGAAGATGTTCAGAATATATGGTTAAGTGGGGAAAAAAACAAATTGTACAACAGAAGATAAATGTGCTCCCATTTGTGTCCAACACGAAGTGCACACGCATACCCAAACACAAACACGCAGGCGTGCTGAAGGGGGCAAAGAAACGTTCTGGATGGGCACAGAAAACCCTTCACAGAAAAAACCTTTGGGGAATGAAGATGGAAAATTATAGGTGGGGTTGGGCATGTACTTGTTACTTTACCCTTGTCTGTAATGGTTTAGTTTTACCATGAGTGTATATTATTCTTATCATTATTATTTTATTATTTATTTATTTTAAATTACTTTTTCTTTATTGATGAGAGAGAGAGAGAGAGAAAGAGAGAGAGAGAGAGAGAGAGGAAGGAAGGAAGAGGGAGAGATAGAAACATTGATGAGAGAGAACATCAATTATCTGCCTCCTGCATGCCCCCACTGGGGACTGGGCCCACAACCTGGGCATGTGCCCTGACCGGGAATCGAACCGAGGACCTCTCGGTGCACGGGTCGATGCTCCGTGCACGGGGCTTTATCATTATTCTTTTAAAAGGAGCTATTATAGGCTAGTTCATTCTTGCAATAATTCTAGAAAGAACATGACTGCAGAATTCAGAACTTTGAGACCTTCTTCTAGATTACATGGCAGTGATGAGAGATGCCTGGAAGTGGCGCTTTCCTGCCTGAAGGTGTCTGGAGCAAGCCACAAAAAGCTATATTTGTAATTTGCCTCTGTTCTCATAGCTTACACACAGGACACCTCAACCTTAGTAAATGTGTTTAGTCATTAACGAGTGGTGCTTATAAGAACACGGTGAGAACAGGGCGCTGCTGGAGAAGAACAGAGGGCAGCAGCCTCTCAGTGTCCGACGGAGAACCTTTCCCTTGGTGTGGACGTGATAGCAACAAGAGCAGACTTCTCTCACAACACCTCGGCTTCCTCAGTCACACTCAGCTACTTGCAGGCCCCAGAATGTGTCACACTTCCTCTTCATACCTTGGAAGAAACTTCTGTCTTCCATAAACTTCTCAACTCCCCCAACCCTGCCTTCCTCCCCCTTCCCCTTCTCTGGACCGCTGTAACTCACCCTCCTGTCTCAGCTCATACTTATGCTTCCATAACTTTGAGACTGTCCATTTGTCTTGATCCCCTACAGGCTGAAAGCTTGTTGAGGTGCAATACTGAGTCTTTGTTCATTATTATCTCAAATACTTACTACAGTGTCTCAAATACTGAAGGCAGTGGTATGTGTAGAATGACCTAATGAAAGGAGGCACCAGCTGACATGCTAGAGCAATATCCAATTCATCACAACTCACTTCTAAGCCTTTGCAAAGCAGGTTATGTGTTTTTTATTAAATTATCTGGTTTAAAGGTAAAACAGAGCCCATATAGGTATTTATTGATATTTCAGGTAATCTGACATAGCAAATAATTTCAGGAGCTATTTGCTACTCACACTCAAAGAGATAACTGAATTGGACATTTATTCTTTTTTATTTTATTTTTTCCATCCCCATTTATCCCCTCTATGCCCTCTTCCACCTCCCCCCTTGCAATCACCACGTCATTGTCCATGTCCATGAGTTCTCTCTTTTTCCTTTTTTGCACAATCCCTCCACCGCCCCCAACACTCCCCACCAGAGCTGTCTGCCTGCTCTCTGTGCATTTTATGGAAACATTGTATATTTAGAATTTGATCACACTTTCCAATACTGCATCCTATTTCTTTCAGTTTCAGTTATTTGAATAATTATTCTAATCTATCATTTTTATCTGCATATTAAAACCTTTTCTTAGCTCCTTTATTTTTATTATTTTATTTTAAACTAAAGTTAATGTAATTTTATCTAAGGGCTAAGCATAAAGGAAGTGGTTGCTGGGATTACAGAGTAGTCTCTGTCCCATCTAAAGTGCCAAAAAGTATTTTCAGTATTTGAAAACTATCTAAAGAGTTATTTGACTTCTCCATTCCAGGAATGCTGCTTGCTGGGTTTCTCATAAAAAATGTTCCTGTCATCAGTGATAATGTGCAGATCAAGCGCAAGTGGTCTTCTTCTTTGAGAAGCATAGCCCTGTCTATTATATTGGTTCGTGCTGGCCTTGGGCTTGATTCGAAGGTACCGAAGTTGTACGTTTCTAACTATGGATTAGGAACTGTGTTCCTCCAATTCTGCAAGTATTCAGAAGCACTGAGCTTCAGGACGTGGACACTTTGCATGGCCTTCTCAAGAAGACAGTGTAATTTACTTCATGCAGGACTATCCCCAGAAGATGTCCCCATACTCTTTCTTGGAGAAAGGTGGCATTACTGTCTGTTTGGGGACAGCACCAAGAATAAAGTGCCCCCCCTTTCTCTGACAGAGATTATAGGCCATAGTTATAAATAGTGATCATGATAGAGACATATTTTTATGCACAAAGCCCTATACAGGTGGGGTGCTCAGGGCTAACTATACTGGCTTAGGAAACTGTCTAGTATATACAATGAGCCTCAAATCTGCTTTTCTAAAATGCTTTTATTCGTGTATGTTTTTGCATGCAGGAATGGAGATTCTTGGGGATGAAGGTCTCTAACCTAGGTTCATTCTGAGGCCACAAATTATGCATAAAGCTAACACACAGAAGCTTAAAGCAGCTAGTGTGGACATTATGAGCAGCCTGCCTGGGTTCGAACGTAGCTCCACCACTCACCAATGTCATGGTTGGGCAAATGACTTTAGCTTGTGCCTTTTCAGATGAGGACATGTAAAAAATGGTGGTAATAATATTACCTATATCAAAGGGTTGCTATGAGGACTAAATAGGCCATCTCTAAAACACTTAGAACACTGAAATATTTGTGAAAGAAAACTCATTACCTGGAAAGTTCATGATGATCCAGACATGGTCTGAATACTCAAGAAAAAGCATTTAATGTCATTTTCTCTGCGGGTCTTTAGAGGATTATTTCAGTGTGTCTATTTTTATATTTCAGGCCCTGAAGAAGCTGAAGGGTGTTTGTGTGCGATTGTCCATGGGTCCTTGTCTTGTGGAGGCATGCACGTCTGCTGTTCTTGCCCACTTCCTAATGGGTTTACCATGGCAATGGGCATTTATACTAGGGTAATCATTTTTCCTTATATGAAAATACGCATGGACATTTAGGACTTTCTCAGATTTTATATAAGAGAATGCATAATAGCATTTTCTTAAGGACATCAGAAAATACAATATGGATATTTCAGCATAGTATAACTATTACTATTCCAACATGTAAATATTATAACTTCAAAATATAGTGTACATCTTTGTAGGTGCTAACTTTTAGGGTGGTTATAGTAATTTATACTATTGAGGAAGTAATAGACTTTTACCTACACCTGATTCCTTGCTGGTGAGGGATTTGCTGGATCTCACCTCCAAGTCTGCACAAAGGATAGTGAATACACAGCAGTGATCAACACCTGGCACAGTTTTCCTCCTTCTCCACCAGACTATTGTGATTAGGGGATTCTGCTGTCTCTCCCTTCCACTGTCAGTCCTTATTTCCAATGGCTGAGGGCCAGGAGAGAAAAATAAATATAAATTGCTTAGTGAAAATTTAGTGCTAGTAAGTAGGCAAGAAGTTACTTATCACTTGTCATGGTTAAGACTCTGGAGCTGCATTGCCTGGACTCAGGTCCCAGCTCTGTGACTTTGCAATGTGTCATCTTTGGCAAATTACCTCATCTCTCTGTGCCTCAATGTCCTCATTTGCAAAACAAACAGAATGATCGTAGCTACCTCACTGGGTTGTTGTGAGGATTAAATTATTTAATATATGTAAACTGCTTAAAATGGTGTTTGACACATAGTAAACACTACAAAATGCTTCTGCTGTTACCACTGCTGCTATTCTTAGTGTCACTGTCACTGTCATTACAGCCTTCCCCTTCCTGATCTGTTGTCTTATTTTACATACCAAGCCCTGATAGACGAAGGCTTAGCATCACTGGATTCCAATCCAAAATTCCATGGCCATGTTTTTTAAACCTCATGCCATGAATGTGTTGTTGTTTTTTTCAAGGAAGATTCCTGGAGCCTAATCCCACTGGTCTTCTAGACCACCCATAAATATATATATTCTTTAGGCAACCAAAGTGCTCGCAGGGCAGGTTGTTCATGGCCATGCTTTGCAAGGTGTTCCATAGAAGTTGTGTATGTGTTTCTAGTTTGATGCATCACTGCCATTTGAAAGAGTATCTAAAGTGTATCTTCTAAAAGAGTAGAGTTTATATGCCCTGGCCAATTTTGCTCAGTGGTTAGAGTGTCGGCCTGCAGACCAAAGAGTCTGGCAATCGATTCCGGTGAAGGGCACATACCTCGGTTGCGGTTCATCCTCAGCCCTGGTCAGGGTGATGCAGGAGGCAACCAGTCGATGTGTCTCTCACCTTGGTCTTTCTCTCTCTCTCTCTCTCTCTCTCTCTCCCTATCTCCCACTCTACCTGAAGATAAATGGAAAAGTATCCTTGGGTGAGGATTTTTAAAAAAAAGAGTAGAGTTGATTGTAACCTCAGTAATAATAATAATAATGACGATGATGAGTACGATACTATCATAAATGTTTACTTAAAATGCTGCCTGCTTAGTTTTGTTGTAGGTGCTGTCTCTCCAGCTGTCGTGGTACCTTCAATGCTCCTTTTGCAGGAAGGAGGCTATGGTGTTGAAAAAGGTGTCCCAACCTTACTCATAGCTGCTGGCAGCTTCGATGACATTCTGGCCATCACTGGCTTCAACACATGCTTGGGCATGGCCTTCTCCACAGGTACACCGATCAGTTCACAATGTGCCATTCTCTTGAGCTCTAGGGACAGATTATGATGATACAAGCATGGCATATTTGCTCGATGATTGATTGAGGCAAATTCAAATAGAGCAAGCAACTCCAAGATTAGTTCCTTACCTAAGGGGGAACCAGTAGCTTCCTGTCTTTACTCCCTTCACCCTCTAGACACAGATAGCTCAAGTAGTGTGGGAAGTGCATGAAGGGGGCATGCAAAGTAGCAAAAGTTAAAGAAGGAGAGCAGCTTCCGCATGAAGCCATCTAGGAAAGTTTAATCTTGGAGACATCACACAAGGGATGAGTAGGTTTTTCATTGAGCACAAATGACAGATAAGAGTCCAAGTGGAAGGAAAAATTTCTGTTTTTTCATCTTTAACATTTTATGAGTAATAACAATGATTTTAAATGAGTATCTTATTAATACTTAATAATTGTCTGATATGGATATATTTTGTTTTAAGTAATCCTATGTGATTATTTTTAGTCTCTGAGTTTGTAAGGCCCACCATGCAGGCCTCCCTTGAGTTTGTCAGTTTAGTGTGTGGTCCATTTTTTGTCCACATTAGAATTACTGGGGGGAGGGGGGGATACTCATATATGGGCCCTACCTTAGACCAATTAAATTAAAATGTTTGGGAATGAAAAAAACAGCTTTAAAGTGTTAAAAAATAACCAACCATCCCTGGCTGGTGTGGTTCAGTGGTTGGAGCATTGTCTCCTTCACCGAAAGGCCTTGGGTTTGATTCCTGGTCAGGGCACATACCTAGGTTTTGGGTTTGAACACTGGTAGGGACACAAGCAAGAAGGCAACTGATTGATGTTTCTCTCTCACACTCATGTTTCTCTCTCTTTCTCTCTCTCTCTCTCCCTCTCCCCCTCCCTCCCTTCCCCACTTTGTAAAAATCAATAAGCAGGTCCTCAGGTGAAGATTAAAATAAATAAAATAATCAACCAAATAAACTTGAAGATCTAATTGGCTTTATTAACTGATTCATGAATCAGGCAGCATCCCATTTAGCAACTAGAAGGCACTCTACGGGTTGTACAGAATGGAAGATTGTTATAGGAAGAAGGGTGGGGCAAGGGAGCCATTAACAAAAGGGGGGAAAGGATTATTTTTTTACCAAACTGTCTTTTTTTCTTTTTTTTGAGGAGGGGAGGGAAGATAAGGATTTATATCATATAGATTGCCTCTTCTTTCTAGGGGGGGGATGGAGAGGGCCCACATGACAGGATACCTCCTTGGTGTTGACCAATAAATTCTAGACTGGTTGACTAAGATCATATTTCTGAGAAATGTTGAAACTGCAGTTAAATCAGGTATTAAATCTAGGTTTGGTATCATGGGCTTTAGAACAAATGACACCATTGTGGTCCTATGGTTTTCTCTTCACAGCAGTTCTCAACCTGTGGGTCGCGACCCCTTTGGGGGTCGAACGACCCTTTCACAGGGGTCGCCTAAGACATAACAGTAGCAAAATTACAGTTATGAAGTAGCAACAAAAATAATTTTATGGTCGGGGGTCACCACAACATGAGGAACTGTATTAAAGGGTCGCAGCATTAGGAAGGTTGAGAACCACTGCTTTAACAAAAGCAACAGAATTTGCATTAGAATCATAGGGAAGGAGGAGGAGCAGAGGCAGAGAGGTCAGTGGGGATGGTCTGCTTGGTTGTTCATAATCTGGGTGGGAGGAGGCTGTGGATAGCTTTAAAAACTTTCCTTGTTGACAATGCTACATTCTCTCTGCCTGTTCCCCTATGTGTGGTCCTTAGACCTTTTTGGATGGGAACTACATGGAGCCTCTTTAAAATGTGGGTCCCAAGCCCTGCCAGACATAATGAATCAGAATTTTCAGAGGTGGTGCCCAAGAAGTCTTTCTTTTCTTTTCTTTTTAAAGCAACCTTACTATACAAGAGACTAAAAGTAATTAGTACTTTCTACACATTTATAGTAAATTATGTACTGTAATAGGTAGAGACATATGTTATTAGCACATACTTTTGACAGTCATACTTTGCCTAACAGAGAGTCATCTGAACTAAAATTACTACAAAGGTATTACATTTTTTAATGAGAGAGATGATTGAAACTGTAGGGGAGAAAAACTGGTTTACCTCTACCTTGTTTAGGTTCCTTGTCTGGGGCCCTGTAAATTAGACTGACAAAAGACAGATTATCAAGAGAAAAACAGTTTATTAGCATGTGTATTGTGTTACATACACTTGGGAGTACTCAGTGATGAGTAACTCAAAGGAGTGGTTAGAATTTGGGCTTATGTAGCATCTGAGCAAAGAACAGTAATTTTGGAGAGAACTGCCAGACAAAGGATAAGGACTTTGAGCTTTGAGGACAGCAAATTATGGGAAGGGAAACATATGAGAAAACTAATGGTAGTTAATGGCTAGTCTTAGCAAAAATTGTTATGTAGATTCCTCTGCTGCCATCTCCAAGCTTATGAGGGTCCCTGGTTGTCTCAATAGTTAAATTCTGTCATTCCTGGTAGAGGGGGAGAGGGACACATGTACCAGCTATAGAGGGACACATATAGCCAGTTTTTAAACAAATAGAGTACAGCAAACTTTTTGTGTATCTCTTCTCAGTTGCCTTCATCTCAAAATAACCCTTATGCCAAAGTGGCATACTTTGGGGTGGCAAATTCTGTATCTTTCACCACCATAACAAGAAACCACAATAACGTGTTAGTATATTTATTCTTAGAACAGTGTTGAAGAAGGGCTTTATGTGCAGAGCAATTTTAATATAATTTTCTGCACAATGTGCTAACAAATATTTTTTTCATTAAAGTGTCCTAAATCTTTTATGCTATGGTAGAAAATACAGATTCTACTTACCTCTCTATATTATGATATTTCAAAGAAGCTAGACTTCTAAGAGCAATTTCTAAAATGATTTTTTAAATTTTATTTTTCAATTACAATTGACATTCAATGTTACTTTATATTAATTTCAGGTGTATAGCCTAGTGGTTACCAAGTGATCATCTTGATAATTCAAGTACTCACTTGGCACCATACATAGTTATTACAATATTATTGACTATATTCCCTTTGCTGAACTTTAGATCCCCATGACTTCTCAAAAATAATTTAAGATTTACGTTCAGAATAAACATTTGAGAAGGGGTAAGTCCCCTACACTCATTGCAGTAAGGAAAGAATCTTGATTTTAATTGCCAGATTCTTAAATTACTGTATTCTATACATATCAGTGTTAGTTAAAATCAATGTACATTTATTATTAAAAACTCAGGCTCTCAAATGGCGATTTGAAAACTAGATATATCTACATACCCAGCCTATGCATATAAATATAGTAGAACAAATTATCTCTGAATCATGAATTTTACCTTTCATGTTTTCTTGGGCTCTTTCAGTAAATTTGTATGGAATTAGATGTACAAAAAAGTATATAAGTTATAGCTGATGTCTATTTTGAAATTTATCTCCCATATATGCATACCTTTCTTATAAGATAGGTCTATTAGACATTGTATGTCACATATATTTAAGAATTTGGAGATCAGGAAATCCCTCTCAACTCTTCCTTCAGTGAATTTGATGCTCTATGTTGACTTTATTTAAAGTCAAGTCTGTGTATTTATGGATTGAGTTCCGTCTGCAGTTTTTCTTTTTATGTGTTTTTAAGGCTCCACAGTCCTTAATGTCTTCAGAGGAGTTTTGGAGGTGGTAATTGGTGTGGCAGCTGGAGCTCTTCTTGGATTTTTCATTCGGTACTTTCCAAGCAGTGACCAGGTAAAAGAAATAATGTGTGGGAAAGTCGTGCTCTAAAATGTCATTAGAAACACACTCTGGAGCACTTCCTTCAAAGTCGACATGAAGGACATGACCTAGAAAATGGACCCCCATCTTCAAACTGCTTACTGCTCTGCAGTGCTGTCCGTGAGCTTTATGAAGAGGACTAAATGCATAAGATTTTTTTTATTTATTTATTTATTATTTTTTAATCCTTACCCAAGGATATTTTTTCTATTTCTCTTCAGATAGAGTGGGAGGGAGGGGGAGAGAGAGAGAGAGAAACATCGACGTGAAAGGGACACATCAACTGTGTCGGGGAACCACAACCAAGGTACACGCCCCTGACCAGAATCAAACCCGTGACTCTTTGGTCCACGGGCCAACACTCTAACCACTGAGCAAACCATCCAGGGCTAAATGCATAAGATTTTAGTCAGTCCTGAAAGTTTTTTCTCTAATTTGTATTCTGTACATTTCAAATATTACTGTAAAACAAATAACATCAATTCTAAAACAATAGGATATGCAAGTCTTTAATTTTTAAAATTAATTTATTTTTATTTATTATTCATAATACTCAACTAAGTCAAGATATAAAATGGCTGTTTGAGCCCCCATTTTTAGTATCAAAATACCTTAGATTCAATTACTATCAAACAGATAGACCTAATGTTTCATGACAATAGAGTCCAGTATTTCTAACCAAGGAGATCAAAGTTCTTTACTGTTGTTCACAATGATTTCTTAATAAGAAACAAATATTTTTGTTTGTTTCTTTTACTGCCCTAATTCCCTTAGAATAAACATAAAAATCTTTTTTTCTATAAGAATTGGCATTTTGAAGATTTCAGAGCATTTTGAATGGGATTAGAACCTTAATTGAAGTAGAACTTTAAGTAAGAAAATTAATATTTTTATTATCAGTATGTTGAGTTGAATTTTCATTGTACTCCACAAAACTCCTAGTAAAATTGTATTTTAACAGACAATTATAAAAAATTTTGTAAACCCGGCTGGTGTGGCTCAGGGGACTGAGAATCATCCCATGCACCAAGAGGTCACTGGTTCAATTCCCAGTCAGGGCACATGCCTGGGTTACAAGCTCGATCCCCAGTAGGGGGCATACAGGAGGCAGCCAATCAATGTTTCTCTCTATCGATGTTTCTGTTTCTCTCCCTCTCCCTTCTTCTCTCTCTAAAATCAATAAAAACAAATTTTAAAAAAGAAAAAAAAATTTGTAAAAGATTTTCTGAATGCATAAAAGAAAATGACAGAATTTGTTCTAATTACACAACAAAATAAAGAGAAAAATGTATGTAAAATAATATGGTAAGTTCAACAACATGTCATTCCATTCAGTATGGCAGCCACCAGCTACATGCAGCTATAGCAGATACAGAGCATTTCCATAGACAGTGCAGATACATACATTTCCATCATCACTGACTGTTCTACTGGGAAGTACTAATCTAGTGCAATCCACACAGTAACCCATGATGACAGTACTAGTCATATAACCATTTTACTGAGAAGGAAATCAAAGCTTAGGGAAAATGACTTGAACGAGGTCACAGAGTTAGAATGCAGTGGAGCCGGGAATGAACTCAGTAATTTTTCCCCTCCAGAGCCTGCATGCCTCCAAGTCAAGATTCTTGAAGACCCGTCTGCCTTCTAAAGTTATCAAGAAGTTTTAAAGGCTGAATAACAAAAAGTAAAGGGAAAGAGGTATACATTTCTTAGATTTTAAAAACCAACGAGAGCAAAAATAAATAAACAAAAATAAAAACAACAACAAAAAACTACTCAGTCTATAGCCTCTTAAAACTTCTTGGTATTTAAGGATTTAGAAAGAAAAACCAGGAGAGCACCACAAAGAATAAACAGAGAACCTAAAAATAATAGCTATATCATATCTTTATTCTTTACAAAAAGCTCATGATGTAACAGCTTTCAGGGAGGAGGAAATAAACCTTGGTGAGGCTTAGTAACATGCCACACGTACACCAATGACGTAAAAGAGCTAGAATTTTAATCCTGGTCTGTTTGGCTCCAAAGCCTGTGGTGCTTTTTTCTACTATTCCATTCAACCCTGTGAAATTCTATATTGATAACTGCAGAGGAAGCTAACTCTTATTCCCGAAAGAGGAATAAGAGGAATCCATATTTGTACATGTGCTATCTCTACTTTTGTTAAGGAAAGGAAAGGAAATGTTGTGTTATGCATTGATATGTACAGATACAGATATTCTTATTTTCCACTGAATCTTGAAGATGGAAAAAATCATTAATTAAAAATCAGTCATATGAAATAATTGAGTTAATCAACCTTTTTTTCTCCTCAAGGGCAAACTTGTGTGGAAGAGAGCATTCCTTGTTCTGGGGCTCTCTATGCTAGCAGTGTTCAGCAGCATACACTTTGGTTTCCCTGGGTCAGGAGGACTGTGCACATTGGTCATGGCTTTCCTTGCAGGCCTGGGATGGACCAGCAAAAAGGTGCATTTCAACTTCTTCTCATAACTACTTTCTGATTAGATTAACTTTTCTTTCCAAATCCTTTCTTAATATCAGGTTAATAAAATTATTTTAGCATAAAAGCTATTTTCTATGCATATATAAATGTATGTCCAAATGCACACACACACATTATTTTTCCCCCCTTACATACCAACCTATCACTTGATGTCTTTACTTAAAATATATCATGGTCATGTTTCCCTGATGCCTTCCTTATTGTTTGTAAGGGCTGCAGAGTATTGCATTGTATAGCTGTACTATAATTTGTTAAACCTGTCTCCTACCCACAGACATTTAGATTGTTTCCCGTTCTCTGCTAAACAAAAAGTGTTTCAATAAAATATCCTTATATATACTATATTTCATAAACTCTAAGACACTATCTAGTCTAAGAAGAAAGAAAAAGAAGGTTGCCAATTAAACTATAACATTACATCCTAACTTTTCAGAAAAGTTTAAATGTGAGAAAATGTGCATCTTAAAATCAACAAAGTTTAGCATATCTTTGAGTTTATCTATAGGATAAATTTCTAGAAATAGGATTGCTCTATGAAAGAAGGTGCACATTAATACTTTTTAAAACTTTATTTTTCAAATACAGTTGACACTCAGTATTATTTTGTATTAGTTTCAGGTGTACAGATAGTGGTTAGATAATCATATACTTTACAAAGTGTTTCCCCTGATATTTCCAGTACCCACCTGGCACTGTACATAGTTATTACAATTTTATTGACTATCATGTTGATAGTATAAATTTGCCCTTTTAAAAGCCTGTACCATATTGATAGGTAAAAAGTGGTATCTTGGTGTGGTTTTTTTTCTGTTTCTTTGATTAGCATTAAAATCGAATACTCTTTCATACATTTAGTCACTTGTATTTTTAAATTTTCTTTGATAGGTCTCTTGTCCATTTTCCTCTGAAGTTTAACACATTGATTATTGATCTGTAAGATACATGAACACACATATATTATGATATTAGCTCTTTGTGCCTTTTTATGTTGTTTATTTTTAACGCACACATCTCTTACATTTTCATGTGGTGAGATCTATCAGTCTCTTATGACTGTTCCTCACTAGTTTATTTCTTAAAAATCTCTTTACTGGTAAAATCTTACATATGTTATCTCATTTATTTTTTACAATAACCTTGACAAATACATATTTGACCCACTTTACAGATGAGGACATGAAGGCTTAGAGATATTAGACAGATTGCCCAAGGTCACAAAGCCAGTAAGTGGCTGCGCCAGGATAAGAACACATCTTTTGATTACAAAGGGTCCCTGACTCACAGTGGTTCAACTTAGGATTTTTGGACTTTACGATGATGAAGCAATATACATTCAGTAGAAACTCTACTTGCAGTTTTGAATTTTGATCTTTTCCTGGGCTAGTGATATGCGATACAACACTGACACTTCTCGTGATGGTGGGTGGTGGCAGCAAGCCTAAGCTCCCAATCAGCCACATTATCATGAGAGTAAACAAGCGATACTCTACAGAGTACTGTGTTGCCAGCGTTTTTTGGATATTGTGTGTTGTGTTTTTGCAGCCCATCATGTCTACAAAATGCCCATCTTTGTCTCCTGCTTTTGGTGAGAAAAGGAAGACAATTACTCTTAAGATAATTGCTTACCTGTAGGGTGACATAAGTTCCTGAGCACATTTAAGGTAGGCTAGGCTAAGCTATGATGTGCAGCAGGTTAGGTGTATTAAAAGTATTTTCAACTTTGATAGGTTTATCGGGACATAATCTCATCATAGATCAAGGAGCATCTGGTCATCAAAATGATTCCCTAAAGAAAGGAAAAAGCATGACTCTTCATTGAATCGATTATGTGGCAGGCACTCTGCATATCTTCTGTATTTTAGTATTCAGGAAAGTTCCTACCTCTGGAGACACCAGTCCAATGAGTCCAGATTTTGGACTTCTTTTGTCCCTTGGTCTGTACGATAGCATAGGATCAAGAGCTCTGGCTGCCTGGGCTAACCTCAGCTCTACAATTTTGTAACTGTGTTATCACCTACAAGTAATCTAATTCCTCAGTCCTCAATTTCCATTATCTCTAAAGTGGGAAGGGGTAATAGCAATAACTTCTAGAGTGGAGGATTAAGTGAAATAGTCTCTGTAAAGCAAAGTGCTTAGTCATAGAATGTGCTCAGTGAATAATAATAGCCCATATTGTTTTTATACCTACTTCCAGAGCAGCACAGCACAGTAAAAAAGAGCATAAAATTTAAAATATGGAGATTGAGATTCCAATCCCAGTTCTACTATTCTCTAGCTGTAAATCCACCCCCCCAAGTCACTTACCTTCTCTAATACTCAGTTTTATTAACTGTAAAATGAAGAAAATAATAATATCTAAAGAATTGTTGGGACTATTATGTGGGAAAATGGGAATGAAACACTTGTAAACTCAACAGTGGTACAGAAATATTGTTGTTATATTCTGAAAAGCTAAAATATTTTATAAAATTTTGTGTATGCCTATAGTTTTGTCACATTTCACACTTTTCTGCTTGGTTTTCCATATAACCATTAATCTTGCCATTTGTTGTATTCAAATGCACTCACCTTCTTAAAGCCTCTTTCATGTATTTTTTCATCTATTTTCAAATCCAGTGATTCTTCTGATGACCTTTAGAATCATGGAATATAATTTGGATCTTCTGAATTTTGAAATGTTCTTATCTCTAAGAAGAGAAAGATCAGCTTAAGTAGATAGTTAACTCATGAAGAAAACTTCCATTTCTCATAACTTTCTCCTTTGTCCATCTTTGAAAAAGATTTAATATTTTTGAAGATTCTTACTAATGGTGCACACAGATGTGTAAAGTGGCCTCAACTTTCAGTAGACAACACAGTCTCTATTCCTCTGGGCTTCATCTTCTTTCACACTTAGCCTATTCAATGAGTCCTTTTTTTTATATAAACCAATTCAATATAGCTTTGAAATTATGAAAAAGCTACAAGAAAATACATGAGCAGAACTAGTCACTGTCATTAAATGATTAAAGATATTGCATGTTATCTAATATAAACCTCTCGTTTTACAGATGAGAAAAATGAGGTGATGAGTGGCAAGTGGCTTACAGTTAGTGGGTAGCAGGATTTAAACCTATGTCATTATCTGATTCTTTATGATGTGAAAACACAACTTTTTGCATGATATAGGAATACAACTATATAAATAAATGAACCAACTCCCTCACATATGCTCTGTCTTTCAACATTTATGAGCCAAGAAGGAAATAGAATATTTACCCTAATAAAACAAAGAAAATAGAGAAACTATGTAATCCTCCTTTGTCAAACTGCTTAATACTATATATATGAAAGTGCAGATCCTTAAAGATGTGTAACTATAAGTATAAAAATGTCATCCAAAAATATATTCTTATTAGTTGATTGAAAAAAATCTGTTAAATGTAAATTCTTTGACACTGTAATACGTACTAACAAGTTGCCTTCCAAGAAAAGCATTATCAATTTACTCTCCTACCAATTAGTAAGTTTCCTTAAATTTTTTACAAATACTTGACATTATTAAAACTTTTTAATATATTTTCCAATGTGATCACCACCACCACCACCAGCACCCAAAGAAGATGGTATATCATTTCAATTTGTGTTTCTCTGATTAATGAGTTTTAGCATCTTTTTTTTTTTTTTTTTTTTTTTTTTTTGCCACTTGTGTTTCTTTTATGAAATACTTGGGCATATGCACTGTCCATTTTTCTATTAGGTTCTATGTCTTTTTCCTATCGCCTGGATTTTGCTCCTTATTCTGTTATACTTAGTACAGATATTTCCCCTGGTTTGCCACCTTTTCTTTTTTTTTTTCTTTTTGCCACAGCATTTTAGTTTTATTATAGTCAATTGTGTCAATATTTTCCTATGGTTCTTGCATTATGTGTTATAAAGTTAGTACGTAGGGTCTTATCAGGAAAGAGAAATCACATAGTAACTGGAATAGGGAAAGTTTATTATTAACCAGATATTATCTTGTAAGATGTAAAGAGACCCCTAAAGAATATAGGAATAATAGCTATAAGCCCCTAGGGCTCAGATAGAGCATCCCCTTCCACCACCCCATCCCACTCCACATATTCCTGCCCCCAGAGCTGAGAATCCAGACCATGTTTAGAACTTTGGTTCACTGGATGGCAGTGAAGTCACTGTGGTGTCCTGCCTGCAGAATTTGCTGGAACTTCACCCTCTGAATTTCCAAGAAATCCACTGTCCAGGGTGCATGGGAAGGTATATTGCCCAAGGGAGTGGGCTGTGAAATCACCCAGGAGTAGGCTGAGGGAAGCTGCTGGCCACCATGCACTGTAGGATCTTGGCACTGGAGAAGCCACCTGGGCTGCAGGAGCTGGTGCTGTGGGATCCTGTTGAAACCAGGAAGAGCACCTTCCTCTGGCAATATCTCTTTAGTGCCCTCTACTGACAAAATTTAATATGGTGCTTGCTAGCAAAGGAGAAATATTTAAAGGGCCGGGCTCCATTTTCTGCAGAGCAACAGTGAAAGGAGCCAAGGAGCAATAAATTCATAGCTGGAACAGCACTTTACTATACCTGGATTTATTTTTGTGCATAATTAGAAATGACCGTAAATAGTGTTTTTTATAAAGGTAAACTAAAATTGGAAACAACTTAAAGGTCCATCTATAAAGAAATGATTAAATTAACTATAGTACTTCCATACCATAGATTCCTATGCAGCAATAATGAGGTGCCTATCTGGATACATGTACTAATATGAAAAGATCTCTAAATCATATTGTTAAATTAAATGAACATAAACTTTTAAACTATTAAATAAATCTAAGTATCACAATAAGTATACACACACAAATGTCATGTATTCAAAAGTAGTTCTCCTAAGATTACTTTATAAAACTATTTATAATTAAGATCCATTTGCAAGCCAGTGCTAAAGTGCCTTATATAATAACTGTGTGGGAAATATATGCAATTTTTTGCTCTATTCTAGCTAACCTCTTAGAGATGTTACAGAAATAAAATATATCTCAGCTCAACTTGAATCAAATTTCAAATTAGTAAAATTATCAGAACTTGTAACCTGTTTGTGTGTTTTTTTCTTTTAGGCAGAGGTTCAAAAAATTATTGCAGTTGCCTGGGACATTTTTCAACCCCTTCTCTTTGGACTGATTGGAGCAGAGGTATCTGTTGCATCTCTCAGACCAGAAACTGTAGGTAAGAATTTCAAAGTAGTACTTTGGCTAAAATCAACTCTTTTTATATTCGGTTGAAACATCTTTAGCAGGTATATGTTCAGTGGTTCCCATTGTCACATTATATAAAAATTTAATAATGGTCTAAGTCTTTTAGAGTAATTGGTTAGAAAATAATGTTTGTCAGTCTAAGACAATAAATTTTATATCTTTAATATTGTTCCTTGTAAAGAAAAGTAACATTGCTTTACTACTATCAAAATATGCAGGCCTTAAAACATTTTTTTTCTAATACTAAGAGTGTTCATCTAGCCTTGTTCTGATCAAGGGCCAGCACTTTAAAGATAACTAGTCAGTTTTATAATATGTACTCATGGAATAGAAATGTTTGTTCATTCATTCTTTTTATTTATTTAAGCACTTAAAATCCATCGTGTTAAAACTCTCTTGATTCATAGCACTATACTTAAAGTTAATTTGCACAGATATTCTCTGTATTTCCTCCTTTCCTCCCATCACAATATTCTCCGTCCATCCTAGGGATCTCATCCCCTGCCACCTCCTTCTGGATCTCCCACGTAGATTCTTCTCATACATCTTTAAATATACTTGTCATGTACGTAACTTGAGAGTTTTCTCCTCTTCAGAATTTAAACAGAGTCTAATCTCTCTTATCTTAAACTAATATTCTTCCATTCTAATACATGCTGAAACATGGATGAACCTTGAGAAATCTAGACTATGTGAAATAAGCCAGACACAAAAAGACAAATACTGTATGATTTCACTTATCTGAGGTATCCAGAGTAGTCAAATTCAAAGAGACAGAAAGTAAATGGTGGTTGTCAGGGTTTGGAGGGAAGGGGAAATGAGCAGTTGTTGTTTAATGGATATACAGTTTCACTTTGCAAGATGAAAAAGTTCTAGTGATTAGTTGCACAAAAATGTGAATGTTGAATTTAATACAACTTAGCTGTACACTTAAAAATGATTAAGATGGTAAATTTTATGTGTATTTTAACACAATTAAAATTTATTCTTTCTCCATTTCATTTCCTTCCTCTCCTACTAATCTCTCTCTATTCCTTTTTTCAAACTTTTCCAAAGAGATAAGTAACCATATCCTCTTTTTCCATTTTAACTCTTATTCTTATTCTTTTATTCAACATATTTCAGTCCAGCTTCTGCCCTATCATATAACCAACTCTGCCCTGATGAAGGTTATATTGCTAAGACCATTGAGTACCTATTGGTCTTTATTTTATTTGAGCTCCCAACAGCATTTGGGACATCTTTAAACCACTTTTTACACTGAATTCTGAAACTCTGTATTTTCCAGAGCCTTTGAGTCCTCCTTTTCACTCACATATATGTGGCTTAAATGCTGCGCTTCATCTAAGTCCTTTCCAAAGCCTCTATGTTATTTACCCTGCATCACATCTCTGAGCTCATCAACCTCAGTGGTTTTGATTATGAACTATATACTTCCAAAATCTTTATCTATAAATCAATATATCCAGTTGCTAATTGGACATCATCACTTGTACGTCCTACAAAATTTCATACTCAGTGTGTTTAAAACTTTCTCATCATCCTCTCCCCAAACTTTTCATGTTCCCTTTTGGGAGTGGTATCATCTCTTGTATCTTGTACTTCAGGCAACAAATACTTTGGAAAATTTACCAAGCTGGGAGAGATATGGTTCAACAAAGAGCCACATAGCTTTTCTATAAAGAAGCTGTATTGCAGATTCACAGGAGATCCCCAGCAATGTCTATCTGGTGTTTTACAGCCTTTTGAATTTGAAAAAGTTATTTATCCTTTCTGAATTTCATTTTTTAACTGTAAAATGAGAAAAATTACCCCACAGGTTGTAGGGATTAAGTAAAGTAATGCACTTAAGGCTTAATACAGAACGTGATACAGAGTAAACATGTAACAAATGTTACTTTTTAAAAAATCACCCTATTATTTAGCAGTCACCTTAGCTGTGCCTTTCTCAGGTCCACTAGTCTACAGCAGCCCTTGTCACAATCCCTTATTTTGCAAATCAGGATGATCTTATCTTTATCAGCAAAGGATTCTAAAGGACTGAATGAAGTACTGTACATGTGAACCAGGACTAATGAGCAGTCGGTGTAAACACCAGTGTGGCAAAACACAGGTTGACTGCCAGTGTCTATTCTGATTGGTCAATGCCCAGCCAGCTCTGTTATGATTGGCTGATTGCCTCCACACTGACTGGTTATATTTTAAATATCACCTCTGGTCTTATACTCTGTGAATAGTTCTCAGCCATTTTGATAAAAACACTGATTTTTTTCCTCTTCTTGATCTCTTACCAATATGTTTATACTGCACTTACCTTATAGTATATTTATTCATTGTTTATGTTTCTGTCTTCCTCTAACTTTGAATTTCATAGAGGTCAAGTCTGTACATTATATATTTTTGTGTACCCAGTACTTAGTCCAAATCCTGTCATGCATTGTTATCATTTAATAAATTCTTGTTGAATAAACACATGAAAGAAAGAGTGCTTTTTGCTATAAAGCATAAGAGAAATAACATTCAAATCTCCTTTGTAGAAATTCAAATATGTTTAATTTCTCATTTTATTCTAGGGAAAATACCTTCTTTTAAACAAATGGTCTGACTGATCCTTAATACAGGGGTAGGCAAAAGTAGGTTTACAGTCGCAATACAAATAAATAATACAATAATTAATAAACAATGAAAGAATAAAGTGTTTCATGTACTCACAACTGTAAACCTACTTTTGCCAACCCCTGTATTGTTTTGATAAATTATGCCTAAACTCTTTTGTCTTTTAAATTTTTTAATAGATTTAGATTACTGCTATTGGCAGTATTTTGAATCAATAACTAAGATTCAACTTCTCCCTGAATATTTCATTATGTCTAAAAGTTGAGTATTTCTTATAGGCCTTTGCGTTGCCACCCTGGGCATTGCAGTATTGATACGAATGTTGACCACATATCTGATGGTGTGTTTTGCTGGTTTTAACATAAAGGAAAAGATATTCATTTCTTTTGCATGGCTTCCGAAGGCCACAGTCCAGGTAATGATAAATAGTATGGCTTAGCATTTTAACTACTGTTTCTATTTGTACCTTGAAATTTTGATGACAATAAGTAATTTGGTGAAAATAAGTAATTTAAGTTTGATTTGTGAAAAGAGTTTGTATTAATCTACTCTTTAATAGTTTTATTTTGGTATATTGATTCCTTAAATATGACAGCTCATTTAAATTTATTTAGATCACCGGAGTACAACAAAAATTCCAATAAATCCTTATACTGCTAGAAAGCAGTAGTAGCAGGAGGAAAGAGTTTGAATTTTTATCTGTCAGAGCTCTCTAAATCCCCCAGAGAGATAGTTGTTAATTCTTTTCATTTAACTAGCTTCCAAGAAGAGAGAAACTAAATAGCATGGCTCATCTTAGTATTTGGAAATACTTCAGTGTCAATATGATTGATGATCAGTTATATTTGATCACAGTCTTTATAAATAAAGTAAAAAAACTTATTGACAAACAATTTGGAAAATGCTTTACTGATTTCCTAGATTATTAGCTGATACTAAATTTTTCAAACTAACTGAACCTTCTGTCAAATGTCTCAACAAATGACCCAAAATTGTGCACTCTGAAGGATAAGGCACTAACAGGCGCTTGAAATTACTGACAGGAATTCAGTAGAACGCTTATAATTGCTCATTACATTAGCACTAAATAGCATGTCTGCAGTATGATTTGTTGCAAATGTAATATATTCTGTATTGTATTGTATATTTTCTTTCTTTCTTTTTTTAAATCCTCACTGGAGGATATGTTTTGTTTTGTTTTTAAATTGATTTGAGAGGGAAAAAAAGAGTGAGTGAGAAAGAGACACACACACAGAGACTTCGATCGTTTGCCTCCCGTACTGGTGATTGACCCCTCAACCTGGGTATATGCCCTGACTGGGAATCAAACCCATAACCTTTCAGTGTACAGGACGGGAGGAAGCGCCAGCCAACTGAACCACACCAGCCAGGGCTGTTTTGCCTATTTTCTAGAGTAATTATAGCAAATGAGATTTAACTGTTCCACCCCTAATTGTTTTTGTTTGTTTTTTTTAACTCATCTTTATTTTTGAATGTATTACAGATGTTTCCCCTTTTTTCCCCATTGACCCCCTCCTGCCTTCCCCACACTATTGTCGGTGTCTATTGGCACCTTTCTGTTATCAAAGCAAAATTTAAAATACAGAGATATTTTCCAAGATGTGTTGAAGAATGTATGTTCTGTGAAACAAGTATTATATAGAATTTTCTTTTTTATTCTTTTGCCACAGCACAAGACAAGGCTTCTTATATATCTTTTCTGTATTAATTGTTTCTCACACTTTTTTGTTCATGTCATACTATAAAAATATTTTTTAAATCATAACTCAGCATACTCACAAACCCCAAAAGATGCATACATACACAGCCCAGCCGGTGTGGCTCAGTGGTTGAGCGTCAACCCATGCACCAAGAGGTTGCCAGTCCTATTCCCGGTCAGGGTACATGCCCAGGTTGTAGGCCAGGTCTCCAGCAGGAAGCATGCAGGAGGCGGCCAACTGATATTCTCTCATTGGTGTTTCTATCTCTTTCTCTCTCTCCCTTCCTTTCTCTCTCTAAAATCAATAAAGAAAGAAAAAAAATGAAAAAAATATACACACATACACATATACACACAACAGAGGACTGAAAGAGAATTATATAGTTGACCCTTGAATAATTCAGGGGTTAGGCTTGCCGACCCCTGCACGGTCAAAAATTCATGTATAACTTTTATTTTTTTAAGTTTCTTTTAAAGAACAATTTTTTTCTTTATTGATTTTAGAGAGAGAGGAAGGGAGAGATAGGGAAAGAGAGATAGAAACATCGATGAGAGAGAACATCGATTGGCTGCCTCCTGCATGCCCCCCACTGGGGATCGGGCCCACAACTTGGGCATGTACCCTAACAGGGAATCGAACCGGTGACCTCTTGGTGCATGGGTCGGCACTCAACCGCTGAGCCACACTAGCCAGGCAAACTTTTTTTTTTATTCCTCACCCGAGGATATTTTTCTATTTATCATCAGATAGAGTGGGAGGGAGGGAGAGAGAGAGACAGAGAGAAACATCCATGTGATAAAGGCACATCCACTGGTTGCCTCCCACATGACCCGACCAGGGCCAGGGACGAACCACAACCAAGGTACGTGTCCTTAACCAGAACTGAACCCGCAACTCATTGGTCTGCGGGCCAACACTCTAACTACTGAGCCAAATCAGCCAGGGCTCATGTATAACTTTTGACTCCCCCAAAATTCAGCCGTCCCTCTGTTATCAGTGAGGGATTGGTTCTAGGACCTACCCATGAATACCAAAATCTGAGGATGTGCAAGTCCCTTATACACAGTGGTGCAGTACAGTGCATACATTCAGCCCTCCACATCCACAGATTCCCAACCACAGATGGAAAATGCTGTTTTCCGTTTGCTGTTGGTTGAATCCACAGCTGTGAAACCTAGAGATACGTAGGGTCGGCTGTATATTTATTGAAAAAAAAAAAAAGATATATAAGTGGACCTGCACAGTTCAAATCCGTGTTGTTCAGGGGTCAAATATATATATCATAATGTGTGCAATTCTTGCCAAGAATTCATGAAATGTTGAATTAGTTATGGTACCAGCTAACCTGCAATAACAAAGAAGCCTCAATACAGGGACTGAATTAGATAGCTTTTTCTTTCTTTCTTTCTTTTTTAATTAATTTTTTAGAGAGAGAGGAAGGCAGACAGAGAGAGAGAAACATCGATGTGAGAGAGATATATCTACTAGCTGCCTCCTGCACGCCCCCTACTGGGGATGGAGCCCCAACCCCAGGCATGTGCCCTGACTGGGAATCAAGCCCTCTCAGTCCATGGGAGGTCCACTGAGCCACACAGCGGCTTTTTCTTTCTCACCAGCAGTCCAGCATGGGCATCCCAGAGCTGGCAGGGTGACCACTGTCCTCAGCATGTGCCTTTCATCCATGAGTCCAGCTTTCACGATTTCTCATCCAGTGGGAAGGGAGAAAAGAAGAAGGTACAAGTGTCCATTTGTTTTCAGGGAACAACCTGCAAGCAGCATTTATCACTTCCACTCACCTCTCAATGGCCTTAGATACATAGCTTCATCTTGTTGCAAAGAAAGCTGGGGTGGGGGGGAGTGTTTATTTGGACAGCAATGAGGCCAGCTAAAACTCAGGAGTTCTATCAAAGAAGGGAAAAGGGACATTCAGATATTGGAGTCAATCAGTAGTCTCTGCCATTGTGTCTCATGCACACTGACATTTTCTCTTCTGTTTCACTGTCCTGGAGGCTAACGTGTTCGGTGCAATAAGGGGATAACCAGATTGACCACTATATGATTTTCCCATGGGCACTAATACTGTATGTTGCCTCTAAAAGAAAACAATAATTTTTATAAGATTTTCCTGTAGATAAACTTAAAATGAAACATTTTACCAACACTGATGCAAAGAGTTAACTAGATACCTAAGTTTTAAAAGTACCTATCACTTTCAGGTTTCAGGTTTAAAAACTAGTTTGGACTCTAAAGCAATACATATTCTTATGATTTTTTTCATTTAAAACTTCATCACCCTGGCTGGTGTGGCTCCGTGGACAGAGCCTTAGCCCGGGCACCAAAGGGTCATGGGTTCAATTCCCAGTCAAGGGCACGTACCTGGGTTGCAGGTTCGTTCCCTGGCCCCACGTGAGGATAAATAAATAAAAAAAACTTCATAATCTTCCAGTAAGTACCACTCTATATTTTTTTCATCTTTTTCCTTCTCAATTCCAAATTCCTAAAGATGAAAGAATGAGATGAACAGTAACTTTTCTCTTTAGTCAGGAGAAATTTAGTACGTAGAATCATGTTATGGTTAATTATCATCATGAGTCTGTGCTTGCCTTGTGTTTTGAACTATATTTGCTTGATATATTTTTGTAACCTTACCTTAAGTAAATAAGTACATAAGAATCATCATTCTCTCCCCACTCAAGGGCAGGGACAGTTTTCAGACAATCAGAACCCATTTCAGTATACTTTGAAAGAAGACTAATAGAACTTTCTTAGTTGAGCAAAAGAACAAGCAATTTGCTTAAAAATAATTCACCCATATCTATGTGCTTATCTTATCATGTTTCCAAATTTACCTTTAAACTTTTGTAGGCTGCAATAGGATCTGTAGCTTTGGATACAGCAAGAGCACATGAAGATAAACAGTTAGAAGAATATGGAATGGATGTTTTGACAGTGGCATTTTTGGCCATCCTCATCACAGCCCCAATTGGAAGTCTACTGATTGGTTTGCTGGGCCCCAGGCTTCTCCAGAAAGCTGAATATCAAAATGAAGATGAAGTTCAAGGAGATATTTCTACACAATTTTAGAGGTGAAAAGAAAGAATGCTGAATATAATGATTAGAAAGCTGTTGCCCAGCTGGTGTGGCTCAGTGGACTGAGCATCGTCTCATGGATTCAGAGGTCCTGGTTCGATTTCTGGTCAGGGCATGTGCCCGGGATGCGGGCTCGATCCCCAGGAGGGGGCATTGCAGGAGGCAGCTGATTGATGTTTCTCTCACCCATCAATGTATCTCTCTCTCTCTCCCTTCCTCTCTCTCTAAATAAAAAAATCAATAAAAACGTACTTCAAAAAAAGAAAAAAGCTGCTAACAGAGGCTACTTTTATCAAGATGGATACTGAAATATGTAATGTTTAAGCTTAAAATGTAATAGAACCAAAAGCGTGGCTTTCTTCAAATAGCATTTTTAGCCATTACCCTTCATGTGGTGGTGATGTTGTTCATCTCCAACCTGATCTCTCTACCTTTTTTTTTTTCAAACACCCCTTCATCATGTATCTTCATTTGTACAGAGACATATACACTTTAACATGCTACCACAGTTTATAATTCACATGCGAAAGACCAAGTTCAGAATCCTGTTCTGCCTGCCAACAGCTTTCTCTGACTCACTGTTACTGTCACAGCTTCACAGTTCGCGGTCATCTAGCCTCTCATGTGTTGCATTGGCTCCTCTTTTCTGTTTTGTTTTTAAATACCAGAATCCAGTCCCTCATCAGTTTCTACCCTCACTGTCCCTGCTAATCTGCCTCACCTCCATTGGTTCCCACCAAAATATTAAAGTATACAGAGTATCTTCATTGGTTCCTCCTCTTGCACTTGTCTAGATGACAGGAGACCTTATCCTGACTCCTAGCTGGCTACACAGAGCCCCCGTTTCAGTGGCCCATCTGAGTTTGCCTCCTCCTACAGAATGCCCTGTCCAGCCCTTTCTTATTCGTTCCAGGCTCTTCCTATTCTCTAGGTGAGAGATAGCTAATTTTCAAATCTATGCCAACCTCATGATTATCATATTAATCAAGGTAAGATAAGCTGCTATAATGAAGAAACAAAAAATACAAAACAGAAATTTATTTCCCTGTCATGAAACTGGCTAGCTGGTTACTCTGCTCATGAGGTAACTCAGAGACCCACATCCTTTTGTCTGGAGGCTCTGCTGTGCCCCAGCTCAGGACACGGGTTAAAGATGGATCTCTCCCATGTTTCCTTTCTACCCCTCAGGAAGAAGGAAAAAAGAAAGTCCAGGGAAGCAATTTATTTTTAAGGAAGTGGTATGAACATGGACACATGTCTTCCTTACATTCTGTTGGTGATGATCACACCAGCTGTGCAGAGGCTGAGAAGCATTCATATTCTTAGGAGGAATGAAAGATCAGATGTGGAAGCCAGAGGTACCATTGCGTTGGGAGTTATCATCACTTAGTAGCATATTTTTGTATTTAACAAGGGCTTTCTAAAGATAGTACCTTTAACCAAAAGAGTGGCTTCTGTGGCAGGAATTTCAGACATCGTGACATGCCAGCAGAGAAGATATTAGAGGAAAAAATGATCTGCATAGGTCACACTTTATCCCACCTACTCAACAGACTATCTCTGCTTTTGTGTATCACCCGTAAGTTCTTCTTTTACTGTAGGTCAACTCCTGCTTAGTTGCTATGATAACCATGTTCAAATACAGTTTACAGCTTTTATCATGTCTACATGAATAATTTATTACTTTCTTGTCATTTCCCATCTTTAACCTAGAATTTAAAGTTCTATCTAATCTTGAGGTATATAATTAATATGTATTAAATGAATGGATTATGAATATTCCAATCCCACCAAGCTGATCTGCATACAGCCTATCCATGCCTCTCTTGTCATTAGACTACCATTCCAGCCCCTTCTACCATGACTTTCACCTCTCTTCAGAACTAGCTTAATTTGTATAGAGCTAACATAATATGAAGCCATAATAGGCTTCATTTTTATGTCAGCCTGACTCTGGTTACTGTATTCCTTTTGTGTGTATGTTTTCTTTTTGGACTGAATTTATACCACAGTTCAGATGGATCTTTCAAATTGAACTTCACTGGTTAGGTACATCTTGGTGGTAGCACCATAAACTTAATGCTCATCTGGTCCTCTACTTTCATAGGCTCTGAAACTAGATTTATTCAACAAGTATTCACTGAAAGCCTTTGGTGGTCCAGGCACATCATCAAGGCTAATATTTTTGTCCTTACAGATCTGACAGTCTGATAGAGGAGACAGACAATTAAACAATAGACTGGAAAACAGTATAAGTGTTAATATGTAGAAAGTACAGGGTTGCTAGGGAGCTTGTAGCAGCACCCAATCCATGAGATGATACAGTTTAGGCCCAGCTTCAGAGAAAGTAGGGCCTTAGCTAGGATGAGGGAGATGATTGGGGCTTAAAAAGCAAAAAGCATGTGAGGTGGAAGGGTGTTTCAGTAAGTGCTGGTCGGCTATGTACCAGGCATTATGCTAGCTACTGGGGAATACAGTGATGAACAAGATAGTCAAAGGCTCTGTTTTTAATGGAACTTGAATTCTGGTGGGTAGTTGACACTGGGGATTACGAATGTGAATAAGACATGATACTTGTCTTCAAGAACCTTACAAACAAATAAGATATGTACAAATAGTGGTAATCCAAATGCATGATTCAGAAGTGTTCCCAAGAATCCAAGAGGGTGGCAGAGTAGGTGAATGTTACACTCACCTCGTCCCAGGGCCAAACTAGAATTACAACTAAAATATAGAATAACCAAATGAAGATTAGCTGAAGAGAAGTCTTAAAGGATCTAAAGAAGCCACATCAAAACTGGTAGGAATGGCAAGATGCAAAAAGGGCTTGGCCTCACTCCCACTGGCAGCAGCTGAGATTTTGCAGGGATACCTCAGCTGCAGGGCTTCCTCTTAGAGGCCCCCAAGCCAGGTCCCCCAGCCTAGAGCACCAGAGCCAGGAAGAGGTGCTCACAAAACATCTGGCTGTAAAAATCAGTGGGAAGTATGTCCGCCAGAGAGAGACAGGAGTCTGCTACAGACAGAGATGCCCTCTTAAAGGGCCATTGCACAAAATCTCATTCACAATCACTCACCCTGGGCTCTGATGGAGAGAGGGTGAAGCAGACCAGAGTCATGTGAGGAAAGACTTGGGTTTGTGGCTCTGGAGAGAGATCTAAGAGGATAGCTGCCAGGACCCCTGTGCTGAGTCACTCTCCCACATCCCAGATGTCATCTTTCTTGGATGGAGCACACCCCTCCTTACAGCATCAGCCTAGGGGGATACAATAGCCCCACCCTCTGGACTCCCTGTTGCCCCACCTTGCAGAGTTTCACCCTGCTGAGGAGCCAGCTGCCTGAACCAGGGTGTAGAGGTTTGGGCAGATTCTGGGAGTATCCGTGGTTGAGTTGTGTGACTTTGGGGTGGGGGCTATTTTCCCCACTTTTCTGTGAACCTGACTGGTGCCTTCTCTCTTGGGAACTCTCTGCTGGCCCCACTCTTTAGGCTCCTGGAAATCCCGCCCACCCTCCCGATTCCTGGTGGCTCCGCCTTGCCACGTCTGGGGAGAATCCAGGACAGAATGAGTTGTGTGGCTACGAAGCAGGGGCCATTCTCCCCACCTTCCCCCAATTCCTGGCAAACCTGCACTACTGAGAATGGGCTCCTGACAGACTCTGGGACAGACTGAGTTCTGTGGCTCTAGGACAGGGGAAATTTTTCCCTCGTATGCCCTACCAATGAAGAGACCTCTCTTCAAACAGCTAAATATGGATCTGTTTGAGCCTGATAAACACTGCTGGCCTCACCCTGACAACTCCTGGGGACCTTGCCCCACCACAAAGGTGTCCAAGCACCCAGAAGGTGGCAGCTAGACTTGGTATACCCTGGGACTTTTGCTCAATGGCCTCAGACCCAGCACTGGCACTGAATTTGAACCTGCATCAATCTGGTGAACACCACTCACCATTACCTGTTGACTCACTGAGAATCATGCAACTCAAGTACTACCAGAGGCTCTTTCAGTGACTGAGCCTAAGAGGCAGTCAGCAGGTGAAGGCAGGTAGAGGCAGATCACAGAGTTCCTTGGGACTTTCCTTCCCCTGGGCCTAGTGCTGGTAAAAGCCAGCCTTGGTGTGCAGCTTCATCCTTTCCGCACACACCCAGGCCCAGCAGAGGCAGCCACCAACTGCGGATTGTTTTGTAGCTCCAATCAGGATGCCTAGGGCCAGTCAGAGGCAGCATCTGACATTGGCCTTCACCAGATCCCTCCCAAGAGGCTCCAAACCAACACACCCAGTGGCAAGCTTCAGAAAACATCAGAGAAGAATCCAATTAGTTTCACAAGTGGCATATCCAAAAGGAGATCCCAGCAGGCACCAGATGCTGCTGAGGCAAATTCTGCTCCATGTGGTCAGCACCTGCACAGCAACATGTACACATTGGTTGTGGTTGATCCTCACAGTCAGCCAGCCTGAGAGTTGACACCATGCATGAATGGGCCAACAGAAATCAAGACACAATTACAAAAGGAGGGTCCACATAACCCACACAAGGAAAATTCCTGGAGTACCTAGCTCAGGTGGTCAAGGAGACTGTGCCACTGGGTCTCACAGGACACCTAGTACATAAGACTACCCCACCAAGACAGGAATTCAAAGCAGATCTACCTAATACATAGAAACAAACACAAACAAATAGCCAAAATTGGGACACAAAGAAACATGCCCTAAATGAAAGAAAAGGAGAAATCTCCAGAAAAAGAGCTAAATGAAATGAAGGCTAGCAATCTACCAGATATAGAGTACAAAGAATGGTTATAAGGATGCTCCAGGAACTTAGTGAGAACATCAACAAAGAGAAATCAAGCATAATAAAGGACATAGAGCCCTGGCTGGTTTGGCTCAGAGGTTAGAACATTGGTCTGCAGAGTGTTGCAGGTTCAAATCCTGTCAAGGGCACATAACTCAGTTGCAGATTTGATCCCCAGCCCCTGTTGGGGTCATGTGAGAGACCACTCAATGTGTCTCTCTCACATGTCTCTCTCTCTCTCTTCCTTCCTCCCTCCCACTCTATCTAAAAAAAAAAAAAGCAATGGAAAAATATACTTGGGATATTAAAAAAAAAAAAAAGGACATAGAACCCATGAAAAAGAACCAGTTTAAAATGAATAATACAATATCTGAAATGAAGAATACACTAGAAGGAATAAACAGTAGGTTGGATGAAGCAGAGAATCAAATCAGAGATTTGGAAGACAAGGTAGCAGAAAACACCAAATTAGAGCAGCAAAAAGAAAAAAGAATTTTAAAAAATGAGGACAGTTTAAGAGACCTTTGAGAAAACATGAAGCGTGACAATATCCACATCATAGGGGTACCAGAAGGAGAAGACAGAGAACAAGGTATTGAGAATCTATTTGAAGATATAACAACTGAAAAATTCCCTAACCTGGTGAAGAAAAAAGACAAGTCCAGGAAGCACAGAGAGTCAAAAACAATATGAATCCAAAGAGGCACACACCAAGACACATCATAATTAAATTGACAAAAGTTAAAGACAAAGAGAGACTCAAAAGCAGCAAGAGAAAGACAGTTAGTTACCTACAAGGGAGCTCCATTAGACTGTGCACTGATTTTTTAACAGAAACATTCCTGGCCAGAAAGCATTTGCATGAAATATTCAAAGTGATGAAAAGCAAGGACCTGTTACAACCAAGGCTACTTTATCCAGCAAGGCTATCCTTTAAAATTGAAGGAGAAATAAAGCTAAAGAAAAAGCTAAAGAAGTTTGTTACCACCAAACTAGTATTACAAGAAATATTAAAGGACATCCTTGAAGAATAAATATAAAAATAATAATAAGAAGAAGAACAGAGGAACATAGTTAAAAGAATAAAATGGCAATAATTAAGTACCTATCAATAATCATTTTAAATGTAAATGGCTTAAATGATCCAAGAAAAAAAAACACAGGACAGCTGAATGGATAAGAAAGAGACCCACCTCAGAACAAAGGATACACACAGACTAAAAGTAAAGAGATAGGAAAAGATGTTTCATGCAAATGGAAATGGAAAAAAAAAAAAAAGGCTGAGGTAGCAATACTTACATCTAACAAAATAGACTTTAAAACAAAGGCTATAGCAAGAGACAAAGGACACCACATAATAATAAAAGAACCAATTCAACAAGAGGATATAACCCTTGTAAACATTTATGCATCCAACATAGGAGCACCTAAATATGTAAAGCAAATCTTGATGGACAAAACGGGAGGAACTGACAGTAATACAGTCATAGTAGGAGATTTTAACGCACCATTCACATCAATAGGTAGATCTTCCAGACAGAAAATCAACAAGGAAACAGTGGCCTTAAGTGAAACACTAGATCAGGTGGATTTCATTGATATCTTCAGAGCATTTCAACTCAAAGCAGAAAAAATACATTATTTTCAAGTGCATGTGGAACATTTTCTAAGGTAGACCACATGTTAGGACCCAAAACAAGTCTCAATAAATTTATCAAGATTGAAATCATATCAATCATCTTCTCTGACTATAATGGTATGAAACTAGAAATCAATCACAAGAAAAGAAAACTGAAAAACACACAAAGACATGGAGGCTAAATAGCATGTTACTAAACAATGAATAGGTTAACAATTAGATCAAGGAAGAAATAAAGCAGTACCTTGAAACAAATGAGAATGAGAACACAACAACCCAAAATCTATGGGACACAGCAAAAGCAATCCTAGAGGAAAATTCATAGCATTACAGGCCTAATTCAAGAAACAAGAAAAATCTCAAATAAACAATCTAACTTTACACTTAAAGGAATTAGAAAAAGAACAACAAACATAACCCAAAGTGAGTAGAAGAAAGGAAATAATAAACATCAAAGCAGAAATAAACATATAGAGTCTAAAAACACAATACAAAGTTCTATGAAACAAAGAGCTGGTTCTTTGAAAAGATTAAAAAAAGACTGACAAACCTTTAATCAAACTCATCAAGAAAAAAAGAGAGAGGACCCAAATAAATAAAATCAGGAGTGAAAGAGCAGAAGTAACAGTTGACACCAAAGAAATACAAAGGATTGTAAGAAAATATTACAAACTACATGCCAACAAATTGGATAACCACATAAAAAAGAAGGATAAAAGTCACATGATCATATCAATAGATGCATAAAAAGCATTTGATAAAATCCAGTACCCATTTATGAAAAATTCTCAGCAAAGTGAGAATTAAGGGAACATACCTCAACATAATAAAGGCCATATATGACAAACCTAGAGCAAACATCATACTCAATGTGTTCCTAAGAGGAACTAAAAGTGCTTCCCTTAGGATCGGGAACAAGACAGGGATGTCCACTTCCACTACTCTTATGCAATATAGTACTAGAAGTCTTAGCCACAGCAATCATACAAGAAGAAGAAAAAAAGGCATCCAAACTGGAAAGGAACAATTAAAACTGTCATTATTTCCATATGACATGATCCTGTATATAGAGAACCCTAAAGATTCCACCAAAAAACTACTAGAACCGATGAAATAACTCAGTAAAGTAGCAGGATTCAAAATAAATATCCAGAAATCAGTTGCACTTGTATACATTGATAATGAACTCTCAGAAAGGGAAACTAAAAAAAATCCATTTACAATTGCATTTAAAAAATTCCTAAAACAAATTTAACCAAGTTTGTAAAAGACGTGTACTCAGAAAATTATAAGACACTGAAGAAAGAAATTGAAGAAGATATAAATAAGTGGAAGCATATACCCTGTTCATGGGTAGGAAGAATTAACATCATTAAAGTGGCCATACTACTCAAACAATCTATAGATTCAACACAATTCCTATCAAGGTACCAATGGTTTATTTTACAGAACTAGAACATATATTCCAAAGATTTCTATGGAACCACAAAATACCCCAAATAGCCTCAGCAATCTTGAAAAAGAAGAACAAAATTGGAGGTATTGCAATACCTGATATCAAACTATCCTACAAGGTGATATTAATCAAAACAGCATGGTACTGGCATAAAAACAGGCATACAAATCAATGGAACAGAATAGAAATCCCAGAAATAAGCCCATACCTATATGGTCAATTAATATTTTCACAAAGAGGCAAGAACATATAATAGGGTAAAGACAGTCTATTCAATAAATGGTGTTGGGAAAATTGGATAGATATGTGCAAAAAAAATGAAACTAGACCACCTTCTTACACCATAAACAAAAATAAACTCAAAATCGATTAACAACTTAAATGTAAGTCATGAAGCCATAAAAATCCTAGAAGAAACCATAGGCAGTAAAAGCTCGGATATTTCTCGTAGCAGTACTTTTTTTAATATATCTCCAAGAGCAAGGGAAACAAAAGATAAAATAAACAAATGGGTCTACATCAAACTAAAAAGTCTTTGTACAGCAAAGGAAACCACCAACAAAATGAAAAGACAGCCCACTGAATTGGAGAACATATTCACCAATGAGATACATCTGATAAGGGGTTAATATCCAAAGTTTATAAAGAACTTGTACAACTCAACACCAGGAAGACAAACAACCCATTTTAAAAATGAGCAAAGGATCTGAATAGACATTTCAAGGACATACAATGTCCAACAGACATATGAAAAGATGCTCAACATCACTAATCATCAGAGAAATACAAATTAACACCACAATGAGGCATCACCTCACATCTGTCAGAATGGCTATCATCAATAAATCAACAAACAAGTGTTGGTGAGGATGTGGAGAAAAGGGAACCCTCATGCATTGTTGGTGAAAATGCAGATTAGTGCAGCCACTGTGGAAAACAGTATGGAGCTACCTCAAAAATTATAAATGGAACTGCCTCATGACCCAGATATTTCACATCTGGAAATATATCCCAAGAATCCCAAAACACTAATTCCAAAGAATATATGCACCCCTATGTTCATTGCAGCATTATTTAAAATTGCCAAGATTTGGAAGCAACCCAAGTGCCCATCAGTAGATGAGTGGATCAAAAAGCTGTGGTACATTTACACAATGGAATACTAGTTGGCTGTAAAAAAAGAAGGATATCTTACCTTTTGCAACAGCATGGATAGACCTAGAGATTATTATGCTAAGTGAAATAAGCCAGTCAAATAAAGGCAACTACCATATGATTTCACTTATATGTGTAATCTACTGAACAAAATAAACTAACAAACAAAATAGAAACAGACTCACAGTTAAAAAGAAGAGACTGACAGCTGTCAGAGGGGAAAGCGGTTGGAGGAGCTGGGCGAAAAAGGTGAAGGGATTAAGCAAAACAAGCAAACAAAAAAACCCTCAGACAACAGTATGGTTATTACCAGAGGGAATAGTAGGTGGGTGGAGGTAGAAGAGTGTAAAGGGGGGATAAATGGTGACAGAAAGAGACTTTACTTGGAGTGGTGAACACATAATATACAGATGATGTATTATAGAATTGTACACCTGAAACCTATATAATTTTATTAACCAATGTCACCCCAATAAATTCAAAATAAAAAATGTTCTCAGTAAGGAGAACTTTGAGAGAAGGTAATCCATGAATTGGACTTTCAAGAGTGGATATGATTTGCCTTTATGGTCAATCACTTGGCAAAGCAGGCAAGAGCATACAATGAAGTAAAGATAGTCTCTTCAATAAATGGTGTTTAAAAATTGGGCAGGTACATGCAAAAAAATGAAACCAGACCACCAACTTACACCATACACATGAATAAGCTCAAAATGGATAAAAGACTTAAATGTAAGTTGCAAAACCATAAAAACCATAGAAAAAAACATAGGCAATAAAATCTCAGACATCTTGTGTAGCAATATTTTCGCTAGTATATCTCCTAGGGCAAGGAAAACAAAGGGAAATTAAACAACTGGGACTATATCAAACTAAAAAGCTTCTGCACAGAAAAAAAAGAAAAGAAAAAGAAAAGGGAACCCACTGTATGGAAGAACATATTTGCCAATGATGTCTAATAAAGGATTAATTTCCAAAATATATAAAGAACTCATACAATTCCACACCAGGAAGACAAACAATCCAATTTAAAAATGGGCAAAGGACCTGAACAGACACTTCTCCAATGAGGACATACAGATGGCCAATAGACATATGAAAAGATGCTCAAGGTCACTAATCATCAGAGAGATGCAAATTAAAGCCACAAAGAGATATCACCTCACACTTGCAAGAATGGCTACCATCTATAAATCAACAAGTGCTCACAAGGATGTGGAGAAAAGGGAACCCTTTGCTCTGTTGGTGGGAATGCAGACTGGTAAGCCACTGTTTAAAGCAGTATGGAGTTTCCTCAAAAAATTAAAAATGGTACTGCCTTTTGACTCAGCAATCCCACTTCTGGGAATATATCCTAAGAAGCCCAAAACACCAATCAGAAAGAATATATGCACTCCTATGTTTATTGCAGCATTATTTACAATAGCCAAGGTGTGGAAACAGCCCAAGTGCCCATCAGTAGATGTGTGGATCAAAAAGTTGTGGTACATTTACACAATGGAATACTATGAGGCCATAAAAAAGAAGGAACACTTACCCATTGCGACAGCAAGAATGGACCTGGAGATTATTATGCTAAACTAATAAAGCCAGTCAGAGAAATACAAATACCATATTTTCTCATTTATATGTGGAGTCTAATGAACAAAATAAACTGACAAACAAAACAGAACCAGAATTATGGATACATGGAACAGACTAACAGATGTCAGAGGGAGTGGAGGGGTGGAGGACACTGGATGAAAGAATGTGAAGAGATTAGCCAAAGAACATATATATATAGCCCATGGACACAGACAACAGTGTGGTGAAGGCCAGAGGAAGTAGATGGCAGAAACTGGGTGGATGTGGGCAAAGGGGGGAAATGGAGGACATCTGTAAGAGTGTCAACAACAACAAAAAAAGAGTGCATATGATTTGGACTAATGGACTAATATTAGGAATTCAGGTGAAGAAGGGAACAACTAGGTGGAGGGCCAGCATGTTAGCAAAGTCTGAAAACAGACTTTGAAACCTGAAGTATAGTAAATAATCGGTACTTAAGGTCAATAAAGAGAATTAGTGAGAGTAAGACTGCAAGAGAAAGTTGGAGTCTTAAATCATACCAAATAGATCATTGGCTAAATTTCACTTTTTGTTGAAGTGATTTCAGATATTTTTCAAACTATTTTTATTATACCAAATTTAGTGAAAAATGTTGTCGTGATTAAGGTTCTCCTTGTTCCTCAAAAGGTTTTTGCTTTCTATGGCATTGTTGCAAATATAAGCAATTTAATTATTTTAAGTTACTATTAATTTTTTTTACAAGAAAAGGCATCAGATGTTTCTTTAGATGTTTTTTAAACCATTATTAAATTTTCATCATATTGTCTTTAAATAACTGAAGGACATCACTTTTGAAATGTTTCAGAACCTTATATTTCTGTATGAATAATTATGTAGTTTTCTGTAACAGGTGAGAATTGCTTATGCCATTTTGGGAGCAAGTAATACACGTTTTAGTTGACTAACTCAAATCTGGCCTGAGACCTCTGACCTGGTGAGAATTCCAAAACTACATTTGTTGTGCCCTCCACCTTCCTTGATCCTAAAGCCCTTAACCTGCAGCCATACATTGCATCTTGGGCTTAGAGCAGTGCCCTGGAGGGGTCAGACTCCTCTCAAGGTCCTTCTTCACAGCTCTACCATTTGTCCCTCCTTCCAGTATGCTTTGTAATCTACCTGCTTTTCCTTTCCTTTTCCTACCATGAGAACAAAGAATTTCCTTATAATCACATCAGAAAAACACATAAACCCTATAATGACAAAAGACCTTGTCGACTCCTAAAACAGGGGAGAAAATAACTTTTAATTCTTTGAAGATATTAAGAAGTTCAAATTGGTTGTTCAAATTAGACGGATGAACCTCAAAGGGAAGAGGGAAGGGAGGGCGGGAAGAGATAAACCAAAGAATGTCTGTGCATATATGCATAACCAATGGACACAAACAATAGTGTGGGGAAGGCAGAAGGGGGGCAGGATTGGGGAGGAGGAGGTCAATGGGGGAATAAAGAGGGGACACCTGTAATACATTCAACAATGAAGATAAGTTTAAAAATAATAATAACTTTTAATTCTTGCTGAGATATGTACACGATGCCAAAGATGAAAAGGGCCTATAATAAAAAGGAAATTTCTTATGTGGTCACTCAAGAAAGAGTTGTAATTTGAATCAGACCTTAATGATAATTAAGGAGAATGCTCCCAATAGATGGAATAACTAGGAAATGATACAGAAGCCAAAAGGAATACGGTATGCACAGGAGTAAAAGTTGTTTGGAGTATCAGGAGAAAAAGAAAAATTAGATAGAAAAGGGCAGTTTGCCTTTCTAAGAAGTTTGGCCTTTCTCCAATAAATTGTTTTCATCCATATTTTGGGAAGCTTGAAGATTCCATTAGAGAAACCTTATAGACCATTTTTGGGACTGAGAACCTAAAGCTTCTGGGCCCACCTTCAACCAGAGCAACTATGCTTTCTTTTGTTTCATATGAAGATTTCCGATTTCATGCGGGAGGGAGGGGGAGTCTATACTGACAATAGGATATTGAGTGTTTACTTTGTACCAACCCCTGTTTCAAACACAAGTCATTTATTTTCACTCCACCACATCCTTTATAGAAAAACCAAAGCTCGGGGAGATTATGTATTTGCCTGGGCTCCCATAGCTATAAATTAGCAGTGCTGAACTTTGGGCCCAGACTGTCTGTTTTGGTTGCTTGGTTGGTTTTTTACGGTATTTAAGCTGATTTAAATCAGAAACAAGACTTGACTTGTGACATGTTACTTCTGGCACGTGCAGCCGCTGGCGCTACGTTTTGGCTAAAGAGCCCTGTGATGTCAACTACGTGCCTGGACTTTTATAACCCAATTAAGTTAATATTCAGAAGAGACATCGAGAGAAAAGGATTGAATAGACCGAAATACACACCAGACGGTCCACGTGAACTCCAGAAAGCTCACGTCGGTAGGCGGAAGCAGCCGCAACGCAACTTAAACGCGGCGCCGCCACCAGCCCCGCCCCGCCCACCACAGTCAGCCCCGCCCCGCCCCGCCCCGCCCGTCGCCGTCAGTCCCGCCCGCCGCCGTCCGCCTCGCCCAGGCCCCGCCCCTCCGCCCTCGACAGAGCCAGCGAGCTTTTCACCGTAGAGCAGCGCGCGGTGTATTCGGCGGTTGTTGGGCGCCAGGGCCGCTCCCAGGGCAGCGAGAGATGCTAAAGGAATTGTAGGTACGGTCCATTTTTCTGGACTCGTCCTTTCCGGGACCTTGGGCACTAGCCCCTCGTGTCCCGCGGTCATTCCCTTCTGGTAGCTCCCCAAAACCCCTTTTCTCACACTTCAGGTAAAGGGAGCAAACGTCTGCTCCTTCGCCAGACGCTGGAGAAACAGCCACGGACTTTTTTCTCCCCTCCCAGGACCGTTTCTTTCCTCCCTCATCCCTCTCCGTTATTCTCTCTCTTCTCCCTTCCATTTTACTTGCAAGTAAGACCGGTCTGTCAGTCAAGACTGACTGCAAAATTAATTTTATTAAGCGCTGACTATTGTGCAAATGGTGAATATCTGCAAATCCTTCTTATGCTGTCTTAGAGATGTGTTCCAGTAATCGTTGCTGGAAAGTTGCTCCTCCCTCGCCCCACGCCCCTCACCCCCACCTATTTCTTATGGCTTTATCACAGTGGACAAGCACTTTAGATCAATGCTTTTGAAGGATGAAGATCAGTTGTTGCACAGACAGGTACCGTGTGTCAGGCACGTCATTTAGGGGTCCTTATAAGAGCTCTGCAGGCCCATAACAGGCCCCTGACCTCCCTCTAGGTGTGTCTTTCTTTATAGCTCATGAAAGATCAGATGGGGTGATGGAGAGTGGTAACTAGCCTGCGGTGTCACTGAGAAGGCCACAGCCCACTCCCTGGTTTTCCATTCAGTTACATAGGATTGTTATTTGTGCAATAAATGTGTAGAAAATTAACACTTAATTACAGTCACAACTAAAGAATTCATGCCCCCAAAAGTTTAGTCACTATGAAAAGGACATTTCTACTTATTGCCGTCTGTGACTATCAGAATTTATACTGCTGTTTTTGTCAGTTGGCTCTCACTTGTCATGAGCTCCTTTCCATTACCAGACAAAAGGAAAGAGGCAGGTGCAGTAATAGTAATATATAAAGTAACATTTTTATAACACTTCTCATTTTATCTGAAAGGCAGCAATAGTTCCAAAGATTCTAAAGCAATACATACGAACACAAATATTGATGAATTTGCTTTACCTAACATTCATTTCATAAATATATGTTAAATGTCTATTATGTGTCAGTGATGAATAGTGCCTAAGGGTATGTAATATATATTGAAACACACCTGAATTCAAATTCCAGATCTGCCTCTTTCAATAGAAGAAAAAAAGTTTCAGTTTCACTTAGAATAGTTTATACTTACTTCTGTATGCATTATGATTTTTGAAGAAAATATCAGTTATTGTGTGTCCAGTTGTTAATGCTACTGTCAAATTTAATTGGTATTTCTAAAATCTATAATTGGGTGTGTGTGTGGGGGGGGGGTTATATGAAGAATGACTTTAGAGTATTTAGTTAAGCCACAAAGTGAATCTTCCATATTTAGAGGACTGAGAATTGGCCATAGATTTTTGCTGAATGACATGCGATGGAGTCACTGGATGTCACTATTGCACAACATTGCTCCGAAAGGTTAACCCCTAAATACAGCATACGTACAGTTCAGGAGCACACCACAGGGAAAGACAAGAACCATTTCTGTTAAGTATATATGGCATATTAAGTATATTAAGATATACATTTGTACATACATTATATTTATATGAACTATAAAGTTGCCAAGCAGCATATTTTGGTATTTTCTCACCCTATTTCTTAGTAGGTCTGTAAGAGAATGGAAGCATTGGTAAAACTGATAAAGGCCTTAGATCATCTGACATCCTCCCTCCCTATGCCATTTTATAGGTTTGAAATTGAGATATAGGGAGGAGAAGTGACAAGACATTTATTCAACATTATACAGTAAATTAAAGCACAGAGCATAGTTTTCCCAGCTCTTTTTACAATACCACACTGTCCACTATTAATATGTGCAATCAAAGAGACATTCTATTAAAACCAGGTGAAAATGGAACCTCTAAATCCATCAAAATTTTTCAAAACTTTAAAAGCAAAGCTTACATATAATGACAATGGTGCATATCTATAATAAAAATTATCAGTTGAATACCATAGCTTTTGTTATGATCTATACACTTTAATCCCATAATTGCAAGATGTATATATATGTATGTATGTATGTATGTATGTATGATTGTATTGTATTGTATGTATGCTCTGCCTCATTCCAAAAAGGATTTTAAGAAGGTTACTCAAATAAAAATGGCATAGAAATTTTAAAATCTGAGGTGATCATAAATGTAAGATATTAGAATATAAACCACTATGAAGTATTCTTTTTGTTAGTATACAAAAATCATGGCACAATTTCTAGTAAATTTAGATTTGGTTGGCTATTTTCAAATTTGATTCTGCTTTCTCTAGCTATGAGCACAAAGTAAGAAAAATAGATGGTACTATGCCCATTAAAAGATAATGAGATATTATAATTTACCCCAGATCATACAACTAGTGTAGGTCTGATTCTAAAGCCCTCATTATTTCCATTATGCTAGCTATCCAGACATCTAATAAGAGGACTCCTAACAAGAAACAGTCACTGTAACCCTTAAATTCCTGGATTACCACGATTACTTCTGAATTGTACAGGTAGGCTTTTGTTTATATAAATTTATTTCAAATAATTTCAGAGAGCTGTTGACAAGATTTTTTTTTATCAGGAAACTGAGCTCTTAAAATGAGTTATTAAGAGAAAGATAAAATTTGAGTTTAATTTATCTTAACTTTAAAAGTTGATATTAAGGAAATAGGCAATTTAAAAATTAGATAAGAGAAAAAGAGGTGTCCAGAGGAAGAAAGAAGTCCAAAGGAAAATAGAGATGAGGAGATATCTAAAACGAAAAAGAAAGCAGACAGGCACAGTATTAAAAAAGAGGGAAAGGGACAGTGGGGACAGAGTTAAGGCCCATATAGTCTGCCTAACCTGCTTCTGATCCCTATATTACTCAAGAATCTGTTTTTTTCTTCTTCAACTTCCTCCACTAAAATTGTACCCAAAAATCTATCCTAGTCAAGGTCCTATTTCTTCAAAACTTTCACTCTTCAAATTTCTGTTCTGTAGGAATAGAACCTTTTTCTAAGTTGTCCTATTGATTCTTTATGTCTTTGTAGCATAATTGTTAAGGATATTTTCTTAATGTACTTGAAAACCTATTCTTGGTGTTAGTCTCTAACTCTTCTACCACAGATGCCTTTCTTGTTAAACATGCAGAATGTTTTTGTTTTTTGTTGTCATTTTGAGTATCTGGCTTTTTTTTTTTTTTTTTTTTTTTTTACAGTTCATTCAGTGTTTATTACATAGATATTTGTTGCCTGCATGTGCTAACTACTATGTATAACAAAGATAAAACCAGATTCCTCCTCTGATGGAACTCACAGGCTTCCAATTCCATCCAAGATGAAATAAGCTTACTACAACCTCTTTTCTACTGCTCACAACCAAAAACTGTAGATAAAATTCAAGGAACAACTACCTGAGGTCTCAAAAGTAAACAAAAGCAGGTGGATTTCGAAGGAGAGTCAAAACTACAGGTGTGAATTTCTCTTGTGCTTGCATCTTTGACCTGAAGTCAAGCCCCCCCCCCCCATCATACAACTGTTTAAGGACAGCACAGGAGGCAAAAACTACAATAGAAAACCTGTTTTTGTGGCCTGAAAATCTGGGGGAATGGATCCTATATTCCAAAGAAAGTGTGAGGAATCCTTGTTATTGTTGTTGTTTTCTTTTTGCAGCTTTTCTCCAAGGGCAAGCCCTATTTATGGCATTATGGGCAGCTAAAACTCAGAGAAACCAGAAAGAAAGACCTTGAGGGACATAGTGTGCAATGGGGTGGTACACTACTCAGGAGAGGTGGTACAGACTCAGGAGAGGAGAAAGAGGTTCCTTTATTCTGTGTGTAAACCTAACCAAGTGTCTTGGGTCATCTCCAGCTGTGCATGCATGAGAGAAGCCCAAAGCAGCATAGCAGTGGCTTTAAGAACTGGAGTAGGATCAAAACAAAACAAACCAACAACTAAGAAAACACTGCCCATGTCACAGACTCCTCCCAGAGTGGTTCGTGCATGGGACAGACCAAAGGCAGTGTAGCAAAGGCTTTGAAAACAACTGAAATTGGAAACAATGCCCACAGAAAGTTAAGAGAGTTTATAATCTACACCTAACCCAATTGATTGCCTGCTAAACAAACAAACAAAAATTTAAATATTCTTCATAGGATATTAACAGGACCCAGAATCTGCATAACAAAATGTCCAGGATATACTCCAGAAGTACTTGACCTATAAAGAACCAGGAAATAATTGTCTAAAGGGGAAAAAAATCAACAGATGCCAACACAAAATGACACAGATGTTGAAATTAATCAAAGATGTTAAAGCAGCTATCATAACTATGTTTCATGTGGTAAAAATAAGCATATTTGTAGTGAATGGGAAGATACTCATTCACAATAGAAAAATAAAAAGTAATATACAGAATGAGAGAAAATATTTGCAAATTGTATATAAGTGATTAATATCCAGCATATATAAAGAATTCTTACAACTCAACAACAAAAAATACCATTTCACACCTATTAGGATGGTATTATCAAAAAACAAAATTACAAAAAAACAAGTATGTGCAAAATTGAACTGCTTTGCTAGTATGACTATAAAATGGTATAATCACTGTGGAAAACAATTTGTCAGTTCCTCAAAAAATTAAACATAGAATTACTATATATCCAGCAGTTCTACTTCCATTTTTTTAAAATGGGCAAGAGATTTGAATAGACAATACTAAAGAAGATATTCAAATGGCCAATAAATATATAAAAATATATTAGTCATCAATAAAATGCAACTTAAATTCACAATGCAATATCACCAGAATAGCCAAAAGGAAAAAGATGATACCAAGGTTAACAAGTATTTGAATAATATTAAAAAGTACATGGTTCAAATTCTAGCTATGCCACTTGCTAGATATGTGACTTAAGGAAAATTACTTAACCTTCCTTGGTCTCAGTTTCAACATCTATAAAATGATGATAATAGTCAATAACTCAGAATTGTGATTCTAGTGAGATGATTCATTTTAAGTGCTTAACATAGTCCAACTGTGTCAGCTGTTATTATATCATTCAATCCTCAGAATAACCAATAAATTAACATTGAATCATCTCATAGATAAGGAAATTGAGGCCTAGGGAGATAAATCACTCCCCACAGTTATTAAAAGATAAAGTGTAGAGTGAAAAACATTTCTATCTCAGCTCCAAAGTCCTTGCTTTTAGTTACTATGCATACCACCTACCAATTATACTCTTGGCAAATAAGTAAAGAGAGTATTGAGTAATTGCCGGGCACAGATATTGCTTGACACAGTATCAAGCTTCTCTTACAGCTGCTAACCTACACATTTATTATTCAGAATCCTTATGTAGTTGGTCATGTTTCACTTTAAATTTTCTTGGAGTCTCTTATGCAGGAGTGTGACTGAAGATAGGGTGAGTCAGTGGTGGAAATGATGTCAAGCATGAAATGAAGAGCTGAGTTTTCTAATATATGCTTTTAATATATGGCCAGCATTATGAACTATTGAGAAGTATTACATTTCTGTGTGATAATGGTTTTTAAAAACTTATGCACATGACTTTGGTTAATAGCTTTAAAGTGAATATTGGAACTGTTTTTACTATAAAGATATCTGATTTGACTATGATACAACTTTATGATTTAAAAAATCATTAAGAAATTAATCCCACTTAACCACATTTGTTCTCAGATTTATAGTCCTGTTTTTTCTTTCAAATAATTCTTCTTTTAAATAGCATGTACACCACAGAACCAAACACTGAACATTTGGAGGATAAAAACATCCAATCATCTATAACTCCTCAGGTAAAAACTTAAAACTATACTGTAATATATGATATAAAGATGAATTTGATCTTAAATTTTATTTCTAAAGGTTATTTATTAGGTTTCTCTTATGTCTGGTTAAAAAATAAAAAGTGGTCATTTTAAAATAGCTAGTTTTAATACGCCCTAAGAAATGACCAAAAGGAATAACAAAATGGAAAGGGGTGACTCAGATTATTTTGGAGCTAAAAAGGGGATATTTTAGGAATACTGGAAATGTAGCTTTTTATTTTTTGCCATGTCCAGGAAAAACTCAGTAATTTAGACTACAAAAGATGAGGACAGCCCGACCAGTGTGGCTCAGTGGTTGAGCATCGACCTATGTACCAAGAGGTCACCCGTTTGATTCCCAGTCAGGGCACATGCCCAGGTTGTGGGCCCGATCCCCAGTGAGGGGCATGCAGGAGGCAGCCAATCAATGTTCTCTCTCATCGATATTTCTATCTCTCTCTCCCTCTCCCTTCCTCTCTCTATAAAATCAATAAAGAAAAAGAAACAAAACAAAAAAGCTGAAGACAAATCTAAATTAATTAAAATGTTCTATGTGTACAGGGTTGGGCAAAAGTAGGTTTACAGTTGTGAGTTCATGAAACACAGTTTATTCTTGTATTATTATGTATTAATTATTGTACTATTTTCCATACGAATAACTGTAAACCTACTTTTGTTCCACCCTGTATTTGAAGAGACCCAAGTTTTATTTTTGTAAGTGTATAGAATAAGTCAGTAGACCTTTTGTTGGTCTAAATAATAATTGCTCGTGTTAGAATTATAATTTTTTTATTTTTTAAGATAGGGAATTCTATCGTTCTTAAAGGTCAAGAAGTTCTTCTTTTAAATATATAAAATATTCACCAATGATTCCAATTACTATTTTTATCTGTAAAGACTTTATCCTAGTCTATGTCAATTTATTATAAATTCTGAAATAATAAAACAAAGTAATATGGTTTTACTGTATATGACCTTTTACCCACCCTAATCAAAATTTACCTTTGTGTCTTTACCTTGGCCCTTTTGTATAATGACAGACTTTCTAAAAAAAAATTCTAATACCAGAACTCCAACAGATTAGTCATGATTAAGTTTAAAGAACTTTGGTCTCGTTGAAGAGCTACATGCTGTGTTTACATTAGCTGCTGTGGTGCCTCTGTTCCCCTAGTCATTAAATGTTTCCTCTTCCTTTCTTTGTTCTGCCCATGCTCTCTAGCCTTTGTTACCATTTCTCATGACAATGTAATGTTCTCTCTCCCCTGCACTCAAAGACCCAAAGTATTATTGTTACCAGAGGAATGAGTGGGCCAGGTTCCCCTGACACTCGTGGGAATAGGGTGGCTCTTGGGATATCTTCAGAAAAGGAATTTTCTAAGACTCGCATGGCAGTATGAATGGTCTTTATTGGCGTAGAGTTACATTTCTGGTATTGTAAAGTCCCATGTCCCTCAGTCCAGTCCTGGAAGGGCAGCTATGGGTTTAGTAAAGCTAGAAATAGGGCTGGAGTCCAGAGTTTCCTTTCCATGTTGCAGCTGGGTCCGATGTGGTATCAGTCTAGATTCAGTCCATTGGTCCATTGTATGGATCCCATATGGTCATAAGCCATGTGGGCAAATGCAGGGCATGAGAGCCCCACAAGCCAGGAGTCTGGCATGGGCAGTAAGAGGGAGAAGACAGGAAGACAGGAAGAGAGAGAGAGAGCTTCCTTTGTCTAGGAGATTAAATATTCAGGTTTCAAATGCTTGCAGTGGCCATGCCTATTCTGGCCACTGACTCCCTCCCAAGTGTGACAGACAGGTAGGCACCTTCCCACATCACTCAGACCTTACTGGGCATGTGTCTAAACTGCCTTTGTTCAGTCCCTTCCCCCATCAATCAGCAGAGAACAGACCTGGAGAGTGTTAAACTAGCTTTCTGACAAAAGCTGTATTAATAGTATGCCTATATTACCTAGTCTTCCCTTGCTTCTTTCCTGCTAAATAATAACCAGATCATTACAACGGCATCATTATCAATGCATTCAGAGTGCTGGCCTGTGTACGCGTGCGCGTGCGCGCGCGCGCGCGCGCGCGCACACACACACACACACACACATATCATGATGGCAGTAAGGCAAATTTGAAGATCTCTGTTCCAGGGTTAACTCGACTATGTTTTGTTTTGTTTTATTTTGTTTTTACCTTGGGAAAAACTTTTCAATATTCTCACAAGCTGTTTTTTCCCCTAAATCAGCAGTTTTATAATTATACTAACTACCATTAAAAGCCTGGAAGATTGAAATATACCCCTGAACTATCTGAATCTGTTATCTATAAATAATACTGGAAGTATGAACCTTGATCTTCTGAAGCCTTGATCTGTTTTTCTTAATTTTCTTTCAGTTATATAATTTTTCAAATTAAATGAGTCCATGTTAAATTATATTTTACCTCCTTTCCAATTTAGTTGTATTTTCATTCCATAAAAGTTTTATTGAATAATCTATGGGAATTAGATTGAGGAGGGACATTTTTTAATTATTCTATCCATACTATAGGCTCATTTATTCAGTTTACATAAATCACAAGTGAAAATAGTGGGAAATGAAGTCTATAAAAGACTAAATCAAGGTGCCCTGCAAAATGCACAGCTATGACATCCCCATATGTCAATATCATATATTGATATAGAACACAAATAGACTTGTGTGTGTGTAATTCTCCATGTTGACAGTAATAATATGAGTTTACTTATGAGATTTGGTGGTTTCATACATTCATAAAATTGTGTGGAAAGTATATATTTTAAAACATTTCTTTGTTTTACTTCAGATCCTTGAAGATAGTAATACTAGTAAACATGAAGAAACTAAGGAAACTGTCATCTCAAGAACAGAGGAAATAAAACCACAGATGACAAAAAGTATTTGTCCTCCACAAGGAACACTGAATCGATCTATTACAACTGGTATGTAAAATAAGAAATGTAAATGGAGCCCTGGCTAGTTTGGCTCAGCGGTTAGAGCGTTGGCCCACGGACCAGAGAGGCCCAGGTTCTGTTCCCGCTAAGGGCACGTACCTCGGTTGCAGTTCTTCCCTGGCCCCAGTTGGGGTTGTGCGGGTAGCAACCAGTCAATGCATCTCTCTCACATCGATGTTTCTCTCTCTCTCTCTCTCTCTCTCTCTCTCTCTCTCTCTCTCTCTCTCTCTCCCTCGCTCTCTCCCTCCCGCTCTATCTGAAGATAAATGCAAAAATGTCCTCGGGTGAAGATAAAAAAAAAAAAAGAAAAAAAAGAAATGTAAATGGAGAGAAAATGAGAAATATATTTGATAAATATTAAACCACAAGCCAACAAAACCGATGCTTAATCTGTGTACTCCAGATCAGATGATGGGCTCTGTTACAATCAGTATGTGGACAAAGAGGAAGTGTTTCCTTGAATCTGTCAAAAAAAAATTGCTTAACAGATTTATATTTGAATGTTTTTTATAACTTTTAATGTTAAATTGTGGAGATTAGGAATAGCATTGATTAAAAATTTTTATTTAAAACCTACTTTCACATTTATTTTTAAGTAAGCTAAAAGGAACATTATACTTCTGGCAATATTAAGGTTCTTTTTAAATTAGAAACCAATTTTTAAAACATCTGCTGCCTTATAAAGAGTTATATGAAACTTGCTTTCCCACTAACATTTTAAAGTATCTCATTGTCATCAAATATATATGAGATTTTCTTGACTTTTTCCTAGATATTCCATATGATTAAACTTAAAAGAGAGATTTTGACCTCCAGAAGTATAGAGCCTATAGAAAACAAAAATTATGTTTAAATATTATAAGGATAAGCAGTTGAAGTTTTAAACTTTTAATTTCTTATTTGCTGCCTTGTATCTTTAAACTTTTAAAAGCAAATTTTATTAATTGTTTTTCATTAGTAAAGGTTGCTTTTTAACTAACATCAGTATTTTTAAGGCCCTAAATCTAAAGTAAACTTGAATATCTGCCAGTGTAAGTGTTGGATTTCTTTGTAAATATATTTTCTGCACTTGGATCTTACCTGCATGTTCTCATGACCCTATTTAGTGGGCAGTTTCTATAAAGCAGCTTTTAGGAGTAGAGCTGGGGCCTATGGAAGAGAGAAAAATGTATTGGTCACCAAAAGTTTTCCATTGAGGCTGAGGACAACAATTTTCTCATGAACTAATTGAGGAGTTTTATAACAACAGTATTGAAACTACAAACTTACTTAGATCCACAGTCTATTTCCCACCTTTTTTTTTTTTTTTTTTTTCAGTTTTGATTTTGCAATTTTAGAGAAATTTGTAGGAAAATGAGCTTCCATGTTTCTATTTGGGGAGGTTGTATATTCTTGTACTCTTTCAATATCTCTGTCTCTCTGTCTGTCTCTCTTTTGTTTCTGTCTCTTTGTTTCTCTTTCTGTCTCTCTGTTTCTCTGTCTCTGTCTCTCTGTCTCTCTCTCTCTCACACACACACAAATATTATGTTCATACTAAAAAAACCTTCAAAACAGCATATACTCTGGATAATAGAAAGAAATAGAGCTGCAGTTTCTCTGTAAGTCATACTTAATTCACTAAGCCCATGGTGTATACAAATTAATTTAAATAAGAAATCTAAACTCTCAACCATGCGTAGAAATCAATCTCATCACTTTTAATCACACTGTTTATATCCTTTACTTTGGCTTGCTTAGTCCGAAAGAAATGGATATTCTACAGCAATATGTGTAAGTTTTAGGCTATCACTTATTTTCTGTTTCTTTTTAGTTTACTAAACTCATTTATTTTTATGAAGCTGTTTTTCCTTTGCATAAATGAAAGGGAAGCTTTATTATACAACTATGATTTTCAATCTTGGGGCCAGAATTTCTCCTAAAATCTTATCATCAATTTTATGAAGTAAGAAGTCTTGGAAGTTTAGAGCTCAAAAGTAATATCCCAGACCCTTCCAGATTCTGGTCCAGCTTCATCACTCCATCCTAACAATAAATAAAATGCTGAGCAAACTGAAAAATTGACAACTTTTAGTTCCATCAAAGAAGTGAAGTCACAGGGCAAATTACTGCCCCTGGTCTCAAAAATTGGAAACAGGAAAGTGGATACAGAGATCATAATTTAACAGAGCTGAAACCTCTATGGGAACTAATACCAGGGCAGAAAAACCAAAATTGTAATTGAAAATTGGCTGGAGACTCAGTGTGAACAAATCTGAGAATTAAAAACTCCAGAGGGAATCCAGTCATGGTGTGAGAGGACTCACTTTTGTCCAGGAGCCATCTGGCAAGGGGAGGGGGAAAAGTAACCACAATGAAATACACCAGAGAGAAACTGAGGAAGATACAAATAAGTGGAAGCATATACCGTGTTCATGGATTGGAATAATTAACATCATTAAAATATCCATTCTACCAAAGCAATCTATAGGTTCAACATAATTCCTGTTAAAATACCAATGGGCCTGGCTGGTGTGGCTCAGTGGTTGAGTGCTGACCCATGTACCAAGAGGTCACCAATTTGATTCCTGGTCAGGGCACATGCCTGGAGTTGCCGGCTTGATCCCCAGCAGGGGGAGTAGAGGAGGCAGCCGAGCAATGGTTCTCTCTCACATTGATGTTTCTATCTTTCTCCCTCTCCCTTCCCCTCTCTCTAAAAATCAATTTTAAAATACATTAAAAAATAATAATAAAATACAGTGGCATAATTCACAGATCTAGAACAAATATTCCAAAAATTTATATGGTACCAAAAAAGACCCCAAATAGCCTCAGCAATCTTGAGAAAGAAGAACAAAGTTGGAGGGATCACAATACCAGATAGCAAACTATACTGCAAAGCCATTTTAATCAAAATAGGCTGGTTGGCATAAGAACAGGCATGTAGATCAATGGAATAGAACAGAGAGCCCAGAAATCAACCCATGCCTATATGGTCAATTAATATTTGACAGAGGAGTCAAGAATAGACAAATGGGGTAAAGACAATCCCTTCAATAAATGGTGTTGGGAAAATTGGACAGGTACCTGAAACTAGACCACCAACTTTCACCATGCACAAGAATAAACTCAAAATGGAGAAAAGACTTAAATGTAAGTCATAAACCCATAAAAATCCTAGAAGAAAACATAGGCAGTAAAATCTCAGACACCTTGAGTAGCAATATTTTTACCATTATATCTCACAGGGCAAGGGAGAACATAAGCAAGTGGAACTACTGTACACCAAACTAAAAAACTTCTCCACAGCAAAAGAAACCATCAACAAAATGAAGAGGGAACCTACTCTGTGGGAGAACATATTCACTAATGATACATCTGATAAGGGATTAATCTCCAAAATATGTAAAGAACTTATACAACTCAACTCCAGGAAGACAAACAATCCAATTTTAAAATGGGCAAAGGACCTGAATAGACACTTCTCAAAAAAAGACATACAGATGGCAAATAGACATATGAAAAAGTGCTCAACATTACTAATCATTAGAGAGATACTAATTTGTGTCTTCTCTCTTTTTTCTTGGTCAGTCTAGCTGAAGATTTATCCATTTATTGACCTTCACAAATAATTAATTTTTTTTGTTTTATTGATTTTTTCTAAAGTTTTTCTGTTTTCTATTTAATTGTTTTCCAATCCACTCTATTTCATACATCCTACTTACTTTTCATTTGGTTTCCTTATCTTCCTTTAATTTCTTAAGATGAAAGTTTTGATTGTCAATTTTAGATTATTCTTTCTTTTCAATATGTTTTTAAAGCTATGCATTTTCCTCTACACACATAACATTTCATTAATACTAATATGTTGTATTTTCATTTTTATTCTCTTTAAGATATGTTATAATTCACCTTGTATTTACTTCTTTGATTCATGATTACTGTTTGCATGATATATTTTTTCCATCCTTCTACAATTATCCTGTCTGTTTCATCTAAAAAAAAGCTGTAGTACATTTACACACTGGAATATTATGTGGCTGTAAAAAAAGAAAGATCTCTTACCCTTTGAGACAGCATGGAGAGACCTGGAGAGTATTATGCTAAGTGAAATAAGCCCGTCAGAGAAAGACAGATATCACATGATCTCACTTATATGTGGAATCTAATGAACAAAATAAACTGACAAACAAAATAGATCCAGACACATGGAAGCATGGAACAGACTGACAAATCTCAGAGGGAATGGGGGCGGGGGGGTAGAGGAAGAGATTAACCAAAGAACTTATATGCATATATGCATAACCCATGGACACACACAATAGTGCGATGAAGGCCTGGTGGGGATGGGAGTGGGGTGGAGGGGGTCAGTGGGGGAAAAAAAGGAGGGACATCTGTAATACTTTCAATAATAAAGATGCATTTTTAAAAATAAGATGAATAAAGTGGGTTTCTTATAGATATCATATACGTGGATCCAGTATGGCAATACTTGCCTTTTGATTTTTTAGTCCATTTACATTTAACACAATTACTGATATGATTGGACTTATGTCTACCATTGTGTTATTTGTTTTCTATGTGTGTCATATCTTTCTGTTTTTCTGTTCTTACTGCTTTTTTGTGTTAACCAAATATTTTTAATAACTATTTCGATATCTGTGTTTAGTTTTTAGCTATATTTTAGAAGTTTTGTTTTTAGTGTTTTCCCTGGGGATTATAATAATCATCTTCAACTTTTTGCAATCTACTTCAGTTTAATATTGACTTAATTCCAGTATTATATAGTAACTTTGAGCCAATATACCTCTATATGCTATAAACAGCGGTATTTTATTGTACTTACTGCTCTTAATAATCCTTTGCTTCTTTTGCAAAATGAGGTGATGAAGTGAAAAAATATATATATACAGTTTTTTATACTTATTTATTTACCATTTTCAATGCTCTTTATTCCTTCTTATTGATCTAAATTACATTTTGTGTAATTTCCTTTCAACTTAAAGCACTTTTTTTTTTTTTTTAAATCCTCACCCAAGGACACTTTTGCATTTATCCCCAGACAGAGTGGGAGGGAGAGAAGGAGGAAGAGAGAGAGAAAAACATTGATGTGAGAGAGACACATTGAGTGGTCGCCACCCACACAACCTCAACTGGGGCTGGGGACAAACTGCAACCGAGGTACATGCCCCCAGCGGGAACCGAACCTGGATCTCTCCGGTCCACAGGCCACTGCTCTAACCACTGAACAAACTGGCCAGGGCTAAAGCACTTCTTTAAAAAAAAGATTTATTTTGTTAATCCTCACCCGAGGATATTTTTTTCATTGAGAGTGGAAGGAGGGAAAGAGGGAGGGAGGGGCGGAGAGAGAGAGAGAGAGACATCAGTATGAGAGGAACATATCTACTGGTTGCCTCCCACACAACCCCAACCAGGACCAGGGGATCAAACCTGCCCTTGACCGGGAATTGAACTCGCAACCCTTCAGTTCATGGGCTCTAACTGCTGAGCCAAACTGGCCAGGGCAATACCTCCAAGATTTTATCTTTGTCTTTGTCAGTAATTTGATGATGATGTCTCTAGGTATGGCTCTCTCTGGGCTTATTCTACTTGGGATTTGTTGAGCCTCTTATATCTGTAGGTTAATGTTTTTCATTAAATTTTGGAAGTTTTCAGACATTATATTTTCAAATATTTTTTTTCTCTTTTTTTCCTCTTTTCCTCCTGGGACTCCCATGATTTTTATGTTAGTACTTTAGTTGGTATCTTATAGGTGTCTGAGGCTTTGTTCGTTTTTCTTCATTCTGTTCTACTTTTTGTTCTTCAGATTGATTAGTCTCTATTGATCTATTTTCAAGTTTGCTTATATTTTCTCTACAAACTCAAATATGTGACTGAGCCTCTCTAGTGAAATTTTCATTTTATTTGTTATTTTTTTATAAATATATTTTTATTAATTTTTTTAGATAGAGAGGGAAGGAGGGGGAAGAGAGATAGAAACATCGATGTGAAAGAGAAACATCGATTGGCTGCCTCCTGCACACCCCATACTGGGGATCAAGCCTGCAACCTGGGCATGTGCCCTGACTGGGAATTGAACCAGAAAGCTCTGGGTGCATGGGACGACGCTCAGTTCACTGAGCCACACCAGCCAGGCATAAATATTTTTCATTTTAATTGCATGTTTCAATTACAGGTTTTCATTTTAAATAAAATTTATCTCTGTATTAATAGTCTCTATTAAATGGTACATGTTGTCATATTTATATTATTTGAATGTATTTGTAATAGGTGTCTTGAAAACTTTGTAAATCTAACAAATGAACTCAATCAGTGAGTGTTTATTAACTGAATTTTTTCATGATTATAGGTCATACTTCCCTGTTTCTTTGCATGTCTAATAAGTTTTGTTTGAAAATTAAATATTTTAATTATACATTATTGCAACTTTGGAGTCAGTTTTATTTTTCAAGGTTTTTGTTGTCTTTATTATTTTTGTATTAGTAATTTGCATATACTTTGCAAAAGTAGGAAATACTTTTGCCCCATGGTTTGCAGCATCTGATGTCTCTTATCAATTTTTGTTTATTTATTTGTTTGTTTTCTTAGCCTGCCTTCCTATTTCCCGTTTGTCACCTAATGATTTGGGGGACATACTGTGTCCAAGCCAATAAGACTCCATCTGTCAAGTGACCTGTAAGGTGGGTTGAAAAATGCATTCAAGCACTGGTCGGTTTTGCTCAGTGGTTAGAGCATCAGCTTGCAGCCCTAAGGGTCTCGGGTTTGATTCCCAGTCAAGGGCACACACCTGGTTTGCAGGTTTGATCCCTGGCCCCGGTTGGGGTCCTGCAGGGGGCAACCAATCAATCGATGTGTTTCTCTCACATGAATTCTCTCTCTCTCTCTCTCTCTCTCTCTCTCTCTCTCTCTCTCTCTCTCTCTCTCTCTCTCCTTCCTCCATCCTTCCCTCCCTTCCACTCTCTCTAAAAATCAATGGAAAAAAATATCCTCAGGTGAGGAAAATAAATAAAATAAAAAGAATGCATTCAAAGTTGCTAGTACTCTGCCCTGGCTGGGTGGCTCAGTTGATTGGAGCATTGTTCTGCACACCAAAAAAGGTTGCGGGTTCAATTCCTGGTCAGGGTACATACCTCTTATACTAGGTTACTGGTTTGATCCCGTCAGGGCGCATATGAGAGGCAACTGATCTGTTTCTCTGTCACATGTTTCTCTTTCACATTCCCCTCACCCCACCCCAACCCTGCAGCTTCCTCTCTCTCTAAAAATCAATAAAAATATATCCTCGGGTTAAAGATTAAAACAAAAAAGTTGCTAATACTCACGTCTCACATTTTTTACTTTTTGTCATACTCTCTTGAGTTTCCTTTCACTTTCATACTTTCCCAATCAGCCATGGATATGTGGAGAGCTTATCTCAACGTTCTCCCAGTTACATTTTTAGCTGGTCTGCCACTCGTCCCAATTTGGACTACAACTTCCAACTAGCAAAACTACGTTTTCTCTGTCCATTCTCAATCCAGTCTGTCACTTTTAGCCGGCAAAGTAATGAGTTTTCTTCCTTTACTCCACATCAAATCCACCCCACCTCTTCTGGCAGCAAAGCCGCTGGTTTTATGTCTAAATCTATGCTGGTTTTATGTCTAGAACTATGAATTTTTCCCAGCTGACATGGAGTTGGGGAAAAGGAGAGGGGGAATTGTAGCAGTTCCAGGAAGGAAGACTTCAGACTCTCACTGATCTACCCAAACTCTAGCACATGTTCAAGAAGAAACACTTCTCAATTTGATAACTTTGGCCAATTGTCAGGATCCTGGAATGGTTGTTTTTTATTATTTTGTATAGTTTTATATGTAAGTTTACTAGTTAAAATAAATTGCCAACCTCTTCATGTCATTGTTATTTGAAATCCTACCCCAATTTATTTTTATATCTCACGATTTAGCAATATTGATTGGTGATGTGTTATACAATCAAAACCTGTTTAGACTAACCTAAATGTTTATAAATATATTTGTAAATCATCCCTTTCTTTTTTTATCCTATGTATTCCTAAAGAATATCTTCCAATAATTTTTCCCCAGTAAAAATGGAATATATTCTTAGATATATTTGCTTGACAATATCTTTAATTTGTCCTTTGCTTGAATGATAGTTTAACTTGCCTGCAGAATTCATCATTGGATATTTTATCTTTGCACTTTGAAGACTATTTCATTATCTTTCAGCTTCTATTGCTGTTGAGAATTAAGAATCTGCTCTAACGTTTATTTCTTTTTCACAAATCTGTCTCTCTTTAAGATTCTTTAACACCTTATTTTTGTCTTTGGTCATCTATAGTTTCTCAACTAAGTGTCTAAGCATCTATTTTTATTTAATACTGGTAAGACCTCATTTTGCTTCCTAATTCCAAATCAACACAAAATTGATTGTGATTTTAATCAATTCTGTATTTTTAAGCCAATTATCTTTTCAAATATTATATCTTCTTCACCCTTTTAATTCTGTTTCTGGAACTACCATTAGATATATTTTATACCTTTTTCAAAATCTAAAAATCTTGCCCTGGCCAGTTTGGCTCAGCGGTTAGAGCATTGGCCTGCGGTCCGGAGAGTCCCGGGTTCAGTTCCTGCTAAGGGCACGTACCTTGATTGCAGTTTGTCCCCAGCCCCAGTTGGGGTCGTGTGGGTGACAGCCAGTCGATGTGTCTCTTCCACATCGATGTTTCTCTCTCTCTCCCTCCCTCTCTATCTGAGGATAGATGCAAAAATGTCCTCGGGTGAGGATAGATAAAAAATAAAAATCTCATATTTTTCATCTCCTTTTTCTTTTCATGTTACACCCTTGGTAATTTCCTCATATCTACCAGTTTGCCATAGTTTTCACTTCTGGTGTATCTAGCCAGGTGTTTAAAGTTTCTGGTAGGTGTTTTGTTGTTGTTTTTAATTTTACTAACTTTATTAGTTTTTTTCTAGATGTCCTATTGATATTTTACATTGCTTCAAGTATTCTTTCTTATGTCTTTAGTATTTTTAAATTGTCGAGTTTCTTTGAAAATATATATTTTATAGTATGTATCTACTAGTTATATTAGCTGAGGTTTTTGGATATCTAATCCCATTCTTTGCTGTATCTATCAACTTTTGCTCATAGTGGATTACTTCTTAACTTGTAAGTTTTTATTTTAAATTCAGATTCAGTGGGGCTTTATCTTTGGGATTTTTATGCCATCTGGAATAAGGAGTGTTTATTAGGGATATTTTTAACTAGCATTGAACTGCCCTAGGAATAGTTCCATGGGAAGACAGTTTTTATGGTAGGCTTAGGGTTTGGAGGCTCCCCATACCATGTAAATCATATAAATTTGAGCCCTAAACATAAATTAGTTGAAGCCTATTTTATATATGAATTTCTTTTGGTATTTTATTATGAGATTTTATTTTATTTTTATGTATCTTTATTGTTGAATGTATTACAGATGTCCCCTCTTTTTTTCCCCATTGATCCCCTCCTCCCCAATCCTGCCCTCCTCCTGCCTTCCCCACACCATCCTCTGTGATTTTCAGAGGTGATTTTACCACATAGAGATCAGTGAAGACAAATAAACTGCCTTTCTTTTCTCTTTGTCAGTAGAATGCTATTTTCTGGTCCATTCTTTTAGTAAGAGTTCAATCCTTCAAGTTTTTAGTTTTGTGGAGTAGCAATAGTCAGAGGGGAAAGGACAAGAATTTTAGTTCTAACTTCCTGCCTTGGGTTTGTCAAAATCCTCTTTTACCCTTGGCAGTTCTATGAAGTTAAAAGGGGGTCACAGCTAAAGAATGCACTTAAGCTGTTTTAAGAACCTGAAAAGGCATTATAAATTATGACTCATAGTAAATGAATGTAGACATTTAATTTACAGATGGCAATGTACGGTGTAACCATCCATCCTTTATAAAAATCTGTGTCACTAATAATCAGAGAAAGGCAAATTGAAAACACAGTGAAAGTGAGGCCGGTGTGGCTCAGTGGTTGAGCAGCGACCCATGCACCAAGAGGTCACTGGTTCGCTTCCCGGTCAGGACACATGCCCAGGTTGTGGGCCCAATCCCCACTGGGAGGTATGCAGGAGGCGGCCAATTGATGTTCTCTCTCATCGATGTTTCTCTCTCTCTCTCCCTCTCACTTCCTCTCTCTCTAAAATCAATAAAGGAAAAAAAAAGTTTTTAAACACAATGAGATATCACCTCACACTTGTCAGAACGGCTATCATCAGTGAATCAACAAACAACAAGTATCAGCAAGGATGTGGAGAAAAGGAACCCTCGTGCATTATTAGTGGGACTGCAGATTGGTGCAGCCACTGTGGAAAACAGTATGGAGCTACCTCTAAAAATGGAACTGCCTTATGACCCAGCAAGTCCAATTCTGGGAATTTATCTGAAGAAACCTGAAACACTAATTCGAAAGAATATATGCACCCCTATGTTTATAGCAGTGTTGTTTATAATAGCCAAGATTTGGAAGCAGCCCAGGTGCCCATCAGTAGATGAATGGATCAAAAATCTGTGGTACATTTACACAATGGAATACTACTTGGCCATAAAACAAGAAGGAGATCTTACCTTTTGTGACAGCATGGATGGACCTGGAGAGTATTATGCTAGGTGAAATAAGCCATTTAGATAAAAACAAATACCATATGATTTCACTTACATGTGGAATCTAATGAACAAAATAAACTAACAAACAAAATAGAAACAGACTCATAGATACAGAGAACAGACTGACACCTGGTGCTGGGTGAAAAGGGTGAAGGGATTAAGCAAAAACAAACAAACAAAAAAACTGCATAGACAGTATGGTAAACAGTATGGTGATTACCAGAGGGAACAGTGGGTGGGAGAAGGTAGAAAAGGGTAAAGGGATAAATGGTGATGAAAGGAGACTTGATTTTGGGTGGTGAACACACAATACAATATACAGATGATGTATTATAGAATTGTACATCTGAAACCTATATAATTTTATTAACCAATGTCACCTCAATAAATTCAATAAAAAATAAAGTACTTCTGTTAGATCAAAAATATATATGGATTCCCTTGGTAGTAGGGCCTTTCTTTAGTATCTGGTTGCTATAAACAAGATGTCTGCTACCTTATCCTTACTCACCCTGTCCACCTCTGCTTCCTATACATAACTAAGATACTTTATATTCTCCCAAAGACCAGGATTTGTTTTTTCCAGCCCTTACCCCCTTTAATAATTTATACCAAATATCAACTGAGTTATCCTTTCAATACAAAGATTTATTCTGCTTCTATTAAAAAAAAAATTGGCACCCTGCCACTGTGATCTTCAATAAATTTGAGATTTCTTATCACAATCATCTTCTTATTCCTGATAGAAAAGCTACATTAAAATATGAAATGAAGTAAATCTCATTATATTGCCAGGACATTTTTAAAATGTCATATGAGAAAAAATTAGCACTTTGAAGGATTCACATATAGTTTTAAAATATTTTTTTAAATAAAAAAAAAAACCTGTGTTTAAAACTTGTCCCATAAATTGACAGGGATTTTGGAATATATATTAAACAGATATTTCTTCAACCAAACTAGCAAGTGATATTATTCTACACCAGCAATATTCAACCTTTTTTACTTCACAGCACACATAAACTAATTACTAAAATTCTATGGCATACCAAAAAATATATTTTTTGTTGTTCTGACAAAAAATGGTATTTCTATTGATTTACCAAAAAAAATAAATAAATAATAGTAATTTCCTACCTTTTTTGCTCCAAAGCGACTTTTAAAAAACCAGGTGTCTATACTTGTATATATAAGAATTTCTGGAACCAAGAATTAACTAATCGGATGCAACCTTATTATGCGATGTGACCAATAAGATGCAACTCTATTATATTACCTATATTTATGGGTAAAGGCAAGGCATTCACACCAGATGACTATTGTTGTGTTGGCTGTTGTTATTTTTTTATTTGACAATCTAAGGAAAAAGAGGTCAGTGCCCTGACTAAAATAGTCAGGTATTGCACATTTTAAAAATTCTTATGGCATATCGGTTGAAAAGTGGTGGTCTATACTATGTATCTATCAATAGACAGGACTGGCTATTAATAAGATATTTGATAGAATAGAGTTCATCTTTCAGATGTATTTATCTATGTCTTTGTGTGTGTGTGTGTGTGTGTGTATATATATATATATATATATATATATATATATATATATATATGTATTTCTTTTATATTTCAGGAGTTTTACTTTTTATGATATGGTGTGTAATCTGGTCAGTCTCAGGCAGTGAACGTGACCCTGATGAAAATTTACTTGGACTATTCATTGTCTTTTATAGTGCCCTAATTGGGGGGAAACTTTTGGAAATCATTAGAATACCTTCAGTGCCTCAACTTCCACCTCTTCTTGGTAAGGGTATAATTAGCTCTCGTTTCTTTTTATTAACTATATGTAAATTATGAGTATATTCTAATCAGAATAAATATAATTTAGAAATGTTTTAATGTAACAATTTATATAGCTTCTTTACATGTGTATGAACTATATATATAGCTCATTTATAGAAGTATTTATTCTCTATATATACACATTCTTTTCTGAAATATATTTTTAAAGTAACTTATATGTACTCAATATGTGATTCTTGTTGCTTTATCATTTAATAGGACATTTTTTACTTAACTTTAAATGTATTATAGAAAAGAAAATTTTTGGAAAAGACTGAATTTTTCTGTAAATAACCTAACTCAAATACAATTACAAGATCCAAATATTATAGTGTCTATAGTATCAAAAAGTCTTACGGTTTTTGAGTAAGCTGTTTGGGCATCTCCACTGTATTCATAGATATATCATCTGCCTGACCATTTTTATACCCTATGTCTTCATCACCTTATTACATAACTCTCCAGGTGGACAGAGGAAAATTAACGGAAGAACTTCTATCAGAGGTGTCTCATATATTCTAAGTATTCAGTACATCAAAATACTCAGTAGAATGTCCATAGAAATAATTTCTCCATTTTATCTCTAATACCTTTCTATGTCCATTATACTCTTTCAGCACCTCCTAAGTATTCCTTGAATCTTTTTATTTTTTTTATAAAATGTGTTTTCCCTTTATTGATTTTAGAGAAAGAGGAAGTGAGCGGGAGGGAGATAGAAACATCGATGAGAGAGAACATCGACTGGCTGCCTCCTGCATGCCCCCCACTGGGAACTTGGCCCACAACCTGGGCATGTGTCCTGACCGGGAATTGAACCGGCGACCTCTTGGTGCATGGGTCGATGCTCAGCCACTGAGCCACTCCGGCCAGACTCCGTGAATCTTTTTTCCTCCTCTTCAAAACTTATACTCTTGTGCCCTGGTCAGTTTGGCTCAGCAGTAGAGCATCGACCCGCTGACCAATGAGTTGTGTGTTTGATTCCGGCCAAGGGCACGTACCTCGGTTGCGGTTCGTCCCCGGCCCTGGTCGGGGTCGTGCAGGAGGCCACCAGTCGATGTGTCTCTTTCACATCGATGTTTCTCTCTCTCTCTCTCCATTTCTCCCTCCCTCCTACTTTATCTGAAGATAAATGGAAAAATATCCTCGGGTGAGGATTTAAAAAACAAAACAAAAACCTTTTACTCTTGCCCTAGCTAAAGCTATTTGTTTCCAACTCTACCATGGACTATGGCAGAGGCTTTTCATTGGTCTCTCCTCCAATTTTACGTCTATCTAATTCACCAAGACCATCACATAGAAAATGCAGACTCATTATGTCACTTTCTGCCTAAAACTTTACCATGGTGCCTTACTCTGCCAAAGAAAGTGGGAGTGTGGAGTGGGAGTAACTGTTTGCAGTCTGAGCCCTCTGCCCATTCTCCCACTCCCTTCCTTCCCCTTTATGTCCTAGCAACACTGGATTACTAGTTGTACCCCATTGAGATATATCATTTATTACCTCCATTTCTTTATGCTGTCTCCTCTACCTATGTGTAAGTTGCCCTTCACAAAGTAATGAAAGACACAGTATGTTTGAAAAGGGGAAATTAAACATTTCTGTTTTCTCTGTTGGAAAAATTAACTGAATCAGACATGATTTATTTTCTTTTATGAAGGGATGTTACTGGCTGGTTTTACCATCAGGAATGTTCCATTTTTCAATGCGCGCATCCATGTTAATAGCATATGGTCTTCAACTTTAAGAAACATTGCCCTTACCCTTATCCTAATAAAAGCTGGACTTGGACTCGATCCACAGGTAGATTTCCAATTATATCGTGAGTAAAGTTACTTTAAATAGTAGAGAATGGTAGAAAAGAAAAAGAGTAAGAATTTTGTTACAGGTCTTTCAAGTGGAGTCTATAAGCAAAACTAAGATACAGAACAAAAATTTGCAGAAATATTGGCACCTTAATTTCTACTTCTTGTCATCATTATTACTGATATGAAGAGAAATCACTGTGATGTAAGATCTCCATTAGAGACCACCTTTAATTATTTGCATAAAGATAAATAGCCCTTATGCAGCATTTGTATTATTTGGGACTTGTAGCTCTTCTATGGAGAATTCTTTGCTTTTCAGTTAACAAAGGATAAGGTCACCCCATACAAGCTTTTTGCTTTTGTTTTGTTTTATTTTTTCAGAGAGATTAAGAATTTCAATAATATTTCTGTTTTATGACTTTTTTCCCATAAAATCATGTTCTTGATTATCTTTGCATTATTGTAAAAGCTAATCTTTTATAATATTCCCTAATATATTACTATCTAGGGATCATAAATCTATTTGGGTTTTAAAAAGATTCACATAACAGCCCTGGCCAGTTTGGCTCAGCGATTGGAGTGTCAGCCTGAGGGCCAATGAGTCACAGGTTAGATTCTGGTCAAGGGCATGTACCTCAGTTGCGGTTCAGTCCCCAGCCTTGGTGGGAGTAGTTTGGGAGGCAACCAATCAATGTGTCTCTCTCACATCGATGTCTCTCTCTCTCCCTTCTTCCCTCCCTCCCACTCTATCTGAAGATAAATAGAAAAATATCCTCGGGTGCAGATTAAAAACTAAATAAAAAGATTCACATAACAGCTTCTCAAATAAATATGGCAAATGTATAAGTTTGGTGGTAATATCTCAGGAGCATAAATAATTATAGATAGTGGTAATTTATTATACGCTCCAGTAGAAAATTTGAACCATGAGAAAATTTTAGTTTTCCCGTTTAGTTAATTATCAGTTTTTAAGTGATTTTCTTTTTTCTCATGTTGATATTTTCTATTTATAATTAAGTTAAACAGTTCATCTCTGAAAGTTAACTGATGGCTATGAACCTATACTTTCATTATACTGTATACTAGGAAGATTAAGAAAGGTAGAACTAGTTATTTAATCACAGAGAAATGTATCTTTTTTAAAACAATTAAAATATAACAGTGTTTAGCCCTGGCCAGGTAGCCCAGTTGGTTAGAGCATTTTCCCTATAAGCCAAGGTTGCTGGTTCAATTCCCAGTCAGGGCACATACAAGAATCAGTCAATGAATATGTAAACGAGTAGAACAACAAGTCAATGTTTTGTGCTCGCTCTCTCTCTCTCTCTCTCTCTCTCTCTCTCTCTCCCTCCCTCCCTCTCTCCCCCCATCCTCGCTCTCTCTAAAATCAATTTAAAAACTACAACAATGTTTTATAAAATGTGCAATAGTTTATAATCCAATCTATGATGACATATAAAATGATCTATATTAACATTTCAAGCCCAGTAGAAAAATCAGGAAGATTTAGTTTAGTAAAAGACTATATATTTTAATATTCGCTTACATAATTGTCTTGCTGACCATTATTAGTTTGTCTAAATGTGACTGTATTTCTATTTCAGGCTTTGAAGAATTTGAAGAGAGTTTGTTTCAGACTGTCTCTGGGTCCATGCCTCATGGAGGCATGTTCAGCTGCTGTTGTTTCCCACTATCTTATGAATTTTCCCTGGGAATGGGGATTTCTATTAGGGTAACTTGTTCTCATTTTTTCCCTAAGAAAATATTTAGTTAAGGATGCTTGGTTTAAAATTATTGATATATTAAGAATATTGAATAGACAAGCTTCTCATTAAAATTATTTTCACAGTGGTAGAGCACCTTGGAAATCAGTTGGTCAGAAGCAGAGTTATGTTCTAAATCTTCCATATCCTTGACAAACGTGTATACTCCCTAAATATTTAATGCCAAGATAATTCACTTCATCAATTTATTCATTCTCTCCTATATTGTAATCTATCTCTGTTTCCAATCTATCTAATGGTCTCTTCTTTATACACTATATGTATGTATTACATATACACATATGTGAGAGATTTTGGATAGATATATTCTAACCAAGAAAAAAAAAAAGCCAATACGCTTCCCTAGATCCAATGTCTCATCTGTTATTTTCCACCATCCATTTTCCTTCATGTCCAAATCCTTCAGAATAATAGTCTATATAATCCCTGTCTCTGGATCCTGAACTCCTCTTCAGTTTTCCTTCCATTTAACTTTTGCCTCCATGTATCGATTCCAGTGAAACTTATAGCAAAGCTCATCCATTGTATACTTACTGCCAAATTCAATTAATCTTTTCAATTAAATTTTATTATAAAATACCCAAGCCAGGCCAGTGTGGCTCAATGGTTGAGTGTCGACCCATGCGCCAAAAAGTTGCCAGTTCAATTCCTGGTCAGGGCACATGCCCAGGTTGTGGGCCAAATTCCCAGTGGGGGTCATGCAGGAGGTGGCCAATCGATGTTCTCTCTCATCAATGTTTCTATCTTTCCCTCTCCTTTCCTCTCTCTCTAAAATCAATAAAGAAAACAAATGTAGAAAATACCCAAATGTACTTTCCTTTTGAAAAATTAGAACTTTACAAATAAAAGTAGAAAACCTTTTGAGCATGCCTTCAAATCCTACTGTCCACACTCCTTCCCAAAGTGACAACTCTTAAGAGTTTTATTTCATTCTAGATCTTTAAAAAATAACATTCCAGACTTCTAAATCTTCATAGAGAAAGGAGTATAATTTTGTGTATTTTTATATGTCATATCTCCTATCTATGACTAACCTGTTCATATCCTCTGTCCTTTCTTCTATTGAGTTATTTTTCTTTCTTAATCGTTATATGAAATCTTTGTCTGTTATAGGTATTGCAAATATCTGTCCCCGTGCACCACTAGATACTTAACTTTGCTTATGGTGACTTTTTTAATCTAAAAAAAAAAACCATTTTATTGTTTCCAACAGATAAAATATTCAATACATAATACTATTCACTTGACCTTGAAAATCAAAAAAGAGGGGGTAGGGGGAGTCAATATAGCTGCTTTTGATATACCAAAGGGCTTTTAATGTAATCAAATTTAACAATATTTCTCTTTCTATTTAATGCCTTTCTATGAGTCATTCAGAAGGTCCTTTTTGCCCCATAGTCACAAGTATGTTCCTCTATATTTTATTCTTATTAATTTTAAGTTCAATTTTTTTAATTCTTTAAAATAGCTAGAATTTATTATGTGTAGGGATCTAGCTACATTGTTTTCCACATGAATAGGTAATGTCTCAACACCATTTATAAAAAAAATTCTTTCTTCCCACATTGATTTCAGATGTCAGTTTTATCATGTAATAAATCCCATAAATTAGTTTCTACACTTTGTATTCTGTTTTCTTTCTATCTATATTGTCTGTTTCTATGTCACTATTACACAGTTGTAATCATTTTACCTTCACAAAATAATGTCGTTTTTATACTGACTTGGTTTTTCATTCTAAGCTCTTATTCTCCCAAATGAATTTTAGAATCAGCTATTGAAATTCAATGAAAAATCCTGAGAGGATTTTAATTGGTATAGAACTGAATTAATAAATTAATTGGAGGGAAAGATGACATCTTTATAATATTGAAGGCTTTGCACACAAAAGTGAAACATTTCTTCAATTATTCAGGTGTTATCTTAAGTATTATAGTGTTTATAATTTTTATAAAGGTTTAGACTATTTCATAGTTTTGTGTTCTTTTTATTGATGTTATGGATGAAATTTTCATAACATTTTCTAATTAGTTTTTTCAGATGCATGTGAAAGCTACTAATTTTTAAAAATCACTTTCATTGAGGTATAGTTTACATACAATAAAATGAACACCCATTTTTAATCAGTATTTCAGTGAGTTTTGACAAATGTATATGCCCATGTAACCACTTGCCAATTGAGGTGCAACACATTTTCATTACCCCACAAAATTCTCATGTCCTACCCCAGTCAATTCCATCCTGGCCCCAGGCAAACCATAATCTATTTTCTGTCACAATAGATTAGATATTTTTTTTTAGTGTTTTAAGCAAATGTAATTATATAGTATTTACTCTTTTGTTTCTGGCTTCTTCTGGTCAGCAAGTTGTTTTTGAGATGCATCCATATTACGGCCAGTAGTTCATTCTATTTTATTGCAGGGTAGTATTTCATTGTATGAATATACCACCAACTTTATTCATCCACTTGGTGGATATTTGGATTGTTTCCAGTCTGGAGCTATCACAAATAAAGCTATGAACTTTTGCATTCAAGTCTTTGTGTGAACATTGGTTTTAATTTCTTAGGGAAATACCTAGGAGTAGTATTGCTAGGTCATATGTTAAGATAATATTTAATTTCATTTAAAAATTGCCAAATAGTTCTCCAAAGTATCGTTGCATTTTATATTCCCACCAACAATGTATGAAATTTCAGGCCATCTACATCTCTAATACTTGGTAGTGTCTATTTAATATTAGCAATTTTTGTTTTATCCTCACCCACGGACATTTTTTCCATTTTTTGTTCAGATAGAGTGGGAGGGGGGGGAGAGAGAGAGAGAGAGAGAGAGAGAGAGAGAGAGAGAGAGAAACATCGATGTGAAAGGGACACATCGAGTGGCTGCCTCCTGTACGACCCAACCAGGGCCAAGGACAGACTGCAACTGAGGTACTTGCCCTTAGCAGGAACTGAACCCAGGTCTCTTTGGACCACAGGCCAATGCTCTAACCACTGAGCCAAACCGGCCAGGGCAATATTAGCAATTTTTTACTGGATAGGTAGTGGTATAAGATTATGGTTTTATAGTTTTTTTTTTATTAAATTTGGAAATTTGCAGCCATTATTTCTTAAATATTTTGTCCCCTTCTCTGTCCTCTTCTCCTAGGACTACAATTGCACATGTGTTAATTGCTTGATAGTATTCTGTATAAGTACCTGATACTCTATTAATTTTTTTTAGTCATGTTATTCTCTGTGCTTCATTTTGGATATATTCTATTAATATGTCTTCAAATTCACTGATCCTTTCTTCTGCAGTATTAAACTTTCTGTTAATCCTGTATAGTGATATTTTCAAGCCAGATATTGTACTTTTTTATTGTTGCTGTTAATCTTCATCCAGGGATATTTTTCCACTGATTTTTAGATAGAGTGGAAAGGAGGGAAGGAGAGAGAGAGAGAGAGAGAGAGAAACATTGATGTGAGAGAAACACAACAATTGTTTGCCTCCTGCATGACTCTGGCCGAGGCTGGGGATCTGAAGCTACAACCCAGGTACCTGCCCTTGACCAGGAATTGAACCCATAACCCTTTGGTCCGAGGACCGACACTCGAACCACTGAGCCAAACTGGCTAGGTTTCATCCAGTATTTTAAAGCGAGTTTAATAATATCAATTCTCTTTCATCTCAATGTTCTTTTTTTCTCTTTCCTTTTAAAATAAAGTATAGAAGTTACCAAAATATTTGAATACTCTTAATTTTTTAAAGTTTATATTTTATTTAAAACAAAGTTATAAATTTAAACAAAATCTTTTTAAATATGTGTATGTATGTTTACATGATGTATGTAACATACATAAGTATGTAATATATACTCATTGTAAAAATTCTTAAAAAATACAAGGAGACATAAAAAAGAAAACAATTATGTATGTGTACATGCCCATATCTGAGTGCATAAGAAATATGCCAGAAGTAAAAGGCAGACACTTTTTGCTTCAATAATGTTGGCGAAGACTTTCTTTCCTCGATGACTTTGCAAGGTACTCATAAATGCTATATCCAACATGAAGTTGTAGACTACAAGCCCCTGTTCTCACTTCCACCCTGTTCTTCAGTTGAAATTCCTGCCAGTTGGAATTCTCTGCATTTCTCTGTGGTCATTTTATATGAATACTTATTTTAATACCTTAATACTTCCTTCAGGTACTACCCAGTTGTTTTTATTTTGAAATCGCTATTCTTTTTTTAATTTTATTTTTTTCATCACTATTTATGCCCCCTATAAAAAGTCTGTATTCTTTCTTTCAAATGCTGGATATATCAACAAAACTTAATGTTTTCCATGTTCTGAATTTAGCATTTCAGCATCTGTGTAATAATGTGCTAAAAATACACAAACATAAAATGTTAGTGAACATCCTAAAATCTACAGGCAAGATGAATTGAGTTGAAATTCTTTTATTACTGAGAAGGATTTTGTTTGATTACTTGTTTTGCGTGGGAAAGGAGGCTAACTCTTTGAATGACCTTAGAAACTAACCTTTGTGAATACCCTTAATTTGTATCTCTCTTGCAGCAGCGTCTAGACTTTTTCCTTTTGTTTGAGTACATTTGCCAAAATTATTTTTAATGTGGGCCTTTGTGTGACATATCTTTTGAAGCCTTCTTTGCCTGCAAATATTATCATAATATAATGAAACCCTCAGATTTGAATAACTATTTGGCTGATGTTAAAATGTTTAGCCCTGGCTCAGTTGGTTGGAGCATCATCCCATATACCAAAAGGTGGCAAGTTTGATTCCTCGTCAGGGCACTTACTCAGGTTTCAAGTTCCATCCCCAGTTGGGGAGCATGTGGGAGGCAATTGATCAATGTTTCTCTCTCACATCAATGTCTCTTCCTCCCTCCCTCCCTCCCTCTCTCTAAAAATCAATTTTAAAATATTCAGTTATTTTTCTTGAACGTTTAAAAACTATCCTTGCTTCTAGTCTTGCTTTGGAAAAGTCTAATGTCAATCTGATTCTTATTCTTTTGTAGATAACTCTTTTTTTTTTTGATGCTTTTAGAATTTTCTCTTTGATTTTCTAAAATATTACTCTATTTTAGACATGGATTATTACATATCCTGTGTGACCCTTTCAATCTAAGGTCTTTTGTCTTTTTTTTTTTTTTTAACCTTTTCTTTCCTTTTTATTTAATTTATTAGGGTGACACTGGTTAACAAAATTATACAGGTTTCAGGTGCACAATTCTACAACACATCATTTGTACACTGTATTGTGTGTTCACCACCCCAGCTCAAGTCTCCTTCCATCACCATTTATCTCCCCCTATACCCTCATGAGGCCAGAGGTTGAGGGGTTTAATGGTGGGGATGGGGTGTGGAGGGATTGAGCAATTAAGGTCTTTTGTCTTTAATTGAGGGAAATTTACTTCCATTGTTTATTTGAGCATACCATCTCTACTTTCACATATTTATCTTTCTGGGGCTTTTATCATCCATATATTGGCAAATCTGATATTATCATATCTCTCAGCTGTTATTTTACACTTTCTAACTTTTTATATTTTCTTGCTACTTCCTGGATGAGTTCTTGAATCTTTCAATTCACTATACTTCATTCCTCAGCTATATTCATTCTTTAGTTTACTCCAACTACTGTAATCTGTATTTTTACACAAATACTTTAACTTGTTACTCATTATGTTTTCTGCTTTTGATTTATTTTACTATTATCTTCATTTTGGTTACTCTGTTTATTGTGCTTATTTTGAATTCTTGCTTCATCTCTTCTAATCCCTTAACATCTGATCAAATCTGTGCATTTTTTGTTCTATATCTTTCAAAGCTAAGTTATTAGGTTGCAAAAATCCATGACTATATCTTCCTGGTGATTTTTAAAATCAATATTAAGTATCCTTCTTACTCATTTTAATGCTTATCTATCTTGAATTCTACTTTGTCAAATATTAATATTTATCTCACAGTTTTGTTTTGGGTACTCTATTTGGAATGAATTTCTCCATCCTTGAACTGGTAAACATTTTAATGAAGTATTATAACTCGTATGCAGAAAAATGTAATTACATGAATATATAGTTCTGTGAATAATCAAAAAGTGAATATTCATGTAACCATCACTCAGATAAAAATGTAGAACATGGACAGAACCCCAGAAGTTCCCTATGTTCCCTCCTAATTACTTTTCTACTCCTCCCCGCAGATAATCACTGTACTAACTTGTAACACTATAATTTAGTTTTCCTGTAGTTGTGCCTTATGTAAGTGAAATCACACAGCATATATTCTTTTGTGTCTAGCTCTCTCGTTCAATATCATATTTGAGATTCCCCCATATTATTGTGTGTAAATGTAGTTTAGTCCTTTTTTTTTTTTTTTTTTGTATAGTACCACAGGTCCTGGAATGACATTGTTTCATTCAACATTGTTTCATTATAAAGTTGATAAGATGCTCAAAGAACTTGATTCTTGCTTTTATTAATTAGCTCATGGTAAAATTGGTTTCATTATATGTTGTTTTGCCACAGTTCCAAGACCCTATAGACAATGTTAAGTGAGGACTTACTGTATATCATTGTATGAATGTACTACAATTTACTTATTCATTTTATTATTAATGGGAATTTGCATTTTTTTAGTTGGGGCCTGTTATTATTAATGCTCTTACAAACATTCTTGTACATAACTCTTGGTACACATGTACACAGTTTTCTAAAGATACATAACTAGGTATAGAATTGTTGGTTCATAGGGTGAGTATATGTTTAAATGTATCGATTATGTAAAGTTATTTTTCAAAATTCCAAATTTATTCTCCCAGATGTTGTATAAAAGAGTTCTTGTTATTCTATATGCCTGCCAAAACTTGGAATCATCACTATTTTTAAAAAATATTTTTATTGATTTTTTGGGAGAGAGAGAGATACATCAATGTGAGAGAGAATCATCAACCAGCTGCCTCCTGACTAGGAATCGAACTGGTGACCTTTTGGTGCATGGGTTGAGGCTCAACCACTGAGCCACACCAGCCAGGCTAATCATCAGTATTTCTCATTTGAACCACTCATATGGGTATGTTGTGATATCTCACTGGGATTTTATTTGCATTCCTTGATTTCTAATTAGGCTGATGAGTGTTTCTTCAAGTTTTATCCCTAAATTTCTAATGGGTTTTTGGTTGTTAATGTTTTTATTTCTGATTCATCAGTAGGAAGTCTTAATATATTTTGAATACTAGTCCTTTGTTAAATAACTTGCCATTCACTACCTTGATGTCAAAATTCTTCATTTTCAGTGTAGTTGAATTATCAATCTTTTCCTTCATTGTTAGTACTTTTCTATCTCCTTTAAGAAACCATTCCCTATCCAAAGTCATAAAGATATTTTTCTATATTATTTTCTAGAACTTTTACTGTTTTACTTTTCACATTTAAATCCATAATCTACCTTAAATTATTTTTTGTGTTTAGTGTGAGGTATTGCCAAGTATTTTTTCTCCTCCTCCCCTTAGGGTTATCCAGTTGACCCAGCACCATTGATTTAGAGGACCAGTCCTCCCACTCCACTGCTCTGTAGTGCCACCTTTTTCATAAAGTTTCATAAATAAAGTTTCCATTTATGTGTGGGTCTGGACTCTCTATTTTTACCCAATAGTCTATTTGTCTATTTTCTGTGTTAGTTACTACGGTAAATTCATAAGTCTTGATACCTTGCAGAACAAAATTCGCATTTTTATGATCTTCAAAAGTATCTTCGCCATTCATAATTTCCATATAAATTTATAATCAGTTTGTCAGTTTCCACCAAAAAATTAATATTTTGATTGAAATTATATTAAATCTATAGATTAGGGGATAATTGTTTCATTTATAATATTAAGTTATTTAATTGATACTTATGATCTGTCCCTCCATTTATTTAGGTATTCTTTAGTTTTTCTTAATTAAGAGGATTTTTTCCCCTGCATAGAGGTCCTTCGTATTTTTAGTTAGATTTTATTCTTAGTCATTTGATAGTTTTCCAGGCTATTATAAATAGTACCTTTAATTTTTTTGTGTCCTTATTTGTTGCTGTTATTTAGAAATACTATTTATTTTCCATATTGCTTTTGTCTCAAGCAACCTTTCTATAGTCAATTCAAATGTATCTGTGGGCTGCTTTGGATTTTTTACATGTACAGCTATGTCATCTATGGGTCATGACAGCTTTACTTCTTCCTATCCAGTATGTATATCACCTATTTCTCTTTATAGCACTGATTAGGGCCTTCAGTATAATGTTGATTAGAAGTAGTATAGTAGGCATCTGTGTCTTGATCCTGTATATGCCATAAGTTTTTAGCAGCTGCCCACATTAAGCAAATTCCACTCTATTCCCAATTTGCTGAAACAGTTTATCATCAATGAGAGTAGAATTTTATCAAATAATTGTTTTGCACCCTGGCCGGTTTGGCTTAACAGCTAGAGCATAGGCCCTTGTATCAAAGGGTCACAAGTTCGATTCCTGGTCAAGGGCACATACGTGAATTGCAGGTTCGATCCCCCGCCCTAGGTGGGGTTGTGCGGAAAACAATCAACTGATGTGTCTCTCTCACATCAATGTTTATCTCTCCCTCCCTCCCTTCCTCCTTTCTACACTCTCTTAAAAAAAATAAAAACAAAAAAATAATGGATCCCAGCCTGTGTAGCTCAGTGGTTGAGCATCGACCCATGCACCAAGAGGTCGCCAGTTTGATTCCCAGTCACAGCACATGCCCAGAATGTGGGCCCAATCCCCTGTGGAGGCGTGTGGGAGGCAGCCAATCGATGTTCTTTCTCACTTATGTTTCTATCTCTCTCTCCCTCTCCCTTCCTCTCTCTCTAAAAGCAATAAAGAAAAAAAAAATTTTTTAATCAATGGAAAAATATCCTTGAGTGAGGATTAAAAAAATAAATAAATAATTATTTTGCTTTTATCAAGATGATAACAGTTTTCTCCTTTATTCTATTATAGTGAATTATGTTGATTAATTTTTTAATGTAAGCCAAACTTTCATTCGTGAAATGGACCCAATTTGGTCATCATACTTACAATTTTCAGCTTTCCTGTACCATTTTTCTTTAGACATATATCTTGCTAACAACTCAGAGCTAAATTTTTTTTTAAATCAATCAGAGAGCCTCTGTCTTAAACAAGTCCATCCAACCAATTTATTATAGGTTAATTTGGACTTAATCCTGCTTTTATTTCACTATTTGAAATATTACACATCTTGGCCCTCTCCAGGTAGTTCAGTTGGTTAGAGCATCATCCCAATGTACCAAGGTTGTGGGTTCAATTCCTGGTCAGGGCACATACAAGAATCAACCAGTGAATGAATAAATAAACAGAACAACAAGTCAATGTTTCTCTCTCTCTCAAATTATTTCTTAAAAAACACTTAAAATATTTTATAGTCTTGTGAATTTCATTCTTTTTCTCACTTACTTTTGTTGGATTAACAGTATTTTCTTTGTTCTATTTTCGTTGATTCAATCCACCGATCTTATTGCGATTTTACCAGTTTTGCATGTACTCATTTTTCTGTGTTGAGTGTGTAAGTTCTATACAATTTTCTCATATGCAGAGGTCAGTCAAGATACTGAATAGTTTCTTCACCACAAGGATTCCTCCTGTTGCCCTTCCATAATCATACCCCTCTGCCTTCTGCCCCACCCACCCATCCCTAACCCCAGGCGACCACAATATGGTCTCTATTCTAAAATACTGTCATTTCAAAATGATCGTGTTAATGGAATAATGGAGTACATAACCTTTTTGGAGTGACAGTTTCTGTGTGTTTTAAAAAATATGCACTTTTTTCATGGTATACCTTTTGTCATAAGACTGTAAGAATTTAATAAAAGACAATGTTTATTTTACAATGTGTATTAGAGGTTCAGGATAAGTAGTATTTCTCTATATTTTAGCATATATGGAAATCACTAACTCTTCATTGTTTGTATTAATGGAGGGAGCTGAGAGCCATTTAAGTGGTTAGAATATTACAGACTATAAACAAGAAATATGTGACTTTGGGCCACAGAAATACTGAGATTCATGTGAATGAATCACATGGGAGATTCATGTGAAAGATGATCACTGGAGTGTACTATGGAACAGGTATATCAGGGGTGTCACAAGTAGAGAGAAAAAGGTGGATTTAGAGTCAGAACATCTAGTAATTTACACTATCTTGAGCTTGTTTTATGACCTTCAAGGACTCATACTGTAGGGAGTTTGTTAAACGTGAAAAATATGTCAGACTACTAATAGGTAGATCCAGAATTTTGGCTCTGCCTAGAACTGTTATTCTTAATATCTACACTATGCTGTCTGTTCTTTTATTTCTGATCTTCTTTAGCACTAAATTTTTTTCTGGATGACTTGATCTTCTAGTTCTTTTCAAACTGATCAGTGGATGATAAACCACATCCTTGAATGTTTGAAAATGACTTATGTATGGCTTAATACTGAATTTTAGGTTCAAAATTATTTTTCCTCAATATGTTAAAGATAACATTGTTATCTCTTTGCATTGATTTTACCCATGAGAAACCTCTTATCAAACTAATTTTTAATTTCTTTTCTAGTTAATCTAATCTAATTTTTTGTTTGTTTTGGTTTGGAAGCTTAGGGTGTTTTTTTTGAATTTTTCCAATAACTTCTTGCTATACAAAGTATGTTTCTTGGACAGCAACACTATACTCAAACTGTCAAACGTCACAGAAAGAGAGAATCTTGAATGCAGCAGGAGAAAAGCAAGCATTCCCATAAGATAATAATTGGATTTCTCAGCAGAAACCTTGTAGGCCAGAATTGACTGGAATGATTCAAAATGCTGAAAGAAAAAAACTGCCAACCAAGAATACTATATCCAGGAAACCTCATGTAAAAGCTTCACAACATTGAATTTTTCAGTGATTTCTTGGATATGACACTAAAAGCACAGGTGACAAAAGCAAAAATAGAAAGATGAGGCTTCATAAAACTTGAAACTTTTGCACAGCAAATGAAACAGTAACACAGACAAAAGGCAACACACAAAATGGGAGAAAATAATAGCAAAACGTATCTGAAAAGAGATCAATATTCAGAACATATAAAGAATTCCTACAACTCAACAACAAAAAGCCTGATCAAATAATGGCAAATGATTTGAATAAACATTTCCCCAAAGAAGATATACAAATGGCCAACAAGCTTATGAAACGACTCAGCATTTGCAATCATTAGAGAAATGCGAATTAAAACCACAATGAGATATCACCTCACACCCATTAGGGTGGTCACTATTAAAAAAACAAACAAACATAACAATTGTTGACACAGATGTGGAGAAATTGGAACCCTTGTGCACTACTGTTGGTAATAAGATTTGAAAACCAGTTTAGAGGTTCTTCAAAAACGCAAAAATGGAATTACCATAAAATCAGTAATCCTACTTCTGGGTATATATCCAAGAGAATTAAAAGCAGGATTTCAAAGAGATGTTGCAATATTATTCACAATGGCCAAAAGGTGGAAGCAGCCCAAATATCCATTGACAGATGAATGGATAAAGAAAGAAAATGCGATATATATATATATATATGATGGAATATTATTCAGCTGTAAAAATGAAGGAAATCTTGTCACATTCTACAACATGATGATCCTTGATGACATCATGCTGAGTGAAATAAGCCAGGACAAATACTATATGATTTTAGTAATATATCTAGAGTAGTTCAAATCATAGTAACAGAAAGTAGCATGGTAGTTGCCAGGGGTTGGGTGAGGGGGAAATTTTACCATCATTAAATGAGATTCACTCAAAAGCAGATTTTTTGTACTTGAAAATGTTGTAAAAATGAATATATCTGTTGTAAATGTTAATTAAAATTTTAACTATTTGGATAAATGGAGGTTTTAAAATTGGTTTTCACAGTCTTTCTCTCAGTTTTGTAGTAGGTGCTGTCTCTCCTGCCATTGTTGTCCCTTCCATGCTACTTTTGCAAGAACATGGATATGGTACTGAGAAAGGCATTCCAACCTTATTGGTAGCTGCTAGCAGTTTGGATGACATCATAGCTATCACCGGATTCAGTACATGCATGGGCATAGTCTTCTCCGCAGGTAAACAAGAAAATACAACTACTGCCATATAATTCATAAATTTTTGGTGCTATTGTTGGTAGTTCTTTAAATAAGGTTTCTACCTTTCCTTCATTTATTAACCAAGACTTTTTTACATTTAACATCTTTTTATTCTTCATAGAAAGCTCATTCTAGAGGAAATTTCAGTGGGTTAAGAAACCACTACTTAACACAAATGATTTCATTTTAATAACCATATATTTCAATTAATTTTATAACTATTTTATTACCATTTATCTGCTCATATTGCTTTGGAATTTTATTCTAGTTTTCAATGGAAAATTTTAAGCAGCAATATTATTAGTACTACTAATATATTTAATAGATATTTTTGAAATATACCTTTTGGCCATTATTATAAGTAAATGGTTGCTCTATTATTAAGACAACTTAAATATACAGAGCACAGAAACTGTGTACCTTTTGATGGTGGTGGGACAAGATCCTGTGCCAATTCTGAATCCTAAGTTGATATTTGGTCTTGAATGTCACACTACAGAACTTGTGAAAGTAAAAATTTCCACATTTAGTAATATTTTAGTTATCTGCAATATTTGAAATTCAGTCCTTTTTGAAGCACCAAAATATTTTTAAGTTGAAAAGTAATATGTAAAATTTCTCTTGAAATAATGATATAAATTTTTTAAAGGAAAAAATAAAAATGATATCTGAAATAGTCATATCCCAGGAATAATAATGCTTAATCTTTTGATGTAAGTCCGCTCAGACTCTATCTATCTATCTATCTATCTATCTATCTATCTATCTATCTATCTATCTTAATCATCTTTCTCTCTCTCACCTTTTCTCTCTGCTCCCAATATTCTTATAAAATTATTGAACATTGACCATACTTGCTTATAACCTGAGTTGTTTTGCATTTAACTGTATATTACATACATGTTTCTCTTCAATAAATATATTTCTATGACATTTTAATGGTTGCATGGTATTCATCTGGCTACATTATAACTACTTGTTGAAAACTGAAGTTACCAATATCTACTATTAAAATAATACTTGATTAAACATCTTGTAGCTAAATAGTTATACCTAAACTTCATATTTTCTTAATCTTAAAAGTGTAATTGTTGCCCTGGCCGGTTTGGCTCAGCGGTTAGAGCGGCGGCCTGCAGACCAGAGAGGCCTGGGTTCAGTTTCTGCTAAGGGCATGTACCTCGGTTACATTTTGTCCCCGGCCCCGGTTGAGGTCGTGTGGGTGGCAACCACTTGATGTGTCTCTCTCATGTTGATGTTTCTCTCTCTCTCTTCCCCCCTCCCTCTCGCTCTATCTGAAGATAAATGCAAAAATGTCCTCGGGTGAGGATAAAAAAAAAAAGTGTAATTGTTGAGCTAAAAAGTATATAGAGTTATAAGCTTTTGAAATATATTGCCACAATGTAATGTCCTACCCTGGTGCACAAGCTTACCACTTTCTCTTCACCCTTTTTAAAACTAGGTATTGTTCATCTTTTTTACCTTTTCTAATTTGGTAAGTGAAAAGCGAGACCTCTTTAAATGAAGTACTTTTACTACTAGTGATGTTAAACAAATATTCATATTTATTGGTCATTAGCACATTGGTATGATTTATAAATTGCTTTTCTTGAAATCTTTTGCCTTATCTTATGTGTTCATCTTTTGTTCTTTTTGATTTGTCAAGATTCTTCATAAAATTAAGAATCATGACCCTTTGTTTTATATTCTTAGTTTTATCCATTTTTAATTTGACTTTTAACTTTATAAGAGTTCTTTTTTGGCATTCAGAAGTTCTAAATTTTTTACTGACAAATCTAGTGATCTTTTCCTTCATTACTGGTATCAGTTATTCTTTCCTTCTTTCTTTCTTTTTTTTTTTTTTTTTTTTTGGTTAATCCTCACCCAAGGATATTTTTCCATTGATTTTTAGAGAGAGTGGGAGGGAAGGAGGGAGGGAGAGAGAGAGAAACATCAGATGTGAGAGAGACGCATCTATTGGTTACCTCCCAAACAACCCCAACCAAGGCCAGGGATCAAACCCAAAACCCAGGGACATGCCCTTGACTGGAACTGAACCCAAGACCCTTCAGTCCGCAGGCCAACACTCTAACCACTGAGCCAAACTGGCCTGGGGTCAGTTATTCTCGCAAAAAATATTTCTGCGCTCCTCTTCCATTGTGCCAGTTACTGTGCCAAACACTGAGGATAAACAGTGAACACAAATATTACCGAGTAATTGCTTGGTACGCGTTCTAAGTTCCACAGATGTTTCCACTCTTTTAATAGTCACAATAGTGCTATACTCATTTTACAGGTAGGGAAACTGAGATTAAATAACTTGCTCAAAGTCACAAATCCAAGAAGTAGGGGAACCAAGATACAAATCTGGCAGTCTGACCCCAGACCCACACCTTTAAGTACTATTCTATACAGATATAGTTGCATAAAATATATTGAAAAGTCAGTTGACCCTTGAATACTCCCAGGATTGACCCTGGAATAAATCTTTTCTTTATGTTGTTATTGTTAAGTTGTTCTTTTTCTGTTTAAATTATTTTCTTCATAATAGTACATCAGAAAATAAACATTATCGGCCTCGTGCTAGATGCCAGAGGTGCTTCTTTGTCAATCTCTGTCCATTCTTCTCCCTCGCCTGATCTTAGGCAGGGTGTGTAAGGGGAGCACATTGTAGCTTATTACTTCTTTGTTTTCTGGCCTATTTATTCAATAAGCATTTCTGAGATGAGTGTTTGTACTAAATTATTTAAGAGTACACATTTATCAAATAGATCTGTATATGTTTTTATATTAATATTAAAGTTTCATTTTTGTATATTTGTTCTATGAAATACATACCTTTCTTGATGAATCACCTAGGTTTGATTTTCTGATGTGTTGGGTATGTAAAAATATTTCTCTATGATATGTTTTCCTTATGTGTGCCCTTATAGGTGATATATTTACTAATCTCCTACACTCTTTTCGGAATGTAGTTCTTGGTATCCTGCTAGGAGTGGTTTTGGGAATTTTTGTTCAATATTTTCCAAGTGAAGATCAGGTAAATAAAAAATTAGTCAACTTTTAGAAGTATAGTATTAGCTATGTTTTTCAAAATTTGAACTTTTAGGAGAACCATGAAATATTAAGTTTAATATTTATTGTCCTTTCCCAGAAGTAGCCTCCAATGCCTATTCTGCTTAAAACTGAGCACAGTTGTGATTGATACGAGTCAATTGCCTGGACTGAAGTCTTTGCTTCCAGACTTGGCAAATAAATATTAGAAAAAAAATTTTTTTAATGGAGTGCTGTGTAAATCTTACACATGTAATGGTGTTGATAGAAAAAAATATATATACAATTTTTATAATACATTTTTAAAATATTTATTTTGGCCCTGGCCAGTTTGGTTCAGCAGTTAGAGTGTCAGCCCGTGGACCAAAGGGTCTTGGGTTCAATTCCCAGTCAAAGGCATGTACCTGGGTTGCAGGTTTGATCCCTGGCCCCTAGTTGGGGGTGTGTACAGAAGGCAACCAATTGATGTGTCTCTCTCACATAGATGATTCTCCCTCCCTCCCTCCCTTTCTCCCTTTCACTCTAAAAAAACAAAATCAATGAAAAATATCCTCAGATGAGGAGATATATATATTTGAAACCTTTTCTGTTGTGAACAGAGATAACATATATTTCACTATGCTGTTAGTTTTAAGGTTAAGCTTTCTAATACATAATACATTTGCAATGGATACATTAGATAGTTAGTTAGTTAGTTAGTTAGTTAGTTAGTTAGTCAATCAATCCTCACCTAAGGATATAAGGATATTTTTTTCATTGGTTTTTTTGAAGAGAGTGAAAGGGAGGGAGGGGGGGAGAGAGAGAGAGAGAGAGAGAGAGAGAGAGAGAGAGAGAGAAAGAGAGAGAGAGAGAGAGAGAGACATAGATTGGTATCCTCCTGTACAACCCCTGGGGATCAAACCTGCAACCCAGGTACATGCCCTTGACCGGGAATCAAAACCGAGACCCTGACGTGCATGGGCTGATGCTTTAATCACTGAGCCACACCGGCCAGGGCTGGATACTTCTTTTTTTTTTAATATACTTAATTCAGAGTACCGTTTCCATTCCATACCACTCCTTTCTTCACTAAATTGCCTATTGACTTCTGACATTTTTTCTAATCTTTTTTACCTCACACTTTCTCTTGAACATTTTAGGGGACATAGATTCCCATTTACCTGTGGATATTTTCTGAATTAAATTCACTCCCACTCCCTTTGACTAAGGCAACACTACTAAACTCAACCCCTTCCTGCCCTAAAGAATGTGCCATTACTCTTGCATTTCACTAACTTCCATCTTGATTTGCCTGTAACAACTGTCATAGCTAATGAGATATTCAGAAATTTATTTTTAATAATTCATGTTATATAGAACTATAGGTTATATCAGTCTCTTGTCTTTCCTTCTTCACTTACAGTTAGAATATTTTCACCATTTTACTGACATTACTAACAGAGATGTGGCAGAAGATGAAACTTAGTAATTACAAATTTTGTCACTTGGTACCAAGTCTGCTAAAATATTTGGTGAGGAAGTAAGCCAAAATTTTAGACATTGTTTAATGCAACATACAGAGATATGATATCGAAAGGTCAATAACTGATCATGTAAATATTGTATTATATATTTAATGTAAATAATTTATAAAAATTTATCTAATTCTAGACCAATCTTTCATTGAAGAGAGCATTCCTTGTTTTGAGTATGTGTGTTACTGCTGTCTTAGTCAGCAGTCATTTTGGTATACATGGAGCTGGAGGATTATGCACACTAATGATGACTTTCACTGGAGGACTGAGTTGGTCCAAAGATAAGGTGAATATTTTTAATACATCATTTTTTAAAGATAAAATAACTACATTTTAAAAAATATATATAATGGACATTTAGGAAACTTCCTCCTCATTTAGTTAGAAGATATTCCAGAAGTTTGTGTCTTTGAGGAAGTATACAAATCAGTAAAGGAAATAAAGTATTTAGGAAAAGGACCTGCACATACGCTAAAACGCAATCAGGAGTTGAATTATCACATTAGGCCTACTTTCCCCCCAAGTTTTGTACAATATGATTATATACCTTTATTGATTTGATTACTTTATTAATTAAAATTTTAGTTGCACAGTTAATACATGAAAACATGCTCATAGAAGATTAAACAATACAGGAGGGCCACATATAGGATAAATTGTAAAAGACTCCTTTTCCCCACCACTCCCAAATATCAAACACCCCTTCCCAAAATTAATCATTTCCTCTAATCAGTCCTCTATTTGTAGACATTTAGATTATTTCCATTTTTTGTTATTACAAACAGTGCTGCCATGAACAGGCCTGTTCATTTGTCTTTTTGCAAATGCCTGTTCTTGTGCCAGTACCAGGCTGTTTTTTTGTTTTTTGTTTTGTTTTTTATCCTCACCCAAGGACATTTTTCCATTTTTTGTTCAGAAGAGTAGAAAGGAGAGAGAGGAAGAGAGAGAGAGAGAGAGAGAAACATCAATGTGAAAGGAACACATCGAGTGGCTGCCTCCCACATGACCCAACCAGGGCCGAGAACAAACTGCAACCGAGGTACGTGCCCTTAGCGGGAACCGAACCGGGGTCTCTCTGGACTGCAGGCCAACGCTCTAACCGCTGAGCCAAACTGGCCAGGGCAGGCTGTTTTGATTACAGTAGCTTTGTAGTATAACCTGATATCCGGTATTGTGATCCCACCTACTTTGTCCTTCTTTTTCAAGATTGCTGTGGCTATTTGGGGTCTTTTTTGGTTCCATATGAACTTTTGAAGTATTTGTTCTAGTTCTGTGAAATATGTCGTTGGTATTTTGATGGGGATTGCATAGAATCTATAGATTGCTTTGGGTAGTATGGACATTTCAATGATGTTAATTCTTCCAATCCATGAATAAGGTATGTGCTTCCACTTTTTTATATCTTCCTCTGTTTCTTTTTTCAATGTCCTGTAGTTTTCTGCAAATAGGTCCTTTACTTCTTTGGTTAAGTTTATTCCTAGGTATCTTAATTTTTTTGCTGCGATGCTAAATGGGATTTTTTTTTTTAGTTTCTCTTTCTGTGAGTTCATCATTGGTGAATAAGAACACCGTCGATTTCTTGACGTAAATTTTGTATCCTGCTACTTTGCCAAATTCATTTATTAAGTCTAGTAGATTTTTGATGGAGTCTTTAGGGTTTTCTATGTATAATATCATGTCATCTGCGAATAATGACAGTTTCACTTCCTCCTTTCCAATTAGGATTTCTTTTATTTTTTCTTCACGTGTGATTGCTGTGACTAAGACTTCCGGTACTATGTTAAATAAGAGTGGCAAAAGTGGGCATCCCTGTCTTGTTCCTGTTCTTAAGGGAAATGTTTTTAGTTTTTGCCCATTGAGTATGATGTTGGCTGTAGGTCTTTCATATGTGGACTTTATTATATCAAGATATGATCCCTCTATTCCCAAATTGCTGAGCATTTTTATCAGAAATGGGTGCTGGATTTTGTCAAATGCTTTTTCAGCGTCTATTGATATGATCATGTGGTTTTTATCTTTCATTTTGTTTATGTGGTGTATCACATTTATTGATTTGCGAATATTGAACCAGCCTTGCATCCCTGGGATGAATCCCACTTGGTCATGGTGAATAATTTTTTTGATGTATTGCTGGATCCGATTTGCTAGTATTTTGTTTAGGATTTTGGCATCTATGTTCATCAGGGATATTGGCCTGTAGGTTCCTTTCTTTGTAGTGTCTTTTTCTGGTTTTGGAATTAGGATTATGCTGGCCTCATAAAACGATTTTGGAAGTCTTCCTTCTTCTTGAATTTTTAGAAATAGTTTGAGGAGAATAGGTGTTAGTTCTTCTTTGAATGTTCGGTAAAACTCCCCAGTGAAGCCATCAGGGCCTGGGCTTTTGTTTGCTGGGAGAGTCTTGATTACATCTTCAATTTCCTTTGTTGTTATTGGTCTGTTCAAGTTTTCTATCTCTTCCTGGTCCAGTTTTGGGAGACTGTGTGTTTCTAGAAATTTGCCCATTTTGTTTAGATTGTCTAATTTGTTGCCGTATAATTGTTCATAGTATTTGTTAACGATCCTTTGTATTTCTGTGGTGTCAGTTGTTACTTCTCCTCTTTTATTTCTGATTTTGTGTATTTGGGTTCTCTCTCCTTGTTTCTTGGTGAGTCTTGCTAAGGGTCCATCAATCTTGTTTATTTTTTTGAAAAACCAGCACTTTGTTGCATTGATCCTTTGAATTGTTTTTTTTGGTCTCTATGTCGTTTATTTCTGCTCTGATCTTTACTATTTCCTTCCTTCTACTTGCTCTGGGGTTTTCTTTTTGTTTGCTTTCTAGTTCTTTAAGTTGTGAGGTTAGATAGTCAATTAGAATTTTTTCTTGTTTCTTGAGGTAGGCCTGTAGTGCTATGAACTTCCCTCAGAACTGCTTTCGCTGCACCCCATAGATTTTGTGTTGTTGTGTGTTCATTTTCATTGGTTTCCACGAATTTTTAATTTTCTTCTTTGATCTCCTTGGTAACCCATTCATTGTTTAAACACATGCTATTTAGCCTCCATGTGTTCAAATGTCTTTGCATGTTCTTGTTGCAATTGATTTCTAGTTTCATGCTATTGTGATCTGAGAAGTTGCTTGATATGATTTCAATCTTCTTGACCTGGTAGAGACTTAGTTTGTGTCGTAACATGTGGTCTGTCTTTGAGAATGTCCCATGTGCACTTGAGAAGAATGTGAATTCTGCAGTTTTAGGGTGTAATTCTCTGTAGATATCTATTACTGTTATTATTATTATTATCATTTTTATCCTCACCCGAGGACATTTTTCCATTTTTTGTTCAGATAGAGTGGGAGGGAGAGAAAGCAAGAGAGAGAGAGAGAGAGAGAGAGAAACATCGACATGAAAGGGACACATCCAGTGGCCGCCTCCCACACAACTCAACCAGGACCGGGGACAAACTGCAACCAAGGCACGCGTCCCTAGCGGGAACTGAACCCGGGTCTCTCTGGACCACAGGCCGATGCTCTAACCGCTGAGCCAAACTGGCCAGGGCTGTAGATATCTATTAAATCCATTTGATCTAGTGCTTCATTTAGAGTCTCTGTTTCCTTGTTAATTTTTTGTCTAGAGGATCTATCCAGTGATGTCAGTGGGGTGTTGAAGTCCCCTGCTATGATTGTATTGCTATCGATTTCTCCTTTGAAGTCCTCCAGAACTTTCTTAATATATTTTGGTGCTCCTATATTGGGTGCATATATGTTTACCAAGGTTATATCTTCCTGGTGGATAGATCCTTTCAATATTATGTAATGGCCTTCTTTGTCTCTAGTTATAGCCTTCATTTTGAAATCAATTTTATCAGATATGAGTATTGCTACCCAAGCTTTTTTTTCCTTTCCGTTTGCTTGGAAGATTTTTTTCCATCCCTTCACTTTCAACCTATGTGAATCTTTTGTTGCGAGGTGGGTCTCTTGTAAACAACATATATATGAGTCATGCTTTCTTATCCAATCAGCTACTCTGTGTCTTTTTTTTTTTTTTTTTTTTTTTTTTGGTACATGCCCATAGCGGGAACCAAACCCGGGACTCTCTGGTCCGCAGGCTGACACTCCAACCGCTGAGCCAAACCGACCAGGGCTACTCTGTCTTTTGATTGGAGCATACAATCCATTTACATTTAAGGTGATTATTGATATGTACTTATTTATTGCCATTTTTGTTTAGTGTAGTTATATTTTTCTTCCTATTTCTTCTACTAATTACAGCAGTCCTTTTAACATTTCTTGCAGTACTGGGTTGGTGCTAATATATTCCCTTAGCCTTTTTTTTTGGATAGAGTAGTCTTGGATTCAGATCCTTGTTTTTCATGACCTTGATTTCTTCATGCCATTCCCTTCTGGCCTGTAGTGTTTCTGTTGAGAATTCAGCTGATAACCTTATGGGGGTTCCTTTGTAGATAACCTGTTGCTTATCTCTTGCTGCCTTTAGGATTCTCTTGTTGTCTTTAATTTTTGACATTTTAATTACTATGTGTCTTGGTGTGGGCCTGTTTGGGTTCTTCTTACTTGGGGCTCTCCATGCTTCTTGAACTTGAATGCCTTCTTCCTTCACCAAGTTAGAGAAGTTTTCTGTCACTATTTCTTCAAATATATTCTCTAACACTTGCTCATTTTCTTCTTCTTTGGGGACTCCTATGATGCGAATATTATTACATTTTCAGTTGTCTCATAGTTCTCTTAAGCTGTCTTCCTGTGTTTTAATTGTTTTTTCCTTTTGGTTTTCTGATTGGTTGATTTTTTCTACCCTGTCTTCTAATTCATTGATCCAGTCCTCAGCTTCCTCTACTCTGATGTTTAGTCCTTCCAATGTGTTCTTTATTTCTGCTATGTCATTCTTCATTTCTTCTTGGTGATTTTTCATTTCCAGTTGGTTGATTTTCAGTGTTTCTATATCTTTACTCATGGTGTTGATATCCTTACTCATGCTGTTGAGCTTCCTCAAGATCATGGCTCTGAACTCTACCTCTGATAACTTGCTTAACTGCATTTCATTTATCTCATCTTTGGTAGAGGTCTCTTGTTCTTTCATTTGTGATTTGTTTCTTTGTTTCACCATTTTGGCTCTCTCAGTGGGTTTTGGAACCTGCCAAATTTTCCCTGTGGGTGTTGGTGTTCTGCTGTTTGTGGCTCCCTCTACTGGGTTTGAATGAGTGTGGGAGGACCCACATTAAACACCACTGTCAAGTCTTACTTTCCTGGGTAGATTTGCAAGCCCAGGAAAGGTTCAGTTATCCTCTAGCTTTTTGCCTGAAGGCTATTAGTCTCAGTTATTTGAAGAGCCTTGGGTTCTCAGTTGAATGAAAAACTCCCTCAGGTGTTCAGCGTAAGAGGATTTCCCGAGGGTGGGGCAGATGCTGGTTGTTATTGAGCCTCAATTTGCATTTCTTTGGTCCAGCTGGATGGGGTTAAATCTCCGAGGGAGGGGCTCCTGCTTCTCCCCAGAGCTGCGGGAAGGAGCATGATGGCCATCGTCCTGTGTGGCCGCAACTCAGCAAAAACTCTGAGCGCCCTACAAATCCCAAGTGTCCCCACACAGTTCCAGTCCAGTCCGCCCTCCCTCTGCCAGAGCCCAAGGTGAGTGGCTGTAGCTAATTTAGTGCTCTGTCCCGTCCCTCTGCACTGTGGAACCAGCTTGGGATTTTAACCCTGAGGGCGCTGCTCACAGCTAAGACCGCTGCTGTCCGTGAGCTCCCAGCTCCCCTCTCGTGCCTCCACAGACCTACCCAGCTCGTTTCAATGTCCCTGGTTATATGGTCCTCTCAATCTGCTTTTTCCCAACAATTTGTCTTTATTTTAGTTGTAATTCCAGTTTAGTCCTGGGAGATCGTCTGTGTAGCTTCCATTCACTCTGCCACCATTTTGGAATCCCTCATAGTCGTTTTAATTTGCATCTCTCTGATGATTAGTGACACTGTGCATTTTTTCATATGTCTCTGGGCCATTTCTATGTCCTGTTTGGAGAGGTGTCTATTTAGCTCCTCTGCCCATTTTTTAATTGGGTTCTTTGTCTTCCTTTTGTTGAGTTGTATGAGTACCCCATATATTTTGGAGATTAACCCCTTATCTGATGTGTCATTGGCAGTTATGCTCTCCCATATAGTGGGTTCCCTTTCCATTTTGATGCTTGTTTCTTTTCCTATGCAGAAGCTTTTTAGTTTGATATAGTCCCATGTATTAATTTTTTCCTTTGTTTCTCTTGCCGTAGGTGTTATATCAGTGAAAATTCTACTGCATGTCATGTCTGAAATTTTGTTGCCTACATTTTCTTCTAGGATTTTTATGGATTCATGAGTCACATTTAAGTCTCTTATCCATTTTATTTTATAGCTTTGTGTGGATGTCTTTTGGTCAAATTCTACCTAAATGTTTGAGTAAAAGAATTAACCTGCTCAATTAATTGTTACTGTTTTAACATTTCTCCTACAAACAAAATGTCTCAATTTTATATATTAAAGTAGATTTTAAATTTCTGAAATGCAGTTATTTTTATGTGCCACAATAACTAAAAATGTACTACTCTTTTCTACAGATTGGAGTCCAAAAAGTTATTTCAATTGCATGGGATATTTTTCAGCCCCTTCTTTTTGGATTGGTTGGATTGGAAGTATCTGTTGCATCTCTTAAATCAAATGCTATAGGTAAGAATGATTATAGGCACAAAAAATATGACTTGTAAATACTTAAGAAAATTATGAATAATTTTTATTTTTATTTACAGTATGTCTTTGAATGCTACATGGACATTCTTCAGAAACTCATGTTGAAACAGTAACATACATTTGCTCTTCTTTACCCTGTTTACTCTTGGTTACCAAAGACAGTCCTATACCTTCCCTGAGTGACCCAAGGAAATGGAGATTAGAATTCTTTTCTGGGGAGAAATCTTAAATACCATCAGCACCTTTTAAATACTTTCATTTATAGTAAAAGTTCAAAGCCTATTAGCTCAGATTAAATAATGCAATTTATCTTATCTTTCACAGTACTTTCACCATCAGATAATCTCTTGCTCTTTATATAAAGGCCTCAATCATATTTGTATTTTTTTATGATTATTATTTTTACTTAAAAGATACAGAAAGAGGCAATAATAGCCTTAAAATGTTTTCAACACTTTTACAAATCATATCTCCAGACATAAAGAACCACTTCTTCCCAAGTATTTTGTTATTTATGTTGTTTTTATCTGTTGTAGGCATTTCTGTTGCTACCATGAGTTTGGCATTATTGATTCGAATTTGTTTTACATTTCTTTTAATGTCTTGTGCTGGTTTTAATTTTAAGGAGAAAATATTTATTGCTCTGTCATGGATACCCAAAGCTACAGTTCAGGTAAGAACATATTAAGTCATTCTAATACTTTTAATGTTGGTTTTTTAAAATTCTAAATGACATATGTTTGTCCAATCACAAAATGTGGGCTATTAGCCTTACTTTTAAAATGCTTGATTGATCATAACTACTCATTAAAATTAATGTAATCTTTTAAAATCTCAGTTTTAAAATCAATTCTCTTGAAATTAAAGTATAATTTAATATAAATACTTCCTTATGAAAATAGTTTTCTCTTTTTCCAATGTATAAAATAAGTATATCTGAAAATTGGATTTTTGCATTTTGCTGAATGTTGTGGAGCTAGATGTTATGATTTTAAAGTAGAGACACATTGATTCTTTTAAAAATATATCTTTTCTATTCCTTCCACCCACTCTACCACACATGAATGCACATATATTATTATTAATTACACATTTATTTTGTACGACTATTTGATTACTGACTAAATCTTCCCACTAGATCACAGGGAAAGGATAGGGACTATGTCTGGGTTTTTACCCCCATTGTTTCCCCCTAGCAGTTAGCACAGTGCTCAGGAAGCAAGAAATACACAATAAATAACCATTGCACTCCTACAAGAATGAATGAACGAATTATGTAGTTTTGTCCTCTAATTCAATGATATTCCCTCCTACTAAAAAAGGTATTACTACTTATTGTTAGACTTTTTTTTTTTATCCTCACCCGAGGACGTTTTTGCATTTATCTTCAGATAGAGCGGGAGGGAGAGAGGGAGGAAGAGAGAGAAGCATCAATGTGAGAGACACATCGACTGGTTGCCACCCACACAACCCCAACCGGGGCCAGGGACAAACTGCAACCAAGGTATGTGCCCTTAGTGGGAACCAAACCTGGGTCTCTCTGGTTCGCGGGCCAGTGCTCTAACCACTGAGCAAAACCGGCCAGGGCTATTGTTAGACTTTTTAACATGGCAGCATAATGTCTTGATTCCCTGAGATTCTTTTCTCCATTGTTATTTCAGAACGAAAGCTTGTTAGCCTCCATGCAACAAAATTCTCTATGTATCGTGGTTGGAAAACAGGTCTATGGGGCCAAACTGCCCATTTTGAATACTATGTTACTTGCCTAAAACCTTAGGCAAGTTAGTTCATAATCTCTCAGTGCCCAGTTTGTAGATTCCAAACTCCTTGTCAGTTTTTTAAAAAATTTTTTCTTTATTGATTTTAAAAAGAGAGGAAGGAAGAGGGAAAGAGAGATAGAAACATCTATGAGAGAGAACATCTATTGGTCACCTCCTGCATGCCCCACACTGGGGATCAGGCCCACAACCTGGGCATGCGTCCTGACTGGGAATCAAACAGGTGACCTCCTGGTGCATGGGTCGATGCCCAACCACCAAGCCACACCGGCCGGGCCTCCTTGTCAGTTTTACTATATCACACTGCCTCCCAAGTAGGAACGAGGAGAAGATGATCAGCAAAATCCTAGTGAGCCATAACAAACCTTAGTATTTTGGACTGTCTTGTTGCAGTCAAGAACCAAGTCGTACTTGGTAACAGCAAATAAGCAAAACCCTGGTTCCGTTAAAACTCGAGGTTCTGAGAGTAATGTGAGCACTCAAAATATATGTATATTTAAACAAGGGAAAGCTGATATAACAAAAATACAAAATCAGCCCCAAAATGTCTGCACGCTGATTTGTCACTATTTCACTCTTCCTCCAGATATATTTGCTAGGAAGAACACTGAGTTAATGGTTAAGTCATAAAAATCCCTCGGCACTTTCAGTCTTGTCTCTTTTCTAATAGTATAGTACAGCTATTTTCAACCTTTTTCATCTCAAGGTACACATAAACTTATTACTAAAATTCTGTAGCACACCAAAAAATATACATTATATTTTTTGCTGATTTGACAAAAAACAAAATAGGTGTAACTTTGATTCATGCACACTGGACGGCTATTGTTGTGTTGGCTGTTGTCATTTTTTTTATCTGACAATCAGAGCCCCTGACTAAATAGTCAAGTATTGCATGTTTTAAAAATTCTTGCGGCACACAGGTTGAAAATCGCTGGCCTAGTACTAGGTTTTGTTTACAGAGGCATTTGCTTTTATGATATGTTAACTTTGCTTAACATTTTTCATTATGTTTCATCTTCCCCCACCCATCCCACCCAAATGCAGGCTGTATTAGGTCCTCTGGCTCTAGAAACAGCAAGAACCAAGGCACCCAACTTGGAACCATATTCGAAGGATGTGATGACTATAGCATTTTTAGCCATCTTGATCACAGCTCCAAATGGAGCTCTAATTATTAACTTACTGGGGCCCAAATTACTTGCACGCCAGGTTCCAAACAAAATAATACTGGAATCGACAAGGTTAGAACTTCATTAAAAGCTCATTTGTCATCACCTGCCTGCTTCTTTTAATGAATTATCTTACATGAGACAAAAATGAAAAGGTACAAATATGTGAAGACTACATAGAACCAAAGATTTAATAAATGTGTGACAATTACAGAGCTTTTCTATGATTTTTTTTTTAATCCTCACCCGAGGATATTTTTCCATTTATTTTCAGACAGAGTGGGAGAGAGAGAGAGAGAGAGAGAGAGAGAGAGAGAGAGAGAGAGAGAGAGAGAGAGAGAAACATCGATGTGAGAGAGACACACCGATTGGTTGCTTCCCACACAATCCCAACCAGGGCCAGGGACCGAACTGCAACCGAGGCACATGCCCTTGACTGGAATCAAACTCAAGACCCCCTGGTCCATGGGCCAATGCTCTAACCGCCGAGCCAAACCAGCCAGGGCTATGATTTTTTATTGCAAAGTTAATTTAATAAAAACAATATAAAATTAGTATTTGCATATTTCAAGAACAGAAGAAATCTATAAATACCCTAGGAAAGTTTGATCCATCAGGCTGAATTACTGTCCTAACCACTTCTCTCCATTGCTTTTTGCTCAAATAACCCTCTGAACTTCAGTGGCCCTCACTGACCACATCATCATCATTTCCTGTCCTCTCTCCAACAGTTCCCCAACAGCTCCTATCTATATCAGCTCATCTGTCTCAAGTTTTCTTTTCCTTTCACTGACAACATACTACTTAAAAGTCTGTTGGCAACAATTAATATGAACTCCCATAAAGCAGTCATTGGATGTGTACTTCAAGGAGGGAGTGTAATTTGTGCAACATGGTTCCTTTTATCTGAGAGCAATTACTGCAGAGGGACTTGGTTCGAGCCCACAACAGAGAACACTTAAAGCTGGCAGGGGAATGAGTGCCTCAGTTTTACATACACCATAGAACACACTACTGTCCACCCCTTGTGCATTTGGATCTATTGCTTCATATAGTTTCACTGCATGTAGGAAGAGCTCCTCCAGGATTCTGGTTGGTTTCTTTTGCTGGTGAAATTTATGCAAGAACGTTGGTGGAATGAACTACAGCCCCTTAGTTTGGCAGCTGGTCTTGCACCTTCAGCTGATCATCTCCCTCCTCTGCTATCTGTTCTACATTCCTCTCACCCACAGCTAGCACCTCTGCTGGTGATGGTCACTTACCTGGTGGAGTGACCCAGATCATCATCCCTGAGGTGTCTGAGCCCAGGTCACCATTCCTCCTCCAATGAATGTTGGATGCCATGCTCTAACCACACTTGCCTACTTAAATCAAGCCATCAAAATTGAACAAGAGATTACCTGGAGATCCCCCAGTGGTTCACCTGAGTGCCAAACACATTCCTCTCTGCTTCCATTTTGTACTGGAATTGAATTGTTACCACTGATCTTTTTAAAAATTATCTCTACAATTTTGGCTTCGAAATGAAATTTTTACTGGCATTTAATTAACTTTATTTATTTGGGGGATAGATACTGGGTATCTATACTTTTAGGATCACTGTATCTTCTCAGTTTTTACTTTTATTATTATGTAGTGTAAGGGGATGAGTTTGAACATTTCGGGACTGATCAAGGAAAAAAAATATGGCCATAAGGTGGCACTAGCACACAAGCTTTATTTGGGTTATACTTCCGACAGGTCTGTAGAAGGCCCTAACAACATGAGGCCATCCAGAGACTTAAGGCCAGGGAGGCCACCATCCAGAAGGGGAGCAGGGCAAGGGAACTCCTGGGGTAGAGAGGCATGATAGGGTGTGTTTTAGTGTCTAGGGGGCTTATGTAGGATGTCAGGCAGCAGTAGCATGGCAGGAAGTCTCTGGATCAGAAAATCCCAAAGGGTAGCAGCAACTTAGAATCTTTAGAGCGCAGGGCTCATTTTATCTGTGGCAAGCAGATTTTGGACACAGTTTCACGGTACAAGCAGGCAAACTCTAAATGGCTAAAAATCTGCTTGTTTGGGCTATGTTTAAAACAATTGGATGTGTAAAGTTTTGGTTTGGTGCCAGGGGGCTTTTGAGCTAATGGGTCTCAGCCTCCTGTGAATAAACAACCAAGGGGCCCATATACAAAGGCTATCTTTGCCTTATATACATAACATGTAGTGACTCTCTTTATCCCTCTTTTCTGCTCACCATTTTTTATTATATTCATTTTTTTAGGTTTGTTTTTATTTGTATTGTGGTAAAATTTTAGTTTATTGTAGTTCACTATCTTACTACTTATTATTCAAACTGCTTTATTTTTTTAAAATTTTTGTTAATCCTCACCTGACAATATTTTTTTCCATTGAATTTTAGAGAGTGGGAGGGAGGGAGGGAGGGAGGGAGGGAGGGGAAGAGAGAGAGAGAGAGAGAGAGAGAGAGAGAGAGAGACATGGATTGGTTGCCTCCCACACACGCCCCAGCCCGACCCTGACCTGCAACCCAGGTACCAAGTACATGCCACACTGGTCAGGGCTATTCAAACTGCTTTAATAGAAACTGTACTTCATTCTTTGCTCCCACTTAACTACAACTGCTCTTAGTAAGGTCATAAGTGACCTTCATGTTATAAAATCCAATTAATGTTTAAAATTTTCTTATTGTGCCCAGCCGGTGTGGCTCAGTTGTTGAGCGTCGACCCATGCACCAAGAGGTTGCCAGTTCAATTTCCAGTCACAGCACATGCCCAGGTTGTGGGCCCGATCCCCAGTGGGGGGCATGCAGGAGGTGGCCAATCAATATTCTCTCTCATCAATGTTTCTATCTCTCCCTCTCTCTCTAAAACCAATAAAAAATATATTTTAAAAATAAATAAAAATTAAATTTTCTTATTGCGTATACATTTAATTTATATATTAAATGAGATAACATACATGGAATTCAGTATTTCGCTTTCTTTTTGGTTTGCTTCCTCTCTCCTCTCTTCTTCCATCCAAATTCCCTCTCCAGACAAATGGTGTCATCCTCACTAAAGTATAACATCCCCATTTTTATCCATGTTCGTAAAATTGTATGTAGATTTGTATATATATACATGCACACACAACTACACACCACAACCCAAAATAAGCGTGTATATATACACACACACAGAGATGGGATTCAACATGCTATAGTGCATCTTGATGTTTTCACTGCTGCATAGAAATACTGAGTCAACTAATATGGCTCTAATTTGTGTTTTCCACTAAGATCAATATTATGATTTTTTAAAATGTGGCTCAGTGGATTGAGCATCCTCCCATGGACTGAGAGGTCCCAGTTCTATTCCTGGTCAGGGCACATGCCCGGGTTCGGGCTCAATCCCCAGTAGGGGGCATGCAGGAGGCAGCCAGTTGATGTTTCTCTCTCTCTTTCCCTCTCCCTTGCTCTCTCTCTAAAGGCAATAAAGAAAAAAATTTTTTTTAATTTTTATTGAGATTGTTTAAATAACACTGGAATAGCCCTGGCCGGTTTGGCTCAGCGGTTAGAGCGTCAACCTGCGGTCCAGAGAGACCCGGGTTCGGTTCCCGCTAAGGGCATGTGATTCGGTTGCGGTTTGTCCCCGGCCCTGGTTGGTCGTGCGGGTGGCAGCCACTCGATGTGTCCCTTTCACGTCGATGTTTCTCTCTCTCTCTCTCTTCCTCTCTCTCCCTCCCACTCTAGCTGAACAAAGGATGAAAAAATGTCCTCAGGTGAGGATAAAAAAAAATTTAAAAAAATAAAAAAAATAAAAATAAATAAATAACACTGGAATATCTTTCTTGCAACCCTAGTACTTTTTATATTATGGATTTAAAAAATCACTTTTCCATTTTTACTTGATATTGTTCTATTAACATTTAAATTTTTGCCTTAGGTTACTTTCCATCATTTATGTTTTTCTAGGAAATTATGCATTTCCTTTAGATTTTGCAATGTGTTGCTTTACAATTGCACGAAGCATTTTAAAGTGAACAATTTTCTATTGTTATCTTATTTCACTTCTTTTTTTTTATTATTCCTCACCCGAGGATATTTTTCCATTTATCATCAGATAGAGTGGGAGGGAGGGAGAGAGAGAGAGAAATATCAGTGTGATAGAGCCACATTGACTGGTTGCCTCCTGCACGACCCCGACCAGGGCCGGGGATGAACTGCAACCAAGGTATGTGCCCTTGACCAGAATTGAACCTGAGACTCATTGGTCCGTGGGCCAACGCTCTAACCACTGAGCCAAACAGGCCAGAGCATCTTATTTCACTTCTTGACAGCATTCAAATTAGTTGAAAACTCTGTACTTCTGGGTTTTGAGTTTCTTAAATGTGTTGAATGGGTGTTATTGATACCTATCTTTAGTGTGATAATGCAGAGGAATGCATGTGAATAGCAATAAAAAGTACAGGGAATTTTTAAATTGGCTAAATTAATTGTTGACAGTTTTATTTTCTCACTAGTACAGGGCTCATCTCTAATTATGCAATTTATTACCCTTTCCCCCTTTTCTATAGTATTTTGGAAAATTACAGCCTTATAATAGAGATCAGGAATGTGTTAACATTGTGGCTGATCTGTTTGACAACAGTGCGCTATGAGAGTAGAGTCACAGATATATTATATTATTTTTGTAAGCAAAGAATCAAGCACTTAAACCAAAGGGAAGTTAGACAGTGATCTCCTCTGACTTAAAGACATAGATATGCCTCTCTAACAGATTTTCAATGTTTTTCAAGACCATAATTAATATAAAATTGCATAATACAATTGCTAATAACTAAAATGGACCGTCTACTTTTTTTTTTAAAGTTTTTATTGATTTTAAAGAGAGGGGATGGGAGAGGAAGGGAGAGAAACATGGATGAGAGAGAGAAACATCCATCAGCTGCCTCCTGCATGCCCCCTACTGGAGATGGAGCCCCAAACCCAGGCATGTGCCCTGACCAGGAATCAAACTGGTGACCTCTTGGTGCATAGGATGACACTCAACCAACTCTGCCACACTGGCCAGGGCAACTGTCTATTTTTTTATATTAAAATAATGCTTGCTACAACATGACTTTACAAAACTGGAGCAAAAGTTAAAAGTAGACTATGTGAACATGATAAAATGAAGTGAGTCTTCTAGTAAAAGACTTTTATGATAAACTGAAGCACAACTTCAGATGATGCAGCATAGCTTAAAAAAACAAGTAAACAAATCAAAAAACAGCTTTGGGAGTCTTCCACATTCCAACCTCTGGTGCAAAGGGACAGCAACGGCCAGCAATGCAATGAGAAGGTTAGTGAACTGCCGAGTGGTTTTTACATGATTTTAATCCTCCCTAAGGGGGAGGAGGTCATCTAACACAATTCATGTGGTTTAAATCACTATTCCTTTACTCAGTTTTCCTCATACTTTAACAAATTAAATTTTGTAGTGAATTACAGTCATAAAACTTGAAAAATGTTTCAGTTAAATGGAAAAACTTCCTATGATAAACCTCCAAATATCAAGGAGTCAAGCTATTTCCTGCACAAATTTTCCACCAGGACATACCACTTTAAGCAGTAAGGTTTTAACTATTTCAAGTGAAAACTGGTATCACCAAATGCAATGCAGTACTTGATTCGTATTGATCATCAAACATCACTTGTATAATTTGATGACAGCAGCCCTCTCAGGGACTGGGGTGTGCAGGATCCTATGCTAAATGGTCTTGAGGTGCTATGCTTTTAATATTCACATTAAATTTTTGTTTTGGTTTCCTCCTCCCTGGCTGTCAGTTGTCACATTTCATTGTTTTGCCACCTCTAACAGGACCCTGTAGATACTTGTGATTAGTTCAGAAGCAGAAATCAGATAACCAAACTTAGAATCCGGTGTGAAGATGGGGACCTGAGGCACTCACTTCTGAATAAAGTACATGTGCATTACTAGCTCATCTCTCCAGGTCTTCAGATTGGTGATGCTGCCACAGCAGGATTCTAAATGAATGAAGTGCAATTGGTTAAGATGCTTCTGGTCGGTAGTAAATAAAATATCCACCATAACTTAAGAAACTTGTTGGACCAGCACAGTTTGAGAGAGTAAAACTCTCTTTGCAGAGGAGTCTGATAGCAGGTTTCTAAAGGAAGACTACATACAAAAGGTAGAACTATATAGATCAGCAGATGGTTTAATTAGCTTTGCATAAACTTATTAACCAATTAGGTTACAAAATACAGAAGCAATTTAATGAATCATCATATGAGGCATTGAATTCAAAGCTGACTTGTGCTTTTCATAATACAACTTGCTCAAATATCCATATGAATGAATGAATCATTAATACCTGAAACCTGCTCAACAGTTTTGAATACATATTTATGTAATGGTGGTGCTCATTTGCTGAGTAAGGCAATGAGTAGCTCCCTGGGCAAGCAGTAGTCCTCAAAACAGTCATGTGAGACAGTAACAAAAGAGCTGTTTCTAGGTTTTAGAAACTCAAGTACATCAAGAGCAAAATTATCTTCTGTTGTATTAATTCAGATGCACTTGTTATTAGATGTCCATATTTTAAGGAAGACATGATGGAATTGTGTGAATTTACAAGAGGAAGTGACAGTCACTGATCATAATGCATCATGTTGTTATTAAAACAGCTTGCTACCAGCCCCAGGTGTCTGAAAAATGTGCACGAGTGGGAAAATTATTTGGGCACAACTCTTTAGCATATATAAATAATTGAAAATGTGGGGGTAAGCTTTATCGAGAGTATACCTTCTTAATTTCAGGGTGTTAAAATTACCTTTTACGATAGTTTTCAATTTTTTAAAATGTTCTTACTTGACAAAATTTAAAGTCAATAATTTCATTTTAGTCTTCGCATTTTTAGGAAATTTTCCCTTCTCCTATGAAATCTAAGTATGGGAACCACTAGGACATGTATAAACATTTTGTTGTGAGTTACAGTAAATGATTTTAAAGAAAAGCACTTCACTACAGACCAGGGTATTCAAACTTCTGGTGAGGAGGATTTTCCCCAAAGTCTTGTGATCACAACTGTGTAAAAATAATAAAAATGTTAAAGATTCTCCAGTAAGTTTATTTTGTAAACATTTTGTATTGTTTTATTGGTTTATACTGTTATAAAGAGGAAACTGTTCATATAAACACAATTTTGACCACTGAACTACTTATTATTTTAATATGTTTATTTCTAATTAACCTTCAAATTTCAGCAGCTCATGAGTTTAGTTCTTGCCACTCCACCCCATCCTGTCAGTAAGTCAAATAGCTCAAGATACACAATATACCTAAACAGATGCAAACAAGACTATTGTAAACAAACTTTTATAATGTAAATATATATTCCTGCCCTGGCCGGTTTGGCTCAACAGTTAGAGCACTGGCCTGGGACAGAAGGATCGAAGGTTTGATTTCCGGTCAAATGCATGTACCTGGTTTGCAGTTTCGATCCCATCATGCAGGAGGCAACCAATTGATGTGTCTCTCTCACATCAATGTCTCTGTCTCTCTCCCTCTCTCCCCCTCCCTCCCTTCCACTCTATCTAAAAACCAATGGAAAAATATCTTCACATGAGGATTAACCAAAAATAAATACATACATACATACATAAATAAATAAGGGTTCCTTATTGGAACTTTTTATGTCCAGTTCACATCTTCCATGAACTTGGGATATTTATATTTATTATACCACAATGTCTATAAAGCAGAGTTTATCTCTTTGAAAACTCAAGTAATTCTTGAGAGCAATATTTTTCTTATTGATCTAAAAAGAATGGAGCATGGAAGGCCGAAAAAGAAACAAATCACTTCAAATGATCAAAACAGAGGAGAACTGAAAGATAACATGTTTAATAGAGGAGAAAACTTTAAATTATATATTCTATTGAAAATATTGATATTCAAAGAAATGGTTTCGGATCCATTGCCCAAAACTTAGATTTCTCTCAATTAATTAAAATCAGAAGTGTTGGTTTTATTGTAGGAAGATACATTAATTCTTTGAAGTCAAAATAAAAGGGTTGAACAATTTAATTTCTATATAAATGATTGAATATATGAAATATCAAATATAAACAGTAGTGTAGCAAGAAAATAAACTGGCAGAAATACTCCACCAGCAGTAATAATTAAGACCACCATTTGAAAGATCTATACACAAAGAATGAAAACATCATTGTAACTGTTTACAGCACACAACAATTCAACCCTAATTCATTACTATCATACTTCTTTCTTCTTCAGTATTAGTGGGCCCACATTATCTCCTGTCAATTCATTGTGTTTATTATGTGAACCATCACACGCAGGAAACTAGAAAGGAAAAAGAATTACAAGTGTTATTTTGTAAATGATTCAATAAGTGGAAATATTTGTGAAATGCTCTTATAAAGAAAGCACATTACTTTGGGGGGGAAACCATCAGATAGCTTTCCTGAGTAACAGATATATTCTACATTTAACCCAAGTACATCCCAATACCACAGCAAATCTAACAAGTTTAAATAGTTAATTCAGTATTTGGTATAGATTTTAAATAAAAAGCTTTGGATGATTCCATATGAGGCAATAAAATAGGTATGGAAAGGGATCAAAGTAAGCTTCTGTTCTCTGTGGAGCTCTAAATTTGAGCACACCTATTCACTTATTTAAATTTTAAAAGAATGTAATTTAAATTCAAAATATATTCAAAATGCTTTCCTACGATAAAACTCATGCATATTGTAACATTTTAAAAAAACTAAAAACTATAGTTTTAAAAATTCACTCATAGGTAACAATCAAAATTTTAGTATATTTCTCCTCTGCATTTACTATGTGTATCCATTTTTGTTTTAAAAATACCGTAATAGGCTGGCTGGTGTGGCTCAGTTGGATAAGCATTGTCAAGTGTACCTTTAAAAGGTCACCAGTTTGATTCCCGGGTCAGGGCACAGGCCCAGGTTGCAGGTTCCCGGGAGGCAACCACTCAATGTTGCTTTCTCTCTCTCTCTTTCTCTTTTCTCTCTCCCTCTCCCCCTTTCTAAAATCAATAAAAATATATATTTTTAAATACTGTAATATACTTGTCTTGTATTACATTATGCTTTCATGTCACTAAATATTCTTTAAAAACATGATTTGTAGTGACTTCCTAATACCCCATCATTTTTATTATACCTATCAGATTATAAATTATTTCTAACAATTTGTTATTAAAGGATGCTGTGATGAACATTATTGTATTTAAAACCTCAAATAACCTATGATCAAAGTAGTAGAAGAAAACAGATCTTGTCAAGACCTTCACTAGCTCATACGATAAGGCACTGTACAAACATCATCTCACTAAATCCTTGAAAATGTCTGTGAAATTGATATATCAGAATAAAAAATTAGAGATTAAAGATTAAGTAATTGCCCAATCAAAGCCATACTGTAAGTGGCAGACTACAGCTGGGAACACAATTTATTTGGACTCCACAGCTTAAACTCTTCCACTAAACCTTACGTCCTCTCTCATAACATAGGTGTATTTTAAATTACACATTACTCCAGCTCACTGCTAAAACATGGTAAAAACATTGGATTTCTATCCTTCCTTGCTACTCTAACTTTTCTAATGCAGGTAGTATGGATCATAAAATGAAAACTTTAATTTAGGAATATAGACTTTTGGTACTGAACACCATGGAAAAACCTCTAACCTCACAGAACCTCAAAACTGAAGATTTGAGAAGGAAAACATTATAACTACACAAAATTTCAGTGTATGTATAAATGGACATCTTACCGTCTTAGAACGCCAACACCTACAATAAGCTGCTTTAGTAAGACACAAATCTTCAATGTTTATTTCATTCACCACTTTGGGATTTTCCTTTTGTATTTTAAGATTAATCAAGCTATCCTTCTGTTGTTTTTTCTTTGGGAGAAACGGACGAACTGCAAGGTAGCCAAGCAGTGCGAGTACACCAAGGAAAGGCAATAACCGAAGCCATTCTGAAACTAAACAGGTACAGATTTGTTAGAGTCTGCAGTGCTCCTGTAATAGAACTCAAATAGCATGTCTCGTCCTTGAGCTGATTCTTTATGTATTCTTTGTTTCTCACTTTAACTTCTTAACTATTCATCTTTAAAACCACAAATAAGTAAATCAAGCCACCTTTACCTAGGACCACCTTATTTCAATTGTGGACTAACTTGAGACTTGTGAAATGGAAAACAAAATTTTCAGAAATAGGTCCTATATCAAATATCCTGTCATTGTCTTAAGTAGACTTGTATTTATCTTTATTTTTATTTCAGGAATTATGACCCATAATTAGATATAAAATACAATGTGTGATATATTTCATAGGTTTAAAAAATATTTCCACCATATCTAAAAGCATACAATATCTGTATTTTACCATTTATATATAATTTCAGACAGAATGTTTTAATTTATTTTAGTTTCAATGCTTTACATTTTTTTGGTAAGGCACAGTGATTCCTAAAGAAACACCTAGATGTGTAAAAGCTACTGTTTTTAAAAACTAATTAAAATGTTCCTATACTGGATGCTCACATTGTTAGATACATCTTACTCCAAAAGTGTTCTTTAAGTGCCTTCTTTAGTACTCAGCATAGGAAATATAAGTCATAATAGTTCCACATCAGGAAACTAAGATAAATATTTCAGCAAGTATTTATCAAATGTTGGATAGTGTCCAGCCTCTGCTGGGCTCTGCAGGGAATCCTTTCTGTCCCTAAGGAGTTATCATTTGACATCTTTCCATGAGGGCCTACCTGGTACCTTGCTAAGCACTATGTAAAAGTAGCTTAGTAGAGAAAAAAACTGAAGATTATGGCCCAAGGCATACTAATAAATGTTAATGATAATGAATAGACTATGCTAAGAGTACAATTGTATTATCTCATTTAATACTTGATTAGCTTAGCCTGGCTGGTGTGGCTCAGTGGTTGAAAGCTGACCCATGCACCAAGAGGTCACCAGTTCGATTCCCAGTCAGGGCACACGCCTGAGTTGTGGGCTCGATCTCCAGTATGGGGCTTGTAGGAGGCAGCCGAATAATGTTTCTCTCTCTCTCTCTCTCTCCCTCTCCAAAAAAAAAAAAAAAAAAAAAAAGAAGAAGAAAAAGAAAATCAATAAAAACATATTAAAAATACTTTATTAGCTTAAACAATATTTGGTAGGTACCATTATTATTCCCATTTTTCGTGTGGGTAAACTGTAGCTTAAGCAGGTTTAGTATAGGAAGTTAAGTCCAAAACTTATTCTCAACCACCATCAACCAAATCCAACAGATAAAACATTTTATCTGTTCTTTTCTTGGTAAAACTACTCTCCAGAGATAACTCTTCTTACTATGCAACTATTGAAAGATTAGCTTAATGCCAACTCTTCTAAAATGAAACTATTTTTGATATAACACCATGCCAAAGGTTTGTTATGAGGCCTAAAGGAAACAACCCATTTATATATGTATAGCACCTATAAGAGTATCTGGCACAGAAAAATATACAATAAATATTAGCTTTTAGTAAGACTAAGGAGATTTGGTAGCAGCTCCCTTGAAAAAACATTTTTCCCAATCAACTTTATGTTGTATGGTAGAAATTTGGGGGCCGGGGTATGATCTTTTAGTCTCCAGAATGAAGCTGGATAAGGATAAGGATCTTACCTGTTATGCTGGCTATTCTATTCTTATAACCATAGAGGAGACATTCCATATAGATCCTCTGAATGAATTAAACGTCTAGAAATGACAAAGAACTGTTTCATGGGGGGTGAGGGGGAGGCCTATCTTCAGATCTGTGCTGTCCAACATAGCAGCCACTGCACCCAAGACTTTGTTTAAATCAGATATAAGACAAGACACAGAGACAACTGCCTTGAAAGGAAAGTTTATTACTTAACAGTTCTCAAGAGGAGGGAACACACCATGCCACATAGGACACACAGGAAAGTACCAGGGTTGAACAGGAGGAAGGTGACAGGAAACCATGGGCACACGCCTTTATTGTGGCTTCCAGAAAACAGCAAGGTAGGGCAGGGTAAACAGTTTAGGATTGAGTAATTTCAATGGCCTCTAGGCAATTGAGGGGGTCCCTAGCTGTTTTATACCTGGCCCAAGGTGATTTAGGGCAGGGGGAATCCTGGGTGGTGAGTTAGGTAAAGGAGGTAGTTAAGGTACAGGTTTTGGATTGGTTGATTTACATATGAAAGGTGAGCTCCACAGGCAAGTTGTTCATTATCTCTAGGAATTAAGCTGGTCCTGGGAGGGACAGGTTCTCCCTGGCCAACAAGGCCCTCAAGAGGTCAAAGCATCATAAAATATAGAAAGTAAAAAACATGATTAAACACAGATGTGGCTGTTTAAATAATTAAAATTAAGTAAAACTCAAAATCCAGTTTCTAAGACACACTAGTCACAAGTTCTGTTTCAGCAGCTCAACAGCCACACACGTGGCTAATGACTACTGAAATCACCGGCACAGAGAACATTTCCATCATCACAGAAAGTTTTTTGGATTGTGCTGCAATAAACCATTGTTTTTATAAAATATCAACTCTCTAGTATGGCAGGGCTACTTTCACAGCTTCATCTCCCACAGACATCCTCTCTCTCAAGTACTTGAAGCCACCCCAAAGCTATTACCTAGTAACAGCCTTCCTGTGTTCTTTGCATAAAGAATTCCTTCTGTTTGCCATGCCCACTCTGGTCTATGACTCATTTGGTAAACCCTTCAAGACTAGAGTCACCTACTGCCCTCTCCAGAAGTCTTTCTTGATTCACAAAACAAAATTAATCACTTCCTAATGGGTTCCCAAGACCCTTTTCTTCATGTTATTTTATCCCACTATTGTTATCTATATATAAAGTTGACTCTTCCATAGACCTGTAAGAAAAGGAGCTGTGTGCTACTCTTTTGGAACACAGACACATCAGAAATGTTTAATGAGTTACTTACTGAATGAATAATGTACAGCATAAATGTCAGTTCCTTTCTCATCAATCACATTGTACTGTGTTTATTTATTTACACTTATCTTCTAGATAAGGCAATGCTTTTGTATTGATATTGGCCCCAACAGCCAGTATAATATCTTGAAAGTTATTCAATAGATGTTTGTTGAATGTAGAATAACATTAAGTATCATACTGTATATTACAAAATTAAAAAGTCTCAAGAAGTTAACTGTCTCAAAGTCAAAATGTAAATAAATGGACAAAAAGCAAGAACAAAAAAAAGTAAATGAGTAAGAACGTAAAGATGAAAAGCTTAACTTAGATTCTTGAGTTTAGTATTTCCTATCTTAGCCCACAAATCTCAGGAAATAAATGGTGTTAATACTGTTTTAAAATCTACTATGGAAAATGTGCTTTTGACACACTTAATACCTTGGTAAAACACTACATTCTCGCCTAGCTGGTGTGACTCAGTGGTTGAGCGTCGACCCATGCACCAAGAGGTCGCTGGTTCAATTCCCAGTCAGGGCGCATGCCCAGGTTGTGGGCCCAATCCCCAGTGGAGGGCATGCAGGAGGTGGCCAATCGATCTCTCTCATTGATGTTTCTCTCTCTCTCTCCCTCTCACTTCTTCTCTCTCTAAAATCAATAAAGAAAAAAAAATTTTTTTTAAACACTACATTCGCTCTCTAGATAGATAGACAGACAGACGGACAGACATACAGATAGATACAGATATAGCAGCGATTTCCAACCTTTTTCATCTCATGGCACATATACATAGTGACTAAAATTCTGCAGCACACCAAAAAAATATTTTTTTTCCAATCTGACAAAAAATATATATATAATTTTGATTCATTTACACCAGATGGCTATTGGTGTGTCAGCTGTTATCATTTTTTTATTTGACAATCTAAGGGAAAAGAGGTCAGTGCCCCCTGACTAAACAGTCACATTTTAAGAATTCTTGCAGCACACCATTAAAATCGCTGATATAAAGTAATGAAAGGTACTATTATCTCCTATAACAAAGTAATAACTGATACAACAGTTTTAGTTCAATCTGCTTCTTGATGATAAACTTCATTTTAACTACAGAAAAGATTTATAAAGGAAAATAACACAGCCTTTAAAACTCAATTAGAAATCACTTTATTAATGCTGATTTTAGTAAAGAAATATGAAATACAGAAAAACCAAATAAGAAACAAATAAAAAAACCTTTTAGGACCAGTTACTTCCTATGAACCTATTTGATATATGTTGAGCTATTACAGATATTTTAGATACTGTGAAGAAAAAACTGTTACCTACTAATTTTGTTAGGTATAATGTATATTTTGTACAGTACATTTTTAATTTTTGTTTTAGGATTATAAAAAATAGTATTTATTTTTAAAAATTTGGAAAAATATAAAAAAATAAAGCAACTTTCAATCCCACCAGTCAAGAGAAAGTAACATTTTTTAGTATTTCTGTTCTCTTTTTTTTGCTGTGCTTTACATACTTAAAAAACAAAAAGCAAAACTGATATCATATTGTATATACAGTCTATATAGTGCTTTTTTCACCTAACATTATATCAGAAACATTATCCCATTCCTTAATATCTTTTGGAAACATGAATTTTAATGGCTATACCCACCTACCATGCCCCCCAATCAAAACAGACGATCTATTAATACAAGGGCAGGGACCTTATCTGTCTACATCACCACTGTTCCTTGGTGTCTAAACAGTGCTATTTTATTTTACACTAAGACATAATTTAGTGTTCAGCCTGTTGAGCTTTATGTTAAGTGTTCAATTTGATAAATTTTTCGACTATATAGACCTGTAAACACCACCTAAAACAAAATATAGGGCATTTCCATCACTCTAGAAAGTCTGCTCTTATACAATCAATCCCTTCTTTCTGGGCTCTTTCATCCATTTAAATGCTTAGTAAATATTTCTGAATGAAGAAATCTGATCAATATGCCATTGTTAAATAATTTCTTTTCACCTTTTGTACTCTGTAATTATTTAGAACCTACTATGCAGAGACACTGTGCTAAATGCAAGTGCAGCAGCTGTCAATCTGTCTCTATGTACCCAGTGCTTAGTACAGTGCCTGGCACAGAGCTGGACTTCAAAAAACTAATTCACAGTTTATCTGTTGTATAAATCCAGATTTTCGTGCACTTGGGAGACAGGATTCTTTGGTCTGTAAAATAGGAATAACAATAATTCATTCATTTGTTCAACAATACAAGTACCCACTGCATTCCAAATAGTGCACTAGGTGCTGGGGATACAGGCTGATAAGTTAGATAAGGTCCCTGCTCTTATAGGGTATATATTTTAGAAGAGCTTAGAAGACACAGTCCCTACCCTCAAACAGCTTTCCTTCAAGTATGGAATATAGATCTATAAAAAAGGATTACAGTACTGTGTACTATGTATAATCGTAAATAAGCAATACAGTAGATGAAGTGATTAACTCTTTGCAGGGTTGAGCCAAGAGGAACACTGGATACCTAAATAGGTTGCTGGGATATAATGAGAGAGAAGAGGGACTGCAGAAGTGATCAGGTGCCAGATTATGAAAACTCTGATATAAATGGGAACCACTGAAACATCTGAATATTAATGTAGCTGGAAAATTGTTCATTTATGAAATTACACTGGTATTAGATAGAAGATGAATTAGTAGAAAAACATTAAGGAAGAGCAGAGAGGGCTAGCGGTAGGAGGATAAGAGGTGAGACAACCTGTTGAAAACCAACTGAAATAACCCAGAAAAAAATAATCTGAGCTGAAATTAAGGCAGTAGCCATCAAAGCAAAGAGAAGACAAATGGATCCCCTAGGATATAGTTTATGTGCACGAATGTGTGCATTTTCTGAGGAAATAAGTCTATAGCTTTCATTGGGATCTCAGAGTAGGTCTGTGATCAACCCTCACTCACCTTGAAACATAAGAACCACTAATTCAGGTAGTTCAAATCAATAGGATTTGGTGTTTGATTAGTATGGAGCATGAGGTAAATACAGGAAGTGAGGCTCCTTCATGATTCCCAGATTTCTGTTTTCATTATCTGGATGTATGGTGGTACTGGCCTCGAATTGAAGCAAAACAAAACAGAATATAAGAAAGGCAGCTTTAAGCACGACAAGAAAGTGCAGTATAGAAGAACAGAAAAAATAGGAGGTGTCAACATCCTTAAAAAATGTAAGGGAGAGACTAAAGTTCAACAGATACCAGCAAAAAAGGATACTGATGGATAGCAGAAGACAGCTTTCTTTGAAGAGAGTAACACTGTTCCAGTGTGGAAGCAGCTCTGCAGTGCCTGAAAGATGCCAACGGCCTTGCTCCCTCCTCCCACCAACACATGGAGGGACAGGAGAAAAAAAGACATCACTGAGAGAGCTACAAGGGAAGTGCTATCCTCAGGGAGAACTTTGTTTCCCTTAGGGCATCTAGAAGGTGCCTCAGGTATTAAGAGTTTTAGAAGACAAGCTATGATTTGAAGATAGAAGTGTGGGGGAAGGTCAGGGGTTGCAGAAAGAAAGATGCATTTTTGGCTGCAGTTAAGTCAAACGTGGAACTGGCTGACCTCAACATTCAATCCACTGAAAAGGTGCCCAGTTGGCAATATTTTGTTTACTCATTTGTATGCAAAAGGGTTGAATTTCCTTAAAATTTTTCCCTTAATTCAAATATTTTCACTTCTGACAGACCTTATTCTTCTATCAGTGACGTTTACGTTTACAATTTTTTTAAATCATCTGTTTCTAATTTAAGAGAGAGTCAGACCGTCCTCAGGTGAGGATAAAAAAAAAAAAAAAAGAGTCAGACTACACTAATACTATTAATACCGAGCATGGCTCTAATATTCATTTTGTAATATTCTATTTCCCACTATTAAGATAAACAATAAGATTAAGAAAGTAGTGTGAAAGAACCAACACCATCAGAAAAACAAAAGCTAGACAGAAAAAAGCATTTCAAAACAACTTGAGTAACAAGCAATTTTATAACACCAATTTTCTGAAAGTTTAGATACTGTTAAAAGAAATTATCTTCTTAGAAGAAACAGAAATAAGAGGGGACAGATTCAACCTTTTATGTAGCTAGGCTAGCTATCACACCCTATTCCTGATCAAAATATATAAACAGCCCTGGCTGGTTTGGCTCAGCGGTTAGAGCGTCGGCCGGTGGACCAGAGAGGCCCAGGTTCGGTTCCTGCTAAGGTCATGGACCTTGGTTGCAGTTCGTCCCCGGCTCTGGTTGGGGTTGTGTGGGTGGCAACCACTCGATGTGTCTCTCTCACATGGATGTTTCTCTCTCTCTCTCTTCCTCCCTCTCTATCTGAAGATAAATTCAAGAGGTGTCCTCGGGTGAGGATAAAAAAAAAAGAAAAAGAAAAGAAAAAGATATATAAACAAATTCAATGACAAAAACATTTTTAAAAGTACACATAGACACACATGGGCCTCAATGAAGAACTCTAAGGAACTAGGGCAGACTTTCCCTTTCAAAGGGAAATATGCATATAATGATATAAAAATAATATTGGCAATTTGGTTGCTGGTAATTTTATAACATTTTCTTATGTATAATTTATAGGTAAGACACACAAATGACTTCTATTTCTGAACTGTAGAAAGATAAAAGTAAAATATTTTCAATGGATGGCTTTACCATTACCACTTCAAACCTAATACAGACTATTCAAGACCAAAGGGCAAATAAAATGAAATTAATCAATTTTCAAATATTTTTTCTGTCCACTATTATGAACAGAACAGCGGCACTGCATCTAGAACACTGCCTGGCCACAGTAAGTACTCAATATATAACTGATGACTTGAGGAATTTTAAATTGTGAAGTGTTTATATGGAAGAAAATGTTTCAATGAGATTGAAATTGTTCTCTACAAAGGCTAATATAATCTTTAATTACACTGACTTTTAACTATTGTTGGTCTAATTAGGAAGAGAAAAAAAAAACATTTACAACTTATAGTAACTATGTAAATATTTTCCTAAATTCTCAAAAGAGTTTTCTACAAAAGTCTTTAATATTTCATAAATAACCTTTATTATTTGCTTGTTAATTGATGCAACTCTTTATTTATTTTTTTATCCTCACCTGAGGACATTTTTCCATTTTTCTGTTCAGATAGAGTGGAAGGGAGAGAGAGGAAGAGAGAGAGAGAGAGAGAGAGAGAAACATCCACGTGAAAGGGACACATCGAGTGGCTGCCTCCCGCACGACCAACCAGGGCCGGGGACAAATTGCAACCGAGGTACGTGCCCTTAGCGGGAATCCAACCTGGGTCTCTCTGGACCGCAGGCCGATAATCTAACCGCTGAGCCAAACCGGCCAGGGCTCGATGCAACTCTTTAATTTGAACTTAACGAGTTATACTTTCCTATTGAGAAAACTCACCTTTGGTTTCATTTCTTTAAAAAAATAAATATGGTACAATTTACATACAATAAACTGATCTTTGGTGTTTAGCTCTGGGTTGTGACAATTAAATACAACCCTGAAAATGTGTAAAAACATGTAAAATATTTCCATTACCCCAGAAAATATTCTCCTGCTTCTTTCTAGTCTATCTCCCACCACTGATTTCTATGAGCAAAGCTTTTTTCACTCAACATAAAGTTGTTGAGATTCATCAGTAGATCAGTAATGCATCCTTTTTTTTATTGCTAAACAGTATTCCATTCTATGGATATACCATAATTTGTTTATCCATTCTCCTGTTGGTAGATACTTGGATTGATTCCAGTTTGGGGCTATTATAAATAAAGCTGCTATGAACATGCTTGTATGTCTTTTTGTAGGAATATGTTTTTAAATATATTCTGCTTCTAAATTCTCTGTTCAAACTTGGCCCTTTCTAGATAAATAGAGCTAATGCTCTTAAAGCTGTTAGCTCTAACATGTGTTTTTCTGGGAAAAATATTGCCTTTAGGATCAAAACCATTTCATTTCAGAGAAACATACTAGTTCAAGTGGGGAAGAACTACTATTTTCAAAGTTTCACAGCTAGTTTTAAAATCTAGAAGTAAATAATTTTCTGACTTTTGAATGGGAAGACATTTTTTGTTCTATTTTAAAAGTTTTTATGACAGGGAAAGCTTTTTGAAAGGTCAAAGTATTAGAATAATCTATACTTCCAAAAGCCAAAATCATACAAGTTTATCTGAAAAGCCTCATTCTTAAAAATGTGACCTAACCTAAAATAGATAATTTGTTTCTGATAGATAGGGATGGTCTGTAAACACTGTATGGCAATGGGTAATTAAGGATCTCCAAGTGTTTACTAAGAATGCAGAGTCATCATGAGAGAGTAAAAAAAAAAAAAAAAATTTTTTTTAACCGCTGGATCTAAATAGGGAAGGAAAAACAGGCAACAGTAATGAGAACTGTAACTTTTTTGCCCCAGTTGATAGAAAATGAAAATACTTTTGCTCTCCTAGACATTTACACAACTGCTGAAAAATTATCTTTCAGATTTTTATTTCAACAAAGTCTAAGTATGGATTCTATAGCTCATTCAATGGAGCCAAATGTCATTAGTTATTACAATCTATTCTAAAGGGGAGACACAAGGAAATTGCTTTTCTTCCATAGTGCTTCACAATAGGGTCTACAACTGCTACACTGTCATTGTCCTGAGTGAAACAGACTATCTCATTTTCTTCCCATAAAGCAGCTATTACAAACATGTTAGTGTTTCCTAAACAAATAACCAATACAATGAGAACTAAATTGTAGACACACTGTAATGGAACTTAAGTTAAATATGTACTATTAAGATATTTACCAGAGTTGCCATTATTTCTGAGAATCGGTCCTCACATTAAATATTTAAAAGCTATAGAGGAAGTTACTACATATTATTGATTTAAGGAGAAACTAAGGTTGAGTTTCCTTAATGCCTTCAATAAGAATTAAATATTTGTTGACAGGAGGAATCTTCAAGAAAAAAACTTACTTGTAAAATCTTCTAGCACTAAATCAAATATCATACCTTCTATCTGCTTCAGCTACACTGTATTTACAGAAAAGTGAAACTAATATAAAACCATCCATCATCAGAATTAACACACACAATTCAGGATTGGGATGAGAGTAAGAGGACATTTTTCTCTCTTAACTATTAAAAATTCAGAAGTTAACTTACGCAAATTATTAAAAAGTAAGTTGGCAACCAGGAACAAATATCACAAAATGATTATATCCTCTGACCTGGTATTATTTTAGTGAATATACCCAAAGATATAATTCAAGAGAGAAAAAAATAACAATTGGTAATGGTACCACTGAACATTATGAAAAAAATATATATATTTATATAAACATTTCAAATTTCCAGTTGCAGGGGAATGGTTAGGCCTACTGTGATGTTAATCTAAAATAAGATTACATAGTTGCTAGAACAAAATGAAAAATATATAAAAATATGTAAAGTACTGAAGTAAAATAAATGAAAAAAGGGAAAAAACACACAATTTTACATAATTGCTGCAATTCTATCAGAATAAACTGGTAGGACTAAAAGACTTAGATGTTTATAAACACTGGATTTGACACAGTTTTTTCATTTTATGTTACTTTTATTGTGGCTTCTGATGTTTAGATGTTTCTTTTTAATATTTATTATTCCATTACCATGGTTTCTATTAAATTACAAGCTATCAAACCCTTTACATCTAAAATGTTACTATCTCATAATTCACTTATCTACAGAGCAACTGTCTCTGTCCATTACTCAAAGCATCTCCATTTTAACAGTCACTAGCTTCCCCATCTAAATCTACCCACCCACCAGACCTTGCCTTTTTTTTTTTTAATCTCTGAGAGGGGGTATCTCCCAAGACACCCTATTTGTTTGGGGAAAGTTTTCCTTAATTAAAAAAATTTTTCACTTCCTTGTATTGTAGTTGAAATCATCTCCAAATAATTTTCACTAGTTTACCCCTAGTTGTCTTTTGGTCTACACAAAATAAATCTTCTAGTCAGGCTTCCAAGTGTTTTATTTTAAGTCAGCTAACATAGATCTCCAGACTGCTCCAAGCTAGTCATACCTATTTACCTCAAAATTATCTTAATTCATGCTTAACATCCCCCGAAACTCAGAACATGAGTCCAATGTTTGCTGAATCGATATGGCTTTTTTTTCCCTTAACATCCTAGTCAATCTCTCAGTCTATTTACAAATATCCCACTTACACTGTAACGCTCAGAATTCAAAATCTTCCATGTGTTGCCTGCATTCTGGAAAACTTCATCCTTCAGATTTGAAATACTGAGTTGTGGGCTCTTGGGGGGGGGGGTGTAAAGGAGGGACCTTAAGTACATAATGTTACATAAATTATATTTCATTTTCTAAAATATAACCATCATACTAGCTTTTGAACATTTTCTGGCTATTGTATCTTTCCTCCTACTTGAGTTACCATAACTGCTCCAGACTCAGTAATGGAGGCGACCTCAAATGCCCCCACGTCAGGTCATCTCTCCCCTGTGGGAATGGAGATCATTTTCTAATTGTGTTACTAAATAAAACTGCCACATACACATTGTGTATCTGTGTCTCTCTCCCACACACTCGCTCACACGCACTTTGCGGGTAAAATCCAGCTGAGAGCTGGCACTGACACGCAGCGGCTCGGATAACCTATTCGGCTTTAAAATAAACAAGCACGCTGTGCGATGGAAATGGATAAAATGAGCCAGGTCCCACACCAGCACCTTCTCTGGGGGAAAAAACCTCCCATTACGGAAGGACACCAGAGACGGAGACGAGGACAAGCACCCCGAGCCGCCCTGCACGGAGAGGCGGCACCCACGCGCTCCAAGGCGGCTGCGCCGACGCACGCCCGCGGAGTCACGGGGTCACGCGCCACTCGCGAGCTCCGCTCCGCCCCTTGGCCGGAGAATGGTTAGACCCCCCCCCCCCCAAACCCCGCCCCCGCCTCGGGAAGCGCGCGAGGATGGGCACTGGCTGAAGGTGGGGAGTACCTGTGAGCCGAGCGAACCCGGTAATGCTCTCGGGGACTGGGAGCCGCTTAAGATACGCGGGGAGCTGCACCTTCACGATGCGGGCCACGCTCTCCAGCACCATCCTCACCGGCGGCGTCCGCTTCTCTCGGGAGACCCTGCCGCGCCTGCGCAGAGAGCGGAGGCGGTCGGCGGGCGCTCGCAGTCCGTGTCCTGGCGGCGGGCGGGGCTGCGGGCCCCGGGAGGAGGTGACCTGCCCGGCGCGGATTGGCCCGGGCGAGTGACGTGCACCTCGGGGGGACGCCGAAGGGACGCGGGAGGCCGCGGCCCCGGAGCAGCGGAACTGGTCAGTAATGGGCCCTACCTGGGTCCGGATTTTGAAGAGGTCCTTCGCGTTGGGTCTTTTACGTCTGTAGACGCTGGAGGTCAGCAGAAAGGATATTGTGTCGGAGGAGATAAAGCATGTGAGAGTGCTTTGTAACTCAAAACCGGTTCTCCCGACGTCTCTTTTTACTTCTGTACCTCCCCTCTCGGCCTCTTCAACAAAAGGTTGGGTGCTGTAGGATTGCATACTCACCTAAGAGGACCTCCACCCCCGTGGTGCCTAATTTTGCTCCCTCACCCCTACAGGCCCGTTTTGTTTTGTTTGTTTAAGCAATTAAAATACTCTACCTGCTTACAGCTCCGCTCCTCTGTAATTTAGTGCAACCCTGCTCCAAGGCCCTGAGGTTTTCCCCACTTAGACAAGACCCATGATAGTCCTTCCATAGATATCTTCGGTTCCTTCTGCAGAGCAGTTCTTTTTCTCGGTTAAGTAAAACTGGGAACGTGGTAAAAGAACATAAAGCCTTAGAGTTTCTTTTATATTTTGTTGCAGGGCTTCTGCTACAATCTCAAGTATCCGTGAAGATCTTTCAATTTTATTTATTTTTTATCCTCACTGGAGGACATTTTTCCATTTTTTTGTTCAGATAGAGTGGGAGGGAGAGAAAGAGGGAGAGAGAAACATCGACGTGAAAGGGACACATCGAGTGGCTGCCTCCCGCACCAGCAACCAGGGCCGGGGACAAATTGCAACCGAGGTACGTGCCCTTAGCGGAAGGGAACCAGGTCTCTCTGGACTGCAGGCCGACGCTTTAACCGCTGAGCTAAACCAGCCAGGGCTCGATTTTATTTTTATAAACATCTTTTTAAAAATTGAGGCGCATGAGACAGTTTCACTCCCTTGAAGCACCTTCCTTGACATGACTTTATTTCATATTTTTGTTTTGATATAAAAGATCCAAAGTAATACACTTGATTGCATGTTGTGCCTTTCGTTGTATCTTAAATCATTGCCTCGTTCCAGTTCCGAACTTCACTTGCCAACAACGTGCAGTACCAAGAACTTTGCAAAGTCCAGTTTTCATTTTGTGTGACTTAATATACCGGATATAAATTTAAAGTAAAGGGAATCTAAGAAAATATTCCCTGTAATGCGCAATAAGGATATTTTAAAATTGGTGGGGTTAGAAACTCTCCTTTTATAATGCATTGCATAATTTTAAAAAGTACATTTCATTTTTTATTTTCCCTTGGTATTTTCATTTTGAAGTTAGAATATTTTAAAAGCAACTTTTCATTGGATTGTTTAAATTTAAATTTGTGATTACCATGGACTTAAAAAATAACAATCAGTAAGAGAGTTAATTGGAATCTAGATAAACTGATGATTTGTCAGTTTACCCTGTTCAAAATTGTCAAAGTACAATTACAATGGAAAGTCAGTGAAGATGTTAAGATACAGGTTCATGTTTATGAGCTTGAACAATATAAAAGTGATATACAAAGTGATGTTTTAAAGGTTGTTTACATGAGGATTTCCTTTCTATTTCTTTTTGGGAGCTTGCTTTTGCTTTGGTGGAAGAAGGACCCTAGAGCTTATCCTGAATATGATGATCTGAAACATTCTTGTCCTCTGGACTGTTCTATTGGCAGTTATCTTTAGTCTCTGTTCATCAGATGTAGAGATACCACTGAGGAGATGGTTGAGGTAGACACAAGTTGGAGTGAGGCACATTAGGGGAAGAAAAGCTTGGAGTGTACCACTAAATATTTGTCTCTCAATTGGTAGCTTTGTGGTTTTGACAAGGGCAGAACAAGCCATGTTGAGTGAGATTCTTAAGGCTTCTAAGAAGTTTTTCTTTAAAGGAATTAAAATGTATATACCTCAATTAAGAGAGATAATATCGTAAAATGCTCAAGTCCCAAATGTGCAATTTAATGTGACCACCACCAGATCAGTATATATATTTATAAAGTATATCCAGCATCCCAGAGAGCTTCTTTGTGCCCCTTCTAACCAGCACCATCACACCACTATTCTGTCTTGCTTTGTATGTTCTTGAACTTCATATAAAAGGAATTATACAGTATGTAGTTTTTTTGTGTGTGTGACTTACTTCCCCTGAGCAGTTTATGTGGATAGCTGGTTTGCTATTTACAAGTCAAAGAAAAGTAGTGAGTGGAAGTCTATATGGATGATGGATAAAACATTTTTCTTTTTTTTAATTTAGAGAAGATGTAGATGCATACATTATTTATGATGCATTACATGAGCTATGCAATGTATTATAAAAGAGTTTCCAACCCCACCAATTAAAAAATATCCTTATTGTGCATTATAGGGAATATTTTCTTAGATTCCCTTTACTTTAAATTTATATCCAGTTTTATTCATATTTTTACATTTGCATTTTATTTTCACAACCCTGCCTTCTTGGCATTACATGAAACGGGCTGAAGTTAACATTGTCCTAAATAGAAGTGACAAGCTTATGCAACCACCTTCTGACATAGTATCCAACATAATGTGGTTTTATTAGCATTAATTTTTATATTTAGACTCCATACTTAAAAGACATGAAGATACTTTGTGGTCAGAAAAGGACAGACAAGATAATATGTGAATTAAGTTAAAGGTGTTACTATTTAGTGTTAAAACTTGAGTGAGGATCAGTGATCTATTGTCTGCTTTGTGTCCTAGCTAGGTCTAGACTCTAAATTCTTTGCATGCTTTCCTTCTATAAGCTCTTCTAGTCCCATGAATTCAGATATGATCAATAAATTGATGTAGCCCAAAGCTCTATTCCCAGTCTAGATTTCTCTAGTAGTACTAATCCCAAATGCCTCTTGGACATCTCTGGGCATCTTTGCCCATTTTGCTATTGCTTTGCTCATCTTTGTCACTGATTTATGTTTTCTGGATAATAATACCGTAGCTATATTTATACACTTTCTATATATCTTCTTTCAGTCTATGCCTTTTTTTGACTTTTGCTTATGGTGTCTGGTCTTATACTGAAATTTAGTTTGAATATAGTCAGATTTATTAATCTTTTCTTTTGTATCTTGTGCTTTGAGTGGGATCTTGTTTAAGAAATCATTTTCTACCTCAAAATTGCAGATACTCTTACCCTTTTGCTAAAAGTTTTAAGCTTTGTTCTTCATATTTAGGTTTTTAATCAACCTATAATTTTTTGTGCACATGGTAGAGATCTAATTTAATTTAATTTAATTTATATATAGTCAGTTAATTGTTCTAGCAGCATTTATTGAATAGTTTAACTATTCTTTTATGGTTTGTAATGCCACTGATCTCAGATGAGGTTTCCATACATCCATGGATTGTTTATTCTTTTTCATTGGTCAATCTGTATGACTTCTATGACATTATCACACTATCATAATTGCTACAGCTTCATAATAAGTGTTAATATACCCAGCAGGATATTAACATAGTTAATATGCACCTATTTTCTTCAAAATTATTTTGGGAATTCCAGGCCCTTTACTATTCTATATGAATTTCAGAGGCATCTTGTTAAGATCTCATGAAAAAAATTGAGATCTACTGAAAATTCATTATGGCCTCAGTTTCTCCTCTGTAACATGCCAATATTAATGGTTGTTATGACTAGAGATAATGAATTTTTAGGGTGCTTAATGAATGCTTAATATCAGTATCCTCCTCCTCCCCATCATCATCAATGAGTGAGCCTTTATTCTGGTTTTGAGATCAGAAATCCTACCTTCTGACCACACCTCCTATATTTGTTTATACATCTTCCACTCCCTTACTCCCACTAAGCTAATTATTTCACTTGTCAAGATATTTAGTGTTGAAACCATCTCCATTTTTCTAGTCTGTCAGTTCATTTCTGTATTTATTTGTTTTTCCCTTTCTTCACAAAAGTTGCTCCAAATCTTCACTGTTCTACATTATTAACTAATTAAACCTAATTGCTACTACCAAGTTTATTTTGAGCTCACATGATCTTGATTTTTAGTTACCAGAGAAACTTTCTTTACCATTATCTCTAAACAAAGCTATAATTCCTTCTATGCTTAGCATCTGCCCTGTTCTTCAAGTCTGCCTGCTCCTTGTGTTTGAGCTCATCCTCCAAGATCTTGTTCCATCAGTTATCTTCTCCCAAATTTCCATTTCTTACTCTCTGCTGACCCTGTGAACTGGGGATTTCCAGGCTTTTATATTTAACCAACCAATACATTTTTTAAACAGAGAACATCAACATAGGGTTGCCAACTTTTTATTTTTTCAAGAAAAAAGTATTTAAAAGCAATGTTATATCATATTGTATGTCAACTATAACTCAATTTAAAAAATAATATTGTATGTCAACTATAAATCAATAAAAAATAAGTAAAATAAAAGCAATATAACAAAAAACTACTACCATCTACTACTAGAAGGCAGTACAGCAAAATAGTTAAGACCACAGACTCTGGAGCTAGCTCTAGACTGTGCCTGTTTGGCCTAGAATTCTGGCTCTGCCGGGGTAAATTGTATTACCTATAAAAATGTAAATAATCCCTGGCCGGTTTGACTCAGTGGTAGAGCATCGGCCTGTAGACCAAAGAGTCGTGGATTCGATTCCGGTCAAGGACACATACTTCAGTTGTGGTTCAGTCCCTGGACCTGACCCCAGTTGGGGTTGTACGGGAGGCAACCAATCGATGTGTCTATCTCACGTTGATGTTTCTCTCTCTCTCTCTCTCCCTCCCTCCCTCCCTCTCTCTCTGTCTGTCTGTCTGTCTCTGTCTCTGTCTCTCTGTCTCCCACTCTATCTGAAGAAAAAAACGGAAAAAATTATCCTCGGGTGAGGATTAAAAAAAAAAAAGTAAATAATACCTACCTCTTCAGGTTATAGTATATGTACTAATTGAGTGGATTAATTTAAAACAGTACCTGGCACATAGATATGCACAGTAGTGCTATCTTTTCTCATCGTCATAATGATTATTTTTTACATCACTATCAACACATCTTTTTTATTAAGTAGCCCCTTGTTTTGTTTTGTTGTGTTTGTGTGTGTGTGTGTGTGTGTTTTGCAGTGGTTGCTGTAGGCCTCCATAGTCAGTATGATAGTTCACTGTGTTGATACTAATCACAAGTGGCTTTGGGGATCTCATTAAGATTTCTGTAGGAGAGTGACATCAGAAGAATAGCAGTGTGAGAGATCCCCTTGGTATCTCCTCTTGAAATTCCAACAATTTAAACAGCTATAATTCAACAAAGGATTACCTGCTCAACACACGAACATACCTGGGAGATGCGTGCATTGAATCATCTGGGGTGATGAGAAAGGAGAAAAGCTCAAAGGAGCCAGGGGCTCAGCCCTACAGCCTGGAGCTCACTGTGGGGCTCAGCCCAGAGGAGGGAGTAATCAGGTTTTGGCTGGCACTCCCATCATCTGGGAGGAGCAAAGAGATTCAGTGAGTATGCATGCAGGAGTGGGCAGTATGAGTTGTGGCTGAGCCCAGTGACCTGGGCAGGGACACAGCATGGAGGTTTGGCCTTGGTTGTCTGGCAATCAGCATTCCAGACAGAAAGCCCCAGAGCCTTTTAACCTCCCAGAACTCACCTACCTTCACCTTTTGTGTCAGGCTACAGAGCACATTATCTGCAAACCGGAGCATTGGTACTACAGGATCACTTTCTCCCTGAGTGAAGGGAGCATTCTATGACTAATCCCATGGTTGGGGCACAGTAGAGACTCCACAGAGGTTCAAGGTCGCCATTACTGGGAGGGCAAAGCAACAAAGGAGGTGGCCTGGTTCCCCCAGCCCACCACACCCCCACTCATCACAGCTACACTGAAAGCAGCGTCTGACTGTGGGGGACAGCAATGGGATTTCACGGGTTTGGAACCCCCTTGCCATTGAGTTCCCCTGTGGGGTTGGTGTCCTGGAACCAGGGCAGCCTGATCACAAGGGGGGCACCCACCTTCCCAGGGAACACAGGCCATTTTCCACCACCCTGTGGAGATCTGAAAAGCCAGAGAAGTGCAAGAGAGCTAAAAAAGAAAACTTGTGCCCTGGCCGGTTTGGCTCAGCGGTTAGAGCATCAGCCTGCGGTCCAGAGAGACTCGGGTTCGGTTCCCGCTAAGGGCACGTGCCTCGGTTGCAGTTTGTCTCTGGCCCTGGTTGGTCGTGCGGGAGGCAGCCACTCGATGTGTCCCTTTCGCGTCAATGTTTCTCTCTCTCTCCCTTCCTCTCTCTCCCTCCCACTCTATCTGAACAGAAAATGGAAAAGTGTCCTCGGGTGAGGATTAAAAAAAGAAAACTTGTGATTCAGCACCACTTACTGGAAAATAATAGAAAGACTTCTTATCAATCTACTAGAGAAGTGCCACGCATACATAGGTGGCTAGACAGAGAAGGAATCCATCAAATACCATGAATAACCAAGTTGACAAGGCAGCTCAGAAAGAAAATGAAAAATCTCCAGAAAACAAATTTAAAGACATGGAAATATGTGATTTAAATAACAGAGAATTCAAGATTGCAATACTGAAAACACTCAACGTGATGCAAGAAAACACAGATAGGCAGTTAAATGAGCTTAGAAAACAAACCAAGGAACAAAACAAATACTTTACCAAAAGAGTGAAACTAAAAAAAAAAAAAAAATCAAACAGAAATTCTGGAGATGAAGAACTCAATAAAGAGATCAAGAATGAACTAGTGAGCACAGGAAATAAAGTTGACCAGATGGAGGAAAGAATTAGTGATATTGAAGATAGAAATCTAGAAATGACACAGAGGGAAGAAGAGAGAGAGAGTTGAGCATAAAAATAAAAATGAAAGAAATGAGAACTATCTGACTCCATCAGAAGGAGCAATATAAGAATAATAGGCATACACCCAGCCAGTGTGGCCCAGTGGTTTGTCATCCCATGCACCGAGAGGTTGCCGGTTTGATTCCCAGTCAGGGCACATGCCCAGATTGCGGGCTCAGTCCCCTGTGTGGGGCATGCGGGAGGCAGCCAATTGATGTTTCTTTCCCCCTCTCCCTTCCTCTCTAAAAAAAAAAGAATCAATAAAAATGTATTAAAAAATAATAATAATAAGCATACTGGAAGAAGAGAAAGAAGGGAATGGAGAGCCTATTCAAACAAATGACAAGAACTTCCAAAACCTATGGAAAGAGCTAGATCCTCGAATCCAAGAATCAAACAGAACACCTAATTACCTTAATCCAAAAAGGTCTTCTCCAAGGTACATTGTAGTAAAACTGTCAAAAATTAATGACAAAGAATTCTCAAGGCACCTAGGGGGGAAAAAAGTAACCTATAGAGGAAAGCCCATTAGGTTACCATTGGACTGTAGAGTTTCAGCAGAAATTCTACAAGATAGAAGAGAGTGGAACCAAATATTCAAACTACTGAAAGAGAGAAATTACCAGCTAAGAATAATATATCCAACAAAGTTATCCCTTAGATATGAAGGAGATATAAAGACTTTTCCAGACATATAGCAGCTGAGGGAATTTATCACCAGAAGACCTCCAGTGTAGGAAATATTCAAGAGAGTTATTCTATCTGAAACAAAGAACAAAAGGTCACAAAGCTACAAATAAGATCACCAACAAACACAGCATAAGCAAGGACAACATAAAAGGGGAGGAGGTATAGGTCTGAATTTGCAAAGGAGGATGGAGATCAGATGCATTCAAAAGAAAAAAGACTACTGTATATATGAAACTTCATTTTTCATAAACCTGATAACCATGCGCGCACACACACAAATCCCAAAACTGAGAAACATAAATAGGAAACAGAAAAAAAAGTATGGGATACCACCAAACAAAACAACAGACAGAAACAATGGAAAATAACCAATGGAGGCGCAGAGCTACCAAAAAACAAAAGATATAATTGCTATAGGAAATTCTCATACATCAATAATTAGCCTAAGTGTAAATGGACTGAATTCACCAATAAAAAGGCACAGAATAGCAGATTGGATCAAAAAACAAGACCCAAACATATGCAGCCTTCAGGAGACACATCTAAGCTGTAAAGACACAGTGTCAAAGTGAAAGGGTAGAAAATGATTCTCCAAGCAAATACATCCACAGAAAAGCAGGTATAACCATACTTATATCTGAAAAAACAGAATTAAGACAGCAATAACACAGATGGACATTTCATGATAAAGGAGACACTACATCAAGAAGACATAACCCTCTATCCCTGGCTTGGTGGCTCAGTTGGTTAGAGTATTGTCGCCTACACCAAAAGGTTGCAGGTTTGATTTCTGGTTAGGGCACATACCTAGGTTGTGGGTTTGATCCTCTGTCCGAATGCAAATGGGAGGCAACCGATTGATGTTTCTCTCTCACATCAAACTCTCTCTCTCTCTCTCTCTCCCATTCTCACCCTATAAAAAAATAAATAAAAGATTAAAGAAGACATAACACTTCTTAACATACACGTTCCCAATCAGGGAGCACCAAAATATATAAAGCAACTACTAACAGAACCAAAGGGAGAAACTGGCAAAAACATAGTTGGGGACCTAAATACTCCATTGACAGCTCTAGATAGATCATCCAAACAGAAAATCAATAAAGAAACATCAGCTTTAAATGGCACGTTAGAGCAAATGTACATAATTGACATTTACAGAGCCTTTCATCTCAGAACATTCTTTCCCACTGCACATGGAACAGTCTCAAGGATACACCATATGTTGGGTCACAAACTAGATTTAACAAATTTAAGAAGATTGGAATTAAACCAAACATATTCTTACCACAGTGCTTTGAAATTATAAATCATCTGCAAAAAGGAAGTAAAGAAACCCACAAATATGTGGAGATTAAACAACATACTACTTAAAAATGACTAGGTGAAAGAAAAAATAAAAAGATCGAAAAATGTAGAGACAAATGAGAATGACAATACAACATCAAAACCTCTGGGATGTAGCAAAAGCAATAATAAGAAGCAAGTTTATATCATTGCAGGGCTGTCTCAAGAAACAAGAGAAATTTCAAGTAAACAGTCTAACATTATATCTTTTTGTTTGTTTTTTGTTATTTTTTTTCTAACATTACATCCTAAAGAATGAGAAAAAGAAGAGCAAAAGAAACTGAGAGTTAGCAAAAGAAAGGAAATAGTAAAACTTAGAGCAGAATTGCCCGGCCGGTGTGGCTCAGTGGTTGAGTGTCGACCCATGCACCAGGAGGTCGCCGGTTTGATTCCCGGTCAGAGCACATGCCCAGGTTGTGGGCCAGATCCCCAGTGGGTAGCATGCAAGAGGTGGCCAGTCGATGTTCTCTCTCATCGATATTTCTATCTTTCGCTCCCTCTCCCTTCCTCTCTCTCTCTAAAAATCAATAAAGAAAAAATTTTTTAAAAATGAGAGCAGAATTGAATGAAATGAAATAGAAAATTAAAAGACTATACAAAAAATTAATACAACAACGAGCTGGATCTTTGAAAAGATTAATAAAATTGACAAACCCCTGGCTAGACTTACTAAGGAAAAAAGAGAAAAGACTCATAAACAAAATCAGAAATGAAAGGGAGTTAACCACATACATCACAGATATACCAAGGATTATACTAGATGACTAGACAAAAAGATTTGGTATGGAATATATACATATATACTGTGGAATCCCATTCAGCCATAAGAAACGATGAAATAGTACCATTTGAGACAGCATGGATGGACCTTGAGAATATTATGCTAAGCAAAATAAGTCAGTCAGCAAAAGCTAAGAACCATATGATTTCACTCATATGTGGGATGTAAAACTGAAACTCATGGACACAGACAACAGTATAGTCATAGTGGTTACCAGAGGGATGGGGGGGTGGAGGTGGGAAGTAGTAAAGCATAAAGGGAGCCAAGTATATGGTGATGGAAGATGGTTTGACTTTGGGTGGTGGTTACACAATGCAATATACAGATCATGTATCATAGAAATGTACACTTGAAACCTATATGATCTTATTAACCAATGTCACCCAATAAATTTAATAAAAAGAAAAACATTTCTGTAAGTATAAAATGCTTAAGGGGATCCTAGGCAGATCCTGGAGTTCTTTCTCTCTGTATCTCCCATTTCCCTTTACAAAAGTAACAATTAGAGAGACAAAGTAGATTGTACAAGTTCATAGAGAGAAAAAAACAAGCTTCAAATGCTTCAAAATTCTGAAGGAAAATTACTTGTAATTTAGAATTCTAGAGAGGCCAATCTGTCAATGAACCATGAGGCTAAAATAAAATGATTTTCAAACCTAAAAGATCTAAAAAAAAAAAAAAAATACACATTCCATCTATCCTTTCTGAAGAAGTTTAAGGAAGATATGCACCACCTACATGAAGATTAAACCAACAAAAAGTAGAGCATGTGACCAAGGAAATAGGAAACCCAAAATAAAGTAGTAAGAGGAATTGCTGGTTGATGAATTAGAACAGTAAAATGAAATTTAAGTTTGAACAAATGTTTGAACAGAGAGATTTATTCTCTTGGCCTATAGTTTTGGGGTTAAATGATTATTACATGAGAAACTAAGCAAATTTTTAAAAATTTATTAAATCTATTCATACATGTTTAAGGGCTACATAAACCTTATTTAAGAGCATTTTGATTTTGGTGTTTGGCCTTTCTTACATTATACTTCCCCCCTTTGTTTAGGAGGAACCGCATTTTTTTTTTTTTTTAATCCTCACCGAGGACATTTTTTCATTTTTTGTTCAGATAGAGTGGGAGGGAGAGAGAGGAAGAGAGAGAGAGAGAAACATCGACATGAAAGGGACACATCGAGTGGCTGCCACCCGCACGACCAACCAGGGCCGGGGACAAACTGCAACCGAGGTACATGCCCTTAGCGGAAACCAAACCCGGGTCTCTCTGGACCGCAGGCTGACGCTCTAACCACTGAGCCAAACCGGCCAGGGCAGGAACCGCATTTTATCTGCATTGCCTTATCCACAGTTCAAAAAGGAAACATAACAAACTAGAAATAAAAGCAAAATTTGAGAAACAAAACTGGTATCTGTAAATTAATAACATGATAAAACTGCTAAAATTATATTTATAATATTTTATAGTACTAAAAACAAGCAGTATATAGATTTGTCTAATAGAAAATTCCTACAGATACATGATAGAATAGAGTGAGCTTTGAAAAAACCTTTCTACCCTACAATTCTGTGAGTGTATATTGAGAGACCACTTTTGCAGTCACTGACTAGAAAAAGATTACAGTTAAGAGGTAGGTATATACATAGATAAATGCATATGTACATAAGAAAAAGTAATTTTGTAGATCTTAGAAGTTTCTATTTCTTTGTTAGAAGACACTTTTTTTTGCCTTAGAAATTCCATACTTACTGTACTTTTCATATACAATCATTAAAAAAAGAGGGCAGGTTCTTACCTCAAACGTTTATGAAACTAGTCTACTCCAAGCACTGATGAACTAGGCATGAAAGAAAACAGGAATCTGACTGATGTTTCATGATGCTGCTATTGTACACAGAATTAATTTGAGATTTGATAATATGTTGCTTTATATCAACTTTTCGTTTATATTTTGCCTTGGAGCTTGTAAACTCAGAGATAGCTGAGTTTTGTATGGAATAATGCTTTTCAGATTAAAGGCACCCATAAATAGCTTGTTAATGGCTGAATTGTTAAGAAATTATGTAGGTTATAAAAATCTGGAAATAAACAATGTAAGAACATAACCAATGCCAAGTATATAGTGCATAGATAATTTTCTGGTTCCTCCATGTCATGTTAACGTAAAAAAATGAACATGTCAATTATGGCTATTTCACATCTTTTCAGCCACATTTCCCTTTTGTTCTCATAATTCTTAAGCATATTAGTTTTTGCTACTCCTTATTACCATATTATTTTTGACAGATTTCTTCTTTAAGTCAGAAACTTAAAATTCCACTTAAGACTTTCTAATGTGCAATTATCTCAGGTATAACCAAATCTGTTCAAACTATTCATTCGCTACCGAAGTACTAATCATTTTATGCCTGGACCATAGCGACAACCAGCCTGATGTTTGACCTCTAGCCTCCAACTCTAAAATATCCTCTACAAAACTTTAAAAGTAGTTTTTATAAAAGAAGTTTTTAAAATAGACTTAATTTTTTTAGAGCAGTTCAGTTTTACAGAAAAATTGGGCAGAAAATACAGGGTTCCCATATGACATCCCCCCCACACACACATGCACACTTAATTTCTCCTATTATTAACATCTTACATTACTGTGGTACATTCATTACAATTTATAAACCAATATTGATATATTATTATTATTATTAACTAAACTCTTTGTGTTGTAAGGTTTTGACAAATGCATAATGGCATGTATCTAGCATTATAGCATATACAGAATATTTTTACTGCCCCGAGACCCCCACCACAAATCCCTGGCAACCACTGATCTTTTTATTATCACTGTAATTTTGCCTTCTAAATGGAATTTTAACTGTTATTTAAAACTTCAATATCTGAAGTAGATCCATATGAGTGAAAAAAAGCAAGCTGCATAAAATGTTCATTTATAAAATTTAAAAACCATGTATATATAGGGTGTCCCAAAAAATGTATACACAATTTGAATGATTATAATGTCAGTGTTTATTAACATACAGTTCATATTCAAAATTTATAAGAATCTACAGAAATGAATAATTTATTTTGTCAATGCCTATTTTCAAGCTGATGACCATTCTGGTCCAGGCACTGCTGATAATGGGAAGCAGTGGAATCACAAACATCAAGAATCATTTCGTTCGGTATTTGTGAGCATTTTCTTTCAATAGCTGCCCTCAATTTGTCGACTGTTGTTGGTTTTGTACCATAAATTTTATCTTTTATGTATCCCCATAAAAAAATCTAGTGGATCAATTTTCTTTGTTCAAAGCTTAGTCTGGCTTCACCCATTATTTCAAATCAGTTAAACCTGAAAAGGAGTGAAAATTAAGTGAGTTACCAGTTGTTAAAGTGTGTATACATTTTTTGGGACACCCTATACACATATTTGATTATACTTGGAAAATTTCTGGAAAGATACATAGAAAAATGATTACTTCTGTGGAAAGGAGACTAGAGGAGATTTTATGAGGGCTTTTACTTTCTAATTACCTTCTATTTTGTTTGAATTTCTTACCATGTACAAATATTATTTTCTAATTTAAAATATTTTAATTGTAGAGTTTTAAAAAGTCTCTGGATGAAGGTTTTTTTCAAACATGAAAGCACTGAAAACCATAAAGGAAAAAATTCTATAGATTTTAACTGCATAAAAATAGTAAAATTCTATACTTTAAAAGTGTAATAAAATCTGATCCACCCTGATATTACTTATCCATGTATGAGGTTCTTTAAACTCATATTTTCATACCTAATATTCTCATATGACTTTTTAATGATTTCTTGTTCCTTCTTTATATATTTCTAGCCTCCCACTTAGCTTCTTGACTCCTACTTAGGCTTTGTTTCACTCTTAAATTATCCTGATTTATTTTTATAGCAAGTATTACCTTCTAACATGGCTTGTTAGTTAATTCATTAGGTATCTAGTTGTTTGTATGGTTATCTCTGTCCCTAGTGCCATTTCTCACCACTGGAAAGTAAGTTACACAACAGTAAAGCTTTTTGTCCTGTTCACTGCTTGTTAGGTGCTTAATAAAAATTTGTTGAATAAATAATTGAATTGTTTTTATATTATTTATAAATTACAAATAATTTTATAAATTTATAAATTATCATAAATTATTAATATGATCTGTTCCTTTAATTCTGCTTCAATTGATATATGTTAATTTGTCATATTATGTAGTGAACATACTCCTCAAGTACCTAGATATTTTAGTTCACAAGTTCATGTTCTCTACTACCCTTTCTGATAATGGGTATGGAAGAAAAACAAAAGAGCAGACCTTAGATTTTATCCCTTCCCACAGGTTTAAAAATTAGTAGAGAGCTCCAGGTACTACAGAAGAGCTTTAGTGCTCTATTTCTGTTTGCTGCTGTTTCACTGGACAACTCCCCTGGTAAAGAATTGCCTTGACACTTGTAATCCAACAGAAGGCTGTTGTAATCTACCAGTACCCTGGAGATTTAGAGAAGGAGTGGGAGAGTGAATGTCCCAATTCTCGAGAGTATCTGATCAGCCCACACTCTCATCAGCAACTCCAATAGGCCCATTATATTATTCTACACTGGGAGGCCTGATCTGTTGCTGATGATTTCTGTAGTCTGGCACTAATTACCCCAAAACAGTGTAGGGGAGTGGCAGGAACAATACTTTAAAACGCATGCCTAACCCTAACTAGGATTTCCTCACAGATTTTGATTTTTTTTTTTTAAACCCCAGCTTTATTGTGAACAGGCTGCAGCTCCCCAGCAAAGCTGCAGAATAGACATGGCCTTCAGAGTCCCTGTGCAGCTGGGCACAGCGCCTGGTTGAGGCAGGCTTGGCATCGCGGGCGGACAGGCAGACAGATCTGCTGGCCAAAGCCCACCAAGAGTCCGTTAATCTGAGAAGCGATGATATTATTTCTTAATATCAATTCTTTGTTTCTGTAGTTACCCAATGTTGATTTGTTAGTTCACCATTTTCTCAGGAACCATACATAAGAAACCTACTTTAAGTATAAAGGTACAGATAGATTAAAAGCAAAAGAGTGGAGAAAGATCCACCAAGTCAATACTAACCAAAAGAAAGCTATAGCTGCTTTGTTCAGACAAATCAGACGTCAGAACAAGGAAAATTATGAGGGATAGAGAAGGGCATTACATAATGATAGAGTCAGTTCTCCAAAAATATACTTTAACAGTCTTTAACGTGTGTACATCTAACAACAGGGCATTAAAATAGCTAGGGCAAAAACAGAGAACAAGGAGAATAAGCAAGTCCACTGTTACAGTTAGAGACTTCATCCATCTTTCAGTAATCTAACAGGTAGAAAATCAATGAGGTTATAATTGAACTGTTAGTACCATCAATCTACTAGATTTAATTGGCATTTATAGAGTAAATACTTCACCCAACAACAGAATATACATTCTTCTCAAAAAAATTGTATACAGAACAAAAATAACTGTACAGCCCTGGCTGGGTGGCTCAGATGGTTGGAGTGTCATCCTGAACACCAAAAGGTTAAAGGTTCGATTCCCCTAGGTTGTGAATTTGATCCCCAGTTGAGGTGCATATGGGAGGCAACCGATCACTCTTTCTCTCTCACATCAATGTTTATCTCTCTCTTCTTCCTCTTTCTCTAAAATCAATAAAAAACATATCCTGGGGTAGGGATTAAAAAAACAATAACTTGTATGTAAAAAGATAAACATAGTTAAAGTTAATAGGTATACAATACATTTAGAAAAATGTTTACAAGGAGGTTTAAGATCTACAATATAGAAATAGCTCTTAGAAATTCATCAAAGGTAATCACTATCCTGACTTCCTAACACCAAAGATTAGGTTGCCAGTGGTTAACCTTTAAATAAACTGAATACGTAATGTCATCTTTTATGTCTGGCTTTCTTCCTTTAACATTGTGAAATTGATCCATGTTGTTGCCTGGAGCAATTTGTTTTCATTGCTATACAGAATTCTACTTTATGCATATCCCACAATTTATTCATCTTGCTGTTGATAGATATTGGAGATGTTTCTATTTTTTTTTTACTATTATGAGGAGTGCTTCTATGAACATACTTGTATCCATCTTTTGGTCTATGTATGTATGCATTTTTGTTGTGTTCTCTATTATACCCAATAACCCATTTGAAGAATTTTTTTGTTCTAAAACTTTGGATTTAGTGGTTTCGAGGTCTTCGTACTCAAGGGAGGAATGCTTCCTAGAAAACATTGTTTTGATGACTTACAAGAGGATACTGCTCACTGGCAAGTTTGGTCTTTCTATCACTAACCAACAGGGAAGGGGTCACTCTACTGGCAGGGGTGAGGGATTCCTTTTATTTATTTATTTATTTATTTATTTATTTTTAATCCTCACCCAAGGACATGTTTTTATTGATTTTAGGGAGAGAAGAAGGGAGAGAGAGAGAGAAACATCAATATGAGAGAAAAACATCAATCAGTTGCCTCCCCTTTACACCCTGACCAGGGATAGAACCCACAACCTAGATATGTGCCCTGACCAGAATCGAACCCATGACCCTTCAGTGCACCGGTGACCCAAACATTCATTCTTCTAAGATGAGTCTTAGGGGAGGTACTTTTTGGACTAGTTATTCCCCTTGCCCATCCCTCCATTAGAGCTTACCTTGAATTATGTGTGTAACTTGACTAAAGGTCATTGCCTCTCTCAAAGTGAACACAATTCTTTTCCTTCCACAATCTGGCTACTTCTTCCTCTTCTGTCTCCTGGGGCCTAAGGGTGTTGCTGTTAGCCCTGGGTTACAAAACTATCCTTGTAATTCTCATACCCTACATTTTGTAAATAAATCTTCCTTGAATGATCCTGAGTGTTGTTTGCTTCCTGTTAGAATTCAGACAAAGTTTTTATCTCTTGGAAACTCTACTTTGATGTTAGCATAGCCACACGATCCTTCTGTTTGTTTTTGTATATCTTTTCACTTTAAGCTTTTCTGCATTCTAATGTTTTAAGATTTGGCTCTTGAAAACAGGCTAAAGATGTATCTTTATAAATCCAAGGTGACAGTCATTGTCTTTTAATTGGGAAAATAAATTTGCATTTAATATAATTACTGACATATAGGGCTTTAAAGCTGACATCCTGGTTTTTATCTCACCTGTTCCTCACTCAGAATTTTTTCTCTACTTTCTTTGGGATTCAACAGTTTATTATTATTATTATTATTCCTTCTTTTTCTTTTAATTAACTTTTTCATTATATGTTCTATTACTATTCTGTTACTCTAGAAATTAGAATGTGCATCCTTGACTTCTAAAAGCCCTGTATACATTAATACTTTATCCACTTAATGGACAATGTAAACACCTTGGACCACTTTAACTTTATTGACCCTATCTTCTCAATTTATGTTATGTTTTAAATATGTTTTTAACACCACAGTATATTAGGATTGTTTGTAAAGTTAACATTCATTGAGATTTACCCATACATTTCTCCTTTTCGTTGCTCTTCATCCCTTCCAAATCTGAGAGCTTTCATTTCTCGATGCAGAAATACTGGTGACAAATTCAGAGTTTCTGTGCATGAAAATATCTTTATTTTCCCTTAATTTTTGAAAGTTATATTTGAATATGAATTCTAAGTTGGCAATATTTTCTTTTAGTACTCTGGAGATAGCACACTTTTGGTTGCAAAGCAGCTGTCTTATTGTCATTCATTTAATAAAGTACTTTCTCTTCTGGATGCTTAAAAGCAGTTTTACTGTGATGTGCTTAGGTGTGATTTTCTTTGCCTTTTTCTTACTTAAGGTTTACAGTGCTTCTTGAATATGAGGCATTTATGCCTTTTCCTTATTTTAGATATCTCTTTAAGTATCACTTTGTTACATTTGCTCACTCCTTGTCTTCTGGGTATTATTATAATAAAGATAAATATATATATATATATATATATATATATATATATATATATATATATATATATCTTTATTGTTGAAAGTATTACAGATGTCCTTCCTTTTTTTCCCCCATTGACATCCCCCTCCCTGCTCCCCCTCAACCCCCACCACCTTCACTGTACATTGGTTATGCCTATATGCATATAAATTCTTTGGTTTATCTCTTCCCGCCTCCCCCACCTCCCTTCCCTCTGAAGTTTGTCAGTCTGTTCCCTACTTCTGGATCTGTTTTGTTCAACAGCTTATTGTGTTCATTATATTCCACAAATAAGTGAGATCATGTGATACTTGTCATTCTCTGACTGGCTTATTTTGCTTAGCATAATACTCTCCAAGTCCCTCCATGTCATCTCAAAGGGTAAGAGATCTTTCTTTCTTACAGCTGCATAGTATTCCATTGTGTAAATGTACCACAGCTTTTTTATCCACTCTTCTACTGATGCACACTTTGGCTGTTTCCAGATCTTAGCTATTCTACTATCAACAACTCAACAAACAACAAGTGCTGGTGAGGATGTGGAGAAAGAGTACTCCAGTACACGCTGGTGGGAATGTAGACTGGTGCAGCCATTATGGAAAACAATAAGGTGTTTCTTCAGAAAATTAAAAATGGAACTGCCATTTGACCTAGTGATCCCACTACTAGGAGTATATCCTAAGAAGCCTAAAACACCATTCAGAAAGAATATATGCACCCGTATGTTCATAGCAATTTGTGCTTCTTAATCCCTTTCCTTTTTCACACAGACCTCCAATTCCTCTTCCATCTGGCAAGCATCAGTTTGTTCTCTTTCTCAATGAGTCTGTTTCTGTTTTGAGTATTTATTTTGTTCTTAAGATTCAACAGATTAGTGAAATCATATATTTGTCTTTTTCTGTATGACTTATTTCAATTAACGTAATACCCTGTAGGTCCATCCATATTGTTGCAAAATGGTACAATTTCACCTTTGTGGCCAAGCAACATTCCATTGTATATAAACACATCTTCTTTATCTAGTTGTCTATTGATGGACACTTAAGTTGCTTCCATATCTTGGCTATTGTAAATAATGCTGCAATGAACATAGGAATGTATATATCTTTTTGAATTAGTGTTTTGGATTTCTTTGGATAAATATCCAGAGTGAATTTCTGGGTCATAACATAGTTATATTTTTAATTTTTTTAGAAACTGTCATACTTTTTCCCATAGTGGATGTATCAATCTGCAGTCCTACCAATAGTGCATGTGGGTTCCCATTTCTCTACTTCTTCACCAACACTTGTTGTTTGTTGATTTATTGAGGATAGCCATTCTGACAGATGTGAGGTGATATCTTATTGTGGTTTTAATTTGCATTTCTCTGATGATAAGTGACATTGAGCATCTTTTCATATGTCCATTGGCCATCTGTATGTCCTCTTTGGAGAAGTGTCTATTCAGGTCCTATGTCCATTTTTAATTGGATTTTTTTTTTTTTTTGGTGGTGAGTTGCCTGAGTTCTGTATAAATTTTGGATAGTAACACCTTATCAGACGTATCATTAGTGAATTATCTTCTCCCATTTAGTAGGTTGTCTTTTCATTTTGTTGCAAAACGTTTTACTTTAATATAATACTATTTGTTTATTTTTCCTTTTGTTTCTCTTGCCTGAAGAAATATATCCAATAAAACATATTATTAACAGCAATCTCAAAGAGTTTACTGCCTATGTTTTATTTTAGGAACTTTATGGTTTTGAATCTCACATTTAAGTCTTTAATCCAGTTTGAGTTTTTTCTTGTGTGTGGTATTTAAACATGGTCTATTTGTGTATGTATGTGTGGGGGAGGTTGCATACATTTGTCTTAATTTTTGCAACACCATTTATTGAAGAGACTATCTTTACCCCATTGTATATTCTTGCCTCCTTTGTCATAGATTAATTGACCATATAGGTGTGAGTTTATTTCTGGACTTTCTATTCTGTTCCATTGATCTATGTGTCTGTTTTTATGCCAGTACCATGCTATTTTGATTACTGTAGCCTTGTAGTATAGTTCCATATCAGGTATTGGGATACCTCCTATTTTGTTCTTATTTCTCAAGATTATTGAGGCTACTGAGGGTATTTTGGGGTTCCATATAAATTTTAGGATTTTATGTTCTAGTTCTGTGAAAAATGCCATTGATAGTTTGAAAGGGATTGCATTGAATCTATAGATTGTTTTGGGTAGTATGGGCATTTTAATGATGTTAATTCTTCCTATCCATGAGCACAGTATATGCTTCCATTTTTTGGGTATCTTCTTCAGTTCCTTTCTTCTGTGACTTACAATTTTCTGAGTATGGGTCATTTACCTCCTTGGTTAAGTTTATTCCTAAGGATTCTATTTTCTTTTATGCAGTTGTAAATAGGATTGTTTTCTTAATTTGTCTGTCTGATAGTTCATTATGGAGGTATAAAAATACAACCAATTTCTAAATATTAATTTTGCATCCTGCAACTTTACTGAATTCATTTATCTGTTATAATAGTTCTAAGGCAGAATCTTTAAGGTTTTCTATAGTGTCATGAAATATGCAAATAGTGATATTCTTCTTCCTTTACAATTTAGATAACTTTTATTTCTTTTTCTTATCTGATTGCTGTGGCTAGGACTTCCAATACCATGTTGAATAAAGGTAGTGAAAGTGAACATTCCTGTCTTGTTCCTTAAAGGAAAGGCTTTTAGTTTTTGCTCATTGAATATGATTTAGCTGTGGGTTTGTCATACATGGTCTTTACTACATTGAGGTACAGTTGTCCCTCGCCACTTCGCGTTTCGACTTTTGCAGCTTCACTCTATTGCATTTTTTTCAAATATATTCATTAAAAAGTTGATCGAGACAGTAAAAATGATACAGTGCGTGCTCCGTTGTCTGAGTCAATTATACACCCCTATATTACAATTAAAATTAAAATTATGTATGTATGGACTGTAGGCCTATGTATTCGAGCACCCCCGCAAATCCTTCAATGCCAGGTGTAACTGCTCGACCACTCCTTGTGTGTGGGCAATAACTTTTTTCCAAAAAATCGGGTGTGGTGAAACCAAGCTAATCTGAGCATGATGTTCACTGATTGGCTGTCCTATCCTCTTCCTATCTGCCACTGATTGGCTCAGCCTCGTGCAAGTTCGTTTCTCTCATACACGCTTCTACATTGCTGCACATAGGAAGCGTCTTTGCTCTTTTAAGTGTTTGTGATTTCTGAGAACTTTTATCTAAGCCCCACAATGGCTCCTAAATGTGCTGCTTCTTCTAAGCCTTCTGACAATGAAACTAAGTGCCAGAGGAAGATGCTTACCATCAAGGAGAAGGTGAAACTCTTGGATATGATCAGAGATGGCAAGAAAATCGTGGAGGTTGCCTGCCATTATGACTTGAATGAGTCTACCATTCACTCCATCTGTAAAGATGAACATCCGTGCAACAGCTACTGTCGCTTTCAACAAGGAAGCAAAGCACGTCATGACAAGTCGTAATCAGTTCATAGTGAAAACGGAAAAACATTCCATAGGATTCGCTGGTCATTGGGAGGAGGCGAGGCAGCTCTATCAGTGCTTTACGGAAGACAAACCTCAACCAGGACCCTATTCTGCAATGTTCGTGGATTTCACAGTCAGCAAGGGTTGGTTCAAGAAGTTCCAGAAGAGGTATCATCTGAAGAGTGTCGTTCTCCACAGAGAAGCTGCCTCTGCTGACCAGCCTGCAGCAGAGAACTACGTGAACAAGACCTTCCAGAAGATCCTTGAGGAGGGCGAGTATCATCCAGAACACATGGATGAGCTGCTGGAGACATATTCGGATCCCTTAACTGATGAGGATCTGGTGGAGATGACTAAGTCTGCCAGTGAGGAGGAGGAAGAGCAGTCAGAGGTTCCTGGGGGTCAGGAGGAGGAAGTTGGCCTTACACTTGAGCATCTCTCACAAGTCATGAGAACTATTAAGGTAGTACAGGACATGATTGGCAAATGGGACCCACAAATGATGTGTGCATTGCGGTTCCGGAATGCACTTGAGCGATAGAACCCTACAAAAGCCTCCTCACGCATATGAAAAGACAGCGCCAGCAACTGCCTATCACGATGTTCTTCAGCTGCGCACCCAGACACCCACTGCCTACTCCTAGTACTCCTTCAGCAGAAGACAACGACGACGCACCTGCTGAAGATACTGCACCACCTGAACACTCTCCTACTGAGGTCGTACCTTCAGAGGAGCAGTAACCTTGCTCTTCTTTGCTGTGCAGTACATCTCTTCATCTTCATCGCTTCATCGTTGAACAAGTTGCACTATTTTCATAAGTTAGTGGTTGTGTGTAAGAACTGTGTGTGTGTGTAATTAAATGTACAATAATAATATGATATTTGTAATGTCTAATATGTCTTATTTTCTCTTATTTTGTCTAATATATTGGGTAATATGAGTGTAATGGTGACTAAAGGGTGTTATTTCATGTCTAAAGGGCTCGAATAATGTTAAAAAACGTATTTAGAAGGTTGTAAACAGGTTTTCTATGCTCTGAGAAAATATTCGATTTATAAATAAAGAATCCTACTTCGCAGAAATTCATTTATTGCGGTAGAGTCTGGAACTGATTAACCGCAATAAATGAGGGCTGACTGTATGTTACCTCTATTCCCACTTTGCTGAGAGTTTTTATCATAAATGGATGCTGGATTTTGACAAATGCTATTGATATGATTATATGATTTTTATCCTTCATTTTGTTCATGTGGTATATCACGTTAATTAATTTGCAGATGTTGAACCATTCTTGCATCCCAGAAATAAAGCCCACTTGATCGTGGTGTATGATCTTTTTAACATATTGCTGAATTCAGTTTGCTGATATTTTGTTGAGGATTTTGCATCTATGTTCATCAGGGATATTGGCCTATAATTTTCTTTCTTTGTGGTGTCTTTATGTGGTTTTTAAATCAGGATAATGCTGGCCTCGTAAAATGAGCTTGGGAGCCTTCTCTTGAATTTTTTAGAAATAGTTTAAGAATTAAAGCTGTTAGTTCTTCTTTGAATATTTGGTAAAATTCACCTGTGAAGTCATCCAGTCCAGTACTTTTGTTTGTTGGGAGTTTTTAAATTACGGATTCAATTTCATTAGTGATTATCGGTCTGTTCAGTTTTTCTTTCTTCTTGATTCAGTCTTGGAAGATTGTATGTTTCTAGGAATTTACCCATTTCTTCCAGATTGTCCTATTGATGGCTTATAATTGTTCATAGTATTTTTTTGTATTCCTTTGTATTTCTGTAGTGTCAACGGTCACTTCTCTTTCATTTCTGATTTTATTTATTTTGATCCTCTCTTTTCTTGATGAGTCTGGTTAAAGGTTTATCAATTTTGTTTACTTTTCAAGTAACCGGGTTTTCATTTTATTCATTTTTTTAGACTCTATTTATTTATGCTCTAATCTTTGTCATATTTTTATTTATTTGTTTTTGTTAATCCTCACCCGAGGATATTTTTCCATTGATTTTTAGAGAGTGGAATGGATGGAAGGAGAGAGAGAAAAACATTGATGTGAGAGAGACACAATGATTGATTGCCTCCCACATGACCCTGACTGGGGTCAAGGATTGAACCTGCAAGCTAGGTATGTGCCCTTGACCAGGAATCGAACCTGTGACCCTTGGTCTGTGGGCCAAAACTCTAATTGCTGAGCCAAACTTGCCAGGGCTCTGATCTATATTTTATTCCTTCTAGTCACTTTCGGCTTTGCTTCTTCCTTTTCTAGTGCCTTTAAGTGTAAGGCTAGATTGTTTGAGATTTTTGTTGTTTGTTGAAGTACACCTATATTGTTATGAATCTCCCTCTCAAAAGTGTTTTAGCTGTGGCCCATAGATTTTGGGTTGTTGTGTTTTCATTTTCATTTTTCTCAAGGTATCTTTTGACTTATTCCCTGATCGCATTGTTAACCCATTCATTGTTTATAGGATATTATTTAGCTTCTATGTGTTTGGGTGTTTTTCATTTTTCTTCTTGCAATTGATTTCTAGTTTCATACCATTGTGGCCAGGGAAGATGCTTTAAATGATTTCAGTCTTCTTAAATTTATTGAGACTTATTTTCTGGTCTAACAGGTAATTTATCCTGGAAAATGTTTTTTGTGCACTTAAAAAGAATGTATATTCTGCTGCTTTGGGGTGAAGTGCTTTAAAAATATCAAATCCATCTGGTCTAATGTGTCATTTAAGGCCACTGTTTCCTTATTGATTTTCTTTCTGAGTGATCTATCTATTGATGTCAATTGGGTATTAAAGTCCCCTACAATTACTGTCAGTCTCTAGCCCTTTATGTCCATCTAGATTTGCTTTATATAGTATTTAGGTGTTCCTATGTTGGGTGCATAAATGTTTACAAGGGTTATATCCTCTTGTTGGATTTGACCCCTTTATCATTATGAAATGCCCACCTTTGTCTTTTGTTATAGCCTTTGTTTTAAAGTCTGTTTTGTCTGATACAGTATTGCTACCCCAGCTTTTTCATTTTCATTTGCATGAAATGTCTTTTTCTATCCATTTACTTTCAGTCTGTGTGTGTGCCTTTTCATCTGAAGTAAGTCTTTTGTAGACAACGTATGTATGGGTCTTATTTTTTTATCCATTCAGCTACCCTATGTGTTTTGATTGGATTATTTAATCCTTTTACATTTAGAGTGAGTTTTCTTAAAGAATAGTTTATTGATTTTTAGAGGCAGAGTAAGGGAGAGGGATAGGGAGAGGGAGAAAGAAACATCGATGTGCCCTGGCCAGTTTGGCTCAGTGGTTGGAGCGTCGGCCCACAGACCAGAGTCTCGTATTCAATTCCCATTCAAGGGCATATATCTTGGTTGCAGGTTTGATCCCTGGCCCTGGTCAGGGTCACAGAAGAGGCAGTCAATCGATGTGTCTCTCTCACATCGATGTTTCTCTCTCTCTCTCTCTCCCGCCCTCCCTCCCTCCCTCCCACTCTATCTAAAAAAATCAATGGAAAAATATCCTAGAGTGAGGATTTAAAAAAAGATACATCAATGTGAGAGGGCAACATTAATTAGCTGCCTCCTGCATGTCCCCTACTGGGAATCAAGCCCACAACCTGGGCATGTAGCCTGACCAGGAATTGAACCAGCAACCTCCTGGTGCATGGGATGATGCCCAACCCACTGGTTTGGTGGTGATAAACTCCAGCTTTTTCTTTTCTGGGAAGCTGTTCTTCTCTCCTTCAATTTTAAATGATAGCCTTGCTGGGTAGAATAGTCTTGGTTGTTTTTCATTGCTTTGAATATTTTATGCCAATTCCTTCTGGTCTGCAAAGTTTCTGTTGAGATAACAGCTGACAAGCTATGGGAGTTCCCTTGCAGGTAACTAACTGCTTTTCTCAAACTACTTTTAAGATTCTCTTTTTGTCTTTAACCTTTGACATTTTAATTATGTTGTGTCTTGATGTTTCCTCTTTGGGTTGATCTTTTGGGGACTCTGTGAAACCAGACACAGTGGATCCAAGGCCGCCTGTCACTGCTTGAGCCAAATTAAGCAGAGATGAGGTTGAATCATATATAAGTATTTATTCCAATAATGCCAGCAGTAACACCTTCTTTTAGTCAGGTGATTATATAGGGATAATTAAGAAAGGAGCTGCATGCAAGCGGGGAAGGGGAAGCAGGGTAAAGTTTGTAGGATCCGTGGTCTGTGTGTCTCCTTGCAGGATCTTGAAGTCCAATAACAAGGTAGTTAATTTTCTATGATGTTAAAATAGCTCCACTGCCCTGGCCGGTTTGGCTCAGCGGTTAGAGCGTCGGACTGCGGTCCAGAGAGACCCGGGTTAGGTTCCCGCTAGGGGCATGTGCCTCGGTTGCAGTTTTTCCCCGACCCTGGTTGGTCGTGTGGGTGGTGGCCACTCGATGTGTCCCTTCCACGTCGATGTTTCTCTCTCTCTCTCTTCCTCTCTCTCCCTCCCACTCTATCTGAACAAAAAATGAAAAAATGTCCTCGGGTGAGGATAAAAACAAACAAACAAAAGAAAAACAGCTCCACCCATTCCTGGGACTAGAGAATGGTCAGCATTCCTGAAGCAAACTCCTGGAGGGAGTCAGGGTCCAGGCACAACCACCATATCAAAGTGTGTCCTGTCCTTTGTTTGTTCTCCAAATGTATTTTCTTTTCTGGACCCATCTGGGCTTTGAGGCATCTTATCTTCTTTACAGCCCTGGTTTTCTTCTTGCAGTACATACTCCAGTTTCCCAGGATCTATAAGAAAACCTCTTATTTATAGTTAGTAAGGTGAATAATCATTAAACATGATTATTCAACTGTGGTCCTGCCAGGGATCTCGTGCCTACCAACACCACCCTTTGAGTATGCTGTTTGTGGAACTAATAGGGTGGTGCTCTTGTTTGGTTTTGGCTAGCTACCAGGTGTGTTGATTCTGGGGCCTCTTATGAGGGGCTCCAGTGCAGGCTCCCTGTATGTCTCTGGTTCCTTTCTAGCTGCTGCCCCTTCACTGCAGTTTAGGGTGAGTGTTTGTGAGTGAGTCTGTAGGTAGCCCTTTAAGAGGATGCCTGGAATTCCATCAGCCCTCTGTCTCACCTGGATGAAATCTCCACTGATTTTCCCAGGCAGATGTGGGAACTCCTCTTTCTAGCACTGGTGCTCCAGGCTGGGGAGCCTGATGTGAGCCTGGGCTCTTGCTCCTTAGGGGTATTGTCTGCAGCCAAAATATCCCTTCAATTCTCAACAGCCACACATGGGTGTAGGACCATCCCATCTTGTGTCTCCACACCTCTTACCAATCTTGATGTGGCTTCTTCTTTATATCCTTCGTATAAGGAGTTCTGTTCAGCTAGTCTTCAGGTGGTTCTCCTGGTTAACTGTTCTGTAATTTAGTTATAATTTTCTAGTCATGGGAGGAAGTGAGCACAGCATTTATCTACTTTGCCATCTTGATCAGATGTCACTTTTTAAACATTTTTCTTCATCCTTTTGTCTTTCTGTAAATCTGCATACTTTCTTCTGAATTTCTTCCAGTATCCTAATTTTGTCTTCAGCTCTGTATAATTTTCTATTAAATCCATCCATTTGGTTTTTATTTCATTCATAGAATTTCCATTTGGTTCTTTGTGTTTCCATTCTCTACATTCTTACTCCTATATTTTATGTTCCTGAACACAGTAATCATAGTATTTTAAAATCTTCATTTCATAATCCCTGTGGGTTCTGTTTCTATGGTCTGTTGCTTCTGTTTTTTTTGTCACATCTCTTATACCTGGTTAGTTTTTATGTGTGGTAGATATTGTATATAAAATATTATAGAGGTATTTTGAGGTTCTGGATAGCATTACTCTTCTCTAGAGAGGATTTTTTCCCCTCTTCTATTAGGCAGCTAAACTAGGCCCATTAGCAGATTCAGATCACTACAATGCAGTTAAGACCTGAGATGATTCATTCAGTCCCTTCCAGTTCTGATCTATTTCCGGTTCACTCTGTCTTTTAGGGTACAGCCCTGCAGGAACTCAACTGAAAGACTGAGGTGTTTATCTTTTCCTTGGTGAACCTTAAACTCCAATTTGTCGCCCTTCTCACCCACACGTAGGCCTGTTTGCTTACAGATAGCTGTTCACCTTCTTAGTTACTTTTGAAAGTGACAGATACCTCCAGCAGAAAGGGGGCCCCAAATACTGCAAGTGTCTCTCCCAACCACCTCTCTCTCTCCTAACCTTGGCTCTACAGTCCTCACCAATTTGGTAGCTTACCATTGCCTTTATACAGATGTGTTTTTTGCTTTGGTCCAGCTTTTCTAGTTTTTCTCAGCAGAGGCTTGATCAAAACCACCTTCTTTCATTACCAGGAAGCAGAACTACAGAGAACTCTTTTTTTTTTTTTTTTTTTTCCATCCTCACCCAAGGACATGCTTAAAATGGGGGAGGGGGGAGAGAGATGAGAGAGAAACATTTATCAGTTGCCTTCCGTACATACCCCAATCGGGGATTGAACCCAAAACCCAGGTATGTGCCCTGACTGGGAATCAAACTGGCAACTTTTCAGTGCATGGGACAGTGCTCAACCAACTGAGCCACTCCTGCCAGGTGAGGACTAGTTTTTAATGTCAGAAATTTTACTGAATGCGCCCTGCCCCCTCTCCATCAAAACACACAAGGCAGTAGTTATACTCTATAGATAAACTATAATAAATATAATAATGCATTTATGTGTGTCATATATACATTATTTATATACAATATATAATAAATGTCCAGGTCCCCTGCAGTAATTCTTAGCTCAAAAAGGAAACTACATGTGAAAACAAAGGCATTATCTCAGGAAAGTTAAAAGTATGTTTGAAGGAACATGATGAACCAAGTTTCATTAGAGATTTTATACATAAAAGCAGAGATGAGGTTTTGATTTGTATTCTCTCTACAACAGGAAACCACTGAAAACTTCTTTATTGTGGTGCCTTTTAATAAAAGCTGTGTTTAGTCTAATAGTGATATGCAAGATAGACTAGAGAAGAGGCAAAGAAACCCATTAGGAATCTACAGTAATGGACCAAATATGAGTTAATGAGAGGCATCATAGTGTAATGAAAAGAATGTTGACATTAGAATCACAGGACTTGTAATTACTGGTCTTGTCAACTTGGACAAGTCATTTAACCTTTCTGATTCTGCTTCCTATTTACATGCTAGTCACCTTGTAGGCCTTCAATAGAATGATGACATGTTAATAACTTTTGATTAACTCACAGAGTGGTTATGCAAATACAATGACAAGTGTCCTTTTAAATGTACATTGTAAAATTAAAGCTGTGATCTGCATTTGAAGGCCCAAAGAAATAAAAATGGAGACTGATAAGAATGAAAGAAAATGATTACTCCAACATATTGAATCTTGGTGACTGGAAAAAATATTTATGTAAATAGGTCAGTCAGAAGAGGAGCTGATTTTGAAAACTAGAAAAAGGGTTAGGGAGAAAATAATGATTTATTTAATATTAATTGTGGAAATGTTCAGCAGGCAGTTCTCTGTTACATTTATTAGTTTCATATAGTCAGGTATTTTTCATGTGAGATTCAATCTTCATAAAATTTTAAATTTCTACAGAGAGACGTTATCTCCTTGGGAATTTACATTTCCTCCTCATTTTTAATTTTTTAAAAAAGCCATACCTAACTGATTAATTTGATAAAGTTTCATCTAGTTTGTCCAATTTGTTAGGAAAGTGAGTACATAGGACATTGACTGGTTTAAGGGCTGTTTGGTCTCTCCAACTTAATACCAAACTGCTATTCTTTATGTACATCACTCTATATAGTTACCACTACTAATGTCTTCCTAGGACTAGTATCTTACTATAATCCAGGCAAACATTCCATGTGAGACATACAGATGTCTTATTGAAAGTCACATGCATATGTTTCTTTTATATTTTAAATGTATATGCCTTTCATTTAGACCCTGGCATTTAAGATGGTTTCTATTCTTTCTGAAATCCTCAGTTTCTCCTAGTACTTTTAAAAGCTAAATTGTGATGATTGGGAAGGGACAGTGATACATCTGCACTGTCCTGTTTGATAGACACTAGCCACTTGTGGCTTGAGTGTTTGAAATGTGGCTCATCCAAACTAAGATGAACTGTAAGTATAAAATACACACCAAATTTCAAAGATTTAGTACCAAAAATAGTCAAATAACTCATTAATAAGCTTTTAGATAGATTAAATGTTACAGTGGTAATTTGGCTACATGGGATTAAATAAATATATTTCTAAAAAAAAAAAAAAAAGCTAAATTGTAATGGACACCGAACCATAGCAGCTCTAACTTTTGCACTAGGAATTTGTCCCCTGAAATTTATTTAATTACCTCTGGACTACTGTAATATCGTACTGAATCTGTAACTTTAAATTCCCAATAACATCCAATATCTTTGGTAAATTTGGACTTTAAAAAGTATTTCATCCACCTTTATAAAATCTGATTGGGGGGTTTGGAATAAAATGTCCTCTTGTATCGTTTCCTTCCTCTCATTTTAGTCTAGTTTCCCCTATTCTTACATAAATAAAAATTTGGTTGTACTCAACTGTTTGCCTTTCCTATATGTTTGCGTTACATTTAAAAAATATATTTAACAGTCCTAGTTCTGCTTGAATATTTTACGTATTTTTTAAAGTATTTCATGTATTTTACTTGGGACCTCAGAAATAATGTATCAGCATCCTCCCTTATCCATTGGATTTTGGCATTCTCAACCTTAGAGAACCTGGAAGTAAAAAAAAGTGAGCAGCAAGGAAAATAAGCTTTACTCTGTAGCAAAAATATTGATCTGTTCTTGAGGAATTAAGTGTTTGACAAAGGTGAATTCTCCAAGTAATTGAAGCTTCAGTTATTCAACTTGGACAGTAAATCAGTGCAGTTTGAAGGGCCCTATTGTTACTAGTGTGCTGGTGTTTGACAACTAGCTCTCCAGAAAAGCGGGGGGGAAAGCTCTGACTGTGTTGGCAAATTTCTCTAGGGTAAATACTGCCACTATGCCCAATTTCAGGCTACCACAGGACATCACTGAACACAGAAGTGGAAAGAGGTGTATACTGTCAAACTATAATATGATACTCCCACCATGTGGATACAATAGACATAACCACAAAAACACAGATAACAGTAAAATGATTAGGAAGTGAGTTTTGATTATTTATCATTGTCTTATATATTGAGTTTTAATATCATCATTACATTATGTAATTAATTTTTAATTATGGTTGTGTTTAACAGTCAACCTGCAAAATTTCTAAAAATTTTTTTTTATTTATTTATTTTTTCTTTATTGATTTGAGAGAGAGAGAGGAAGGGAGAGGGAAAGATAGAAACACTGATGAGAGAGAATATCGATTGGCTGCCTCCTGCATGCCCCCCACTGGGGATCGGGCTCACAACCTGGGCATGTGCCCTAACCGGGAATCAAACCAGCGACCTCTTGGTGCATGGCTCAATGCTCAACAGCTGAGCCACACCGGCCGGGCTAAAAATTTTAAAATCAGTACTCATAAAGCAGCATAAGCCAGCTCAAGAATACTGTTGCCTACACTCTTAGTTCTGCAAATGACTTAGGGACTAGCCAATATAACTCGCTAATTACAAAAAACAAATTTAATACTTAGATTTATATAGTCAATCTTAAATTCCACCATCTTACAAAGTAAAGTCCTTTGTGCTTTTTTCATATGCTTCCATATATATGTTACCTTGTTATGGCTTTATTACTTTTTAAAAATCTTTGAAGGCTGCTGTACATGTTTAATCTGTGTCACCTGTAAATACAAGAGGAACCCAATGAATAATAGGCAAAAAAGTATAGAGAGATATTTCTTCAGAGAAGATATACAGATGGCAAAGCAGCACATGAAAATATGTTAAATTGCCCTGGCCACTGTGGCTCAGTAGGTTGGAACATCATCCCATACACTGAAAGGTCAAGGGTTCGATTCCCAGTCAGAGCACATACCCAGGTTTCGGGTTCAGTACCCTTTTAGGGTGCAAAGTTGATTGATGCTTCTCTCTCACATCCATGTTTCTCTCTCTCCCTCTACCTTCCTCTCCCTCTCTAAAATCAATAAAAACATATCCTCAGGTGAGGATTAAAAGAAAAAAGAAGCTGCCCAACCAGTGTGGCTCAGTGGTTGAGCACTGACCCACGCACCAAGTGGTCGCCAGTTTGATTCCTGGTCAGGGCATGTGCCCAGGTTGTGGGCCAGATCCTCAGTGGGGGGCATGCCGGAGGTGGCCAGTCAGTGTTCTCTCTCATCGATGTTTCTATCTCTCTCTCCCTCTTCCTTCCTCTCTCTCTAAAAATCAATAAAAAGTTCTGGCCGGTTTGGCTCAGCAGTTAAAGCGTCAGCCTGTGGACCAAAGAGTCCTGGGTTCGATTTCAGCCAAGGGCACGTACCTCGGTTGTGGTTAGTCCCTGGCCCTGGTTGGGGTTGTGCGGGTGGCATCCAAACGATGTGTCTCTTTCACGTCAATGTTTCTCTCTCTCTCTCTCTCTTCCTCCCACTCTATCTGAAGATAAATGTAAAAATATCCTCGGGTGAGGATTAAAAAAAAATTAAAACAAATAAATAAAAATCAATAAAAATTTTTTTTAAAAGCTAAACATCATTAGTTACTAGGGAAATGCAAATAAAAATGGCAATGAGATACCACTACAAACCTATTAGAATGGCTAAGATTGAAAAGACGGACCATAACAAATCCGGAGGAATTGAAACTTTCTTACATAACTGGTGGGAATAAAATGGTACAACCACTTGGGAAAAGTTTGGTATTTAAAAAAAATAAAATAAAAACATATACCTACCAACCATATGATCCAACCATTCTACTCTTAGCCAGTTACCCAAGAGAAATGAAAGCATATGCCCAAACACACTTCTACAAGAATATTCACAGCAACTGTATTTGTTATAGATAAAACGTGGAAACAACCCAAGTGTCCACTGACAGGTGAATGGATAAATTATGGTATATCCATACAAGGAATACTCCCCAAAATTAAAAAATAATGAACTTTTGAGTCATACAACATAGGTAAACCTCAAAATAATTATGCTAAGGGGAAAAAAGCCAGACAAGAAAAAAGGGCATACCATTTGATTCTATTTAAATAAAATTCTAGAAAATGCAAACTAATCTATAGTGACAAAACAGATCAGTGGTTTCCTGTGGATGAGGGGAGAGAGAGGTGGGAGATACAAGAGAAAGGGTTTATAAAAAAGAGCATAAGGACATTTATGGTGATGTTTATGTTCATTATCTTGATTTTAGTGATAGTTTCATGGTGTATACCTGTCAACTTATCAAATTGATACTTTAAGTATGTACAATTTATTGTAAGTCGATTATATTTCAATAAAGCAGTTAAAAAACATAATTGTGGTCTGACCAGTGAGATAAGGAAAAGGCAACTGCCTTGTTCTGGACAGCACATTTCCATCTTTCAGGGTAAAACTATGTATAGAGGTTCTCTGGGAATCCCTAAAAACATTGCTGGCTTTTACTGAGATGTCAGGCAACTGAAATTCTCATGTCTTTATCACATGCCTACTGTTAGGCCAGATTCTTGGAGTGCCTCTCTTTACATTTGACCCTAATATATTTCAGATTGTTTTACACATGACTATTACTGTTATGAGGCTTCAGTATTAATATGCACTAGACCGTTAGTTTTTCTGAACAGTAGGGATACCCACAGTTGGAGTGGGGACTGGAAGTGGAGGGAAAGTGTTCAAGAAACTGAGTGGGCAAGGCTTCAGCCAACAACCCAGGCAGCTTCTTAGTTCTACAGACTTAAGGACTCCTGGGGGAAAAAACAAAATATGAAAATCATCTGAATTTTATCTGTAAGCCAAGCTCAGAGCCTGATCTGCTCAGTGGATCTTGATTAAATTCAAAATACCTCTCATTTCTTTCTGCACTTCCTCTCCTAATTGGCATATAAAGTTTTATTCTGTCACTTGAGTTTCTTGAGATGAGAACATTAATTTCTGAGGAAGAACTGTTGATTTTACACACACACACACACAAAAGTACGTTTAGATATAATGTACTAATGTACTAAAGTGTACCATTTTCATTTTTTATTTATTGATTGATTTTAGGGAGAAGGGGGAGAGGGGGAGAAAGAAGGAGCAGAGAGAGAGAGAGAGGAACATAGATTTGTTGTTCCACTTACTTATGCATTCATTGGTTGATTCTTGGATGTGCCCTGACCAGAGATTGAACTTGCAACCTTGGCGTATTAGGACGACACTCTAACCAACTGAGCTACCTGGCCAGGGCCCCATTTTCTAAAAGGACTGATTTATATTCACACATTAGCAATGGAAGCCTCTATTAACAAATCCTATGGGTATTAAGCACACACACAAAAGGGTTCTAAAGGCTGAGGGGGAAAAATCATGCAAACACATGGAAAAGTGTCACTACAAATTCATGATCTCCTCCCTTAACTAGGTCTTTTTTTCTTTTCTTTGGTTAGTTACTTAGTTTCCCTCTTCAGTGATTCCAAACTTACCTACTGTTTCTCTTGCCCAGCTCATTGTCATCACATAACGCTCCTTCCTATTTTACTACGGAAGTTGAGAACACTAATAATGGTCAATTTCCTGCCTCCCCCACCGAAAATGTATCTTCATTTTTACCCATTCTAATCTTCTTCCCTCTAGTGTCAGACAGGTTTACCCCTTGTTCAGAATCAAATACAGTTGACCCTTGAACAACACAGGTTTAAACTGTACAAGCCCACTTATGTGCCTTTTTTTTTTAATTTTTTTCTTTATTGATTTTAGAGAGAGAGGAAAGGACAGGGAGAGACAGAAACATCAATGAAAGAGAATATCAATTGGCCACCTCCTGCATGCCACCCCCCCTTGACCCCCCCCGACCCCCCCCCCCCCCCCCCCCCCCCCCCGGGGATCAGGCCTACAACCTGGGCATGTGCCCTGACCGGGAACCAAACAGGCAACCTCTTGGTACATGGGTCGACACTCAACCACTGAGCCACACTGGCTGGGCTTATACACCTTTTTTATATAGGGGATTTGAGCATCTGCGGATTTTGGTATCTGCAGTGGTCTGGAACCAATCCCATGTGGATACTGAGGGATAAGTAGGTTTTGGGGAAATCAAAAGTTACACATGGATTTTCAACTGCACAGTGGTAGGGGTGGAGTGCCCATAACTCCTGTGTTTTATTCAAGGGTCAGCTGTACTCTATTTTTGACCTACAGTCACATCTTATGAAGAAACTGGCTCCATCCACTGGTCTGTCTGTTCTGTACCTCATCTCTCTCATGACTCCCCCTAGACTATACGCAAATAATTCTTTCCCATTCTAAAAAAATATACTCCTTTGACCCTGAGTTCCTCTAAGCCAGCAATTTTCAACTGTTGTGCTGTAAGAGGCATGCCTGGTGTGCCAAAAGAATTTTTTAAATATGCAGTACCTGACTATTTAGTCAGGGGCACTGATCTCTTTTCCCTTAGATTGTCTAACAAAAGATGACAACCGCCAACACAATAATAATTGTCCACTGTGAACGAATCAAAATTATACCTTTTTTTCCTGTCAGACCGGCAAAAAAATAGTTTTGATGTGCCGCAGAATTTTAGTAATTAGCTTATGTGTGCCATGAGATGAAAAAGGTTGAAAATCGCTGCTCTAAGCTAATACTCTATCTTCTAGTTTCCTAACATGGTCATGCTCTCCATTTTTTCACTTTCCATTCACTTCCCAGCCTACTTAAATCTAAATTATGTCAACACCACTTCACTGAAATGCTGAGTTAAAAGTGACAACATTTATTTGACAAATTTCTAATCCTCAATATATTTGAATTTTCTATGACATTTGACACTTGGTATTTGGAATGGGTGGTCAAATATATTTTGGATGAACAAAGTGGGAATCGATGGAGGGATAGGAAGAAGTTGCTCTTAAACTCAAGTACCCAATGAATTATAGCTGTAGTAGCCAGAATAATGTACCCTCCCTCCCCTGCTCCCACCAAAGATGTCCACATACCAGTCCCTAACCTGTGAATATGCTATTTACATAGCAAAGGGAATTGAGGTTGTGGGTGGAATTAAGGTTGCTAATCATCTGGCCTTCAATGGTGAGATTATCCTGGAATATCTGTGTAGGCCCACTATAGCATAAAGGTCTTTATAAATGAAAAGAGGAGGCAGAATATGTCAGAGTGATGCGATGAAGAAGACTCAACCAGCCATTGCTTTGAAGGTGGAAAGGGGTCAAGCCAAGGAATGCTGGTGGCCTCTAGCTGCTAGAAAGAACAAGAAAATAGATTCTGTCCTACAACTTTCAGAAAAGAACCAACCTTTATTATACCTTTAGACCAGTGAGACCCATTCAGGTTTTTGGGCTCCAAATCTATAACTGGGGTTTTTAAGTCACTATGTTTTGTACTAATTTGTTACATCAAAGAAACTATTACAATAACCATTTATAATTTTCCTTTAAAATGTAGTTGACTCTTGTGACTTTTTCTATTGAGTCTAATTTATTTAGTGGGGGTTTTGGGGTGGTGATAGAAAGGAAACCAGGATCAAGTGAGAGTTCTTTAACTCTATCCCTTTAGCTACTCTGTTGCTGACCTTCATACTCTCAGCTGTTTGCTTATAATTATATATATATATAAAAAAACTTAAGTCCTAGTACCAGAAATAAAAACCTTTATGAAAACTTAGGGTACATACTTGCTTTAGGAACAAAAGAATAAGGGGAAATGAATCCTGTGAGATTGTACTTTACCATGGTGAGCAGAAGAGAAAACTTGTTGGTTCCTGTTAGGAAGCAATTGATAATGGCAGTGGAGGGGAATGTGGGTGAACCAATCTGCCACTGAAAAAGAGAAGAGGGTCTCAGAGCCAACCTAAACCACACAGTGACACCCAAGTATAAATGTATAAATGTACAGATTCTCTGGCCATCAATCTCCAACTTTCTAAGGCTTTCATCCAACAACTCAATATGATTTTAACCTAAATCCAATCCTTCCTGCTTTGAGTACTTGCCCTAAAGTATACGAAGTAACTATTGCTTGAAGCTAGGAGAATTTCTTGCTAACCAAATAGAAAGGTAGGATGCCTCATTCTGATGGGCAGAGGGCGTGGATCGTTCCTGCTTTATCAGTTGATACACTGTAGAATATTTTCTCATAGGACATAACACAGAGAGGTTGGATTTAGAGAATAGCCCTTTGTGGGTTGACCTGGAGGCATAACTCCTTTTCTACCAGAAATTATGTTCTGAGTTCTAGAACAGGAATGACACTTACAATGTATCTAAACCCTTTCTTTCTCCCTTTACTTTCATTTTATAATCCCATTTATTTATTTGTCCTACCTGCCTAGCATTTCTTGGCTCTACTTAGGAGTCACAAGATCAGACAACAAATTTGACTTTAGGTATGTGATAAAAGGATTTTTATAACCTCTACATCAGTGTTTCTCAAACAAGAATCTTTGAATTATCTACCAGATTTTTTTCCTTGTTGTGATTTCATTAATCTGTAATAATTAACATAAGCACAGTCCAGGTCACCTTGAGTCCCACTTAAAACTAAGTACTGCCATGTGATTTCAGAGCCTGTGTTGTGTTTAGATATATGATCTTATTGGCACATGTAATAGTACTTTGTCTTAGGCAAATGAGAACAGAAATAGATAATAAATGCTTTCTGGCAATGTGAAAGCCAAATGACACCCATGAAAGAATGAACAAAGGTCTCCTAAAGGTTCTCGTAGAGAAAACCAGTCATTATAAATGGAACACAGATTAGTATAGACATGCCAAATTTTAAAAACCTAAATTGTGGTAGTTTTTTGTTTCAAGAGGCGATTAAATTTGTAAAAAATAAAATAAAAATCAAGTAGCAGATATTAACTTTATTAGTTTACATTTTTCCACACAATATACACTTTTGTTTCTATTTAAATTTACCTCCCATAGTATGAGTCCTTAGTGGCATTAATTACTGCAACTATTTCAGGTCTTTCTCACAATCACATCTCATCTAGATCAGTTTAATAGCATTCCTAGTGGTCTCTTTGCCTCTAGTCTCCACACCAATACACACTTCCATTACATCTTCCACATTGCTATCATAGTTATCTTTTTGTGATTAAAAGCTGATCGAGATTTTTTTATGCTAAAAATTCATGCCATACCCTTTAGAATAAAATCTGAGTTCATTAATATGCCATGTTGAGGCCCTCAAAATATCTAGTTTTGTCTTTCAACTGTTTTGTCTCACTTATTATTTAAATATGTTTTTATTGATTTTAGAGGGAGGGGAAGAGGGAGAGAGAGAAACATACATAAGAGAAACATTGATTGGCTGCCTCTTGCACATCCCCCCACCTCTCACTGGGTCAAACCTGTGATCTCTTGGTGCATGGGATGACACTCAACTGAGCCACACCGACCAGGGCTGTTTTGTCTCATTTAATTTCTTCTTATTCTTTCTCTCCCCACCACTAGCACCCTCTACCTCCTTCACACACACGCACACGCACGCACTCTACTGCAGCTAAGTGCTTTGGAGAACTACCAGGTCAAGTTCTCTGAGATTTCACTTTGTTTCCTCTGCCTGGGAGCCTTCCTCCCATTTCTTTTTTCCACCTTCACCTCCTTTTTCTTCATTTGTTTAAAGATAACTCTCTTCCACAGAGAAACTTTCTCTTACTACCCTCAGCTCACTTTGTGTATGCATTTATGTCATCAAACACACCGTGGTAATTGTCTGATCCTTAATGATCTCCCCAATTAAAATACTTTTTGTTTTGCTTTGTTTTTGTGTAAGAGTTTACTTGAGCCAAACTGACAACATTGCCAGGAAGCAAGATCTCAAATGCTCTGTAAAAGACGTTCTTAAAGGTGACATCTATATCTTCAGTATCTAGCTCAGTGTCTGGCACATAATAGGCATTCCAAAAAATTTCTTAAATGAACATTTAGGAGAATGGGAGTGATTCTATTAACAGATCTCTATTACATTAACACTCTTCAACCTTAACCTAAAAGACCTCTTCTTAGCCTAGTCAGACCTAAATATTGCTATGACAGTCTCTTGGTCTTGCCTCACCCTGCATCAAAAGCAGTTCCATATTATAAATGGATGTTTTTTAAAACTGTGTTTGTAAGTAGGGAGGCTTTCTGGAAGGCAGAATGCACTATTATATGTGAACAATGTTATGGTGACTAGACTTCAAGCTGGCAAGTACAAAAAAGGCAATTAAGTTATAGGAAACATAACCACAATGGAGGTAGCCTGAATTGTTTTCTAGGGTAGGAAACCTTGTAGTGCTTGAGCAAAGAGAAGGAACAAGAAAAAAATATTTTCTTCTCATTCCCAGTTTCCCCAAGAACAGTTTAAGTTTGACTTGGACATTTTTCTTTGCACTTCTTTCTGCACGCCTCTCCATCGAGTCTCCAATGTCCTTACCTTGCGTTTGTCCCTAATTATACCCCTACCCAAGCCAGGGGTAAGCATTTAGCCCTACCACTAAAATGCTCCAAAGTAATCTTCCTCTTCTCTCCATTAATGAGAATAGAAGAAAAGCTAAATTCACACAAATCTATGAATATCTAATTATATTTTAACTCCCATTTTTGTTGTTGGTTTTGTTGGGGGGCGATCTACATTAGTCTTAGAGAGTTGAATTAAAGTATTGTAGCACCTATGGCTTGTTTTTTTTTAAATGGGTCTTTTGGTAAGATGGAGAATCTGTATCATACTGTTCTCTTAACCAGGTGTATATGGTAAAGCCCAATCTCATTATTATGTGATCATTAACTTTGAGATTTACTATGCTTTGATGATGGGATATCTCTGAAATTGTCACATTTCTTCAATGAGCCAAATTCTTTAAGTTTTTTGGGGTTTTTTTTTAGATGTAGTGGAATGTTTCTTAGTAAGTTTCATTCTTTTAGTGCCATGTGTTATGTGCAATGAAAAACAACAGGTACTTGATAGTATGTATTAAAAACAAAAGCCGCACATCAGTGGTTTTATTAAATCACTTAGATACTATATAGATCTGATTCTTTATAACCATTATGTACAACATTCCCACAATAACTCCTAACACACAATTCTTTAATAGAATCTTAAATTTATCATCATTACCTTACTAAAGAAATCTTGTATATCTTTAAACAATCAAATACAGAATTGGTAAAATGATCATTTCCGGTCTAAATCATACCCGATCTCTGTTTATTTTAGATTTTTTGTATCGTTAACGAAGTGAAAGATTGTAATTCTCGGTGGCAGGTAATTTTAATTTTGATTCCTTATTTTTAGTTAGTACTGATAAAGTTAATTAATATATTGGGACCTACAAAAAGGTGGCTGCCCAGTGGCCTGCCATATCACAAATCTAACCCTAAGGCAGCCTGCACTAAACATCTGTCAAGGAAACCTAACCTACACCAATCAGAAACAACTCTCCAACTCAGCTATATAGACAGCTGACCTTTCCTCAGGAAACAGGCTGCTAGCCTTACAAGGAAATTCCCTGCCTGCTAGCCATTCATGCCTTGTTTCCCAGTTGCTGCTTCTAATGCTCTATAAAATTCACTCCTGCCCCAAATCTCTCTGGAGCAGTGTTCTACTGATTGTGAGGCATTGTACTCCATAATCCATGGATTGTTTTCCCTTGAATAAAGGACATCAAACTCATTACTAAATTTAGTTTTGCAATTTGACAGTATCTCACCCTGAAAATCCTTATCTAGATGATTTACCCCTACATGATTTTCAACCTACATGATTTCATTTGAAATTTTTTAAAAAAATCTATAGAGTAGGCCAAGATCGGTGTATTCTCCTATTTCTGGCTATAATTATGAATTTTAATTTTCAATAAAATACAGTGCCATTTAAAATTAAATTTTTAAAAATCTTCACCTTAGGATATTTTTCCATTGATTTTTATTTATTTTTTAGAGTGGGAGGGGAGGAGGGAGATAGAGAGAGAGAAACATCTATGTGAGAGAGACAAATAGATTGGTTACCTCCTGCACGACCCCGACTGGGACCAAGGATCGAACCTGCAACTGAGGTACATACCCTTGACTGGGAATTGAACCTGTGACTCTTCAGTCTGCAAGCCCATGCTCTAACTGCTGAGCCAAACAGACCAGGGCTAAAATTAATTTTTAATTATTGTGTTTTATTAAGCAAATACTGATGAAAACACCTCTAAATTTAAGACTGACAGCAAATGCTTATTATAGTAAAACCAAATCTAAACTGCATTGTTGCTTGTACTGAAGGAAAAACTTCTTGCTGGGTGTAAATGTTTCACATTTTACAAGGATGCTGTATCCTTTTTTTTTTTTTTTTTTTTGGTTAATCCTCATCCAAGGATATATATTTTTTTAATTTATTTTTTTTAATCCTCACCTGAGGACATTTTTTCATCCTTTGTTCAGATAGAGTGGGAGGGAGAGAGAGGAAGAGAGAGAGAGAGAAACATCGACGTGAAAGGGACTCATCGAGTGGCCGCCACCCGCACGACCAACCAGGGCCGGGGACAAACTGCAACCGAGGCACACGCCCTTAGCGGGAACCGAACCCGGGTCTCTCTGTACCGCAGGCCGACGCTCTAACCGCTGAGCCAAACCGGCCAGGGCCTCATCCAAGGATATTGATTTTCAATAGAGTGGAAGGGAGGGAGCGGGAGAGAGAAACATTGATGTGAGACACTGATTGGTTGCCTTCCACATGACCTTGACTAGGGACAGGGATCAAACCTGCAACCAGGTTCATGCCCTTGACTCAGAATCAGACCCGCGACCCTTTGGTACTCAGGCCAACGTTCTAACTGCTGAGCCAAACTGGCCAGGGTGGGGATGCTCTATCTTATTTATCATCAGTAACCTGAAAAGTACTATGAGATACTGAAAATATTTACTTATAAGTTTCCAGACTGATTTCACATTTTGGTTGTAATTAATTTTTTTTATCCTCACCCCAGGACATTTTTTGCATTTATCTTCAGATAGAGCGGGAGGGAGAGAGGGAGGAAGAGAGAGAGAAACATCGAGTGGTTGCCACCCACACGACCCCAACCAGGGCCAGGGACAAACTGCAACCAAGGTACTTGCCCTTAGCGGGAACCGAACCTGGGACTCTCTGGTCCGTGGGCCAACCCTCTAACCACTGAGCCAAACCAGCCAGGGCGGTTGTAATTAATTTTTTTAAATTTACATTGAGATAATTCACGTACCATAAATTTGCTCTTTTATTTATTTATTTTTTATCCTCACTCGAGGACATCTTTCCATTTTTTGTTCAGACAGACTGGGAGGGAGAGAGAGAGAGAGAGAGAGAGAGAGAGAGAGAGAGAGAGAGAGAGAGAGACATCGACGTGAAAGGGACACATTGAGTGGCTGCCTCCCGCATGACCCAATCAGGGCCGGGGACAAACCGCAACTGAGGTATGTACCCTTAGCGGAAACCGAACCCGGGTCTCTCTGGACCGCAGGCCGACTCACTAACCGCTGAGCCAAACCGGCCAGGGCTAAATTCACTCTTTTAAAGTATACAATTCAGGTTGCCCTGTTGCTCAGTGGATAGTACATTGTATTTCTAAAGTGTACAATTTATTGGGTTTTAGTATATTAAGAGTTATGTGACCATTACCATGATCTAATTTTAGGGTATTTCATCACCTCTCCCCAAAAGACCCCAACTCATTAGCAGTCATTCCCCATTCTCCCTGCCCCTAGTCCCTGGCAACCAGTAAACTACTCTCTGTCTCTATGGATTTGCCTACTTTAGTTATTTCATATAAATGGAATCATATAGTATGTGGCCTTTTGTGTATGACTTTTTAAACTTAGTAGAATATTTTCAAGCTTCAAGATACATGTTGTAGCCCTGGCCAGTGTGGGTCAGTTGGTTGAGCATCATCCAGTGCATCAAAAGGTAACTGGTTCAATTCTCAGTCAGGGCACATGCCCAGGTTTTGGGTTCATCCCCAGTCAGGGTTTGTGTGGGAGGCAACCAATCAATGTTTCTCTCCCTTTCCCTTTAAAATCAATTAAAATATGTTTTTTAAAAAGATACATGTTGTCTGGCCAATGTGGCTCAGTGGTTGAGCACTGACCCACGCACCAAGAGGTCACCAGTTCAATTCCCAGTCAGGACACGTGCCCAGGTTGTGGGCCAAATCCCCAGTAGGGGAGCATGCAGGAGGTAGCCAATCGATGTCCTCTCTCATCGATGTTTCTGTCTCTCCCTCTCCCTTCCCCTCTCTCTAAAATCAATAAAGAAAAAAAAGATACATGTAGCATATATCAGTATTGTGTTCCTTATTAACTAATACTATTACATCACATGGATATACTACGTTTTATATATCCATTTATCAGCTGATGAACATTTGGGTGTTTCCACTTTTGAATATTATGAATAATGCTACTTGAACATTCATGTATACAAGATTTTATGTGGAAAATATTCCAATTTTTTTTTCGCTCAAACATTTGTTCATGGTTCATTATGTGCCAAAAAACATCTTAAGGTCAAAATGATGTTCTTAGCATGAAATAGTTTCCTAAACCACATGACTTGTCTTGATCATAAAACGAGATTCTGAACAGGTAAGATATAGAAACTCATTTTATTTTCATGCAAATAATACAAAATAACATTTGGTTGACTAGGGTTCTAAATTACTTATTCTAAACAGAGTATGTAAACATGCATTCTGAATATAAAATGTATACCCTCGCATTTACAATTTAATTAAACTAATAAAATCACATACACTGTGTTACAGCCAGTACCCTTACCAAGTTATTAAAATTATCAGAAAGTTACAAAGATCTGAAAACAATATTAATATGCAATATTAATAAATATATGTATATGTACTCATCTATGTTCATTATATTTATTCACAACTACATTTTAATTAACCCCTGTACTCAAATGTTGCTTCATTGATGCATTCACATAATATTAAGACTTTGGTACACCTTCATTATTTCGATTAGTTTTTTCATTTCCACTGTAGTACTAATTTTCTTGATCCTTAATATTTTTCTCATGTTTTATGCCAATCCATACAAGAAAATCTGATCTATTATAATTATAAAGTTTTTGAGATTTCAATATAATATTAATTAAGGATGGGATTTTTAGCTAATCTTTTCTACATTTTGTACTTGTATCAATTTCTGAATGTAAATGTTTCAATATACAAAACCATCTTTTTAGCACATTGCAAACTGCAATATAAAGAAAACACGATTATTTTCCTTCCTTTTTTTCAGATGGAGACATTTCTACCACTGTAAATCAAATAGGTCAAGTGAATAAAGTCAGCTTTAACTTTATTTGGAATTACAAAGTGGGCTATCTATAACACTAAACATGTGAATAGTATTTTAAAGTTTGAGCTAAACCTAGGTTACCTCCTTAAACATCAAAATGTTCCTGAACCTAGGTTACCTCCTTAAACATCAAAATGCTTCCTGGCCATGTTCCTTTTAATTGTAACCTTAGCAAAATTTAGTAGAGATGTTAAGTTTGCTGGTGTAAATACAACCAAACAAACAAACAGAAAACCAGAAAATTCACTTTAGTGCCAAATAAAAATGCATTTAGGATTAGACAATCACGTTCTCCATTAAGCGTGGATAACTACAGCCTCATACATTATGATTTATTTATATGTCATCATTTCGCCCTGGCCGGTTTGGCTCAGCGGTTAGAGCGTCGGCCTGCGGTCCAGAGAGACCCAGGTTCGGTTCCCGCTAAGGGCATGTACTTCGGTTGCAGTTTGTCCCCGGCCCTGGTTGGTCGTGTGGGTGGCAGCCACTCGATGTGTCCCTTTCACATCGATGTTTCTCTCTCTCTCTCTTCCTCTCCCTCCCACTCTATCTGAACAAAGAATGAAAAAGATGTCCTCAGGTGAGGATAAAAAAAAAAAAATATATATATATATATATATATATATATATATGTCATCATTTCTTGTATACAATCTTGATAGTGGTCAATATAAAAAATATAGTGGTACCATTATAAAACAAAGGTTTAATTTCAGATGCATGTTTGTGGGGAAGGAAACAGCACTAGTGCATTTCTTCATCTTCTAAGCAAAACTCCATTACATCAAAAATTTCTATAAAACAAGCTATTTTCCAGCCCCAATTGGTAGCTCACTTGTTTAAAAATGGTGCTGGATAAAAGCAATACCGCTACAAAGGGAGAATTTAAAAATTCCTTTTAGTCACTGGATAGAATTTTACTTGGAATACTAAGAAATACAAACAGGCAGCAAATGTGTATTTGTTGTACTAATGGACAAATTAATGTTGGCTAATAGTTGAAGGGTTAAAAAATAAACAGCTAAGTGGTTAAGAGTGTGAGCTTTGAGGCCAGGCTGCCTAGGTTTAAATCCTGGCTCTACTACTTAGTAATTATATGAACTGGAGTGTTTCATCTGTATAATGAAGAGTTGATGAGATGAGGACCCAGCATACTATGTACTTCAAATAATTATTATTAACACTTATTTAAAATTTTTAAATATACAGTATTTTAATTTCTTTCATCCTTGGTTATTTTCATTTTGAATTCTTCCACCACATCTTATTTGAAAAAGTGTGGAATAAATAAGAATGATATAGTAAAACCTAACTTACCCAGAATGCTTGGGAAATGAACCATTCTGGATAGGTAAATTTTCCTTACGGTAACTTTCTAGGTATCAAAAGAAAAATCAACAAATGGGATAAAACTATTTCCTAAACTTATTACACACTTCCATGCCTTCTTAAGGAGGGTGTACTGGTGGCAATTAAACTTTTTCTTAATTAATCATAGGAATAAGCCTACTTGACTCTACCTAAGATTTTATTTTAACATGTAGTTCATGAATAGAAATCAGGATGTGTGTGAACTTGGATGTGAAAAAATAAATTACATCTTTATTTTTACTAATCTCTAACTGAAAATTCACATTTCCTCCCATTTTGAATGTAAGCAACAAACCTATGTCTGTGTCACTAATAGGAATCACAGATACTTTATATCACAACTGTTGTAAGCTCTGGAAATATTTATGTTCATCACTTCAAAAATTTGGTCTTTCCAGACCCATCATTTGATCTTACTCTGTTAATAAAGCACATTTATTCCTGTATCAACGATTTGTTTTTCTTTAATATTTTGAGACTATTTCAAAATGTTTTCTTTTATAATGTTATGAATTTTATTTTATACATTTAAAAACATTTTTCTAAGAAGAGTCCATGGCTTCACCAGACTGCCAAAATGGTTTGTGGCACCAAAAATATTTAAGAACTCTAACCTCAAATCTGTCCCAGTCCACTGTGCTGTTAGTTCAGAGCATTAACATGTTTCATTCATTATACTTTCATACTGAAGATTGTTTAAATTGGGGAAATATAAATTGGTTTCTCCGAGGTAGAAATATAAACTTGTTTCAAAAATATACCTTAAAAAAGGAAGCAGCAAGTTATTTCCTACTACACTTCAACCCTGGCTTCTGAAGGAACAAAACAAACAGGGAGAAATGAGTCGTAAAGTTAGATTCAGATGGCATTTAAAATAGAAACATAAAACATCCTACTCTCCTACTTTCTAAATTAAGAGATAATATAAAAGTCCATTCAATAAATACTCTGAAGTCAACTGCATGGGTTCAAATTCTACTTCTGCCATTTATTAGCTGTGTGACCTTGGGATGGTAACTTAATCTCTCTGTGCATCAGTTTAATTGTAAAGGGGGTTAACAAGCACAGTATCTGGTACATAACGTGTTTAATAAACATTATATTATTCTTACAGATTTGTTTCACACTATGGCCAGTTAATGTCTCACTGGTTAGTTTAATAACATTTATATAGCACTGTAGTCTACACTGCCATTTCACATACATTATGACATCTGAACAACACAAAAACCCTGTGAGAAAGGACAGCGATTATTGTGCCTAGTTTAGTGTTGTAGAAACTAAGTAATCACACAATATCCCACAAATGGGAAGTAATAGAGCCAGAAATCAAACCTGGATTTCTTCCTCCACTCCAAGTGCCTAATCCTGTGTTTCTACTATATTAGATGGCTTAAAAGAAAGAACAAAGAAAATATTTTTGGGTGGGAGAGTTGGGGGTGGTCCAGTAGAACATGAGATGAGCACTTTACTGCTTTGCTACTCAGTGAATTGCTCTGACCAGAATAATCTATATCACCTGGGAGTTTATTAGAAATGTAGAATCTCAGGCTTCATCTGGTCTACTGTATCAAAATCCACATTTTCAGCAAAATTTCTAGGTGATTCCATAGACTTGTTTTGAGAAGCACTGTTTCACTAAGTGCTCTAATGACACTATTATGGTCTCCTGAACAGTATATATTAGCTACCTTATCAGAGGTATGAAGTTTTTATTAAGTAATACTTTCTTGTAACAGGAAATAACTTGCTGCTTCCCTTTTTTAAGGTATATTTTTGAAACAAGTTTATATTTCCATTTAATTGTTAAAGATCTCCACTTAAGTGGGGTCATTAAGGAATGTTAGAGAACTTAAAGCAGGTCAATGCTTACCTTTAAAAATGTGTTTTACTAACCACTGCCTGAAGGAAACACTAGAGAGGAAAATCGCCCTCTCCTACTTCACACCGAGCAGATTAAAACAGGCCAATCCTATCCTAATACTTCTTCCCCTGGGTGTTACACTAAGTATTGAGTTTTCTGACCCCAAGCTTTGACTTCTTGAGTTTCACAAGGCTGTGGCTCTGGGAGTGGAAACATAGCAACAGGAGGGAAAAGGTAGTAAGTCTATTCCATACCCTAACCTTGGCGGATGGTGCCAGTTGATTACAGAGACCAGTAAACAGCCCGCCTTTATCTCTCCACGCTATTCAGTTCACAGTTAAGCTTGATTTCTAGGTTGCTCTAATTCTGGGACCAGGTCTATGCTATGGGTCCACTCTTCTCAGTATTGCTCCTAGAGTCAGAAATACACGAGTTTTCGGCTGGTGGGAGCTCCGATCAGCAGTCCGCTAGGTTCTATTTTAAATGACGATTCCCATTCTGAGGGACGCCTCCGCCCAATGGTTAACCGGGAAAGACCGGCAGGAGAGTAAATATCTTTCACCTGCTCCCCCGGAAACTTCAAAAGCCCGGGTCAACCAGGACTAAAAGTACCCAGGAATTAGTAACCTCCCACCGCACATTCCTGATTGGGCGCGTGAGAGGGATGTGTCAGCCCGCGCTCTTACCAGTCCGGGGAATTCCATTTCCTCTCCCTCCCACCAGCATGAGCATTCAGGGGCGGTGCTTCCTCGGCGACGGCCCGCCCCAGCTCCAGCCGGTGCCTCATTGAATCTCGCGAGAGTTTGCGGGTTTGGGGGCGGGCCCAATTCAGGAAGAGTACACAAAACTGCCCTTAAGTCATTGCAGACCTACAGCTCCTGTGAGCCAGCCACGAGGTTATCGCGAGATCCGCCTCAATACCAAGTGAGAAAATTGGGGGACGCTGCTGGGAGGGGCGTGGGGATCTACCGCGCAGCTGCCGTTTCCATTACCTTCCTCCTATGGACTCCTTCCGGTTCTCGATGCTTCTCTGAGTCTAAGAGTTTCCGCCGCCCGTCTACCCTTCCCCCCAGCCCTTGACCCGCCTCCGGCCCCCGCCCTCCCAGTCCAACCTCCGATCTGTTTAGTAAGAAGATGCTGTTTTGAAAAGAAGGAAAAGTGGGTAGCGCAGACACTCGGTCCTGGACGTGGGAAGAAAACCGTCTCCCTGCACCTTAGACTTGTCCTGTGCTCGGGACGGCGGCGTTGGCGGACTGATACGCGGCGGTGAAGAGGCAGGAGGAGGGGGGGAGGGGCGGAGCGTGGCAGCTGGCTGTAGTTCCGTCAGAGCGGACATCTTGTGGCTGTGTCGTGCGCGTGAGCCCCGTAGGGCCGGGGAGGCACCCAGCTTCCGCGCGGGGAGGAGGCCGAGGCCGCAGCTTGAGGGAGGCCCCGGCCCCTCTGTACGCGTGGGTGTGGACGGCTAGGGGAAGGGAAGGGAGGCCGGCCCACTGGCCGGCCGGGTAAGAGGGGAAGCACAGGCCTCGGGTGGCTTGAGTGATCAGCCTGTTGGGTGGGGTAAGGTGGGGAGGCTGGAGAAGCCGGGGCCTCACCTGCTTAAGGGGGAGGGGGAATGGGCGCGTCCTCGCGCCCAAGCCGGAGCCTCAGGGGCTGCACGGGCGCGTGGTGGCGGTGGCTGGGCGGGCGCGCGCGGGAGCGCGCTGGAAGGCGGAGTGTACGGTGGCGTCAGGGGCGACACAGAATAGCTGTAGCTGCGGGGACAGCAACACACATCCAGCCTCTCTTCTCCATTTCCTTCCCCTCCCCGGCCGCACCTTGGAGTAGAAACCGAAAGAAGCCCGGCGTCAGTCCGGAGTCTCCTGTTTCCCCCTCCCCCCTAGCCTTTCTTTGCCCTAGTGACGCCGGCATAGCGCCGACTAGGCCCCGGCTCCTCCTCTGCTGGGCTCCGGACCCTGCCCCGCACCCACCCCTTTCTCCTACGCCTCTTCCTCTCCCACCCGGGTCTCTTCCTTTCGAGAGGCCGGGAAGTCAAACTTGTAGCCACCCCTGCGCTCTTCCCGTCACTCTCGCCCCCTCTTCGGGCCGAAGCACGGCATAGAGGCTCTTTTGGTGGCTTTGCCACGCCACCCCACCCACCCCGGATCCCGGCCGTTTTAAGGGACCTGGATTCATCGGGGTCTCTCCGGGGCCTGTGCGAGTGCTGATCTGCTCCGTTTTTGCAAAAGGCGCCTGTGTCTGGCAGAGCCGGTGTGAGACGAAGAGACAATCCTTCGCTGCCGCCGGGATAATCAAGAGTTTTGGCCGGACCTTTGAGCACACACCGAGATAGTGAGGAGCCAGACGCAAAGCACAGACTATGGCGCTGAAACGGATTAATAAGGTAACCCATGGAGCTGAAGGGGATGGGGTCGTGGTAGGAAAGGAAGGCTCAGGCCTGGGGGAAGCGTGGGGGTGGGGGACGTATAATTATGAAAATATCCTTCCTTGGATCATTGTTCCAATGGGGGATGGGGAACGCGGATATACTTTGTAAAGAAATTAAGTTTAAAGCTAGGGAACAGAACACTTGTGGCAAGTGAGGTGTTATCTTGTGTATGTTTCAGTGAAATCGGTGCAAATTTGGGGTGGAGAAGAGTGATTTCAGGCTGCTCAATTCTTTTAAATGAAGAGTTAATCCCGTTTGGGGGTCAGAATTGAGACTCCCGCAGATGTCCTGGCGCTTCCTGTTCTCGGTGCTTGAAAACTTACTTTAGTTGTAAGATTAAGGTTCTAGGCGTTTTAGGGCGAAGAAAGATAGGAAGCTCAGCGGGGAAAAGATAAAAAATCCGGCAGGTCCCGAACTTTATTAGAGGTTGGTATAGAATTGTCGTGCCACCCGAAGAGTAGTGAATGATTCTAGCCAGAAACTCTTCATCACTCTGGGCAGGTTACACAAGAATGAGTGGGGTTGGGAGGAGATGGGCTGACACAGTGTTGCCACTTCCTATGGCTCAGGCTTTTCACCCGAAGCTATTTATCAGAAGCACACCGGGAACTGATGTAAACGCCTTCTGGAAGCTTTCTTTCCCTTTTGGCTGGGGGTGGGGGACTGGGGATGTGAGGGAAATTCGATGTCAGTAAGCTAAGGTTAGGTGTACCTGTTTTTTTTTTGCTCAGCCCATTTAATAGCACCCTTTGGGAAGATTGTTTAGCTACTTAAAACGTGGTCTGACACTAACCTGTCGGTCTCAGTTAAAAAAAAAAAAAATTTTTTTTTTTTTCAAGGCTCGGGGTGAGCGGAACCTCCACCTCCGGTGGTTTAGTCTCATTTTCTTGCTCTAACTTCTACCCCGCATTTTAAGATGGCGGCTGCTTTAACTGGTTCAGGCTTTTTCCGGCATCTCCTTGTAATAATATGAAATAATATTCTTTGTTAGGTGTTAACTTTTACATTAGGTCGTACACTGCACTAAGACCTCCTGCTCAATGCTTAGTTATATTCAAACTCTTAGACTGTATTTCCCTTTTTTGTAACTTGTGTATGTGTGGTGTGTTTAGTTCTTGCACAATCGAGGAGGGTGGAGTATTTACAGCTAACTTGAAAAAAATGTCATGGAATAAATTCAGCTTTACTAAAACTAGGAGACTGGAGGTTGTAGGGTAGAATCTTTGGTTTTGATAGGTTACTTTTTTTTAAAAAGAGTTGTGCATGGAAGGAAATGCAAGGTCTTGGCTTTACTAAAATAGGCCTGATACTGATTAATTTTATATTTACTTGTGACTTTGGTGTTTATTTGGCAAAACTGGTATATTTGAAGATGAAGGTTTAGACCTTCACTCCATGTATTGATGTGGAAATCTTTGATTTTTGTCTTAGGCCATCGTTGCATTGTCATTGTGGGTTTATATAAATAAAAACTTCAGTTTTTGTATGTTTGAGAAGATGGAAAAGAAGAGGAAGAAAAACTAGGAATTCAGGTTTAAACGATTATTTAAACATCTTTTTCTGTGACCCTTTTGAACGCCAGCAACACATTGGAGAAGCATAAAGAACATAATATTTAGTGCAAATCAAAACCTTTTTAATCTATGGGAATTCAGGCCACTAAGATGTGGAATAATTTCAAATCCATAGTTTTTTATACATGTGGAAAGAACACTTTAAAAGGAGGGTCTCATTGATTTTTTTTCTTTTGCAGGTGATAACCAGCTGCTGCGACACCACTTTTAATTTAAAAGCTCTAGAGAGGCAGTATAATAGTTAAGAGTGAACTTTGGAGCAGAAACGCTCTTGTTAGAATTCTAGGACTGAGCAAGTTATCCATATGCTTCTATAAAATGAACATTTGTTTTATATGAAAAGTAAATAGTTGAGTGCCATGTATGGAGCAGATTCTGTTCTAGATACTGGGGATGCAGCAATGAGCAAAACAAAATTTAGATTTCTAAGGTTTTTTTTTTATTGCTTCTAGTATTAAACAGGGTAATGTGTGGCTTTGAACAGGCCCCTGGCACATGACAGATTATTATTACTGCGATTTTAGTATCACTTTAATCTTCAAAACTTTTATTAAAGAACTTTTTCTAGTCTAGTACTTTGTTAATACTTGATTGACATATAAATGTTTTGAAGATTTGTATAATACAGAAACTTGACATAATGACACTTTTCAAATTGGAAAAGTCAGTGTTTTGGTTTTTTTTTAACTTGCAGAAAAGTTTTGAGTTGCATGTGCTTTGATTTTCAGCAGTTGTTGTCAGAATCACACGTTGAAACGAAAAAGAAATCACAGTTCCTAACAGAATTTTAGCATGTGGACAGCTGTTGGGAAGAGGGTACTTGTTATAGAAATAATGGGTCAAGTAGGCATTGATGTTAGGATGGTATTTCTTGTCATGTACCTATTTATTTTGAATTCTTCTCTGAAACCCTCCAATTCCAAATATTAAGATATATCTATTATCTTAATGAAGTGCTTATTGTCAGACTAACCATTGGTCGTTCATTTGATCAAGCCTTTGAATTCTTGTTCTAAAGTTTACGTTCTTATAATTTTTTGCTTGTTTGCATATTCGTTAGACCAAGCAGCTATCAGACAACCTTGGTTTTTGCTGTATTCTTTATATAAACTAGCCGTAGTATGGTCTATTGAGGCTATTTATTAAACAGTAATCAAAACTGGGAACTCCAAGTTGATTGGTGGTATTTGGGAGCCATAGCCATTTTACTACTCCTATTAAAATAACTAAAGTGCATGTGTTTTGGGGATGTTTAGAGAACTTTACATAAAATGTAACGTGAACCAAATCTAAAAGAATAGCTCATGCTTTGAGTGTTCGCGATGTGTCTGAACTGTTTGAAACACTTGTATTAACTCATTTAATCTTATAACATCCCAGAGAAGCAGGTACGATTATTGTTCCCATTTTGAGATTACAAATCTTGAGACATAGAGGTTTAAAAAGAAAACAAACACCCAGGGTTATATCCGAGTTGGGATTAGAACCTAGGCAGTCTGATTCTACTGTGCTCTTAACCACTACATTGTCATGTCACCCTTTAGGTTTTTGGTATTCAGAAGTGTTTTCTTTTGTACTTATCATTTGGCTACTAATAATAGCTTGGTCATAGTATCTACTATGTACTAAATATTGTTTCTAAACCCTTTATGAGTATCAACTCATTTAATCTTCACAACAACCCTGTGAGATAGATGCTCTTACCATTCCATTTTACATATAAGGAAATAGGCACAGAGAGGTTAAGTTACTTGTCTGTAGTCACACAGCTATTAAGTAACAGATTCAAATCAGATAGTTTTACTTAACTCAAACTCTTAAAGTCCATGATGTACTGCTATTTTGAACCATTTCATTTCCTGTTTGATAGGTGAATGAATGTCATATTAGTCTTGGCTACCTGAAGGAAACTTTCTTCTCCCACTTAGTATGGAAATGGGATTTAACGTTATTCTTAGGTTATACCTAATTTGTGAATTGAGTTTTTAGCTAACATGGGTTTTTTTTTGTTGTTGTTGTTGTATTCTCACCCAAGGACATTTTTGCATTTATCTTCAGATAGAGCGGGAGGGAGAGAAGGAGGAAGAGAGAGAGAGAGAGAAACATCGATGTGAGAGAGACACATCGAGTGGCCGCCACCCACACAACCCCAACTGGGGCCGGGGACAAACAGCAACTGAGGCATGTGCCCTTAGCGGGAACCGAACCCGGGCCTCTCTGGTCCACAGGCCGACGCTCTAACCACTGAGCCAAACCGGCCAGGGTTAACATGGGTTTTTAAAGGTATGAGTGAATATCTTTTTGGCCTGTCTCTTCAAGAATGATGGGAACTGCCCTGGCCGGTTTGGCTCAGTGATTAGAATGATGGCCTGCGGACCAATGAGTCGCCGGTTTGATTCTGATCAAGGGCCTGTACCTGGGTTGCAGTTCATCCTGGCCCTGGTCAGGTCGTGCAGGAGGCAACCAGTCACTGTGGCTCTATCACATCGATGTTTCTCTCTGTCTCTCTTTTTCCCTCCTACTCTATCTGATAATAAATAGAAAAATATCCTCGGATAAGGAATAAAAGAAAAAAAAAGAGCTGTGGGAACTACCATGTACCAACTGATCATTTAGGGATATATTAAACTTGTCTCCAGTGAGTCTACAGGGTAGATACACTGTCTTGTGTGTGTTTCTTTTAAGATCCTCAAGACTTGTCTATAGCTAGCTAATTTAATTTGTAGGACAGTTGTGTGACTGAGGGATGCTGAACATATAATGACCTCCATATTTGTTTAATTTGAGTAAGGGTGACTTACTTTCACACCACGTGCTTTGGTTTTATGCTCACTTGCAGAGTTAATTCTAGTTTTGTTATTTGTACAAGTGTACAGTTAAACTCTTGCTGGCACTAGGGGGGAAACTTATTAGATATGCCTATCAATAGTCTGTGTGTTAACTCATGGGTTCAGGTGCCACTGGTTATCCAAGATACTGTTAATTCTTGAGAATTTCCCAAAGCATTTCACTATAATCTTCTTTCTATTAAAGAAGAGAGTTAGGTTCCTAGTACTGATATTAAAATGTTTGAGATTAAATTCTCAAATCCTAGATTGGCTTTTGCACTCTACTATATGTTACTGTGTATGTGGGTTTTGACATGAGTTACACTTATAGCAGAATTTTTGAAGAATATAGGTAAAAGGACAGGGTCTTATCAGACTTAAGTGAGTAATTTTCTCTGGAAACAGGCATAACTTTGAAATGCTCCCTAGGGACATTTCTGGAAGCCTCCCTCTGGTTGAGAACCACAGACATAGGGGATAATCATTTAATCAATACTTCCTGAGGTTTTACTCTGGCACAACAGACTAGTCTCAGGGGATAAAAAATAAGGAAGACTGTCATTACCCTTGAGAATCTTTGAGTGAAGGAAGCAAGCGTATAAACACATAAGAATAGTGTAAGTCAAGTAGGGGAGACATTAAAAGGAATTATAAGGGGTATTTTCATTCACATATCAGATTTACTCATAAAGATAGGTTTATCTAAATATTTTGTCGTCGTTATAGTGAGGTTTTTCTTTTTTAACTAGACATTCCTTTGCCAAAAGAGACCAGTGTTTTGAAATTAGCGGGGGGGGAAATGATTTTCCTTTTTTAACTGGGAATTTTGTGTTTTAGATTTGGTTTTGCTACCAGAGCAGAGATCTCATTTGGTGCATTTAATGAGTGTTTTATTAGCCAATTTACCCTGTTAGGTAAGATTTATTCTTTGATGTTGTTAATCCTCACCCAAGGATATTTTTCCACTGATTTTTTTTTAGATAGAGTGGAAGGTTGGGAGGGAGAGAAACATCAATGTGATTAGTTGCCTCCCGCACTACCCCAACCCAGGTCAGGGATTGAACCTGCAACCCAGGCATGTGCCCTTGACCAGGAATGAAACCTGAGACCCTTTGGCCCTAGGGCCAATGCTCTTAACAGTACTGCTGAGCCAAACTGGCCAGGTCAGTAAGATTACTACCCTCTGCTCTATTATATGGGAAGGGGAAAAATTCCTGTTTTGTTTTTTAATTTATTTATTGCTTTTTAGAGAGAGAGAGAGAGAGAGACATCAGTTTCAGTTTGTTGTTTTACTTGTGCATTCATTGGTTGATTCTTGTATGTGCCCCAACCCAGGGGTCAGACCTACAACCTTGCCATATTGGGACGATGCTCTAACCACCTGAGCCACCAAGCCAAGGCAAGGAAGAGGAACATTCAATGAAGTATTTTATACTTTGCCCAAATATCTGATTTTTACCTCCAACTGTATTTTAGCATAATATCATTCAGAGATCTCCAACCAGCTTTTCATAGTTGAATTTGTCAAGTGTGGCCTTTTAGGCTTCTTGGTTACATGTTCATTTTCAGGATGGAATACTTGTTTCACATTAATCCTAGCCTTGTTGTAATTTTATGTCTAATGTATAATTGGATATTTTCAACCACTTGACTGCTGTTAATTTTCATTTTTTATATCTATAAAATGTCTTATTTGCTTTCATGTATCAAACCTTAGAACAACCTAAATTTGACTTTATGTCTTTGCCCGTTGACTTTTTTTTTTTTTTTAATACTCACCTGAGGATATTTTTCTATTTATCTTCAGATAGAGTGGGTGGGAGGGAAGAAGGGGGGGAGAGAGCGCGACATGATGAGAGAGACAGGCACATCAACTGGCCGCCTCCCGCATGACCTCGACCAGGGCTGGGGATGAACCGCAACCGAGGTACGTGTCCTTGACCATAATCAAACTCAAGACTCATTGGTCCGTGGGCCGATGCTCTAACCGCTGAACCAAACTGGCCAGGGCTGTCTTTGCCCATTTAGATAATGCTTGCAACAGAATAGTTTTGAATAATCTTAAATGACTTAGCTTTAGTGGTGACCTAAAGAAAGAAAATGTTAGTGTTATTCATTCAACCATTCTTTGTATCTTGTCTAATGAATCAACACGCTTGTCTCACCTATAATTACTACTAAACAGGAAGTTAATATTTTATCAGTGATGTAATGAGACATAGTGTGCAGCACCTGCCTCTTAATCTTTAAGATGAACTTTCAGGATTTCTCACAAGAAATTAAAATGTCCAAACTAAAATTTTTTAAAGGAACTATTTCTTTCCATTCTTAACTCTATAGTTTTATGAAATTGTTCAGATCCCAAAATCTTTTGCCAAGCTTCATTCTTTTGAAATAATGTCTAGTAACCATACATTTCTGAGATGTTTGTTGCTTCCTTCCTTGCCATTTGTATCTACATATGGTAGCATGTGGTATGGAGAAATTTCACAACACTAAAGTTAATAAATTTTTGTTCATGGTAAAACCCAATCCTTTTTTTTTTTTTTTAATCCTCACCCGAGGATGTTTTTCCATTTATCTTCAGATAGAGTGGTGGGGGTGGGGGTGGGGAGACATCAACTGGTTGCCTCCTGTACGACTCCAAGCAGGGCCAGGGCCAGGGCCTGAACCACAACCAAGGTACGTGCCCTTGACCGGAATCAAACCTGCGACTCGGGGCCGACACTCTAACTGCTGAACCAAACTGGCCAGGGCTAATCTTTATAAGAACATTTAGAGCAGTTATTGTTTGCCTGATTGGACAATTAATTGTATAGCATTTTGGCCTCTCATTGGTCTAAATATATACCCTTATATTGCTAGGTTGTGAGGGTCCTTGAGAGTCATTCTTATCTCAGAATTTCTTATAAAGCCATATTCAGTGTTTCCCACCTCATACTCTCATCTCCCCCAGTCCTCAAAGGTAGTACTTTGTTACTCAATATAGATTTAAGTTAAGAGGCAAGGGCTGTCTTTATAGAGCTGATTCACATGGTCATACAGTTCTTGTCTTTTTTTTTTTCCCCTCACCTGAGGACATGTTTGCATTTATCTTCAGATAGAGCAGGAGGGGGAGAGAGAGAGAGAGAGACAGAGAGACATCAAGTGATTGCCACCCACATGACCCCAACCGGGGCCAGGGATGAAACGCAACCAAGGTACGCACCCTTAGTGAGAACTGAACCTGGGATTCTGGTCCACGGGCCGACGCTCTAACTGCTGAGCCAAACTGGCCAGGGGCCAGTTCTTGTCTTTTAAGTCAAGTGGAAGGTTTGGGGTTTTTTTTTGTTGTTGTTGTTGTTAAGAATTTTGTATTGACTTACGAAGGGAGAGAGAGAGAAACATCCATGTGAGAGCAACACATCCATCGGCTGCCTCCTACATGCCCCCTACTGGGGATAGAGCTTACAACCTGGGCATGTGCCTTGACTAGGAATCTAGCCTGCAACCTTCCTTAAACTAGGTTTTCTCTTATGAGTCCCCATTGCAGAAGGAATGGTCAGACTCATTACTGTTTAATCATGTCTCCAGATGAGAACACTCACTGGCTTACGTGTATCTTGTTGGTTGCCTTTTAGAGAGATTTGCTTGACTCCTTTTCCAGTGTGTCTGTTTAGGGTTTTAAAGGAGAGGAGGAGCGTATTTCCCGATGGGGGAAGGCCTGAATTCTCACAATAGCCAGGTGTGCAGAAGGAGAAGCAATTCAGAGGAAGATTATCCCAAAAGCTGAAATTATCCCCAAAAGAGCATACCATGGCAAAGAGATGTCTAACCTTTGTGGGTTTTTTTTTTTATAGGCAGTACAGTTTTTAGCATTGTACCCTAATTGTACATCCTTGATCCATTTTAGTGTCCCTTCAAGGTAAAGTGGAGCCTATAGCAATTACTATTGTATGCCAATGTTCCCCTACCAACTATTTTCCTATTTCTGTGGGCTTAATAGTTGGCCAAGAGCCCACCTGAGTAATGCTGTCCTCCCTGAGGGGAGGAGTCAACAAAGTATGAAGACTTTACAGGTCTGATCTGTGTGCTGTTCTTCAAGGTCTTTGCCACTGTTCCTCTCTACTAGAGAGTTAATTTTAGTTCTTCATATAATTTTATAAGTTGTTTTTGTCCCTAAAACATGTGAAACTTAGATTCTAACATCATTTCACAAGGTGAAAACGAGACAATTACTTTTGAAAATTCTTTTCAGTTGCTTCATTGGAAATTGATCTCCAGTTTAGTACATGCAGTTTTCTTTTGCAGTGGAATGGATATTTTCATTTGGCTTTCATTTAAAGGCCATGTAAATTAAAAAATAGGTAACACTAGATTCATACTGAGTGTAATAGTAAGGTGCAAAGTGAATTATGGAGGAACTGATCCTAATAAAATGTCAATTTTCCATATCTTGTTCAGTCTGAGGCATTTATAAATAGAATAGAGAGTTGGGTCGGTATGGTTGAAATTTTTTTCCTCCAGTTTGCCAAATGCTGTATTAAATTCTTAAATACATCTTTGATGGAGGGACGCTGTTTTGAGAAAGCAGCTTTTTTGCAACATTTCCCTAGACCTATTTTTCAAGTTGTCTAGTAGATAACTCTTTTGCCCTCCTACCCATCCCTACACGTAAATTCAATCTTTTCTTTTCCCTAGTAAGGAGCTCTAATGTAAAGTGGAAATAAGGCCTATTTCCATAAGTTGGTTTAAAGGGTAAAGTGCTTCATATTTGAGATCATTTTTCATTCCCAGGGATTTAATGTTCTCGCAACTGAAATTGCTGCTATAGCTTCCTAATGTGGTTATCTACTCATCTGTTATATATATATATATATATATATATATATATATATATACACACACACACACACACACATGTATATGTATATTTACTATATATTATAGTAGGGATTCCTATCACATACAGGTGAGAAGGGTCTTGATACCCCACAAATTAAAATTTTTTGTGGGCATATTTGTATTTTAGGGTATTCATCAGATTCTTAGAAGTCCTGGTTACAAATAGTGTTAAAGAGCCAATGTTCTGAACGATGATGTGTAGTTTTATATTACAAAAATTTGAAAACCTGCCAAACAATGCTATATATTCTTCAGAGATACATATCTAATAGTGTGTGAAAATGTGGAGAAATGACAGAAACCAAATTCGGGATAATCTGTTACCTCTTGGGAAAAGGGAATGGAATCTTGGGAGTACATGAAGAATCATCAATTATATCTGGAGTGTTTCTTAAATTTTAAGGAATTGTAAAAAATCTTAAGCTTAACTATCAAGCTTGGATGCACAGATACATGGGTACTTTTAGGATATGACTTAATTTAAAAAGTTAGGACTCGTTTTTGGTGTACTACTGCTAGTATGTTAAAAAACCAAAACCTGATTTGTCTTATTCCTACTTAAAAACTGTCTGTGACGTCCCATTGTCTTTGGGATAGTCTTGGACATAATATCAAGGATCTGAAAAGATCCAGCCCTGATTAACTTTCCTGGCCATATCTGCTACTCCTTTACTTATTCTACTCTGTTGTGATTCTGGTATACCAGACTACAAGCAGATTTTTACAACCTGTGTTCTTTCACACCCTTGACTTTGAATGAGTTTCTCTACTTAGAATGCTTATCCTTCCATCAGGACTCAGCTCAGATGTCACTGTTATAGACCCACGCAAAGCATTTGAATGCTTTTATTTTAAGCACTTATGTTGTTGAAGTATACTTTTTGTTTTTGCATTGTACCTACTTTTTATTAGCTCAGTGTATTGGAGCAATTGTTCATGTTTTTTTATCTTGGTGTTTTCAGACCTAACATGCTTGACACCAAAAAAGTATTCTTCATACTAATGAATACATGTTTTGATGGTGAAACTTTAGCTAATGTTACACTTTTCATTTTAGAAATGGATTTAAATTAACCTCTAGTTTCTGTGATTAGATTGAAAGTTAACACTTTGCTAGACAGGACATGTGACTTCTTCCTGCTCCCTCTAATTTAATTTTGAGACTTCTTTTAAGTTTTCTTACATGTTTTTCAACAGTACTTGAGCATTACATTGTTTTAGTGGTATAAAAATCTGTATAATTGGTAATGGTTTACAGTAGCACTCTGCTCAGAATGGACCTCAATTTTTTTGTTTTCCTTCTTGGATGTAGGAAACTTGTAGTTAACAAGGCAATAGCTATAGGAACCAGAGCAAGCTATATAACCTCAGGGCCAGAAATTGCCTATCTGTATACCAAATCAGCTTTTTGCTTTCTCTGTCACCCAGTGTGGTCTCTCTTTGGATTCACCATATAATTTCAGGGCATATGCCTGCTAACAGCTCTGAGTCACATCCTTATGGGTCCTAATTAGAGAAGGAAGAAGTGTTACCTCTAACTTGGACAGGTATGGACGGACAGACTCATAAAGTCAAGTCCTGGCTTTGGTTACTTTCCAACTCTTTGAGCTAATCACTGAGGCTGAAGGAACAAATTCTATGATTAGCCCTGAGTAATTGGTTTTTGGTGGCTGACAAATCACCCAATGCTACAATCACGTGTTTGGAGTAAGGGAAAAAGTATTTCCATGGAAGGTAGGGTAAGATGGATTATTGAGTAGGCAAATGTCTGCTACATAGAAGAACATCTAGGAAAACTACTTACTATGCTTTTTTTTCTCTCTGCTGTTGTTATCTTAGAGGTAGGTAAGTGCTGTTTTGATCCTTAAAATAACGTCACTTTGGTCATTTTTTAGTGTTCAATTTAAAGTAGATTTTAATACATAAATTAATTGGCCTGCTTTTAAATCCTTGATCATTCAGAGGTGTCTTGGTCATGCAAGATAAGGCAATTATTTACAAATGATCTGAGCAATAAGAGCCTGCCTGCAGTTTTGGAAGTAAAGAGTTGAAATTCAGTGCTAACTAGCTGAAATTATACCTTTACTCTAAAGGAATGATAATGTCAACATATAAAAGCTTAGTGATTTATAAATATCAGTGTTCAGGAAAACTCAGAAATATTTTCTTAATATTCTTAATTAGAAATGTGCAGCCTTTAAGTAGGATATTGATAGAGTATTCTAGGTCAACTCTATATATTCCTCAACTTCTATTTGTAACGAAGTTTTTTTTGTTTGTTTTTCATCCTCACCCAAGGATATTTTTTTGCATTTATCTTCAGACAGAGGGGGAGGAGGGGACATCGATGTGAGAGAGACACATCGACTGGTTGCCACCCACACGACCCCAACCAGGGCCGAGGACAAACTGCAACCGAGGTCCATGCCCTTAGCGGGAACTGAACCCAGGACTCTCTGGTCTGTGGGCCAACGCTCTAACCGCTGAGCCAAACCGGCCAGGGCAGTAACGGAGTTGTTTTAACATTACTATAGGGTATTTTGTTAGACCAACCATCATTACATTGGTTTTTATTTTAAAATAACTGCTGGGTGTTTTTCTTCAGTTTTTTTTTTTTTTTTTTAACCATTTGTTATATGCAGAACATAATGAATTTATTCAGTACATAATTTGGGTAGATTACTGTAAGAAACTCATTTTTGGTAATACTTGAATTCACATGCTTACTGGACATTTTTGGGTAGAACCACATGAAATTGCAGTTCTGTAGTTCAAAAGTGGTCAAATATTAGTAATTTTTTACGACTCAAGCATATAACATGGTTTCTTCAAAACCCCATCAACAAATATTCCTTGAATTGATGACCTTGTGTTATTAATGTATAACATATCATGGCAGTATAATTGCTAGATGACTGCTTTTTAGGCAGTTAATCATAAAGACTCAAATCGACTAAGCCTTTAATATGTAGCCTATCTGTGAAGCAGTTTTGCTTTTTAACAAATGATTTGAGTGTCTACCCCGGAAATCTTGCCTTTGTGATGGGTGGTAATGCAAGTGGTCTGCTTGTTGTTGAGTACTTAGTACATCATGTGCCAGGTTGTGTGCCAAAGTGATTTAAATCTCATTCATCTTCTCCCAACTTCTGTACAAATCGACACTGCTATTTTAGAGATGATGAAATAAGTCTAGAAAATAGTAGGTCTAAGTTGGATTAAAAGTGAGACTTCAAAATGGTATAATATTCAAGGAGGACATACTCAGTGTCCTTATTTCAGGATGCTATGTTTGAGCATTTGAATTGCATATGTAAGTTTGATTTGGGTTTTAGTAACGTTTTTGAAAATTCACATCTCTGTGTTTTGTGGGAAAGAGGGGAGGGGTGGTTTGGAACCAGTTTAAGTTTTTAACCTTAAAGTAAACTTTTTGGATCCTTAACATTTCCTAAGGAAAGAGGGAATTAGGTTGCATAAGTTAGCTTCTGGTTGCTCTTCTTTTTGGTGGGCCAGTTACACAGTAGAACTTGTATAAGTTTTGGAACATAGGAAAATTCTATGTTCATATAAGACTGTGCTTGATTCTTTCCTAAAATAAAGTATATATACCTTGAGATGGTGTTAAGTAGATTGCCATTAAAATAAAAGTGGCTGATCGTGGAATGCAAATAACTGTTGTGTAAGATTTGCTCAGTAATGGATAGTTGATTAATTCAGGTTGCCAGTACACTTCCAAGAAACCAAACATAGTTTTCAAATACTTATTTCAGAATCAATATTTTGTAAGGGTTTTTTTTTTTTTTTTTTAGAGAGAGAGAGAAACATCGATGTGAGAGAGAGACATCAATCGGCTGCCTCCTGCACGGCCCCCACTGGGGACCAAGCCCGCAACTCTGGCATGTGCCCTGACCAGGAATCAAACCAGGACCTCTCAGTCCATGGGACAATGCTCTGTCCATTGAGCAACACTGGTTGGGCAAGGGTTTTTGTTTTGTTTTGTTTTTTTAAGCTAAAATATGCATGGTTTCTTTTAACCTATTGTTTAACTCTGAGATAAAGAGTTCCTGTGACTCCTGATCAGAATCAAGTGCTTCGAATGAATTTATGTTAAACATATGAGGGTGTATTTATGTAGGCAAGCATAAGGGTCTGTTCTGATCTTACATCATCCTAGCATTGTGAATCCTGGGATCTCTCTGGCTGTCTAGATTACGTTATAGGCAAGCAGTTGTGGTATGAGTTTCAGAAGCAAATTGGCAGAGTATGTGAGGACAATATTTTTCCAGTTTTATTGCTCATCAGCATAAAACATTAGTTTTTGGTATACACATAATAATTGATCAGTGTATATTTCAGAATGATCACCACGGGGACAATTCTTTACTGATTTTTTTTTTTTTTTTTAATGGAGTGAATCCAGACTTGATCTTTCCTGAACAATTGGCCATTTTCTGAAGTCCATTTTGACCATATGATAAAGGCAAATATTTGCTCTGGTTATCTTCCTGCAGTGTTGTATATTCCCTGAATTTTCCTAGAAGCCCGTTACTATCTTGTGGGTCTACAAATTTCTATAGGGATTTATATGTAGTAAATATATAGCTAAATGATCTTAATTTTTTTAAACCTAGTAAAGAAACAACTTTATTTTATTACTAGATAATCTATATTTGTTATGCACAAGTCATGGAAAGGCTAAGTACATATTTTTTGTAAATATAAGGTCAGATGGAATTGTGCAAGTGACATGTTAGTTGCTAAAAGCCGACTTCTACCTAGAGAGGTAGGTTCTTCCAGAGTTGTAATTTTACTCAGTATTGAGTAAAAGACAAGGTTGAGTTGAGGGAATAAGGAGATCAAACCAAAATGGGTATATCTACCTAGCCCCATAAGAAATATTTCAGGTGGAATAATTAGGTCAGTGGATAGTTTGGTTCAGAAAGAACAGAGGATTTAAGACAGTAAAAATGAGGGCCTCTGAGATGGTCTGAAAATTCAGCAAATGACATGAATCTTGAGAACTGCCTTATCTAGGTTCTTAAACTATGAAAATATCTGATTATAATTTTTTTGGTCTGTAAAAGGACAGATGTTATTCAGGTAACAAAAATTTTCATATTGATGTGTATGTATAGTCATGTGAACCCTAGCCAAGATGATTGTCTTGAATGTGCCCATTAAATAACTATACCTACCATGTCCCAGGAAGGATTACTTAAATGTTTTCTACTTCTAATAGTGTATTTATTAGTAATGTCAATAGTAATTGTCCCTAAAAGAATGAGGTGAAAATGAGCGAAGCAGTTGACTCACTCTATCATTTTTCTGCCTTGGTGTAGGAACTTAGTGATTTGGCCCGTGACCCTCCAGCACAATGTTCTGCAGGTCCAGTTGGGGATGATAGTAAGTAACTTTCAAATAGATTTTTATGGCTAATTTCATAAAAGCTTGTACATTTTTAGATAATAACAGAGGTTTTTTTTTGTTTTGTTTTGTTTTTTTTTAGTGTTTCATTGGCAAGCCACAATTATGGGACCTGTAAGTATTAAGAATTTAAAATTTTTTGCTTTTAATTGAAAACTCAGCATCTGTCTAGTTGTAAGTTTTAACTTAGTCTTGAGGTTTCTTTTATTACATTGTAATTCTGTTTTGGATATACCATAGTTGTACTTTTCTTTTGAAAGAGTAATTTAATGAATTAGTCATTTGTTATGTATACTATATGTGTCTGTCCCTGTGGTCTAGAGTGTAGCATCTCTTACCTACCAAATATCCCTTCACATCCATCTAGTTTTCCTTCATAGCAATATAAAGCATTGTCACAGAGCTTTCTATTATTTGAAGAGCCAGTTAATTAACTGGTTCTACCATGGTGTTACTCAAAGATCTTACTGTATTTGGGTAACTGCCCCAAATCTAGTTTTAATTGTATTATTTTGATATTTGATTCTTTCTGGAACTTTAGTTTTATACAAAATTTGAATATTTTTAGGTAGAAAGTGATATTTTGAATACAGCAAAATTCCTTTCTATCCTGGGTAGATAAGAAACTGTATATGCTGGATAATTGAATATTCAGAATTATGGATACCATCTAAGAATTTCACAGAATTAGAACGCAGTAAAACATCCTGGGGTAAGACTGTATCTTGCACAATACTTAACATTTTTTTTTTTTTTTAACTTGGAAGGCACTTTCGGATATCTATTCTAAGTTATATGTGTGTCTTACTGAATTTTCTGCTTTCTTCCCTTTTTGATGGTTTAATCTCAACGTAAATGGCAATAATGTATTAAGTTAGTTAATGGTCAATAAGTAGATGATTATAATTCTAAAAGAAGAAATACCCTTGGAAAAGTTGGCCAGCAGATGGGTTGGATCAACAAGTGTTTGTTGAGCAGTTCTGATTTTGATAATTTTAATCTTTTATTCTGTCTCAACCAATGTGAGCCCATGTCTGTGTGCCATTAAGGATACAAATGAACATAATAGACATGATCCCTCTCAATCTTTAACAAACTTAACATGTACTGGGAGAGGCAGGCAATTAAAACTTGGAGAAATAAGTAATACCTGAATGAAGGGCTTAGTAGGAGAAATTTAGAAGTAATAGGGATGAATGAGTTAGAGTAATTATGAAATGTTATGACCTAGACGTAGGAAGATTATGAGTCCAATTATATTAAACTTGGGGGGTATGTTTACTTAATAATTTGAAATATATGTGGATTATCCTGACAATAACTATAAAGCCAGGATTATTCATTTCCAATCTCAAGGACTATTTTTACTGCTTTAAATTTTATTTTGCTTTTCAGGTGCTTCTTTCTGTCTTAATCTGGTAACAAAATTGCTATATATTTTTTATATACATAATTAACTAGTGGCTTTACCCACTTTGGTCTATGAAGTGTTTTTAAAAATTGGCAATCGTTGCATAAAAAACAAAACAAAACTGACTAGGCCTTCATTCCCACAGCAATAATGGCTTGGGATAGAGTAGCTGTTTGCTTCCCTTTTTTAGATGGGGTTTGTCTGACATAGTTCCTACCATATCCACTTTATTTTGCCTACCTAGAATCTGTGGGCAGTTGAAATTGCAACTTCTATAATTTTTTTCATTATGGGTCACCAATATTCAAAGCAAAGAATTCAATAAAACGTCTTACCATATCAGTGCCAAGTAAAGTTTATCTTTGATCCAGAGGGTGCTTTAAGATAGTCTCATTATAAAAATTAGTTGCCAGTTGTAATACATGAAAGAGTTGGTAATCAAGACTTCTAATTGGATGGTGTGCATAATAAACCAACTCTTAAAACCAGTGTGATGTTTTTCTGCTTAACTTTTGAGATTTCACTTTATTGAATTGTTCTTTTCCAAAGGTAAGGAATACACCTACAATAAAATTATCAAGTGACGCATAAATGAGTAGTTTATGCTAGTAATTTTTCAGAAAATAGAAAATTGCTTATCCTGACAATTTTTTAAAGCTGTTTACTTAAAAAAAATTTTTTTTCATTTTATATACATTTTAGATTATGGCTATTTCTCGTTAAATTTTTTCCAGCAATCTTTTAATATAAATGACTAGCAGTTTTCTGCTTTTAAAAACAAATAATTTGATTTTCAGAACTATTTAAATATTCCCCGATTAACGAAAACAAAAAAATACATTTAGATCACAACTGCAGTTTTGCTTTGGTCCCATTATTTCCTGCAATGTACTTGTTTTATAGAGAGGTTAATTCTCACTTTTTGGATAATTTCAAGGAGTCAAAGGTTATAAAAACTCACCCAAAATACCAATCTTGTGCTTTTTATAAGTAAGCACCTAAGTTTAGATGCTGACTTGTGAACAGTTAATGATTGTTATTGATAAGACAACTTATTATTATTTTGGCTTTTGATTGCATCTTTGTGTCAAAACATTACAGTTTGATTAGGTAGGTAGTACCTTATTTTGTTAGTAAGCCTACCCTATGTGTAATACAGATGTGACCCAAATCAACAGAGCCAGTGGTGACATAACCCATAATTACAGATTTGCTGGAAGAATAAATGTAACAAAATTATTTTTGCTTTGTAGTATTTCTTAGGTCAGTTAAAGTGATGACAGTGCCACAGAACTAAGATTCCTGCCTTTTTAAGGGATAGAGCATCTAATTTGTTTTAGTACAGAGTGACTATTGAGTTTTAGTGGATTATAGTCAGGAAATGCTCTTGGTCATTAAAAGTTATGAGGCAAAAATGCTTGGTTCTAATAATTAGATGTGCTAGCTTATTTAACTTTTTGAAGGTGAGATATTTTGGAAGCACAAATATTCATAAAAACTAAACCTTTGAAAGAATTGACAGAGCATTGCTAGTTATGTGGTTTTTAAACTTTGGTTGGCAATTCCTATTAAGAAATGATGCATTGAGGAGAAAGCAACTTCCTTATCTGTTGTTTCTGAGATTTACATGCTTGATTTTTCTTTAATTGGAAATGGAGCTGGCAGAAGGAGATAATTTGAAATTTTTTGGAGTACCACACTGACTTCTACCTAATCTAGGATGTAGCCATAAAAGAAAGTACAGGCATACATCAGAGGTATTGTGGATTTGATTCCAGACCACCTCAATAAAGCTGGTATCACAAAATAAAGTGAGCCGTAATCTTTTTGCTGGTACAAGGTCTTGGCTTCAGTTGGTTTAAAAGGGAGGGAAAAAAAGTAACATCTGTGAAGTGTAGTAAAACAAAGTATGCCTATACCATAACTGAATAATGTAACCTTTGGCCGCCTGAGCAGAATCAGCTACAAAAACCATCTGAAATAATTGGTTCATTGGTCCATAAGGGTTATTTTTTCCATTTATGTATTAAGTCATTTCCTGTGAAGTCTAATGACAATAAAAACCCTTCCCTTCAGTAGCTTACTTTTTAAGCAGCTTTATAGTCTAGTGGAAGAAGGAACTAAATATGTTGGCCACTAGTAACTGTTGAGACTGAGGTATAAGAGAAGGGTAACCAGCAGATTGGACTAAAGGGAAGGCTGTATTTAGGTATGATCCTGCAGATAAAGAAGATAAGGACGCACATAAGAATATTTCAAGTAGAGTAAAGAAATATAGTTGGAGAGAAAAGGAGATGTGAAACAATACTTATGTGTCCTAAAGAGAGCATAATTTGCCCTGGCCGGTTTGGCTCAGCGGTTAGAGCGTTGGTCTGCGGTCCAGAGAGACCCGGGTTTGGTTCCCGCTAAGGGCACGTACCTCGGTTGCAGTTTGTCCCCGGCCCTGGTTGGTCGTGCGGGAGGCAGCCACTCGATGTGTCCCTTTCACGTCAATGTTTCTCTCTCTCTCTCTCTCTTCCTCTCTCTCCCTTCCACTCTATCTGAACAAAGAAATGGGAAAATGTCCTTGGGTTAGGATAAAAAAAAAATTTTTTTTTAAAAAAAAGCATAATTTGGTAGAAAATGAGACTATAACTGGGTTGGTGGGGACCAGATCATGAAGCACCTGTGTGCTTCGGAGTTTGAACTTCGTCTTGAAAGCTGTGCTAGATTTCAAGCAGGGTAATAACTTGTATCTTAAAAAGACCATTTCTGTAATAGGGTGAAGGATAAATTGGAGGGGAAAGCTGGAGTGTAGGCAGGAATACCAGTAGTAAGTCACTGCCAGAATTATAAGAAAAAAGATATAGTAGTCCCCCCTTTTTCATGGGAGGGACATCTTCCAAGACCCTCTCCCCAGTATATGCCTAAAGCCATGGATAGTGCCAAACCCTATATATATACTGTTTTTTCCATATACACACATACCTATGATAAAGTTTAATTTATAAATTAGGCACAGTAAGAGATTAACAATAGGAAATGGAACAAATATAACGGTATAGTGTAAAAAAAGGTATGTGAATGTGGACTGTCTCAAAATGTCTTGTTTTACTGTATTTACCTTTTCATGTAAAAGTAAGCACTTTTTGGCTTTCCTTTGGACTATCCAAATTGCTAGTATCACTACTTTTGCCCTTTGGGGCTATTATTAAATAAAATAAGAGTTACTTGAACCTTGTACCATGATACTGTGACAGTATCTAGTACTAAGTGACTAAGAGGAATGGAGCATATACAGCCTAGATGTGCTGGACAGAGAGATGATTCATGTCCTGGCTCGGGCTGAGTGGGACAGTACACTAAGAACTGCATATAATTTAAAACTCATGAATTGGTTATTTCTTAAATTTTCCATTTAATATTTTCTGACTCTGGGTAACAACCTACAGAAATGAAACCACAGCTAAGGGAAAGATCACCGTACTAAGATCCTGAGCTAAGGTAATAATGGCGGTGGGCATAAAGGAGAGTAGGATAATTCAAGAGATTTTAAGGATCATTAAGATTCAGTGACTGTGAGGAGATGAGACAGTCAACAATGAGATCCTGGTTTGTGGCTTTACTGTTGTGATTTGAAGTTTGGGCACGAGACATCCAAGTAGAAGTATTTGTAGGCATTTGAATATATGTCCTGGAATGAATAAACTACATTAAAGAAAGACTCAAGAGTCACCAAACTAAGTATGGATTAGGAGATAAAAGCAGAATATGGATCTGTGTGAATATTAACATTTTAGGGTTGCCATAGTGGAAGAGGACAGACTGAGAAGGAGCGATTGGACTGATTGGAGCAAAACCAGGGTAGATGGTGTCTAAAGAAGAGATCCAATATAAATTCTGGATTTTCTAAGATTTGGGTCAATTGTACTGATCAGATATTCCTTTTTGTTTTTCTTTGTTGTATTTTCTGTTGTATTTGCTGACAATTTATGGTAAATTTTATACAGAGCTTCAGTTGTTTAGATGGCATAGTTTAATTGTTTCTGGATCTTGTGGTTTTACCAGTTTTTCCTCTTTGATTTGGTAGAATTTTAGTGTTAAATTGTAACCTTGAAATATTTTCATCTCATAAATTATTTATTTTGAACAAGTGAAATGAAATTGGCTTTGTCTAAATTGCATTAGATTGCCTTTATTTAGAAGCAGTCAGATATAGCACTTGACTATATGAAACTTGAAATGAAGGCTTAAACAACTTTTGGACTTGGATATTATAAAAATTGGGAGTATCTTTAAATTGTTAATTGTATGCAATATAGACTAGACAGTACAAAAAGGAGGGAGTTTGGAGTAGGAAAGACTCAGTTTAAATTGTAGTTCTTTCATTTTCAAATTATATGTTTCTTTGAACTTGATTCTTCTTCTATCATTTGACCTCCTTTAAACCCCAGATATACCCTGTTCATTTTTTCATGATATCTGTAACATTTTTCATTGCATGTCTCTTTACCAGGCTGTAAGCCATTTAAGATAAGAAATTGTTCTGTGTGTCCCTTATACATGCCTAGTATGCAGAAAGGAGTTGACACCCAGAATGGGCATGGTGAAAAACTTGTTTTAACAATATATACATACTCTAATAGGGTGGATGTTGGTAATAACTCAGTCACACTAAATTTTCAAGTATAGCTTTGCCTATCCAGGGGCACTTAAGCAACTTCATATTTTCTTTTACCTTAAAATCCTAACTTCTGTCATCATTCTTTGATTGGTGTTGATCAGTAGTTTTCCTAAGATCTGGATTTGATTCTTGGTTCTGTGATATACCATTTGTACACTTGACTAAATTCCTTTCTTTTTTTTTTTTCTTTTGAGAGAGAGGGAAACATCAACATCGATTGGCTGACTCCTGCATAGCTCCTGCTGGGGATCTAGCTCACAATCTGGGCGTGTGCCCTGACCAAAATGAAACCAGTGACCTTTTGGTCCATAGGTCGATCCTCAACCACTGAGCTGCACTGGCTAGGCCTAAATTAGTTATTTAAACCCCATTTCATTCATCTGTAAAATGTTAAATTAATGTAAAATCCTAGGAATTAGTTTCACCCAAATGATGCTTCCTACTAACGTTGTATGTAATATTTATTTGCTGAGGGAGTTCTTCATAGTCAGTTTCTAATGAGCAAAACAGCAAAGGAGAAAGAATACTGCTGTAACTTAAAAGTTTGTTTTCTGTTGAAATGTAAAAAGACATCCACATTGTTTCCCAAATCTGTAATCTTGTGTATTGATTTGCTGTGGAGAATTCAGTATACTTTTGAAGAAAAAACTTTCATTGTGTTATGTTAAATGAGAAGTTTGAGGGGCCAGTTGGGAATTAAACTGTCTTTAAAAACCTATTTGTTTCTGTTCTGCTTCTATTGAAGGTAGTTGTATATTGCCTGTAATAGCTAACATTTTGCTTTGCCAGTAGCCATCATGGCACAAAACCATTTGTGTATATATCATTATCATTCTACAAATGTAAGAATTTATTTTCAAATTATACTTTGATATATAATGTATGTGTTTTCTTTGTGAGAATCAAGATCTAGAACACTTACGTTTCTGTATAATTTTTTAAAGACTTTGGTGACTTAATGTAAAATGGGATCCCAGTATTTAGGGTTCATTGTTCTATAGTAAATTTTTATTTAGATCATTTAGGCTTTTGTTGCAGTGTAAATAGTTCGTAATTTTGTTTCATATTAGAGAAGTACTTAGAAAATGTGTTATATATGGATTGTTTAGCAATAATATTTTAAGTATCAGTTAAGCATTATTTATTTTTCCCACAGAATGACAGCCCATATCAAGGCGGTGTATTCTTTTTGACAATTCATTTTCCTACAGACTACCCCTTCAAACCACCTAAGGCAAGTATTTTACCCCAAAATCTGTTAGTATAGATTTATGCTCTATTTCAAAGGAATAGAGCATTCTTAAAAATAGAGAACAGACTGACAGCTGTCAGGGGGAGCGTTGTGGGGCTGGACCAAAAAAGTAAAGGGATTAAGCAAAAATAAAAAACTCATAGACAGCACAGACACAGTATGGTGATTATCAGAGGGAAAGGGGCATAGGGATAGGGAGGGTATAGAGGAGATAAATAGTGATGGAAAGAGACTTGGGGTGGTGAACACACAATACAATATACAGATGATGTATTCTAGAACTGTACACCTGAAACCTGTGTAATTTTATTAACCGCTGTCACCCCAATAAACTCAATAAAAAAGAAAAAAGAAATTGGTGTTCTGCATACTTAAGGCTAAATAGGTATATTTTATATATAATGGATAAGAATAATTGAGGCTGAATATATGTATCTTGAATTGCGTCACTGACCTAGGAAGTTGATTCTTAATCTTCAGTTAAAAGAGCAACTTAGACCTGGTTTTGAACTTTGTAAATGGAGATAAGGATTGCCTTATCCTTATTGTTGCAAGGCTCAAGTATACATATTATGTGGAAAATTTCCCCCCTCTATTGTGTGTTTATACAGATTTGGATTATTAACCCTAGTATCTTGTAAAATAGTAGGTTTCCAGTGTTCAACCTTTGTGTGCATTTGTACATATTGCTACAATTTATACTATGATTTTGTTGGAGTTTTGGGATTTGAGTTTGCGTGCATAACTGAATAAATCTATCAAAACTTGAGTTACTTAATGCACTGAGGTGGACTGGTTTACACATATCAAAAACATGATCCTTGGCTTTTCAAAGCAGTTGACACAAATTCAACCCATATGAATAACTAGGAGATAATGTACGTGTAGAACATTGACACTTCACTGTAACCATCTTCACCATCATGGTATGGGTGCAATATGACATTTACCTTAGATGAAACACCTACATGATATTCAAAGATGTACACTGTATTTTATGTACAGTGGAAATGCAAACTCAAATACATAACCTTTGTAACTTGATACCTTAAATGAGCTGGTCTATAAATTTTGGGCTACAATCAGCAATTCCTTATTTTTTAATGAATGTTAAAATAAAAATATCCTTCAAATTACTCTTTGACGCTTATGACATGGTAGGACCAAATAAAACCTTCAGAACATCCCACTGTATTAGTTTGCCTTAAAGTTATATTTCCCATTTTAATTTAAAAAGAGGGAGCCCCTGAGGGATCTTGGTCAGAATATAAAAACTGGTTGCTATAAATTTTTAGTCTTTTTATGTATATAAATTAGCCATTTTATTTTATTTTTAAATTGTGACGATATTTTAAGCCTTGCTAAAAGTTTTCTACCTGAGGTTAGGATGCTTGTTTTTATTTGGGAAAAATACCTAAAGGTTTTTTTATTTATTTTAGGTTGCATTTACAACAAGAATTTATCATCCAAATATTAACAGTAATGGCAGCATTTGTCTCGATATTCTAAGATCACAGTGGTCTCCTGCATTAACTATTTCTAAAGGTAAACTACTTTAGAGGAATAGTCTTGAACTGCTCTGATTTTCTAATAGTTAAGAGTTTCAGTTTTGCGCCTACTTTTTATTATGCCAACTGAGTATTATGCCAACTTTTTGGTAAGAGGTGGGGAAGGAATAAGTTATATCATCTTTGCTCTTTTAAAGCAGTATTGTTTAAAGAGATTTTGTGGGAAGTAAAAATTCAAATTAGGGTATTGGGGCATTATGTGCAAATAATAAAAGCAAATTTTATTTTAATTGATTTCTGTAGTATTTTTCATTCTCAAGCCATTTGCACATCTCACCTGCTTATCTGTTATCTTTTAACTAAAATGGTATGCTTAAAATTAGTAGAGCTTTTAAAAAATCTTCAGGTTTCCATTGTAGGACAAGTTTGATTTTGCGCTTCTGTGTTTATTATTATTTTAGATAAAAAGCATTTTGATAAAACCTAGTTAAGACTTTTTTAAAAATAAAAAACCTTTAAAGTAGGTATTGTGTCAGCATGGTAGGTTGTTCCTACTTAATAACAGTCTAAAATTAGAAAATCTTCTGGAAATCTCTCCAGATCAGTTCGGCTGTCCTACTTTTAATCAGGATGTGACATCTCTAATAGGCTATCCAGTCTTCGTATGAATATCCCAGATGGAGATATGGATTGTCTCTCAGTCTGTATCTCCTTTTTGAATGACTCTGGTGACTTTTATGTCACCTTCATCCCACAAATAAAATCACCTGCCTCAAAACTACTTAATGGGAAGAAAGTCTGCCTTTAAGTAATATTCAATGTTTTAGTATTGGCTTAACATTCCTTAGGTACACAAAATTAGGTTTTTAATGTGAGTTTGGTAAGTGCAAAGTGAAACAGGGTTTAAGGGTTGTTTTTTTAAATCCTCACCTGAGGATATTTTTTCCCATTTATCTTCAGATGAGTGGGTGGGTGGGAGGGAGGGAGGGAGGTAGAAGAGAGACACACAGACAGACAGACACATCGATTGGTTGCCTCCCGCACAACTTGACCAAGGCTGGGAACAGAACCACAACCAAGGTACGTGCCTTTGACCAGAATCGAACCCACGACTCTTTGGTCCACGGGCCGACGCTGTAACAGCTGAGCCAAACCAGCCAGGGCAGAAGGATAAATTTTTTTAAGGTTTGTACAATTCATTTAAATCTTAAGGGGTGGGTATAACAATCAAACTTTTGACTAGAATCATTTTGGAGGGAGAGAAAAACAATTTGGGTTAATGCTGCCATAATTTTTTCAAGTGTAACATAATTTTAGACCTGTTTTCACCCTCTTGGATGCATTTTTGTTTTCTTTCAAATTAGGCTCTCTCTACCAGGTAGCTGGTATTAGGCATACCTTAAATACTAGGTTCTGCGTTTTTTTACCATTGCTGGGAATGTGCTATAATATCGAACACTATGTTTCTGTAAGTACAGATTGAGTTACATATCGCCCCCACCTTGCACTTGGGTTTACAATTATATTTTCTGTAATAATACATTACATTAATGTTGTCTTTTTTATGGTATTATTTTTGTCTTCATCTGAAGGTTGTCATACCCTCTTCAAGTTTTTATATCTGAAAATTTCATAACACCTTACACAATGTCTGGCACATCCCAGGCATTAAAATGAATTAGATACCTGATCCATGATGCTGAGCATCTCCTATGTTGAATAAGATAGGGTAAGAGTGAGTGTTGAAAGCTCACTTAGTAATAGACTGTGGCATTGTTTCATTTAGTCGGTACTTATACATTCAAAGGGACAAAACATAGTCAGTGGAGCAGTTGGGAGTTTTTTGTGAAAACTCCCTGGGGACAGGATAGAATGGATTTTTTTGTTATATTGAACAGCTAAGGATAGTATTGTGTGGGTGTTGCCCAAATAATCTTATTAAAGTTTTTTCTCCCTCAGAGTACCAAGAAACTCCAGTGACTTAAATTCAAATGCCACTTAATTATTTTTAAAAATAACAATAATGAGCCCTGGCTGGTTTGGCTCAGCGGTTAGAGCATCAGCTCTCAGACTAAAGAGTTGCCAGTTCGAGCATGTACCTCAGTTGTAGTTTGTCCCCAGCCCTGTGGGAGGCAACTAATCAGTGTCTCTCTCTCTTGCTCCCTCCTACTGTATCTGAAGATAAATGGAAAAATATCCTCGGGTGAGGATTAAAATCAATAAAAAAAATATATATGTGTTATATATATATAAATATATATATATATAACATACTTATATAAATAAATTTATATATATATAACAAAAAATATATATTTATATATATAAAACAATAACGGGTATCATCTGATTATATCGGAACTCCTGAGTTTGGCAGTATTTCTATAGCTAGTACTAAACTTGATCCCAACAAACCTCCATTTTTAGCATTTATTTACCAGGACCTTGTCTCTTGTGAAGAAGAATATCTGTAAATCTTTGTCTCATTGAGATGATGATAGAAACTAATAAAAATCTTTTGAAGATTGAGGTTTATAATATATATTTTTAATTTCTAGTTTCATACCTTTGTGGTCAGAAAAGATGCTTTATAAAATTTGTCTTGAATTTATTGAGACTTGTTTTGTGGCCTGACATGTGTACCATGTGCACTTAAAAAGAATGTATTCTGCAGTTTTCTGCAGGTTTTGGATGAAATGTTCTTAAATATCTGTTAAGTTCATCTGGTGTAATGACATTTCAGGCAATGGTTTTCTTACTGATTTTCTGTCTCGATCTATCCATTGATAACAAGTGGGTATAATAATGTTTTTAAATACACTTTATTTAATCCAAATTCCTGATGCTGAGTAACCACATTTGTTTTCTTGCAGTTCTTTTATCCATTTGTTCACTGCTATGTGATCCAAACCCAGATGACCCCCTAGTGCCAGAGATTGCACGGATCTATAAAACAGACAGAGATAAGTAAGTATGTAGTAGTTTAAGGAAATAATACAAAGTCATTTTTCTTAATGAGTTAGGTTTATACTCAGCTGTAAGTTGTGGCAATGCCAGGAAGACTTGATGCTTACTTCTGGTAAGATGATAGTAATCAATAGGTTATAGTTTATGTGGCAGTAATAGCCCCTCTAAAATGTTTTATTTTCGAACATGTTCAACACTTTGTCGCTTTAATTATTAAGTTTTGGAGAAGAAAGCAAATTCTTCACAATTATGTTTTTGAAAGAAATATTGGTACTATTGTAAAATTTCTGTCTAAATTTCACAAATAATTTGAGTAATTTTAATTACAACTTGACCATTATAACTTTTGTATTGTAATTAATGCTAAGTATACTTGTTCAATTAGGTACAATAGGTTAGCAAGAGAGTGGACAGAGAAATACGCTATGTTGTAGGGTAAGAGGATCTGCACTCTATGGTGCGCTTATTCATGGTACTGCCAGCACTTGAGTGCTGCATGCTTTAAGGCACTGTATTAACTAACAAAAGGTAACCAATGTGGCAGTTTTCTGAAAACTTCATTTAACTGCTTGATCTCTGTTTAGTGTGAAAGCATACCCAGTAGTCATTATTGCTTGAGAGTATTTTTGCATGGCAAAGCAGTTATGTAGCACTACTATAAGAAGTGGAAATTTAAGTATCTTTCAAACCTCCGTGGTGTTTAAATTTTAACTTTAGAATTGGTATTTTTTAAACTTTATATCAATATTACATGGAATGCGGTGGTGTAGTTCAGATTTTGCTGAGATAATAATGTAAGGGAAAAACTTTTAATTAAGCCTAAGCATCTAAACTAAATGTTCATTACTGACATGCATGCAATAGTGTCAGCTCTACCTTGTGGCTCCCTATATGCTAAATGAAACCTCTATTTTAAAATGCTGGCTTTTTGAGAGGGTATCCTTAAATAAAGATAACCATGAATTGGTAGAAAGAACTTTGTGTTAAAATTGAGAAAAGTGCTTGAACCATGTTGTTTAGTTCTTGGTTTGAAATGAAGCTAGTTAATATTTTATAAAGTTCAAAATGTAAATATCTAAAAGTTCTCCTGCGCCCTTTGTTATATATTCATTTCTTAAGGTTATCATATTTTTTGTTGGTAAGTAAGACTATAGCATGGGTATAACAGGAATTGATGGCATTTATCAATATTTTAGTGATCTTCCTCAGTAATAAATAACCTTGCTTGTGTGTGAATTACCTGTTGCTCTTTTTAAGTGAAGATACTTCCAGTTTTACCTAGAGAGTCCCATTCATCTGGTCTCAAGTGGGGCTTATCTCTAATCACCACGCTATTTAAAATTAACACATGTGGTTCTAATTAACACATACCATTCACATCCACCTCCTCTTGAAAACTACTCTTTTACCACCCTCCCCAGTGTCTTAATTTTCTGCCTGTGCCTAAGTCTCAAAGGCATTTTCTCTTCTTGTATTACCCAGGGTCAGGTAACTTCTCAAAGTCTAGGATTCAGATAAAATGGTTTAGTTAACTGTTTTGTTCTGGCTTTGATGAAATTTTCTGTAGATGTACAGAATGTGTGTGCTGTTCTGATATAATTCCACAGTGAACTGTAAAATAATTTTTTAAATGTTAAAATTTGTTGGAATGGATACCAGTTGTAGATTTTCTAAGAAACATTAGCTCAGTGGTAGAGGAGATAAAAGATCTTTGGTTTTTGTTAGCGTTCCCAATCTTAGTGCCACTTTATTATGTTTATTAAAATACTGCTTTTAGTGTTCTTGGAAGCATAAGGTTCTCATTTTCCATAGGACTTTGAGTACCAATACTATTTCTCCCTGTTGGCTTTATTTCAGTCATAACCATTAGATGACTAAATAACATATTCTTTATTTACAGGTACAACAGAATATCTCGGGAATGGACTCAGAAGTATGCCATGTGATGCTACCTTAAAGTCAGAATAACCTGCATTATAGCTGGAATAAACTTTAAATTACTGTTCCTTTTTTGATTTTCTTATCCGGCTGCTCCCCTATCAGACCTCATCTTTTTTAATTTTATTTTTTGTTTACCTCCCTCCATTCATTCACATGCTCATCTGAGAAGACTTGTTCTTCCAGCTTTGGACAATAACTGCTTTTAGAAACTGTAAAGTAGTTACAAGAGAACAGTTGCCCAAGATTCAGAATTTTTTAAAAAATGGAGCATGTGTATTATGTGGCCAATGTCTTCACTCTAACTTGGTTATGAGACTAAAACCATTCCTCACTGCTCTAACATGCTGAAGAAATCATCTGAGGGGGAGGGAGATGGATGCTCAGTTGTCGCATCAAAGGAAACAGCATTATTCTAGCAGCATCCATTCTTGTTTAAGCCTTCCACCGTTAGAGATCTGAGGTTACATGATATACTTTATGCTCATAACTGATGTGGCTGGAGAATTGGTATTGAATTTATAGCATCAGCAGAACAGAAAATGTGATGTATTTTATGCATGTCAATAAAGGAATGACCTGTTCTTGTTCTACAGAGAATGGAAATTGGAAGTCAAACACCCTTTGTATTCCAAAATAGGGTCTCAAACATTTTGTAATTTTCATTTAAATTGTTAGGAGGCTTGGAGCTATTAGTTAATCTATCTTCCAATACACTGTTTAATATAGCACTGAATAAATGATGCAAGTTGTCAATGGATGAGTGATCAACTAATAGCTCTGCTAGTAATTGATTTATTTTTCTTCAATAAAGTTGCATAAACCAATGAGTTAGCTGCCTGGATTAATCAGTATGGGAAACAATCTTTTGTAAATGCAAAGCTGTTTTTTGTATATACTGTTGGGATTTGCTTCATTGTTTGACATCAAATGATGATGTAAAGTTCAAAAGAGTGAATATTTTGCCATGTTCAGTTAAAAGTGCACAGTCTGTTACAGGTTGACACATTGATTGACCTGATTTATGCAGAATTAATAAGCTATTCGGATAGTGTAGCTTTAGTATGCTGCACATGATACTGGCAACCCTGGAGTTCATAGATGGACTTGGGACCCAGCAGTTTTGAACGTGTATATGGAGTTTAAGAAATTTATTTTCCAGGTGCAACCCCCATCTAACTAAATTTTTTCTTCACCTTGTACACTTGACAGCTAAAAAAACATAACATGGAAGTAATAATGGGTTTAAATTTACAAAATAAAGTACTGTTTGGTGTGGGAGTTGTCATGAGGCTGTGTTGAAGTGACTTAACTATGTGGGATATTGAGTATCCATTGAAATGGGTTTGTTCAGCCATTTACATTAATGAGCATTTAAATGCAACAGATATCATTTCAGGTGACTTAACATGAATGAATAAAAGTCAATGCTATTGGATAATTTTTCGTTTGACAAGTGCTATGTGTGCCACTAATTTAACTTCTGTAGTAACAAGGGCATTATCATTCTTCACCCTTCCTAATTCTGACCATATAGTTTTAATACTTATTTCCTAGTTTGATTTGTCCATTGCTTTCTTACAATCCTGTATTCAATTTCTAGCACGTCTGTGACTTTTCTCCACTTCCACATTTTTGCACTGCTTACACTTATGTGCAATCTTATTCCTTGTCTGCACAGATGTGGAAAGCTAGATATAAAATAAATGTTAAAGCTTGATTTTTATAAACATTTTAATATGTAGTTTGGACATGATTTATTGACTAAGGTTCTCTAAACGAAGTGAAATGCATGCCTTTCGAAAATGTTCTGACTTTAATTCTGTAATAAGCATTTCATTGAGAAATATCGATCTACAATTTTCTAATGAATGATTTTTTTTTCCTTAAAAATTGACTCCTTAAGGGTAGATGTCATACTGTTAAAACTTTTGGATTCAAATTACAAATGAGAAGTTAGTAACATACTGTTCTACAAGCTAAGATAATACTGTTTTTTGGCTCTATTTTCAAAATAATTACTTCTGCAAATCATACTCAAGATAACAGATTTAGTGGACGTATCATCATATGAAAGCCAACCATCAATAAAACATCTGCTTCTGGATTGCTAACTGGCTTTCAAATTCACCTTTTTAGCTATAGACAACCCTTAAGTATTTATATAGAGATGGCTTCTTTAAACCATTGATTGTTTAAATGATTAGATGTGTCCAGGCTCTGTATCTGACTTGATGCTTTCTACAACATTTCTGTGTCAATTCTAAAGGAATAAGCCATAAAGGCTTCTCCAGGTTTAAGAAAACAGTCAAGTACCTGGAAAACCAACATTTTTGAATGTATGGACACTGGACTTGAAACCTTCAAAAGTATCAAGAATTTTCCCTTTCCCCCATAAACATTACTAGTGTCATGTGTAGGACTCTAGTGAATATTAGCAGATTAAAAAATGATTTTGGTTCTTGTATATTTCCTATACCTTTAATGCACAAACTCAAATACTTAGTTTCTGTTAACCTATGGGAATTACAGTCCAGTGGACTTGCTAATGGTAAATTGTATTGTGAGTGACTCATTTTTGTCCTGGGCAAGTTTGCAATGTGATAATCAGACTTTTTTTTTTTTTTTTTTTAAATACTAGTTTGCTTTCTTGTGTGGGTGTACTCACAATTTTTTAAAGTATGAACCACAGTTAACTAGTGGTCTCAGGGGTAGTGAACACTCACTTTTTTTTTTTAATGGCTTAGTTTATGCTTCAGATGCTGATTATGCTGTATTAGTGATTTGGGAGGTGACTCAAATTAGCCATGTTTTGTATTGGCATAACAAAACTGTTAAATGATTGTTGATTACACTTTTAAGTGAACTTGTCTTCTATTTTATGAGGGACCCAGTGCAAGTCACTAAATATTGTCTAGTACCATCTGCATAACACTTGTAATAGCTAAGGTTAATTGAGCTTAAAGGAATTGTTACCATTAAAGTCTATTTAAAGACACTTCGGTCTTACTCAGTAATTCCAGCTAATGTGAAATTCATACTTGAGCTTAATGTTTGTAAATTCTACTTTGAACTTAGGAGTTAAAACTATAAAGAATTTAGAACAGTGGTTCTCAAAAGTGGTCCCAAGACCAGTAATATCAGTATCATCTGGGAAGTTGATTTTTTTTTTTTTTTTTTAATCCTCACACAAGGATACGTTTTTACTGATTTATTTAAGAGAGGGGAAGGGTGAGAAACATCCACTGGTGCCTCAAACTACGCACATCCTGACTGGGGATCCAACCCGAAACCTATGTATTAACGTAGCCTGACTGGACTCAAACCCACAACCTTTTTGGGTGCACGGGCCTATGCTTCGACCAACCAAGCCACTGGGCTAGGGCCAGGACCACGAAGGAAATTCTTTACAATGAGAATTATCAGATGCCACTGCAAGACGACTACTGATTCAGAAATGGGTGGCACCAAGTAGCCTGTTTTAAACCAATCAGATTAATTCTGAAATATGTCCCTAGCTTTCTTCCTTGTAACAAAGCAGTAATCCTTGGACCCTATAGTTATTTTACAACTGCTGTTTTCATGGCTATAAGAACTTGTTATATTGTATGCTCAAGTACTACATTTCTATATAATTGGCAAATATGTAGTACTTTGAATTATAAATAATACTATAGATTGATTTACATGTTTAAGATGACATTAATATCCTGCCCCATCAAATTAATTTGAATAACAAAACACCATGACATTCGAATTTATAACTAGTAAGATCTTTTTTTGGGGGGAGGTATATGAAATTCAATCAATGGCCATGTAGTATTGAAAAAGCAACCAGGTACAAAAGTCGGCTAAATTTTGGTTAGATCAACTTTTTCTTTTTTAGTGAAAAATTAAGATGTCATGTTAGGGGTGTTTGCAGTGTTACTGAAATTAACATTAGGGCGGCTAGTAAAGCCTTTTCTATTTCAAGTGGAATGGGAAATGTAAATGGTAATGGTTATTTTTATTTTTTCCTTTATTGATTTTTTTATCCTCACCCAAGGACATTTTTGCATTTATCTTGAGATAGAGGGAGGAAGACAGAAACATCGACATGAGAGAGAGAGAGAGAGAGAGAGAGAGAGAGAGAGAGAGAGAGAGAGTGGTTGCCACCCAACCGGGCTGGGGACAAATGCAACTGAGGTATGTGCCCTTAGTGGGAACCGAACCTGGGCCTCTGGTCTGCGGGCCGACACTCTAACCGCTGAGCCAAACTGACCAGGGCTCCTTTATTGATTTTAGAGAGAGAGAAATGTCGATGAGAGAGAACATCAATTGGCCACCTCCTGCATGCTCCCCACTAGGGATCAGGCCCACAACCTGGGCATGTGCCCTGACCGTGAATCAAACCAGCGACCTCTTGGTGCATGGGTCAATGCTCAACCACTGAGCCACACTGGCTGGACTGGTAAAGGTATTTATAAACAAAATTTAAAAGTATGACAGCCCATCCCCTCCAAAAACAAAGTTATGGAGAAACTTTAAAGAAAATTAAAGTTTTCTAGAAAGGTTAGGAAGATTGAAGTTAGCTGAACATTTTGTTTTCTTTAGGACCCTGGTAATTACCACTTGGCATTATTTCCTGCTACCCTATAACTACTTGCTCCTTGCCTCATTTTGAAGATTTTTTTTAATCCTCATCTGAGGATATTTTTTTCCATTAATTTCAGAGAGAGAGTAGAAGGGAGGGAGAGGAGAGAAATATCTATGTGAGAAACATGGATTGGTTGCCTGCTGCACGCACCTCAACCAAGGCAGTGATCCAACCTGCAACCCACGTATGTGCCCTGACTAGGACACTGATCCACTGAGCCACACCGGCTGGACCATTTTGAAGAATTTTTTATAATTAACTCACAGTGTTTCTGATAATTATCTCGACAAGTTGTACACTTTTTAAAATTTGAGCCCTCTTAATTTTTTCCTGTATTGTAGGAAATAGTTTTATGAAATGTTTTCATTTTTACATTTTATTGTCTGAGCTTCTATGTAATCTCAAGTCCTTGTTTACCATATCAAATTTAAATAATGTCAAATAAGGCCAAACAATTTGAGTACTTTTATGCCCTAGTTACTTAAGAACATGGTTGACCACTTATCATTTCATGACCTCCCAGCCATCTCTTCTGAACTGTATAGCCTCCTATTACTATCTGCCTTGGCTACCTGAAAGGGTAACTTTAAGATGTCTAAAGCTGCCCTGGCCGGTTTGGCTCAGCGGTTAGAGCATCGACCTGAGGACCAGAGTGTCCCGGTTTCGATTCCCACTAAGGGCACGAACCTCAGTTGCAGTTTATCCCTGGCCCCAGTTGGGGTCGTGCAGGTGACAACCAATCGATGTGTCTCTCTCACATCAATGTTTCTCTCTCTTCCTCCCTCTCTCCTTCCCACTCTATCTGAAGGTAAATGCAAAAATGTCCTCGGGTGAGGATTAAAAAAAAAGAGGATGTCTAAAGCTGACTTGATATATATATAATGTACACATACATACCTGTTCTTGGCCTCAGTAAATGACATTCTTTCAGTTGCACTGGCCGAAAAACTAGGCATCAACCTTGATTTCTCGCACTCCACTCCTGTCAGTTCTACTTTTAAATTTTATTCAGAATCTGCCTGTTTACCATATACACTGCTGCCACAGTGGCCTAAAGCTCCATCATCTCTTGGATTATTGCAATGGCTTCCTGGGTGGTCTCCCAGCTTTTTACTTCACAGCAATCTGTCCCACACACTTAATCCTTTTAAACCATGTCATATCATGTTATCCCTTTGCCCTAAACCTAATGGTTCCCCATCTCATTCAGAGTAATAGCCAAAATACTAAAAGCATTTACAGGCTGTATTGATTTTTCCCACCACCTCTACTTCATCTCTAATCACTGTTTGCCTGTATGACTTCCCCAGCTCCCTCAGCTCAGTCACACAGGCCTCTGCTGAGACTTGAGATGGTTGCCCTTGTTCTTCCCTTGCCTAGAATGGTGTTAACTCAGATATCATATGGCTACCTCTTTCCTAATTGTTAGGTCTCTGTTCAAATGTCAACTTGGAGTGGTTTTTGACTATACTATATGAAACACCAACACAGCACCACCATTATAGAGTGCACCATGGCATATTCAGTATTAGCCACCTTACGTGTAACATTGTTTCCTTCTCAACTTCACCCCATAATGTAAGCTCTATAAGAACAGGGATTTGGTCTGTGTTTTGCTATATCCCTCAGTGACTAGGATGACTACTTGGCACATTGTTACAGTGGTCAAATATTTAATAATATGAGCTAAATGGTAGACTTTGCCAAACATATCTCTTGCTTTATTTTTAACTCCAAAAGCACAAAAAACAACTGCAACATACTATAGAAAAATAATAAATGGACCATTCCTTACTCTCTGACTACAAGTAAAATACCACCATGGTGAGTAGATGGACATTTTCGTTTCTATCAGTATGGATGATTACCCTGACCTGTGAAACTGGTCAACTGTCCTGTGAAAAGGCAACTAAACATGCTGGGAAATTTTTTTCTTTTTAAAAGGTGTCAATAATAGGAGTACTGTTAAGCCAAAAACAAATTGAAACCAGTAACCCAAAGAGGAAGCAGAATATAACCAGAAACCAGCTTTCATCTTGAAAACAAATCACTTAAAAACCAAGTGAACTGTACTTTAATTTTTGTGACCCTAGTAAACCCCAGAATGCATCCGAAGAGTAGTGTGAAATAGTAGAAACCCATCCCTAACACATACAAAGCGAAGTCTGCGTGCCTGGAACATAGTGGCAGCAGCATACTCAGCTCTCAGAATTTGTACTAATAGTTTGGCCTTTGTGAAGATTCGCAGCCCTAAATCTTACTACATAGGTGGTCCCAGAAAACTCAAACACAAGAATTAATTTTTAAAGTAGTTCCAAATCAAAGCAACCAGGTGCTGACAGAAGCAAATACTCTGCAGGCTTACAGTGGGGGTGGGAGGGGGAGTACAAGGGAACATAGCACCATGAGTGGGAGCCATCTGACTTGTAAATATTTCAGACTTTTAAAATATCAGGTCATCCAATTGGAAAGGAAGAAGTAAAACTATATTCACAGATGACATGATATAGAAAATCCTAAAGAATAATACCATTATTAGAGCTAATTGAATTCAGCAAAGTTGCAGGATACAAAAATCAATTTTAAAAAAAGTTTCATTTCGCCCTGGCCGGTTTGGCTCAGCGGTTAGAGCGTTGGCCTGCAGTCCAGAGAGATCCGGGTTCGGTTCCCACTAAGGGCACGTACCTCGGTTGCAGTTTGTCCCCGGCCCTGGTTGGTCGTGCGGGTGGCAGCCACTCGATGTGTCCCTTTCACGTCGATGTTTCTCTCTCTCTTCCTCTCTCTCCCTCCCACTCTATCTGGACAAAAAATGAAAAAAAAAAAGTTTCATTTCTGTAACTATCAGGGAACAATCCGAAAATGAAATTAAGAAAACAGTTCCATTTACAACAGCATCAAAATGAATAACACACTTAGGAATAAATTTAACCAAGGAAGTGTAGAACATGCACACTGAAAACTACAAAACATTTCTGAAAGAAAGGGATCCTAAATAAATGGAAAGACATCAGTTTCTGCTTCTGGCTAGTTGGACAATCAGCAGAGGCAGTTAAGTAAGATCACCTGTGGTGAGAGGAAGCCCATGTTGTTGAGTCCATGCAGCCTTCATCCCTGCTGGCATGACCACTTTCTTCATGTGCTAATGTCAAGTGCTGGAGTGGTGCATAGAAAGGCTGCCTAAAGTCCACAGGACCATCTCTGTGTACCTGATTGTCAAGAGCCGCCTCTGTGGTACGTTCTCTTGTGAGCGTTCATGTGAGACACAAAGAAACTGCATGTATTGTGCCTACTCCTACAGTGTCCGTCCACATAATATCCACCCGGACCTCAATATCACTTGTCTTCCAGTCTTTTCTTTTAAGGCCCTGATCAACCAATTAAGACGTTTGGCTCTGCCAAGGAGTCAGTATATAACTGTAACTTCTTTCACATGAATTGAAAACTTAAACGTATGTCTCATAACTCTGTTTACTGGGAAAGCTTTCCTTCACCAGTGTCATTCAGTGCCAATCCTAAGTGGAGCTATTATATGGCAACAATCCATGTATGGCTCGTTCCAATATATATTGCACTAGCCCACATGTGAGCCAGGCATAGAATAGCTCAGTTGGTCATAAGGAACTCCCCATGAGGTCATCACTGAGATCATCAGCACAACAGAGATAAGTGACATGGAAGACTACACCACCTATCATATAATTTATGACTTTTCTTGAGTCTGGTCTTCTGGACTTTTCTTGAGTCTGAATGGATCACTTCCTATATACACTGAAACACTGTTTACTTGCCCAGCTTTATTACGTGGTTGACTGGATAATCCTCAGTTCAAGCTGCATAGTCAGTTAGTGTACAAGGGTCAGATGTTTGGTCTTTACTAAGACACAGTAGCATACTACGACCTATTCCTTTAAACAGAGTAGTTCACTATGGTGAAATGTATAGCCTTGCTCCAGAATATCAGGGTCGGCACCATGACTCTTCTCTTGGAGCTTGCCCAAAATTCCATATATATTTCATGGGTATTTTCAGCACTATCAGATCTTTGGGATCACATGACATGAATGTGATTTTTCAGGCCTAACCATAGGCAACTATAAAGGCTTTACCTGACAGGTCTCATGAGAGAAAGCTGTCCTTTCCACACCAGACCTGGTGCACAGCCAAAGTATTATAATCTCCAAAGGGAGCTGTATTGAAGTACTACTGATGCCCCTCTGACTGTTCATGCTCTTCATATATTTACATTCCTAGTCCCAGCGCCTTCATTACTAGGTAGCTTTATCTGAGGTGTTAGGCAGAGGCCTTCCTCAGGCGTATCTGCTGAAATATCCTTATGGGGAAGAAGAAGTGGAAAACTTTGAATACATTTCTCCCCACTTGAACTCAGTACTCAGTAATTTTCTGTTCCTGGCCCTTCCTCCTCATTCTTCACAACTCCTCCCCCACCCCAGAATCTATAAAACAGCCAAGACCTTTTGTTAAGGGCTCCTTCAACAGTGAGCCAACCTCCACATCTCTGCCGATGCACCTAATTCTTGACCAGTGTGCCTGCCATTTTACGGGGGAAATGAAATGGGAGCGTTGTTATCTTCTCTAGTTTTGGGCCTCTTGCTTATACTATCCCAATAAGGGAGCAATGGCTTCACTATTACTTTCATTTTTGATTCCTTGTTGCTTTAATTAACTGTTCCAACACCTGACTGCTCAACTCTCCCTCCCAGATAAACTAGCTCTTGATAGGGTAGTGGTAGTCCTCCAACTTTGTTCTTCTTCTTAAGTATTGTTAGTTATTCTGGGTCTTTTGCTATTCCATATAAACTTTAGAATCAGTTTGTCAAAAATCCACAAAATAGCTGGCTTGGGTTTTGATTAGGACGGATGAAGTTGGGAATAGCTGTCATCTTGACAATATTGAGTTTTCCTATTTTCGAACACAGAATGTCTATTTATTTAGTTATTCTTTGATTACTTTCATCAGAGTTTTGTAGTTTTCCTCATATAAATCTTACAAATTTTTGTTATATTTATACTTGTGTTTCTTTTTTTCCCCTGGAGTGCTAAAGTAAACAGTGTTGTGTTTTTAATTTCAAATTCCATTCTTCATTGCTGGTATATAGGAAAATGATAGACTTTATATATTAATCGTGTATGCTGCAACCTTGCTATAAATTGCTTATCAATTCCAAGAGTTTTGTTGATTCTTTTAGATTTTCTACATATACAATCATATCATCTGCAAACAAAGATAGTTTTAAATGTTCCTTCCCAATCTGAATACTATTTATTTTATTTACTCGTTTTATTGCATTAGCTAGGACTTCCAGTATGATGCTGGAAAGGAGTGGTAAGAAAGGACATCCTTGCCTTATTCCTGATCTCAGCAGAAAAGCTTTTAGTTTCTCACCATTAACAAGTGCAGTTTTGTGTAGATATACTTTATAAAGTTGAGGAAATTCCCATCTATTTCTAATTTGCGGAGACTTTTTTTTTTTATCATAAGTGGATGCTGAGTTTTGTCAAATTTTTTTTCTGTATCTACTGATATAATCATGTGATTTTTATTTTTTAGCCTGTTGATGTGATGAATTACATTAATTGGATTTTTAATGGGAATCAGCCTTGAATACCCGGAATAAATCCCACTTGGTCATGAGTGTATAATTCTTTTTATACATTATTGTTTTGCTAATATTTTGTTATGGATTTTTCCATTTATGTTTATGAGACATCTTGGTCTATAGTTCTCTTTTCTTGTAATGTCTTTGTCTGATTTTGGTATAGGGCAATGCTGACCCCATAGCATGAGTTAGGAAATATTCCCTCTGTTTTTATCTTCTGCAAGAGACTGTGGAGAACTGGTATAATTTCTTCCTTAAATGTTTGGTAGAATTCACCAGTGAACCCATCTGGGCCTGATGCTTTCTGTTACTGAAGGTTATTAACTATCGATTCAATAATGACCTATTCAGATTGCCCCTTTCTCCTTGTGTGAGTTTTGGTATGTTGTATATTTCAAGGAATTTGTCCATTTCAAATAGGCTATCAAATCTGTGGGCATAGAGTTGTTCACAGTATTTATGCCTTTATTGTCCTCTTAATGTCTATGGGATCTGTAGCAATGTCATTTCTGATATTAGTTATTTGTGTCTTCTATCTTTTTTTCTCTTAGTTAGCCTGGCCAGATGCTTATTGATTTTATTAATCTTTTCAAAGAACCAGATTTTGGTTTTGTTGATTTTCTCTATTGATTTGCTATTTTCTATTTCATTGGTTTCTCCTCTAATTTCTATTATTTCTTTTCTTTGGCTTACTTTGGACTCAATTTGCTCTTCTTTTTCTAGTTTTCTAAGGTGGAAGATTAGATAGTTAATTTTAGATCCTTCCTCTTTTCTAATATATGCATTCAATAATATAAATTTCCCTCTAAGCACTGCTTTTAGTATAACTCACAAATTTTGTTATGTTGCATTTTTATTTTTATTTAGTCCAAAATACTTAAATTTCTCTTGAATATTTATCTTTGAGCTATGTGTTATTTAGAAATGTATTGTTTAGCCTGGCCGGTGTGGCAGCTCAGTGGTTGAGCATCAACCTATTTACCAAGAGGTCGCCAGTTTGATTCCTGGTCAGGGCACATGCCCCAGATTGGCCCAATCCCCAGTGAGGGGCATGCAGGAGGTAGCCAATTGATGTTCTCTCTCATCGATGTTTCTATTTCTCTCTCTCTAAAATCAATAAAGAAAAAAAATTTTTTTAAAGAAATGTTGTTTAATTGCTCAGTACTCTGAGACTTTTCTAGCTATCTTTCTGTTGTGGATTTCTAGATTAATTCCATTGTGGTCTGAGAGTATACATTGTGTGATTTCTATTATTTTAAATATATTAAGGTGTGTTCTATGATCCAAAATGTGGTCTATCTTGGTAAATGTTCTATGTGAACTTGAGCAGAATGTGTATCTGCTGTCATTGAAGAAAGTGGTCTATACATATCAATTGTATCTAGTTGAGTAATGGTGCTGTTGAGTTCAACTATGTCCTCACTGGCCTGTTTGCTAGATCTGTCCATTATTGAAGGATGGGTGTTGAAGTTTCCAACTATATTAGTGGATTCATCATTTTCCCCTACAGTTATGTTAGTTTTTGACTCATATTTTGTTGCTCTGTTGTTAGGCACATCACATTAAGGATTGTTGTGTCTTCTTGGAGAATCAACTCCTTTATCATTATTTAATGCCCATCTTTATCCTGATGATTTTTTTTTGCTCTGAAGTCTGCTCACTATGAAGTTAATATAGCTCCTCCAACATACTTTTGATTAGTATTAGCATGGTATGCCTTTCTCTATTCCTTTACTTTTAATTTATATCTGTCTTTATATTTAAAATAGATTTCTTGTAGACAGCATATACTTGGTCTTATTGTTTGATACATTCTGACAATCTCTGCCTTTTAGTTGGTGTATTTAGATCATTGGCACTTAGCTGGATTAGTATCTACCATATTTGCTTCTGTTTTCTATTCATTGCCTTTGTTCCTGTATTTATCTTCCATTCTCTTTCTAACTTTTGTGGTTTTCACTGAGCATTTAATAAGATTCATTTTTCTCTCTTTCTTAGCTTACCAATTTTTTTTAAACTATTTTAAGTGGTTGTCCTAGAGTTTGCAATAAACCTTTACAACTCCACCATCAACGTCCACTTTCAAATACCATTGTGCTGCTTCATGGGTAGTGCAAGTACCTTATAATAACAAATTATTCCTAATTCCGCCCTTCTAGTCACTTGTGTTTTTACTCTATTATTTTACATATATAAACTATGATCCTCGTATATTGCTGCTGTTATTGTTCTGAAAAAACTGCCATCTGTTAGATCAATTATGAATAAGAAAAATAAAAGTTTTCATTGTGTCTTCATTTATTCTTTCTCTAATGTTCTTCTTTTCTTTATGTAGACCACAGTTTTTGACCTATAGCCTTTTCTTTCTCTCTGATAAACTTCTTAAATATTTCTTAAAAGGTAGGTGTATTAGCAACATATTCCCTCACTTTTTGTTTGTCTGAGGAAGTCTTTATTTCTTCTTCACTTTTGAAGGATAATTTTGCAGAGTACAGAATTCTATTTTGGTGATTTTTTTTCTCTCAACACTTTAAATATTTCACTCCACTATCTTTTGCTTGCATAGTTTCTGAGGAGAAACTGAACTTAATTCTTACATTTCCTCCTTATAAGCAGTTTTTTCTCTTGCTTCTTTCAAGAATTTTTTCTGTATCTTTGGTTTTCTTAGGTCTGAGTATGATATAACTAGGTGTAAGTGGGTTCTTTTTTGTTTGTTTGTTTTTTTTGCATTTATTCTGCTTGGTGTTTTCTGAGCTTCCTGGATGTGTGGTTTGTGCTCTAAAATCAATTTAGGAGAAATTCTCAGTCATTATTGCTTTAAATATTGCTTCTGTTTTTTCTCTCTTTATTCTTCTTCTGGTATTTTTATTAAGCATTTGTTATACCTTTTGTAGTTGTCCCACAGTCCATGGATATTCTGTTTCATTTTCCCCCAGTCTTTTTTCTTAGCTTTTCCATTCTGGAAGTTTCCGTTGACATATCCTCAAGCTCAGAGAATTTTTCTTCTCTGCCAGGTCAAGTCTATTAATGAGCCTATCTTTATTTTTGTTAGTATTTTTGAACTCTAGTATTTCTTTTTTATTTTTTTTCCCCTAGAATTTCCATATCTGTGCTCACATTGCCCGTTTATTCTAATATGCTTTCTACTTTATTCATTAAAGCCCTTGACATATTAATAATATTTCTTTTAAATTCCTGGCCTAGTAATACAAGATCCCTGCCATGTTTGAATGTGTCACTAGACCCAGACTAGTACTTGCTCTCTCTTTGAATGTTAATTTTTTCTTTTTGCGTTTTAATTTTTTGTTGAAAGCCATGCAAGATGTACTGAAAGAAAATGTGGCAAATAGGCCTTTAATGATGCGCTGGGAGTGTGGGGGAGGGGGAAATTTCTATAAAGTTCTATGATAAGGTCTTAGTCTTTTAGTGAGCTCGTGTCCTGGGCTGTAAGCGTCACAAGTGCTTCTCTCCTTTTTTTTTCTCTCCCTTAGGTGGGGAAGGATGGCTGGGGTTGGGGGTAGGGGGCTGAAGTTTGGTTATCTCCCTTCTCCCAGGTTGGTCAGGCTCTGATAAAACCCCAGGAGGCAAGACTGATAAAATTATTTCTTGTGAGGGAATATCTTAAGAAAAACAGAATGCTCTGGTGTATTTCAATATGGTTCCTTTCCCCCTCCCCCTGATGAAACTTGGAGGGATTGTTCTCTCATCTTCAGTGTAAGGACTGGGTAGAACTCCTGGAGGCGAAACTCACAAAAGTGTGGGTGACCCCCTGAGACTGGGCACCTGTGAAGTTTTTAACTCTCAGACTTGTCCAAACTGAACCTTCAGCAATTGGTTAATTACAGTGTAGGTTTTCCTACCCTAATACTGGTGCCTGTGAAGCTTTGCGCTGGTAGATTTCTGCGTTGGTAAGCGGTGGATCTCTGGATCCGCTTGTCTACCTCTCCAGCTACAGGGCAGCACATTTCCCTGTTGCCTCAATTCTCTGGTGAATCTAAGAAAAGCTGTTGATTTTGTTTGTTCAACTTTTTACCTTTTTTTTTTTTTAGGATGGAGTGGCACATTCAAGCTCTTTATATAACAAAACATTCATTAGAAGTCTTTTATTTCTTTGACCTATGGATTTTTTTTTTTGAAATATACATGTATAATTTTTTTAAATTAACTTTATTTTTATTTTTGTGTTTTTTAATCCTCACCCGAGGATATTTTTCTATTTATCTTCAGATAGAGTGGGAGGGACAGAGAAGGAGAGAGAGAGAGAGAGAAACAGTGACGTGAAAGGGACACATCGACTGGTTGCCTCCTGCACAACCCCAACCAGAGCCAGGGACGAACTGCAACGAGGTACGTGTCCTTGACCGGAATCGAACCCGTGACACTTTGGTCCGCAGGCCGATGCTCTAACCACTGAGCCAAACCCGCCAGGGCTTAACTTTATTTTTTAGAGCAATTTTAGATTAACAGAAAAACTGAATGGACAATACATAGTGTTACCATATAGCCCTGGCCCCCACACATGAAAAGGCCTCACCCATTATCAACATCCCCCAAAAGAGTGGTACATTTGTTAGCATCAGTGAACCTACACTGACACATCATTACAGTTTTCTCATGGTGTTATGTACTCTATGGGTTTTGACAAATGTATAATATGTATACACCTTTATGTATTATACAGAGTAGCTTCACCACCCTAAAAATCCTCTGTTCTCTGCCTATCCATCCCTTCCTAAGCCCTGGCAGCTATTGATCCTTTTACTGTCTCCATAGTTTTGCCATTTTGAGAATGTCATGTCGTTGGAATCACACATTATGTAGCCTTTTCAGATTGGCTCCTTTCCTTTTGTGATATGCACTTAAGTTTCCTCCCTGTATTTTTATGGTTTGGTAGCTCATTTCTTTTTAGTACTGAATCATATTCCATTGTCTGGCTGTATCACAATATATTTATCCACTTAACCTACTGAAGGACAGGTTGGTTGCTTCCAGGTGTTAACAACTGTGAATAAAACTGCTATAAACATCCTTGCACGTGTTTTTGTGTGGACATACAGTGTTCAACTCCTTTGGGTAAATACCAAGCAATGTGATTGCTGGATCATATAGTAAGTGCATGCTTAATTTTGTAAGAAACTACCAAAATGTCTTCCAAAGTGGCTTTACCATTTTGCATTCCCATTAACAATGAATAAGAGTTTCTGTTGCTCCCATCTTTGCCAGCATTTGGTGGTGTCAGTGTTTTAAATTTTGACTTTTCGAATAGTTGTGTAGTGTTATCTCAATGTTATTTTAGTTTGCATTTCCTTGATGATATGTGATGTGGAGCATCTTTTCATATGTTTATTTGCCATCTGTTTATCTTTTTTTTTTTTTTTACATTTTTGGTTGTTGACACTATTACAGATGTCCCCCATTTCCCTTCCCCCACCTCCTTTGCCCATCTCCACCCAGCTCCCCCCCCCCCCCCGGCCTTCACCACTCTGTTGTCTGTGTCCATGGGCCATGTGCATATATGTTCTTTGGCTACTCTCTTCACCTTCTTTTATCTAGTCCCTTCCACTTCCCTCCCCTCTGACCTCTGTCAGTCTGTTCCATGTATCCATGCCTCTAGTTCTATTTTGTTCGTCAGTTTATTTTATTCATTAGAGTCCACATATAAGTGAGATCATATGGAATTTGTCTTTCTCTGACTGGATTATTTTACTTAGCATAATAATCTCTAGGTCTATCCATGCTATCCCATAGGGTAAGAGTTCCTTCTTTTTCTACAGCTGTGCCCTATTCCACTAGGTAAATGTACCACAACTTTTTTTATCCACTCATCTACTAATGAACACTTCGGCTGTTTCCAGATCTTGGATATGGTAAACAATGCTGCTATGGCCCTGGCTGGTTTGGCTCAGCAGTTAGAGTGTCGGCCTGAGGGCCAAAGGGTCTCAGGTTTGATTCCCTGTCAAGGGCAAGTACCTGGGTTGCAGGTTCAATCCCTAGCCCCAGTCAGGGTCATGCGGGAGGTAACCAGTCAATGTGTCTCTCTCACATAGATGTTTTTCTCTCTCTCTCCCTCCCTTGAACTCTGTCTAAAAATATCCTCGGGTAAGGAATAACAACAACAAAAAAATAATGCTGTTATGAACATAGGGGTGTATATATTATTTCTGATTGGTGTTTTGGAAATCTTAGAATATATTCCCAGAAGTGGGATTGCTGGGTCATAAGCCAATTTCATTAAAAAAAATTTTTAATCCTCACCCGAGGATATTTTTCTATTTATCTTCAGATAGAACGGGAGAGAGAGAGAGGGAAAGAAAGAGAGAGAGAGGGAAAAAAAGGGAGAGAGATAGAAACATCAATGTGAGAGGGACATATCGACTGGTTGCCTCCCGCACGACCTCGACCAGGGCCAGGACAAACCGCAACTGAGGTACATGCCCTTGGCCGGAATTGAACCCGAGATTCATTGGTCTGCCAGCTGACGTGCTACCGCTGAGCCAAACTGGCCCTGGCTCATTTTTAATTTTTTGAGAAACTACCATACTGTTTTTCCAAAGTGGTTGCACCAATCTGCATTCCCACCAACAGTGCACGAGGGTACCCTTTTCTCCACATCCTTGCCAACACTTGTTTTATTGATGACAGCCACTCTGAGTGGTGCAAGGTAATATCTCATTGTGGTTTTGTATATCTTCGTTAGCTCATTTTTTTTTATAATCCTCATCTGAGGACATTTTTGCATTCATTTTCAGATAGAGCAGGAGGGAGAGAGGGAGGAAGAGAGAGAGAGAAACATCGATGTGAGAGAGACACATCGACCGGCTGCCACCCACACCACCCCAACCGTGGCCGGGGACAAACTACAACCGAGGTGTGTGCCCTTAGCGGGGACTGAATCCAGGTCTCTCTGGTCCACCAGGGCTCTTTTTTTTTTTTTTTTTTTTTTTTAAATCCTCACCCGAGAACACTTTTCCATTGATTTTCCGAGTGGGAGGGAGGGAGAGAGAGAGAAACCTCAATGTGAGAGATACACACTGATTGGTTGCCTCCCACATGACCCCAACCAGCGCCAGGGATAAAACCGCAACCAAAGTATGTGCCCTTGACTGGAAGAGTTAGTAAAATTGTATTTGATATTGTGCCCTTAAATTGCATAGTTGACAAGTTTTATAACTATTTCAAAATTAATAACTATTATTCTTCCTAGAAATAGTGGACAAAAAAATGATCCTATAACAAAATGAAAACTTCATCATGTCACCTGTGCCAATCCCAATGTTAGGCAGAATATCTGTTAGGGCTTTCCATTTGCTTTAAGCGCTCTGTTTTCAAAGTGACATAATCCAAATGATGTCACGCTTGTGTCCTGGAATGAAAGGAGGAATGATGTCTCATTCTCTAAAATACTTCTTAATAGAACAACAGAATATATCCAAACACATATGCTGGCATGACTTTCTCCTTGACTTGGCTTAACGGAACCTTGGATTTACAAAAAAATTCCTTTGCCATTCTTGCAGCCCTAAGTCATGTTATCAGTTTTGAACAGGGCTGTCTGTCTTTCTATTGCCATACATTATGGTGTATTATATGAATTGAGAGTTTTGTTTCTATCAAAAGTGAGAATGCTTCTGGAGTGAGGAAGCCTTTGAACCAGCCAGAACCCTTGCCCTTTAATATTAACGTCCTCAACTGCAAGGAGAGTAAGGGCCAGGAGAGGAATGTTTTGGTCCTATCTGCCACTGTATGATAGGCAAGTCACCTGACTTGTTTGGACCCTTTTACCTCAGCTGTAAAGTCGGAGGTTTGGGCTGTATAATCCATAATGTCTCTGAAACCAAGATGCTAGGTTTGTGAAAAATACTGATTCTAAAAAGGTAAAATATTGTCCTGGGTCTATGGATTCACGCAATTTTACGGCCATTATAAAGCAAAACAAAGCTTGGATTTAATGAGGGGAGAACTTCTCTTCAAAGACTTTCTCCTAAATAAAGAAATAAAGCAGATGGCATCAGCACAGGAATAAGCCAGTCTATTTTACCCAATGTTAAATTCTTTGTATCAGCTTCCAAGGATCACTGTTATGTCTTACTGCAAAAATGGGAGTCAAGTAGCCCACGTGACTACGAAACCTGAAATAAACCTGTGGTATTTTTGGGGGTACCCTCACACTGTTAGGGACAACCATCTATTTAACTCATTTTATGCTCATAACGACTTGAAAAAGTACCATCTATATTTTCGAGTTCAGGAAACGGAGGTATTAGAGATTTTGTGGTTTGCCAAGCCCCACGGATAGCGGCAGAAGATTTTAAATTTGCCTGTCCATGTGGGAAGGTTTCCGGAACCTCAGGAACCTCTGTGGGGCTTTACAAAACAGAAGGTCGTAGTCCCGTTAACGCGATCAGCTAACGTGCAGGGTGTTCTCTGGGACAGGGCCCATCCTGCACGCTGTACATGGGTTTTCTCAGCCCTCAGAACAACCCTACGAATTAGGTACCTTTAGTAGCTGCTTACTCTTTGAAGGGCGGGTACTATGAGACCACCGTGGAGCTGCAGGTGGTGGGCGTCACTGCCGCCAGGCGGACCCTGCAGAGTGGCGGGGATCTGGGGAAAGCTAGGGGACGAAAGTGGTGGGTGTCTCGGTGTTTCGCTTCTCTGAAGCCGAGAGGAGCCTCTCTAGCTGTGGTCTCCGCATACTACTGCCTGTCCCAGAGCTCCCCCAGGCTTTGCGCCACTTCGCGCCCAGGGATCTGTGTGTCCCCGTTACCGTGCACGGTCCCGGCTGCCGTTGACACTAGAGCAGCGTGAATGAGCCCGGAGAGGGGCGTAGACGGCAGGATGCGGAGCCCCGAGCGGTGCAGAGGGGCAGCCACGCCTCACCCGCTGCGCGTCCCTGGAGCTCAGCTGACCCGGAGGCGGGGCGGGAGCAGGGGTGGGGCTGGGGGTGGGGCTGGGGCTGGGGCTGGAGGGCTGGCGCTCGGGCTCCTTCCGAGCTTACTGTGGCTTCCGTGGTCCCTGCAGCTCCGGGACCGACACCCTCTCCTGGGTCCCACCATGCGCCCCTGCCTGCTCCTGCTGCTGGCGCTGTGCGGTGCGGACCCCACGGCCGCGGCGCGCAGCCACAGCTTGCGGGGAAGTTGGAGGATCCGCAACGCAAACGGCTCACTGGAGCTGCCGGGGAAGGTCCCCGGGTGCGTGCACATGGCCTTGTTCCAGCGGAACCTCATCCAGGTACAGGGTGTAGGGGCCCCCGCGAGCCTGCGCCCGCGTTCCCTTCGTGGCGAGGGGCCCACGAACTGCCTAGGAGCCCCCCTGCCCCGGCTTATTCTCCTCCATTGGGCCCTGACTTCCCCTATGCAGCTTGTGGTTTTGGGGGGGACTGCCAAGGCAGTTCATATGCCGTTGGCGAAGAGCACCGCTGGGGTCCGGGCTGGATGGAGACCGACTGACCCCCGCTGGGACCTCAGGGACTGGAAAGCGGAAGTTTCCGCAGGGCAAACTGTCTTGCTACTGGCGATGTACTTACAGCCTTAGTTCTCCACTGAAGCGTCGATAGATAGAAAGGACTCGTTGTCACTGACAAAGCCTAAGGCAGGGTGTTACTGTTCCAGCTACCTGAACACTGCGGGGGACTATAGTCTTTTAAGTCAATGTTAACTATATTCAGTAATGTCCCAGGTTTTTATTTTCGCTGTTAGGCCTCAGGGAATCAGATTTGGGATTTTGCAGCACACGGGTTAGGATTGTCAGTGCAGGTGTAAATGCTGCATAACTTTTAAAGCTGATTGGGATACGAAGAAAGGTGCTCATTCTTCTCAGGGCATGTGACCTGCGTGTGTGTGTCTGTCTCAATAATAGATGCTCCAATTTATAGACTTGTGGAGGACGTTTTTCCTGTTTGACTGCCTGTGTGCAGAGGTTTGTAAACAGACTTTACAGTCCACTGTTTTCGTGGTTTCACTTGCTGCAGGTCATTTTCCCATTCTATGATTGTCTTTGCCCGGCACAAGATGTATTTGGTAAGTAGTTTGCACGCATTGTCTCAATGCTCAAGAACTCTATGGAATGGGTCTTTGCACTTTATGGAGGACATGGCATTAAGGAGCCCTGGGCAGTTAGAGAACTTATTCAAGATCACACAGCAACCAAGAGACAGAAATGGAATTCTAACCCAGGCTGGCCTAACTTCTTAGCCTGGGTTCTGTTCTATGCTACATTTACCCTGCTGTTTTGAAAAACCCCGTGTTTTTGAAGCACATATCAGGAATATCATTCAAAATTTACTTAAACGATAAGGTGGTCAACTAGGGTTATGCAAAATTTCTGATCTGGTTTGCACTAGCTTTTCTCCCCAAGAATGTATGTCGAAAGGAAGTGTATTTGACACTGACTGCAGTCCAGTTTGTTTTTTAAGTAAATCATTCTCAAACTTAACTACTTTATTTTTAGTTACCAAACTTGTGACATAGACTACAGCTGACTCTGACACCCTGAGGCTTCACTTACACATGCCTTGAGAACACCTGTGTTCGTTTTGCAGGGTCTCTCCTTGCCTCATTTCACTGGTAGAATTAAGACGATGGGAAATCATTAATGGCTTTAACAAATCGGGTTATTGCTCTATGTTACAAGGCCACATATCAGGAGACAGTATTCAGTAACTAGTTAATGAGAATGAGGGTTGCTCATAATATGAAATAAGTGCCTTTTCCTCATGGGAATAACTTACAGTGCCTATTAAATCTGTTCATAAGTTCTGGGAAAACTTTAAGTTTCAATAAGGTGGATGTGGGTCTTAAATAGTAGTGCGATGAGAGATGGGAGGCTTTCTGGGGCTTGGGAAACTCCAGGCCAATTGACAGTAATCATCATCATCAGTATCATTATTGAATACTGTGATGTTATGACACCTGCTTTATTACAACATTCCTTTTTGGTGTTGACCTCAGGAAATATTCTGTAGTTTAGAGTAGATACTAGTCCAAATACTGTGTTTACATGAGAACTTGAAGCACATCTTGCCGAAGTCATTCATTTATTTATTCATTCACCTTCTTATGTCATATGTATTTATCGGTACCTTTAATGTGGCAGGCACTATTCTAAGTGCTTGATATTGAATGGTGAAGAAAACAGTCATACCCCAATAGACAGTCTAGTGGAAGAGATAGACAATAAGCAGATTAATAGATAATATAATGACAGATGGTACCCTGAAGAACAATAAATCAGGTTAAAGGGAGAGAAAGTTAAGGCTGATTGGGAAGGATTGCTATTTTTTAAAAGTAGTTGAAGATAGCCATTTGATAAAGTGACTTTTTATTTTTTATTTTATTTATTTATTTTATTATTCTCACTCGAGGACACCCATTTTTTGTTCAGATAGAGTGGGAGGGAGAGAGAAACATCGACGTGAAAGGGACACATCGAATGGCTGCCACCCGCACGGCCGGGGACAAACTGCAACCGAAGTACATGCCCTTAGCGGGAACTGAACCTGGGTCTCTCTGGACCGCAAGCCGACGCTCTAACCGCTGAGCCAAACCGGCCAGGGTGATAAAGTGACTTTTTTATTTTTTTTATTTTTTATTTATTTATTTATTTTTGGTACGTGCCCCTAGCGGGAACTGAACCCGGGACTCTCTGGTCCGCAGGCCGGCGCTCCAACCGCTGAGCCAAACCGGCCAGGGCCGATAAAGTGAGTTTTTAAAGCAGAGATCTTTTTGATGAGGTCAGTTTGAAGGAGAAGTGCATTCCCAGCAAAGGGAGAAAGAAAGACAGGAGCAGGGAGGGGAGAAGCCTTAAGGTGGGAACATGCTTGAAAGTTCCAGGAAAAGTTAAGCACCAGCCCTGTGAGCCAAGGGGGAGGGGGATGAGTCAAAGGAGGCCTGGGAGGCAGATCAGGCAGGGCTTGTAAACCATGGGAAACATTGTGGATTTTATTCTACAGGTGATGGGAAGCTATTGGGGGTTTTGAGCTTGGGCTTGCATGATTAGATTTGCTTTTTAGTAGGTCATTTTGGCTGTTATGTGAAGACTACAATGCATCAGAATGGAAGCGTGGAGACCAGGTTGGGGGACTATTATAGTTGTATGGGCAAGAGATGATTCCTGGCTTGGATCAGGGTGGTAGGAGTGAAGCGGTGAGAGTGCTTGTGAGAACGCATTTTGAGAAAGAGGAGTCAAAGACAACTTCAGGACTGTTCAGTCTGAGTAGTTGGTTAAATGGAATTGGTATTTACTGAGAGACTCTGTGGCCAGTCTTGGGTGTTTCATAAGTGACTGTGTGTTTCTTATACAGAATCTAATCTTAGGTGTCTTAGCTCTCTCCTAAAGATATAATTCATGCCCTGGCCGGTTTGGCTCAGCGGTTAGAGCGTCGGCTTGCGGTCCACAGGGACCCGGGTTCGGTTCCCGCTAAGGGCATGTACCTTGGTTGCAGTTTGTCCCTGGCCCTGGTTGGTCGTGCGGGAGGCAACCACTCGATGTGTCCCTTTCACGTCGATGTTTCTCTCTCTCTCTCTCTCTCTCTCTCTCTCTCTCTCTCTCTCTCCCTCCCACTCTATCTGAACAAAAAATGGAAAAATGTCCTCGGGTGAGGATTAAAAAAAAAAAAAAAAAAGATATAATTCATTCATTCAGCCTGCTATTATGCCATACACTAAAAGAGGCATTAAAAAATGAGTAAGACCCAGTCTCTATCTTGTAGGAGGCCACATTGTAGTGAGGCAGAAAACCTAATTAATAACCTTATGATAAGTGCTTAGATAAGGGGACTCTTACTAGGAATGATCTCAGCTTTCCTGTGCAGTCCCTCAGTGGTATAAGTTTGAAAAGCCTTTTTAAAGAAAAGATATTCTCAGTGTGCCAAAATTAGAAAATATAGAAAAGTAAGAAGAAGAAAACTTGGAAACCTGACTTCCAGAGATTACTGCTATTATTAAAATAAAAAATACACTATATTCATTCAAAAGTTTTCTATGCATACACATTTATGATAAGTATTTAAAAGTACAATGTACAATGATAAATGTATTTAATTTAACAACCTTTTTTTTTGGCTTTCAGATATTTTTTTATTAATTAATTTATTTTTGTTACAGATGTTTCTCCTTTTTCCCCCTTAGACACCCTCCTCCCTATCCTGCCCCCCCCCCCCCGCATTGTTGTCTATGTCCGTTGGTTACGCATACATGCATATAAGTTCTTTGGTTTATAACAACCTTTTTTTTTATCCTCACTCGAGGACACTTTTTGCATTCATCTTCAGATAGAGCAAGAGGGAGAGAGGGAGGAAGAGAGAGAGAAACATCGTTGTGAGAGAGACACATTGACTGGCTGCCACCCACACAACCCCAACCAGGGCCAGGGACAAACTGCAACCGAGGTACGTGCCCTTAGCGGGAACTGAACCCGGTCCCTCTGGACCACGGGCCGACGCTCTAACCGCTGAGCCAAACTGGCCAGGGCTAATTTTTTTTTCTTTATTGATTTTTTGAGAGAGAAAGGAAGGGAGAGGGAGAGAGATAGAAACATCGATGAGAGAGAACATTGACTGGCCGCCTCCTGCATGCCCCCCACCGGAGATTTGGCCCACAACCTGGGCATGTGCCCTGACCAGGAATTGAACTGGCGACCTCTTGGTGTGTGGGTTGACGCTCAACCACTGAGCTACCTGGGCAACCTTTTTATATGAAATATTTTATGATTCTATCTGTGGAAAACATATTTCTATAAACCATGTTTAATGGCTCTTTTTTATTCCATTGTGTACATTTGCCATCGGTCACTTATTATTGGATAGTTATCTGACTTCATTTTTTCCTGTTCTTTGATGAAGATCTTTTAACTAAATTTTAGTTAGTGTACATATTTATTTTTAAAAATTTTATTAAAAAATTATTTTTATTGATTTTTTTTTTTTAGAGAAAGAGGAACAGAGAGAGATAGAAACATCGATGCTAGAGAAACATTGATCAGCTGCCTCCTGCATGCCCCCTACTGGGGATCAATCCTGCAACCCAGGCATGTATCCTGACCAGAAATCGAACAGGGACCTCTCAGTTCACGGGATTTGTCACTCAATCATCTTTATTTTCTTAGACACATTTTTAGAGGTGAAATTGCTAATTCAAAGGGTGTGCCTTTTTTAGTTTAATATGAACTTCTAAGTTGTTCTCCATAAAAAATGTACCAGCTTTACACTCCCATCATCATTTTATCAGAGTGCTTATTTTAGGTGCAGATTTGGATATTATTTTTAAAAACAAAAACAATTTACTTTCTAATGAGGTTAAACACCTTTTATATGTTTATTGGTGATTTGGGGTTACTCATTCATGTGTTTCTATTGGCTATTCATCTTTAAAAACAGATTTGTTAGACCTCTTGTTATATATTTTCAAAAAATACTTCCCATTTGTTAATGATTTGTTTGTTTGTTTATTTATTTATTTTTGTTAATCCTCACCTGAGGATATTTTTCCATTGATTTTTAGATAGAGTAGAAGGGAGGGAGGTAGAGAGAGAGAGAGAGAGAAGCATCGATTTGAGAGAGATACATTGATTGATTGATTGATTGCCTCCCGACTGGGGCCAGGGATTGAACCTGCAGCCCAGACAGGTGCCTTTGGGAATCGAACCTGAGATCTTTTGGTCTGCAGGCTGATGCTCTAACCACTGAGCAAAACTGGTCAGGGCTAGATGTTTAAAGTTTTATATATTGAAATCTTATAAAGTTTTTTTCTTTTATGATTGATTCTGTCTTTGGTATTATGCTTTGAAAGTAATTCCCTCTCTTCCAGTTAAATAAATATTTACATATATTTTCTCCTTTTAATATCTTTGTAGTTCTTTATTTATATTTAAAATTTTGATCAATTTGAATTTTTCAAATAGCCAGTGAGTTAAAAAAATATATATAAATATATATATATATTTACTTATTTAATTTTTATAGGGAGAGAGAGAAACATCTATGTGAGAGATACACTGATCGGCTGCCTCCTGCACACCCCCCACCAGGGATCGAGCCCACAACCTGGGCATGTGCCCTGACCGGGAATTGAACCAGGACCTCTCAGTCCATGGGATGGTGCTCAATCCACTGAGCCACACCGGCTGGGCAGATCAGTGAGTTTTTTATATCCCATGATTTGAATAATTTCTCTTTTGTCTACTGATATAAAACATTACTATTATCATGTGTGAAATTCACATATACTGTAATAATTTTCTTATTCTCTCTGTGTAATTTTTGTTGTTCTTGTTAATCCTCATCTGAGGTTTTTCCATTGATTTTTTTTTTTTTTTTTGCATTTATCTTCAGATAGAGTAGGAGGGAGAGAGGGAGGAACAGAGAGAGAGAAACATCGATGCGAGAGAGACACATTGAGTGGTTGCCACCTACACGACCCCAACCGGGGCCAGGGACAAACCGCAACCGAGGTACGTGCCCTTAGCAGGAACCGAACCCAGGACTCCTGTTCTTAATGGAAATGCTTTTAGGTTTTGCCCATTGAGTATGAGGTTGGCTGTAGGTTTTCCATATATGGCTTTTATTATGTTGAGATATGATCCCTCTGTTCCCACTTTGCTGAGCATTTTTATCAGAAATGGGTGCTGGATTTTGTCAAATGCTTTTCCAGCATCTATTGATATGATCATATGATTTTTATCTTTCATTTTGTTTATGTGGTGTATCACATTTGTTGATTTGTGAATATTGTACCAGCTTTGTATCCCTGGGATAAATCTCACTTGGTCGTGGTGAATAATTTTTTTAATATATTGCTGGATCCAGTTTGCTATGTTCACCAGGGATATTGGCCTATAATTTTCTTTCTTTGTAGTGTCTTTATCTGGTTTTGGAATTAGGATTATGCTAGCCTCATAAAAATAGCTTGGAAGTCTTTCTTCCTCTTGAATTTTTTGGAATCATTTGAGGAGAATAGGTGTAAGTTCTTATTTGAATGCTTGGTAAAACTCCTCTGTGACGCCATCTGGACCTGGGCTTTTATTTGATGGGAGTTCATTGATTACTGCTTCAATTTCTTTAGTTGTTATTGGTCTGTTCAGGTTTTCTGACTCTTCCTCGTTAGTTTTGGAAGCTTGTATGATACTATGAATTTGTCCATTTTGCCTAGGTTGTCCAGTTTGTTAGTGTATAATTGTTCATAGTATTTTCTTACAATCCTTTGTATTTCTGTGGTGTCAGTTGTTACCTCTCCTCTTTCATTTCTGATTTTGTTTATTTGGGTTCTCTTTGTTTATTGGTGAGTCGGGCTGAAGGTTTATCAATCTTGTTTATCTTTTCAAAGAACCAGCTCTTGGTTTCATTGATCTTTTGTAGTGTTTCTGTAGTCTCTATGTCATTTATTTCCACTCTGATCTTTATTATTTCTTTCCTTCTACTTACTGTGGGTTTTTCTTTTTGTTCTCTTTCTAATTCTTTAAGTTGTAGGGTTAGATAGTCTATTAGAAATTTTTCTTGTTTCTTGAGATAGGCCTGTAATGCTATGAACTTCCCTCTCAGAACTGCTTTTGCTGTGTCCCATAGATTTTATGTTGCTGTATGTTCATTTTTCTTAAGTTCCAGGAAGTTTTTAAATTTCTTTCTTGATCTCCTTGGTAACCCATTTGTTGTTCAATAACATGCTATTTAACCTCCCTGTGTTTGCATGTTTTTGAGTGTTTTTATTGTAATTAATTTCTAGTTTCATGCCATTGTGTTCTGAGAAGATGCTTGATATGATTTCAATCTTCTTGAACTTGTAGAGACTTAGTTTGTGTCCTAACATGTAGTTTATATTTGAGAATGTCCCATGTGCACTTGAGAGGAATGTATATTCTGCAGTTTTGGGGTGAAATGTCCTGTAAATATCAATTAAATCCATGTGATCTACTGTGTCATTTAGGGTCTCTGTTTCCTTGTTAATTTTTTGTCTAGAGGATCTATCCAGTGATGTCAGTAGGGTGTTGAAGTCCCCTACTATGATTGTTGCTCTTGATCTCTCCCTTGAAGTCCTCCAGAAGTTTTTAAAATATATTTTGGTTCTCCTGTATTGGGTGCATTTGTGTTTACCAAGGTTATATCCTCTTGTTGGATCGATCCCTTCAATATTATGTAGTGACCTTCTTTGTCTCTTGTTATAGCCTTCATTTTGAAATCTATTTTATCAGATGTGAGTATTGCTACCCCAGCTTTTTTTTCCCCATTTGCTTGGAAAAATTTTTTCATCCCTTCACTTTCATCCTGTTTGAGTCCTTTTTTTTTTAATCCTCACCCGAGGACATTTTTGCATTTATCTTCAGATAGAGTGGGAGGGAGAGAGAGGGGGGAAGAGAGAGAGAAACATCGATGTGAGAGAGTCACATCGACTGGCTGCCACCCACACGACCCCAACTGGGGCCAGGGACAAAATGCAACCAAGGTATGTGCCCTTAGCGAGAACCGAACCCGGGACTCTCTGGTCCGCAGGCCGACTCTCTAACCGCTGAGCCAAACCGGTCAGGGCTCATCCTGTGTGAGTCTTTTGTTCTGAGGTGGGTCTTTTGTAGACAGCATATATATGGGTCATGTTTTCTTATCCATTCAGCTACTCTGTGTCTTTTTTTAAATTTTTAAATTTTTTTTATCTTCACCTGAGGACATTTTTCCATTTTTTGTTCAGATAGAGTGGGAGGGAGAGAGAGGAAAAGAGAGGGAGAGAAACATTGATGTGAGAGAGACACATCAACTGGCTGCCACCCGCATGACCCAACTAGGGCTGGGGACAAACTGCAACCGAGTTACGTGCCTTTAGCGGGAACCAAACCCGGGTCTCTCTGGACCGCAGGCCGACACTCTGACCACTGAGCCAAACCGGCCAGAGCTACTCTGTGTCTTTTGATTGCAGCATTTAATCCATTTGCATTTAAAGTTATTGATATGTACTTATTTATTGCCACTTTTATTTTTTATGGCTCTGTTTCTCTCTCTCTATTTCTTCTTATTACAGCAGTCCCTTTAACATTTCTTGCAATGTTGGTTTGGTGGTAGTATATTTCTTTAGCCATTTGTGTTTGTTTTTGTTTTTTTTTTTTTTTTTTGGTCTGGGAAGCTCTTTATTTCACCTACTTTGAATGATAGTTTGCTGTATAGAGTAGTCTTGGATTTAGATTCTTGTTTTTCATTACCTTGAATACTCCATGCCATTCCCTTCTGGCCTGTATTGTTTCTGTTGAGAAATTATCTGACAGCCTTATGGATGCTTCGTTGTAGGTAACCTGTTGCTTTTCTCTTGCTGCCTTTAAGAGTCTCTCTTTGTCTTTAATTTTTGGCATTTTAATTATGATGTACCTTGGTATGGGCATCTTTGAGTTCTTCTTGCTTGGGACTCTCTGTGCTTCACGAACTTGTGTGACTTTTTTTTTCACCAAGTTAGGGAAGTTTTCTGCCACTATTTCTTCAAGCAGGTTCTCTAACCCTTGCTCACTGTCTTCTACTTCAGGTACTCCTATAGTGCAAATGTTGTTTCATTTCATGTTGTCCCACAGCTCTCTTAAAGTATCCTCCTGTTTTTTAATTGTTTTTTTTTTTCTTCTTTTCTTTTTGGTTCTCTGATTGAGTGATCTTTTTCAACCCTCTCTTCTAATTTGCTGATCTGATCCTCAGCTTCCTCTAATCTGCTATTTATTCCTTCCTGTGTGTTCTTTATTTCAGCTATGTCACTTTTCATTTCCGTTTGGTTGTTTTTCATTTCCAATTGGTTGATTTTCATTGTTTCTATATCTTTTCTCATGCTGCTGAGCACCCTTATAATCATTACTCTGAACTCTTTATCTGATGAGTTGCTTATCTCCATTTCATTTAGCCCTTCTTCTGGAGAATTCTCTTGTTCTTTCATTTGGGATTTGTTCTTTGTTTCACCATTTTGGCTGACTCAGCAGGGTTTGGAGCCTGTCAAAGTCTCTCTGTGAATATCAATGATCCGCAGTTTATGGCCCCCTCTTCTGGGTTTGGATGTGTATGGAAAGGACCACACTGAACATCAATGTCTGGTCTTACTCTCCCAGGAGGAGTTGCAGGCCAGGCAAAGACTAAAATATCCCAGAGATCTGCCTCTGCCTACAGGTTGACTATTAGTCTTAGTCACTTTATGAGCCACAGTTTGTAGTCCTCAGCTGGATGTAAATTCCCCCTAGCAGGCTGGGTGAAAGAAATTCCAACAGGTGGGGCCCTTGCTTCTCCCTGGGGACTTAGCTGCTTTGATGGGAAAATTCTGCCTGAGAAAAATGGTTTCTGCAGTGTGGGTTAATGGCTCAGCACCGGGACCCAATGCCATAAACCCCTGACTCTCCTCATGCAGCTCTAGTCCAGTCAGCCCTCCCTCTGCTGGAGCCCAAGGTGAGTGGCTGTAGCTGAAATTTAGTGAGTTGGTCCTTCAGCCCATGTTACCAGCACCTCTCCCTCCTGGACAGAACCTCTGCACTGGTGTTTCTCACAGCTAGGTATTACATGAGGCCTTTCCTTGTTCCGCCACTCTGCTGGGGAGCCCAGCTTGGGGTTTAAACCCCAGACTTCTCAGGGGAAACTTCTCACAGTTGAGATAACCCTCAGCTGCTGCCTGTGGGAGCCCAGCCAGCCCTCTTGTGCCTTCTCACCTCCTACCAGACATTGTTTTGGCTCCTCTTTACATCCTTGGTTATAAGGGTTCTCTCTAGCTGGTCTTCAGTTAGTTATTCCAGATGACTTTTCTTTATTTTAGTTGTAATTCTAGTTTGGTCTTGGGAGATGATTAGTGTAGCTTCCATCCACTCTGCTGCCATTTTTTTCTCCCTGTTTATGAATTTTAAAGTCTAATTTAAATAAATACCCATGGACCTGCTATTCAGTTTATGAGCCTGCACATTCCCAATACCATTGCAGTGATCTTGCTCCTCCTAGTCCCATCGCCTGTCTCTCCCCAGGGTAACCATTATCCTGAATTATCTCTCTTGCTTTTTACAAATTAAGGTTTTACCAAATATCTGAAAATCTTAATTAATATATTGTTTACTTTTGCTTGTTTTTGAATAAATGTTTTCTTAAACTTGATTTGTTTATTTTTTTTGCCTCAGTGTCCAAGAACACAATATCTGTAAATGAAATAGTTATAAACTCTTTCTTTTCTCCATTTAACTCCATTTGAAGTAATTATGTCTGGGATGGAAACAGGCATTGGACTGAAGCAGAATTGGGGAGTAGAAGAGGTATACCTGGTTAAGGAGTCTATGTATCTGTAAGCAGATACAAATAGAGGAACTTCAGAACTTACAGAGAAAACGAGATTTACACTGTCATTTGCATGGTTGGGTGACACAGTTTATTGGTGTACATTAAGTACGGTAAATATCAATTGTAAATAACTGGCTCAGGCCCCACATAGCATATTTATCTCCTGGTTCCCACTTGGTAGGTAGCACTGACATTATAATTATTGGCAGCATTTGTGACATTGATGGCAGTGTTAGGTAATGATGAGGCATTTGGACTCTGAAACCAGATATTCTGGGTCTGAATCAGTGTTCCACCACTTAATAGTCATTTGACTTTGAGTCCTGGAGCCTTAGTATAAGGAGTGATGATAATACCTGCCCCACAGGGTCCCAGGCAGTAACTCTCAGCTATTGTTGTTGCAGGGGTCATCTGGTGTAAAAGGGTGCGTTTATCTGGCACGAGGTCCTGTAGTATAGTTGAAAGAATGCAGACCTTGGTGTTAGACTGAGTTGGTTTTGTTCCTGGGTGTATTTCTGCTTAGTTGTGGGACCTCAGGAAAGTCACTCCACCTTTTGGAGCTTTAGTTTCTTCCTCTATAAAATGGTATTTATTGCCCATGTTTTTTTTATGGAAATAAGAGTGTGTGTCTATCTTGGAGACTGATACATATTAAATGGTCAACAAATAATACTCTTATGTGTTGTTTTTAAGGTTCATGGGTTTGCTTAATAACTCAGCAACTTATATGGGTCCTTGGTCACCAGATGTAATGCTGAGCCACTGCTTGTGTTAAATAGGACTCAGGATTTCAATATGAGCAAAGGGAGTCAGATCATTCTGAAAACAAATTAAGCTGGTTGCTTAGCATTTGGAATAGTTATTATAAATGTAATCTAAGCCTCTGCAACTTTTATTTTAGGGTCAATAAGGTATGTTTCCCTTAGTAAGATAATTTTTTAAAAAAGACTTGCATTTTTGGAGCAATTTTAGGTTCACAGCAAAATTGAGTGGAAAATACAGACAGTTCCCTTATACTCCCACCCATGCACAGCCTCCCCCTGATCAACATCCCCACCAGAGTTGGTACTTTTATTAATATCAATGAACCTACAGTGACACATCATTATCACCTGAGATCTGTAGTTTACATTAGCATTCACTCTTGGTGCTATGCATTCTGGGTTTTGACAGATGAATAATGATGTGTCCACCACTACAGTACCATTCAGAGTAATTTCACTGCACCCTCTGCTGCTCTGTCTGTTCATCCCTCTCTCCCCCTTAATCCCTGGCAACCATGATCCTTCTACTGTCTTCACAGTTTTGCCTTTTCCAAAATGTCATGTAGTAGGAATCAAACAGTATGTAGTCTTTTCAGATCAGCTTCTTTTAAGTAAGAAAAGAAATTTTAACTTCTAAATTCTGCTTATCTAGAAAAGTACATATGAGAAGATGGCCCTCTCAAACTCAACATACAGTTTCCTTCAAGGATCTGGGAGAAAGGAAGCTGACTTGTCCCCCAAAAGCCAGGTCATCAGCAGCCCCAAGGCTTAGCAGGTGGACATGTTGCAACTACATTAGACTTCACACCTTCCTTCTCATGATATTTTTAACTGTATTGGACCGAGTCCATAGTGTAGAGTTATAAATAGGGCTGGGTGGAGACACATGGGTAGGAAAATAATTAAGTGCTTCTTTAAACCTGTGTCCTTAAGTATTTATTCCATATTTATTCCCTGGAGAGGCCAAGTCCTGCGTGTAGGCAAGAGCAGAAAGGAAGCAAGTTGGCTGGCTCTGGTACACCTTGTTTAGCAGAACAAAACCAGACCTTAAAAGTCAGCTTGGTACCCTAGCCGGAGTTGCTCAGTGGTTAGAGCTTCAGCCCCCTGGACCGAAGGGTTGTGGGTTTGATTCTCGGTCAAGGGCATGTTCCTGGGTTGTAGGTTCAATCCCGGGTCACAGTCAGGGCATGTGTGGGAGGCAGCCAATCCATGTGTCTCTCTCACATTGATGTTTCTCTCTCTCTATTTTTCTCCCCCTCCCTCTTTCCCTTCCATTCTCTCTCAAAAAAAAAAAAAAAAAATCAATGGAAAAATATCCTCGGGTGAGATTATCAACAACAGCAAACAGTCAGCTTGGTGATTTCTAGTTGTTGTTCAATCTCATTAACCCCTCCCTCCTCTAGCAGCTTATCTAAATACATCTTCCAGGCAGGAGCGCTTTCTGACTTTCTGACAGGGCTTTCCACCTTGATACACACCAATGATGAGTGTTTCTTATAGGTTTGTGCTCTGGGCATATCCAGCAGGCCTTTGCCAACCTAACTTGTTCGTCCAGCTCTTACCTCTGTGGAACTTGGACAAAGTTGGCTTTTCCTTCTCTACCTGGAGCTGCAGACCCTGAGGAAATCCCCCTCGGCCTGTCCCAGTCAGGGGGAGAAGCCCTCCGGCTTGGCACTGTTTCCCTCTGTAGCTGTGGGCGTGTTCACAGAAGATGAACCGAAAAGCTGCGCTTACCACTTTCCGTTCTGCCTCCTGTGCGGGGGCCCTCATCTGGGAGGTAAAGGGTGGAAAATGAGTAGGGGAAGAAGACCTACGGGTGATGAAAGGGAGGACTCAGGGCTGGACACTCCATTGGAACCCCACGGTGAACACCCGGGGCAGAGGTTGGCAGCTGTTTGCAGTGAGGGCTAGAGACTGTTTCAGGCTTCCGGGCTTGTGCTTTCTGCTGGTGTAGCAGGAAGGCTGCCGCATGTAATCTGTAAAGGGATGACATGCTGTTCTCCACGGGAACTCTACTGACACATCCATTCTTACTTTGCTGGCCACAGAGACACATAGTGAGCTGCATTTGGCCCGTGGGTTTGGTTTGCTGGCCTGGTCTAGGATAATCCAGGGAACTTGAAGTTTGTAAGTTTGATGGTATCTGTGCTTCCTGTGTATTCTCTGTAGACATCCTTTTCACACTCACTTAGTAAAGCTGAGTGAAAATAACTTTGGAAATGCTAAGCGACTCCAAGGAGTGGGAGTTTTTCCCACCTTTGGGCAGTAGAGGAGACACATTTTCCCCGAGGCCGGCTGTACAGCAAAGACAGAAGCACAGGGCCATGAGGGAGTGATGGCCGCACATGAGAAGTTCTGTCTTTCATTCAATGCCTTGGAGGTTCTGAGTTCGGTTTTAACAAGGGAAGCCAAGCGTAATCTCCACACCTTTTCTTTGATAATGAAACTATATTATTTATATTTCAGAGCTCTTTCACTTCAGATATTTTGCTAGACTTTCTTTTTTTAAAACATATTTTAGTATTTTTAGTCTGCGAATGCCATGTCCACTTTGTTTGAAAGATGATGGTGTCTTAAATGGATGGAGCTTTGGCTTTGTGGGTGAGATGTGCTGGAGTGTGAAATGCTTGTACTCCTAAGCCAAGAGTTCATTAGTTTTTAGGTGATAAGGAGCTATCATTAATCATTTACTTCATATTTATTTAATTTATTTTTTTAATTATTAATTTTTGCATATTTAATAACCTACCATAATTTTTATCAACAGGATCCTTACTACAGATTTAATGACCTTAACTACAGATGGATCTCCTTGGATAACTGGACCTACAGCAAGGAATTTCAAATCCCCTTTGATATTAGGTATGCATGTGTATATCTATGTATTTATATCTGTATCTATATCTATTTATTTATTATTATTTGAGGGTTTTTTCCTTTTCCTGTCTCTGCAATAATCTCTTGGGTTTTTGTTTTTTTTAAGGTTACATATCAGAGAGTTATTTGACTAAAGCCTTGTGCTATCAAAGTGAATATTTGATTTATGTTTTGATCTGTAAATGAGGATGGTGCCACTGATCCTCGGTCATGAAATTATATCTTAGTCATTTTTCATGTGGTTATAATGGAGTCACCTAGACCTGGTCAATTCTCTTACCTGCATTTTCTCTCCCTGCTCACAGTAATCAATAGAGTGTATTTATTTATAATATTGTCAAGTAGGACCAGAGATACATCATTTGTTCAGTGTGGTATTAACCAGCCATTGAGACTATGGCATAGACCTTACATTATGTCGTGAGGTTATAGGAAAAGCATGTCACAGTTTTTAGTAATGTTCTATGAAGCAGGATGTAACCGAATATATCTACCACTATTATTGCTAAATAAAAAAATTCTTCAGTCCCTTTATAGGTCTTTTTTGCTAATGATTTACTAGCCTTTTAAAAGAGACATAAAGCCAGAATATGGTGCTATCACAGAGTTCTGTGGTCCAGGCTTTTATTTCTAGATAATACTTAAAATACCTCTGTTAAAGGTCTTCGTTCACCTTGAACTTAACGTACCCAAAATTTAACCAATTAACTTTTCCACTTAAAGTTTACTTTATATTCTAACAGCCTCATTGTTTCTGTTACTGTAGCACCGTTTTCCCAATCTTCTATGCCTAAGGTATTTTTGTCTCATCATGTTTTCTTCATTTCCCTGTATTCATTCTGTTTCTGAGTCCTGTTAATTTTTGCTTAGCATTTCTCTCTCTCTCTCTCTCTCTTTTGTGTAATCCTCACCGGAGGACATTTTTCCATTTATCTTCACATAGAGTGGGAAGGGGGAGAGAGAGAGAGAAGCATTGATTGGTTGCCTCCCTCATGACCCCGAGCAGGGCCGGGGATGAACCGCAACTGAGGTACGTGCGGTTGACCTGAATCAAACCCACGACTCTTTGGTCCGCGGGTCAACGCTCTAACCACTGAGCCAAACCGGCCAGGGCTCTCTCTCTTTTAAACAGATTTTTATTTTTATTTGTTGATTTGAGAGAGAGAGAAAAACATCAATTTGTTGTTTCACTTATGCATTTATTGGTTGCTGTTTGTGTGTGCCCTGACTGGAGATTGAACCTGCAACCTTGGTGTGTCAGGACGATGCTCTAACCAACTGAGCTACCTGGCCAGGGCCGCATTTCTCTTAATGCAGCCCCTTCTTCCTCATTTTCAAGTTTCCACCTCAGCCTGCCGCTTTTATTAGTGAGTGCCTGGAATTAGGCCAGAATGACCTAACTAAATTTCTTGCTTGGTGTTTTTCATTTTCCTGTCATTCATATGTAGAAACATTAGATGCATCTTCCCAAAATATTGACTTTACCATGACGTTCTTGCTTAATAACAACTGTCACTTCCTTTTGATTGGCAAATCAAGTTGAATCTTCTCTGCTTGTCTGTGAAAACACTGCTTACTGGCGCCCATCCCTGTGCCACTTCCTGCCTCCCCTCCCGCCCTGCTGACTTGTCCTGCATCCCCCAGGACTTCTGCACCTGAAGCAAGCCCGTCACCTTAATATTATTGATTTGTTAGCATGTCCATGTTTTGCTTTTGCTTTTCCTTTTGGGGTCTACTCTCTACCTAGGCATTTCTACTTATTTTTTAAAAAGTAACAACTTTATTGAGCTATAATTCACATACCATATAATTCATCCATTTAAAGTGTACAATTCAGCCCTGGCCGGTGTCGCTCAGTGGTTAAAGCATTGACCCATGCACTGAAGCGTCTCAGGTTCGATTCCTGGTCAAGGGCAGGTACCTGGGTTTTCAGGTTCCATTCCGGGCTCAGGTCAGGGCGCGTGTGGGAGGCAGCCAATTGATGTGTCTCACGTAGAAAAAAAAAATCCTTGGGTGAGGATTAAAAAGAACAAATTAAAGAGTATAATTCCATGATTTTTTTTTTTTTATCCTCACCTGAGGACATTTTTTCATTTTTTGTCCAGATAGAGTGGGAGGGAGAGAGAGGAAGAGAGAGAGAGAGAGAAACATCGACGTGAAAGGGACACATCGAGTGGCTGCCACCCGCATGACCAACCAGGGCCGGGGACAAACTGCAACCGAGGTACATGCCCTTAGTGGGAACTGAACCCGGGTCTCTCTGGACCGCAGGCCGACGCTCTAACCGCTGAGCCAAACCGGCCAGGGCTAATTCCATGATTTTTAGTATATTCACAAAGCTGTGGAACCATCACTATTATCAATTTTAGAACATTTTTCTCACCACCAAAAGAAAGTCATACCCATTAGCAGCCATTCCCCCTTTTCCACTTCTCCCTCCCCTCACCCCAGCCCTAGGCAACCACTGATGTATTTTCTTTCTCGGGATTTGTATCTTCTGGAAATCTCATATAAATGGGAATATACAATATATATGGTCCTTTGTGCCTGGTGTCTTTCACTTACCACAATAATGTTTTCAAAGTTGATCCACGTTGTCTCATTCACAAGTACAGTAAGTCCTCACTTCACTTGATATTCTTGAAAGATTTTAGAAAGTGAAACCACATATAACAAAGCCAATTTTACTGTAGGTGAATTGATATATAAATAAGAGTTAAGTTCCTAAGGCGTAATCCTGGTCACAAAAACATTACCAAACTTCTAAATAAAGACCCAAAACACTTCTAATATTAAACATTGAGATAAAAAGGAGCTATACATGCATTTAACAAAGGTAAATAAACACAAGATAATGATTCTCCAACCCACTTATTTCAGTTCAAGGTTGCGGGTAGCTAGAGCCTCTCTGGGCAGCTCAGGGCTCAAGGCTGACACCGCCCCCCCCCCCCCCCCCACACACACACACAGGACGTCCTTCCATCTCAGGGCACTCACACACACCCGCACTCCCTCTGCTGGGACAGTCTAGACACGCCAATCCATCTTTGGGATGCAGGAGGAAAACAGAGTCCCCAGAGAACCTACACAGACGTGGCAAATACACGCAAACTCTGCACAGTGTCCTCGGCTGCAAAGAGATCTTTTTTCTCTCAACATTATGATGACATGACATTGAATGAAACAAAATGATTCGAGGACCTGTTGTACTTCATTTCTTTCTTTCTTTTTTTTTTTTCAATCCTCACCCGAGGATATTTTTCCATTGATTTTAAACAGAGTGGGAGGGAAAGAGAGAGAGAGAGAGAGAAACATCGATGTGAGAGAGACACATGGATTGGTTGCCTCCCACACAACCCTGACCAGGGCTGGGGATCGAACCTGCAACCCAGGTACATGCCCTTTGACCAGGAATCAAACCTGTGACCCTTCGGTTCGTAGACCAGCACTCTTGCCTGAGCCAAACCAGTCAGGGCAATGTACTTCATTTCTTTTAATTGCCAGATAATATTTTATTGTGTGGCTATATCACATTTTATTTATTGTATCTTCTTTAAGCTCTTGTTCCTTCTTAAATTCTTTCCTTATGACACAAACTATACAAGGACTGTAGTCTGTCCAACAAGACTATACTACCAAGTAGAAGACATTGAAAGTTTTCTCTGTTTTTAGGCTTGAATGCCAACCAGACTGCAGAGTTCTTAAACTGAGAGACTGTTTTCGTTTCCTGTGAGGCTTAGCAGAGTGCTGAACACATAATATTTACTCAGAGATACTGGTCAGTTGGTTAATGTGTTCTCTTAGATGGTGTCAGTACATTGAAAAGTTTGTGAAAACATTTTGTGTCTATTATTTAACTTGGTTTTTATAAGAACTTTGTGAAGTTCTAGAAAAAAAGTCAATTAATTTGGAAATTATAAGTTGTGCTCAGGTTTTATGGTGATTGAAATATTATGAAGAAAGATAAGGATCACTCAATAAAAAATATATTAAACTAATACTTTGGAAAATTTTATTGGAAACTGATTTTTAAGGATGTATATTTTGCCTGGCCAGTGTGGCTCAGTTGGAAGAGCGTTGTCCCTTGCACCTTTGAAAGGTCACCGGTTCGATTCCTGGTCAGGGCACATGCCCAAGTTGCAGGCTCGATCCCCAGTAGGGGGTGTGCAAGAGTCAGCTAACTGATGTTTCTCTCCCTCTGCCTTCCTTTCTCTAAAATCAGTAAAAACATATATTTTAAAAAAAAAGTTGTATATTTCCTGTGAAATATTTATTCCTTTAGTTCTTAACTAATACAGAGACTTATCTAAGTTAATGTTTTATACATCTTGTTTTAAAAATCTTTCTTTTTGTCCTCAGCAAATGGCAAAAAGTAAATCTGATTTTTGAGAGCATCGATACAGTTACAGAGGTCCTGCTCAATAATGTTCTTATTGGGAAAACAAACAACATGTTCAGAAGATATGTAAGTACATAATAACATCAGGTAAAAGAAAACAAAACCCACTTATAGGTGTTTGTGTTCATTGTTACTGTGAGTAGAGAACGGTAAGTGCGTATTTGCCCGTGTAGGCTGGTACAAGCTCTTTGAAACACTATGTACGTTACTTTATTTCTCAGTTGCCACATTTGTAGAATGATGAAAACACTACAAACCCTATGGAGTTATTGTGAGGATTTAGTAAGCTCATCGTGTAAAATGATTGGCACAGTTCTTGACACTTGGGAAGTATTCAACAAATGTTGTTCCCTTCTCTGTTACTTGGTGATCCAGAGTTTCATGGGAAATGACAGTTGGCACAACATTTTAAAAGAAAATGTTCCTTCCTTTCTGGAATTATTGTATTATGAGATCACATTCTGATCTCTCTTCCCTTTCAAGGGTAGACTTTCCAAAACAAAAATAACTTATGACTTAGAAATACGTGCTATTTATACCAGTCAGGTTGTCATGAAGCGTCTAGGAAATCCTTGGCAGTTCAAGGCCATATGTAAATAGCCAGAGCAGACATTATAGAGCTAAATATATCCTCTGCTTGCTCTGTTTACTAGAACCATCATCTGTCAGTAAAAACAGAAGGACACACCTAGAAATCTACAGTTGGGTAGGAGAATGTACTCAGTTATAACTAAAAGTCGGCAACTTAGTTATATTATTTCAGGAAAGTGCCTTCTCCTTCAAAAAGGCTCAACCTATAGATTTTAATTATGTTATGCACCTCTTCTTCCATCTTATATATGCCTGTATCTAAACTTTTACACGTGAGGCTATTTCTACATTTGTTCTTTCCTTTTAATTCAGACCTTTGATATTACCCATGTGGTCAAAGCCCTAAACTCCATCGAGGTGCGTTTCCAGTCACCGGTGTTGTACGCGGCCCAGCAGAGCAGAGCTCACACTCGCTACCAGGTGCCCCCAGACTGCCCTCCGAGTGTGCAGGCGGGAGAATGCCATGTCAACTTTATTCGAAAGGTAATGGTCTCGCACATGGATGGGGCTTGATCCTTGAGGGTGGGACGTGCTGGTGTATGAAATGCTTGTTTGAAGACTCCAGTGGAAGTTGGGCATCTCTTTCTTGCCCACTTAGTGGGATTTGAAAATTAAAAAAAATAAGAACCAAAAGATTATGTGAATTTTTGTGGAGGATTTTTCTCTTTCTATGTATTTTTCTTGAAGCATACTTTAGAACTTAGGTAACAGCAGCGGAAGAAGACAGATAGGTTACTGGTAATGTTTTGTGAAACTTTTCACCAGACCGTAAGGTTCATATTTATTAGTGATTCTTCTGCAAATATTAATATATTTGCTGACATGTTCTTATATTTTACTGGTAGGTTCTAATGAAATCTGAAAAAAGATAACAGAAGCCGCACAAGGGAGTATTTTCCTTTGAGTTTGATTTCAGTCTGGATGACTGGGATTTACTGTAATTCGTGCTTGAATTAGTATTGTATGTGATGTTTAATTTTGTATTATATTTTTTATTTAAAATTATTTTAATTGTAGTAAAATACACAGCACAAAATTTAGCATCTTAACCATTTTTAAGTGTACAGTTCAGTATTATTAAATACATTCACATTGTTGTGAAACCAATCTCCAGAACTTGTTGCATGCTGCAAACTGAAACGCTACACTCATGAACAAGTAACTCCTCATTCCCCCTTCTCCCAGCCCGACTCCCACCATGCTGTTTGTTTCTACCAGTTTGACTCCTCTAAACACCTCATCTAAGTGGAATCATGCAGTATTTGTCTTTTTGTGACTGGCTTATTTCTCTTACCATAGTGTTCTCAAGGTTCCTCCGTGTTGTTGCACATGTCAGAATTTCCTTCCTTTTTAAAGCATAATAATATTCAGTTGTATGTATAGACCACATTTTGTTTATTCCTTAATCTGTTAATGGACATTTGGGTTGCTTCCACCTTTGGCTAATTTGAACAATGTTGCTATGTATGGATATACAAATATCTCTTTTGAGACCCTGCTTTCCAATTTTTTGGGCATATAGCCCGAAGTGGTGTTACTGCATTACATGATAATTCTGTAGTAAATGTTTTGCGGAATTAACATTTAATTTGAACAACAAATGTAACCACTGGTTTCACTGAGTATACTAAGTGTATTTTTCCAGCACTTGTTGACCAGAACCTCAGTTGACAAATGCTGATTATTTAAGTTAAGCAGCTCTCTTTAGGCTGGATAGACTTATTAAATCATGTTTCTTTCAGAGAAGTACTAAGGTCAGAATTATACCTCCCCCTATTTGACTCTGCCTACCCAGATTTGTGTTGATAGGCATGTGTTCATATGGCTGTACCTGACCAGTGTGTGACTGAGCCGTCGGGCCTTCTGTGGAACACTTGTGTACTTACATTTCTGCTTAAACTGCAGCTTCTGTTTTTGGCCTTCGGCTTCAAATGGCACCGTGGTTTTAATACTGGAGGTGGCACTTTTCCCTTCTCCTCTGCCATCTTTAACCTTCTATCAAAACGAGGGCTTTCTGGATTCTAATGTGAAAGGTATACTTTTCAGGACATCAGTAAAGGTATATGTATATGTTATACATATATCCATGTAGCAGTTTCCCTCTACCCCTTAGTCACACACTCACGTTGTGGCATTGAAAACACACTTTCAGGTTATCTACATAGAACAGAATCCTTTGTCACTGATACCAGGAATCAGACCCAGGTTTCTGCTCTCACGGTGTGTGGAAGACTAAACTTGGGGTGAACTTGCCAGCAAATGAGTTGCATCTTGGTGTTTCTGGCTAGGTCAGCCTGATCTAGAGGGAAGAGGCCTGAACTGGAGACCAAGTCAGGAATTTTGGATCTGAATTCTGGCTTTACAAACCCAGAGGGATCTTAGGCAAGCCCATCATTCGTGTATGGAGCTAATCCCTTCCTGATTGTTGATATGAAGATACCGTGAAATATTAATGTAAATGCACTTTCCATCCTATAAGGTGCTACACAGCTATTCCAAATGTAGGGTGGTGATATTATTTATTTTGGAGACTTATTTCCGTAATTACAGACCTCTAAGTGTATAATTGACAAAATGCCTCAGCTTAGCTTATGTGAAGTTAGTGGGGTAGAAGTGGGGAGTGGATATAATGAGGAAATGTTACTCTCCACCTACTCTTTGACCCCTCTGCTTTCTCCACATCAACACCAGTCCCCTCTTATCTCTGCTTCCTTCTCTGTCCAGCTTGGATGGTGAAACCCATCACCTCACCTGCCCTCTTCGGAATATTCCACACCATCTTCTTGCTTTCCATCGACATCTCTGGCCATTCCGTCTGAGTCTCTTTATCCAGACCAACTTCCTCTTCTTAAAAGTCCTACTCTTCAGTCCTCTCTCTGTTCTAGACACCCTTCTCCTTTCACTGGGTACCGTCTCTAGCCTGTCTCAGGCACCTTCATTTCTTCAATAACCAGTCGAATTTCCAGTGACTCCTAATATTGTGTTTTCAGTCCAGGCCTCTCTTTAATTCCAGACCTGATATGCAGTTGCTTATCTGGCATCTTCACTTGGCTGATTCACCGGGACCTAAAGCTCAGTGTGTCCGTCGCTGCACTTGAGCTCTAAACCCTTCTCCCGAGGTGCCCCGTCCTGCTGAATGGAATACCATACAGCACGGTTGCTCAAGCCAGAAACCTAAGAGTTATTTCTGATATCTCCCTCTCATTTTTCCCCTCCTCCAATCCATGACCAAGTCCTTCTGATGATGTGTGTTGTTTACCTCTTCAGTGGTTCTCGAATCTGCCCACGCCCCATTTGTACTACCATGCTTGAGTTCAGTCTGTCATCATTTCTTGCATAAGATATTGCCCCGGTCATCTAACTGGTATCCCTACAACCTCATTTGCCTTCATCCAGTTAATTTTCCACAGAGCAGTCAGAATGTTCTTTTCGGACAAAAATCACAACACTTCCCTTCTTAAAACTCTTCAACCATTTTCTAGCCCTGGCCAGGTGGCGAAGTTGGTTGGAGTGTCATCCCATACTGCAAAAGGTTGTGGGTTTGATCCCCTGTCCGGGGGGCCACCCATCGATCTCTCTCTCTCTCTCTCTCTTTCTCCCTCCCTTCCTCTCTTTAAACATAGCCTCAGTTTGGATTAAAAACAACAGAAATATGCCCAGGCTGATTTGGCTCAGCGGTTAGAGCATCGGCCCACAGACCAAAGAGTCACGGGTTCGATTCTGGTCAAGGGTACGTACGTCGGTTGCGGTTTGGTCCCAGGCCCTGGTTGGGGTCGTGCAGAAGGCAGCCAGTTGATTGGTCCCTCTCACATCAATGTTTCTCTCTCTCTCCCTCTCTCACTGTCTCTCCCCCTCCCTCCCATAATGAACATAATGTCCTCGGGTGAGGATTAAAAAACAACAACAACAAAACTCTTCTCACTGCCTTTAGGCTAAAGTCTAGATTTCTTTAACTCTGTCTGCCAATGAATGCTTTTCCAGTCTTCTCCCCTCTTCCACTGTTCTCTCTTCATTTCCTGGAAGGTATCACACTCTCTCGCACACGCTGTTACTTCTGAAAGGATGTTCACTTCCCTCTCCCTTCTACACACTGGATACATGGGACCCACCCTTCCAGTCTCCACACAAATTTGCTATAATTCAGGAAGTCTTGTCTTGACATCTCCTCACCCCATTATTTGTTTCTTGTCTGTTTCCTTTGTATTTGTGAGTATTTATTCAGTGCTGCATTTCTTGCTGTACTGTAGCACTGTAAGCACAAGGACTGTGTCCGATTTGTACTTTGATGGATTCCCAGCTCGACACACAGAAAGCACTTTAAAGTATTTTTGAATAAGTGATAACTTTTACTTGGAGAGGGTGTATAAATATAAGTGGTTTGTAGCCCTTGATGGGGAAAATAGCCTGCCTTAGAAGATGTTGCTTATTTTTGCCCTCCTCCTTTTCCCTATCCCTAAAAAAAGAATTACACATCTGACCTTACAAACTCTCCAATGAATACCCCCAAGGTCGGTTGCATTCCAAACATGAGAATCTGATACTTATGTGGTGAATTTCAACAGCTATGATGCTATGAAGTGGTTTTAATTCTTTGTTTTTGTTTTCTTCCTATATTGGAAACAAATTGGTCTCTGGTAAATACAGAGTTTAGGAAATAATACTTAAATGAGAACAGTTTGATCAAATCCTCAGGCTGTATTCTACAAATGCTCGGTTCAGAAAGATCTTAGTACTTCCTGTGGTGCTTCTTCCTCTGTAAAAGCTGAACTCATTGTCTCACACATTTTAATTAGCTGTGTTTTTGAAAATAACTTTTTCTTTCAAAATTAGAAATAGAAATTAGAAAAACGAAGTAGAAATTAGAAAAATTCTGCTTAAAAAGGGATTTATTTTAAGGGAACCATCTCCTGCTTTTGAATTTGAGCCTTTGTAAGTTAACATGGAAATTGAAATGTGCCTGAAGGGAGAGACAGCCAGCCCCCTGGATCAGAGCGGATGGGCTGGCTGCCTTGGCCACCTGTGTCAGTGGACTGATTGTTTTTGGGCTGTAAGTTCAGAAACAAGCTGGAGGAAATAGGGGTTGGCAAGTTTAGCTAGAGTTTCTTAAACCTATTTATGAGTATCATAATCTTCCAATGTGTTTCCTCATTCTTTATCCTAATTCCATTTAAATACAGTATTCACTATAATTATTCCATTTAAATACAATGGTAGCTTAAGAGATATTTTTGAGAAGCCTAAAAAGTAACTCTTCTGTTGCCTCAATGTAACATGCTTTTGAAGAACAAATGTACATAATTAAATGTTATGTTCTTAGAACATTTCTGCAAAATTTAACTAGCTGCATAGGTTGATATATTAGTTGTCTGTTGCCGTGTAACCAGTAATGCCCAAAGTTATCAGCGTAAAACAACATTTATTGTCACAGTTTCTGTCAGGAATATGTGGCTTAGCTGGGTGTCTCTGGTTCAAGGTCACTCATGAGGTTACAGTCAAGCTGTGGACCAGGGCTGCCGTCATCGCAAGGCTGAGGAGGCCTGAAGTGTTTGTGACTAGGCTCCCTCGTGTGGTTGTTGGCAGACCTCCGATTAGCTTCCAAGCTCACTCCTATGGCCTCGCTGCAGAGCGGACTCACAGCATGGGAGCTGGCTTCTCCCTTGGCCAGGAGACAGTAGGACAGAGCACCCCAAGCTGAAGGTGCAGCCTCTCATAACCTAATTTTGGAATGTATCACCTCTGCTATATTCTGCGGGTTAGAAATGATTCGCTAGGTCTAATCCATACTCAAGGGGAGGGGATTCCACAAGGGCCCCTCCCTCCCTCCCTCCCTCCTTCTCTCTCTCTCTCTCTCTCTCTCTCTCTCTCTCTCTCTCTCTCTCTCTCTCTTATGGATTGAATTCTGTGCTCCTTCCCCTCAAATTTGTATGTTGAAGTTCTAACCCTCAGTGGTTCAAAATGTAACCCTGTCTGGAGATACAGTCTTTAAAGAGGTGGCTAAGTTAAGTGAGACTGTTAGGGTGGGTCCTAACCTGATATGAATGATGTCCTTATAAGAAGAGGGAATTTGGACAACAGAGAGACACACTAGGGATGTGTGTATAAGCACAGAAAAAAGACTGTGAGGGCACAGTGAGAAGGCACCATCTGCGAGCCTAGGAGAGAGGCTTCAGAAGAAACCATCCCGGCCGACATGGGGATCGCGGAGTTCCAGCTTCTAGAACTGTAAGAAAATAATTTTTTTATTGTGTAAGCTGCCCAGTCTGTGGTTTTTTGTTCTGGCAGCCCTAGCAAACATTTTTACTTTATAAAAACTTTTTTTACTTATAATATTTCAAAAGGAAAGGATTTTAAAAAATAATGTTTAACTTCCATGGCAATCAGAATCTATCTTCTTTTTTTCCCTTGAAATTACAGGAGCAGTGTTCCTTTAGTTGGGACTGGGGGCCTGCCTTTCCGACCCTGGGCATCTGGGAAGATGTCAGAATTGAAGCCTATAATATTTGTCATCTGAACTACTTCACATTTTCCCCTATATATGGTAAGCTAAGAGATGTGATTTCTAGTTTTACTTTTATGAGCCTCTTCTGTGTTGTAAGAATTTGGTTTGTAATTTGAATATATAGATTTACTTTTCAGAGACTTATTTTTAAAAATTTTGTGACACATTACGTTTTAAAAAGTGAAAAATGTGTACAAACTGGGATTTGTCCTAAAAATTAACACTATATAAGGCAGGCAAGCAGGCAGGTAGATACCTTTTAGCATATTTTGAAAAGAAAGAAAGAATGGAAAGCAAGTAGCTCTCGTTTTCCCGAGCTAAGTGTTTTTTCTTAAAAGAAGTGGGCCTGCTGGTTTGCTCTCCTTCCCGCTGCCTCTGTGGTGGCTTTGAGAACTACGCTGTCCCAAAGTCTTGGTTTGCTCAATTGTCAGGCTGACTTCCTCTCAGCGCACATTTTCTCCTCTGAAGGCGGTGACACACCAGCCTTGTTAAGAGTTAAAAATAAACCGGAAGGCAAATAAGGCATAAAGTTTTGTAAGGTGACATATACCACTTTTTCAGTTGAAGGAACTATTCACAAGAAAGGAGCACTGAATAAAAGCTCAGAAATCCCACCGATGTCAGTGGATCAGTTAAAAGCTGGTCAAATATTTGTGGAGTTCCTGCCCAGCACTGTGTTCCTTTGGCATAGGAAAGAAAGTATCTCATTCCTGCTTGTTGATTGGGCAGGGAGGGGAGATATAAGCGATTACCAAACCAAACAGATTGTGTAATGGTTTTCTGGGATGGGAGCCCCAGTTGTCCAGAAAATCAAAGATCAGTGAGGATTTGCGAAGTTAGGGAATCCGGGTGAATGAAGGTGGATCTTCAGCGATAGTTTGCGATGCTCAGTCCAGGTCTGCGCAGGCCTAACTCGATGAAATCAGTAAGCAGGAATGTGGTGTGTCAGTAGCAGAGTTCTGCTCTCTTTAGGGCCCTGGCGACCCTAGACTGCTATTCAGTGGAACCAAACCTGTGTTTCTAAAGGCAGAAGACAAAAACAAATAAGAGAGAGTTGATACCCGAGGAGGTCATTCGGTGCTGCTGGCATTTTTAAATGTTAAAAAGGCATTAAAAGATCTAATTTTACTTGCACCTATAAACGTGGCTGTTTTAGCTCTCCAGGTAGTGCTTCTCAAACTATTCTTCAGAGGCGTAACCTGAACTGAGTTGTGCTACTAAAATCAAATAATGGTTCATTCTTCCCCATCCCTACCCATGGTTATTCCCAGGTATACAGGGTCAGGCAAAAGTAGGTTTACAGTTGTGAGTACGGGGAAACAGAGTTTATTCTTGTATTATTATTTACTATTGCATGATTTTCCATATGAACTACTGTAAACCTACTTTTGCCTCACCCTGTATATAATAAGGTCTAGTTTAAGAAGGGGTCTGATTTTGCAAAAAGTTATTCGTTTAATAGTTTTGAAGCTTAATCAGTGTTTTAGGTAGTTAGCAAAAAGTAATGAGTTCCAGAGATCTCGATACCTGAAAAAATTTGAATAACACTACTCTAATTTAATTAAATATTTTCAATATGAAGCTAAACATTTCTTCCTGAATGTGAATCATTAGAATTCAGTTTATTAGTCACTAAATTAAACATTTTTAATATGAAGCTAACTTCTTCCTGAATATGAGTCATTAGAATTCAGTTTATTAGTCACTAGTGACTGAATTAATTTTATTTGAATTAAATCAATTAATTGAAATGATGCTTAAAATGTAATTAAATTCCATGCAATCAGTTCCCCGTATCAACTATATTTTTAATGTTTATGACTGCAGTTTATTTTGTACTTAACATAGAGAAAAATATGTTTACTGTTCAGAAGGTGTGCCCTGTACATATTAAGCAGTAATTGTTATATTTTTGATTAATTTGATAGATTTCAATTTGGTTATTTGATATAATAAAGAAAATTGAAGCATAGATTTATGAAAGCTTTAGGAGAGGGACTTCCTTTAGGAGTTTTTTCAGAATTTTTTTTTCATCACTGAAATCAATAGAAATTTTTAGAAGTTGAGAAATAATAATGAGAATAAGCTAATATATTCTGGATACTTTTATAAATTTATTTGACATATACTATGAAGCAGCCATTATGAGAATTACTAAAACTAAAAAAATCGTTCATAAAAAAAAAAACAGATACATATAATTTTTATTTAAAATACATTAATTTTAAAAATTTAGTGTGAAATGAAATTGGTCCAACTGATGCACACAGTGGCAATCTCTGGGTATTCATACTACAGATAGTTTGTATTTTATTCTTCTCAATCGTGTTTTCTAAATTTCGATATTGAGCCTGTATTGCTTCTATAGTAAGGGAGAAAAGTAGCTAAAACAAATTAATCTATCTAGTAATTTCAGCCAACTCAATCTGAATGGCTAAACTAATTTGACTATGTGACCCTTTCTGCTTTCTCCCTGTTGAGTCTAAAAGGAGATAACATTTTTGCTTTTCCAAATGTTCTATTTATGTCTTAATTTAAAATTAGTGAGTTTACCCCTGAAGATCAAATGACCAACCATAATTCCCAATATAATTGTGTGTAGTATGACAGAAAAAAAGGCTGTTAGACCTAAAAAAAAATTAACTTGAAATTCCTGGGAATTAATTTTCTTTACACACACACACACACACACAATGTGTGTGTGTGTGTGTGTGTGTGTGTGTGTGTGTGTGTATTTCTTTTCTGCATTCTCAGTCTTTATAATAGTTGTTTCTGAACTTTAGCATTTTTCAATATCCTGTGATCATTTGTTTGATTTATTTGGTCCTAACCTCAGCTTCTAAAATGATTTTTACATCTTCTTAATGTTTAAAATAATGAAAACACATTTATATTTGAAAAAATAAATACTGAGGTCAAAGGAAAGCAGTAATTACATCCATTATCTCTTAGGTTCTTGTCACTTTTCTGGGTACTAAGAGGTACCAATTCACTGATGTGACTTTCTTTAAAACCTCATTAGAAAGTATTTATTTGAATAATACATCCTTAGCCCTGAAATAGTCTAATCCGGTTTTAAACAGCAGTAGCTGTTTTTGGGCACCGATATTTTCAGTGTTTTAAACAATGAAAGACTGACCTTGGTATTGAAAAGGGAAGCTCGATGCTTTTTACCGGGTGTGGAAACCCAGCAAGATTCTGCTGTTCTTTTCCCTTGGGGAGGGGGTGGAAGACTAACCTTACCTGCTGGGGAAGGGGAGAGGAAAGTCTGGGCTGGACTTGGGTTTCCAAGGTGTGATGGGAGGGGAGATGGGGAGAAGACAACTGGAGGGGTGTTTATGCCCAGTTCCAGAGATTTGGACATTTTCAAGCAAATGATCTGGCCCAAAATGCAGGTCCTATGGTGTGGTGGTGGTGGTGGTTGTGGAGATGGTGTGTGTGTGTGTGTGTGTGTGTGTGTGTGTGTGTGTGTGTGAGAGAGAGAGAGAGAGAGAGAGAGAGAGAGAGAGAGAGATTCATTTATTGATCATTTTCTCTATACTTGGTCTTTCACATTTGTAATCTGATGTGAGTTGTTCACATTAGGCCCTAAAATTTATCAGGGAGGGATGATTGTCTAGTTTTATGAGCTTTTCACAAGGTTACATAAACACATTCAGTCCAAATATATAATAAGTATGTTCTGATGAAATGCTACATTGTTTAGTCTTTTGTTACCACAGTGATAGAAAAAATAGTATAGAGATTTTTTTTTAGCCTGTGAATTCTCCTGAGCTGAGGTGAGCCGTGGATCTTTGAGCTGTGCTTGAGCATCTCACAGATGCAGCCTTCCCCCACCCTCTTCAAATTGACTTGTTGTCTTCACCTAACCCACTCCCTTCCCTGTTCTCCAAGACTTAGCCTTGGGTTGGAGGAGTGTCTAGCTCTCAGCTCCACCCTGGCCTGCCCAATAGAAGCCTGTATTGAAGGTCAATGCTGCCCTTTGCTTACAGCTTAATACAGAGAATACAATACTACAATAGAGCAAAGATCTGTCTGTCTTGCTTAGTGCCTTGTTTGATGCATTCATTTTCTTTATGGCATTCATTTTGAATCACTTTTTCATTCATCATTGAATTACTTATAAAAATGACAGTATTTACCTTTGAAAATATCTTTATGAGTAGGTAGGTTGCATGAATAATCTCTCCTCTGATTAACCGCCTTGTTGCATAAATGGGTTTTTTTCCCTCTGGAATTTACTAATTTATCCTTGTTTTTTTTGGGGGGGGGGCAGGTTTGTTTTGCATCTCTTTTGCCTGGATTTCACCTTTGAGGATTTTGTCCTGCTGAGTAGGCAAGGAGATCTTTACTGCTTAGTAAAGAAGGGGAAAACAGCTGTTGCAACTAACTGTGAACCTGCTTTTCTGGCTAAAGCAAGCTGTTAGCTCTGTGAAAAGCAGCTGCTGAAGTCTGTGCTCTAATTTCAGCAGGGGCACAGGAAAATCTCCTCCGTTTGAATTGAAACATTCTGTGGCTTGGTCATTTCAGCTTGTTGTCACTGTTTCTGCCAGTGTGCAGGACTCCCTTTGCACTGCAGCTTTTCCTCATCTATTAAAGATGCAGGAAGAAGAAAGCAGGCATGAGGAGGAGCTGTGAGCAGCTCAGCAGGGCGAAGATAATCAAGGCAGCTGTCTCTGAATAGCTTTTCTCCCAACGAGCTGAAGCGTCTTTTTTTATCTTACATAAGCAATCTACCAACGTTTGCAGATCCGTCCCAGGCTGACCTGAATGTTCTTTCATGTGTCTGCCAGTTCTTAACCCCCTCAGATGCCATCCTGGATTCTTAACTGTGACCTTTGGGCATATTTTGTTTCTCTAAGTAGATTCAACATCTTTTGCCTTTTTTGGGTTGGGGGTGTAACTTGCAGTGCTTGTCAAGGCTTACAGACAGTAATTATTCAAGAAACGTATTTTTAGTGTTTGGCAGAAATTCTCACATAACTGTTGTCATGCCCTCATCAGGTAGTTCAGGTCACAAAGATGGTATTTTGACAAATGGAGGAACGGGGACACCATATAGTTATGCATTTAGTGGAGGGTCAGACACATTCTCTGTTTGCAGATTTCTGTGTTCTTTTCTTTTAAAATATGTTTTTATTAATCTTTTAGAGAGAGAGGAAGGGAGAGAGAGATAGAAACATCGATGTGAAAAAGAAACATCAATCGGCTGCCTCCTGCATGCCCCCCACTGGGGATCAAGTCTGCAACCCGGGCATGTGCCCTCACCAGGAATCGAACCAGGGCCTCTCAGTCCATGGGAGGATGCTCAATCCACTGAGCCACACCGGCTGGGCTCTGTGTTCTTTCTTTTTTACAGAGACCCTCCTTAAGAGGCTAACATTTTATTGTTACAGCCCCCAAATGCTTTGTTTCACGTTAAATGTATTTGATATGTGGACTTAGGACTCTGAAAGGCAAACAATACCTTTGCTTTTGTTTTTGTTTTTTCATTGTTCATATACAAATTTCAATCAGTACGTTTGTCTGCTTGTCTTTCTTTTTAGTGGGCACCTCTGAGAGAGGTGCATGGAAAGTAGGGAGCACTGGAGTCAGGAAACCGGGGCCTGTCCACTGGCTCGGAGGCTTTGGAGCTAGATTCTGCAGTCGGGCCTCAGCACCCTCATCCACAAAGTGACTAGGAGATCGCCAAGTTTCTTCTGCCTCTGATGCTCCATGGGCCTTTCCCTGTTTTGAGTCATTACAACCTGCTGAGGGGATAAGTGTGGAAGAATCCACTTTTCCTTGAAGCTAGGCATATGACTAAATGAAGACATTGACACTTGAGGCATAATTGCATCAGTTCTGCAGTTGCTGTTAGAAATGGACACACTTGAATTAATGTAACTCAGACATCTTCTTATTTTTCTTCTTCATGTCTTATACCTTTCTTCCCCTCTTAGACCACTGTTGTTTTCCCTCTGACTACATCTTGACAAAACAGTAGACTGTATAGGAATGTATTATGAAAGGAGCTGGCATATTTTAGAGGATTTTAAAGGTTACTGTATTGGCCACATCTACACAAGCTGGAGTTGTCTTGAAGATTGTTTGCTTGCAGAAGCAGCACATGGTAACCAGCCTGTGGAGCTGCTGATTCTTTTTACAGATTCCCATCCAAGCCGACTCATGGTGGTGTGTTTGTTTGTTCCTGTTTTTTTTTAATTTTTTTTTTTATCCTCACCCGAGGACATTTTTGCATAGAGCGAGAGGGAGAGAGAGAGGAAGAGAGAGAGAGAGAGAGAGAGAGAGAGAAACATCGACGTGAGAGAGACACATCGACTGGTCACCACCCACATGACCCAACCGGGGCCAGGGACAAACTGCAACCGAGGTACGTGCCCCCAGCGGGAACCAAACCCGGGTCTCTCTGGACTGCGGGCTGACGCTCCAACCGCTGAGCCAAACCGGCCAGGGCTGTTTGTTCCTGTTTTTATATATAAAGAAACCTCACTCAATCCACTTGGAAAAACCTGGAAATGTGTCAGTGGCAGAACCACATTATCTGCCATCCCCTGATTGCTGCCTGATTGAAGTCATATGGGACAAATGTAGACCATAGTCTCTGGTGCAGGGAGCAGGACACCAGCTAGGACGCCATGAGTCTTCAGGCCAGGGAAGACCTCAAGTTGTAGAGAGCGAAGGTCAGCCTGGTCTGTCCACCCTGTTTTGATAGAGTTCCTGTCCTGTTTGGGCTCAGAGTTGATTAATCGGGGTGAGGAGAGGTTCTAAAACTTGGTGTCGTTGGGAGGGCATTGGAGTCATTTAAGAGTCTTTCTTCTTTCTTCTCCCCATTCCCAGGCCTTTGTCATTTTGAAATGATCTCGTATTCTACTTCAGGAGAGCTGGGGAGTGATGGGTATCCCTTAGGAGAGATGGGATAGGAAGCTGTAGTCTAGAAATGGGTCTTTATTTATGAGGGAGCTCTCTTCAATTAGGAAATAGGATCATATATATATATATATATATATATATATATATTTTTTTTTTTAGGCTATTTTTTAAATTTATTTTTTGCAGTTTTTATTAATGTATTTTTGTTACAGATGTTTCTCCTTTTTCCCTCCAGACATCCTCCTCCCCATCCCCGCCCCCAGCATTGTTGTCTATGTCCATTGGTTATGCATACATGCATATAAGTTATTTGGTTTATCTCATCCTTCCCCCCTACCTCCCTCCTCTGAACCGTACTCCTTTCTGTGTCTCTGGGTCCATTTTGTTCATCAGCGTTTTCTGTTCATTACATTCCACAGATAGGTGAGGTCATGTGGTGGATTTTATATATTTTAAAATTAGCAAGTGAAAAGGAGTGAACAGATAATACCAGGAAAATCATTGAGTATTGAAGACTCTAAATGTGCTTTGTGAATCTAAACTACTTAAATTCTCCGTGGCTTCTGGAAGAAAGAGTTGAACTTCTTTCGGAAGAAGAGGAGAGGGCAAAGTCTGCTGCTATAGTGAGCGAATCGGGTGACGACAGCAGACTGTGAATGTTTGTGTCGCGTTTTTACTTCCACAGCCGTAGTTTTTTCATTCAGTGGCACTGAGGGACGTTAACAGGATGACCTCTGGAGGAGTGCTGATTTACTTTAGAACTTTCCATGTTAGAATCAACAGAAACGGGAATTTTGCCAGCTCTTTGGGAATTGCACTATTTGTGATGGCACTATTTGCAGCTAATTCCCCACTGCAGAAGAAGTGATGGGAAGCAGCAAAGGAACTAGCTTGAACTTGGTGGCTACTGGTTGATAGGAGGTACCTAGAGGTCAGAACTTAAATCTTTAGGTGGGAATTAAAGAAAAGTGCGTTTCAAATCAGTGTAAAGAATGACTTGACAATAGTCAAGGCTGGCAAAAAGGGAAGCCTATTTTGTGAGGCAGAGATTTTTGTCATAGATATTAAAGAAAGATTAGAAAGATCTCTTGGGGGAAATATTCTAGCATAGGGATCAGCAAACTTTTTCTGTAAAGGGTCAGGCAGTAAATATTTTGGGCTCTTGGGGTCACATGGCCTTTGTTGCAATTATACAGCTCTGCCGTTGGTGTGCCAAGACCACCAAAGACAACATGTAAACAAATGAGCGTGGCTGTTGCCTTAACTTGTTAGGGTGGTCACAACAAAGTACTGTGGACTGGGGGACGTCAGCTACAGAAATTGACTTCTCATAGTTCTGGAAGCTGGGAAGTCCAAGATCAAGGTGCTGGCTGATTCATTTTGTAGTGAGGGCTCTCCTCCTGGCTTATAGATGGCCACCTTTCTCTCTGTGTCCTCACATAGGGTGGGAGTGGAGGGCAGGTGGGGAGAGAAAGAAAGCTAGATAGAACTCTTCTTCTTCTTTCAAGCCATAGTCCTATCAGATTAGGGCCCCACTCTTGTGACCTTATTAAACTTAATTATCTTCTAAAGACATCGTCCCCAGATACAATCACATCGCGGGGTTAGGGCTTCAACATATGATTTTTGGGGGATGGGGGAACACAATTCAGTCCGTAGCAACTGTGTTTTAATAAAATTTTATTTATGAAACAAGAGGTGGGTCAGAATTGACCCAAGGACCATAGTTCGTCAGCCTATGGTCTAGAGGGAACCAAACACGTGTCATAGAGTAGACTGTGATCTATCAGCATACTTCTGGTTCAAACATTTTATGAATCTGTGCTGCTGTTGTTAAAGACTGAGCCAAAAGACATATTTGGTGCCTAGCATAGCTTGGTATCATTAAAACAAATACTCCCCTATGTAATAAGACACCCTCCCTACTGAATTCCTGAGCACCACTGACACATGGTTTTGAAGAAATTATTTAGGTGAGATTGACGTAACTCTGAAGCTAAGTGTACAGTCTCTAGTTTCAGACTGTCTTGGTTCATATCCAAACTCTCAGGCAAGTTATTTAACTTCTCTGTGACTCAGTTTTCTCATCTATATAATGATGTTGATAATAGAATTTACTTTATAGCAATGTTGTGTGCTTAAATAAGTTAATACATGTTGAGAGCATAAAACAATGCCTGGCTCATAGTAAGTTCTTGGTAAATGTGATCTATTATTCTTTCTTAAAATAAGACAATACTATGATAGAGATCTAAAGGTCATGTAGCTATCAAAGATTTAGAGATATTTTAGAAAATAAACAACTTTGGATCAGAGTGGAATGTGTGCTTCTGTTTAAAAACAGTAAAAATGTCATAAGGGGAAATCTGAGAGATTTAGTATATATTTACTAGAAGAAAGGCATCTACATTTAAAATATATTTCTATTTTTTCCATGTTTGATTAACTCAAATACATCTAAGTTTATACCTTATTATATGGCTTAAAACCCTCAGTATGTTTACTTTATAAAAAGGGACAAGTGTTTATCAGTCTGGGAAAATTGATGCCATCTTTTCATTTGCAATTTTCTATTTGTGTCCCATTTATAAAGTCTTTATGGCTTTTCACTGTGGTATTTTTTAGAGTAGAGCATGTATAAAAGATAATTTTAGTTATCCTTATCCAGGATAAAGGATTAAACTAAAGATCAAAAGGGAATTTCCACTGAATTTTGATCATGGCAGCATTTGCAGAGCCTTAACTAGTTGAGAGGCTGCTTTGGTCTTTTCTTCAGTGAATCCTAAGGAGTACCGTGATAATGCTGAGCATATTTTATATATAAATTTTTCTTTTCTTTTTCTCTTTATGCCTTAGACAACTCTACCCAGGATTGGAATCTTGAAATAGAGTCTTCTTTTGATGTTGTCAGCTCAAAGCCAGTCTCTGGTCAAGTGATCGTAGAAATCCCTAAATTGCAAACACAGCAGACATACAGCGTTGAACTTCAGCCTGGGGAAAGGATTGTTAAGCTCTTTGTGAAAATTAACAAGGTGAATGATGGTACTTCCTGGGAAGCACGAGACGAGGAGCAATACTGTTCAAAAGACATAACTGTTACGAAGAAGGGCCTGAGTCTGAAAGAAAAGTGTACTTTTTCCATTTTCTCCTTCACGTTTAACCTCTCCTATATTTTATTTGTGTGCAAGCTATGGAATGATTTTCCCAGATTTTAAGATTTAGAAAATGGAAAATATGTGCTAAATTTGGCATCTTTTTCTCTCAAGAAGCCAGGTGTGTTATATTTTAATTTTTCTGCAGTGTTCTAAATCCAAAGTACATTCTAAGCATTATATTTAAATACAGTGATTATTTTTGTTACTCGTAAATTATTTTGAGTATTGGTGCTTATTCTACATGCCGAATTCTAATTCCAAGATCTTTCATGGATAGAAGTAGGCTAGATTTTTACCTTTTCTTTTTCCTTTTTAAAATTCCTCTAGCCCTGGCCGGTTTGGTTCAGTGGTTAGAGCGTCGGCCTGCAGTCCAGAGAGACCCAGGTTCGGTTCCCACTAAGGGCAAGTATCTCGGTTGCAGTTTGTCCCCAGCCCTGGTTGGGTCGTGCGGGAGGCAGCCATTCGATGTGTCCCTTTCACATCGATGTTTCACTCTCTCTCTCTCTCCTTCCCATTCTATCTGAACAAAAAATGGAAAAATGTCCGCAAGTGAGGATTGAAAAAAAAAAAATTAAAATTCCTCTAATTGATCATTGTAAATGGAAGAGGGTGGTGCAGATCAACAGTACTGTTCAGATAAAGTAAGAATCAAAACAATTTCTAGCTCTGGGCTTAACACGAGTCAACCTCGAAGTCCAATTCTAAATGTTAAGAATATAGAATAAACGTAAACTTCAGCAATAGGAAATGGGAAGAGTTGTTTTTCTGAACATCCATGTTATTCTGATTTTTTTCCCTTCCCTTTTGGTATATTAATCCATGCTAAACTCCTAGCATGTTGAGTTTTAAATATGATCTATGGATTGGTATAATTTGGCATACTATGGGGAGGGAGATTTATATTGCTTTAGAACCTAGAATTTCTATGAGAAGTTGACATAATGCTCTGAATCAGTATATTATTTTGCTCAAAATATAGCATGGATTACTTAGAATGACTTTTATTATTTCTTAAAAGACTGTTACTGTAGAAACTTGGTGGCCTCATGGACATGGAAACCAGACTGGGTACGACATGACAGTTCTTTTTAAATTGAATGAAGACTTAAAAATTAAAAAATCAGCTAAGGTAAGCAAATACCTTAAAATATTTTGTGAAAGAAGTTTATTTCTTGTTAAAATAACAATACAGATCTTTCTAGGAAAAGAAGAAACCAATAAAATTCCTGTAGCTCCACCACTCAGAGATAATTACTAGTAATAGGTATAGGCATTCAAAAGCTTGTGTGTGTGTGTGTGTGTGTGTGTGTGTGTGTGTAAGTCCTCATTAACATTATCTATAGGTTATGTGACTTAAATGAAATGATGTATAATGAATCCAGTTTTACCATAGGTTAATTGATTAAAACAAGAATTAAGCTCCTGTGATGTCTCATCAACTGTTATCATGAAACAACATTGAACAAAATGATGTTATTCAAGGACTTGCCATATATATATATTTTTAAGTGATTTGGACTTTATATATTATTAGTTTTTGTTTTAAAATATAATTTATTTAATTATAAATTTATATAATTCTTTAAAATAATCAAAACCTCTTTTCAGTTACAGTTGACATACAATATTACATTAGTTTCAGGTGTACAACATAGTGAATAGACATTTATATAACTTATGAAGTGATTACCTCGAAAGGTGTAGCATTATTATTTTATTTACAAATATTTTTGTACTGTGTTTTAAAATTCTACTTTATATCAAAGTAATATATATGTATAATTTTAAAGCTCATATATTACTGGAAGGTTTATATGAAAAACAGAATCCCTTGCCCAGCCCTTCCTATTCCTATTTCCTGCTCCTCAGAATCAATACTTTTTAACTTTTACTTAGTTCTCTTGCTGTTTATCTTCATTTTCCCAAATAACATGCTTCTACTGGTGTTCTCTAATTTTCCAGTTTTGTATATTATCTCTTGACTTCTAACCTAGGGGAGGAGGCTATCGCTTTCTTACATGACTCTCCGATGACCCCTGCTTGGCCCCCAACATACACATGTGCCTTCCTCTGCCCTCCCAGTGTATTTTTGTTAACTCAGTTTTGTTATATTATGAAAATACTTTTCAAAGCTGAACCTCATGGTGTACTAACATTGTATTTCCTTTCTTGTGCAGCTTTCTGTTTTCCTTAGAATTAATGATTGCTTCATATTTCTTTGTTTTCTGTTTAGTTTCCTCTAAATCATATACAAGTACTCTGATGTACTTGAAATATAGCCATAGTCATCAGTTAATCTATCCATTGTTTATTATTACTGTTATTATTTTTTAAATTTTTGTTATTTCTTCAAACTTTCCCAGAGCCATTTTCTCATTTCCCTGATCTTGCTTGGTTACTCTCCGGACCTTCTATTTAACTGTTGTCCTGGAACTTCCTTTTATTATCAATATCGGAATTTCCTTCACCTATTGTCTAGGTATTTTAGGTTATTTCCTTCATCTTTCTCCTGCATTAAATATAGAACCCTGTTTCATTAGACCCATGTTTCTCTCTTTCTTTTGGTGAAACACTTTTTTCAATAGATTTCCTGAGGATGGGTGTGTGGAAAATGACATTTTGGAAACATGTAAATATGCAAATATATAATGTTTATCTTCACAGTTACTTGATAGTTGGCTGTGTTTAGAAGTCTAGGTTGGAAATAACTTTTTCAGAATTTTGAAGTCAGTGCTTCATTATCTTTTAGCTTTTAATATTTGTTTTGAAATGGACTTACATTCTAATTTCTGCTTTCTTGTACAGAACTGTTTTCGTTTGCTTCTGGAAACTTTTAAGATTTTTTTAGCTCTTATCTAAAATTTGAAACTTTGAGTAGATTAAAAAAAATTTTTTTTCTTTATTGATTTTTAGAGAGAGAGGAAGGGAAAGGGAGAGAGAAATAGAAACATCAATGAGAGAGAACATTGATTGGCCGCCTCCTGCATGCCCCCCCACTGGGGATTTGGCCCACAACCTGGGCATGTGCCCTGACCGATAATCGAACTGGCGACCTCTTGGTGCATGGGTCGATGCTCAACCACTGAGCCGCACTGGCTGGGCAAATGAATAGATTTTTGTTGTTGAGCTAGTCATCTTGTGAGCTCTTCTGATGTAGAAACTCAGTCTGGCCCTGGCCGGTTTGGCTCAGCGGTTAGAGCGTCGGCCTGCGGTCCAGAGAGACCTGGGTTCAGTTCCCACTAAGGGCACGTACCTCCGTTGCAGTTTGTCCCCGGCCCTGGTTGGGTCGTGCGGGAGGCAGCCACTCGATGTGTCCCTGTCACGTCGATGTTTCTCTCTCTCTCTCTCTCTCTCTTGTCTTCTCTCTCCTTCCCACTCTATCTGAACAAAAAATGGAAAAATGTCCTCGGGTGAGGATAAAAAAAAACAAGAAACTCAGTCTGGACATTTTCTTGTATTTTTAAAAATTCTTCATTTATTATCTTTGTTCTGTTTTTCTGATACAACTATTAATCAGATATTGGACCTCCTGGACTGAGCGATATTCTTAAATTTCATCTTGTTTTTTAAATTCGGTCCTTTGGGAGATTTACTTGATTTTATATTCAGTTTTTAAAATGAGATATTTAAAAAAAATAAGATATTTTAAATTAGATATTATTTAAAATTAGATGTTTTTTATTTTATTTTAAAATTTGTATTTTATGGTTATAATATCTTACATTTCTCTTACAGTGTTAATTTTTATTATAAGTATTTTTGGAATTTTCTCTGCATTGTTCCCTCACCCCCACCCCCACCCTCCACATTCCTTTATTTCTTCTATTTGTTTTAGTCTCTGTTTTTCCCTTTAGGGACTTTCCTTGAATATTCAGTTGTCCTTGGTGTCCATTTTATGATGAAGATTAAGGCACACACTGCAAATGAGAAGCCCTATATGAGCTTCAATGTTTGGTATTCAGATGGAAACCAACTTTATGATAGGGTGATGTCCACATGTCAGTCGCTATAGATTGTGTGTGTGCGCGCGCATTCATATTTGTTTAGCTTTACCAGTGAGTACATTCTCCAGTCTCTTGCCTGGGAAATTTAAGACTGGGGATCACCATTCAGGGAGTCTAATAGTATCAGGGGATTAAAATTCTTACCATTGAGCATAGAATTTCATGTTTCTCCTCTCCAAGTGGGCTTGGTGTCCTCAGACTCTGATCGGGAAAGGCAAAATGATAGGTGAGCTTCAGAATCCCTTCTTCCAAACAATGTACTTGAGTTCTGCTTTTAGAATAAAACATCTTATAGGTCATTATATATAAGATTGCCTCTCCATATCACTTTAAAAATCATAAAATTGAGCCAGGACGGGAACTGGAGTTATCTAGAGAGGACAGTGGGGAAAAGAAGTCCCTGTCCTTTAAAGTAATACTCTCAAAGCACCTCTGGAGAAGGACCAGTCTTCCTTCCCTCCCCCATCTATCAGTACTGGTTTTTTTTTATCCTCACCCGAGGACATTTTTTCATTTTTTGTTCAGATAGAGAGTGGAAGGGAGAGAGAGGGAGGGAGAGAGAGAGAGAAACATCGACGTGAAAGGGACACATCGAGTGGCTGCCACCCGCACGACCAACCAGGGCTGGGGACAAACTGCAACCGAAGTACATGCCCTTAGCGGGAATCGAACCTGGGTCTCTCTGGACCGCAGGCTGACGCTCTAACTGCTGAACCAAATAGGCCAGGGCAGGTTTGTTTGTTTTTTTAAATGCAGTGAAAATGTTTTCCCCTGAAGACATGACCACCTGTTTTGCCTCTATATTTTGAATAAGCCTTATGGTAACTTCAGCTATGGGATATTGAAAGGAAAATTTTTGAGTTTAGTCTAAAGAAATGACTAGCTCCTGCCTGGTTTGGGATACAGCACTAAAGATTGGGAAGAACAACACTTTGGTATTTATTATTGGTTACTTCTTTAGTCCTTCAAATGCCATTTCTTTATGTGTAAAATGGAACCGTAAAGATAAGGTAACTTGGATAGTATGTAATAAGTAGTAGCGATGTTCATCTCCTTCCTAGATTTCCTCCTTCCTCGGACATCAACCCTGGTGTTTGTGGTTGGCTGCGGCTGTACTCGGGTGTCCCCTCTCACATTTTATGTTACCTCTCCTGTGGGTCAGACACCATGCTAAGTTTGATATACCCTTCAGGAGTTCATTTTCTGTTTTTCCTTTTTAAAATTATGCTCTGTATTTTCTGGGATATTTTCTGGAACATTGTGAACATGTGTGTGTCCATATCATATACAGGGAGAATGTTCTAGATTTTTTTTTTTTAAATCCTCACCCGAGGACATTTTGCATTCATCTTCAGTTAGAGCGAGAGGGAGAGAGGAAGAGAGAAAAAGAAACATCGACGTGAGAGAGACACATCGAGTGGTTGCCACCCATACCACCCCAACCAGGGTGGGGACAAACTGCAACCGAGGTATGTGCCCTTAGCGGGAACCGAACCCGGGTCTCTCTGGACCGCAGGTCGACGCTCTAACCGCTGAGCCAAACTGGCCAGGGCAACATTCACTCTTATTCTAACACTTTTGGCCAAAGATGTTTGCTCTCTCACATGTTAAGTCTGTTGTTTGTCACCTTTATGAAGGTGTAAAAAGTAATGTCGTTCCAACTTACCACACAGGAGGAAGGGGAACTTCTGTGGTTTTTTTGTTTGTTTGTGGGAAATAGTTCTTCATTCAGGCTAGTATGAGTGCATCATATTAAAATGCCACTCTTTGACCAGCACCAGGAGTGAAGGAAGATGTACTGCTCCATGTCTTGTGTTAATGCATGTTTGTGAAATGTGCCCTTTAGCTGTGGCTGCTGTAGAGTTTGTTATTTTTGAGGCTCATTTATTCACTAACTACTTAGGAAGATCTGATGTGTTTCAGCCACTTTGCTAGGCTTTGGTGATAAAGCAGGCATAAGACACTGCTTCCGTTTGTCTCTGAGATCATAATAAAGCTAATAATTTGGTTGGAAAATTAAATAATTAAACAAGCAATTTTAATGAAGTGTGACAAACACTCTAGAGAAATACAGAATGCTGTGGAAACACAGAGCAGGGGCATTCTTGGAAGATTCCCAGAGAAGGTGATGTCTGTGTCTTGAAGGATATGACCAAGCAATGTACAAAGAATTAGAAGGACAAGATTATGTCAAGGCCAGGGACTCGAAGAAATATAGTGTGTGTGTGGAGGTGAAAGAAATGTCAGTGTGGCTGTTTGAATTTGAACAAAGAATAATGTTGTAAAGGCAGACTAGGGCAAGATCATGCAGGACCTTGTAAGCCATGTGAAGGAACTAGTTGTCCTGAGGGCAATGGAAATTCTTTGAGGGGTTTTAAGGAGAGACTAATGGTCCTATTTGCTTTACAAAGATTGTGTGGATCAGATTGGAGGAATGACAAGAGGGGGAGGCCAGTTGGAAGATGATGGTGGTAGTTCAGGCACAAGATGTGATTGCTCAGTCTATGGAATTGCAGAGGACATAGATTTGGGAGAGATTGGAAGATAATACCATCAGGCTTGATGCTGAGGGATGGGAGAGATGAATGAGTTAAGAACGGTTAAGTTGCTAGTTTGGGCCACTGAACAGTTGGCAGTTCTGTCCTTTGAGTCAAAGTACTCAGAAAGAAGAGCAGGTTAGAGGGGTGGGATAGGGTGGACATTATTTCTGTGTTAGACGTGTTCTGTGTGGAGTGACTGAGAGATAACCAATAAATAATATTTGATAGACATTTCATTATGTAGATCTGGAGCTCAGAAATTAGGTCTGGGTTAAAGCTATAGATGTGTAAGTCAACAGAATATAGATCATTGTAGCCATGGGAAGGGATGAACTACCTCAGAGAATCATAATAATTAAGCATGGGAGGAGAAAGTAAGCCCATAGAGCAGTGGTTCTCAACCTTCCTAATGCCGCGACCGTTTAATACAGCTCCTCATGTTGTGGCGACCCCCAAACATAAAATTATTTTCGTTGCTACTTCATAACTGTAATTTTGCTACTGTTATGTCTTAGGTGACCCCTGTGAAAGGGTCGTTCGACCCCCAAAGTAGTCGCGACCCACAGGTTGAGAACCGCTGCCATAGAGGAATCTAAGAAGGAATCGCTAATGAGGTAGGAAACCGGTCTGAGTGGGGAGTTGCAGAAGCCAGAGGAAGAGTAAGAAGCAGAGAATGTTCAAAGAGTGTCAAATGCTGCAGGGAGCTGAAGTTAGAAAAGGAGTGAGAAGGACCTGGCAATGGGGAGTTGACTGGTGAACTTGACCAGAATGGAAATCAGATAGCAGTGGGTAGAGGAATGACTGAAGATGAGGAAGTAGAGACAGTGAGTGTAGGCAACTGTGAAATAATGTTTGATGAGAACCACACCTGAGCCAGGTGGTAGTGATGGCTGTTTGGGGTCAGGAGATTGGCTATGTGTAGGGGACTGTGCAAGTAAGTAAACATATTGAAGAACTGAGAGCCAGCTTTTTCATGGAGAAAGGTGGTATACATATAGAAAGGGAGAAAGCTAGAATGGATTGGAATTTATACACACACACCTTTCCTAGCTCTTTCCAGGCCTTCCCATAGGGCCTGGAAACAGTGGTACTCTGGTAGTAATGAGCAGAGATAGTGTCCAGATCTTGGTTTTTACATTCCAATCTGTACTAAGAGGCATCAGGGCTGTTTGGAGAAATGACTGATTTGGAGGCTAGAGCCTAGAATAGCTTGCTGCCTAAAAAGTTAAGAAGGTACTCAAGAATGATGGACCAGGTCAAAGGGACACAGGAGTCAGTTCAATGTGCTTCCTATGGCCAAATCTGAGAGAATCTGAGCATTAAAATAAAGAGTGGTAGTAAAAGATTAAAGCCCATTTAGCATAATAATCCTTGAGTGCACATTGATACAAATAAATATATGAGTAAGTAAGAAAAAGGAAAATTATTCCTTAAAGTGGAACGTCAACTAATAAATGTAGAAGAAACAATAAAACTAGAATAACAATCAGTTGATAATCACCATAGTTATAAGTAATTCTGGCAAGAAATATGAATGAATGCTAAAACTAGAGGGTGAAGTGTCATGAAATATGGGACATTTATATAGACTCAAAACATCTCTCAACAAAATACTTATTAATTATAATGGAGAAAAAAATACAATGGAAAAACCCAGCAGACATCATCTTGATTAAGTGATTACAGTTATCACCACCAGCAAGACAAAGTGACATGGTGTCCACCCATCACGCTGCAATGAGAAGAATCCAGCATCACTTCTGTGCTGGTCCTGCCAAAGCAGATAACCTGAATCTAATCATGAGGAAGCATCAGACAATCCCAAATTGAACCCTATTAGTGAAAATCTTCAAATCTACTTCAATCTACTGTAATCTTCAAAAATGTCAAGGAAAAACTGAGGAACTGTTCCACATTGAAAGAGACTAGAGCAATGAAACAGCTGGTACAGTGCCTGATTTTTTTTTTTTTTTTTTGCTATAAACAATGTCATTGAGCAATAGGCTAAACTTGAATGGGGTCTCTGTGTGAAGGGCATTCGGGAGTTCTTTGTACTATCATTGCAACTTTTCTATAAGTTTAAAATCATTTCATCACAAAATAGGACGTCATTAAGAGAATGAAAAGGAACGCAACAAAATCCTGATGGGAAGGGGCCAGTAGACAGGGAAACACTGAAAACAGCTCAAAGCTAGAGAGGTAGTTGAGAGGGCAAGGTCTCTGATAAGGCAGGGGAGGATGGCACCACCACCCGAGTGGATGGATTCACTTGGGATGAGGGGCTCTGTTTCTGTTGTCATTGGAACAAAAGGTAAAATAACATGTGTAGAGGAAAGGATGGAGTGTGTGGATGGAGGTCATTTTGAAGATCTGTAGGACCACTTAAGGTATATTTTCTTTCTGTGGGAATTGCAAACTCTTCTTTCGGTGGAGTTGAAGGAGGAAAATGTGAACATGAAAAAGTTTAGGGAGTTCTTCTGGTCAGATCACTTTTTTCTATCCTGGGAATTAGGATGTAGTGTGGCCTGCTGAGAGTAATGGGAGAGGGGGGAGGGCTAGTTACAAATCTGAGAAAAGTGAAGGCTTGAGATAGCCACTGTGGAGAAAGTGCTAGAAAGGGCTAAGGCAACATGATAGGATTGTGGGCAGCATTGAGGACTCAGTCGAAAGTGAAAACTGTGAATCTCCTTATCTGAGAGTCAGAATACTTTACCTTTGAAAGAACTATTGATTTGTGATTGTGATATGTTAGGCAGGTTCGGTGGTGTTTTGCCAGACATCATAGATATGTGGTTGGTTTGAAATTGTTTTCGGGGCCTTCTGCCTATGCTGCTTGTACACATCCTAATTAAATCCCTTTTATTTGAGCAATACTTTAAAGGCTTGGGTCCAAAACGAGGTATCTTTCTCTGCTATGGTTTTTGAAATTATCTTTTTATTTCCAAAATGTTTGAGCAATAATTGTATATCATGTAGGAGTATTAAGGTGCTATTTTATTTAGCCTGTTGAAAGCTTACTGCAACATTTTTGCTAGCTTTGCATTCTGCTCGTTAGAAGGTTCAGAGGAAAGCCATGCAGTGATAAAAAAAAAAGAGAGGACAAAGGAATAAGATAATTTAATTTCAAGGAGAGCTGAGGACATGTTTGCTAATTCTTTATGTTATTATTTATAGTATTTTTTTCATTCATCCATAGTAGGGTAGGCATGTGAAGAGGACGTGTGCTTAAAGTGGAGCAGGTGAGGCTGAGGCTGCTCGTGGGCAAGGGTTGTTCGTACCAGCATGGGTAACTGAGGAGCACCTCAGCAGTCATGTGCAGTGGGAACTGTGAATAGTATTTATGTCCATTTGTCCATTTGACGGGGATGGTAGAGGTTGGATCAAATGATCTCTTGCCTACCCAAAAGAAGACACCAGAATGATGTAAAAATCTGAGCCTTTTGCAAGTTTCAGGAATCAATGTTTGCTTTTGATATTTAGAAAAAAGTATAGATTAATACTTAATCTGGTGAAAGAGATAATATCTAATTCACCCTTGTTTCCATCCAGAGTGGTCCTTCTAGGGAATGCAGTTTCTTAGCAGTCCTAAATTTGCTTGTGTTTCAGACTTCCCAGGCACGACATTTGACTGTGACTTTTTTTTTTTTTTGGGTGGGAATGTGTCAGACTGGGGTTTCTTTTTATTTTTTATTTATTGTGAAGTATAACACATATACAGAAAAGTACAGAATGTAGCAGAAATGATACTGAAAAACGAAAAGGACATGAAATGTAAATGAAAATTTAACAAAAAGAGAAATGTACAACAAAAAATGAAAATTGAATAGTAACAAGCAGCAACAAAAGCAAAAAAAAAAAGCTTAAAAAATATTCACAGCACAGTTTCCTGACATGTTAACAGTGTGAGGTTTAGCGGTAAACTGACTCATACTCATGCACTCTTTCCTTTGTCACTTGAGAGATGTGTGACTCATCATACAGGTATCAGCATGAAAGGGTTGTTGGGTTGAGAAGTGAATTGTTCAACATGGGACATGTTCGAGTACCAAGGTTTGACTATATTTAATTAGCTTAGATTTAGAGTGATTATTGATATGTACATATTTATTGTCATTTTATTATACATATTTATGTTACTCCTTTTTCCTTTCTCTTAAATAAGTTTCTTTAAAATTTCTTGTAACACGGGTTTGGTGATGATGAACTTGTTCAGTTTTTTTTCTTGTTTGGGAAGCTCTTTATTTCTCCTTTAATTTTTAATGGTAGCCTTCATGTGTAGAGGATTCTTGGTTGTAGGTCTTGACTTTTTATTACGCTGAATATTTTATGCCAGTCCCTTCTATCCTGAAATGTTTATATTGCGAAATCAGCTGACAGTCTACGGGAGCTCCCTTGTAGGTAACTAACTGTCTTTCTCTTGCTGCTATTAAGATTCTCTCTTTGTCTTTAGTCTTTGCCATTTTAATTATGATATGTATTGGTGTCTTTGGGTTCATCTTGTTTGGGACACTCTGCACTTTCTGAATTTTTGTGTCTATTTTTTTTCTTCACCAGGTTAGGGAAGTTTTCAGTCATGATTTCTTCAAATAGATTTTCAATCCCTTGCTCTCTCTCTTCTCCTTCTGGTACCCCTATCGTGCAGATGTTGTTATGCTTGATGTTGTCCCAGATGTCCCTTAAACTATTCTCATTTTTTAACAATTCTTTTTTCTTTTTGCTGTTCTGATTAGGTATCTTCTCCTATCTTATCTTCTAAATTGCTAATTTAATCCTTTGATTCATCTAGTCACCTGTTTATTCCTTCTAGTGTATTCTTAATTTCATATATTGTATTCATTTCTGACTAGTGTTTTTTATGGTTACTATGTCCTTTTTGTATTTATACCATCTCTTTGTTTAAGTTCCCACTAAGTTCATCCATTCTTCTAAGTTTCTTGAGCATTTTTTATAACCATTGTTTTGAACTCTGAATCTGGTAGCTTGCTTGTGTCCATTTTATTTAATTCTTTCTCTGGGGCTTTGTCCTGTTCTTTCATTTGGGGTATGTTTCTTTGTCTCTGCATTTTGGTTGCCTTACTTTATTTGTTTTTGTCCCTGAGGTCTGCCTCTACCTGCCAGCTGCCTGTTAGGCTCAGTCAGTGAAAGAGCCTCTGGCCATACATGAGTTGAGTGAGGTAGTTTGGCAGTGAGTTGCCAGGAAGGAGCAAATGATTTTTACCAGGTTGATACATATTCTAACTTGGTGCCAGTGCTGAGTCTGAGGCCACTCAGCAAAAGTCTCAGGGTACACTAAGTCCAGCCGCCACCTGCCTGGGCCTGTGGATCTTTGTCTCAGAGTCATCAGGGTGAGTCCAGTAGAGTTCATCAGGTTAAAACAGATTAAGATTTGGCTGTGTAGAGGGAGGAATTTACATAGGAATGGTGGTGCTGGTTGGGCACACAGTGAAAAATGGTTCTCATTCCAATGACACATAACTCGGTTTCTCCCAGTTTATCTCTGATACCCCTGAGTCTGCCTGGACCTTCTTGAAAGCCTTTGCCGTACATGGGTGTAGGCCAGCCCTTTTCATGTCTCTGCCCTTCCTACCAGCTTCGATGTGGCTTATTCTGTAAATCCTTGGCTATAAGAGTTCTTGTCAGATACTCCAGTTGGTTATTCAGGTTGATTGTTCTATAATGTGGTTATAATTCTGATTCGGTTCTGGGAGGAGGTAAGTGTAACTTTCACCTACTCTGCCTCCTTCTGGGATCTTTCTGGAATTCTTTTTAATAGCACTCCCGATGCTTCATACAGAGATCAGGTGTGTGAGTTAATAGATATGTCCATATAGAAGGTGGTAGTCATTCTTTTATTTCTGGAAGTACTGCTGCTGAACTCACAGAAGTTGTCTTAAAAAAAATGTTTTCTAAACCTCTGTTGTGGTCAGCGCTATCAGAGTGCTGCAATATGGCCTATTCACAGTGGAGTACATACAGAAATCAGAGATTAATCCCAAGTTTTATTTCTGCCTCCTGGAAATTGTTCTTTGAACCTGGTGAAATTTGCTGTTTTGGAAACATTTCTTCCTGTGTGACGTTTTCTGGACCTTTGGAAAAATGTTGTTCATTCTTTTAAATCTCATCTCATCATTTAGAGGAAGTGCAGAATATCTTTCCTGGGCAAGATGGAATGCTCATTATGAAACTAGGGCACAGTAGAGCTAAATTTTGAGAAGTTAATCTCTACTTTGAAGTATTGTGTGATCCAAAGAAAATGTGGACACATGAATCATCTCAGGTTTTGTCCTCTGCCCATGCAGTTTTCCTCTTCTGGATTACCTTTTTCCCCCCTTGTGTAGAATTTTAGGTGAGGTTAATCAGATACAAACGTATTTGCGAATAGCTGGAATCTGCCTTGAAAACATACTGTACAGTGAAATACCAAGCTTTAAAACTCTTTGAAGATAAGTGCACAGAAATGAAGGTGAAATCTATGTACAGTGCAACAACAGAATGTAAGGAAATGGACATTTATGTAGAAAGAGGGAATCAAATTTTGAAGCAGTGCCAGGAGAAACACAAAAAGTGCCAATCTCACATTGCCCAGAGAAATCAAAATAGCAATGTTCAGTACCCCAGTCATCTTCACCAAGAACTGGATGCTTGTTCTAATGCAGTGGGTCAAATGATATCTTGTTCACTATCATTCAGCCATTTCCCCCTGATTTTTCAGAACAATAGAGAAGTGCACATTTTTCAACCCTAGAGGCATTTGTAAGCAGTTTGAATGGATCTCAAAGAAACAAAGGCAGGCATACTACTGCGTTTTTGGATTTTAATGTGAAGTGGGATTTTTTAGCCAAACTTATCTCTGTGTCTTATACTTTCCCAAAATATTTGTATATTTTTGGCTTCATTTTAAAGAACATTTCAAAATTAAAATTAATAAAAAGGTGTTTTCCATTGACTATGTAAGGATAAATGGACAAATCTGGCTATCTTCTTTATAGAATATATACATGCAAAGATCAATTTTGATGAAGTTCTTGATTTATTCATTTATTTAAAGATTATTTATTTATTTATTTATTTATTTATTTATTTATTTATATTTTTGAGAGAGAGGAGGGAAGAGAGAGAGAGAGGAACATCAAGGTGAAAGCAAAACATGGATCAGCTGCCTCCTGCACAGGCATGTGCCCTGACTGGGAATTGAGCCACCAACTTTTTGGTGCACAGGACAGTGCTCAACCAACTGAGCCACACTGGCCAGGGCCTTGACTTTTTTAGAAGTTAAGGCTCAGAGTGGCAAATAATTATTCATTACTATAACAGACTAATATGTAGATACATATTTTTTTTCAAAAATACATGAATTAAATATAGGAATCCATTACTTTTTTCTTTCTTATGCTCTAGTATTTATTTTACTTAAAAATGGCATGATTGCCCTGGTCAGTTTGACTTAGCGGTTAGAGCGTCGGCCCGGGGACCAAAGAGTCGCAGGTTTGATTCCAGTCAAAGGCATGTACCTTGGTTGCAGTTCGTCCCGGGCCCTGGTCAGGGTCATGTGGGGAGCAACCAGTCAGTGTGTCTCTCTCACATCGATGTTTCTGTCTCTCTCTCTCTTTCCCTCTCTCTCCCTTCCACCCACTCTGTCTGAAGATAAATGGAAAAATATCCTCGGGTGAGGATTAAAAAAAAAAAAAAAAAGTCATGATTATTCAAATAAAGTTAAACAAAAGAAAACTTTTAGTGTCTGCATCATTTTCTTTTAAAATTTATTTTAGAGAGAGAGGAAGGGAGAGAGAGAGAAAAAAAATCCATTGGTTGCCTCCTGTATGTGCCCCAACCAGGGATTGAAGTTGCAACCGAGGTATGTACCCTGACCTGGAATTGAACCCCAAATCTATTTTTGGTGTTCTGGGGTGATGCTCCAACCAACTGAGCCACCCCACCAGGGCAGTGTCTGCATCTTTTTTCTGGACATTATTATTATTCATTTCATTTCACAATACTGAAGTTGCTTTTGTTATGTAGAAGAGGGCATGTTAAAAAGTGATCCCATCTAGTGTCAGATACACTAAGTAAATATACATCTGGATACAAAGGTATCAGGTAACGATGCTGATGCAAACGCTAATCTGTTAACTCTGTGCTCCCTGTAGACTCCTAGGGCACAACAGAAAGCCTCGCTTGCATCATCCTGCACAGGGCTGTTTGTGCAGTGCCTCTGCCTGTTCGAGCAGTGCCTCTGCCTGTTCGAGCAGTACCTCTGCCTGTTCGAGCAGTGCCTCTGCCTGTTCGTGCAGTGCCTCTGCCTGTTCGAGCAGTGCCTCTGCCTGTTAGAGCAGTGCCTCTGCCTGTTAGAGCAGTACCCCTGCCTGTTCTAGCAGTGCTTAGAGCAGTATCTCTGCCTGTTAGAGCAGTGCCTCTGCCTGTTCGTGCAGTGCCTCTGCCTGTTAGAGCACTTTCAGAGCAGAAACGTGGTGTTTGGTTGTCTCTAAAAATGCATGATAGTAGATATGAAATGATTTTAGAAGGTGTGTTTTCCAAATCCATGAAAATTTTTTGAAAAATATTTCAGGTAACATTTACCAGTGTTTAAGAATAGGTTTTTTTTTTTTTTTAAGAAAAAAATTATTCTTGAAACTCTAGCGATTTTATGACAGCTTTTAAAAGTATTTGACTACAAACAACGTAGAAGTAATACTCAATTTGTGTGAATCCATGGTTCATTACAACATCATCTGTTTGGTCTGCCTGGAGAAAAAATTTGATAAATCACTATTTATCAGTCACACACCTCTTAAGCCCTTTAGTTAAGGAACTCCTTCGTATCTAAAAAACCCATTCATCTATCTTTTTCTTTTAAATTAATCCTTCCATTTTAAAAATGAAATCATGAAGCTAATTGAAAAACTCACCTAGTGAATTGCTAATAGAACCTTCAGCTATAGAAACATTTGGAAATTAAAAAACTTAAAATTCAAACCGCTTGGCTTACATATTTAGGTTCTTAGATATTTACACCTTTGTTTCCTTTTAGACAGTAATTTACTTTGTTGGGCTGTTTAAAATATTTTTGCTCTTGTCAGAAGACAGTATGTTCACTCTGGATGTAAATATGTGTTACTCGAGGGTCTTTTCAAAAACCCCTTTGAGAGCCCATTTTTCTCTGAGGTAAAATACCTGTTGTGGAGGAAGGCTTCTGTGTTCCCGACCAAGACTGCCCAGGGAGAATTACTGACACTAATCATAGACCCAGCAGCCTTTCAGCTGTCAAAGAATGCCCAGAGGAGAGGTGGCTGGGAATTACTGCCTCTCCTTTGAGGCACTACCAGGCGGTTTAGGGTTTACTTTGACCTGGGTTATAAACCTGTTATTGTAGGAGTTGAGAGATAGAAATAGGTGTCTTTTCTTGAGAATATTTGCACAGAAAAGAAAAAAACATGTTGGAAGATGTGTTTTATCATTAATAGGATGTGTAGCATTAATAAATAAATTAACAAGTTCTATTTTCTAGATTAGTAATTCTCAAAACTTTTTGGACTCAGAACTGCTTTACATTTGTAAAAATCATTGAGAACCCCAAAGTCCTTTTGTTTATGTGGGTAAATATGAAAACTGATAATTAAATATTTATTCATTTCAAATCACAGTAATAAACCCATCACGTTACTCTGTGAGTTATTTTAAGTAAATAAAAATATTGACAAAATAAAAAAAAATTAGTGAGACTAATGACATTGTTTTACATGTTTGTAAATATCTTTAATGTCTTAATAGGAGACACCTGGATTCTTATCTGCTTCTGCATTCATTTTGCAGTATGTTGTTTTCATTGAAACATAGTATGTTGTTTTCATTGAAACATAGGCAGGAAATCTGACTTGACACAGATATGTTGAAGAAGAGGAGTAGCCTTTTCACACTGCTTGACTATTTGTGGATATTTTTTGGTACTACACTTTCTTTCTGCTTGATATTTCAAACTGCTTGATCTTTTTGTGGACATTCTTTGGTACTGCACTAGAACTTAACAAATGGTAGTTTTTAAAAAATTAGTTGCAATATGGAATCTGAAGCCATTTCAATGAATTCTTCTTACTCTGTTACATTAAATTCTATTGGTATATCTTGCACCCTGAATGAATCTTTTATCCATGTGTGATAGATACTGTTATCTTCAAATACATTTCTTTTGTTATAATTACAAATGCCTATTTCATGAGGAAGACTACAGTATAGTTCAGTTTTTAATAGCTTCTACATTTTGTTTAAAGAGAAAGAGCCAAATCTGGCAATAAATTATATATATATATCTATATATATTTTTTTCTGAAATGTGCACTTCCACACTAAGTCCATCATAGCAAATAGGAAATTGTGCTCATGTAAATTGTTCAAAAGTTTGCTTTCTTTTTAAAAAAAAATCTTTTACTTAGTTTTCAATATGATTTTTCATATTTAATTCTGTTCATAATAGGTTTATTTTAGGACAGTGGAGCTGATACAAGAGCCTATAAAAGGGTCTCCTGGTCTGAGTTTCTACTTCAAAATTAATGGATTTCCCATATTTCTGAAAGGATCAAACTGGATCCCAGCAGATTCGTTTCAGGATCGCGTAACCTCTGACTTGTAAGTTATCATCTTTCTTTTCTTATTTCTCTTTTATTAACAGAGGCACAAAGCTTAAGAGTTACTTATTCTTACTTTTTTTGTTCCAGTGGAAGGAACTGAGGGGTAATAGAGACTTCTAAAATAAAATACATTTTAAAAAGATTAAATTTGTTTTTTTCTCCCTAGTTTTTCTTTCTTTTTTTTTTTTTTTTTTGTTCAGATAGAGTGCGAGGGAGAGAGAGGAAGAGAGAGGAAGAGAGAGAGAGAGAGAGAGAGAGAGAGAGAGAGAAACATCGACCAACCAGGGCGGGGGACAAATTGCAACCGAGGTACGTGCCCCTAGTGGGAACCGAACCAGGGTCTCTCTGGACCGCAGGCCGACGTTCTAACCGCTGAGCCAAACCAGCCAGGACTCTCCCCACTTTTTCAAAGAGCACCTTATTTTTGTTCATGCTTTTAATAAATGAAAACCCATATTTACCTCTTCATGCTAAGATATTTGCATATTCCTTTACTTTTACCATAGTGAAAAGAGCTAAGAAAATCTTTAAAATTCTAGATCTAGGAAAAGATTTAAAGTATTTGGCTGAAGCTTTGGGAATACAACAATATAAGAAAGTAATATTTTTTATTGGGTATATAAACTACTATATTTGTGATACTGAAGCTAAACCTTGTGAAGTGAAATAAACACATTTAACTTATTTACAAATGTATTAATATGCATTGTAGTATATTGTTAGATGTTTAGAATGTAGATGTGGTTGGTAACTAAACTTCAATTTTGCCCAAATTTGTAGTAATTTCCTTTTACTTCAAAATGTGTATATTGTCTTGAATTTCATATTAAAATGAAATTATTCTCCAGATATAGGCACAGATAATTAGCTATCTCTCTTCCTTTTAAATGCTCCTTTGCTCTCCAAGCTGGTTTTGGTGACAGCTGTTCAGCACAGCTGGGCCAATTAGTAAACCTGCCCGTGGCACCTTTGCTGAGAGCACGATGTTCTGGGCCCCTGGCTGGCCTGTCATCGGTCTTTTTTGTTTCTTTTTGGGCACTGTTTTAGAGATGGAGGGTACATACTTTCAAAGTGGCTGTACCTTTCTAGACTTTCCTGAGGGTAATGTGAATAGGAATTGGAAAAACAGAAAAGAAATTTCCTAGAGAAAGAACTACTGGACTGGAAGCATTGTAAAAAAAAAAGGGAGATAAGAGTAAGCTAGCCAGGTACTAATGTTTAAACTTTGGTTTTTGTTTAAAAAAATTTTTTTTAAATATATATGTTTTCATTGATTTTTTTAGAGAGAGAGGGAGAGAGAGATAGAAACATCCATGTGAGAGAGAAACATCCATCGGCTGCCTCCTGCACGCTCCCTACTGGGGATCCAGCCCTCAACCCCAGCATGTGCCCTGACAGGGAATCGAACCGGAAACTCTCAGTCCATGGGACAATGTTTAATCCACTGAGCCACACCGGCCGGGCTGATTTTTGTCTTATAGTTTGAAATGGTTATATAACATTAACACATACAGTTTACAACTGTATTTTTCTAGAGGAATAACTTTAAGACCAAAATTCAGTTTTAAAAATAGTATAATAACGTTGCTGAAAATTTAGAAAGCGGAGACAATATCACTAAATTTTCTAGGTTTGCGTATTTTATGTGGTTATAGTTAATGTGTATATAATTTTCTCTCACTTTGTTCATTTAACATTATATCCAAACCATCATAATTTTAAAATGTGTTTTTCTAACAGACACTTAAAATGTGTTTATAAACCACAATGTGTTTTTAAAATCTTTTTTTTTTAACATCCCCAAATTTTCAAATTAGTGTTTGTTTTTAAAACTTCTCCATAGGTTATCACTCCTTTTGCGTTCTGCTGCGGACGCCAACATGAACACCCTTCGGGTGTGGGGAGGAGGTATTTATGAGCGTGATGAATTCTATGAACTCTGTGATGAACTAGGAATAATGGTGAGTAGTTGACAGCATTTTATTTTCTTGATGTGTTACCTTTTCAGTGTTCTGAGAGGGTGATGTTGCTCATTCCTTCTTTACTCAGAGTCAGGAATGACGTTCCATTCTTTTTGCGAAAGAATAAATGGCATCTTAAGAACCCTGGCCCACAGTTGATAGCAAGTATCCTAATTATTTAATTATTTTTAAGTGATAGACATTCTCTATAGCAGTTATAGATAAGTATATATCTTTGTGATTTTCGTTGTGATTTGAGAGTATGCATAAAAAAGAAAATAAGATATTTAAAAATTTTAACTTTAAGGCGCACTAACAAGCTCTAGAGAAAAAGAAAAGTAATAAAATTAAAAGTGTGCTTAATAATGTCATGAAGCACTCCGAACACGTTTTGCGTTAGTGTGGGTTACGCAAAGGAAATCTACTTTTAATTCTAGTGTTACACTTCTAAACTATAAAGCTCTCCATAGAAGAGTAGTAATTATAATAATATTGATAATGCAGAAGGTCATGATGATGGGACAATATTCTGTCATATTCGTTGAGTGCCAGGCATTATTCTCAGTGCTCTGCATCTATTATTTTAGTTCAACTTCATGCCCATGGGGTGGTTATTGTTGTTCTATATCCCCATTTTACAGAGAAGGAAACCGACATGTGCAGAGGTTAAATAACTCTCCCGCACGCACACAGTGGGGCTGTGGTGGAATCCGGGTTCCCACTCAGGCCCACTGAGCTGGGGCCATGCTCGCAACCACTGTGTCATGACAGCCTCCCTGGGAATGAGCTTACGTGGGGTCGGTACTAAAATGTCCGTGTAGTAATTTTTTTTGGCCATGGAAACTTAATTCCTTTATAAACAACGTATGTTTCTTAACAGTTTGGTCTGTCTCTCAGTACCAAATTCCCAGTGAAAATGAGAGTGAATCTGGAGGGAGAAGGGTCTGAGGGGGGAACTTCATTTTGAGTTTTATATCCCCCTCAACACACTCACTATTTCCTTATTTGATTTTTCCTTTCTTCTTTTTCTTTCCTGCCTACCTAACATTTTCTCTTCTCAGGCTTCCCTATAGTTGTGTGCAGTTCTGGGAAGTCATGGGGTGCGTCCCTGTCCCCGCGCCTCGCACGTAGAAGTGCTCAGATGATCCCACTCACCGGCGGACTTCAGTTTTCATCTGCGTGAAGGATCATCCCCACAGTTCAGAGTGAAGACTTTCTTTCTGTGATAAAATCTGTGGAAGTGCTTTATTGCGTTTTATTTCCTTTGCTAGGTATGGCAGGATTTTATGTTTGCCTGTGCCCTCTATCCAACTGATCGGGACTTCATGTGTTCAGTGAGAACAGAAGTTGCTTACCAGGTATGTTATCACCATTCCAAGAAGAAGGAAAATGCTTACGTTTTAGTTCTGCCTTTTCTTAAACCTCTCCACATTTCTTTTTGTTGTTCTCTTTCCTAAATCTCATGAAAACTCACAGTCAGGTAATTGTCTTCCTAGGTAATTCCACCCAGTCTCATGACTTTACCACCTTAGGACTCTCAGATTTATCCCCAGCCCTGACTTCTCTGCTGATTTCCTGGTTCGTATATCCAGCTACCTACTTGGGGCCTACGCTTGGAGGTTTAATAGGCATCCCAAATGTAACATGTCCAAAACAACCTCATATCACCTTCCCCGAACTTGCTTTTCCTGCAGTTTTCAGTAATTGGCAATGCCAGTCTGACTTTCTCCGGTCAAAAACTTAAAGTGATTCTTGATTGACTCCTTGATTTCTTCTGCATTCCACATGTTCACACATATATTTATATTTACAGATCTGTAAATGCAAGGAAGTGATTATATCCTAGCTCCATTCACTGAAAAGGCCTAGAAACAATGCACAACCTAGTAATATTGAAATAATACTTCCCATTAAGGGAAGGGCTTCTTAGAGAAATGGTTGATTTCAGGTCTGGGACAGGAAATGTACTAGATTATCCTGGAACATTTGGACACACAGATAACAAGGGAACTATCAAGGATATTCAAAAGAACTTTGATGAGACTCTGACCGACCCAAAGTGGGACAATTTGAAGTTCAGTAGGAATAAGAATGTCAGTGGGTTGAAATTCATGAAGTGTGTTAAAATATATGAGTTTATAATTATAGTGGAGGTGTATTTGCATGGAAAAAGCCAAAAGAAATGCAAGGAAGCAATTACTGTAACACTCAAGATAGTAGCTATTTTGGAAGGAGGACGGGACTGATTGGGAAGGGGCTTGTGAGGGCCTCTAGGGTGGTTGGTAAAGTTTTCTTTCTTGGTCTCCTGGTCATTACACACTAATGCCCTATAGGTACATCCTCAGCAGGCACTGCCTCTCCACCTGCCTCTTCACCTCATCAAGCACCGTCTCCCCCGCGCTGTGTGCCCTGAACACTGTCCCATCACCTTCCCTTGTGGACCACCTCACTTGTTCTCCTCTGGCCCCTCTTACCTTAAGCATGGCTTCCTCTGGGAAAAACCTTTCTAAATCAGCAAATCTAGATGAGGTCATTTGCCCTTGTGACACACATCACACTCTTTTTTAAGATCTTCACTCAAGGATATGTTTTATTGATTTTAGAGAGAGAGGAAGAGGGGGAGAGAGAGAGAGAAAGATTGATGTAGAGAGAAACATCAATCAGTTGCCTACCGTACGTGCCCTGACCTGGGATCAAACCTGAAACGTAGGTATGTTCCCTGACCAGGGATTGAACCCATCACCTTTTGGTGTACGGGATGACGTTCCAACCAACTGAGCCTCCCGGCCAGGGCGACACACATCACACTTTGAATGGCTTGTTCAGGTTTTATCCGCCCTGCAAAGTTGCAGTCTCCCTGGGGCCAGAGCTTGTTCCCCTCTGGACCCCCATCTCCTGGCTAGATAGTTCACCATGTAGATAGATGGATGGATGAAGGAAGAACTTTTAAAATGTTCATGATAGTTGTATAAGTTGCAAACATTTCAGTTTTATCTCTAATTTTCTTTCATACAAATAATTAACATATGATATCTGTATGCCTTCAGTTCTTTTATGTATTATTAAAGAGGGTAACTTTTAATGCAGAGTTTGTTAACATTTTAAAGTGAAGCTTACCATAAAATTCTAGGTCACTTTGAAGGGTGTCACAGAGACACTGAAGCTTTTTGCCTCTTCAGTGTTTGGACTTGTGTTTTCATCAGCACCATAAACAGGCCAATCACCACTGGTAGCAGCCCTCACTTACCTGGGTGTATGTAGAGGCAAATAAAGGAAATCCTGTTTATAAGGCTGGTTTAGAAAAAACACAGGATTTTTGTTATTTATTTATTTACTTACTTACTTACTTATTTATTTATTTATTTATTTATTTATTTATTTATTTATTTATTTCCTCACCTGAGAACATTTTTGCATTTATCTTCAGAAAGAGCAGGAGGGAGAGAGAGGGAGGAAGAGAGAGAGAGAGAGAAACATCGACGTGAGAGAGACACATCGATTGGTTGCCACCCACACAACTCCAACCGGGGCGGGGGACAAATTGCAACCGAGGTATGTGCCCTTAGCGGGAACCGAACCCAGGACTCTGGTCCACGGGCCCATGCTCTAACCACTGAGCCAAACCGGCCAGGGCAGGATGTTAGTTATTTAAAATGAGATGTGTCTCTTTAATACATCCTTAATGCATCTCTAGATCATCTATGAATTACTTAGCATCTTGCATGGAGATCAGCTGGAATCCATCACTATAATCATCCATTATGTTGAAAGAAATGGTAAATACCAACGAGGTCGTGTTGCTAACACATGTTCCAAAATAATTTCTCTTGACCATTGACTCCCTCTGTTGTCCCCAAAGGCTTAATTTCCCTCTTGTATTGGGGTATATCTCCCAGTGTGTCGGAAGAACTGGATCTTTTCACCTTATGTAGGGCTGGCCCACAGTGAGCCCAGGTCATACAGACCTCAATTCTGAAGCCTGGCAGGGTTTTAGATAGTTTCAGTAACTTATTTAGCCTTAGTTAATTTCTTGGGAATGACATTGATACTTATTTCAGGAGACATCTTCTTGATGCCCTCATCTTTTTTTTCTTTAGAATATTCCATACATTTGTCTTTAACTTCTCTAGTCCTTAGGGGTTTTGACCTTGGTGGAGACTGCGTGGGAACCTCGATACCTGTTTCAGCTGAAGTGTTTGTTCTGCCTCGTTTGTTTCTTTACACAAAGCTCCAGCTTGCTCTTGAGACAACTAACCCAGTAATGTCATGTCATGTTTCCTGCACTCTGTATTTCTTAGAGCCTTTTGGTGAGTCAGATAATGATGAGATTGATTTGCTTTTCTTGTTTTATAAAAGGGATTATACTTTCTTCTGTTTTTGCACAGCAGAGAAGAGGAGCTCTATCTTACTGGTGTTAATAAAATCTAGATAAAAAGAATCTCAGAGATTTCTTAAAATGTATTCCCACAGGTAAAGTTAGTAGCCATTTTCTAATGAGTTTTCTGGCACATAAAAATTCATGTGCAGAAATTCTGTGGCTATAATTTTATGAATATTATAGCTCTGAGGTTTTTTTTTTTTATGTTGAGCATTTGGAAATTATTTGATGTTTTCTTCATTTTAGATCAGGAGACTGAAATCTCATCCCTCCATCATCATATGGAGTGGGAATAATGAAAACGAAGCGGCGCTGATGATGAATTGGTATGGCGTAGCCACTGAGCACATGAGCACCTACATCAAAGATTATGTGAAACTGTATGTGGAAAACATCCGAGAGGTCGTCTTGGCAGTAAGTAATGGTTTTTAATGCAGTAGAATTTAAGAACTTGTTTTAAAACTGGATCAGTTTGAATATTAGTATGATATATTTTTATGCCCTTTATTTTAGGGCAACCTTCAGTGATGATGTCATTTTAATGCAGAGTTAAGTAGTCCATTGGAATACTGCAGCCTGTGAAAGGATTCATGGGTTTTGGACTTCTTTGAGAATTAAAGAATGCTCCCACACATACACCAATATTGTGTGACAATTGCAGGTTGTCACAGGCACTTTGGAGCCCATCCATGGATCCCCAGTGGTTGTGAATCTGTATATTACATGATGTATTGATAGGCTACCTCTTTTCTTTTGAAAAATATATTAAGATAGTGAATTCTGTGAATTAATTTTCTAATGACAACCTGGTCCTAGTATAAGCTTTAAATGGTTAATAATGCTTTCTTCTTTTATTCTATGCCAGATTTGATTTGCTAATATTTTAATTAGAATTAGAAATATCATATTCACAAGTATAATTAGTCTCTGATAAGAATTGTAAACTCAAATGCCTAGAGGAACCAAATTTGTTTTAAAATTTGAGTAAAGTACATGAGGCTCACAAAGAGAAGAGGAGGCGGTGGTAATAGGAGAATGGATGTTGGGTCTCATAACGTTTAAATTCAGCAATTAAAATGTTACCTATACATAATCATTGGCAAGACAGATTTGGCCCATAGAACCCAGCTTGTTGCATTTGGTATATGTATATGTGTTTGTGCTCACCTCACAGAACGAAGGAGGCTTTTTGTGTGTTTTTTTAATGCGTAGAAACTATTTATTTATTTATTTATTTATTTATTTATTTATTTATTTATGTATTTATTTTCTATGTGGGATGGTTGAAATTGAGCCTGCAGGGAGCTAGCCTGCCCCAGACTTCTTCAAGTCCATATTTCTTTGCCTCCAAAGATAAATGCATAGGAACAATTTAAATAAAATAGAGATTATCAGTTTTATTGAGACAAATTCACCCATAAAACAGTCTGGGCCCAGTACCTTTTGGGGTTAGGGCATGCACCCCGCCCCCCTTATATTTAATTATTCCTATGGTTGTTGTCCAATTTGGGCTTATGACTTTTTCTGGAACTATGGATATTTATGTTTTCTAGGAACATAGCATTTCATCTAGAATTTGAAAGTTTCAGTGTAAGTAGACATGCTTTCATTCACAGTGTGCTAGCTGGGGGCAGCTGTGCAGGCTGATACCCAGGATTGTCAGTGCAAGGAATGTTTGGGTGTGGAAGTCACTCCCTTTCCTGTGCATGTGTTTGTATGTATTTTTGTTTGTTTGTGTGTGTGTCTATTGTGGATGTCTGTAGTTATCCCTTGAAGCAAATACCCTAGCCAGATTTCCATAGATAGGGAGAAGAAGAGACACAGCTGACTTAACTTTGCTGTAGGTATTATAGGTATATCTTTTCTTTCTTTTTTCATAAGAGAGCACCAGGGACTTTTTTTTAACTCCCTTCACCCATTTCACCTGCCCCTATACCCCTCACCTCTGGTGACCACCAATCTGTTTTCTGTATCTATGAGTTGTTTTTTAAGATTCTACATATAAATGAGATCATATGGTATTTGTCTTTTTCTGTCTGGCTTATTTCACTTAGCATAATGCTCTCAAGGTCCGTCCATGGTGTCACAAATGGCAAGATTTTATTCTTTTTTAATAGCTGCATAATATATATATCTCACATTTTCTTTAATCAATTCATTCATTGATAAACATTTAGGTTGTTTTTGTACCTTGGCTCTTGCAAATAATACTGCAATGAACGTGGGGGTGCATATATCTTTTCAAGTTAGTGTTTTTGTTTTCTTCCAATAAATATCCAGAAGAGGGATGGATGGATCATATGATAGTTCTGTTTTTAATTTTTTGAGGAACTTTATACTGTTTTCCATAGTGACTATACCAGTTTACATTCTCACCAACGGTACCCTTTTCTCCACATCCTTGCCAACATTTGTTATCTCTTATTTTTTGATAATAGCCATTCAACAAGTATTAGGTGATATCTCATTGTGATTTTGATTTGCATTTACCTGATGATCAGTGATGTTGAGCACCTTTTCATGTACCTGTTGGCCATCTGTATGTCTTTAGAGAAATGTCTATTCTGATTCCCTGCCCATTTTTTAATCAGATTGTTTTGTTATTTTGCTATTGAATTGTATAAGTTCTTTAAATACTTTGGATATTAACCACTTCTCAGATATATGACTTGCAAATATTTTCTCCCATTTAGTAAGTTGCCTTTACATTTTGCTGATGGTTTCCCTTGCTGGGCAGAAGCTTTTTAGTTTGATGTAGCCCTACTTGTTTATATATTTTCCTTTGATTTTGGTGTCAAATCCAAAAAGTCATTGCCAAGACTGATGTCATGGAGCCTACTGCCTATGTTTTCTTCTAGGAGTTTTATGGCTTCAGGTCTTACATTCAAGCCTTTAATTCATTTTCAATTAATTTTTGTAAGTGGTGTAATATAGTAGTCTAGCTTTATTCTTTTGCGTGTGACTGTCCACTTTTCCCAACACCATTTATTGAAGAGTCTGTTCTTTCCCCATTGCATATTCTTGGCTCCTTTGTCTTAATTAATTGACCATATATATATGGATTTATTTCTGGGTTCTCTATTCTGCTCTATTGATCCATGAGTCTGTTTTTATGCCAATACCATACTGTTTTAATCACTATTATTTTGTAATATAGTTTGAAGTCAGGAAGTGTGGTGCTTTCAGCTTTGTTCTTCTTTCTCAAGGTTGCTATGGTTATTTGGAGTCTTTTGTGGTTGCATACAAATTTTTGGATTGTTTATTTTATTTTTCTGAAAAATACCATTGGAATTTTGCTAGATATTGAATTGAATTAGTAGATTACTTTAGGTAATATGGTCTATTTAACAATATTAACTTTTCAGTTAATGAGTATAAAATATCTTTTCTTTATTTTTAAAATATGTTTTTATTGATTTTTTTTTTTTTTTTTTTTTTTTTTTTTTTTTTTTTTTAGAGAGAGAGGAAGAGAGGGAGGAAGGGAGAGAGAGAGACAGACAGACATTGACAGACAGAAACATCAGTTGGTTGCCTCTTGCAGGGAAACCAAACCTGCAACCTGGGCATGTGCCCTGACCTGGAATCAAACTGACGACCTTTCGGTGCATGGGACAGTCAATGCTCAATCAACTGAGCCACATCAGCCAGGGCCAGAATATATTTTTATTTATTTGTGTCTTATTCAATGTCTGTCATCGATGTCTTATATGTTTTTAATGTACAGGTCTTTTACTTCCTTTGTTAAATTTCTAGATATTTTACTCCTTTTGATGCAATTATAAATGGAATTTTTTTTTTTAAATTTCTCTTTCCAGTAGTTCATTATTAGTGTATAGAAGTGCAACAGGTTCCTGTACATTGATTTTGTATCCTGCAACTTGACTGAATTTGTTTATTTGTTGTAACAGTTGTTTTTTTTGGTTTTGGTAGAGTCTTTCAGGTTTTCTGTATATAATGTCGTGTCATCTGCAAATAGTCACAGTTTCACTTCTTACTTCCCAATGCAGATGTCTTTTATTTCTTTTTCTTGCTTAATTGCTTTTGCTAGGACTTCCAGTACTATGTTGGATAAAAGTGGCAAGAGTGGATATCCTTGTCTTATTTCTGATCTCAAAGGAAAAGCTTTGAGCTGTTCACTGCTAAGTATGATGTTAGCTGTGGGCTTGTCATATATGGCCTTCATTATGTTGAGGTACATTTCCTCTATACCTACTTTGTTGAGAGTTTTTATTGTAAATGGACGTTGAATTTTGTCAAATGCTTTCTCTGCATCTCTTGAGATGATCATAGGATTTTTATCCTTCATTTTTTCTAATCCCAGTTGCTCATGGTGTATGATCATTTCAATGCATTGTTGAATTTGGTTTGCTAATATTTTGTTGAGGATTTTTGCATTTATGTTTTTCAGGGATATTGATTTGTAATTTTGTTTTCTGTGGTATTCTTCTCTGTTTCTGGTAATGATGGCCTCATAAAATGAGTTTGGAAGTATTCTCTCCTCTTCTATTATTTGGAAGAGTTTGAGAATGACTGGTGTTAATTCTTCCTTGAATGTTGGTAGAATTCACTAGTGAAACTGTCTGGTCCTGAACTTTGTTTGTTGGGAGGTTTTTGATTTTTGATTCAATCTCCTTATTAGTAAGTAATTGGTCTGTTCAGATTTTATGTTTCTTCTTTCAGTCTTGGAAGGTTGTATTTTTCTAGGAAATTATCCATTTCTTCTGGGCTATCCAATTTGTTGTTGTATCGTTGTTTATAGTAGTCTCTTAAGATCTTTTGTATTTCCATGGTATCAGTTTTAATGGCTCCTCTTTCATTTATTTGAGTCTTTCTCTTTTTCTTGGTGAGTCTAGCTCAAGGTTTGTTAATTTTGTTTATCTTTCCAGAGAACCAGCTCTTGATTTCATTGATCTTTTCTATTGTCTTTTTGGTCTGTATTTTATTTATTTCTGCTCTGATCATTGTTATTTTCTACTAACTTTGTTTTTGTTGTTGTTGCTGTTGTTCTTTGAGGTGTAAAGTTAGTCTGTTTATTTTTAATATTTCTTGTTTCTTGAGGTGGGCATTTTTCATTATGATCTCTCTTAGAACTGTTTTTGCTGCAAACCATAAGTTTTGATGTGTTGTATTTCCATTTTCATTATTCTCAAGTTATTTTTTTTATTTCTCTTTTGATTTTTTTTGTTGACTCATTGGTTGTTCAGTAGCCTTTTGTTTAATCTCCACATATATCTCCAGTTTTCTTCTTGTAATTGATTTCTAGTTTCATACCATTGTGGTCAGAGAAGATGTTTTATATTAGTTCAGTCTTCTTAAATTTGTTAAGACTTGTTTTGTGGCCTAACCTAGGATCTATCCTGGAGAATGTTCCATGTGTACTTGAAAAGAATGTTTATTCTCTTGCTTTTGGAAGAATGTTCTTTATGTATCTGTTAAGTCCACCTGCTCTAACATGTTGTTTAAGACCAATGTTTCCTTATTGATTGTCTGTCCGGACCCCCTATTCATTGATGTAAGTGGGGTATTAAAATTTCCTACTATTATTGTATTGGCATATATTTCTTCCTTTAAGTCTGTTAATATTTGCTTTATATTTTTAGTTGCTCCTATGTTAGATACATAAATATTTACAAATGTTATATTCTCTTGTTGGATTGACCCCTTTATCATTAGGTAACTCGCTTATTACATTGTTTTAAAGTCCATTTTGTCTGATTTAAGTATAAGTACACCAGCTTTATTTTGGATTCCATTTGCTTGGAATATCTTATTCCATTCCTTCACTTTCAGTCTGTGTGGTAGGCCACTTCTAATATTCTATAATAAGTAGACTTCCATTCAAGATGGTGGAGTAAGTAAACACTGTGTTTGCCTTCTCCCATGACCGTATCAGAATCACAACTAAGCTACAGAATAACCATCATTGAGAACCCCCTGAAGACTAGCTTAACAGAATTCCTATAGCTAAGTATATACAGAAGAAGCCACATTAAGACTGGTAGGAGTGGAGACATGGAACAGGATGGTCCCACACCCACGTGTAGTGGTTAAGAAAAGAAAGAAATATCTTGGTTTTGGAGGTCCCCACCCCTAAGAAGAGAGGTCCCAGCCACATACCAGACACCCCAGCCCAGTGTTCCAGTGCCAGGAAGAAAAGTCCCCATAACTTCTGGCTGAGGAAACCAGCGGGGATTGTGGCTGAGTGAGATGGAGGTCTTCTGTAGTCACAGGCATTCCTCTTAAAGAGCACATGCATGAATTTACTTGCTGACGGACTCAGTGCTGGAGCAGCAGCTTGAAAAGCACCAGGGATATATGTGGAGGAACTGAATTGTCTGGCTTCAGGGAGTGGGCTGGAGGAGCAGCTTTTTCCCAGATGGAAGTACTGGGAGATGCCATGGTTCCTTTGTTGAGCCCTTCCCCCATCCAGTCTGCAGGCACAAGTGGGTGCCAAGTCTGAGTCTCCATCAACCTGACTTACACTGTTTGCCTTGCCTTGGTGATTCCCTGAGCCTTTGCCCTAGCCAACTTGCGGGCCCACACAAGCCGCCTCCAGCAGCTTTTCTGTACAAACAGCCAGTCTCAGCTTGTGATGTGGACTTTCCTAAAATCTTTCAAAGGTTCACAAACCCTTTGCAGTGACTGGCCTTCAGGTACCCTGTACCTTTGGCTAAATGGTCCCAGGCTTAGCACTAGTGGCAGCTGGCCTTTCCCAGGCACGTCCAAACCCAGCACAAATAGTAACCACTTGTGGATTACTTAGCTCATGCAAAGTGGTCCTAGGCTGGGCACAGGTAGTGACTGACCTTGGCCTGCACCAGAGTCACTCCAAAGAGCCCCCAAATCAATACACCTGATGGCCAGCTTTAGATCACACCAGAGCACCACCCAACCACCTCCACAGATGACACTCCCAAAGGACAGACTTAATAGGCATTATAGACTAGGTAAAGCAAATTCTGGTTTGTGGAATCAGCCCTTGCACAATAGCCCTTCCTCTGTAGTCATGGCCATTTCTTACGACGAATAGACTGAGAATCAATCCTTTTCACTGATGTGCTAACAGAAGTCAAGGCTTAACTACAGCTGGAGGGCACACAACCCTCACAAGGGACACACCTGAAGCACCCAAATAAGGTGACCAGGGAGATTGCACCACTGGGACCTACAGGACACCTACTACATAAGGCCACTCTACCAAGACCAGGAGATGTAGCAGATGTACCTAATATACAGAAACAAGTACAGAGAGGCAGCCACAATGGGAACACAAAGAAATATGCCCCAAATGAAAGAATAGGAGAAATCACCAGAGAAAGAACTAATTAAAATGGAGATCAGCAATCTACCAGATGCACAGATCAAAACACCAATTATAAGGATTCTCAGCGAATTTAGGGGAAGAGTGGATGATCTCACTGAGAACTTTAAAAAAGAGATAGGAAACATAAAAATAGAGATAGAAAATATAAAAAAGAACCAGTCAGAAATTAAGAATACAATAAATGAAATCAAGAATACATTTGAAGGAATCAACAGTAGGATTAGATGAAACAGAGGATCGAATCAGAGAGTTGGAAGACAAGGTAGCAGAAAGCACCCAATCAGAACAGTAGAAAGAAAAATGAATTAAAAAAATAAGAATAGTTTAAGGGGCCTCTGGGAGAATATTAAGCATACCAACATTTGCATCATAGGGGTACTAGAAGGAAAGATAGAGAGCAAGGAATTAAAAACTTATTTGAAGAAATAATGACAGAAAAATTCCCTAACCTGGCAAAAGAAAAAAACATACAAGTCCAGTAAGCACAGAGAGTCCCAAACAAGATGAACCCAAAGAGGCCCACACCAAGACACATCATAATTAAAATGGCAAAAGTTGAACACAGAGAATATTAAAAGCAGCAAGAGAAAAGCAATTAGTTACCTACAAGGAAGCTCCCATAAGAATGTCAACTGATTTCTCAACAAAAACTTTGCAGTCCAGAAAGGATTGGCATGAAATATTCAAAGTGTTGAAGAGTAAGGACCTGTAACCAAGATTATTCTACACAGCAAAGCTATCATTTAGAATCAAAGGCTAGATAAAGAGCTTCCCAGGCAAGAAAAAGCTAAAGATTTTCATCACTACCAAACCAGTATTACAATAATTGTTAAAGGGTCGTCTTTAATAATAATAATAATAATAATAATAATAATAATAACAATAAGATTAAAACATGAATAATAAAATGGCAATAACTAAATACCTATCAATAATTACTTAAAATGTAAATGGATTAAATGCTCAATCAAAAACATAGAGTGGCTGAATATATAAGAAAACAAGACCTATATGTATGCTGTCTACAAGAGACAGAGACCCACTGCAGATTGAAAGACATATACTGACTGAAAGTAAAGGGAGGGAAAAAGATATTTCATGCAAATGAAAACTAGACAAAAGCTGGGTAGTAATACATATGTATCAGAAAAAATAGACTTTAAAACAAAGGCTATAACAAGAGACAAAGAAGGACACAGCAGTTCTACTTCTGGGTATTTATCCAAAGAAAACCAAAACACTAATTCATAAAGACAGTGCACCCCTATGTTTAATGCAGCATTATTTACAATAGCCAAAATATGGAAACAACCTAAGTGTCCATTGATAGACAAATGGATAAAGAAAATACAGTACATGTATACAGTGGAATAGTACTCAACCATAAAAAGAGTGAAATTTTGCCATTTGCAACAACATGGATGGACCTAGAGGTTATCATGCTAAGTAAAATGACAGATAAAGAAAGACAAAAACCATATCATTTTATTTATATATGGAATCTAAAATACAAAATAAACAAAACAGAAACAGACTTATCAATACAGAGAACATTTTGATGGTTGCCAGATTGGGGGGGGGGAGGGTTGGGGAGATGAATGAAAAGGGGGAAGGGATTAAGATATGTAAATTGCCAGTTATAAAAGCTGTCATGGAGATGTAAAGTACAACATAGGGAATATAGTCAATAATATTGTAATAACTAGTATGGTGTTAAATGGGTATTAGACTTATCCGGGTGATCACTTATAAGTTATATAGATGTCTAATTACTATGTGGTACACCTGAAACTAATATAATATTGTATGTCAGCTGTAATGAAACATAAAAAATTATTTTAAAAAAAGTTTGTAAGTAAATGTTAAAGTAGAATTTGCTATATATAATATATGTGTTGGTATGTGATATAAGGGGCAAATACGGAGTAAAGAGCTGGTTCCCTACTCCACTCAGGGTAGTTCTCTTTGTTTATAAGCATAGCATACTTGTATTTACTACATGCACACATATTATATCTTAATACCAATTGGCCTTTTTTTTGCAGGGAGAGGAAGTAGTATTTTTGTTTGTTTTCGAAGTAATGTCTTCAAAAAGTTAACTTTTAAAAAACTTCATGTGATTTAATAATCTGATAGTATTTACAATTTTTATCTATAATTATACGTTTTAAGTGTTTGACTATATCCTCAAGCAATTAGAAGCAGGATATATTTAAAAGAATACTATGTGATTTTGGTACCCAAATATGCCCAGTTGATGGCACTATTCTATTTATGTGAAGAAACTTCACTGAGAATACCTGAAAAACATAGGTTTAAATTTTTAGCTTATCTGTTATGCTTAGTCACAAGTCATGAAGAGTTTTTCTGTTCACAAAATGTGGTGGTTTAAGCTTTAATTAATATTTATAAGACATTTATTTTATGGTCTTTTAACTCACAGTATTAGTATTATATTTTTCATAGCTGATTGATTTAAGAATGGATTTTCATATCTGAGGATTTCCATTTTATAGCTTGATTGTTAAGTGGTTATGACTTGAATGAAGTCAATGTACTGTTGGGCAAGTTCTCCACTTTCCTATCTATAAAATTGGGTGAACAATAGGACTCTTAAGAGTTGTTATATAGATTAAGTGAGAAAATAAATGGAAGGTGAATTACACAGATTCTGGCACATAGTAGACTTTTAATTAATGCTAGTTATAATTATCATCCTTTGCTGGTTTTACTAAACAAGTCTGGTCATCAGATAGTTACAAACTTTAATCTCTAATATCAATGCTACATTCTCGAACTTAAAAAAAAACTCAGCTTCTATGTTCCACTGCATCTCCATCTTTGAAATGGGAATATGATGCCTTTCTTATAAGGGATCTATGTATTTTTAAATGATTTTCTGAGCAATAATGGCTTTTTGCCAATTTCTTTGAAGATGGACAGGATTAAGTGCTATATAATCATTACTATTGTTATTTCTATCAAAACATAAGGCATTTAAAGAAAAGGACCATGAATGGATCTGTCCACACACTAACTGTAATAATTAGTTTCCTATTGTAGATCATACTTAAAAAAAAAAAAGAAAAAAGTCATTATCTTGGTTTATTTTATGGTATCTTTTGGTCTGAATAAGCATTTAAGGTCATGACCTAGAAAGAGGTACTCTGTGAGATAGACTAAAAATCAGGCCTGAAGAGCAAATGTTACAAAAATGGAAATAAATCATAATGCATCATCAGGGGTGGATATTTTTAGGGAGAGACTCGTTAGTAATCTTACTGACTGGCTCATCTTACCAGATTGTTCAAGAATCTGGAGGAATGGAGGAAAATCAATCAAGCTTGGTTGATTAAGGCCAGTTGATCGAACTTCTCCAATTTTACTTTGAAGTCATTATAACAGAATATTGTTTAAAATTTAAGAGTACCCAGATTTTTACCATGTTCTAATGTTTTAAATTCCATCAACATCTGCTGAGTACCTATGAAAGGGCAAGCCCTCATTCCCAGTGCTATGGGGAGAGTGTTTTCCTCCTGGGGCTTACAGTCTGCTCTCAGGGGAAACACGGGAAGAATTACAGGCAGAGTGAAAGAAGTGCTATGAAAAATGTATTTCCAGAATGGTGAGAAGTATGTGGAAGAACCATTATTTTTATTTTTTTTTTTTTGAATCCTCACCCAAGGATATTTTTCTATTTATCTTCAGATAGAGTGGGAGAGAGAGAAAGGGAGAGAGAGAGAAAAACATCCACATGAGAGGGGCACATCGACTGCCTGCCTCCTGCTCGACCCCGACCCGGGCTGGAGATGAACTGCAACCAAGGTACGTGCCCTTGACCAGAATTGAACCCACAACTCATTGGTTCATGGGCCATCACTCCACCGCTGAGCCAAACCGACCAGGGCAGAACCATTATTTCTGAATGGAAGGATCTTTAGGAAGGGTTTTCAATAAAAGGTGACATTCAAATGAAGCCTTCAATGTGGAATAGAATTTGAGGCAAAGGATTATTCAGTAGGTATTTTAGGTCATAAAAACAATGTGAAAAAGGAAAAGGATGAGAAAGTATGTAGGAAACAGCAAGGAGTGCCCAGTGCTTGAAGTAAAGGACTCCTGATTTGATGTTGGAAAGTCAAAGAGAGAAAAGGCAACTTAGCCCTGGCCAATGTGACTCAGTGGTTAGAGTGTCCACCCATGCACCGGACAGTTGTGAGTTTGATTCCTGGTCAAGGGCATGTACCTGGCTTGCAGGTTCGATCCCTGGCCCTGGTCATGGTGTGTGCGGGAGATAACCAATCGATGTGTCTCTGTCATACCGATGTTTCTCTCTCTCTCTCCCTCTGTTTCTTTCTCTTCCACTCTCTCTAAAAATCAATGGAAAAAGTATTCTCAGGTGAGGATTAACAAAAATAAAAGAAAAAAAGACAAAGAAAAGGCAGCTTGGAAACAAATGTTCAAAGGACTTTGAATGTTATGGAGTTGGGCTTTATTCAGTAGACAGTAGGAAGCTGGTGGAAATTTTGGAGGTGGGGAGGAACTTTATCTGACTCATTCTGGAAGGTACCTTTACTAGCAAAGAATTAGGGAGGTGAGAGATTCTAGGTGAGGAAACCAGTCATAAAAACCAGGAATTCCAAGTTGTTGAGAATAATAGATGTCAAATATTGGTATATTAATTATGATTATTGTATTAATATTAGTATTATATAGTAATGCTATAAGTGCTTTATAGAATTTATTTGATTTTAAAACTACCCTGGAATGTAAGTAATATAATCTTTATATTAGAGATGAAGGCATTGGAGGGTTACAAAGATTAATTGCTCAAGGTCATATTTGTTATAGGTAGTAGAGTCCAATGGAGTGGGGCTGGAAATGAGGTGATGGAAAAAAATATTTGAGTTCAGAGTGACTGAATGTGGGAGGTAAAAGAGAGAGAGGGAAGAATAAACGATGACTCTTACTTGGGTACCCTTAATGAAGATAGGAATCACAGTCAAATTAGTTTGTGAATAATAAATAAGGAACTCTGCTTTGAAAGGTTGGCTTTGAGATGTTGGCAAGACAAGCCCAGGGAAAGTGTGGAGATGCTTATTGGGAGTAGAGTGGGGGCGGGGGTTGAAGTAGTTGGGGAGTAATCTGCACACTGGTGAGAGGGGATGACTTGGGAGAGGGTACAGACAAGGAGAGGCTGAAAATCGAGCTCTGTCCATCTGAGAAGGAGAGGGGAGCTGGGGAAGGAAGAATCAGAAAGGTCTAGGGAAAGCAGCATGTGAAAGAGCAGTGAATGAGCCCTAGGATGGAGAGAACTTCAGAAGTAATGGGTGGTAAATAGGTCATTTACTGCACATCAGAGAGAGAAGGGTGTTGGATTTTTGCTTTATTTGGTAAGTAGAAGTCGGTTGGGTAGTTTTTGAAAAAAATACAAACAAAAACCAAAAACAATTTCAGTCAAGTGCAGTGATCAGGAACTTAATGTCACGGGCTAATGAGTGAGTGGGTGGTAAAGAATTCTGCTGGGCTGCGGGGGACAAAGGAAGTTCTTGATCAGGATGAGAGGAGTCCTTCGGCTGAGGGAATGGGGCTGTAGAGAGAGATTTTTTTTTTAAAGAGTGGATGATAATTTATTGGCTATAGTTACAGAGTAAAATAAAAAGATGACTAGAAGACAGACAGAAAGGCTGCCGAAGAAAAGGAGCAAAGTGTTTTTTGTTGTTGTTGTTTTGTTTTCTGACTGAAGAGAAATAAGAAAAAAATGGATGGATATACCAAACAAAGTGAAACCTAACAGAGAAAACTTTTTCGGATCATCTGTTTCTCAGCGAGGCCTCAGTGGCCTTCTAGAATATGTTTTATATTTCCAAAGAGCCCTGTGCTTTTCCTTTAAAACATCATCACTCTTACCACACTTGTTGAGCATCTGGTTTCACCACCAGATTTCAGTCTACTCTTTTAAGAGGTCAGCCAGATGTCTGTCCTGTTCCCTGCTGAACCTCCCATACATAGAAAGAGCTGCATGCCTGGCGCATAGCCAGCGCTCCAGAGATTTGATGTATTAATACTGGGCAATGTCACGGGTTTTCTCTATTTTTGCAGTGCTGCAAAATGCCTGACACACAGTCAACACTTGACACATCCTCAATGAATGATTCTTCTCAGTGAGCAGATGAAGTGAGTTCATCTGCTGAGATGATAATAACTAACACATGCTGAGTTCTGCCTGTGTGCTGGGCACTCCATTAAGTATGCATGTGCTAGCTGCTCAGGCAAAGAAAGCAGAGTTGCAGTGGTTTACATAATATAAGTTTCTTACTCACTAATTCTACAACAGGGCTGCTCCTGATGGACAGGCAGCTCTCCTCCTGTTCAGAGACATAGGCTCTTTCCATCTTCTACTCCTGCCATCTCCTAGGCCCTGCAAATGGGGGAAGAGGATGAGAATAAGGCACCTAGCCCCATAGAGGTGCAAAGAGGTGAGGAAGCCACTTCCTAGGCACAACTCTATATATTAAAGAAATGGGAACATGAATTTTGGGACACTGAGCCACCTCTTCCACAGATAAGTTCCTTACCACTTACAATAGCCCTGTGAAGGAGTTACTGTTATCCCCATTTTACAGATAAGGCTACTGAGGCTTACACCTGTCCAAAAACAATAAGGTTCTGACTTGGGATTTAAACGCAGGTCCATCTGACTCAATAACCTCTATTGTTTTTTTAAAAAAAATTATTGTTGTAAGTATTACAGATGTCCCCCTCTTTTCCCCCCATTGACCCCCTCCACCCCGCTCCCGCCCCCCCATGACTTCACTGCACTATTGTCTGTGTCCATAGGTTGTGCATATATACATAGAAGTTCTTTGCTTTATCTCTTCCAACCCCCCCCACCTCCCTCCTTCTGAGATTCATCAGTCTGTTCTCTGCTTCCATGTCTCTGGATCTATTTTGTCAATTTATTTTGTTCATTAGATTCCTGAAACACCAGTCAGAAAGAATGTATGTACCCCTATGTTCACAGCAGCATTATTTACAATACCTGAGATCTGGAAACAGCCCAAGTGCCCATCTGTAGATGAGTGGATAAAAAAACTATGGTACATTTACACAATGGAATACTATGCAGCTGTAAGAAAAAAAGATTTCTTACCTTTAAGACAACATGGAGGGACCTGGATAGTATTATGCTAAGTGAAATAAGCCAATCAGAAAAAGACAAGTATCACATGATCTCATTTATATGTGGAATAGCCTATGTTCTTAATCACTAGACCAGTGATTCTTAGGTGGAGGTGATTTTGTCCCCAAGGGAGAAGGGGACATTTGCAATGTCTGTTGATATTTTTTTGGTGGAGAGGGTAGATACTATTGGCATCTAGTGGGTTGAGGCCAGGAATACTACTAACCATCCTAGAATGTGTAGGATACTCCCAACCCCCAGTACACACACAAGTAGTAGGCCAAAAATGTCAGTAGTGCCATGGCTGAGATATTCTGCAGTAGATTGTACATTACCCATCATGGTAGACGTTGAGCTGGAGGTAAGCCGTGATTGAAAAGATTAGAAACAGCTGCTGTGAAGAAGTGAGGTGTTAATTATGACAGGATAGAAAGGACTGGAGAATAGCAGAGAGGTGCTGATGGTTGTTTTAATGTGGAAGAAGGTAAATGGCTCCCCTAGTTTTCTATTGGCTACTTGGCATTTCTGGGTCTTGATAGTATTTCTGAAGAAGGGAGTTGTCTGTACTTTATAAAATGAAAATTTTATCCCTAAAACTGTTTTGTTTCTGAACTCAGGAAGACAAGACTCGTCCTTTTATCACATCCAGTCCTACGAATGGGGCCGAATCCATTGCAGAAGGCTGGCTCTCTAAAAACCCATATGACAATCATTTTGGCGACGTACATTTTTATGACTATTTCAGTGATTGCTGGGATTGGAGCATTTTCCCAAAAGCTCGATTTGTATCTGAATATGGATATCAGTCCTGGCCTTCCTTCAGTACATTAGAAAAGGTAAGCCATTGTTGCTTTCTCAGGGATTCAGAATGGTGGGCTATGGGACCTATGTCACTTCCCCAATAGTGGTTCGGAAAACCAAATGAAATCTACTTCTTATTTTCAATTATTTTTTAGGAAGAAGATGATAGAAGATAATATTTTTTTTCCCTTTAACCTTTGGGGAGCTAAACTCTTGTAGTCATCATTTTGGAGATAATTTTTCTATATTGCTTTTAATTCTGTTCCTTCAGGAGCATTTAAAAATTAAATGGGAGGCACTGTCCGCTTAAGCCTGATTTATTACACATGAAAATAACTCACACTTGCCACTTTCTGTATATCCTACAACTTTAATTAATATGTCTTTTAAATTGATTTTTTGAGAGAGAGAGGAAGGGAGAGAGAGATAGAAACATCCATGTGAGAGAGATACATCCATCAGCTGCCTCCTGCACGCCCCCTACTGAGGAATGAGCCCATAACCCAGGCGTGTGCCCTGACCGGGAATGAAACCGGGACCTCTCAGTCCATGGGAGGACGCTCAAGCCACTGAGCCACACCGCCAGGCTATATCCTACAACTTTGAAAAAATCATTTACAGATATTCAGAACTGGATAGTTTACTACAGTAAGAGAAATGAATGTGATAAATAAGTCGTTGTCTAATGTTCTCACGTCATATCATTAATTTCTTTTCTTTTTTTTTTTTATCCTCCCCTGAGGACATTTTTTGCATTTATCTTCAGATAGAGCAGGAGGGAGAGAGGGAGGAAGAGAGAGAGAGAGAAACATCGATGTGAGAGAGACACATTGACTGGCCGCCACCCACACGACCCCAACTGGGGCCGGGGACAAACTGCAACCGAGGTACGTGCCCCTAGCGGGAACCGAACCCAGGACTCTCTGGTCCGCAGGCCAACGCTCTAACTGCTGAGCCAAACCGGCCAGGGCTCATTAATTTCTTTTCTTGCCTTTTTCATTTCCAGTTCTTCTTCCTCCTCCTTTTTCTTCATGTTGGTGTATTTGATTTTCAATAAGGCGTTTCACTTTCTCTGTTCCTGATGATTCGGTTTCATAGATGGATTCAGTTTTGGAGTTGTATGTGTTTTTTAAAAACAAATTTAGTGAGATGTAATTCACTGACCGTATAAGGCACCCACTTAATGTGTGCAGTTTAATGCTTTTCCGCATAGTCCCCGAGTTGTGCAGCCATCAACATGATCTAATTTTAGAACATTTTCATCACCCCCAAGAAGCTCTGTACCCATTAGCTGCCACTCTCCAATCTCTCTGTCACTCCCACCCCACCTCTAGGCACCACTAATCTCCTTTGCATTTCTATATATTTGCTTGCTCATGTCATTGGAATAATAAACTATGTGATCATTTGAGACTGGCTTCCTTCACTCAGCAAAACTTTTTCAAGGTTCACTCATGTTGTATCGTTTATTAGTATGTCACTCTTTTTTATTGCTGAATTATATTCATTGTATGGATTTACCACATTGTATTTATCTTTATCATTTGCTATATATTTTTGTTTTTCCCACTTTTTGTCTTTTATGAATAATGCTGCTGTGAACATTTGTATACCTGTTTTTATGTGAACATCTATTAGGTTATACTTAGGAGTGGAATTGCTGGGTCATATGGTAACTCTATGTTTAACATTTCAAGGAGCTACTGTTTCCCACAGTGGTTGCACCATTTTACATTCCCATCAACAATGTATGAGGGTTTCAGTTTCTCTACATTCTTGCCATACTTGTTATATCCCATTTCCTCTTTTTTTTTTTTTTTGCATTTCCCTGGACATTTATATTTGCAGGAAATTGGCATTTCTTTGGCTGTCATGTTGATCATGTTTTCATGTGCTTGATGTTCATTTATTTATTTTCCTTGGAGAAATATATATTAAAATCTTTTGCCTGTTTTTAAATTGGGTTATTTATCTTTTTATTATTAAATTGTAAGATATATACTTTCTGGATATGTTCTTTATCAAATATATGATTTACAAATATTTTCTCCCAATTTGAGGGTTGTCTTTCTACTTGATGGTATCAATGAAAGCAAAACATTTTTAATTTTGATGAAATCCTACTTATCAATCTTATCTTTTATCTTTTGTACTTTTGGTGTTGTATCTAAGAAGCCATTTTATAACCTAGATCACAAAGATTTACTCCACTGTTGTCTTATAGTTTTAGCTTTTAAATTTAGATATGTGATCTATTATTCTGTATGGTGTGAGTAGATGTCCGGGTTCATTCCTGTGCATGGACAGCCAACTGACCTGACACCATTTATTGAAAACATTATTCCTTCCCTTAGTGAATTCTCTTGATTCCTTTGTTGAAAATCAATTGACTGCAAATGTTAAGATTTATTTTTGGATTTTCAATTTTGTTGTTTGATTTGTGTGCCTATTTTATGCCAATGTGCACTGTCATGATTACTGTAGCTTTGCAGTAAGTTTTGAAAGCAGGAAGTGTGAGGCCACCAACTTTGTTCTTCTTTCAAGATTATTTAAATATTCTGGGTATTTTGCATTTCCATATGAATTTTAGGATCACCTTGCCAGTTTCTTCAGAAAAGCCAGCTGAGATTTTGATAGGGATTGTGTTGAACCTGTAGATCAGTTTGCAGAGTATTGCCATCATAGCAGTATTGTCTTCTGATTCAGGAATATGTGATATCTTCTTTAATTTTGTAGTTTTTTTTTAATCCTCACCTGAGGACGTACTCAGAGAGAGGAAGGGAGAGGGAGACATCGATGTGAGAGAGAAACGTCGATCAGTTGCCTCCCATATGTGCCCCAACTGGGCATTGAACCCGCAACCCAGGTATGTGCCTGGACCAGGAATCAAACCAGCAATCTTGGTGCACAGGGTGATGCTCAACCAATTGAATCACTCCAGCTGGGATAATTTTGTAGTTTTTAATGTACAAGTCTTATACTTCTTTGGTTAAATTAATTCCGAAACATTTTATTCTTTTTTGGTGCTATTGTAAATGACGTTATTTTCTTAATTTTATTTTCAGATTATTCATTACTAGTGTTATAAAGATATAATTGATTTTTTTGTATATTGAACTTATGTTCTGCAATTTATTTACTTAAGTAGATAAAATGACATTTAAAAATACACGTAACTAGCCCTGGCCAGCGTGGCTAAGTTGGTTGGAGCGTTGTCCTGTACACTGAAAGGTTGTGGGTTTGATTCCCAGTCAGGGCACATAACCAGGTTGTGGGTTTGATCCCCAGTTGGGGTGCAGAGGCAACCAATCGGTGTTTCGTTCTCACATTGATGTTTCTCCCTCTCTCTCTTTCTCTCCCTCTCTTCTCTCTCTAAAATCAATAAAAACATATCCTCATGTGAGGATTAAAAACATTTTTTAAAATTAAATACACGTAACTAATGTTTATAAAAGGAATAACATTTTGATAAGACAAGTAATGGAAATATCAAATTGTAATGTTCTAGGTTTGAAGAAGGGAGGATATAGGTGCCAAATCCTGGTTTTGTGAGTCAACTTTGTAGCAGGGTGATCTTTCACCAAGAACAAGTATGATGGCAAAAACATCTGTAAAATGATTCCCGTGTGTAGAGTTCCTTTTCAAGTTTGTCAGAAATGTGTGTAAAAATAGTTTTATGCCTAATTTCCCAATTTGTACCTCTTATTCTTTACTCAAAGGTTTCATCTGAAGGGGACTGGTCTTACAGTAGTAGATTTTCACTTCACCGGCAGCATCATGTCAACGGTAACGATGAAATGCTTTCTCAGGCTGAACTTCATTTCAGACTCCCACAACACACAGATCCATTACGTCTATTCAAAGATACCATTTACCTTACTCAGGTAAGGCATTTTCATTCTGGAGTTCAAAAGTTTCCTGCAGTTAACATAAGAGATATGTAAGTTTTGTAAACCTTATGTGGTAAAAACTATTTATTTTACTGATTAAGGAGTTTATCTTCAAAATAGATGTATGATGACATGTAAGATTTGAAATAGTTAATTTTTGGCAGTTGTCTCTCTTACAAGAATAGCTCAGAAAGTTCTCCCCCCAAAATTGTACATTGAAATGTTACCCAGCTCACCTGGCCGGTGTGGCTCAGTGGTTGAGTGTCAACCCATGCACCAAGAGGTTGCCGGTTCGATTCCTGGTCAGGACACATGCCCAGGTTGTGAGCCCAATCCCTAGTGGGGGGCATGCAGGAGGCGGCCAATCGATGTTCTCTCTCATCAATGTCTGTATCTCTCTCCCTGTCACTTCCTCTCTCTCTAAAATCAATAAAGAAAAAAAAATTTTAATGTTACCCAGCTCAAGATTACTATAACGTTCCAGTAATTAAGACAGTAGCATTCCCCAAGGATAAGGTGTAACAATGGGACATAATAGAGTCAAGAAACAGACCCATGTATAATATAATCACCTGACTTATGGACACGATGCCACTGCACTCTTGAGGGAAGGAACAGTCTTATCAATGAACAGTGCTGTATCAAAATGGGTATCTCTAGGGAGAAATAAATGAACTGTGACTCCATATACAGAATTAATTTGGTTCATTATTAAGGATTCAACTATGAAAGGTAGTACAATAAAGCTCCTAGGAGAAAACATAAGAGAATACTTTATTAACTTGGTATAGGGACAGATTTCTTAAACAGGACATAAAAAACTCAAACTATGAAAGAAAATAATGATAAATTGGACTTCATTAATATTATGGACTTTTGTATATCAATGGCACCATTAAGAGAGAGAAAAAGGCAGGCCACAGATTAGAGAACAATATTTGTAATACATATACCTGATAAAAGATTTATATACACAATAAAGAACTTCTATAAGGCAATGAGACAAAGACAGATCATCTATTAAAAAATGGACAAAAACCTCAAGCAGGTACTTCACCAAAGAAGATATCAAAATGGTCAGTAAGTATAGGGCAGTGTGCTTAATTTCATTCTTAATCAAGGAAATGCAAGTTAAAGCCATGCCAGATACCTCTGCACACAATGTAATTTTAGCACAATGGCTAAAATAAAAAAAGATTGACATTACCAACTGTTGGTGAGGAGGTAGGACAGCTGAAACATTTAGACATTGTTAGTAGGAGTGGAAATTTGTTTTAACCACTTTGGAAAATTTTATGGTAGTTTTCTATCCAAGCTAAACATTTGCTTATTGTTTGAATCAGCATTTCTACTTGTAGCTATGCACCCAAGAAAAATGAGTGCATATGTCTGTCAACAGACATCTAAAATAATGTTCATAACAGCTTTCTTCATAATAGCCCCAAACTGGAACCAACCTAAATACTCTTTAGCAGAAGACTTTATAAACAAATGGTGGTATATTTATACAATGAATACTCCACAGCAATAAAAAACAATGAACTACTGATATTAGCATTAACTTGGATGAATCGCAGACATTGTGTTGAGCAAAGAAACACTGAAGTTTCAATATAGACAAAATGAGTCAAGACTGTGAATAGTGAACTGTGAATAGGAAAGGGTACAAGGAAACTGTTCTGGAGTGCTAAAAAAGTTTTCTATCTTGATCTGGGTGCTGGTTACATGGGTGTATACATATGTTAAAAGTCACTGAGTTGTACATTTAAGATTTGTGCATGTTACATTTTGCACCTTACTGAACTATTTCTAAAACAGCTCTATTGAGATATAATTGACACACTATAAAATTCACTCATTTTAAGTGTACAACGAAGTGATATTTGCTATATCGATCAAGTCTTGCAACTGTGGCCATAATCCAATTTCAGAACATTTCTTCATTCTAAGGAGTCCTCGTGCTCATATGCTCTCATGCCCCTTTCTCACCTTCAGCCCCAGGCAAACATTAATCTGCTTTCTGTCTGTCCAAATTTTACTTTTCTCAATATGCCATATAAACTGGCATCTTATCATAGGTGATCTTTTGCATTTGGCTTTTTTCACTGAGCATAATGTTTTTGAAGTTCTTCTATGATATAGTGTATATCTATATTTCATTCCTCTTTCTTGCTAAATGGTATTCTGTTGTGTGGATATACTATTTTTTATTTACCTACTCATCAGTTGAGGGCCATTTGGATTATTACTAATTTTTTATTGTCATGATAATACTGCTATGAATACTTACATACAAATCTTTGTGCATGTATTTTAATTTCTCTAAGGTGAAATTGCTGAGTTATGTGGGCAATTTATGCTTCGCTTTTTAAGGAACTATCAAACTGAATTTTGGATAATAATTTGATTTGAATGTTTCCATTTTACTTTTTTATTTGCCAAAATTTCATGAAACTCTGAGCTATGCAAGACTATATTAAAGTCACTGCTTAATTATCTAATGTTTTTGCCATACTTGTTTCAAGCTCTGAGAGCCTAATCCCAGTCGTATGAATCGATCTGAAACAGATCACAGGTTTTTGTCAAATATGATCACGGTTAAGTTTTCGTATCTTAGCACCTAAAAATGTGCCAATTTCTATCCCAACTCATGCTCACCCTCATCAGTTTTCTCCTGTATGAAAATGCAAAGCCCGGGATAGAAGCTAAAGCAGAAAACTGTAAGCCAAAAGAATACCCTTTGTTATAAGGCATAAAAACTGGTTAAGAGAATTTCAAAGTTTCAATCATAATCTTATCAATAGGGAAGTTTTGTCAGTGTGCTGATAATTTATGAAATTACCTCATAGAATACTACAAGTTTAAAGATAATATTGATATCTGTCCCTTTGAAAGTGTTACATTTAATTTTTATTAGCTTTTTATGACCAATATTTTATAAATGTGTCTAAATTTTGATATATGAAACAAAATGATCCTTCTTTGTGTGTGTGTGTGTGTGTGTGTGTGTGTGTGTGTGTGTGTGTGAACCTTTTCAGCTGTTGTTTTTCATGCTGGCTTTTCTCCTCCCAGCTGTTCATTTTATGATTGTTACTTCATTCTGTTTCCTCAAAACCACATTCAGGAAACTGACAGAAATAATTTTTTCTGAACTCATTCCTATCTGAGGTAGTTAGGAACTGGGTGGACAGGTGGACTTCTGTGTTGCTGGTTTTTGTTGGTGATGGTTTTGTCTGATGATTTAACACTGATGTCCTGTCAGGCACTGGCTCACAACTGGACCTGTCTTTGTTGGTTCTACCTTGGGACTTTCTGATAAACTAAATGGGATCTGAGATGAAAGAAATGAGAATTAGGATTTTTTGTTTTTGTTTTGTTTTTAGTGTTGAATTTCTTGACTGAAAGACAAATGGGAAATGTTAGGGTAAAAAGGTATTTTCCCCCTTGCTACTTTGATTTTATAGCAGTCATCTTTAGTCTTGTGTAAAACCTTTCTGTGGTCCTTTTATCTCTGTTCCCACTGCTACCCCCTGTCCTTTTTCTCAGAGTCTGTCATACTATTCTGAAGAACAGGGTACTTGCCTGTGTACCACTTCTCAAGACCTTCTATTAAGCGTTATATTTTGCAACTTTCAGAAAAATCTTGGCTGAGAAAGCTGTGCAGTAAGTTTCTTACAACTGCAAAGATATCCCTGGGGGCTCTTACCTCTTTAATTCTTCTCATATTCCAAACTAATCTTGCCTCGCCTTTCATTCTTCTACCATGTGCTGTTGTATTGTATCCACATGGCCCACATACCCAGGCACGGCCTCTTCCGCTGTGTCACACATGCCTCCTGCTTAGTTGAGGACTGACTAGCTCCACTGACTCATTGAAACTGTTACGTGACTTACTCTGCCAGCATGGCCTCTTACTAGGCACTAGAGAGGAAGCTGGGCTGGTGACAGTCTTTACTAACATCTTAGCTTATAGCCCCTCCAGTGCTGTCATTGATTCTTCACATATTTATTGAGCATGTAATGAGGGCTAGATGCTTGGGGATGTCCTTGAGAGGTTCATATTCTTTAGGGGTCCATTTTTTCTGCCCATGTTGCAAGTAACTTGATCGCAAGAAGTAAGAACAAAAAAGCAGGCTGTGCTGCAGTGGGCCCAGGTATTGATGACAGCTGCTACCCTGGAATAGCTGTTTGTTTGGTAAACAGCAGTGAGACATGATGGGAGATCCAGGTCATGCTGAGCTTTTAAGAAGGGGATAGGGTGGGTAAAGGAGAGGAATGAGGATGAGATTACTAACATAGTCTATTACATACTAGTATATTGTATTTATATGTGTCATGTAATTTAACAGTCAGGCAGACAACCAGCATTCTTTGAGTGTCTACTAGATGTTTGGCCCTGGGCAGTGAGGTACTTTGTATATACCTTCTCATGTAATTCTAACAACGTATCTAGACATCTGTGCTACTATTTCCATTTATTATGTGAGGAAACAGAGGCTCAGAAAGGCTAAGCATTTGTCCCAGGTTCTCAGGGCAAAATAAATGGAGCAGGTATCTACTTTTTAAACTATAATATTACATCCTATCACAACTGTGATAAGAGGAATTCTTTATCTACTGAGGTGATTGGTTGAATTATAATGTCTATTTTCAGCAGTTAAGTAAAGCAGACATCAGAAATTTGCACATTAAAAAAAGGCATTATTGGAATAATATAGAAAATCAACAAAACCAAAAGTTAGTTCTTTGAAAAGATCAGCAAAATTGAGAACCTTTAGCTAGACTGACCAAGAAAAAAAGAGAGAAGACTCAAATCACTAAATCAGGAATGACAAAGGAAGAATTACTATTGACCTTACAGAAATAAAAAGGGTGATAAGGGAACTATAAACAACTGTATTACAATATGTCAGATAACCTAGATGAAATGGACAAATTCCTAGAAAGATACAAACTATGAAAACTGACTCAAGAAGAAATAGAAAATCTGAATAAACCTATAACGAAAGAGATTGAGTCAGTAATAAAAATTAAAACTTCCCTTTACAAAGATGGCTTCACTAGTGAATTCTTAAAAACATAAGAATTAATACCAATCCTCACAAGCTCTTCCAAAAAAATAGAAGAGGGGAAACTAGTTCCTAACTTATTTTTATGCCATTATTATCCTAATACCAAAACTAGACAAAGATATACCAAGAAAATAAAATTATAGATCAGTATTCCTTATGAATATAGATAGAAAAAAATCTTCAACAAAAAGCAATCCAAATATAGCAGCATATAAAAAAATTTATACACCATAATCAACTGGGATTTATCCCAGGAATGCAACATTGGTTCAACATAGAAAGTCAAACACCATGTTAATAGAATAAAGGAAAAATAACCAAATAATCATCTCAATAGATGAAGAAAAATCATTAAACAAAATCCAACACACTTTCATGATACAAAAAATTCAACAAACTGGGAATACAAGGGCGCTTCCTCAGCTTGATAAAGAGCACCTATTAAGAACCCATAGCTAATATCATATTTAATGGTGAAAGACAGAAAGCTTTCTCCCTAAGATCAGAAACAAGACAAGGATGCCTGCTCTTGCCACTTCTATTCAACATTGTACTCAAGATTCTAGCCAGGACAATTAGGCAAGAAAAAGAAATAAAAGGCAACCATATTGGAAAGGAAGAAATAAAACTATATCTGCAGATGACTTGACCTATATAAAGAAAACCATAAAAAATCAACCTAAAAACCTATTAGAGTTAATAAATTACTTTAGCAACTTTGTAGGATATAAGACCAATATATAAATATCAGTTGTATTTTAAGCAATGAACAATTTGAATATGAAATTTAGTAAACAATACCATTTATAATAGTATCCAAAGGAATAAAATACTTTGGAATATATTTCACCAAGGAAATGCAAGACTTGTACACTGAAAACTACAAAATATTGTTGAAGGAAATTAAAGAAATGGAGAAACATCCTGTGTTCATAGATTGGAAGACTGAATATTATTAAGATGGCAGTACTCCCCAAATTGATTTACAGATTCAACACAATCCCTATCAAAATGTTTACTACCATTTTTGGAGAAATGGGTAAAGTGATCCTAAAATTCATATGGAAATGCAAGGCACCCAGAATAGTAAAAACAATCTTGAAAAAGAACAAATTTGTTCTTACACTTCCTATTTTCAAAACTTACCATGAAGCTACAGTAATCATGATAGTGTGGCCAGACATATATATTGGTTGAATAGAATTGAGAGTCGAGAAATATAAACACATACATCTTGGTGAAATGATTTCCTACAAGGGTGCCAAGACAATAAAATAGAGTAAGAATAGTGTTTTTGTGCGAGAACAATTGGATATCCACTTGTAAAAGAATGAATTTGGATGCTTACTTCACACCATATAAAAAATTGACTGAAAATTGATCAGAGTTCCTCACATAAGAGCTAAAACTATCAAACGCTAAGAAGAAAACATAGGTGTAAATCTTTGTGAATTTTGATTGTATAGCAGTTTCTTAGATACAACACCTAAAGAACAAGCAATCAAAGAAAAAATAGATAAAATGGACTTAATCAAAATGAAAAACTTTTGTATTTCAAAAGACACTATCATAAAAGTGAAAAGATAATCCACAGAATGGGGGAAATTTTTTAAGTCAAATATCTAATAAGGATACAATGTCCAGAATATATTAAAAAATCTCTTACAACTCAGGAGTGAAAAACACAACCCAATAAAAAATGGATAAAATATTTAAATAGATATTTCTCCAAAGAAAATGACCCGTAAGTCATGAAAAGATGCTCAATATCATTAGTTACTAAGGAAATGCAAATCAAAACTACAGTGAGATACATAGATAGTAGGATATCTAGAATTTTAAAAAAGAAAATAAAAAATATTAGTATATATATGGAGATTAATTATAGGAATTGGCTCACATGGTTATAGAGGCTAAGAAGGCCTACAGTCTACTATCTGCAAGATGGAAAAGCAGAAAAGCCAGTGATGTAATTTAGTTTGAGTCTGGAGGCCTGAGAACTGAGGGGATTACTGGTGTTAAGTCCTGAGTTCAAAGGCCTGAGAACCAGAAGCTTCAGTGTCCAAGGGCAGGAGAAGATGGACATCCCAATTAAAGAAGAGAGAGAATTCGCCCTTCCTCAGCCTTTTTGTTGTTTCAGGCCCTTGACTGATTGGCTGATGCCCACTCACATTGGTAAAGATGAATCTGCTTTACTCATTCTACCAAATCACCAGAAACATCCTCACAGACACACCCAGAAGTAGTGTTTTACCAGCTATTTGGGCATTCTTTAAGTCAGTCAAGTTCACACATAAAGTTAATCATCACTGTGAAGATGTGGAGAAATTGGAACCCTCATATGTGGCGGGTGGGAATGTAAAATGGTACAACTGCTATGGAATAGTTTTTCAAAGAGTTAAATGTAGAATTATCATAGGACCCAGAAAGTCTACTCTTAGGTATATATCCAAGAAAATGGAAAACATATATTGACACCAAAACTTGTGCACAAATGTTCATAGCAGCATCTTTCATAATAGCCCAAAAGTTAAAACAATCCAAACATGTATCAGAGGGTGAATGGATAAACAGAATGTGGTACAGTATATCCATGCAATGAAATGTTATTCAGCAGTATAAAGGAGTAAAATTCTGATACATGCTGCACCATGGATGAACCTTGAAAACATTCTATTAAGTAAAGGAAGCCAGTCACGAAAGGCTACATATTGTATCTATCATTCCACTTATATGAAATGTCCAGAATAGGCAAATCCATAGAAACAGACAGTAGATTCGTGGTTTCCAAAAGCAGAGGAGAGAGGAGTATGAGGAGTGACTGTTAGCCAGTACAGTGTTTTTTGGGGGGAGATGATGAAAATATGCTGGAATTAGGTAATGCACAACCTCTAACTATACTAAGGCCAAGACATGGAAAAACAACTGAAGTGTCCCTCGATGGATGATTAGATAAAGAAGATATGGTACGTATATACAATGGAATACTACTCAGCCATAAAAAAAGATGAAATACTGCCATTTGTGACAACATGGATAGATCTTGAGAATATCATGCTAAGCAAAATAAGTCAGACAGAAAAAGTCAAAAACCATACGATTTCTCTCATTTGTGGGATATAAAACTGAAAGCAACAAATGAACAAACAACTAACAAGCTCATGGATACAGGCAACAGTGGGGAGGGTGGTGAAGGGGTGAAGGGTAAAGGGGACCCATATGTGGTGATGGAAGGAGATTGATTTTGGGTGGTATCATAGAATTTTACACTTAAAACCTGTATAATTTTATTAACTAATATCACCCCAATAAATTTAGTAAGGAAAGAAAAACACAATGAACTATAAACTCACAGGGTGAATTGTATGGTGTGAATTGTATCTCAGTTTAGAAAATGGCTTTATTGGAAGATTCTTATTGTCAGGATAACTTTAAGTAAATGGAGGATATAAATCACATTTGTCAGGAGAACTTAGCCACATAGCTACTCCTCATTCCAAGGGTAGGGGGTGTGATTCTGGAACATGCAGTCTAGCTACAACTCAGGAGGAAGGGGATGATGGGTTTCTGTAGACAGCCAGCAACTTCCATCCCAGTGCGGAGCACGAATTGGAACCTTAGGTCTTGGTGTCCTGGTCCAATTTCTTTTTACCATCATACCATCTGTTTCTCTAAGGAGACTGATTTCATAAGTGTAATCAGGCAAGCTGCTGAATATAGGCATATTTTTGAAACTAAAATAAGATTTGTCTGCTAACAGTGGGACTGAGTAACCTTGGAAATGACTAAGCATTTATCTTTTTAATATGTAAAGATTGCCCTCTTTAGGAAAGTGTGCATGAGTGTATAAATAAATCTAGGTACAATTTTAAAGGGAAAGAGGCAGTTCCAAAGATAGCCCAGAGATCTAGGATTGTACAGCTTCCCTTTGAGAAGAACAGTGGGCAGTGGCCTTCTGCACTTTTATGAACAAACATGTCATTCATTAGTCCTGACAGGCACCCGTTGGTTTGGGTAAATACAGGTCCATGTTATTGGCACGGCACCATCTGTCTGTCAAATGTACTACAGCATGTAGAGCCTGGAGCACTCAGGGGTCTTAGTTTCCCCCCTTGGCACTCAATTAAGGTATGATAGGCTACTAGTTAGAGCTTGCCTAGTCTCCTTTCATTGCTAGCAAGGAGTTCTTGCATTAAAAAAAATTTTTAATTAAAAAAATTTTAAAGAATTATTAATATTTACTTGTTAAATCAGAAAAGGTAAATTAAAGCAAGGGACTTGGGATAGATATACAGAAATATATCATTATTGCAGGTAGTTCTGAAAATTGGAATAGTTTAGGGACTGAAAACTCAAATGTTTGTAGACACTAGGCAGGTAATTTTAAATGGATTAGAGTATGATTATTGGCAATTGTGGCAAAATGGAGTGTAGAGGCCCTGACTTAAGACATTAAACAATGACAACATCAACAACAAGAAACATGAAACACCTGCCATGTGGGCCAAGGGGGCTGAGATTAGCCTGGAGGCACTGGTTTATGGCAGCCTCTTGATTGGATCATAATATAGCAATATGCAACAGGGACTTTAAAATGTGTCATCTATTACCAAAAGTGGCAATGCAAGAAGTGAAGAAATTAATTGAGACAGAAAATGTTCTTTGCTCTTGTATTTAAAGAAAAAAAAACTGGAAACCATTCAAATGCCTAATAATTGGAGACTGATTATTCAAACTATGATATAACTACATAACCATTTAAAGCACAGAACTTATATAGAAAGTGCCAGAGTGTAGAAATGTACATATGTGAAAATTAAATGAGAGTAGAATACAAAATTATAAATGCAAATGAGTTACAATATATGTTAACAAAGATTGGAAAAGAATTTGGAACAATGCAAATAATTTGACTCTCATCAGATTTTTTTCTTTCCTGAAAAGCTTAAATTTACTATGAAGAAAAAGAAAATGCAGGTCACTTCTATGAAGAACATCAGTAAAATCTCTAGTTGTCCTTTGGATTTGATTTAACTAGGCATAAGTATGACTGTTTCAATAGGTTATAGCTTTGTCCTAAAAAAAAAAAATTACTATATGATGGCAAAATGGAATTCTGTTAAGCAATACATTTTAATAATGCAGATATAATAATTAATTTCAAAGATAACTTTGTATTTGAAAAGTTATATGCAATGCTACATAGACAATGAAACCATTATATAGTAGGTTGAATTATATAAACTTGCTCTTTTTTATTTAAAAAAAAAGTATTCATTTTTACCTGAAAGAGGCAACTTGATTTCCTACTCTGTTTTATACTGATATTTTGTTCCTACCTCAGAATTCTGTTTTTACTTTTTCCTGTTCACCCTACTTTATAAATATGGATCCAAGGAAAGTGATCCAACTTCTTGAGTGACACCCCTCCTTTTACGCCACTCATGAGCAGGCGCTGAGCCAAGTCCCTGGGGGTAGTGTCAGAATTTTGTAATTTCTTTGGCTTCAGGAATGGCCCAGACGTTGGGGGATACTTGCGGCTCTGGGATTTCCAGAATGTGGCTGCCACCCAGAGTGGAGAGTCCATGGCGGTTGCCATTCGATGCCTGTGCTCAGTCTCTGCTGGGCCAGCAGCTCCTGAAATGTCTGGAGGTGACCGAAACCCCTCTCCCCCTGTTGATGTTACTCCCTGGTGTGATGAGGGCCTCCTCAGTCTTCTGCCTGTGATCCCTTCTCACACAGCCATCAGGCAGTGGCTGATTTTGCAGGAATCTCAGGATGACAACAGAAATTTCTTGTCTTTCTGGTCTCCGGTGTATGTGCCGCAGGGCAGGGACTTGGCGTTGTGTCATAGGCAACTTTAGCGTGCTTGGTGGGGGCATTATTTGGAGGCTCAAGGTGATTTGTTATTTTAAAAAAATTTTTTTTCTTTATTGATTTTAGAGAGGAAGTGACAGGGAGAGAGATACAGACATTGATGAGAGAGAACATCAATTGGCTGCCTCCTGCATGCCCCCCACTGGGGATTTGGCCCACAACCTGGGCATGTGCCCTGACCAGGAATAGAACTGGCGACCTCTTGGTACATGGGTCGATGCTCAACCACTGAGCCACACCAGCCGGGCTCAAGGTGATTTAAATGAGTTCAGATTTATCACCTCTTTGAAACAAACATAAAAGCTACTTTCCGTGCCAGTGTGAAGTACAGTTCTCTTGGGCGGGGACTGATAACTGGTGCTGCTCTCGGATCAGTTTCTACTGGGATTTCACTTCTTGGCTGCTTCATCATCACTGAACTTTCTAGAAGTTGCTCCACAACACTGATCTTGCACAATAACCCAGCATATCTGTGAGTGCTTAGTCAAGGGAGTTCATTTCTCTGTGCTTAGCAATCCAGGCCTGGAAGTAGATAAATCGCTTTCTTTAGTTCAGATAAGATGGGTATTTTTACAAGGAACTTGGCCAGAGATTCAGAGTGTAATTGCAGATTAGCTTGACTGACGTAGAAGTTCTTAGGCCTGTTTTTCTATTGTATTCCCTCTGACTTAGTGTTAGACGTATATATTCAGACTGCATCTTGTGGTCATTCTGAGTTGGCTCCAAAGCTGCTGTGTGTGTGAGATTCTTACTTTCTTTAGGGTATATTTGCCTGCTGTCCTCTCTGTGGTCCCAGAGGTCCGGTTCCTGAATGAGAAGGGCATTTCTTTTATCTGCTTACAGCTGCCGTCATCTCTTGCTTGGAACATTTAAATAGCTGTGTAAATGCTCTCCCTAAATCCATTCTGGCCCCCTGCAATCCATTCTCTTTTCCATAGTCAGAGTTGCCTTTTGGAAATAAAGATCTGGTCACTTCACCTTTCAGCTTGAAAGCTTTCTGTGTTCCGGCCAGTGTGGCTCAGTTGGTTGTAGCATCGTCCTGTGCACCAAATGGTGGTGGTTCAATTCCCAGTCAGGGTAAATACCGAGGTTGTGGGTTCGATCCCTGGTCAGGGTGCATGCGGGAAGCAACCGATCGATGTCTCTCTCTCTCTCTCCCCCTTCCTCAATCAAAAAAAATCAAAATAAATAAATTAATAAGCTTTTTGTGGCTTCCAATTACCTTTAGGCTGCACAGGAAAACCTTCCCAGGCCTGGCCCCTCCATCTCACGGGCCTCTCTCCCATGGCTCCCGCTCTCTGTGCCCTTGCCACCGTGGCCTTCTGCAGTCCTTCACCTGTGCATTCTCCTCTCACCACACATTGTCCTTTCTGGCTGTAACGTTCTGCCTCTCTCTTTTCCTCTTCTCTGAGGCCAATCCTCATCCCTCTGCTATGCCCACTTCCCCTAACAGCCAAGCTCCTAACATTGCACATGTCTCCTTCTTAGAACTTATTACCGTTTAAAGTTTACGTTTATTTATGTGACTGTTGGATTAAGACCTGTCTTCTACACAAGCCGATAAGCTCCATGAGGGTGAGCTGTACCTTTTTTGGCTGGGAGAGGGGCTTAACATTACTAGTTGTAACACATACTGTAGGTGCTTATTAAATGTTTATCGAATGACCGTGATTTCTTCTTGGTTTGCCCTTCTGGAATTTTATGGCTCTGCCTCACCTAAGTCGTCGCTCCATCTATGACTTCTTCACTGGCCAGTCTACCTCGATCTAAAGGTAGGCTGAGCTTTTATCTGAGCTGTTCAGCTTGACAGGAAGGCATCTGGGCTTAGTCTTCCAGTGGCCATATATGCATCCTTCTTTATCTTCCTATGTGAAAATCCAGGCCCTTCTCTAAGGCCATCCTTTTCTCTGACTGAGGAATCCTCGCAGCTCTGACCTTCTCTCCAGGTTCTCCTTGGTGACCTCTCCTAAAGAGCTCTCATTCATGAGCCTTTCCTAACTACAACTCCAAGCTGAGAGCATGTGCTACCCGCAGTGTCAGTAACGGCAGCAATAAAAGAGGTTCCTTTTTCAATGATAATGATGGTAATTAAGGGTCCTGCATGAATTTTTTTATTGCCTCTTAAACCGGAACTAAATTCACTTATCTCATTGCTGCAACTCACAATCTGTTCTGCCAATGATGAAGGCATTGCATTCATAAGAAATATTCCATTCTCAAAAGTCATCATATAAAAATAATTGCTTGACTAGAAAAAGAGGGGTTAGGGATTGGACAGGATCAGATTCATAATAAAGTTATTTTTCTGCCCTGGCTGGTTTGGCTCAGCGGTTAGAGCATCAGCCCATGGACTGAAGGGTCGCAGGTTTGATTCCCAGTCAAAAGCATGTACCTGGGTTGCAGGTTTGTTCCCCAGCCCCCGTCAGGGTTGTGTGGGAGGCAACCAACTGATGTCTCTGTCACATCGATGTTTCTCTGTTTCTCCCCCTCCCTCCTACTCTGTCTAAAAATCAGTGGAGTCCGGCTGGTGTGGCTCAGTGGATTGAGCATCGTCCCATGGACTGAGAGGTCCTGGTTTGATTCCTGGTCAGGGTACATGCCCAGGTTGTGGGCTCAATCCCCAGAAGGGAGTGTGCAGGAGACAGCCCATCAATGTTTCTCTCTCACATCAATGTTTCTATCTCGCTCTCCTTCTCTCTCTAAAAAATCAATAAAAAAATAAAGTAAAAATCAATGGAAAAATATCCTTGGGTGAGGATTAACAAAAATAAATAAATAAAAGTTATTTTTCCTACAGAATTTTTTCTAATAAGGCTTTAAAAGAATAGCTCTGAAAATGTTAGTAATGCCTATCACTGCAAGAAACCCTTAGTGTTTCACTAAATACAGCATTTGCTCTGGAAAAACTGTCGTTTTCCGTCATTACCTACACTATCATTAGCAAAGAACCTTGACACTGTTCTATTTCCTTGATTACCCAATTGTTATAATAAATCAAACACCAAGCGTCCCACACAAACCAGCTCTTACAGACAACAGCTTCTCTCATGCTAAGGGGATAGTTCCAGATCTAGTATGAATTCTGATCAAAGTCTCTGATTTATCCGTTTTGCTTAAAAAACACAGAAGGCTCAAGCCTGTAATGCTCTCAGATCTGGACAGCCTACATCAAACAATAACACCCGTGTTTTAATGTTTTCCCCTGAATCAGGTGATGCAGGCCCAGTGTGTCAAAATAGAAACGGAATTCTACCGCCGCAGTCGCAGCGAGATAGTGCTCGGGGAAGGGCACACCGCGGGAGCCCTGTATTGGCAGCTGAATGACATCTGGCAGGCTCCTTCCTGGGCCTCTCTAGGTAACTGTTTCAGCATTCTTTGCGTGTGAGAGAGCAAGCGATACCTGTGGGGAGAGAGCCTGAGAAAACGCACAGGCCGAGGTGAGGAGGTTCTCCAGCAGCTGGTCTGTGAACTGCCCCCCACCCCCGTCACAGTCTTTCCAGGAGCCCGAGAGGCAGCCCCGTTATGAGTTCTGTGCTGTGCAAAGTCACAGAAACAGGCCAGTGAGGGGGATAGATCCCTGCACGGAGATCTCAGCCACGTGTCTTATAATTATTGCTTAGATTTGAATTAATTTAAGAGCACTTTCCAGAGCAAAAGGAGCATTTATTTAAGTATCCCTTCTGTTTAGGAGAATTCAACCATGTGGAAAGTTGGCCCTGCTAAGTCTTAAAATGTCCCTTTGCCTCACTCCCCTTGAAGTCCTTGAGGTCGTCTTTATTTTGCCCTATTTATCTCTTGAGGGGAAGGAAGTCGAGTCGGAAGTCCAAGTAGGAAGTTCTCAGTGGAACCCGTTCAGCTAGCGTCAGGTGAGGTGACCGCACGGCACTTGCAGTTTGAATTCTTCTATTTTGGAACAGTAAGAACATTAAAGGGCAGTGATGAATCTATGGCCTTCACCAGAGGTGGTTTGAAGCAAACTTCAGTGACTACAAACCGAAGTTTGGGGTCAGACATGAGGCAAAGCCGGTTTGGCTCAGCGGTTAGAGCGTCGGCCTGCGGTCCAGAGAGTCCCAGGTTCGGTTCCCGCTAAGGGCACGTACTTCGGTTGCAGTTTGTCCCCGGCCCTGGTTGGTCGTGCGGGTGGCCACTCGATGTGTCCCTTTCACGTCGATGTTTCTCTCTCTCTCTCTCTCTCTCTCTCTCTCTCTCTCTCTCTCTCTCTTCCTCTCTCTCCCTCCCACTCTATCTGAACAAAAAATGAAAAAAAATGTCCTCAGGTGAGGATAAAAAAAAAATAAAAAAAAAAGAAAAAGAAATGAGGCAAAGCCGTAAGGTAAAGGGCCATGTTGCTGGGTGAGGCTCTCAAACGCACTGTGGACGCAAATCTAAAATCCATTCACCGCCGGCTTTGGTGAGTGCCAGCTTCCTTCTTGAAGGGAACTGGGCTTTTGATCAAGTTTCTGTGGCCAAGCTCTTTATCAACACCAACCAGATAAAAGGGTATTGAATGAGAGTCAGGGGTAGGCCGTGAGGGAATAGCCTTCTGGAACACTTAACACTGGCCAAGAGAGATTGTTTAGAGACATTTGGACGCTAACCCTGGTTTCTCTGTCTGTGGACAAAGTTGCGGATTTCTGAGGCTGATTTTGGTTCAAGAAATGGGAGAGCCCAGTTTTTGTAAATCTTCCCTAAATGATGGCGTGCAGATTATTTGGTGTTCTTCAGAGAGGGTGGGTAAACCCAAGTGCAAGAGGCTGATTGCAAAACAAAAATGTGTCTGTATTCTGAATTCTAGCAAGACAATGCCTCTGTGGAGAGGGTCATCGTCTCCTTGTACCTGTTAGAGAAAACAAGTGCCTGGGAGACGCTGTGACACGTTTTGCTGTATCTGCGCCTGCTCTGGGCAGCCTAGGAGCCTGTTTAATTCTGCTTAATTGGCTCAGTAAATCTGGTGCTTATGTGCAGGTGGGAGAGGGGGAGGTATGTGTCACCTCTTGTCATCTGACATGGTGATACTAAAGGGATCAATAGCTACTTGAAATCTATAGATTCTTATATATTTCTTTTTTAAACATTAGTCTTATTTATAGTTAGAATTTTGCAAATACAAAAAAGGTCCGCTGGACAGTTTGCTTGGCTCACAAACTTGAACAGTTACAGAGAAATGGCAAAGCCAGAAATCAGAAAGCATTCTTAGCCGGCTGTGCAGGGTTACGTTGATACCCAGCCTTTGCCACTGAGTAGTAACTGGGGTGTGTATCCGTGAGACCTTCGGCTCAGGTGCTGTTCTCCTGAGGGTATTTGTCTGTGGCCTTGATCCCTGGAACCACGCGTTTGAAGTCTCTCCCCTGTAACGGATATCACACGCGAGAGTGTGTACGTTACCTCAGATCTTTCCACCCATTTCCCCTTATTGTTGTTGTTTTAAGAGTTGGGATTGAAATGCTGAGAGTTGAAATTTTGCAAAACCCAAAGAAATTAGTTCTATCTGAACTTCACAACCACAGCCCTCCATCTCAAAAGCTCACACTGTGAATTCTAGAATCTGTCTCTGTCTCTGTCTGTCTGTCTCTCAGAAGTTGTTTGGAGATGCAGTGCTTTCTTGGGAAGGATCTTTTGTCTGAAATAGAGGAATGTTGAAATATTTATTATTATTATTATATTTTTTAGAGAGAGAGGCAGGGAGAAGGAGAGAGAGAAACATTGATTGGCTGCCTCCCGCATGCCCCCTACTGGGGATCAAGCCTGAAACCCAGGCATGTGCCCTGACGGGGAATCGAACTGGCAACCTTTCAGTGCATGACACAACGCCCAACCAACTGAGCCACACTGGCCAGGGTGAAATATTTTTTAGTTTGTGGGTTTAGCATACTAGAATTGCCAACAGGGCACAGTATTCTACAGGTTCTAACAACTTCCGATTGTATTTGAGGAGCTGTCATTGATTGTCGTCGTTTGGGGTGTTCTTCTCCAGTCTGAACTTGCCGGCCATGTTAGTGGTAGTGCTTGTTTTGTTTCACTCAGAGGATTTGTGCTTATGGGAAAAGGAGACTTGGAGTTCTAAGTCATTCTTACAAATGAATGTTTGTAACAGGTGTTCGCTGCCAGTGCTACTGATTTCCTTCTTCATGTGTACGTAGTAAAAAGCAGTGTTGAGCGACTGGAAGCAGAATTGCGTGTGAGAATGTGATAGTAGGAGTCAGGTCTGGGCCCCAATACTGCCTCTGGCATGTTGGACTTAATTGCTTGAGCGGCCGTTTCCTCCCTTGACAAGTGGGGTGTTAATGTGTGCCTCACCCAGACGTGAGGATAATATGAGGCAATGTCCAGAGTACTCAGAGCCCTCAACAAATGTGGGTTCCTGACCTTTCTGGGTCTCCCTTCCACACTCAGTCCCTAGAATCATGACAAATCATACCCAGCTGGGCCACGTGGGTGATGACTGACTGCTTGACACTGCCCATCTCCTAACTTTCCTGACTATTTTCAGAATATGGAGGAAAGTGGAAAATGCTTCATTACTTTGCTCAACATTTCTTCGCTCCGCTGTTGCCCGTGGGTTTTGAGAATGGAGGCGTGTTTTTTGTCTACGGGGTGTCAGACCTTCGCTCGGACTGTAACGTGACGCTCACTGTAAGTGGCTTAGATTTTCTCTCTGGGATGGAGAATTTTAGATGATTTCTTCAGTTATTCAGCTCTATATCTTTTGGGAAAAAGAAAAGAGAAATTAATTTGTATCAAAATGTTTCTAGTGCCTGTAGCAGAACATGGGCTGCCCTCAGAGTCAGAAAGCTTGTATTCAGGGTCAGGTTGCCATTTCTTCTGCGACCTTCAGCCTTAATGTCTTGGTGATTCAGTTTCCTCGTCAGTAAAATGATATCAGCCTATCTTTTTATTGTTGTTCACCTGAGGATATTTTCCATTGACTTTTATTTATTTTTATTTTTTTAAAAAATCCTCACCTGAGGAGATATATATATATATATGTTTATTTATCATTAGGTAGAGTGGAAGGGAGGGAGGGAGAGAGCAAGAGAGAGACATCTATGTGAGAGAGACTCATTGGGGACAAACTGAAACCGAGATACATGCCCTTGACCAGAATTGAACCCACGACTCATTGATCTGCAGGTAGACGCTCTAACCGCTGAGCCAAACTGACCAGGGCTTCCCACTGACTTTTAGATAGAGTGGAAGGGAGGGAGGGAGAGAGAGAGAAACATAGAGACACATCGATCGGTTGCCTCCTGCATGCACCCCAACCAGGGCCAGGGATCGAACCTGCAACCCTTTGGTGCACAAGTCGATGCTCAAACCACTGAGCCACTCCGGCCAGGGCAGTACCAGCCTGTCTTCTTAAAGGCTTTCCATGGGTAGTGCATAAAAGAATGAGATGAAAGTGAATTATAAACTATCAAGTGCCACTTAAATATAAGGTTATTTATAATCATAGAAAGCAGGAAACCCCTTAAACTTTATTAAAATGAAATTGTTAAAAATGGCACATTTGAGTAGAAATCAGTAAAATTATTCAGAATGCGTACGTGGAAAAAGAAACTTGGCTAGAAAACAATGCTAGGTAAAAAGAGGGTAGAAACCCAAGTCTTGGGTAGCTGCAGTTCGGAGGACATCGAGCACGGGCCATGTGTATGGAATGGTTACAATGCCTTCCATAGATGACTTTATTTACTTCTTACAACAGCCGGTGAAGTTAGTGCTATTATTACTCTCACATTACAAAGGGGGACACAGAGACTTTGCGAACCCGAGTAACACGCCTAGTTACACAACTAGTACTTGGTAGAGCTGAGTTAAACCTGGTTGCATAGTCTCTTACCTAGTCCTGCTATATTCTGACTTGCATCAATTATTACTACTATTTTTTTCCAAAAAAAATAGTAACCCAAGCATGTTTGTTTTTGTTCCGTCTTGTCTCTCCACAGGTGAGAGTCCACTCGTGGAGTTCCCTGGAGCCGGTGTGCTGTCACAGGACCCAATATTTTGTGATGAAAGCGGGGGAGGCCGTTCTCCTCTATCAGGAGCCGGTGTCTGAACTGCTGCGGAGATGTGGGCACTGTACCCAGCAAAGCTGTGTGGTTTCCTTTTACCTGTCAACCGACAGCAAACTCTCGAGCTCAACCAACTATCACTTCCTGTCCTCACTCAAGGAGGCCGTGGGGCTCCAGAAGGCACAGATCACTGTACGCACCGGCCGGCTGGGGTCACGGTGGCCTTGTGGGGCTGTGCTGCTCTGGGCAAGCACACGACAGCTTGCTCTTTGCAAACTGTTTCCTGGGAACTGAGTTTATCTGAGGTTTGGGGAATTTTAGCTCCTTTCCCTTGGAAGCAAAGGCCAAATGATTTTTATTTCTAATTCAGCATTTGTCAAAGTGTTTGGTTTCTGCTGTCCCTCGTGGGGCTCATGCAGTGGGGGGGCGGGGGAGGTGTCAGGGTCATCACCACGGAGCCCCTGCCACGAGGGTCTAGACGCAGTCCTGGGGTCTTCAGTGCACCAACCCTTAAGTATTATTGTTAATGTAAGAAATGTTCACACCTGGAGAGAATTTATAAGAGTTTATTTGAGCCAAACTGATGGCACATGCTGGGGAGCAAGGTCTTAAATGCTGCAGAGAATAACAGTTTTTCAGCTTCTTTTATGCATTTGAAGTTAAGGAGGGAACAGGAAGATCCATGAAGCTGGGAGAAGCAACACAGGGACTGGATTACAGGACAGTTAACAAGATTATGTGCTGTTTTGTGGGTTAATACCCCTTGTGGTGTTTCTTTTTGCTTTTATTTATTATTTATTTTATTATTTATTTATTTTTATTTATTGATTTTTAGAGAGAGAGGAAGGGAGAGGGAGAGAGATAGAAACATCGATGAGAGAGAACATCAATTGGCCGCCTCTTGCATGCCCCCCACTGGGGATCAGGCCCACAACCTGGGCACGTGCCCTGACCGGGAATCGAACCAGCGACCTCTTGGTGCATGGGTTGACACTCAACCACTGAGCCACACCAGCCGGGTGTTATTTATTTATTTATTGAATTTATTGGGGTGACACTGATTAACAAAATTATACTGGTTTCAGGTGCACAATTTCATAACAGCATCTGTGCACTGTATTGTGTGTTCACTGCCCCAGATGAGGTATCCTTCCATCTCTGGTGTTTCAAAGGTGTGTGAACCTAGATGCACAGCAGCAATGGGCTTGCTTAAAGGCAAAGATAAGCCTTTTACTAAAGAAGTTATAGGTGTGGGGTCTGACAACCCACCATGACCTGCCCAGTTAGGAATTTATGATCACATCACCCTGTGAGGTTACTTTGCATGGAACCCCATTTTTTCATCCACATTATCATTTGTGTTTACAAGTGAGCAAATGAGCCTGGAGGGACTGAGGAACACGCTCACATAACGTGCTCCGGGAAGCACGGAGCCCGGGGGAGCATTCTAATTTTGAGATTTTAAGCAGAGTCTGTTCATCTTTAAAATTTTCACTCTACTGTCTTTGATTTATTGCTGTGAAGTAGCTTAATTACCAAATCTCTTTGTAATTGCCAAGAAACGCAGTGGCATGATCAGGAAGTGTTGTTATAAAAACTGTGCAGCTGGAGAATTTGGAATCTCTTCAGTGGATTGAAACACTTTCCTTCCTTTTCCTCCTACACAGAGTGATTGAAAATATTTTTCTAGAAAGTTTCATTCTCTAGTTTTAGCTAATTTTAAATTTGTTTTACCCTTTACTTCATTGAGAAGGCTTGAGAGGATTTTGTACGTTTACTTTGGAAGTTATCGTATAGAAATTCTTAATCCTTGATTTGAAAACATACATCTTCTTTCCCAATAATGAAATATTCGTGAAATGAAATCTAAGTTATCTGCAACAACTGATATAGAGCAGATAGAAAGGAAATGACATATATTTATGTAGCTTCTTCCCAGAAAAAAACAAAAACAAAAACTATGTAGCAGACTACAGAGGATTTTGAAAACATTTTTTTTCTCTTTCCTTAGCTAAGCCTTCATTACCTTGGGTAATTTGTGGTGAGAGAGAGGTAGGACTTCTTTATTTTTCCTACCTCATTTGTATTTCAGTGAGACTTACCCTTCCTAAAGGGATATAACAACAACAACAATAATAATAAAACATTTATTGCAGGCTTATCATAGGCCAGGCACTTGGGTGACCTGTCCCCAGGTGGATGCTAGAAATTTGCTTTCCCTGCCTCCCTGAAGCCAGGGTGCAAGCTTGAGTCCTGGGCTCTGCAGTCAGATATCCAGAAATGAGATTTCCAGTTGGAAGCCAGCAACAAGAGTGAGCAGGTACCAGAGTCCCTCTGGCCTTGGCCCTGGTGCAGCAGTGGCCAGGGCCTCCCTGGCAGCCGTGTGAATTGCATGCTGACACTGCTTTACGATCTTCACCGGAACAGCTGGGTGACTGATTTGGGAATTTGTCACCTAGCTTCGAGCCTGAATCTCTGACCCTCTGAGAGCTACCTAATATACTTAAGTTTCTTTTCTGCTTTTCACAAAGTAGGTTTGTTTCCTTGTTTGTAGCTCAGAACTCTGAATGATGATCAAACAAGTATGTAAAGCTAAAATTAGGCATAGTAAAAATTTCCCTTTGAAAATTCTTTGTCACACATAACGTGTAATGTCAGACCTAAGGTGTGGCATGTATCCATGCTGAGAACTCATACTTCATGACAAACTCAGAGCTTTGATGACCAGGTCATACTCAGTCCTTGTTCTCTAAGGGAGGCTCGCAGTCCCCCACCTCTGTGGCTGAGCTTGGCCTCACTCTGTGTACGTGCTGCTCCGCCAATTAATAACAAGATTTCAACTGTGCTCTTCTTTGCTGATACTGTGTGAGGTTCACACATCTTAAAAGTGCTCGTGATGTGACGTTATGGTTCTGTGTAATAAAAAAGAGAAAGCTCTGCATCGGCCTGTGGACCAGAGAGTCCCGCGTTCAGTTCTTGCTAAGGGCACGTACCTTGGTTGCTGTTTGTCCCTGGCCCCGGTGGGTGGCAGCAAGTCGATCTGTCTCTCTTGCATCAATGTTTCTCTTTCTCCCCCCCCCTTTCCCTCCTGCTGTATCTGAAGATAAATGCAAAAATGTAAGGATAAAAAAAAAAAAAAGGCAGAAAAAGCTCTAATGCTAGAATTTTGTAAATGCCTGGCAGGCTGTTGTCTAGATTTCTGGATCTGCCCGGCCAGTGTGGCTCAGTGTTTGAGCATCGACCCATGCACCAAGAGGTCACCAGTTCGATTCCTGGTCAGGGTACATGCCCAGGTTGTGGGCCAGATCCCCAGTGGGGGGCATGCAGGAGGCGGCCAGTTGATGTTCTCTCTCATCGATGTTTCTATCTCTCCCTTCCTTTCTCTCTAAAATCAATAAAGGAAAAAAAAATTCAATAGATTTCTGGATCTTTTCAGAGGACTATGAGGTGAGCTTCGTGGTTGTGCTCTGCAGCTAGCTCCAGCTATATCCCAAGAAAGACATTCAACAGTTATGCAAAAATGTTCCTCTCTTGATGATACCCTGAGAAGTACTATAAAAGATATAAAGCTTTGAGCTTCTTATGAAATAGTCTCTTTAATAATAGGAGACTACGTATTTCTGCACTTGGTTTGAGATGACAATTTGGTCATTTCCCACAGCCTTAAAAAATGTCCATGTATTTTTTAGTATCTGACACAGTGCATGGAATATATGACTTTAGCAGCTGCAGAACCAAAGCTGCAGGAAGTAAACTCCTTGTTAGACCCACAGAAACGTTCTCATAGGCCTCGGACACGGAACAGAGAGCTCTTCCCTCGCCCTTCACTTCATTTATCTTTTTCTTTCAGGCCATCATCTCCCAGCAAAATGACACATTCGTTTTTGATCTGAAAACCTCAGCTGTCGCTCCCTTTGTTTGGTTGGATGTAGGGAGCATCCCAGGGAGATTCAGTGACAATGGTTTCCTCATGGCTGAGAAGACTCGGACTATATTGTTTTACCCCTGGAGGCCCACCAGCAAGAGTGAATTGAAGAGATCTTTTCAAGTGACTTCTCTGACTGATATTTACTGAGGGAATCCAGGTTATACTTGCAGTGGACACCAGAATGAAGTAGTTCGAAGGCACCGGCTGGAGCTGCAGGCAACCAGAGACGAGTGAAGAAGTGAGAAAGGGGTCAGCCCACTGCCACGCATCCGATTCATCACTCCGCCAAGAGTGTGTACAGCTTCTTTCAGGGAAGGCTGTTCACTGGGGTTGTCTTCCAGCGAGGCTGTGCCAGGATGGTGTTTTTAGGTCTTCTCCCCACAGCTTTACCTCCACATGAACAGTTATAACCCAGCTGCCTCTCCCTACCCAGAAAAGGATGTCCACATAGGTAGGCCCCCCGCGGAACCACAGGACATGACCACAGGGCTTCAGATTTGGCTCCATCCAATGAGCTTTTCCATTCAAAGGAAGTAGATTTAGACTGTTGACCCTGGCAGAAAAGTGGCATTCTTTTTAGCTTGGGTTTAAATCATTTACCTATATTGATTAATTGTATGAGGCTATAAAATGACTTCATTACGAATGATCATATTTATAAGATTACATTGATAATTAAGCAAATGGGGCATAATGTTAATAACTACCAATTTGGGAAAAGGTTTGTAGGGATTTTTTTGTACTACTTTTGCAACTTGGTGTGAGTTTGAAATGATATCAAAAATTAAAATTTATAAAAAAAAATTAAAATGTATATACATTGCATTGACAACTTGATATTTTATCTGTGGCTTAATCATTCCACACACATTCTCAGCTCTGCCCACTACTGTGTGCTGGGCATTAATTTCCGTTTAACTCTGGTCAAATTTTTATTCTAGTTGATCAACTGGGAGAGTTTGGAGAATCTGACCAAGATATTTGAGGGGTTTTCTCTGGGAAGAATCATGTAGTTGGCTACAGAGTGGACCAGCGATGAGACTTTGGCTTTAAAATCACGAAAATAAATGCAGATATTCCGGGCCTTTTGTTCAGTAATTGAGAGTTTCCTTATTTTATGTGTTATAGATATATGTATGAAAAGCCTATGAGAGACTGGGGCTTAGGGATGTAACCTAGAAGATTCTTACTTAGCCCTGGCCAGTTTGGCTCAGCGGTTAGAGCTTCGGCCTGTGGTCCAGAGAGACCCGGGTTCGGTTCCCGCTAAGGGCATGTACTTCGGTTGCAGTTTGTCCCCGGCCCTGGTTGGTCGTGCGGGTGGCAGCCACTCGATGTGTCCCTTTCACGTCGATGTTTCTCTCTCTCTCTCTTCCTCTCTCTCCCTCCCACTCTATCTGAACAAAAAATGAAAAAATGTCCTCGGGTGAGGATAAAAAAGAAAAGAAAAAAAAAAAGATTCTTACTTAAAAAATATTACATCATTTTCTTGTCGCTGTTGAAATCCTGTTTTATCAGGCTTGCTGGGGGGCAGTAGGGTGCTCCTCTCCATACCCTAGAGAATACTCTGTGCCAAGTGCCCCGTGCCGCTGTGGTTGTCGGGCCAGAGTTTACATCACGGTTTTGCCCTTTCTAGCTCTGTGACTTTGAGCGAGTTATGTAACGTCTATGTTCAGTTTTCTTGTGGTAAAATGGGAATAAGTTTGTTTTGAAGAATGATTGATAATTTAGCTGAAGGAGTGCAAATAGAAGTGCCATCCCGGAGTGCTGTCCTGGAGACAGCAGGGCTTGCGGCCGCACGTCCCAGGATCAGAATCCGGGGTCTGAGGCTTATTGGCTGTGTGACCTTGGGCCACCACTTAACCTTCTGGACTTTAGTTTTCTCATTTATAAAATGGAGCTAATAATCTCTAACCTTCAAAGGGAGGACTAAACAAATAAGGTCTGAAACAAAATAAGTGCTCAGTAAATGGTGGTTGTACTTTTATTTTTTATCCTCACCCGAGGACACTTTTTGTATTTATCTTCAGATAGAGTGGGAGGGAAAGAAGGGGGAAGAGAGAGAGAGAAACATCGATGTGAGAGAGACACATCGAGTGGTTGCCACCCACACGACCCCAACTGGGGCCGGGGACAAACTGCAACTGAGGTACGTGCCCTTAGCGGGAACCGAACCCGGGACTCTCTGGTGTGCAGGCCGACGCTCTAACTAACTGCTGATCCAAACCGGCCAGGGCGGTGGTTGTACTTTTTGAACATCATTATCATTGTCACTCAATCAGTACATGAAGCTATGGCAAAAACTGATACCGTGGAAACCTTCGTCCATTTCTCCTTTGTAAGATTCTGAGAGGTTTCTTTTTTCTTAGGGGGCATTGGTACCATTGTAATAACCTGGTTATTAATTAACAGGAAAGGAGCAAAGGGGAGACTAGATAATATAGGCATGCATTTGTACAGCTTTGCCAGGGAGCTGCAGTTTAACATTCTCCAAGTCTGTTCCCTGCACATTGAATGGGGGAAGGCACTGGACAGAGGCAGTTTCGATATGTGGCCAGTAAGGTCTGAGTGCCCTGGGAAGATGCCTGTCACTCACACCTGAGAACAGGTCATTGGCCAGAATAGGCGTGGCCACTGCAAAGCCATGAAATCCGAGATACTTAAGCTCCTAAATAAGGGGGTTCTCGCCCTCTTGACTTGCTTGCCCTCTTGCTGCTCAAGCCTGGCTCTGGCTGGTGAGGCGCACATGCTCCTGCAGTTGCCCACATGGCTCACAGGCCTGTGCACCCCCACACAATGGACTAATGGGCTGTGATTAGCCTGATGCTACACTGGACTTGACTCCACCAAGGAATGGGAACTCTGGACACTGGCTTTGCTTCTAGCTCTGCTGAACCCCCAGCTGCCCCCTTTCCAGGACTGGCTTAAGGGAAACAGGACTTTGCCTCCCATGGGGGCCTCCAGAAATGCTTATTCTAGTGACACCCTAAGAACTCACTAGAGATGGAGAAATTCCACCCATGCAATTCTCCAATAACAAAAGGAAGCAAATAAAGGCAGATGTCTTTAAGATTTTTTTTTTAAAGAGTGGAAAAGGATATCAGAGAAGAATGAATTTTTAAAGGAAGAATAAATGAATGGACATAAATATATGCTGGCAACAATTTATAAAAGGAGAGAGATGTGCTATATACACATTATTTCTGTAAGAGAATAGTAACTTCCAGAACATTCTCCCACAGTTCATGTGTGGCCCTGTGGTTAGTCCTGCCTACCATTTTAATAGATTTATTTTGCCGCATTTACTGGAATGGAGTCTGGTGTACTTTTGGCTTTGGATTTCTGAGAAGGTTTTTCTGTTACCAGTTATGTAAACGTTTATCATTTATTGAGGGATGGGGAAGATTGGGATGGAGTCTTTCTGCTGTGCTGGTTGCAAAGCACATTCCAGAGGGAGAGACTGAGGGGAGGTCAGTTCACAGGATTGCATCTTCCCAGTTTAGAACAAAGGACAATAAAAATGGTAATTTTCTCATTCACATTCACTGTAACTCTTGGTTTTTTTCTCTTACTTGACTTTTCTTTGTGAGAAGTCACTTGGAAAATAAATAGGAAGGTTTTGTCCTCCGTTGGAATGAAAGGGAACTGGAGTGCAGGAGAAATAAAGATAGGTTTCCCAAGCATTCCTACAGCGACAGAAGGAATATTCTCTTGGGCTACCTCTGGCTCTCAGATATGAAACTTATTCCCCAACTGGGTGAGATTTAAGGAGAAAAACAAGTAAGCATTGTTTGTGGGAAATTCAAAGCATTTTAAAATATCCCTAGAGTCTACCTTGACTCTGAATGCAATCTTATCAATTCAGTAAGCACAAAAAATGAGAAGGGTCACGTAGTTAGTAATATTTCCAGGTCAGTGGGGCCGTTCTTGTTTTCTAACTGACTCATCGGAGGCTATGAACCAGAGCGATGCTGTGCAAAACCCTAAAAGTCACAGACACAGCCGGTGTTCAGACACATTTATATTCTGACTGTAAAGATGGTTTGACTTAAGAATGTATGTCCATTTACCAAGCCTTCATTGAGGGCCACTCGGAGCAGGCACTGTTTTTGTCACTGGGGTATTGCAATGAAAAATGACCAACAAGTCTCTGCTCTCAAGGACCGTCCGTTGTATGGGGAGACAGACAATAAGCAAGTAAACAAATAAGGCCATTTCAGCTGGTGACAAGTCCTGTAAGGTCAATGTGACAGTGATGGGGGAGCAATCTTTTTTAACACTTTGGGAAAGCCATCTTTTTTAACACTTGGGGAAAATTCTTTGAAAGTTTATGATAAAAAAAAAAAAAGAAAGAAAAATAATTTTTTTCCAGTTGTGAAAGGAGTTGTAAAAGACCTTGGCTGTAATTAATATATGAGGAAGGAAAAGCACACGACTGCAAGGCTGGGCTCTGAGCTTGTGATAGAAAATCTGAGTGTGGGCAGAACATCTTGGAGCCCTTGAATAGGGGCCGCACAGTGAACGGGCTTTGCAGAAGTGTAAGGGCATTGCATCGTGTCCTGTGTTGTAACTATCCCTCCTTATCTCTGTAGATGTGGGTTACTGAATCCTGCCATGAAAGAAATGTTTGCGACGGTAACACAGCTTAACCCCTTAGGTCGGGTCTCACCCTGCACACGATTTATTGAGCACCAGCTTCTTTCACATCATGCTCTGCGGTGAGTGAGTGCAAAGGATGACAGCAACACCACGAGACTTAGAATTCCCGGGGAAGGGGATGTCAGGCTCACGGAAACGTCTGGTTGAGAACTGGTACTCATTCCTGCCTCATCCTGTATGTGGGAACAATCCTCTTTTCTTATTCTGTTGTGTTACTTTGATGGCTTTTGTGCAATTTACTGGCTCCTGGGAGACACTCACGTATTCCCAGCAGTTGGAGCAGACTTTGTTGGCCGGCCATTCTACAGCCATATCCCCCATTTCTCTCTTAACAGGGGTGGCTATGTGTCCAGCCCCAGGGACGGAATCATAATCAGTTATACTAATTCCATTCTGTTTTGCTAATGATTGATCCAGGGTTAGGCATATTATTCAATTCTGGCAAATGAAGCATAAGTTGACACTTAATGTGGGGTTTTGGGGACAGGTTTTCCTGCCTAAAAAGAAAGAGACCTGAGGAGAGGCCCTGTGCTGTTGGGTGAAGTTGAGAAGTTTCTGTGTGAAGACCTGATATTTGGAGCTGCTGCAGCCTTTTCATGACCTTGAGGAAACATTGTTGACATAGTGGGATGTCAGAGAGGTTGAACTGCTGAACTAACCCTGAAATTTTTTAACTCTGATCTTATATTAAAAAAACACACAACTCTGGCCCTATGTGTGTAACCTAGTTGTAGTAAGGCATTCTGATTTTATAACTAAAAGCGTCCTGATTGATACAGCAGTTAAAGGTATGGGCTTTGAAATCAGACATACATATGTTGTGGTCCCAGATCCACCCCTAGTAGGCTGCTTGACATGGCACATAAGTTGCTGAGTCTTTTCTGTGCCTTAGTTTCTTTATGGGGGCAATAGTAATAATAAAAATTGTAACTCATAGATTATGAGGACTAAATGAGAAGATACATGGATATGGATAGCACACGGTAACTATTCTACAAATGTTAGCTGTTATAATTATCATTGCTTCTGTGCTAAGTCTTCAAAAAATGCCTAGGGATGTGGGCAGAACTGGAACCTGCTGAGGCACTGACGATGGGAACAGTGTCAGCTAGGGGAGCTGGTGGGAATGAGGTGAGGGCCTTGATTCCTTCCCAGAGTCGTAAGCTCATCACCCTACCTGGTCATCCTGAAGGTACAGTTGTAGAAAAAGTGTGGGTTAGGTCACACACAGGCCATATTTGGCCAGCAGATGATCTGTTGGCCAAAACAGTGTTTTTAATTTAAAAAGTTAAATTACTTGCTTACATTTTGAAAAATGAAAGATTCCATATAAAATCTAGATCTAACTATCTCTGATCTTCTTGTAATTATATTAAAAAAAACAAAGCCCCTATTTGTGTAATTCACTCATAGTCAGGTATTCTAATTTTATAATCAGAAACATTCTAATGGATAAAGGCATGGGCTTGAGATCAGACATGGTGGGCCTTTGAGAGGGCAGCGTGGTGCCTGGGTTTTCTTTCAGCCCAGGGATGCCTGGTCATCCACCTCCCTGTGCTTGCATGTCTCAGTGGTGTCTCCAGTGAGGAAGGCTCTGGAGGCCTGACTTCCCCAGGTGGGTAAAGGAAGGGCACTGCTTTTTTATATGGGAAACCAGCCAAAGTTAGGGTTGGGTGATTGGCATGCTTCCCTATCCACATTTTTGGTGCTCGAACTAAAAGAAGAAGGAAAGAAGGAAGGGTGTTCAGGAGCTCCGATTTCCTCTCAGGCTCCAGCTGGCTTCTCATCGGGCCAGGCCAGCACAGCCACGTTTTCTGTTCTCTGCCTTCCTTTACCAGGTTTACCGCATTTCCTTCCAGTGTCGCTACCTTGGCAAAAGGGTGACATTTGAATGATTTTTAATCCTAATTTAATTACTATGGATCTATGAAAACTTAGCACACAGCCTCCAGAATGGATGATCAATGGGGGAAGTCAGATGAGCTCCTCAAAGGCACAGGAACAGCCATAGGAGAAGGGCTGAGCCGAGTCAAGGCCCGACTTGAAGAAAGGAGGGCACTCTGGTGAAGAAGAGGCGTTCTCCCTGGCTCAGCAGGGCCTCATCTCGCTAAGGGTTGGCCACGTGGGCGTGTGGATGTCTCGTCACCCACACAATTCTCTCCTGAAGGTTTAAATCTGGAGCCTCTGCCTTTCAGAACCAGTGTGGTCCCTGGCCCCTATGCTGTGCGCATATGTTGATCATCATTCTTGAGTGCCTTTGGCGAGGTAGGAAGGCAGTCAGGCCAAGTGATGGCTGTGACCTTCCCGGATCAGCACGGGGAGGAGAGGACGGGCTGCCTGGCATCGGGCTGAGTGCCTGCTCCTCCACAGCACATACTACTTCCTCAGCCTGTCCGCCCTCGCGGGGACGTCGGAGCCCCGGGCAGTGACGGGACAGGGGCAGGGCTCACACGTAAAGGAGACTGGAGCGGTTCTTCGGGGCTGTCCCGTCCCCCTGCGGGACCTGGCCTTGGAGCTGTGGTGGTGGGGGCGGGGAGGGGGTGGGGAGGGGTCAGTGGTGGTGGGGGCGGGGAGGGGTGGGGAGGGGTCAGTGGTGGTGGGGGCGGGGAGGGGGTGGGGAGGGGTCAGTGGTGGTGGGGGCGGGGAGGGGTGGGGAGGGGTCAGTGGTGGTGGGGAGGGTGTCAGTGGTGGGGGGGCGGGGAGGGGTGGGAAGGGGTCAGTGGTGGTGGGGGCGGGGAGGGGGTGGGGAAGGGTCAGTGGTGGTGGGGGCGGGGAGGGGGTGGGGAAGGGTCAGTGGTGGTGGGGGCGGGGAGGGGTGGGGAAGGGTCAGTGGTGGTGGGGGCGGGGAGGGGTGGGGAAGGGTCAGTGGTGGTGGGGGCGGGGAGGGGTGGGGAGGGGTCAGTGGTAGCGGGGGCGGGGAGGGGGCGGGGGTGGTGGTTCTGGTGAGGTGCTTTCTGGTCCTGTGGCCTTGGGCCAGGCCGCTTCTGTGGGAGCAGGACTCCGCACTGACACTCGGGAGCAGATTGAAGCCCTGGCTTGAACTGCTGGGCAGAACCCGCAGAGTGTGGAGAAAATAGCAAAAGGAGAGTGGGGCCGGAAGGAGAAGGGTGGGAAGAGGAAAACCAGCTCGATTCTCTTGGCTGCTCCCGGGAGTTCGCAGGGACTGGTGCAGCAGGCCATGTGCCCCGCCGCTCAGCCCACGGGAGCTGCACAGCTGCACTGGGGCCGCTGCCCCTCTCCCGGGCACCTGTGTGCCGCCCCTCGGGAGCAGCGTGGGCTGCAGCGCAAGGCCCAGGAGTGCAGGGTGCGCCCTGAGGGCTGAGTCCAGGCCTCACTCTTCACACTAGACCAGAGACCTCAGGGACCTCAGCAGGTTTGTCATTCTGTGGACAATGGCAAGAGTTAAAATCCCTCCCTGTTTACTTCTCAAATTGTTATGAAAATATTTTGTAAATGAAAACTTTCATGTTTAAAGGTTTTATTTTTTCAATTTTTTTTAAATTAAAAATTACAAAAGAAAATTTATTTCAAAAGCAAAAGGGAACATTTACATTTGAACAAAGTGATAAACAGATGTTCTGCAAAAGAAGAAAACAATCCGTGGCGTGAAATCTCTTATTTAAATGTTTCAAGCCAAGATAACAAGTTGTGGATGCTTGCCTAAGAAAAGGGAAGGGGAACTGCAAGACAGTTTTGAAATGAAAATAAAAAAATTTCACTCTTTTTTTTTTTTGCCAGAGAATAGACTGAACAACCTGGTTGTCTGGTATCCAGCATCAACTCATAACCGTCCCTGATTGGACACATTCCCATCCATTGTATGCCTCCAGGTTCCACCTCCCATCTTCAGCACCAACTCTGCTTCCCTGGGAGAAGGGGTTGCTAGAATTCTGTTTCATATGCTAGTCTTCTGGTCTGGAGAATATGATTTCCCCAAGAACCAACTTCTGTCCCTTGCCCATTCATCTGAAAATTGGGAATCCAGGTCCTACCAGTTCTCCACAGATCCCAGAGAAATGAACCGGCTTGTCCCTCTGCTATGGGCAGGATCTCAAGAGCCATGGCCCCTTGTAGATCCTTAAAATAGACATCAGCAAGCCCAGGGTTTCTTGGAAGCTGCAGAGCAGGAGTCCCCCTTGAACCAGTGCAAGGGCAACAGGTGTTTGCTGTAATTCCCCATCTTACCTGACCTAATAGCCTTGGTCATCTCTGAGGATTTCCTTAAGAGAAACTGTGACTTTGTCCTGACAATGTAACTTCCATTCTTAATCTTGGGAAATGCTTTTGCCTTTGGAGATGACCATTTACCACGATGGCAGATGACTTTTTAGAGGGAGTGGATGTTTGCATACAAGTTGGAACTAGCAAGAACCTTCAGGTTCAGCCTCCATCATTCAGGTAAGGAATTTTGAGCTGTGCCGGAGACTGGAACCTGTTCAGCAAAATCAACCCTCATCCTCATAATGGGAACAAAAGTAGATCACCCCTATAGCCTCCCTGCTCTTAGTGTGGCCTGGGACTCAAGTTTTTCTCCAGGGCAATGTGACAGGCAGTGACCACTCAAAATGTCCACCCGTACTCCTCTGTGCTCTTTTGTCCTTCCAGCTGACTGGGATCATCACCCCCAGCAACACCTAGGGACCCAAGGGTGGGAGAAAGAGAGACTGTCAACCTGGATCCCTTCATGGTGAAGTGGAAGAGAGACACCCTACCTGCCCTGACCCTTGCTGCAGGTGTGGTTCATTAAAACATGTTACTGGGGTCAGTAGATTCTGTGGTTAAATGTTTTATGTGTGCCCCAGTTTCCTCACCTGTAAAATAGAGACAAAGTTCTTACTTCACAGGGTTTTTGAACAAGTACTATAATGAATGATGACCACCCATGTAGTGCCTGACATGAAAAAGATGCTCAAGAAATCTTTGTTCTTTGAGGGTTGGTGTGCTGTTTCAGTGAAATAATCATTATGAAAAGAGATATCAACCTGGAAAAACTAGGTGATAGAAATGAGATGAAGACCCTACATCCCTCTCATTCCAATACGCTTGGACAAATTGTGGGACTAGTCATTTGTCCAGCGTAATGGAAGCAGGCTGTTGTAGACATAACGAAATCCATAATAATGGAGAATGAGATTTGTTTTAATTTCAAGTCTCTCCTCAGTATCTCCCTCAACCCCAAAGCAAACCGATGAACCTAAGAAACTAGTGGACAGGAACTGGTCATCTCTGGAACTGGTGTTTAAACAAGGCAGCAGGACCATAGGGAGGACTGTATGAGGAGATGCTTTCACATTGTGGGTGTTTAAAAATGATGGCAACTGGGATGATTTATTTAGGTGATCTTTGAGATACTGTCCAGCTCCAAGTTCTGGGATCCTTAAGAAAATAAACAGAATTTTAGTTTTACTCCTGTGCCTCCCCAAGCCCATTACCTGGGGAAGCACAGATCAGAAAGAAAATTCCCCCCAAAAGCACAAAATAAGGAGAAAATGATGAAACCAGTGGTTTCTGGTCCATGAAAAATTCATATAAGCATCTTAGCCTGTTATTAGAGGGGAAATACAGTTATGTTAATATTTAAGCAACATATCCTTTTAGTAATACTCTCTTTGCCTCTTGGTTGGGGTATAAGTCCATCATCTTTGTACAGATCTGTATGGAATTTTTTTTTTCTTTTACATTTTTTTTTCTTTCTTGATTTCAGAGAGAGAGAGGAAGGGAGAGGGAGAGAGAGATAGAAACACTGATGAGAGAGAACATCGATTGACCACCTCCTGTATGCCCTCCACTGGGGATTTGGCCCACAACCTGGGCATGTGCCCTGACCAGGAATCGAACCGGCGACCTCTTGGTGCATGGGCCGCCACTCAACCACTGAGCCACACCAGCAGGCTTTTTCTCTTTTAAATACAGCATCTTCAAAGGACTTCAGACATCATTAAAGAATAAGCTGTGGAATCAGATAGATCTACATTTGCATCTTGGTTGAGTTAGTTAATATTTAGATGATGTCTCCTTATTGAAAAATTGGGTTAAATATGTACCTGATAAGGATATCTTGAGAATATCAGAAATCATTAATGCAAAGAGGGTGGCATGTAATAAACGCTCAAATCTGTCTGGCTCCTTCCCTCCCTTTCTCCCGCGAAGACGCAGAAGGTCCGGTCCGTGGGGCCACGCTCCATGGTGGTGGCTGGGAACATCCACGCCACATGTGATTACTGCAGGGGACTCAGGTGGGTAAATGAGCAGCAGCAGGGTTTCCTTCTACCAAAAAGGAAGGACAGCTGATCCTGAAAAAGTCTAGGTTATACCTGCAGAGCACAGAAACATCAAGAGGAGACAAGGTTCTGAGGAAGCTATTTTTAAATGGCTTCCTGCTGAGAGGAGCTTTCAGGGAGGGTTAGCTCAGGCCCAGCGTCTTTTCCACCTGCACTCCTGCGCTCCTCCTGGCATTTACCCCCATCTGCTGGTACGAAATGAAGGAGTCCTGCCTCAGAGGCACAGCTGGCTTCGGCAGCCTTTTCTTTAGAGCACCATGCAGAGGCTCTGGTCAGCACTGAGATCTGGGGGGAGGAAGAGGAAGCTTCTGGGACTGAAGAGAAATGGGGCTTCCTATTAGAAAAGGGGAATGTATTTTTAGTCTCGGCATGAGTTGCTTAGAGGTTCCTCCTGCCGTCAGCTTCTCTTTAAAGTGACCTGGTGTGGGAACTGTCAGGTTAGAGACCCGGAGAGTGGCAGCAATCCACTCCACACCTAGGGCTTAAAACATCAACCATTCCTTCACTGACTCATCATTGCCATTTGCGTAGGGCTCAGCAGAGCAGCCCGGCTCTACTGGGGCAGCCTCACCCGAGGTAGCTAGAGGACTAGTCAAGTGTGACTCAATGGCTCCCTCACACATCTGCTGGTTGAATTTGGCACTGACTGCGACCTCAGTGAAGGCCGTTGGCTGAAAACCTACATGTGGCTTCTCCAATGTGGCCACGTGGCTCCCTCAGACCATGGCAACTGGGTTCCAAGAGGGAGTGACTCAGGGGGACAGGGCAGAAGTATTGCATGTTCTGACCTGAGTTTGGAAGTCACTTAGCATCACTTCTGTTTTTGTCACAGGTCCTCCTAGATTCACGGGTAAGGAAGGTAGGCCCCCTTCCCCGGTGGGAGGGTGTCAGCATTGTACTGGGAGACAGGAGGCCTATCCCAGCCCGGAGAGTGACTGTCTGACACAGAGAGGAACTGGTGGGGGAGGGGAGGCATGGGCTTGTTGCAGAATTAGAGAGAGTCAGACCTATTTTTTTTTTCCTTTCAAGATACAACTTTCAAAAACTGGAATAATGGGTTGGGATGTATGGAGAAATGGCAGTGTAATAGAAAACAGAAATAGAATGAAAAACAATTCATTCATCTGGGACACACTGTAAAATGAAGATCCCAAAATATTTTACACTATCAAATAGCCTTGCTTAAGAAAGGCCTTCTCTATTTCAAAGTTATTCATCCATGATTTCTAGTATTTCTATGGTTTAATTTTTGATAGATTTGGAAATTATTTTGATGAAAGGAGGGACATAGGGGTTCAGATTGATTTTTTTTCCCCAAGTTATTAATAGGTTAGAACATCTACTTGCTGATTACTCATCTTTTCCTCCTTGATTTGAAAATTTGCTTTATCATATACTAAATTCTGATATATTTTGGGGTCTACTTTTGGACTCAGTTATTTAAATCTACCTTTTTATCTTACCAAGATAATTCTCCAACCCATGAGCTCTGGAGCTAACCGGACCTGGGTGTACACTCAGAAGCAGCTTAGCCATTGCCTACGTGAACTCTTGAAGCCTTGATTTCCTTGTCTGCAAATCAGGGATAATCCTACAAACCTCCTTGGGTTGTTTTCAGGAGTAAATGACTTCACATGCTGTGCAAACTGGTCAGCATGAGTTCCCAGCACCTGTGCAGGTTGGGTTCTCTGGGAAGCTGGCTCTGAGATGGAGACCCACGAGCAGGATGTTTATTTGGCAGTGCCCTGGGATCTACACCTGTGGGAAGGAGGGGGCAAAAAAGAGTACCAGGCAGAGGGAAGGGTGAAGCTGTGATGCAGACCCAAAAAACACCTCGGCCACCTTGAGGGAGCTCTGGAGGTCAAACAGCCCTTCAGTGTTGTCCTGGGTTGGACAGGCTCTCATACGCCACGTCCATCAGTGTTACATGGGACCGGCAGGGACATGGCATGACCTGGGTGAGGTGGCCGTTCGCCCAGTGTGCTCCAGCGGCGGGGCCAAGTCCTCTGGGAGAGAGGGATCTTGGCTGCACATCAGTGTCCACCACAGCCCCTCACTCACTTCTCGCTTGCGCTCGCCTTGTGCCCAGCTGAGTGAAGAGCAGTTCAGCAGAGCATCACGCCGGAAGGCTTCTTGTACAAGACCCTCTGGTGTGCTGCAATTTCGACACTTTGTGCATCACGAAGGCACCGAAAACACACTGAGGGTTGAGGAGGAAGGGCTGTGCGTGAGAGGGAGGCCGGTGAGGTGATGCAGCCTAATGAAATGAGCCAAGCGGGGATTTAACAAACCCAAAGCTTCTGTCTCAGGTTAAAATACTTTTCTTCTCATACTTTGTGTTTATTTCTGGATCAAGAAATAGACTCTACAGGGGAATGGGAAGATGATAAGCAGGCTGTGGAATGGTCCTGTGGTTACAAGGGAAGTATCTGTATAGCTCCAACAAGACAAGGCCATCCGTTTGCTTTTCCTTTTATTATAAAAGTAAAATAAAAAATAGCATTTATAAATCCAACATTTTCTCTTTTAAAGTATTTGATCTAAAAACATATTTACAATAGCAAAATGCAGAAAAAGGGGAAAAGACCATTTTCAGCACTGATTGTAACCATGTTTAAATATCGACACATACATGTTCTTTTTTCAAATCACAGAGATACACCACATGAGAAAAAGCAGTAAGCCTCTTTCAATTATACACTGATGCGCCTTTTAAAATATCTATTTAAAATATTCTTAATAAAATATTAAGAATTTTCTTAATTCTTAATCTGAGTGCACGACTGTGCTGTGGCTGGCGAGAAAGACACCAGGTGGGGACTTAACCTTGTAACGACAGTGGGGACACAGCAGAGGGAGAGCAGCAATGATGACAGGAAGCAGCTGGTAAAGCTCAAGGTACCTCACCTCCACGAGGCACCAGCCCCGCCGAAGGCCGTGCCTGCTAGAGACTATCTGCCAGCGAGCCGGCTGAAATTCCCTGAAGAACCGAGGAAGGAAGCCAAGTCTCAGAGGCCTTGAGCGGAGCCCAGCGCGTTCCAGGGCGGCCGGTGTTCCTCTGAGCACCCCTGGATGCACTTTCCCTTCCTTCTCTTGGACAATCCAATGGAATTTCAGAACTTTGGTTTACAGGATGTTGGAAACTGCCAGAAGGCTAAATTTTACCTTCTATAGGTCCTTCCTGCCCGTAATCGTGGGGCATTTTGTTAAGAGTCAGCAACGAGCTGCCGCCGGTCAGAGACTCCGTGAAGCTGAGTTTGCGGAAGGATGTCTCCACGCCGCTGTCACAGATGCTGTCGTCTCGGAGCTCGTCTGAGGGGGAAACGCATGAGTCACTGGGGTGCGGCTGGGAACAAGGCCAAGCCTTGGCTCTCACATGCATTTCATTCCAGCCGGGCTCAGAGCCTGGGTCTGAAAGGCATGTGGGCTGTCCTTGCCCATGCGCCTGTACAAGTCACTACCGTCAGCCTACACCGCCCGCCTGTCCCATTTCGGTGGGGTGAGGGGCCGAGAGCGCCCAAAGGAGTTTAAGAACTGTGAAGACACCAAAATTAGCCAGATGTTTTCACATCTCTTTCTTACAACCTGGCCTCACGTTTATCAGAATCCTTTCTGAATTCTCTTGACCCAACGTGTACCTTTCTTTCTTAGAAGTCAGATGTGTTTTTCCAACCACTGTATTACCTGAAATCGAGGAAACTGGTGAGCCTAAGCAAAAAAACTTGGTGATAGAAGTAGGAACTAAAAATAAGATATCTTTCTGGGTCTCATATGCTATTAAGCACTATACACTGCTTCAAAAATATTTTGGGAGCAAAAAGTAAGGTGGTTTTGATGAAAATGAGTCTATACTGGAGAATTAGGTCAACATCTCCTTGTTGAGAAGTGTCTTTAGGGATCTGAATGAACAATGTGAATTATTTCCTATACAGAGAGTGATCAAGGGAACAGAAGTTTAATATACCCAAATCAAAATGCTATCTTGTTATATATTAAACTCCAGTATTAAAATGAAGACTTTAACAGCAGTGACATGGCTATTATCTTGTTATTGACTGACTTATTCAATCAACCAATCTTTACTGAGTTTCTATTATGTGCTGGGAACTGAAATATTTTTAAAATAACTACAAATCAAGGGCTTAATGCTTTTTAATGTATAAGTACCCATTTCTTTGTGTGGAAGGAGCATCAGGTGTTTCCCTGGTGGATACATTCTTTTCTCAAGTGGGTACCCCTGTCGGGACTCCCCTAGGAAGGGCTCCCCTGACACGCGACCCTGCTGTCAAAACTGAATGGCAAGGAGCCAGGCAGGTGAGGATCTTTGCGGAAGGGGAAGAGCAGGTTCCAAGGCTCCAGGCTGGACTGGACTAGTGGGGTGGGGGTGGGGGCAGAAGGAAAGTGGGGCTGAGGGCAGTGGGGTGGCAGGAAGGGCAGGTGAAAGCCATGTTTCAAAGAGAGAATGGACAAAGAAGGGGCACTCCTGTACTGCTCACTGCCCCATGTTTGAAGCCTGCAACGGCGCTAAGCGCACAGGGCGCGCTCAGTAAGGATTTGTTGAATGGGTGAGTGAACTGGAGGGTATACAGTGGGAGTCCCGTAATCCCACTGATTTTGAAAACCACATGCTGTGTGGAGAATGGACTGAAGGGGAACCGGGACACTGATCCTGAGCTGCTGCTGAGTGGAGACCAGCAGTGCCGGAGGGCTGGACGAGGCTGGGCTGCAGAGAGGAAGACTGGGTGGCTGCCCTACGGTGGGTGGGACTGGGCAGCGTCCACGGACAAGTCTTAGGTTTTTGTCTGGACGTCCTGGAGGATGGCAGTGCTTCTTTCTGCCGTGGCCAATCCTCAGTGCAGGTGGGGTGTCGACAGTCCCGTGTAAGTAGGGGCAGGTAAGGAGGGCTCTGGGGGCTGTGACTTTACCAGGGCGCGTGGAGGAGGCAGCGAGGGGAGTGTGCTGAGGGGCAGGCCACGAGGGGAGACTGTGAAGCAGGAGGGAATGTTCAACGGGGATGCATGCTGGGAGCCGGGGAGAAGATGAGAAGGATGGTGAGCTGGTGACCAAGCACTGGGCATCGTGAGGACAGCAGACCTGGCAGAGGGCTGGGGTGGGTCCCGACTGCAGGGGGCAAGGAGAAGGCGGAAGAACAACACTGAAGATTCTCCTGAGCAGCTCTGCTCTGTGCGAGGGCAGAGGGACCGGGCTGCAGGTAAAGGCACGAGGGATAACGGGAGTGTTTTTGTTTTGTCTGGAAAAGATGAGGAAAACCACAGCACGCGTGCCAGGGGATCCAGTGGGAGGGGAAACGGTGAGTGCAGGGAAGGGATGCTGGCAGTTAGAAAAGCATGCCGTGGTTGTTCAGAGTGGGAGGATACAGGGCAATGCAGCGCTTCTGGGCTGAGAGTCCATCGCGTTCCGTGTTTTAGGTGGCTGACAGATGGAACCAGTAATGGCGGGGGACAAGGTCGGTGTCGTGAACATGGGTTGGAAGCTGAGGAGCTGAGGGGTGGTGTCGGTCCAGTCTGGGTGCTGGTGCCGGTTCTAGTACATTTTTCTCTCCATCTCTTTTACATTTAAAAGATGAGAGAAACAGCCCTGGCCAGTTTGGCTCAGCGGTTAGAGCATTGGCCTGCGGACCAGAGAGTCCCGGGTTCGGTTCCCGCTAAGGCACGTACCTCGGTTCAGTTTGACCCCTGCCCGGTTGGGATCGTGTGGGTGGCAACCAGTCAATGTGTCTCTTTCACATTGATGTTTCTCTCTCTCTCTCTCTCCCTGTCTCCCTCCTGCTCTATCTGAAGATAAATGCGAAAATGTCCTCAGGTGAGGATTAAAGAAAAAAAAAAAAGATGAGAGAAATAATATTTACCTTAACCACTCACATGTTGTTGTTTTTAGTATTTATTGTGAATCTGAATAACTCACGTGTTAACTGTGATCATTCTTGGGGACAGCCCTTTACCTGAACAGAGGTGTCAGGAGGGGCAAGAGGTGGAACTGTGAGCCCCCGGTGGGGAGGTGGCAGACACCTGGGGCCCTATATTCAGGAGATAATGGTGGGGAGGTGGCAGACACCTGGGGCCCTATACTCAGGAGATAATGGTGGGGAGGTGGCAGACACCTGGGGCCCTATACTCAGGAGATAATGGTGGGGAGGTGGCAGACACCTGGGGCCCTATACTCAGGAGATAATGGTGGGGAGGTGGCAGACACCTGGGGCCCTATACTCAGGAGATAATGGTGGGGAGGTGGCAGACACCTGGGGCCCTATATTCAGGAGATAATGGTGGGGAGGTGGCAGACACCTGGGCCCTATACTCAGGAGATAATGGTGGGGAGGTGGCAGACACCTGGGGCCCTATATTCAGGAGATAATGGTGGGGAGGTGGCAGACACCTGGGGCCCTATATTCAGGAGATAATGGTGGGGAGGTGGCAGACACCTGGGGCCCTATATTCAGGAGATAATGGTGGGGAGGTGGCAGACACCTGGGGCCCTATATTCAGGAGATAATGGTGGGGAGGTGGCAGACACCTGGGGCCCTATATTCAGGAGATAATGGTGGGGAGGTGGCAGACACCTGGGGCCTATACTCAGGAGATAATGGTGGGGAGGTGGCAGACACCTGGGCCCTATACTCAGGAGATAATGGTGGGGAGGTGGCAGACACCTGGGGCCCTATACTCAGGAGATAATGGTGGGAGGACATGCTAGATCCCAAGGGACTGAACACACCGCCTGACACACTGGCCTGGGAAGCAGGAAAACACCTCAACTGTGTTTTCTGTCTTTGTCTCTTTACCTATTTGCTGTCTTGTGGAGGCAGGTGAGAGAGGCCGCGAGTGGGCCTGCGTGGTGGTCTTCCCTGGGCTGGGTGCTGCAGTTCCCGCGGTGCAGAAGGCTGCCTGGATCACTTCGATCGCTTCAGTGTAGCCCATCTGTCGCAGGGCCTCCATCAGCTCTCTTATGGTCCCTCCAGAGACCTGCAGGAACGAGACGAAGAAACTACGTTCTCGTGTGGAAACCTGGGCAAGGAACAGCAGCAGGCTGTGAGCCTGCTCCCACCCCTTCCCTCTGCCGAGCGCCCCCTCCGCCGCGAGAGCCAGGTGGTCCCGGAAAGGTCAGAGCACGGGGTGTCTAAGAAAATGCTGTCTTTGAGTCAAGTTTCCCGTTTCAGCTCAAAGAGCCCTCGGGAAGGTACAGAGAAGCGGTTCATGGTAAGCACAGCCGAGAGCGAGCTGTGTCGGGGCAGTGACACCACCGGGAGCTGAGCCCGTGCAGCATCCCTGTTTAAGCTGAGGCTCTGAGAACCCCTGAGGGGCAAGAACTTCCAATACATTTTTCAAAAGAAAATAATTTCACCCCATGGTTTTTGATGTTTTACTTTTAGAAATTAAAATGTCACCCGGTAATGGCTCCACTAGGAGTCACCTCACAGAAAGCGGATTCCATGTCCCGACACGTGATCAAGGCATGACCTTGGGGAGACGAGGACATGAATATGGATTACAGTCTGTTGTGACTGTTCAGGGAGGTCAAAGTTCTGTGACCGTCCTGACCCTCTAAGTAGAATTTTTTAAAATTCCTTTTTAAAAAAATAATAATTTTAGAGAAAGAGAGGAAGGGAGAAAGAGACAAACATCGATTTATTGTATCCATGCATTCATTGGCTGTCTCCTGTATGTGCCCTGACCAGGGATTGAACCCTCAACCCTGGTGCACTGGGACGATGCTCCAACCAACTGAGCTACCTGGCTCAGGCCCTAAGTAGCATTTTTTTTTTATTCCTCACCCGAGGATATTTTTTCATTTATCATCAGATAGAATGGGAGAGAGGGAGAGAGGGAGAGACAGAGAGAAACATCGATAGGATAGAGCCACATTGACTGGTTGCCTCCCACACAACCCGACCAGGGCCAGGGACGAACTGCAACTGAGGTACGTGCCCTTGACCGGAATCGAACCTGCAACTCATTGGTCCGCGGGCTGACACTTTAACTGCTGAGCCAAACCGGCCAGGGCCTATGTAGCATTTTTGCAGAAAATTTCCAGGAATCTGAAAATAGCCTTCTAGGAAGGAGGTTTTCAGTCTTTGCCTGGGCCACCCTCCCAGGACATGGGTAACGATGGACTGTCTTCTTCAGAATTAAGGGAGAGGAAAGGGGACTCTGCCCAGTAGTGATGTTAACAGAGCAAAATCAAATAAACATAGTCAGCAATGTCGGGTGATGCGTTACCTCGTAATTGTCCATGAGAGTTTTAGAAGGCGCAGGACTCAGCCGGAAGGCATTATTGAGTATCCCCAGACCTAATTTCTGTGCCAGAGTTGCCCAGTTCTTGTCGGGATCGGGAAATTCTAGCAACTTGTAAAGCTGCAACTTTGTGTCTTCAGTCAGCTGTTTCATGTCTCCTGAAGGAAATGAAGAAGAAACGCGACTGTCCTGGCGAACAGAGACACCCCGGAGGGAGTGAGGGCTGCCACTACGCTCACCCTCCAGCGCCCCCTGGAGGCCATCGAGCTCCTTTGCCTGAGAGGCAGCAGAAGCCCAGCTGAGTACCAGCGGTGTGTGTTTTAGTAGATTACAACTGGCCATCCCCCTTCCATACCGCCAGGAGCTTCTGATTCTGAAATAACCTCTGTGCCTTTTACAGACACCCTGGATCATACCGGCTCTCCCCCCGCCCCTTCCAGTGACAGTGTGGAAATAACATCGGTTACGAGAACCCACCTTGTGCCAATAAATCATCAGATGTAAACTCTGGCTCGTATGGCTTCCCATTTAATATGTCGAATACCTGGTGGGAGAAAAACATGGGGGACAATTGCATATTAAAGAGACCATGAGGGAAATCTTTTTCTTTTTTTGTAATTAAGAACTCAGAATGTCCTTCTTAGGAGGTGCTAGTACCCCAAAGACGGAAGAGTGGAGAGAGGAGTCACTACCACAGCCCAGGGGTGTGCGGGCCCTTTGGGGCTGGGAGGCGGTGTTCCACAGGAGCTGTCTGGGAGGGGTTGGAGGACCCAACCCAACTCAGAGAGAGCGAAGGTCACGGCCCTTCTGAGGGCCAAAGGCAGTCCAGCCTGCCGAGTCAGCCACGTCTCGGTCAGCCAGTGGTCAGTGATGTCTCCCCTAGAGCGGGGCGAGGGCTGACCTTTCTCAGAGCTGTGAAGCCGTGTTCCCTCCTCCCTAGGACAAGGCTTACAAGAATCAGTTTTATAAACTTGCTCAAACTGAGGTACAGAAATGCTCACAAGGCTTGGGGTTTGCCTTCTAGTATCTACATTGTAACTGAGGGGCCAGAAAAGTCTTAAGTGAAAACAAACAAAATCCCACAGCAATGGAGGCCTTTCTGTGTTCTCTGCCGTCACTCGGGTGCTGGCTGACCCGTGGAAGGATGACTTGGCTCACTGAACTGGGTTATCTTCCTGCAGTCTGTGGTGAGGCTTCTGGGAAAGCCAGGTGCTCCATGTAAAGGGAGAACCGTGTGGTCTCTGCCAAGGTCACTCAGCTCAATCCACATGGGCCGCAAGGAAGAAATGAGCTGTTTTTGGATGTGGAGCATTGCTTGCCCCTGAGAGAGCTGATTTTGTTGTGTTTGAGATCTGTGTGCTGCCCACCTCCCCTCTCTGCCTCTTCTCACGGGGCCAAAAAGACCTAGTTACTGCTTTTCACCTTGAGATCTCAGGTCAGTGGAGTTTCTAAGTCTGTTTGATTTGTTTACATTATTAAATCCTCAGAAGAACCCCCAGTTTCCTTTTATGTTGAGAAAGCACTTACCGCAGTTCAAGCGAACCGAAACATTTATTCTAGCTTCAGAAATGAAGATGGGGACAGTTCTGGTGTGCGTTCAGAATGGATAACTGCTAATGTGAATTTTGGGTTTTCTCTCATCTAACCCTCTCTCACCACTTAACTCGGATCTGATTAGGCATACACTTTTACACTCAGAACTCTGCTGACCTAGATCTTTCATGGATAAGCTTTTCAAGATAAATACAGCCCTTGACAAGCAGACTTTCTTAAAAAATAAAAGGCATGTGCTCTGGGGAATTAAGACCCAGCAAGAACATCTGTTCTTCCTTTCCTGAACCTTTAGCTCCCCCAGGAGCTCCATCAAACAGACTGGAGCCGCACTCACCTGCCAGTTGGTGGCCATATCTAGAGGTGTGGTTCCAGGCACAACCCCTTCATCATCTCCATCCTTTTCCCAAGAATCGTCCAGGTCATAGAGAGGCTCAAAGTTCTCCAGCAGAGGATCTGCTCCTGCGAAGTCCAATCACACAGCATTAGACAAACCTGTATCTTCCCAACTTCCAACTGCCTTTGGGGGTCAGAGTATATAAATATATGAAACATTACTTATAAACAGATAAAACACACCTCTACTGAACTATCCAGAGACTGTTTTTAAAATTCTAATTTGTTTTGGCTGTAAAGGTGTCTGATGTACCCTATATATCCAAGGGCACTTGTGAAGCAAAAGACTTGGATTACTCTGACTCTCACATTTAACTCTACAGGATAGTTTTACATCGAATGGTGCATCTTTAACTTGGGGACGAAAGACAGCAGTTTACAGTACTGGGGTGCACCCTCAAGATGGGGTCCTAAGGTTCAAATTTATGTGCATGTCTCAACTTCTCCTACTTGCTAAAAAGAGCACACACCTGCTGTCTAGTTACAACATGTTCAGTTTTATTCCTGGGAACAGCATTGCCAGGGCCCTGATCATTAAACAAAAAACACCTCTGCTAGGATGCGTAGTTATTGAAGAATTTAGGGCTGCTCGTGGAAAATCTAGTCTGTTCCTTAGCCCGCAGCAAGAAACACCAAGAGTAACTCAAAGATTAGAGCTAGGGTTGGTGCTTAGCTACTATTTTTTTTTTTTTTTTTATCCTCACCCATTTTTGTTCAGATAGAGTGGGAGGGAGAGAGAGGAAGAGAGAGAGAGAAACAGCGACCTGAAAGGGACACATCGAGTGGCCACCTCCCACACAACCCAACCAGGGGACAAACTGCAACCGGGGTACATGCCCCTAGCGGGAACCGAACCCGGGCCTCTTTGAACTGCAGGCCGACGCTCTAACTGCTGAGCCAAACCAGCCAGGGCTTAGCTGCTGTTTTAATGAAGGAGTGTTTAGCTTGGTGCCTAATGTAGAGGAGCAAGTTCAGCACACCGTTTTGGGAAGAGGAACTCGTTTTTATCTTGCTGGGAGAACATCTGATCGGTGCTAACTTCAATAACAGGGAGTGCCTCATGAGAGTCAAAGGGGGATCTCACGCTATTTCTTTTTTCATTATCCCAGGTCTAGCCTGATTTACGAGGCAGTAAGTCTTGTCTGACAATGAAAATAGTGGAGAAACTCAGATGAACAAGTTGGTTCCTTAAGTGATCGTCTTCATGACTTGGAGGCTCAGGACTAGGCTTTTCATCTGAGTTTCTTCATTTATCTTGAAGAAACTGCTACTTGCTAACCCTTCTGTGGGATACTGAGAATTCAAGAGAAAGCATTTTTGAAAGGGTTACAGCTTCTTGCCTGAAGGCATTCGTTAATTATAACCACTGACTTACCAAACTGGAGGCTTATTCAAGAGAAAGTTCAACTAGACAAAGGAGGAGAGAGAAGGCTGCTGTTTACTTGGGGTATGTGCTGCTGAAGCGAGCACATCTGTTGTTTACTTGGGATAAGATTTTACTTGTCAGAAAAATGTGGCGCCCCAAAGAAGAATTTCCTACCTCTTTCTAGACTCAACTTTTGAAGAAGGTATTTAACCTGCTCTGTTTTCTTGAATTTAGAAAGCATTTACTTTCTTTTTTTTACTAGTCAAGTATTTTCTTTTTCCATCACCATCTACCCCCTGTATGCCCTCTTCCACCTGCCCCCCCCCACAATCACCACATTGTTGTCCATGTCCATGAGTTCTCTCTCTTTTTTTTCTTTTTAAAAAAAATTTTTTTAAATCCTCACCAGAGGACATTTTTACATTTATCTTCAGATAGAGCAGGAGGGAGAGAGGGAGGAAGAGAGAGAAACATCGATGTGAGAGAGACACATCGAGTGGTTGCCACCCACACGACCCCAACAGGAGCCAGGGACAAACTGCGACTACGTGCCCTTAGTGGGAACCAAACCCAGGACTCTCTGGTCCACAGGCCGATGCTCTAACCGCTGAGCCAAACTGGCCAGGGCTTTTTTTTCCTTTTTGCTCAACCCTTTCACCCCCCTAACACCTCTCCCCCGTCCAGAGCTGGCAGACAGCAAAGCATTTATTTTCTAAAAAAATTTAATAACCTCTAAACTAAATCAGATATATTTGAGAGGCAGGTTTGAGATACCAATTTCATTAAACAGTTTTTGAGGTTCTAGAGATTCAAGGATGAGCAGGAACAACTTTTCTATACTTCATAGGAGTGGAGGGTTAAATGGAGTAGCACCTGCAGACCCTTGAGCAAAATAGGGGAGAGACACACAGTAGGGAGAATTAAGTTTGGAAGTTCAGACCGACAAGGTGTGAGTCATAGCCCTGCCAGTTACTGGGACCTGGGAGTGGGATGCAAAGTTTATCTAGTCCGTTTCCTCGGCTATCAAATGGGAGTAACAATAATGGGATTTATCTCAAGGGGTTATTGTGGATTAAGTAAGATTAAATGAAACAGCGCGTGTGAAATGCCTAGCACATTGCCTGGTACAGAGTTAGGTCAATATGCACTAGGGGTGTTCAGTGCTTCATACATGATAGTACTCAATCCACGCCCCATTAGTTTTTCCCTATTACTTCAATTTCTATGAGACCTTTCCTGCAAAAGGAAGCCTTTAAATTATTTCTTATACCAACACGTTTTTCCTTATGGGGAATTCTGCTGTGACAAGACGGGTACTGCATGGAATTCCATAAGGAATGAAATTCAACTTGAAGCTCTCTTTCCATGGGAGTCCACCTAAACCACCAGAACCCAAAACAAACAGGTGCCTTGGAGAGTAAAAACTAACACGAGTCTCAGGAGGAAGCCCAGGATCACTAGTCCAAACAGTGCTTTCTGGCGGTGGAAGTGTGATCTGCCACAGAAGCAGTTCACTCGTGCCTCTGGGCAGCAGATCGGTGGCCTGAAGCGGGCGGCAGGGCTGCTCCCTCGGAGCTGGGTTTGCACGGCCGCCACCACCTTCCACAGTGGACCGCCAGGCTCCTTACCTGCTGCTTTCAGAAGGGCTGCCATCCGGGTGGAGCCTCTCCCGGCCGCTATGTGCAGGGGTGTAGTTCCGTCGTAGGTGGTACTGTCTACGTGGGCATCACCCTGCAATCCGGCCCACACAAAAAAGGGTTATTGAAGGTTCTCTCGCCCTTTGTCCCCATGTCCCCTGTCTTCATGGCTCCTTGAGTCATATCACTAGCACAGTTGCTATTTGGGGCAGGCTCTGCCACTGAAACAATCCCCGGTTAGAGCTCCAGAGCAGGGGTGACGGGAATGTCTGAAGTTGCAGCTCGGAGGCCTTGCATAGATGTGAAATAGGTAGAATTGCATGTAAGGAGAAAGGCTTACCAGCACCGCGTTTTGAAAAGATTTTCTTAAATCTCCCTTGGAATTTAATGCAAAGGCAAATCAGTGCATCCTTTACCTCGAGGAGCAGACAGCCAGCCAGGGAGATGTTGTCGTGCTCCACAGCCAGGTGCAGCGCCGTGCGACCCGACTTCTGCTCCTGCGCGTTGACGTCCGCCCCGGCGGCCACCAGCAGCAGCAGACATGGCATGCTGTTGCTCATCACGGCGACGTGGATGGCGTTCAGACCTGCGGCCCAAGCACAGGGACAGTCACGGGGTGGGCAGGCCCTCGATGGAGCTGAAGGAAATGACAGAACTGGTCCCCAGGGCGGGAAGGCTGATGGGTTTCAGCACATCCAGTGCTGAGAGAGTCTATTCCAGTAGGCGTTACAGGCGCTGGAAGTCAGCTCCTCTGCGTGTACACCCACAGTCTCCTTTTATGTTCTCAGGAGACACCGAGAGCAAATAAACATTCCCTGAATAAAGGTTGCTTTCTACACTTCAAGCCCAGTGTTTGTCAGGCCTCTGCTTGTTCCTCCTACTGACTAACTCTCTCCCAAGTCATCTTGAAAGGAATCAGCTATGGTGAGCAACATAAATTCCCACAAGAGATGATACACTCCAGGTGACTAAGGAAAGCACTTCTGGTGCAAATAAAATAATAACACATTTATCAAATACCTGCTAACTGTTTAGAAAGCAGACAGAGACGGGTATACCAGGACGTGTGGTTTTCCTCTTACCTTCCCCGTTGGGGTGGTCGATAAGTAGTGCTGCCTTTTTGTGCTTGAGTAGAATACTGAGAATTTTATCATGTCCTTCTTTGGCAGCTAGGTGTAAAACAGAGTTACCCAAGCGGTCCAGAAGGCTCGGGTCGACCCCAGCCCTGAGCAAGTCCTCCACCACAGCTTCCTGCTTGGTGATCACTGCCAAGTGCAAGGGCGTCTGGGAAGGTGGAGAAGGGGCAGGAGACAACACTATCAGCAGCAGACACTTACAGCCCAGCTATCACACAGTAGATGGAGTCATACTGTGGGCCATTTTTCATTCCCAGATTAACTAGCTCCTCACCTTTTCAAAGGAGTTACTTCCTGTTCCATATCATATGCTAATGAAGTATATACACTGGACTAACTTTAGCCACTCAGTTATTAAGAGTATTTTTCCATTTACAATTCTTAATAGCTTTCTTGTTTCTCATTCCAGCCCACTGATTGTTGATCTATTAACTCATCTATTAGCAAATTTAGTTTTCTTGAAATTCTAGTAGGACTCTATCTTCAGCTTATAATTCCACACGTTAACAAATTGAATCAAGGCTATGGCTTTACTGAAGAATTTTAAATGAACCACGCAACCGAAACTCATTAACAAAGGTGCTGTCATTCTACAGTGACATGGGAAATAAATTTGTTACGTTAAAAAATAAGCGAAACAAGCCAAGCAGAGAAAGACAAATATCACATGATCTCACTTATTTGTGGAATATAATGAACATAACAGTCTGAGGAACAGGGTAGACCCAGAGATGTGGAAGTAGGGTACAGACTGACAACCCTCAGAAGAGGGGGTGGGGGGGAGGGAAGAGATAAACCACAGAACTTATGCGCATGTATGCATAAGTGATGGACATGGACAACAAAGCTGGGGACAGGGTGGGGGGATGGGGAGGAGGGTGTCAATGGGGAAAAAAGGAGAAACATCTGTAACAAAAATAAATTAATAAAAAAAAAATATATGCAAAACAAACAAACAAACAAACAAAAAATACTGGTCCATGGACTGGCTCCACGAGAACTCTGCAGTCCCATTTTATAAAAGGTGTCAAAGTGTTGGACACTTCACAACTGGGGCAACAGCACCCCCCACTGAGAGGTGCAGATGAGCAAACACCCTGACTGGCTGACACCCAACAGGTAAGTGAAGAGTCCGATTGATTCCCCTGCCCATGAGGCAGTACCTCAGCCAGTGAAAATGGGATGTTTTGAAAACTGTGTTTTCAAAATAAGACAAAGAGAATCACGAAATTATCTTTCAAAGAACAGAAGTCACGGACAGAGCAGCAGTATATTTTATACAAATCAGTGGATTTCACAGGAGTCTGTGGAATCCAGCCTGCCTAGTGACAATTCGCTTAGTGGTTCTCAACCTTCCTAACGCCGGGACCCTTTCATACAGTCCCTCATGTTGTGGTGACCCCCAACCATAAAATTATTTTCGTTGCTACTTCATAACTGTAATTTTGCTACTGTTATGTCTTAGGCGACCCCTGTGAAAGGTTGAGGCCCACAGGTTGAGAACCGCTGGGAACTCTCCCGCTCAGTAAGCAGTTACTGTAGCAGCACCAGCTAACAGCATCCTGGCTGGTGCAGAGCGACCACGGCACATGGGAACTGGGATGAAAGATCTCAGCCGTCTGCGTCTCAATTACAGTGGTTATTTAATATAGCAGAAACAAGACAGGATGTTTTGCCAAATTTCCATCCCCCCGCCCCCCTGCCGCCCTTTTTTGTCTTTTAGGACTGTATCCCTGCTTGAAATGCAATGATGTCCTTAAGACTTTAGATATGTAAACTCTTGGCTAAAAGCCTTCCTCTTGAAAAATAAACAAGTAAGTAAATTAAAGCCGTGCTTATTAATCAGAAATGCTATTTGGGGAGATGGGAAAAGAACACAGAATGAGAAAAGATCTGAAGTAGTAAGATCTTATAGCATTCAGAGATTAGGAATTATCTATAGTTTCAATATGATTCTTTTTCATATCATACAAATTCTCTACTGTAAGAGAGAATTTTGTTGTTTGTTTTTTAAAGTTTCTCTCTCTCTGGCCGGTTTGACTCAGTGGTTAGAGCATTGGCCCGCGGACCAATGAGACCCAGGTTTGATTCTGGCCAAGGGCATGTACCTTGGTTGTGGTTTGACCCCAGCCCTGGTTGGGGTCGCGCGGGAGGCAACCAGTCGATGTGTCTCTCTCACATCGATGTTTCTCTCTCTCTCTCTCTCTCTCTCTCTCTCTCCCTCACTCCCTCCCTCCTAGTCTGTCTAAAGATAAATGGAAAAATATCCTTGGGTGAGGATTAAAAAAAATAATAAATAAAATAAAGTTTCTCTCATGACCCCACCAAAGGTTTTCTATGATATTTCAGGCTTTAGATCTTAAACCCCAGCATTACATCTTACACAATTATACAACGTGGGGGTCCAAGAACCCATATGCTATGCCTGTTGATGTGTGGATGTATGCAAACATTCTTCAGAGCCAAGGGATAAACGCCACAGCAACCCAACTCCTGCACGTATACCTGAGTGATACACATTCACAAGGGGGCCTGGGTGAGGACAGTCATCATAGCATTGTCCAGGAGATGGGAAGCAAGAAGCTGGCTAAGTGTCCACTGCTGAGAAACAGGTACAATACCAGTGGAAGACAGATACTATGGGATTCTCCTCAGGAATGGAAACCATGAACTACCTCTACACACAGGTGCAGGGTGAGTCCCATAAAGACAGAGGGCAGAAATCTAGTGACATGTAGCACAGACTCACTTAAGCATTTAAAAAATACAGGCGTGAAGAACTACACAGACACCCACAAATGAGTACATGTAAAACTGGTAAAACCCCAATAAGATCTGTGGACTGCCCAATGTCAATTTCCTGATACTGAACTATAGTTATGCAAGATGCTACCATAGGGGAAACTGGGTGAAGGGTACAAGGCACCTTGCGGTACATTTTTTGCAACCACCTATGAATCTATAATTACATCGAAGTACAAATGAAAGGAAAAGGCTCATGCAGAGCAGGACCAGAATGTATAATGTAATGCGTATTGTGTGTGAGAATATAATAAAATATCTACCTATTTAAGGGATTAAGATGTACAAATTTCCAGTTTGTTTTTAAATATGTTTTTATTGATTTTTTTTCTCAGAGAGAAAGAAGGGAGAGAAACATCGATGTGAGAGAGAAAGATCAATTGGCTGCCTCCTGCACGCCCCCTACTGGGCATGTGTCCTGACTGGGAATCGAACTAAGACCTCTCAGTCCAAGGGATGACGCTCAATCCACTGAGCCACATGGGCCGGGCCAAATTGACAGTTTTAAAAACAGTCATGGGGATGTAAATAAAGTACAGCACAGGGAATATAGTCAATAATGTTGTAATAACTATGTATGGTGTCAAATGGGTACTAGAATTTTCAGGGTGATCATTTTCTAAGTTATATAAATGTTTGTTGCACACCTGAAACAGTGTATGTCACTATAATAGTGTACACACGATAGTGTATGTCAACTGTAATTGAAAAAAATAATAAAGCTTGTATGTTTATGTAGCCGATATGTGGGAAAATACTTACAAACACAATAGTTACATTTGGGAGTGGGGCTGGGAGACTTGTATGCTGCCAGGGAGGGCACCTTGGATTCTCCAAGGGATGAACATCCTCTGTGCCATTTAAAAACAATGACTATATATTATATTTATAACAATTGAAAACATAACATGTACATGCACGAAAAACCTCACTCATGTTTTATAGGAACATATGCAAATAAACAATCCACATCAAACACACTATAGTAGTTGTCTACATTGGGGTGAGGGGAAAGGGAGAGGAAAATAGGGTTTAAAGGGAATAGATCTCAGAAATATTTTCAGAAAAATCTTAGCTCTATGGACCTGGTTTATTTTGAGTGTGTCTGTAGAGGGTGGGTGGGGAGAGAGATTTGGTCATGACAGATGGCCACAGAAATATACTAAGATTAGAGAAAGGTATTTTGGGAGACTGTTTAAGATGATTGCCAAATAATCCAAATTACTTAGAGAACTGTTCCATTTCTCATCAAGAAGAGTTAACAGAGATAAATAGTTCCAGTAGATAAACGAAGGCCCAAGTGGTTTCTAGCTCTCAAATCGAAGCTGCTTTGGGTATGTGTTTGAGATCTAGAAAGCATACCAGGGGACCCAGACTCCTTGCCCACTAATGAGAACAGTGGTAAGGGAGGGAAAAATTAGGTCTGTATTCTCCCTAGAATCCCGGAATAAGAAGGCTCAGAAGTGGGATTGCTGGGTCCAATGGCAGTTTCATTTTTAATTTTTTGAGGAAACTCTACACTGCTTTCCACAGTGGCTGCACCAGTCTGCATTCCCACCAGCAGTGAACTAGGGTTCCCTTTTCTCCACACCCTCACCAGTACTTGTTGTTCGTTGATGTATTGATGGCAGCCATTCTGGCAGGTGTGAGGTGATACCTCATTGTGGTTTTAATTTGCGTCTTTCTGATGATTAGTGACGTTCAGCAGCTTTTCATATATCTGTTGGCCATCTGTATGTCCTCTGTGGAGAAGCGTCTAGTCACATCCTTTGCCCATCTTTAAATGTATTATTTGTCTTCCTGGTGTTGAGTTGTATGAGTTATTTATATATTTTGGAAATTAACCCCTTATCAGATATATCATTGGCAAATATGCACTCCCAATACAGTGGGTTCCCTTTTCATTTTGAGGATGGTTTCTTTTGTTGTGCAGAAGCTTTTTAGTTTGATGTAGACTGACAGATCTCAGAGGGGAGAGGGGTGGGTGAGATGGGAAGAGAATAACCAAAGAACTTATAGACATATATGCATAGCCCATGGACACAGACAGTAGTGTGGTGAAGGCCTGGGGTAGGGCAGGGGCTGGGTGAAGGGGGGCAAAGGGGGGGGGAATGGGGGACATCTGTAATACTGTCAACAATAAAAATATATATATTAAAAATAATAATAAATAAAAAATTTTTTAAGGCTCAGAAGTGTCAGAAGTGGTGGTGGTTTCACGGGTTTTGTCTCTAGCACACTGGAGTCTTCAATATACGTAACCAAAGGATGCAGTAAGAAGGTTCGCGCGTAATACATCACAACTGCTAGTCCTACTGTTCTGTGTCCTTTGTAGGTCCTATTTATAAACAGAAAACCAGGTAATTCCTTGAATCCGACCTACGGGCAGGGAAGTTCAGCAGTGTTTGAAAGGAGGACCGTGAAGTGACAACGTCCCGTTCCTAGTTTGACTCGTACACTTTCAATGGTGAAAAGGAACAGTCTGTCCCAAACCCTGAGAAATCAAGCTCTACGGGCAAAATGACTTTCCAAATACCAACAACCCGCAAAACGTTATGAAAGGTATTTGAAGAAGATATCCTTTAAATGTAGTATATCTAAAATTAGACCTCACCTTAGTTATTTTATATTACGAGTCAGTAAGGAATCCCTAACTCACTTGTCCTTTGACATTAAGCCCGACAGCCAGAGAAGAAGCCTTACATCCGATGGGAATTTGTGATTTTGCTTTCTCAGGAAACACTTATTCACAGGTAAAAAATCCATTGGCAGCTACACGTAAACATTTTAGTACTTTTGCTTTGAGGAAATAAAAATGATTAATATCACCAGCTTTAAAAATTGAGGGCTGGAGCCCTGGCCAGTTTGGCTCAGCGGTTAGAGCGTCGGCCGGTGGACCAGAGAGTCCCGGGTTCGGTTCCCACTGAGGTCATTTACCTTGGTTGCAGTTTGTCCCCGGCCCCAATTGGTCGTGTGGGTGGCAGCCACTCGATGTGTCTCTCTCACATAGATGTTTCTCTCTCTTTCTTTTCCTCCCACTTTCCCTCCCGCTCTATCTAAAGATAAACACAAAAATGTCCTTAGGTGAGGATAAAAAAAAATTGAGGGCTGGGACAGCCCCTTTATCATGTAAATAACTGGACATGATTGTTGTATTTTTAGCATGAGAGAGATGCTTGAATCAGGCATCCGAGCACACCTTCTAGGCCAAGAGGGACTAGGCAGTCACTCTGGGTTGAGTGAAGGGAGGAAGAAGACAGGAAAGCTGAGCAGGGTTGAGACCAGTAGACTGGTACATAAGAGTGGGGCCAGGACAGCGCCCAGGGAGAGAGGAGGGAGCAGCCCTGGAAATCAGAACCCTCCTCATCTCGCACTAGTGCAGGCCGTAGGTCCCTTCGCCAGAGAGGCTGGCCCAGGTCTCTGCTCCCAGCACCCAGCACCCAGCATCCAGGCTTCGGTTCTGCCCGAGCTGTTTAATCTCCTTTCCTCGCCTTACAATTGCATGTGCCCATCAGGCAGCCTCACTGAGGCTCCACCCATCTTCTCTCTGCAAGTCTGAAGACCTCCGTAAGGGAGTTCCCGAAGTTGCTTCTGAGCCCACCTAATTTTAATTTAAACCTGATTTGGACAAAACTCTTTGGTGTTTCCTGTTTTCCTCACTTTGAGCTGTCTTTCTGTTTTTTGAAAGACGTTCTTTCTTCCTCGAGCAGAGTTTCATCTTTTTGTATTCTGATGCATCAGCATCTTTCGTTTGATACACATTTAATCTCAGTGTTGTCAAAATGTGTTTTAGCAGACTTCAAAATTCTCGTAAATTACCGGCTTTTCAAACTTCATCTTTTCTCAATTTTACCTTCCTTGATAGATGTGATACATGTACACTAGGTTCTCCTTCTAAAATGGATTGACTCCTTGTTGCCTTCTAAAGTTTAAAGTTTGCCTTCCTCCAGCTAACTTTCACTGTGAAGTGGTTGCTATTACACCCACAGACCGAAGTACCCTAGTTCATTACAGAACATTCCCGAGTGATAGGCTTTTAGGATCTTACCTGCAAAGATGTTCTGTTGTATGTTTTGCTACTGCTAACATTATTAGAAACAACACACACACACACACACACACACACACACACACACACGCACGTACAAACCATCGGTTTTTCAGTTGTGTCTTTGATATTTCTGCTTACCTGGTAGAGATCATTTCTCATGTTGATAATGTCATCCAAAACCAAACCAGAAGTGACTTCTAGCAGATCCCTCACAAGCTGAGCATGGAGGTGGATGATTGCTAAGTGTAAGACACTGGAACAAAAACAATGGCGATAATCAACTAAAATGTTAATGAAAACAATATTCCCAAGATACGATTAGACTTGTGGACTGCACCCGGCTCTCACACCTAGTTTTCTTTAGCCCCCAGAAGTTTTGAATCTATAAAATGTCTGAATCTAAGGTGGGGAGTTCTCTTCCACCTACCCAAGGCTCCTACACTCATTTTCGGTGCCTGCTGTGTCTCTGGGAGCTGTCAGGTTTGACCTGTCTTGAGGCGGAAAGGCACCTGGGCTCTGAGGCAGAGAGCTGATTTCAAATCCCCCCTCTGCCTCTGTGCTGTGGCTTCGGGGCCTTTCCCCTCCAACCTTCCCTGACATGTGGATGATGTACGTAAAATGCCTGAACTAGGATCTGTTCAGGAAACTGTAGCTGCCTCACCCAGCCTGCAAAATACAGTGTGGTGGCTTTTTAAGATTGTCCGAGATTCCAAGAGGGGAGAACGGAGTCAGGCTTTTCACTAGCGGGAGGCAAACGTTGGAAGGAACAACGCGAACGTGTTTCTCCCTTGCAAATACACCCTTGGCCTGGAATGGTTTTGCTCCCCTTTTCTCTGCCTGGACAGTGCCTCTCCATCCTTCATGTTCCAGTTCAAACCTTACACCCTCGGAGAGGACTTCCCCTACTTCCTCGGCAGAGTGGGTTGTTTCCCCTCGAGTTTACCGCTTGGCTGCATGACTGCAATTCTCTATACATCTTTCTCCCTCTCTGGCCTGTGATCTTCTCGGAGGCTGGTTCTCTCTGGGTCGGCCTTACAGGCCTGGCACACCCCTTAGGCACTACAACAAGGATGACAGAAGACCCCTAGCGGCTTACACTAACAAGGTCCAAAATTCTGGCGGGTGCCAAACATCACCCCCTTTTTTTACTGTTAAAAAAAACCTTACTATTAAAATTAATTTGATAGCAATCATAAAAGTGGCTACTGTTTGTTTAGAGCATCTATTTACCAGACTGTGCTAAGCACTTGAAATACGTTATCTCATTGATCGTAACAACAGTCCGATGAGGTAGGTAAGATTATCCCCATTTTTTAGATGATGGAACTGAGACTTGTGGGTATAACAGAACCCGACCTGGGTCACAGACCTAGTGAGTGTTGAAGCTGGGATTTAAGCCCAGGTCTTTCTTGCTCCAAAATCATCTTCTAATCCTGCTTTGGGGACACACGTGCACTGCTCTGAGAGCTGTAGGCGGACATCTAGGAGGATCAGCACTCTAAGGGTTGGGCAGACTGTGATGCAGGGCACACTCCAAGCATCGCAAGGTGGCAGCACAGCCGGGATTGGAGGCACAGGCTGGATTTGCTCTCATTTAAAAATAACAGGTGTGCTTTTATCCAGGCTTTCTTCTTAGCGATAGCAAGTATACCTTCCTTGGGATTGGCACTGGAGCAGGAGGGCCTCAGAAACTCAACTGTGACTCCATTACTTAGAGAGATATTTTTAAACGAATGATTTCAGAGTTTCACTATTGTCTCTTGAAATGAGAGGCTGGAAGAAGACTTCTGAAAGGGGCCTGGAGTCTGACGCAGACGTGAGGCACACATACCACGAAAAAGGCCATACTTCAGAAACTGCCTAAATATTTCCATGCGCAACTCAGCATTTCACAGCAGTACCACCATCCCCCCTCCCCCGAAAATCCTCACACCCTCATGGGAATTTCCCGAATACCAGAAATTTTTATTATTTTTTTCTTTATTGTCTTTTCTGCGATGACTAACAGCCACAGGATTCAGATTATTAGCCACATATGACAAGCTCAATGACAATAAGAGGCCTGAGCTGGGAAGACCAGAAGGTAGGGTATCCCTTGTCTACATTCTTGTGAAGACTCCTCTTCGGTCTCCCCAAGTCTCAGCACTCTGGCCTCTAGCTGTGGCAAGCTCCGAGGGCCGCTTGCACAAGTATGTCTGCGGTCCTCGGAGGGGACTCTAAGTACTGATTTCCTGCTTGGGCAGGGAAGGCCACCTCCTCGGCCCCTCCGTATGTCTGGGGTCCTTACATATGTCTATGCCCCCCTCTCAGTGCACCCACTGGACTGTATGCACCTTGTACCCTTCCCACAACCCTCCCTTCACACACCAGCCGTCTCTTTCTAACTGGTATGTGCTTGTCTTTCTTAAGCTCATCAATGCAGCAGGTCCCTAAAAATGTTGCTGTCCTGCCTTGGTTAACTGCTTTCTCTTGTGGTTATACGCGACCGAGTGCTAACGGGATAATTTAACCCAGTTAAAAGACATTGTGCTGTTTATGACATTACACAAAGAAGGCTGTGCCGGTTCCTCTCATACAGTACACCAAGGCCAGTGGTTATACCACATCCTTGGTTACGCTGCAAGCAATTAGAACAAAGGTCTCTGAAAACCTGAGATTGGCACTTTCCTCAAGCCTTTGGTTCGGTTTTTAAACTGAGGTTTGAAACCTAGCACTTAAGAGCTCTTTCACAGAAAAGGGTTTCTCTGACAACACTATTTTAGAAAGGGTTTTAGATGGGGCATTTGACTTGAATCTGAGGGCTGCTGTCTCTTGTTATTTTTATGGACTGCTGAGATCATTTTAGAAGTCTCAATGAAAGGACGGAGAGAACTGTTTTAGAAGGAAGCCAGGTGGCTTTGCAGATGTAAGCCCAGTCACAGTAGGAATGGGAGGCATGGCATGAGGAATGTCAGACTCCCATACAATGTGGGTCAAAGCGGTCATCAGCCCGAGCCAGTCACAGACTGGTGACCACGAACAGAGGCAGTAGAGAAGGAACCAGTGACAGGAAAGAATGACATTTGCCTCTTAATCATTTTGTTGTTGTGCTATATTTTTTTTTTACAGACTATAGCCTCCAGTATTTCCTGGCAGTCTCCCATCTAAGTACTAACCAGGCCTGACCCTGCTTAAGCTTCCGAGGTCAGACGAGATCGGGAGTGTTCAGAGTGGTATGGCCGTGGACTGTGGTATCTTTATGGGCTTTCTCTTGAGTAAACTATCATTATTAATGTACAGTTGGGATAACAAGTGCTTTAGGGATTTGGTAGCACAAATTTTATTATTATATTATTCCAATAAATAAAGCAAATATTATTACTCTTAATATCTGTTTACTAAATGTGATTCCAAATTTTATTTCCATAAATAAAGCTAGGCTTTTCCAAAAGCACTGTTCGCCACACACACCTTAGATTTCTTGCCCAGAATGTTGTCCTCTTAGATGCGTATTCCAGCGACTCTAGAGTCCAGGAGGTGAGAGCCACGGGGCAGAAGCAAATGATGCCACTCAATCCTACTGACATATTATTTTCCTTGAGAGAGTGTTCCAGCTATAGGACCCAATAATTTTGATCCAGTCTTCTTCTCTCTAGCCAGTATGCGTACCGTGTGGTTATGTCTCTTCCCTGTCCCGAAACAACCCCGCGGACAGGAGTCCTGACTCACCAGTCCCCGTTATCATCCTGCACGGCAGTGAGGTGACGCTGGACAGCCAGGAGCATCTTCACGTCTCCTGTCACCGCGTAGTCAAACAGGGCGTTGGCGTGCCGCTTGGCAAGCTGCACAGCCTTCTCTAGGAAGAGGCTATCTGCAAGGCAATGACCACAATCCCAGGTGAGTTTCCTACACTTGCTCTACAGCTTTGGCATGCTTGAGGTCAACGCCATCAGCAGCACTGTTCGGATCCCCTGACACACGGCGTGTTCGTTGAAAATGCTCCTTTTAGCGCTTCTGGATTGCGTTCACTAGAAAAAGCACGACTGGGCACTGGCTCACTGACAAACATATTGCGGCTGGTCTGAAAAATCTATCTACAGTTTGTGAGGGGGAAAGAAGTTCAGAAATGACTGTTATTTAAAGAAGAACAATCAATCCGCAAATAATGATGATTGGATTTTGCCATAATCATAAATCATCTCTTGGTGAACTCATCCTTCGTTGGAGTCTTAAGCAACTCTCTCAATTAGGCAGGTGTCAGAAAACAGTCTCTGCCACAGACAGACAGATTTTCCACGAGCCATTGGTGTTTTTGTAAAGTTTGCTTCCTGCAGGTCAGGGGAGGCAAATTGTGGGGGCAAACCCTGCGCGTGGCCTGTTTTTATATGACCCCCTAGTTAAGTAGGGTTTGTTCATTGTTAAAGGACTATAAAAAATATATGCAACAGAGATCCTATGGGGCCACCAAGTATAATATTTACTATCTTTCCCTTCACAGAAAGTCTTCTGAGTACAGTCTGGGATGACCTAGGCTCCTGACATATACTCTAACGAGCACTGGTTCAACATACACACAAAAGTACACTGTCCCTCCTAATCCTAATTCTTCAAAAAGGGCATCGGGGTACAAGGAAAAGTTCTTGTTCTGAGGCAGAGATCCACTTTAGTATGACAGTCAAGCTACAACCTAGAGAAGGGAAACTATTACATTTATAGAAACTGTTCTTTATTATCTGTGGTAGAAATGAATTATATTACATCTCATGATACTCTAAAACTACACGATTATAACTGCAGAGTGCATATGTAAATTTCTGCCCTTTATAGTCAAAGATGACACTGGGAAAATGGAAATCCCAGTGTGAATAAAATGACCTGACACATCCTTTTCAAAAGGCATACAGGACTCTGGAGAGCACACTGAACTACATATTGACATGTCATCTTTAGATTAACAAAAAAATAAAATAAACTAAACCTGTCTTCTGGAAAAACTTCTATGCCTAGCGCTGACCCGTCCCCTCACCAACCACGCAATGTAATCATCTGTGTGCTCACTTACCCAGAAACCTAGAATTCTCTTCCTTTACTCCCACCGGATACGTCGGAGTAACCTCATCATCTCTATTGCTGGACCTCTTCTGTTGCTCTCGGGTTTCGGTTCCTTCCCCAGAGAGACTTACAGCCTCTCTGCCATCACTCTCCTCACAACCTCCAGGGTCATTTTTAGATGACGTGTCCATGGCTCCTAAGATAAAAGCAAAAACATCAGCTTTTTCTCAGTAAAAATCCATTTATTAAGTTAACATTCACTGTTTCAATGGAGGTCAGATCATTTAAAATTCTTTTTAAAATGGTCATAAGTCACATGCTCTGGAGCTATTTTAAACTCTCCCTTCTGAAAACATTTTTTAAATTGAGGTATAACTGATATATACCATTATATTAATTTCAGGTGTACAATATAATGACTTGATATTTGCATATTTTGCCAAGTGATCATTGCAATAAATCTAGTTAACATCTGTCAGCATACACAGTTACAAAAGATTTTTTTTCTTGTGATGAGAAGTTTTAAGATGTTAAAAACATTTTTTTTTTTACACATCTAAAAAGTGGAGATGCTAATATTTTCCTTACAGAGCAATCATGAAGATTATTTAAAATGTGTTAAAGCAGCTGACATAAAACAAGCATTCAACAGAAGGGAAGATTTCACTGGATTATTCCTTCACTGGGTGCACTAGAATGGACATGTAATACACACTACGTAAACATGGTGTGGCAACTGCTGGTTAGGGGAGCATTTGAAGGGAAAAGGCCACCCCGACAAAATTCAAAATGTCTTCAAAAGTATAGTGCTTGAGAAAAAAAGAGAGTACAGCTAAGTTTGGTGACTTTTAATGTTTGAATAATCATGTCTCTATATGTCCCTTTTTAATGTTCACGCCATTTCTTGCCCTGTTCATGCCATTGACAAAGTAAGTATGGAAGTATAAACATAGCATCTGGAATAGAATTTTCCCTAGGAAATAATATTTTTTTTTGGAAAAGCAACTTCTTAGCTTATTTGTAGTCATCATTTTCTTCAAGAGGATAATGTTGTTGTGATAGATAATAATAAAAAATGTTTTTGGCATTAAGTTTTTTCTTCCTTTCTCAGTATTAAAAAAAAAGTATGGCTTACCGTGCTTCATCCCAGCATTAGATTTAGTGGCTCCATGGTGGAAGGTAATTCCACCATATGCTGGAAATCCATAGTGGGGGAAGCCATACCCTGAAACGGCAAGTAGAACAAAGGAACCCTCATGATGTTTTTTTTGTTACAAAGACTCAGCAACCTTAGCATCCTCCATTCAGGTGAGCACAGGCATTGGTGTGGGAGGGCACCTGCCTGGCACAGTGCTTCTGTTGAGAGTTAGCAATTCTCATCAGGGAGGATGAGAATTCCACTCTGCAAGTTCACATCTGGGCAAGTCAGGCAGTGCCCAGGCTTGGGGCAGCACAGGGGAGTCCATGCTGGAGAAAATCTCCCTCACTCGTGGAGGGGAGAGGTTAACGATGAGTGTTCACCACCCAAAGTCAGACGTGCTGACACTGAAGATAGGAAAATAACCTCTGGAGGGAAAAACTGAACCAAACAGAATACAGAAAAATATACTAACTTCTCAACAGAAACATGGCTATCACTATTTATTCTCATGCATTTTTGGTGGAAGCATAAACTGGTAAAACTCGTTGGGAAAGCAGCTGGTATTAGATGTTATACTCTCTGACACAGTAATTTTACTTCAAAGAATCTGATCTTTAAAAAATCTGGAATAAAAGAAAAGCGATGTGGATAGAAGAGTTCAGTATAACCTTTTACACAGAAAAAGGTAACAATAGTCAAGTAAGTTCTTTATGGTCTGTTCACAACTCATTAAATTGATGCTTAAAAATTATGCTTCTGTGAAGTTTATATTACCTTGGGGAAATGCTTACGGCAAACCATTAGGGAAAAGCAGCATAATGACTCTCTACACACAACCATGATGTGATGATACTAAACAGCTAATATAAGCAAATGGGTTAAAATACTATGTAATAGGATATGCACAGCTGTACTCGGGAAAATGCATACATATATACTACAATGTATGAACAAAAAAATGAGAAGTAATACCTTAGATGGCAGAATTTTATGTATTTTTAAACTTTCTATAATTTTCAATGTTTCCAAAGAATACCAAAACAACTATGCCACAAAAAGGGGGAGGGGGGTAACATACCAAAATGTTAACAGAGGTATGTCTTTGGATAACTGGCCTTGGGTGACTTTTTTAGAGTTTTTGGTATTGTCTACACGTTATAAAATGAAATGGCATTTCTTTGCAAAAGTTATATTTGTTGGGCAGTTGTAATTTAATATATCACACTCAATACTGTCATCCCACCCACAGATAAGCTGGGAAATCTAGGGAAAGAAAATTCTCCCCTCTCTGATGTGAAAAGGCTTCAGAAAGAACAGACTTGCTTTACCTGGCCCGGTGCTTCCAGTGCCCCCTCCGCCACCGCCACTGCCGTACATGCCTCCGCCTCCAGCCCCCGCACCGCCGCCGCCAAAGCTGTCCGAGAAATTGGGCATGAGCTTCTGCCGCTTCCTCTGCACTTCCTCTTTGTCTGTCGTTATAGGAAGAGAAACCAGAGGAGAAAAGATGGACTCGGTTCCACCACTAGCCACAGAAAGAGTATTGATTCCAATGGTATTTTTATACATCTTAAAGGGAAACAGAAAGCACCCAAGGAGGAAGAGATGCCAGATTTCAAGAAGCATTATATTTATTCCAGTGATACCAAGACTGGGAACCAGCCCTAGAGAGACCACAGAACAGTGCACACCCAAACCCTTGCAGCAACAGTCTCTTAAGGCTCCAATGTCATTCAAATTAGTGAGAGACTAGATTACCCATCGCAGGTTAAGATACTGAATAAGAGAAACATTATTGAGCATTTTCACTTGGTTGCATAGAAAGGCTTTCGCTAACCAGCTAACATTAATCATGTGTCTCCCATGAGCTAAATGCTGGGGATACAGAGAAGTATGATGTAATGGCTTTACTGTCACGAACCCTCCAATATAATTTTAAGGTGGTGGGGAAACACTTAGAGAGATAGCACTATAATGCTATATATGTTAAATGTATGATGTAAACCAGCGTTCCAGGAGTTTGAGGAAGGACCTCTAGGAAGGACCTCTAGGAAGTGCCAGTGGGCTGGGAAATTCAGAAAAAGCCTCTTAGAATCAACTTTATATCAGGAAAGGGCAATGGGAGCATGCTTTGGGAAGGGGGTATAGAGGGAGAGAAAGGGAGGAAAGAATGTGCACTGTGTACTTATGAGAACAGCGGTGGATCAGCCTCTCTGAAGGGAAAACTTAGTATGAGGAGTTCTTGAGAAACAGCTCTGATTGGGACACACTGTGGAGTGCTGGGGGGGGGGGGGTGAGTGGAAGGGATCTAACTTACAGGCAGGAGAGCCAACCCATGATTTCGAACTGGGGAATGACGTGTGGTGCTGGTATTTTAGGAAGATTCCTCTGTCACTGGTACATGGGATAAAATAAAGAGTCAAAGTGAGAGGCAGAGGCAGTGAAGACATAAGTTGATGGAGACTGTTCCTTAGTGGTCACCATGATGATAAAAATGGGTGGACCCCAGAAGTACAAGGGCTGTCGCCCTTGGGGTGACTGGTGAGATACGGAAGGCTAAAGGTCTATGACCACTACTGGACTAAAATGCAGTGATCGTCCAGGTCTAGATGTAGTTAGCCTCTTCTCTCACCCCCCAGGTGGTTGCTCTGTTTTCCTTTTGCTTCTCACTATCTGTGCTTCTGACGAGCCCACTGCCCCTCTGGGTTCTGGCACTGCCTTTGTGGTCTACTGTTCCGTTCTTGTTTCTTCTTTCTGTTTCCCTTTCTCTTCTCTGATTTTCCTACTTATTTATTTTTCCTCCCTTCTCTCTTCTGGGCTGATGGAGTGAAAAAAGACTTCTGTTTAAATTGAGTCCACAGTCAACGTGGTGTCCTTTTTTTCAACCAGCAGCCCCACTACTCAACAACTGTCCTATTTCTGATTTTTCAATGTCAGTTGTGGTCGTTGTTTATGTTCAGAAATATCTTCACTTATTTCTAATCCTGCGGTTGTTTCTGTCATCTCAGGGCTGGAAAGAACGCTGCCGTTGACTGACTATCTCGCCATCATCTGCGTGTAGTTGAAAGATGAAGTACGGGAAAGCAGGGTAGCAAAGTGCACTTAAAATATCAATGCTTAAAAACTGGTCATGTCCAGACTTGCTAGGAAGAAAAAAGCCAAGGTGGGTCAACACTGAAGAAACTGCTTCCATAGAAAGTGGTGACCTCAAAGTGGAGAAACTTTAACAATTTCCTTATCAAAGGTTTCAGACAGATTTATAAAATTTTCCACCAGTTGCATGAGAACTAATAGTCATACATATTTACGCATCCTTCAACTGTTGCACTCACAGAGAATATTAGTTCATTAGGAGTGTGAAACAGAAGAGGGAAACAGACAACTTCTTCAGAAGTAAATGATATCTATTAATGTGCTTTCTAGCACAGAGATCGTTTTGTATTTGCTATGTATTTCTTTTGACTTATAAAATAGACATTCACTGGTTATATTTCACCCTAAAATGGGAATTTTTAAGAGTCAATTAAAAAATATTTATTATGTTATGGCCATTAAGATTTCAACGACAAGAAATTGATACAGAGAAATTCCATGTGACAAGCTTTATAATAAAAAACCTGCAGTCTAAATGTCCATGGAATTGCAGATTACGTGAGGGTTTTCACACTGGGTTCATTTATCCCTGTGGTCTGCCTCTGACAGTGGCACCATGGGATGTGCTATGAAACATCAACCTGATTCCAGAAGGGACCTGAGTCTAGAAGGTCACTCCCTACAAGCCCTCCTATTACAGTAGAGGAACCGAAGCTGAGACGATTAAGGGACGTGTCTGAGGTCAGGGCAGAGTGAAGATCAAGTCGGGTCTAGGGAGCTTTTCATTATATTAAGCTGCCATTCCCTGGGAAACACTCCAAAATATCTTCACTTCCTTTAGTAACCGATGATTTAAGATAACAGGTGAGGCCTGGCTGGTGTGGCTCAGTGGTTGAGCATCAACCCATGCACCAAGAGGTCGCCAGTTCGATTCCCACTCAGGGCACATGCCCAGGATGTGGGCCCAATCCCCAGTGGGGGGCATGCAGGAGGCGGCCAGTCTCTCTCTCTCTCTCTCTCTCTCTCTCCCTTTCTCTCTCTGTAAAAATCAATAAAGATAAAACATTTTAAAAAAGATAACAGGTGAGTTTACAAAAGGAGATGAACTTTTAGCCTCCACCACCTTCTGCTGTACATGTGCCTTAAAAGTACTTCATTCTCACTTTTCAGGTCCTAGTGTGTCAGTAAAGATGCCTGCGTTTATGCTGACCATATCTTTCACGATTTAAAGATTATTTTGTTTCTTCCTAACCTCCGTCTTTTCAGACTGAAAAGTCACGTGGTCTGTCTCTGCTTTGGCATAGCGGTTTCTCGCCTATTTTCTTCCCTTGCCAATCCTCTCTCTCTTGATTGTTTTAACTGTCTCCCCTGGACCCAAACACCTCCTTGAAGTTTTTATGATGTACTATGCCAATGAGCATAGAGGATGCAGAGTTCAGAGCCAGATGCTTCTGAACAATGAGAATAATATGTTATATTTCTTTATCTAATGTCCTGCTTGATGGCACTCAACAAATTACAAGCCTTTTGGATGAGGTTGGCAACTTGGTTGGCCAATCAATTAGTGAGCTCTCAGATATTTAATGAGCATCTACTATGTGACACACACTGTTCTAGATGCTGGAGGTGTATGTAGCAATGAACACGGAAGACCAAATCTGTGACCTAAAGAGTATTCCTACCTCTTGCTACAGGCAGGAAGAAGACAATAGACATAAATTAGCAGAGAAGACAATTTCACAGTGATAAAAATAATGAAGAACATAGAATCAGACAATGAGATGGGGACTGACTGCAGGGGCTGGGGGCACTGGAAGGTGTATGCAATGACTTCTGAGAAATATATATAATGGTTCCTTGGCCTGTATAGTTTGGATCATTTTCATACACTTACTCTTAGGTTAAATGGCCTGCTATTTTTCTGACTAGTCATATGCCTGGTGTGATTGCTTCTCTTTGTGATTATTTCATTTTGGGATTTTATAACTCAGAAGGTTTTATAGACTAAAGTAATTTGTTATCTTCAATAAAATGCTTCTAATCTCGAAGTGGGGGCGGGGCCCATGGGCCGAGGCCCCACCCCACCCAAAAAAAAAAAAAAATGCTTCTAATCTCAGTGACTCAATCACAATACATGTTGGCCATTCTTTCTCTGGAGCTCAACTGCTAACTTATTTTTCTAGATGGTTCTTCTTTTATTGTTTGTATTGCATGGAGCTTTTAGTCAATGATAGCCTGGAAGGTAAATGCTTGAAGCATACAGGTAGGATTTTGAACTTTCAGGACACCGCATTCTCCAACCCCAGAATCAGAGAGCTCCTACCATGATCGAGTAGCAATGAAAGAAATAGTCTGAAGATGTCCCTCCTGTATCATATTCTCTTGATGCACAGATACCACTGAGAAAGGTAGACATGCAGACTAGAAACCAAGCTCAGCTTCGAATATTTCTAAGCTCATGCCTATCTGGGTTTCCTTTTATAACAAGATTCTCTGTGTTAGAAAAATGGACATTATTTTGAAGACATTTCAGGACAAGAAATCTGCTTTTTTTTCTTAGTCAGTCCAAAAAATTTGCCCACTTTTAAAGAAGGATGTTTAATCCAAAGCAGCGATTTTCAAATTTTACGCAGACTGAAGCATTCAGAAGACCCCAGGCAGCTCCTGGGAGGGGAAGTGAAGAAAGGCGAGAGAGCTTCTGGGAAAGGTGAGGTGGGCAGAGCTCTCTACCTCTATTTCAACCAGGGCCTATCAGGTTTCCACACTGGGACTGTGCATGGAATTTCATGTGGAGGGAAAAAAAAGGTGCCTCTGCTGCTGATGTTTTCAAGCCACCAGTCATGGAATGCATATAAATCGGACTCACTGGTGGAGAGGTCACAGCCTCAGAAAAGAAACAAGAACTCATGAAGCAGCTAAATGCTCCGGCCACAACATGTATTCTAGGAAAAGAAAGTCCTCCTTAAAACTACCCATCATGTTGCTATCACCGGATCCAACATATGTGTGGATTGTTGCTAAGGCACCTTCGTGATATCCAACCTCAGCCAGCACCTGTGTGCCCTGTGACACTCATTTACTGAACTCCCTCTCTAGTCTCATTCCCCTCTAGAACAGGGGTTTCTAATTTTGTTTGTGCCATGGCCCATTGTGAGGTCTGTGAAGACTTTGGATCCCTTCTTAGAATCACACAGTTTTCAATACGTAAAATACAAAATAGGATTACAAAAAAGCTAACTCTATTAAAGCACATTTCTATCTATGGACCCTGAGGGGGTCAGTGGGCACCAGGAAAAGTAATACCCATTACATGCATTCTGAGAGCATTCTCAGTGCTGAATTTCCCACCCAGCTCTCTCTTGAGTTCCACTCCTTCCTTTTGATTGGCCTATCAGGAATTTGCCACAAGAACCTAAAGTGCAATATATTTTTAACTGAGTTCTCTCTTTGCCTACCCAAACATACTTTTGCTTCCCTGATTCTTTCATCAATGCAACCACATCACAGACTTCCTAGGCTTCTGAACCATCTATGACTTCTGAATTATTCCCTCATCTCCTACTTCAACCAGCGTCTGGGTCTTCCTGACACCATCACTGAACTTTTTTTTGAATCCACCTTCTCCTTTCATTCTTTGCACTAATACCGTTAATAACCTCAGCATTTCTCACTTGGATTTTTGCATTACTCTTCTGACTCACTGTCTGCTGCCCAGATAGTCTTCTCAGTATTTATATAAAGAAGTCAGAGCCATCATTCCAAATTCAGACAGGCCTGGTCATTCCCCTTTCCAGAATCAATGCAAAATTCTTTAGCTACCAATCCTAGCACTTCAGAGCCTGGCCCTGGCCTTCCTGCCCTGCCTTGGCCTCAGTGCTCACAATGCTCACTCCTCTCTGAACAAACGCAAACTCTTCTAGCTCCTCAAGCTTCTGAAGGCTAGGAAACCCTTTCTCCTTTTCTTTTCACACCCAAATACTGAAGTGTATCCCCAATTTTAAGGACCTTGAAGAAGGCTTCTTCTAGTGGCTTTAGAAGCAAAAGCTCTCCTTCTTCAGCATTCTCGTATGTATTTGTGGACATGTCACTTTTGGAACTTATCAATTCACATTATAACAATTTAAGGGGACTATCATCTCCTCTTCTTGGTGTGTCTTTAGTGAGGAAAAGAATGGTACTTTACTCATTTTTATAGTTCCGCACAGCATGAGGGCTGGGTCTTCTGTTCACCTGCCTGAGGCCCATGAGTGGAGTGGCTGACTCTCCTACACAGCAACCTTATCTTGTTTTCTTTATTGCCTGAACCCTGCATTACTCAATAAATGATAGTTTCAAAATCTCAAATGTCTAAATCTCATATAAACGTGGTGAAAATAACATTATTTTAAAAGGTTAGACTTAATTCCATGACCCAAAAATAGTATATTAACTTCTCTCTTCTCTAAAAGTAAGTACCATGGATCCAGGGGCCAGTAACTAGGAAGCTGTTCAAAGGAGATGACTAACTGGTATTTTCTAATAAGTTTGTCTTTTTATGAAACAAGAGCAAGAGTATAAACAACCGAGTTACCTTTGATTTCAGGGTAGTAGAGAAAAGGTTTTGGTTCACTAGTTTCCAAATCAGATTTCCTCCGAAGTTGGACAAACACAGAGGCTGGTTTGGTAATGTTGACGTCTTTATACTTTGGTGTCTTGAAGACGATGGCAAACTGCAGGATACAAAGATCCAAATGTTAGGGTAGGACTACATATTTTTTCCAGCAATGCTACTCATTAAACACATTCCTTATGTACAATGTTTAGACACACTGTGAAGAAAAAGAAAATACAGTAGTACCCTAGAGAAAGTTACAAACTCAGAATTCTATACCTACACATTTTAACTAGATTGCCACTGCGAAACTGAAGCAAGACTGTGCCAATGTAGTGTAAATCTTCATTATTTTACTTGTCTAATAATTCATATGTCTTCATTTGTAAATAATCTTGTGAAAAAAATACACTGCATACACCTCCTCTTTCAAATCAGCCTTCAAAGCCTCCAAGATTATTTGTAGCAACATCGGTCATGGGAAGAGGGAGACGAGGAAGGTGGTACTATTATCTGCCTACAGGCCTATTGATGAGGAGAGGAAACTAAACCCTGCAAGGAAGACATTATCACAGAGTCAGTTTATTTTGAGGTAAGAATGGCCAAGGCTTTAGGCATATATAAGGCATTCTGTAACACCTCTGGCATTCTTACATTTTTTTATAGTTTGACTTTTCGACTATGTAATATATTCATAGGGATCAAGATTTTGTAAAATATAAGCAGGTATATAATGGCATACATAGAAATTTCTTCTTGCCGTTCCTGTCCTCCATCTAGGCAATTCTTACTGTTTCCTTGCTCCTCAACCCCCCAGAGGTAAACACAGATAATTTATTAATTTCTTTTGTATTCTTCCAGAATTTCTTTATGGATGGGCAACACAAACATAGAATCTTTTAAATATACGCTTTGTTTTATATCTATCTTTAAAACAATTTTAATGTTATATCTTTGAGACTTTCTATATTAGTTCATACAGTACACATTCTTTTTAATAATACATAATATTCCATCACATAGATACAACATAATTTATTTCATTGGCCACTTATTGATGGATATTTGGATTGTTTCCAATTTTTTTTGTGTGTATGTGAAAATAGTATTCCTAAGTCACTCAGAGTAATCATTAAGATGGGGATTTATCATTTTCATCTCTTAGTCATATACTCAGTTGTCACTGGGAAATCTTGATTTATCATGATGACATTGTCAACTAGAAGACTCTTCCTTTCAACACTTTTTATTAGAATACCCTTGTAACAGGTTTCACCATAATTTTTCCAGTAGAACATTGTTATAAACCGATTGCGTCTGCCCAAATTCAAATGTTGAAGTCCTAACCCCTAATGTAGCTGCACTTGGATATAAGGTCTTTATGGATAATTAAGGTTAAATGAGGTCATAAGAGTGGGGCCCTCACTGGATAGGATTAGTGTCCTTACAAAAAGAGACACAAGCCCTTGCTGGTGTTGATCAATGATTAGAGCATCAGCCTGTAAACGGAAGGGTTTCAGGTTCGATTCCTGGTCAAGGGCATGTACCTGGGTTGCAGGTTCGATCCTTGGACCTGGCTGAGGCATGTGAGGGAGGCAGCCAATTAATGTGTTTCTCTCATATTGATGTTTTTCTTTCTCTCTCTCTCTCTCATCTCCCTCCCTCCCTTCCCTCTCTAAAAATCAATGAAAAAATATTCTTGGGTGAGGATTAACCAAAAAAAAAAAAAAAAAAAAAAAAAAGGAGAAGAAGAAGAAGGAGAAGAAGAAGGAGAAGAGACACCAGAGAGCTTACTCTCTCTACCATGAGTGGACACAGCAAGAAGGCAGCCACCTGAAAGCCAGGAAGAGAGCCCTTACCAGAAACCAACCAACCCTGTCAAACCTTGATCTGGATGGTATAGCCTCCAGAACTGTGAGAAAAAAGTTTCTGTTGTTTAATCCACTCAGTTTATGGTGTTTTGTTATAGAACCCTGCCCATAATTCTATGATAGGTAACTTTTCTGAACGACCTGTAAGAGTCTTAAAAATAGTACTCTTTTAAGAAAGTTAAATAAATATTTATAATTTTTCCTTTTTCATGTATGGAAACTAAGTCCTCAATTTCAACAAGGGAGAAAAAGTAAAATTATCATCATCACCATCCACTTACTTGTCTATGAACATCTGTGGGGGAAAAATCTCCAAATCCTTCCCAGATTCCACCATTTTCCTCCTCTTCATAAAATCGAATCTGGATGTCATCTGCAAACAGTCACAGTCAGATGTGTAATTCCACATAGTGTAATACTATTTATGAACATGATGAAACAAGGTTGGTTCAAGAGTCTACCTACTATATACTTAAATGTTTGAAAGTAATTAACATGTAATTGACTTTTGAATAATTAAAAAATTTTACAAATCACTGAGCTTTTTATTAGTTACCACAGTAATGGGACTGAAGTTTCATTTACAATGACAGATTTATCCATTTAATTTGAGTTTTCTCTTAATCTATCTTTGACCTTCCTATCTCCATCTCTAAACCAATGCACTCCTAAGAATGATGAAGGATGGTGAGAAATATGAGAATCACAAAATGTGGTTTAACTCTACATAGATTTACATAATAATATTTAACTTATATAAAATGTATTATGTGGCAGACACAGTTCTAAGTGACTTATATGTATATATTAACGGATTTAATCCTCACAATAACTTTGTAATGCAGGTGCGCTATTAATATCTTCATTTTGCAGAAGAGAAACTGGAGTCCAAAGAGGTTAAGTAACTTATCCGATGTTGAACAGTAGTAAATGGAGAAGCCAGGATTCGGACACAGACAGTATAGTTTCTGACTTAAACATTCTACCTTGCTGCCTCACTATAATACTTTATTAATCCTCCTTGGAAAACTGTTAAAAATATTAAGTTGGTCAAGTTTGTTCAGATTAAATCAGAATGCCTAAATTTTACACTTCAGTCGTGGATTTTACTTTTGCAGAAATATGACACTAACTCGGGTTGGCATCTCTCTGGCTTGCCCAGGAACCTGGAAATGCATATTACTTGGACAGAAGGGCCTAAACAAAGGTTGATATCAGGATGAGCAGAGAAAGTGTAAATTTTTTTGGATAAAGATATATATCTTCACCATAAAATCTGATCCTATTTTTTTCTGACCTTTTATCTCACAGCATTTAGTCTCAAATGAGAATTTTTTTTTTTTTTTAAAGCCACACTTCTTTTATACAGGGGCTATATTTCCAGTTATGTATCTGCTTACTTTGAAAATGCTCATCAGTTTGTAGTGAACAGATCTTTATTATACTGTACTTTCCATACTTTTATTTTAGAAACGAGTGAAGTTTGAGGGAATAACACCATCTCCTTTAGCATTTGTTAATTTATCAATCTTGCGCTGTAGTTAATGAGATGAATGCCAAGAACCTTTCCTGAAAGTCAAAATTATGGGAGAAATATGCTCTGAGAATTTCCCTATAATTCTTATTCTCTTTCTTTTTCTTAGCTGACATCACAACGTCCTGTGAAAGTATCTGGAAAAGCTCAGTGTTGCAACAAAGCATTGTAAGATAAACACAATAAGCAATTTCATACTATGCAAAACTTTAGAGGAACAAACGGGTCTTCAGCACATTAAGCCTGCGACATCGCTGGAGACGACAATGACAAAACTGGAGCTGTCCTGCTTCGGGACATCACGAGAAGGCAGGATTCTTTGGAAAAGACAACAATGCTGGGAAAAACAGATGGCAACAGGAAAAGAGGAAGCGCAAACGTGAGACGGGTTGACTCCATACAAGAAGGCACAGGCATGAGTCTCCAGGAGCTGAGCAGGGCTGCTGAGGACAGGACCTTCTGGACAGCACTCATTCACAGGACAGCCGGGAGTCAGGGCCGACTCAATGACACCTGACACACACAAACATTATTGTGTGTGTGTGTGTGTGTGTGTGTTTGAAGCATGGGCTATGTACTCATTTACCTTAGTTTAACTAAGCTCAGATACCAAACTTCAAAGTATAAAAACACTGAAATGTCACTGATTACCACCATTTTAGAATTTTTCTTCTGTCGAAAAATTTTAAATGAATTAGCTGGGTTAAAAAAAAAATAACAGATACATTTGGAAAAGGTGAAATGTATACATTTAAAAGGGATATTACTGGGTCCACTGCCAAAAAGTGACTCACAGACACACTCAAAATATTTTACATCTTGGGATCACAGCATATATTTACCTTTCTGAACCTTGTCACAGAGAAGATAAATCTCTTCCCCTCCAGTGACGCATCCAGCTGTCCTGTCCATTCGTACAATTTTCAAGTTGGACGCGTTGGGGGCTTCTGTCCACAGGAGAAAAAGAACAAATATCCTGGTTTATCCTCAGCTTCACAAGCCAATCTCTTATGACGGATCCTGCCCTTAGCACACATTAACCAAAAGAAAGTTTAAATAGATGCTTTCATTCATATTGGTTTAAAAAATTTTTTTAAAAATGTTTTATTGATTTTTAGAGAGAGGAAGGGAGAGGAGAGAGAGATAAAAACACAAATGAGAAACATTGATTGGCTGCCTCCTGCACGCCCCCTACTGGGGATCAAGCCCGCAACCCGGGACTAGGAACCGTCGCTCAACCACTGAGCCATACCAGCTGGGCTCACTCATACTCTTTTAACAAGGTTACAAATAAAACAAAAATGCCTTCTGAAATCCTCAGAGCACTCCTGGGCGTGGGTCATTCATTACCACCAAAATAGATGAGGCAGATAGGAGCAATCTCTGTTTCTCCCACTAACATAGAGAGATTAATACAGAAAGAAAGAACTTTGGTTCTGGAAGATACCAAGCCAATGGGTTGGTAGGATTTCAATTAGGTCAAGACTTAAGCTCAAACTCATTTCCATGATACTGACAAACCATATATAAGAGTCCTAGAAATTTAGGAGAAGCACAATTTTCTTAAACTATTTATTAATTTTTATTTTACAGAAAAGAAAAAATGGAGATGTTATATTTCTTTTCCCCGAACTAAATTAGAATTCTGTGTGGTTAGGGGCAAAATTTTTGTGTGGTAATAGCATAAAGCTTCCTTTTTTTCCCCCCAACAGCTGCATTTTATGGTGATCTTGAATATGTGAGTCTACATCATTTTATAATTCTTTCACTTCCTTTCAAACTTGTTTAAATTAGAGAAACCTGTTAGTTGTTGTACTTGGAACCTGGAATTTCCTACTTAGACTAAACCCTATAAACTGTCAATTAGCCTAAGTACTGCACTTGCAGGCTTTCTGGAAAGATCTGTTTAATAAATGTCACCCACACCAAAAATGTTACTATGCACATCTACATGGTAAATTTGAAGGCCATTATAAAACTTTTTAAACATTCCAGGAACTACAGACTAAGACAGATTTTTGAGGTCACATACGCTCTATGCTGCTCACCCAGTTAACCTGAAGTTGATAAAGCTATAACATGTGAGAATGAAGGTGGATAAGAGTAATAAACACCGGTCTTGTTTGGCCGGTGTGCCTCAGTGGTTGAGCATCGACCCATGCACCAAGAGGTTGCTGGTTCGATTCCTGGTCAGGACACATGCCCAGGTTGTGGGCCTGATCCCCAGTGGGGGGCATGCAGGAGGCGGCCAGTAGATGTTCTCTCTCATGGATGTTTCTATCTCTCTCTCCCTCTCACTTCCTCTGTCTAAAATCAATAAAGGAAAAAAAAATAGCTGTCTTTTATTAACTTCTGTTCAGGCTCCCAGTGAAAAAAATGGAGATATTTCTCTCATCTAAGAGCACCAAGAATGCCTAGTAAGGCATTCTTAAGGAGTGAGGGATTTGGCATTGCATGTAAAAGACTAAAATGCACATCTGAAGAAAGAGAATTACACTCATTGAGCACCTTATAACATTTCACTTTTAATCTAGACATCAACTTTTTGTATTAGATTTTAATATTCCCATTTCATAGATAATACACATGAGGCTCCAAGTGATTAATTTCTTGCCCCGGGACTCAGAGCCAGTCACTGCCTGCCGGAGCAGGCTGCAAGTCTGTTCTTGACATTATCTGGGCTGCCTCCCATTAGGAGCCAAGTACTCACTGCTGTCGTAGATGGCGTCTGATACCACGGGTTCCAGGCGCCTGGTGAAGCTCCCGGTGCTGTCTGGGAGGAAAGCTGTAAACATGAGCCGCACCACGCTGAGGTCCATTTCCTTTGTCTGCTGAAGAGCTGCCTGGCGGATGATCTCCTTTTCCCGATCTAAGATCACACAGCACAGGGCAAGAGTGAAGTGTGAACATTTCAGATAGAACGCTTTTATAAAGCCCAAATAACAGAAACTTAAAATAAAAATTGTTGTTTTTATTCTTCATGTTGCTTATAAAACTTTAAAATGTATCCCGTGTATGCTATCCAAAATTAAAGCCATCCAAAGAAGACCTGCATTTCCTCTGGTTTACAGGAAAAACTGCTCTGCAGATCACAGTGCCTGTAGCCTTTCCTATCGTCCCCCGAACTGTCCCTTTTCTCCCTACAGTAAGAGTCGAAGGTACAGAGTGTGATGGAAGGGAGGCACTGAGGCAGCTGTGCATCAGCTATGCTGCGAGCTGTGAAAATTAAGTATTCCAAAAGCTATGTGAGCACAGAGTCTGTTCATTCCACAGTGCCTTCCACCCTCCTCAGCACATAGTAGGTACTCAGAAAGTACTTCTGAAGGAACTGAATGACTCCACTGCATTTGGCTCCTTCCTTCCCTCCTGATGGAGCTTTCGTGCTGATGGATATAATCGTAATTACTCTGTATCATAAAAGGTGATAACTCAGGTGATAAGTACTGCCCAAGAGCTCCAGATGAAGTGATGGGAATTTCAAAGGAGAACCCAAAGGCTTTGGAGCAGAAGAGACACTTGCTCTGAATCTTGAAGGGATGGCAGAACTTGCACTTACGAAGAGGGTGAATGAGGGCATTCTAGAAAGAGGGGAGAGCAGGTATGAAAAGAGTGCGCCAAGGTGCGGAAGTGAGAAACTACGGTGCTTCTGTGCAGTAATCCAGTTTGTCCTAAAGGGACATGGTGGGGAAAGAGTTGGAAATGCAGACTGGGCCCAGCTCTTGTGAGGCCTAAAATGCCAGCTTCCCAATCTGGATTTTGTAGGCATTGGGAAGACATTAAGCAGAGGTGAGATGGAGGCCTTAGTAAGAACTATCTGATCGTGGGGTGTAAACTGGATTAGAAGTAGATGGGACAGAGACAGCCAGCCAGGTGGAGTGAGGAGCGGGGCCCCAGAGAGAGCACAGCAGAGCTGGACCACCAGCTGGACACGCAGCAAGGGCGGGGGTGGAGCCAGCGATGGTGAGAAGGGTCAGGGTCTGGATTTCAGAAGAGGGAACACGGTTAGAGGAAAATGAGGATTGGCTTTGGATCACCTGAATGTGAGCTGCTGACAGGTGGCCAGACTAAAGGAGAACATACACAAGCAGAAATGGTGCAGGTGGTGGGGCAAGGCTTGGGGTTAAAAGATACGAGTAAAGGCAGGAAAACATACAATCATAACATTTTTATGACAAAGACAATAGTTCATAATGTGCCTGAATAGCCCAAAGAAAGAAAGATCCCTTATAAGAAGGTGAGCTGGGGGAGATAGAACAGAGGAGTTGTTTTTGAACAAAGTCTACAATTACGAATTGGTTTTGACAGGTTGGAAAGGGAAAGGTGGGGTGTATTAAGTAGAGAAATACACATAAGAAGGTATGGAGATGCATGAGATGTTCAGGGGGCAGTGGTGGGCAGAGGTGGGGCAGGGTGGGACTGAAGATGAGGCCAGAAAGGTGACTGGGGCCAGACTGGGAGGGCTTTGTATGCCAGACTATGGACGTAGAGATTTTATTCTAAAGGTAGCAGGATGCCACCACAAGTTTCTGGGCAGGAGAATAGTGGGAGCAGCTCGGGGTACAGATTGGGAGAAAGAAACCTGGGGCCTACAGATGAGCACATAGTTTACACGTGAGAAATTGAGAGCCTGAGCTCTCAGAAAGGCAAGGAGAGATCACCCAAGGAACTTATACGCATACATGCATAACCAATGGACACAGACAACAGTGTGGGGAAGGCGGAGGTGGGGGAGTGGAGAGGAGGGGGATCAATGGGGGAAAAATGGGGGACAGCTGTAATACTTTCAACAATAAAGATAAATTTAAAAAAATAAAATGTATATGCACAAAAGAGAGAACAAACAGCAAGGATGGGAGAGGGACACGCACCTGTGAGCTGCCGGTCTCCTCCACCTTCTGCTTGCAAATAGGCAAGGTCAGGATGCACCAAAAGTCCAGGATTATAGCCCCTTATACATGCCTCCGTCATTCGTGCTTCCAGTGTTTCAAATACTTTTTTCTTCGTCACATGAAGTATACCCAGGTTTGCAAAGCTGGAGAAAGAACAGTAGCAGCAACAACAAGCAAAAGTTAGGCAGTCAATGACTAGAGGGTACGGTTTCACTTGAGCAAAGAGAATTAAACAAACAAACAAACACAGGTCCTCCATCGCTGAGGCCCACACTATAATCAAACACATTACTATTTCTGCCATGAAATATGTAAAGAAGACTCACCAAATGAAAAATAAAGATTATAACCAGCTGCACATCAGGGCAGATTGGGTTTTGCCACCAAATGAGTCTGTGGTAAATTTAGCAACATCTTTTGGTTTTCAGAGCTTATTAGACTTTCAAATTATGATTAAGGGAGTGGGGTAGATATGTATATATAGCTTAATAGAAAATTTTACATGGACTCATTTTAAAGTATTTTCTAGGAGAGTTGTATAAAAATATTTTAATTACAAATATAGTGCTAACTTTTCTCTGAATAAAAGGAATATTATATTTCTAAGGATTTTTCTTTCTTTCCTTTTTAAATTTTATTTTGGATTATCCTTGAATTCTGGATGAGATTTAAAGTCTAGGTCCTGTTTGGGGTCCCCCTTTCAGGAATTCTATCTCCTCCTGGGTTATCTATAAGGTTGAAGTTATTTATTACTACTAGAATGTTTTCTAATTCTACATGGACTCATGCCTGAAGGTATACCTATAATCGGGATAGAGAATCTTTTACCTTGTGAAGGCTACATACCTATAGAACAAAATATGTTAATAAGCTAAATAAAGCAATCTAAGGGATTTTAAAGAAAATATATAAAATGCTCCAACCATTTATTTTTTAAAAAGTACATGAAACAAATAAGTATATTTCATAAATGTAATACAACAAACAAGCAAGCAATTCACCAAGGAGACGCAGTCCTTCAACAAATATTTATTCAGCTCCCATGAGTGCGGGCAGTGCCCTGTTGCTCCTGTTGGCAGTGAAGGAACCCCTAGCGTCAGAGAATTGATATGCAGGTGCAGCCACAGAGAAGAAACGAAGCAAATTTGACAGTGTCATTCGGAAGACAGTAAGTTTTACCAAGAACAATGAGGTAGGAATGGGGAAGGGAGGGGCAGGAGAAGGCATGGCACTTTGAAACAGGGAGAGGCAGAAAGGGCCCCGCTGAGGAGAGGACAACTGAGCAGAGTGAAGGAGCGGGGAGCGGTGCGGCTGTGTGGAAGTCAGCGTTCCAGGCGGGAGGCACAGCAAGTGCAAACACCCTGAGGTAGGGGCACGCTGGTGTTTTCTAAAGACAACAATGGCAAGGAGGCCGAGGGAGCCAGAGGAAAAGAAAGAAGGGTCAGGAGTTCAAAGAGGTACGTGGTGGCACAGATCTTTTAAAGCTTGTAAGCTTTTGTAAGGACTTTCGTTTCACTCTGGCTTTTACCCAGAAAGAAAAAGGAAAGATTAGTAGAGGAAAGATAGAAATATTATGACAACTGGCCGGCTGGTGTGGCTCAGTGGATTGAGCACTGTCGCATGGACTGAGAGGTTCTGGTCTGATTCCTGGTCAGGGCACATGCCCAGGTTGTGGGCTCGACCCCCAGTAGGGGCATGCAGGAGGCGGCCAGTTGATGTTTCTCTCTCACATCGATGTTTCTATCTCTCTCTCCAAGAAATCAATAAAAACATAACAAAAAAAAGAAAGAAATACTGTGACAACTGGATTGAATGAAACAAAGACTATAATAATGTGGGAAGGCCAGATAAACTATGGAAAGAAAATATAAGAGTGAAGGCAGAATGAGATGAGCCCTCATACAGAGGCCCACAGACAGAACAATACACATGTCCAGATAGTGACAGAAAAAAGTGGGATGGCTGAGACATACACAGGGAAGACAGTATGCTGACAGAATTAAGCTCCTCGAGGGCAGTGCTCCAGCACCTAGAACACTGGGTGCCTAGTACATATCTGCTGAAGGAATGCATGCATGGATTCACACAGCACAGAAAAACATGCCATGGCATGCTAATATGCATGGAGGTACAGGCAATTTTCTAGAAACCAAATTTCCATCTTCTGGCCCTTCAAGCCTTATTTCTATACAGAACATCTGCAACTGTGGGAAAACGAGGTATTCTATAGGTAATGGCAATGACAAACATCTTTGTAGCGCTTTACACTTTATCATCTATAAAGTACTTTTCATGTATATTATTTAATTTAATCCCTGTGGGAAAGGTAATATCTTCATTATTCATTATGCGAATAGTGAATTTACTCTGGTAGAAAATGAAACAATATAGAATCAAGTCTTCAGCTTCAAGTAATGATGGAGTATGAGACCAAATTGAACCTTTCACCGTAAACAACAACAAAAAACACAGGAAAAAAATCATTTTAAGACACCGGACAATAGGCAGCACAGGACAGTGATTCTTAAGAAAAGGGAAACAAATACGATGAATCCTACAGTTTTGCTGGCTTACTACTTAGAGCTTCTAGGCTGCAGCAAAGGAAGAGGGATCTCAAACAGGACCTGGCCATCTCCCTGAGCGGAGGAGACAGAGTTAAAAATGTGAAGAGGCCAAGGAGGCTAGAATTCACAAGCAGAGCGCCAGAGAGAAAGGAACCACATACAGAGAGACACTCTGAAATATACAGCGACTCTACTTTGAGTTTTCAGCCGAGTACTATCAGAGCATATGTGTGAGGAAGTGACTCGAGGCTGGGACAAGAACCACCAGAAAGGGGCAGGCAAACCACACCTGGAGAACACACAGGGCTGGAGTAGTTCAGGAAATCTTGTAACAACATAAATCATCAGGATGAATATTACCAGGGATAAAAAAGGGTCATTCCATAATGGAAAAGGGATTGATACATTAAGAGGGCATACAAATCCTAAATGTTTATGTATCTAAGAAAAGAGCTTCACAACATAAGCAGCAAAATCTTTAAAAAAATTTTTTTTCTTTATTAATTTGAGAGTGAGGAAGGGAGGAGAGAGAGAGAGAGAGAAACAGCGATGAGAGAGAACATCGATTGGCCGCCTCCTGCATGCCCCCCAACTGGGGATCAGGCCCACAACCTGGGCATGTGTCCTGACTGGGAATCGAACCGGTGACCTCTTGGTGCAGGGGTCAACGCTCAACCACTGAGCCACACCGGCTGGACTAAGCAGCAAAATCTTACAGAACTAAAAGGGGAACTAGGTATATCTATAAATATAGTCAGAGATTTCAACACCTTCTCTCTATAATTGATAGAACAAGTAGAGAGAAGATTACACTATCAAGCAACTTGACCTATTGACACTTACGGAACATTCATTCAACTTGATCAGGCTAATCATTCCTTTTAAATGCCCAGAAACCTTTACCAAGACAGACCATAGTCTGACCCATAAAAAAAGTCTCAATAAATTGAAAAGGATTCAAATCATACCAAGTATTCTCTTACAACATCGACCCTAAATCAGACGTCAATAACTGAAAGATATCTAGATAGGAATATATTCAAATTAAGATGGGCTATGTAATAATTGTTAAAGCTGGGTGATGGGTAGGTACACTGGGATACAAAGAATAGTTTAATTGTATTCTTTTTACTTTTGTATATGTTTGAAAATTTCTATAATAAAATGTAATGGCCCTGGCCAGTTTGGCTCAGTGGTTAGAGCGCCGGCCCACGGACCAGAGAGTCCTGGGTTCGGTTCCCGCTAAGGACACGTACCTCGGTAGCAGTTCGTCCCCGGCCATGGTTGGGGTCATGTGGGTGGCGACCAGTCGATGTGTCTCTCTCACGTCGATGTTTCTTTCTCTCTCTCTTCCTCCCTCACTCCCTCCCTCCCACTCTATCTGAAGATAAATGCAACAACAACAACAACAAAAATGTCCTCGGGTGAGGATGAAAAAAAAAAAAACGTAATGGAAAATGAGAGCAGATACTATCGTTAGCACATGCAACAGAAAAAATTTGAGCATCGTAAATGTTAAATACATGGGGTGCAAAACGGCACAGCCACTTTGGAAAACAATGTGGCAGTTTTTTATCAGCGTAAATGTACCCTTAGTATGCATCCCTAAAATTTCACTCAGTATTTACCCCAAGCCCAAGAGAAATAAAAACTTATGTTCATACAAAAAGTGGTTTTGCCAACAAAAACTAGAAACAAAGCAAATGTTCTTCAACAGGTAGATGGATACACAAAAACTGTGATACTTCAATACAATGCAATACCAGTCAATAATTAAAAGGAATAAGCTCCGGATACACACATCAACCTGGAGGACTCTCAAATGCATTATGCAAAGTGAAAGAAGTCAGATTTAAAAATGCTACATGTTGTATGATTCCATTTGTTTGTCGTCTGGAAAGGCAAAACTATAGGGCTAGAAATCAGGTCAGGGGTTGTCAGGGCCTGGAGTGGGAGGAGGGGTTGACTCCAAAGGGGCACACAGGGACTTTGAGGGGTGATGGAACTGCTCTATACCTTGACAGCGGTGCTTATATGAGTATTTGTCAAAGTTCATAGAACTGTTCACGGTTCAAGGTGAATATTACAGTATTTAAATCATACTTCAATAAAACCTGACAAAAATGAAAAAAGAAAGGTTATCACGGCTAATACTAAGACAGAGACTACGATCCTGTTTCTCACTCAAAATGCCACGTTCTTTCACACCAGTGGTTTTCAAAGAGAAGTCTCAGCAGCACTACCTCAGAACTTCTTAACATGTACATTCTTGGGCCCTGTACCAAACCTACTGAATCAGAAACAATCTGTGTTTTAATAACTCCTCTGGGAGATTCTCAATCACCCTGAAAGGTGAGAACCACTGGTCTACACTATGTGAGACCAATGAGATGAGCATCTCCAGGAACAGGCCTGGCATCAGCATTTTCATAAAGTGACCAGAGGTGACTTTAATTAGCAGCTAGGTTTGAAATCCTCTGCACCGGGCCAGATGTTTCCACCCTCCTCCTCATCTGGGGCCTGCTGCTGCCCTCTGGGTAGGTTTGAGTCCCGGTGTCACTGGGTTGGGATGGCCAAGTCATCCCTCCACCTGCCCCTTATTTCTCTGAGGACTCAAACACTGACTTCAGAGCTAGCGCAAGAGTTAAAAGCAGCCTAAGAAGAGTGTCTGTAAAGTCATTTGTCCATCAAAAAAATGGGTTGTTTGATTTCCTACTGCAGGATTCCGAGAGTTCTTTATATATCCTGGACATAAATCCTTTTTTGGATTTGAGATTTACAATTTCTTCCAGTGTAAAGCTTGTGTGTATCTTGCCATTTTAACACTGTTCATAGTTTCTTTGGCCTCCAAGAATTTTAAATTTGTACATATAAAGAAAAAGCAGCCTCCGACTCACACCCAGTTTGGAAGTTGGATACTTACAATCTCAGTCCACACTTTGTCTATTCTCTCCAAACACTCCTTTAGTGTGTGTTAAGGCTAACCCACATGAAACTGCCAATAATCGATTGTTTCTGGATCCTCAAAAACCACAATTTAATATGGTCTACACTAGCTCCTTGAGGGAGGCCATGTCCTCTTTTGTATTTTTTTAAAATTATATTTCTACTTCTAGTGCTTACCAATTAGTATACGCCATAAATTATAGTTAAAAAAAAAAAGACTTTACGTCTCTCTAAATCAGGGTTACCAGGAAGCAAACAGAGGGTGTGGTAATTATTGGTAAGGATGGTGGCTTAAGGCGAAGGCAAAGAACAGTTTCCATTGCCTGAAAATGTCAGAGGACAAAAATGTTGTTGAAACAAATTGCTGCTATTCAGGGTCAAAAATGTAGGGTCAAACGAAGATTATATTTATGAGGACCAGCACTAAAGGCTAACTAAATAAATGAATAAGAAATATAAAGACAAGATGAAAGCTAACTAAAACACCTTAAAAGGGCAAATAGGGCAAATATCCCAAGTTAAAGCAATCCAACCCACACTTATGAATATTTTAATATAGATTAAATATCTGTGAAAACAGAAACTAAATTTTACTGAGAACCCCAAAGAAAGGTAGTTCTTTTGGTTTTAATAATTTAAAGGTTATTTATCTTTTCGGTTTCTTTCTTTCTTTTTTTTTTTAATGTAACTTTTTGATGTGTTGGATCAGTGCCCTGCTTGTAAATCTATACGGTACTCTTAGCTTAAGCTACACTATTGAAAACAGGTTATCTTGGTTCCATTTCTAGTATTGACAAGTCTAAGGAATAACGCTGGCTATCTTCCTAAATTTCTCTCTGTGCTCTTCTTACCTACAAGTTAGAACTAAATAATAATCGATGACATACCATAAATACATATGTGGCAAGTCTGCTCATGTTGTTTCATAACATTAGCTAATGTCAGTTCAGTCTAGAATTATGGAGATATAAAGGGCCTGGAGATGAATTTAGAAGAGAAGAAATTAAAGCCCTCAAGAAGTCATGCAAATTGTCCCCAGTTCTGAGAGTGACAGAAATGGAAATAGAATTCTGGCTTCTAGATTACTAGCATGATATTTTTTTCTACTAAAATGCAACATGTTCTGACATTAGAAATTTAAAAAGAGAGAGAGAGAGAGAGAGAAATGAATCATGAGGGAAATACTGCATTTTGGAAAACATCGTAAACAAAAGTTTCTCAGTTAAAAATCAAATTACAAAGGGAGTACCAATGTTTCGTAGAACACTCTGAATAAGAAAGTCTACAGAGTCTATTGTAACTCTCAAGCGGCATCCTCTTGATTAAATTTCTCATTGAAATTGGATTGGGTTAGGAAATCTCACAGCGCTATGACCAAACATCTTGATGATTAAATTTAAGAGCTTAGAGGATCAAAATGTTTGTTGAATGAACGAATGAGTGAGTGAGTGAGTGAACGAATGAGTGAGTGGGTGAGTGAACGAATGCATTCTCCCAACTACTGAACCCCACACTCCAGCACTGCAAAAGAGTAAAGAATTTCCTCACTTTCCTTGGAAACAGGGTATTGACTTCGACTCTTGCTATAGGCCCCCAAATAAATAACCATCAGTTCCTTCTAGAATCCTGAAAGATTACTAAGCCAAACCACAGAGACACCAAATTACAGACAACATACTGGAAGTTTTATAATAACACCTATTATTAGTAGGGAATTTCATCTATATTTTCCTCCAAAGGATATGATCATCACACAGATTAAACAGGACCAAAGAGAATAACACTTCAAACTGACAGCCTACTGGAGCAAGTCCTCAGAAACACTAAGTGATCACTTAGTCTGAACTTCTGACAATTACCCTGCATTTCAAAGCTCTCACAGGTCAGTCAGGAACTGGAAGGATATTCCAAAACAGACAGTGAACCGACTGTGACACACAACAGGAAACAGGCCAGTCTTTCAAGAGGATGTTGAAACAAGTTTATATAAAGCACAGTTGAATTTTTCAAATCAATTTAAGCTTCTGCCTCCAATCTGGAGTCTTTTTTTCCCTAACATCAAAAGAATCAGATTTTAGTGACTTAAAAGAAAGCTCTCTCTCTCTAGGGTTTTCACACTTGAATATTTTCACAGTCAAACAAAGAAATGCCTAGGAACATGAAAGCCTAACCTCCCCAATAACGACGAACTTGAAACTAGATCGGAATTCAAAGCCTGAGATGCTACCATCAGTTTAATTACAGTTGATTTAAGCAATTCCTTTCTTTTGAGTATATAGTCCAGATTAACTGGGATTATATCACAAACTATTTAAACCAGTGTTAGGAAACCCTGAAAGATATTTTTGAAAATGAAATAAAATCAATAAAAATGTTCTTACTGCTTCTGGACTGAATTTATTTTTACGGTACTTCTTTCATTTAAAATTGATTGTTGGATCTGTCTGACCAACCCTTAAATGAATATGTGACTTTGTATTTACATTTCAAGTCTCATGAATGCCAAAACAAAGTTGCATTCCTTGACTTCTTACCTATGCACATTTCCTAAGTAGCACAGAACTGAAACAATATTTATCTACCCACCTCTTGCTCAAAATGTCCACACTATAAATTCAGAGTCGTTACCTCATTAAAGGAATCATCAAGAGTATAACACCATTCACAAAGAGTTGGTTTCTGCTATAATTGTTCTTTCTAATGTGCTCTTTATTTCCAGAAGAAAAATATTGCTAAAAGTGGCACAAATGCGTCACAGGTCAAGGGACCATGTAATTCATCATCCAAACTGGGCTACTTTCGAGAGTGAAAGGGGGTGCTATAGTGATGAGGCCAGGACCACAGGTGCAGACTGGGCTGTCTCAGGGGAGCCAGGCATGTGGGTACCTTATGCCTCAGAATCCAAGTGAGGGCACGCATTTTCATTCTCAGGCCTTCTGAGGGTCTTGGAAAGGCCCCTAATGAAAAGGGCCTTTTCAGTCTAAGTCTTGGGTGCCATGTTCTGTCTGCTCCCACCTTCCATGGCATCACATCCCCCCACTTACCCGACCACCATGTCCTTGGGTCCAGCCGTTACGGTGCAGATCCCGTCCTCACAGTGCTTCCCCACCAGGCTGTGTGCGTGCAGGTGGATGCTTTTTCCATTTGTGACCAACTGAACAATAACCTTGGCATGTCCCACGTAGTTGCAGATCTATGGAAGAAGCACATTTTAAAAGTTAGTACATCTGACGACCTTGCAATGTAGAAAAATGCTTAGGACAAGCCAGTAAGTATAAAAAATATGATACAAAATTAGGCATACCTGTACATCTATGACCACAGCTCTGTTTTTAAAAATAAGTGATGAAAAAACGATGGGATGGAAATAAATCAAAATGCTAATGGTGGTTGTTTTGTGTGTGGAGGGTCTACTCCAGGAAGTACACCATACATGATACAGTCTGTACTGTTGAAGTTGGAACAGCACCTCTTCAGGATGCTGTGAAGCCATGAAGCACCCCCTTCCTACTAACCAAGAACACATTTTCACCTGCACCCCCATCACAGTTTTCGGTCATAAAAGCTGTATAAAAGATCTGTCAGAGGGAACTGGGATTGATGGATAATGGAAATCAAGGGAGGGAGAGAAGTGAGCAGGAACAGTGCATCCTATGTCTCTGCCACGAGATTAGGCAGGAGACTCCTGCCAGGACCTGGCAAGCTCACAGGACACCCAAGCTCACAGACTGGGCCTGCAGTGATCTGTTAGGAAACTCCAGCCTGGCCCTCTCTGCTATGAGCTCTCATAGCTCAGCTGCATATGCCCAGGTCAGGGTACATTCCTTCAGTTCTAATAAGTGCACTTCCAGAGTGCAGACCCTCGGCTCTGACACCTACTTAGCTCTTATTTTACAAAATCAGGGTTTCCCATTTAAGGCAATTTATCTTTTTCATTGTTATACTGTTAAAATGATAGTAACAGCAATAAAAAGGAAATAGCATGGGGATAATTCTCTTTTAAGCCAAGAGAGGCTGGACAACCTTTCTCCTCTGGTTGGTTCTCAGATCCCTAGAGCAGATCACATATTCCTTCCTTGGGAAAGCCCCAACACTAAGCTCATATTAACAGAAAAGACTAAAGGCTTTATTTTTACCTTTGTGAATCCTGTAAGTCAGAATACTGTCATCAATTCAGCCAAACCATTAGAAATGCACTGTATTATCTCCTCAGCGAGTGATCGGCCATCTTAGTCTGCCGAGAACTGAGAGGGTTTCCTGGTACACAGGACTTTCAGGGCTACGAGTTAGTTCTCCTATCTCCTAAACTCATATTGTCTCTTTTCGAGGAAGCGCATGACCTAAATCCTGGGTCTCTCAACTCTACAGTCACTAGAAATATCTTAATCTGCACAAGCAGCCTTTAGCTCGGAAGGGAAAGAAAGTGGAATGGAATCCATCTAGCAAACCTGAGGAAGAACCTACACTTGCCAATACAGTGTCTTGGAAACGGACAGAATCCCTTTCAACCAGCCTACTTCTATTACAATATCATCAAACAGATCAGATCCCATTGATTCGGGGTTTTGTTAGGATGATTTCAGTATGGCTCCCCGCCTCCCCTCAATCCAATCTCTCATCTCAAGAATTGAGAGCTGATCAGAGCTGGGATTATTCTCCAGGGGGTTCTGGGGGCGAGAAGATCCCCTGGCCCCTGCAGCGAAGGGCAGACTCCCCTCTAACCCACAGTGTGGCTCCACTGGAAGCCTTAGGGCGTCTCTGCCTGAACCTCCACTCAGAACTGCAGCAAGAGTTTGCTTCTGAAGCCTCTAACAGCCCTTTCCAAGGAGCACGCCGCCGCTGGGTGTGGCCTCCAGTCCTTGCAGAGCGAGCTAATCACAAAAAACATTTAGGATTAAGTCAGGATTTGACCACCTCAAAGCACACAAATAAATAATTTCTTAAACAGGTAGAGCACTTAGAAACGCCCTCTGGGCATAACACTAATTATGAATTTAGTGCTTTGCCTTTTATAACAGGCAGAAAGCCTCTGCCCTTCAGGGCAGGACAGGGAATGGAAAGTTCTGGGTTTGCTCCAAAGTTGGCTGCCGTCCCTGCATACTCCCTGGATCGCTCATGCCAGTTTGGGGCTTTCGGTGCTGACACCCGAAATCAGTCTTTGTTATGGATGACGTACTCCAGAGGCTTCCTCGGCAGTCAATGCACAGTGAGAGCAGCACTCAACAGATCACGGGATTCCACTTTTTAAGTGCATCAAGCACAGAAATGCAACCGTGTAAGGCATGACGGGTGAAATACGACGGGCGAAAAGCGTCACTTAGGCGAAATCGGGTGGGCTTTCCACATCCGCAGGGCACCAGGAGGGATCCAGCGCTTAAAGCCCAATCACTGTGGATAGCTGGGCCTTTCAATGTCACCATGGTGAAGGACTCAGTCACTGAAGGGAAGAGGTGGGAGGTGTCCCCAAAAAGTACGCACATCTTTTTCTGGCTATTAGTTCGTGATCGCAGGGCAGCAAGAATGAGGAACTGGTTAGTCTCTGAGGTAAAGGTACCTGAAAAACTTGCCAGTGACTAATGTGCGATCTGAGGCATGTGAAGGAGTTCGAGTCAGCAAGGCATCATCTGGTGTTTCACACAGACCACAGGGCAAGGACAGGGAGGCCCCTGGGTTTTGTGGACTTTCCAAAATACTGACTGAAAGAAGAAAGCTGAACTGTGAGACAGAGAACAAGTGCTACTATTTTCAGGTTATATGGCAAACGAGGATGATGGGATTCTAACGTGGGTTGGGGGGTGGGCATACTTTAGAAAATGCCACGATCGCTGAGAGCTATTTGTGGTAGGTTCAGAAATTCATTTGTTCCATGGAGAATGTGATCATTTTTATTCAGCCTCCCTTTTACTTTTTTGAATAGTGGCTCCCCTGAAAATAAAGTTCATAGAAAGCAACTGTATCTTCCAGAAAGGTGAGATTATTTTTGAAAGAGTCTGAACGTAGCAGGCTCTTAATGAAATAAGGTGACTTTGCAGTTACAGCCAAGGAGACAAAGACGACAACTCAATTCTAGTAAGCAGTTACCAAGAGGATGCTTTAGGAGCAAGTCCTTGAGGGCGGAGTAGCTGGGTTTAAAGACAGTTCTACCATTTACGAGCTGTGTGGCCTTGGGCAGTGTTCAATTTCTCATCTGTAAAGTGGAGTTAATAACAGTACCTCACGGGTGTGTTGTGAGGATTAGATACGTTAATGCATGTAAAGTCTGGAACATTGTGCAGTAAGCAACAGTAGTATACAAGTGTTAACTACTAGCTTATTTATTACTATAATGTACTCCTCTACCTAGAGATCTTTAAATAATACAACTGCCCTGAGATGATTTAAAAATAAAATCTTGTCCAAAGGCAGGTGGCTAGTATAGATGACTAGTTAAGGCAGCTTTTATTCCTAGGGTAAGTCTTTTTTCCAGAGTGCCATATTTTACTGGGCTTCGTTAATTTTCTAGTAGTAATTATGTTATTACAGTAACAGCTATCATCTGTGGCATCCTTGACGAAATGAAGCCTTTCTTCCCGGAGCTTTACGACTCAATGCCTACTGACGACCACTCAATGCCAGGCTGGATCTGGCTTTCTGAGCACGAAATAGAAGCCCAGGTCTCAGATAATACCAAACTTAGTCAATCACCTCCTTTTACTTAAAACAACTCATGCTCTGGCAAAGCAGATATTGATTCTTTACAGGTGATCAAGAGAAGTAGCCTAGAATTTTCCGGGAAGCAGAATTTGAAATGCCCAGTTTCCCTGCTGCGTAAACGTGACCAAATCACTCTGGCAGAATGTAGAGTCAACTTGAATGTAAGATGTGACAGATGAAGTCGTTCTTTTCTGCTTAGTTTCTCTCATGAAGTGATGATAACGATGATGATAATTAAAGAAGAGCAGGAGGGAAAAAATCCACAATTTCAAACAGAAATCTATCCTGACTTTACTTGCACACCTAACTTTGCCCGGTACCGCTAAAGCAGCGGAACAACATGGTTAATTCCAAGAGCTTGGAAGCCAGGCTGCGGGGCTCTAATCCCTCTGTTGCCAATTAATTAGCTGGGTCAACAGGGAAAGATGGTTAACATCTCTGGAGATCAGTTCCTCCATCTCTAAAATGAAAGTAGCAGCACGCTGATACAGTGCTTGGAACCTAATGGGACTAGCAATCTCAAATGCCAACTCTCCTATCCTGGTTATTACCCCACTGGTAACCAAAATGTATCTATTTATTCAAGGAGTATTTGCTAAACCCTCCTATGTTTCAAGCCCTGCAGCAAGTCAGGGAATGAAGAGGTTACACACTGAGTGCCAGACAGACACAGCCCCTGTTCTTGTGGGAATTCAAGAGTGGGACCCATACTAATCAAAGAATGTCACAGATTAATGCAAATGCAAGACTGTGAAGCACTGACAGAGGACATATATTGTAGGGACTTGCACAGTCAGGAAGTCTGAGAAAACTTCCTGAGGGAGTCACGAGGACTGAGCTCTGGAAGAAGAATAGGGGGGAAGGGGGGAGTAGGGGACGAAGGGGTTGAGAACAGTATTCCTGACAGGAAGAACAGCATGTGCAAAGGCTCCGTGGTGAGTCCTACTTATCATCTCCTCAGTCATGCTCACCACCACCTCTCAGTTTCCTTCAAGTGGTTCCTACCACCCGGGGGTGTCCTTTCCTTCTCTTCTCTACCTAGACCCACCCATTCCTCAAAAGTAAGACCTAATTCTGAGTCTGCCATGACACTCTTCACCACTTTGGCCCACAAAGCTCCACTTCTGTTCCTTTCTTTGGGAATGTCATTGGAGTAGGGAAGGAAAACTACAGGCAATTTACTGTAATGAGAAGATGGTAAAACCACTGACAGCTATAAGGTTCTTGTCTTATCTCTCTTGCTTGTTAAATTTCCAGAGAATATACATCTATATGCCCTAACTTACTGTGTTTTTTTTAAAAAATCATCATCCAAGGATATGTTTATTGATTTGAGAGAGAGACAGAAAGAAAGAAACATCAATATGAGAGAGAAATATCGGTCGGTTGCCTCTTGTACGTGCCCCGACTGGGGATTGAACCGGAAACCTAGGTATGTGCCCTGACCGGGAATTGAACCTGAAACCTTTTTAAAATTTTTTTATTTTTATCCTCACCTGAGGACATTTTTGCATTTATCTTCAGATAGAGCGGGAGGGAGAGAGGGAGGAGGAGGAGAGAGAGAGAAACATCGATGTGAAAGAGACACACCGACTGGTTGCCACCCACATGACCCCAACCGATGCCGGGGACAAACTGCAACCAAGGTACGTGCCCTCAGTGGGAACCGAACCCAGGACTCTCTGGTCCGCGGGCCGACGCTCTAACCGCTGAGCCAAACCGGCCAGGGTGAACCTGAAACCTTTTTTGGTGTATGGGACTATACTCCAACCAACTGAGCCACCTGGCCAAGGCCTAACTTAATGAATTATGGAAGGAAAGGGAACATGTTAACTCAGCCAATCTTCACATCAGCCCTGTGGGGTCGGTAACGGCACCCCGTCCCACAGCCGAGGGAACCGAGGCACACTAAGTAAACCGCCATCATTTCTGTAACTAGAGAAGTGGGCAGCCCTTTGAACTTGGGTCTGTCCACCTCCAAAGGCCATTCACATTTTGCATTACACTGGGTACCACTTGGCTGGATCGCTTTTTCCTTTGTATGTCCAGTCTGCCCGGTGTTTTGTAGCTCCCCTTTGCCTAGCACAGTGTTGGTACGTAACAGCTGCTCCCGAAAAACATGCTTGTTTGGATTGGTTGGCGTGCATCGTGAGAAGGGTCTGACAGACAGCTGTGAGGCGGGAGAAGAGCGCTCCTTCAAGGAACCTGCTCCGCAAAGACACATCGTGCCACAGGCATTATTAAACTATGCACGGACTCTTCTCTGTTCGCCTGCAAGTCAGAATATAAAAGAAGGAGAGCCCTGGCCGGTTTGGCTCAGCAGTTAGAGCGTCGGCCTGCGGTCCGGAGAGACCCGGGTTCGGTTCCCGCTGGGGGCATGTACCTCGGTTGCAGTTTGTCCCCGGCCCTGGTTGGTTGTGCGGGTGGCAGCCACTCGATGTGTCCCTTTCACGTCGATGTTTCTCTCTCTCTCTCTTCCTCTCACTTCCTCCTACTCTATCTGAGCAAAAAATGAAAAAATGTCCTCGGGTGAGGATAAAAAAAAAAAAAAAAAAAAAGAAGGAGAGGGAGGGGAACAGGAGAGTGCGAGGGGGAGGGGGAGGGAGAAGAAAGAAAAAGAGAAGAAAGAACACTGTCGTAACCTATTTTCTCTCAGTGGTAAAAAGCAGTCAGATTTTATTGTTTCTTATCATGTGTTGAGCACCCAGGAAATACAGAATAACCCATATTAAACAAGACAGTACAGAACCATGTCTAACAGTTGCTGGCACAGAGTAGGAAGGCGATCGGTAGAGTTAGTTCTTTCTTTTGAAGGCAGGGGATTTCAGGTTAATCCAACCTGGGATCAAATTGCAGCTCTTTCTTCTTCCAGCTCAGTGTCCTTACACAAGTTAGGTAACCTCTCTGAGCCGCACACCCTACAGCTACAGCATGGGCCAATAATGTGACCTGAGGGGTCTGCTGTGAGGCTTGCACAGTGCCTGGCACAGGGCAGGTAGCATGGAAGCACCTGTTTCTTTCCTTCTCTTCTATTTGTGAATAGCCTGTTTCACCCCTGGGCCTCTCAACAACCCTGTGAGGTACCAGGGGTGGCAGGATCATCCCCATTTTGCAGATAAGAAAACAGCAGTTCAGACAGACGAACAAGCGACATAACACAAGGGCAAACAGCCAGGACACTGAGGACCTTGGAATGCATCCTGAGTCTTCCGAAAGGGAGTGTGGTGTTCTCGGGACGGTGGGAGCTCACGAAAATGTCCTCTGCAAGCCACTCGTCGCTGATGACACGGCTGTTTTTCCAGAAATGCTCCTGGATCTGTGTTGGTTCGTTCACATTCTTTCACCTTGTTTAATGCCCTTATTCATTTGAACAGCACATATAGTGCCGTTGTTAGGCTGGGATTAGAAGGGCAAACTGCGCCATTAAATACAACAAAATGGGCTAAGAGGGTCCCCCCAACTACGCAGGGAAGACAAATAAAATCTCAGCATATGTATAACTCCGCTTTGAAAGTTTGAGTTTTCTGTCATACTTTGACCTTGAATTTCTTTTTTGTTGTTGTTGTTCTATTTTGATTTTCAGTTTCATTACATCAAATACGGCTTCTTGTAAATTACGCTTCTTTCAGAAAATCAAGTAACACGCTATTGCTAACTCCAAGAATTGCTGGGGACTTGTACTTCAACAGGTGTCATTACCTCATTAATAAATCACAAATAAACCCTTACCCTTTGCATGGCCCAGTTATCCATGGGAGGAGTACACAACTTGTAGCTTATGGATGATGAACTGTGTTACAAATGTTTATTTATAAGCCAGCTATTTTGGGAACTTGGGTTTAATCTTAACAGAAAATAAAGTTTAAAATAGTGATATTCTGGTACCATTTCTTTCCTACATCTCTTACCCTCTTGACTACACTAGGTGCGTTCTCAAATGCTTTTTCTGAACAAAGCGTCAAATATCTAGTCAGACCTTCAAAAGACATCCCAAACCTGACCACTTCTCACCCCTCCACTGCCTCTCACTGGTTTCAAGCCTTCACAATCTGTCTCCTGAGAGTTTTTGCTCCTAACTGCATTTCCTGCACCGCCCGGCCACCCATCGCCCTGAGGGATCCCGCCCCAGTCAGATCGAGCCAGTCTTGTTACTCTGCTCAACGTCCTCCCAAAGCAAAAGTGGTGAAGCTGAATGATGAGTACTACAAGGGGATTCATTATACTGTTCTGTGTATCTACGACTAACATCTTCCATGATAAGAAGTTAAAACAACAACCCCAAACCCTCCAAGGAAATCTTGACAACAGCATACTCGGCCCTGGGCAATCTGACCCTCCCATTTCTCTTCCATGCTGTTTCTTACTAATCCCATGCAGCCACGCGGCCTCCTTGCTGGTCTCGATCTTGCCAGCTCAGCTTCCAGCTGAGAGCTTCTGTGTTTGCCATGTCCTCTGCCTAGGAGCCTCCTTCCCTGGGTATCTGCACATGCTCTAACCTTCCTGCAGGTTTGGCAGGGGCGCCATTCTCTCAGGGAGGCTTTCACGGATCACCTACCCCTATCTACTCCTTTGCTCCTTTCCCCTGCTTTATTTTTCTCCATGTGTTCATTACCGTTTAAAATGCTACTCATTTTATTAATTTTGATTGTTCCCATCTTCCCCATGAGAAGAGAAGCTCTAGAATACTGGGGACACCGATTTCTTCCCTGTGCTTGCAATATCTGTCGTACTGTGGGCATTCAATAATTAATTCTTTAGTGAAGGCATGATTGAAGAATTTAGTCGTGATTAAAATGTTATCTATGGAAGGCAATTTATCAAAATATAAAGAGTTGTGTTAGGTAGGGGGTAGACATAAGGTAACTACATTCTTTCTTTTGTTATTATTTTTTTTAATGGCTAGGTCCTAATGGAGCCTCTCAGTAGGCTCCTTCAACGAGGATGTGACTATCACACACCAGAGCAGGACATGCGCCTACCTTGGCAGAAGGTGTCTGGCTGGGGCGGGCTCTGGACCTGCCATGGCACTTGTGAGAAAATGAGGGGAAGGTGCCTCTTCAATCATCACCCTTGAAAACCAGGGCAGCAGCTCTCCTCTTGGAGTCCAAGACAGCGCCTGTCCCGCCCTCTTCCCACCCTCACTGCTGCTGCCCACAGGGCGTCCTCCTGCTGCACTCAAGTCTTAGTCCCTCATTCAAACATTCTGTCAACTCCTTGCCTTATTCTCGCCCTCAGGGACGCAGAATTCACATTTCTGATCCACCTCCATTTCACAGCCCCTTCCTCCTCAGATGAGAGGCATCTTCTATGACGTTCACTCTGGTGACTGGCAGGGACAACCACCCCACAGGCCCTCATCATGACGCTGTGCAGGGCCATACCGCCAAGGTCTTGAACTGCTGCGCTCCCTTTCAGTACGGAGCCCAGGCTCTGCCGTCAGACAGACCTGCTCTGGGTCCCGGCGCCCTCCCCGGTGCCAGCTCTGCGCTCCCAGGCAACGCACTTAGCTTTTCTGACTTGTTTACCCACCTGTAAAATGTGAATACAAATACATAATCTCCAAATTTTCACAAGGATTAAAACAGATAACTTCAAGTGTCTAGTACAGTTCTTGATACAAAGCAGTTCAAAATACATGACTGTGACTCCAGTCTCTTCATGACCTTAGCACATGTCTGTAGCTGAGATTTCCTCCGACTTTATGAGAAGACGGAAACCATCGCATGCGAGTCTCTTCAACCTCTCTTCTCCTTACTGTTACCCAGGCTCAAAATGTCCCTATCATTTCACATATCCTGTTCTAATTCAGAGAAATGGAGATCTGTTCCCTTTTCCAGGGCTAACCACTCTGGTTGTGCCCTTAATGCCACAGTTATTCCAGACTTCCTTGAATTACCCTCCTCCCCTCCTGTCCAAAGGACCCTTTCCTTTAGTCCATAAAACATGCACACTCTTCTCTCTTCTTCTCAACAATCCCTTCCCTGATAACGATGATGACAACTGTAATGGTTAGCAATTATTGAAACTTATGGGCCAGGCACTACACCGAGACCTACACAACCCTTCTTTCATTTGATTTTCTCTATAATCCAATAAGAAAGGTTCTTAAAAGGTACTTACACCTGCTTGAGTGCCATTCGATTTTTCCTTACCAAATATGCAAGAAAAGCTCTAATCACCAGTGCTTAACCTCCTACTTAATTTGCAACCCTCTGCAAATTAACTAATTCCCTTAATTCTCAAAATGAGTACCAGTCCCTCCTCAAAATTCTCCCAATACTTCTTTGGACGCTTCTGCGAAGGCACTATTCTTCCCCAAAGAGAAGTTCTGCAAGAGATCCATCCTTGGTTCATTTCTAATCTTCACATCATCACTCTCTTGACACTCTTACTTCGTCTCCAAGATTTAATTATTGACTCCATTCAAATGCTTCTTAATGTAAATCTCATGTGCTTAATTTCCTTTTAAGCAACTGTAACATATACAGCTGCTTGCAGGGACCTTCCTGTACATAACATCTTTACAATTCACTTTGCCCAAAATGGAACAAACTGCCTTTCTTCTGGAACCTACTCCACCTGCCATTAAACGGAGCACCATCTTCTAAGCAATTGCACCCAAGTCCTCCCTTCATCTTTGAGTCCTCTGCTGTCTTCTATGTGTAATCAGTTGCCAAATTTTGGCCAGGTGGCACCCCCCCCCCGCCCCCCGCAAAACCTCTGACATGTGTCCCTTTCCTCTATCCTCATTGCTTTAGTTTATCTATCTCAGCCCAAACTCCACGTTTAACTCATGAAGAATCACTGCAATTCTTTAAACTGGTGTTTCTGTGCCTTTCCCTTCTGCTCATATCCCTTAGCAGACTGCTACCAGATTTATATTCCTAAAGCATAGTGCTGATTAGAGCATAGCATTTCTATATCAAAACTTAGATGATCCACCCATTTTCTACAAAATCCAGCCTACATTTTCGAGCCTTGTACGATCTGGCCCCATTGTACCTGTCTACCCTTCCTCCCACCTTTCCCTTTCTTATACTCTTCATGCCAGCACAATTACTCATGTTCCCATTCATCCTCAGAGACTTCTGTTTTTGAGCCACTGCTGCTGATTTTCCTGCTTTTGCAGTGTTCTCTAGTCAGGTCTATGCTTTCCAATTTCTACCTCTCTCTTAAGATCCAGCCTAAAATGCAATTTCCGCCTCTAAGCCTTTCATGAGCACCCCTATCAGCTGACTTGTATAAATTTATCTTTGCCTTAGAGTCCTTTGGTCATTCACTCTTTCCTTCAAAAACTACTTTATTCAGCAATTACTACACAACAACTATAGGTGCTGGTTATCTTAGTGGTGAATAACACAATATTATCACATTTCAGATATTTAAGGACATACCTTAGCCCCTATATTAAACCAACTGATCCTTGAAGACAAAGGCACTAGTTCTTCTTTATATTTCTCCAACTTCCAGCACAGAACCCGTGCCTATATTTAGTCAATATTTATTAAAACAACTAACGGCTGAATAAATCACTGGCTCCAGGCTACTCTGAGGAAGGAGGGAGCAGCAAAGTGGTGGAAAGTTCCCAGGCAGCATTCAAAACGGATGCTAACAGCAGGGCCTATCACACCACCCTGCCTTAAGGTCTACGGAAGGGTTACTGTCATGTGACAGGGTTCGCCTCACTAATGTATCTATGAGGGATTACCTGAGGAGTTTCTGAAAAGACCCAGCAAAAGGTGAGTACACAAAGCCAACTAACTTGTGAATTCTACAAACTCCTTGGCTTGAAATCACAGTTGGAAACATCTAACCCTGGCACTATTTTTATTTATAAGAGGATTATTATTATTTTTTGAAGCACTTGTACTCCCTTAGGCTTTTCCAAAGAGAAAAGTTAACTTTCGTTTATAGACAGACTACTGCAGAGATGCTAAAACATCTTTAATTTTTATAAATTCAATTCTCAGGTAAAATTAACTCTGACATATAATTTGCCATTGTGCTGGGGCTTGGCCAAGGTGATAAGATGGGTGGAAAACAACCATCAAAGGCTGGTTCCAGAGATCCAAGATGTTACACTCACTTCCTCCCAGAACCAAACTGAAATTACAACTAAATTATAGAGCAATCAAGCTGAATAACCAACTGAAGACTAGCTGAAGAGAAGTCTTATAACCAAGGATTTACAGAAGAAGCCACATCGAGACTGGTAGGAAGGGTGGACATGCAAAAAGGGCTGGCTCCGCTCCCACAGGCAGGGGCTGAGATTCTGGAGGGATATCTCAGACACAAAGGTCCCCCCTGAGAAGTGTGGGGTCTCAACTCCAAGCCGGGCTCTCCAGCCCAGAGCACCAGAGCTGGGAAGAGGCATTCACATAATATCTGAATGTCAAAATCAGCAGGGATTCTGTCTGCCAGGGAAAGACAGGAGTCTGCTACAGACATAGGCACCCTCTTAAAGGGCCAATACACAAAATCTCGTTTGCAGCCACTCACCCTGGGCTCCAGCAGAGGGAGTGTGGAGGAGACACTGTGGTTTGTGGCTCTGGGGACAGAGCTGAAGGGACAGCTGCCAGGATCCCTGTGCTGAGTCCCTCTCCCACACTGCAGATGCCATCTTTCTTGGGTGGAGCACTCTCCTCCATATGGCATCAGCCTGGCGGAAAGCAATCGTTTCTCTCTCTGGATTCCCTGTAGACCCATCCTGCAGAGCTTGCACCCTCTTGAGCAGTCACCTGCCTAGGCCAGGGTTTAGAAGTTTGGGCAGACTCAGGGGGTGTCAGTGACTGAGCTGTGTGGCTTTGGGGTGGAGGCCATTCCCCTCATTTTCCTGTTTACCTGACTGGCACCTCCCCCTCATGAGAGATTGCTAGCCCCACTCTCTGGGCCCCTGGTGGTCCCATCCTCCCAACTCTTGGTGGCTTCCCTGTGCTGAGGTCTGGGAAGAATCTAGGAGAGAATGAGTTGTGTGGCTTTGGGGTGGGGTCTACTGCCCCACCTTGCCCCAAGCACCACCAGCACCTCCCCTTCATCAGAGATCCACTAGCCCCACACTCCCAACTCCTAGTTGTGCTGCTCTGCTGAGATTGGGCTCCTGGCAGAATCAGAAACAGACTGAGTTGTGTGGCTCAATGATGGAGTCTATTTTTCCTTCACACACTTGAGCAGTGCAGAGCCCTCCCTTCATACAGCTAAATCTTGGTCTGTTTGGGCCTGATAAACTCTGCTGTCCTCACCCTGATGACTCCCTGAGACCATGCCCCATTGCAAAGGTGTGGGAACATGCAGCTGGTGGCAGCTAGTCTTGGTATATGCTGGGACATTTGCTGAGTGGCCTCAGACCCAGAACTGGCACTGAGTTTGAACCCATATCAGTCTGATGAACACCACTTGTACCTACCTGGTGACTCACTGAGAACCTACCTCATGCAACTCAAGTACTGCCAGAGGCTCTTTCAGTGACTGAGCAGATGTTGGGGTTCCTTGGGACTTTTGCTGACTTGCTCTGGGCCTGGTGCTGGTAAAAGCTAGCCAGGTGCACAGCTGGGTCATTCCCATGCAACCCTAGGTCCAGCAGAGGAAGCCACAAACTGTGGATCACTTTGTAGCTCCAAACAGGTTGCCAGGGCCAGTCACAGGCAGCATTTGACACTGGACTAAACCAGAGTCCCTCCCAAGAGGCCACAGAACTGATACACCCAGTTGCTACCTTCAGCAACACCACAGTAGGATCCAGTAGCTTCACAAGCAGGATATCCAAAGGGAGATCTCGGCAGGCATCAGACCCTACTAAGGCGAATTCACTATGTGTGGTCAGCACATGCACAGCAGCTTGTACACTGAGGTATGGGTTGTTTCTCACAGTCAGCCAGACTGAGGGTCCACCTCAGGCATAAATAGATGAATATAAACCAAGACTCAATTACAGCAGCAGGGCCCACACAACCCATACAAGGGACATTCCTGGAGCACCCAGCTCAGGTGATCAAGATGACTGTGCCACTGGTTCCCATAAGACACCTAGTATGTAAGACCACTCTACCAAGACTGGAAGTCATAGCAGATTTATCTAAAACATAGAAAAAAAACCCCCACAAACAGGCAGTCAAAATAGGGAGGCAAAGAAACATGCCTCAAATGAAAGAACAGGAGAAATCTAAAAAAAAAAAACCCAGCCAAATGAAATAGAAGCAAGAAATTTACCAGATATAGAATTCAAAAAAAAAATTATTATAGGGATGGTCAAGGAACTTAGTGAGAATGTCAACAAAGGGAAAGCAAGCATAAAAAAGAAAATACAAACCATAAAAAATACCAATCAGAAATTTAGAATACAATATCTGAAATGAAGAATACACTGAAAGAAATAAATAATAGGTTGGATAAAGCAGAGGACAGAATCAGCGATTTGAAAGACAAAGTAGCAGAAAACACCCAATCAGAGCAACAAAAAGAAAAAAGAATTTTAAAAAGGAGGATAGCCCTGGCCGGTTTGGCTCAGCGGTTAGAGCCTCGACCTGCGGTCCAGAGAGACCCGGGTTCGGTTCCCGCTAAGGGCATGTACTTCGGTTGCAGTTTGTCCCCAGCCCTGATTGGTCGTGCGGGTGGCAGCCACTTGATGTGTCACTTTCACATTGATGTTTCTCTCTCTTTCTCTTCCTCTCTCTCCCTCCCACTCTATCTGAACAAAAAATGAAAAAATGTCCTCGGGTGAGGATTAAAAAAAAAAAAAAAGGAGGATAGTTTAAGGTACTTTTGGGGCAACATGAAGAATAACAACATCCATATCATAGAGGTACCAGAAGGAGAAGAGAGCGAGCAAAAGAGTCAAAAGAGTGAGAACCTATCTCAGGAAATAATGACTAAAAACTCCCTAACTTGGTGACGAAAAAGACACACAAGTCCAGGAAGTACAAAGAGTCACAAACAAGAAGAACCCAAAGAGGCTCACATCAAGACACTGCATAATTAAAATGCCAAAGGGCATTTTAAAGACAAAGAGAAACCTTAAAAGCAGCAAGAGAAAAACAGTTAGTTAACTACAAGGAAGCTCCCATAAGACTGTCAGCTGATTTCTCAACAGAAACATTTCAGGCCCAAAGGGATTGGCAAGAAATATTCAAAGTGATGAAAAGCAAGGACCTACAACCAAGACTACTTTACCCAGCAAGGCTATCATTTAAGATTGAAGGAGAAATAGCTTTCCAGAGAAGAAGAAGCTAAAGAAGTTTGTTACCACGAAATCAGTATTACAAAAAATATTAAAGGGCCTGCTTGAAAAAGAAACATAAACATAAACATAATAATAATAACAACAACAAGAAGAAGAACAGCAGAGGAACATAGTTAAAAGAATAAAATGGCAATAATTAAGTACCTATCAATAATCATTTTAAATGTAAATGACTTAAATAATCCAATCAAAAGACACAGGGTAGCTGAATGGATAAGAAAACAAGATATATACATATAGTCTACAAGAGGCACACCTCAGAACAAAAGATACACACAGACTAAAATTAAAAGGATGGGAAAAGATATTTCATGAAAATGGAAAGGAAAGAAAAGCTGGGGTAGAAATACTTACATCTGATAAGATAGACTTTACAACCAAGGCTATAGTAAGAGACAAAGAAGGAAACTACATAATGATAAAAGGATCAATCCATCAATAGGATATAACCCTTATAAACATTTATGTACCCAACACAGGAGCACCAAAATATGTAAAGCAAATTTTGAGGGACACAAAGAGAGAGAGTGACAGTAATATAGTCATAGTAGGGAATTTTAACACCCTTCTGCCATCAATGGATAGATTTTCCAGACAGAAAATCAACAAGGAAACGGTGGCCTTAAATGACACACTATATCAGATGGATTTAATTGGTGTCTTCAGAGCATTTTACCCCACAGCAGCAGAATATACATTCTTTTCAAGTGCACATGGAACATTTCATAGGATAGATCACATGTTAGGATACAAAAAAAGTCTCCATAAATTTAAGAAGATTGAAATCATATCAAGTATCTTCTCTGACCAAAATGGTATAAAACTAGAATCCAATCACAAGAAAAAAAAACAACAAAACCTGAAAAACACACAAAGATATGGAGGCTAAATAACATGTTACTAAACAGTGAATGGGTTAACAATGAGATCAAGGAAGAAATCAAAAGATACCTTTAAACAAATGAAAATGAAAACACAACAACCCCAAATCTAGGGGACACAGCAAAAGCAGTCCTAAGAGCAAATTCATAGCATTACAGGCCTATCTCAAGAAACAAGAGAAATCTCAAATAAACAATCTAAATTTACACTTAAAAGAACTTGAGAAAGAACAACAAACAAAGTCCAAGGTGAGTAGTAGGAAGGAAATAATAAAGATCAGACCAGAAATAAATGAAATAGAGTCTAAAAAAAAATCCAAAAGATTAATAGCCCGGCTCGTGTGGCTTAGTGGTTAAGCGTCGACCCATGCACCAGGAGGTCACTGGTTTGATTCCCGGTCAGGGCACATGCCCAGGTTGTAGGCCAAATCCCCAGTGGGGGGCATGCTGGAGGCAGTCAATCAATGTTCTCTCTCATCGATGTTTCTATCTCTCTCTCCTTCTCCCTTCCTCTCTCCTCTCTTTAAAAATCAATAAAGGAAAACAAAACAAAACAAAACAGATCAATGAAACCAAGAGATGGTTCTTTGAGAGGATAAACAAGATTGACAAACCTTTAACTAGTCTCATCAAGACAAAAAGAGAGGATCCAAATAAATAAAAATGAAAGAGGAGAAGTAACAACTGACTCCATAGAAATACAAAGGATTTTTTTTTTTAATCCTCACCCGAGGACATTTTTGCATTTATCTTCAGATAGAGCAGGAGCAAGAGAGGGAGGAAGAGAGAGAGAGAGAGAGAAACACTGATGTGAGAGAGACACATCAAGTGGTCGCCACCTATATGACCCCAACCGGGGTCGAGGACAAACTGCAACCGAGGTATGCGCCCTCAGTGGACACTGAACCTGGGTCTCTCTGGTCTGCAGGCTGATGCTCTAACTGCTGAGCCAAACTGGCCGGGGCAATACAAAGGATTTTAAGAAAATATTATGAACAACTATATGCCAACAAATTGGACAATCTGGAAGATATGGATAAATTCCTAGAAACACACAATCTTCCAAAACTGAATCAGGAAGAATCAGATAATCTCAATAGACAGATTAAAACCATTAGAATTAAAGCAGTAATGAAAACAACTCCTAACAAACAAAAGTTCTGTACTGAATAGCTTCACAGGTGAATTTTACCAAACATTCAAAGTAGAAATACCATCTATTCTTCTCAAACTATTCCAAAATATTCAAGAGGAGGGAAGACTCCCAAGCTCATTTTACAAGGCCAGCATTTTCTTAATTACAAAACCAGATAAAAACACTACAAAGAAAGAAAATTATAGGCCAATATCCCTGATGTACATAGATGCTAAAATCCTCAACTAAATATTAGCAAACAGATCCAGCAATACATTAAAGAGATCATACACTATGATCAAGTGGGATTTATATTCCAGGAATGCAAGGTTTGTACAATATCCACAAATCAATACATGTGATACACCACATAAACAAAATTAAGGATAAAAACCACATGATCATATCAATAGATGCAGAAAAATCATTTGTCAAAATCCAGCACCCATTTACGGTAAAAAACTCTCAGCTAAGTGGGAATAGAGGGAACATACCTCAACATAATAAAGGCCATATATGACCAACCCACAGCCAACATCATACTCAATGGGCAAAACCCACAAGTGTTTCCTTTAAGATCAGGAACAAGACAGGGATGTTCAGTACTTTCACCATACTTATTCAACATAGTACTGGAAGTCCTAGCCACATCAATCAGACAAGAAGAAATAAAAGGTATCCAATTTGGGAAAGAACAAGTAAAACTGTCATTATTTGCAGATGACATGATACTATATATAGAGAACCCTAAAGATTCCACCAAAAAACTACTCGAACTGATAAATGAATTCAGTAAAGTAGCAGGATACAAAATAAATATCCAGAAATCAGTTGCATTTTTATACACCAATAATGAACTATCAGAAAGGGAAACTAAGAAAACAATCCCACTTACAATTGCATAAAAAAATTTAATAAAATACCTAGGAATAGATTTAACCACAGCTGTAAAAGACCTGTACTGAGAAAATTATAAGACACTGAAGAAAGGAATTGAAGAAGATACAAATAAGTGGAACTATATATTGTGTTCATGGATAGAAAGACAACATCATTAAAATGTTCATACTACCCAAAGCAATCTATAGTATAGATTCAATGCAATTCTTACCAAGTTATTAATGGCATATTTCACAGAACTTAAACAAATATTCCAAAAATTTTCATGGAACCACAAAAGACCCTGAATAAACTCAGCAATCTTGAGAAAGAAGAACAAAGTTGGAGTAATCAGGCTACCTGATATCAAACTATACTACAAGGCCACTGTAATCAAAACATCATGGTACTGGAATAGAAACAAACACATAGATAAAGGAACAGAACAGAAAGCCCAGAAACTAACCCACACCTTCATAGTCAATTAATATTCGGCAGATGAGGCAAGAACATACAATGGGGTAAAGATAGTTTATTCAATAAATGGGTTTGAAAAATTGTACAAATACATGCAAAAAAAAAGAAATGACCACCTTCTTATAACATACACAAGAATAAACTCAACATGGATTAAAGACTTAAATGTTAGACTTGAAAGCATAATAACCCTAGAAGAAAACATAGGCAGTAAAATATTAGAAATTTCTCATAGCAATATTTTTTCTGCTATATACCCTTGGGCAAGGGGAGAAAAACAAAAACAAAAACACATGGGACTACATCAAACTAAAAAGTTTTTTGCACAGCAAAGGAACCATCAACAAAATGAAAAGACAACCCACTGAATGAGAGAACATATTCACCAATGATACATCTGATAAGTGGTTAATATCCAAAATTTAAAAAAATTTATAAACTCAACACTAAAAAAACAAACAATCCAATTAAAAAATGGGCAGAGGACCTGAACAGACACTCCTCCAAAGAGGACATACAGATGGCCAATAGACATACGAAAATATGCTCAATGTCACTAGTCATCAGAGAAAGGCAAATTAAAATCACAATGAGATATCACCTCACACCTGTCAGATTGGCTATCATCAATAAATCAACAAACAAGTATGGATTGGCGAGGATGTGAAGACAAGGGTACCCTCTTGCATTGTAGGTGGGAATGCAAATTGGTATAGCCACTATGGAAAGCAGTATGATGTTACCTCAAAAAATAAAAAATGGAACTGCCTTATGACCCAGCAATTCTACTTCTGGAAATATATTCCAAGAAACCCAAAACACTAATTACAAAGAATATATGCACTCCTATGTTCACTGCATCGTCATTTACAATAGCCAAGATTCGGAAGCAACCCTAGTGCCCATCAGTAGATGAGTGTATCAAAAAGCTGTGGTACATTTACATGATGGAATACTACTTGGCCATAAAAAAGAAGGAAATCTTACCTTTTATGACAGCATGGATGGACCTGGTGAGCATATTGCTAAATGAAATAAGCCAGACAGAGAAAGACAAGTACCTTATGATTTCATCTATATGTGGAATCTAATGAACAAACTATAAACTATCAAACAAAATAGATACAGACTCACAGATACAGCGAACAGACTGACAGCTCTCAGAGGGGAGGGGGATTGGTGTGCTAGGTGAAAAGGGTGAAGGGATTAAGCAAAGAAAAAAAACTCATAGACACAGACAATAGTATGGTGATTACCAGAGGGAAAGGGAGATGGGGGAGGAACAAGAGGGTAAGGAGGGAGATAAATGGTGATGGAAGGAGAATTGATTTGGGTGGTGAATACACAATGTAATATACAGATGATGTACTATAGAATTGTACACCAGAAACCTATATAATTTTATTAACCAATATCACCTCAATAAATTCAATAAAAATTTTAAAAAGGCTGATTCCAGGCAAAACAGAAATGAGACTGGAAGGAGAGGAGCTGCCTTGGCCTCACGCGCTGTGTGATCTAGACAACTGATCTCATGCACCATCCCACCTGGACTTTTCCTGGGCAGTTGTGCAGGAGGGCTTTCCTCAGCAGCAGCCCAAGACACACTTCACCCTCGCACTGGAAAACAGTCCTAACTTCAATCATCAGTTTACACCTCTAAGTCACTGAAAAATATCCTAGGAGTGAGAAATCAGGAAGGTTTATCCTATCCAAAGTTGTTATTTTATTTTCAAGTATGATTCTAGGTTTGGATAAAACAACACAGTTTATAGAGTTTGAATAAACTGTACTGAATGTAAATGCCTCAAAATTATTACATTTGTGGAAATTCAAGAAATCTGCAAGTTTTCAGGTAAGAACATCTGGGTTAATTTTTAGTGCTCCAGTAGGTGACAAGAGTTTTAGTCACCAGTTACTGTTATGATCATGTGCTAGTCACCTAACCTCTTTGGGCCTCTCAAGTCTTTATTCACAGAATCACTAGACAGCGTTGAATGTGTCTTCCAGCTCTAAAATTCTACGATTCCTAGTCATCAGTATAGGACACATAGGACAACACCCAAAGATCACATTTTAAAAATGAAAACAAACAAAAAAAGTTTAAAGTCATAGAATTTCTGAGTTGGAAGGAACCTAATAGGTAAACTTAAATTTTGAATTGTGAACATTTTACATTTTACCACAATTACATACTGAGAAAACATACAATCAACACTCAAATTACCTGTTGTAATGGGGCCTCTGATAGCATGGAAAATCAAAATTTAGAGACAAAGAAAAACCTTTATGTTAGGCAAAGATTTAAACTTTTGTCATTAAAACTAATATTAAGTACCCAAAGCGTTTATTTTCAGTAAATCCAAGGAGAGGCCTGCCCTGGGTTGTTAAGTCCTGATAATAAAGAATTGTCCTTTCTGGGGATATGTCAGAAATGCTTCCATTACACAAATGTGGAGAGGGAAAAAAACCAAGCAAAAAAAGACAGAATGAGAAATTTTAATTTACAAAGTTAAAAAAAAGAACATCCTTACAAACTACATAAAAATAATTAGAAGAATCACACCACATGTAAGGTATGACTGAAGTCTGTCCAAAATAAAAAATGTTAGGTTTCTGATTTATGTGTTCTTTAAAACAGAAATTTTTAATATGCTTTTTTACATTCTTTTAAATAGTTTTAAAACCTCTTAACATATTATTTTGACCAAAACTTAAATTTGAGATTATTAGGGTTATCTTCTGCCTCAGTGATACTTAAATTTACTTGACATTAAATATTACCAATTTCTTGGAAAGACATTCCATGTTTATGAATTGAAAGAATTAACATTGTTGAAATGGCCATATAACATAAAGCAATCCACAGATTCAATGCAATCCCCATCAAAATCCCAATGGGATTGTCCACAGAAACAGAACAACAACAAAAAATCCTTAAATTTGTATGGAACCATAAAATATCTCAAATAGCCAAAGCAATCCTGAGAAAAAGAACAAAGCCAGAAGTATCACATTCCCTAACTGCAAACTAATTGCAAAGCTACAATAATCAAAACAGTATGGTATTGGCAGAAAACCAGACACACAGACTGATGAAACAGAATTGAAAGCTCAGAAATATATCCATGTAAGAATAGAGCTACCATATGACCCAGCAACGCCTCTTCTGGGTATCTACTTCCCCCAAAATCTGAAAATGCTTATTTGTAAAGATATAGGTATCCCCATGTTCAATGCAGCATTATTCAAAATAGCCAAGAAATGGAAACAACCTAAGTGTCCTTCAACGGATGACTGGATAAAAAAGAAGTGATACATATATACAATGGAATGGTACCAGCCATTAAAAAGACGTAACATTGCCATTTACAACAACATGGATGGATCTTGAGAGTATCATGCTAAGTGAAATAAGTCAGATGGAAAAGGACAAAAGCCATATAGCTTCACTCATATGTGCGATATAAAACAAAAAGCAACAAATGAACAAACAAAACAAACATACAAGCAAAAACGCAAACTCATAGATACAGACAACAGAATGGGTGTTACCAGAGAAGAAGGAGGTGGCGGAAGGACAAAGAAAGTAAAGGGGGTCATGTACACTTGAATTTTTTTTTTTTTATCCTAACCCGAGGACATTTTACCATTTTTTGTTCAGATAGAGTGGGAAGGAGAGAGAGAGAGAGAGAGAGAGAGAGAGAGAGAGAGAGAGAGACATCAACGCGAAAGGTCCACATCGAGTGGTCGCCACCCGCACAACCCAACCAGGGCCGGGGACAAACTGCAACCGAGGTACGTGCCCTTAGCGGGCACTGAACCCGGGCCTCTCTGGACCGCAGGCCGACGCTCTAACCGCTGAGCCAAACCGGCCAGGACTACACTTGAAATTTATATAATGTTATTAACCAATGTTACCCCAATAAATTTAATAAAAATTTTTAGAAATACAAAATAAATAAATAAATATCACTGATTTCTTTCTTCTCAACAGCATACAATCATTCTCATGATATGTTTTTCTTGCTTGGAAAGCCTACTCTATCACTTTTACTGAAATCCACTGGTTAGAGATGTAATTAAATACTTTGGCTCTCGATGACTGAAAATATTTAGGGGCATCATTTTATGTAGCATTTAATTTGTACTATAGTAAATATAGCTGCCTATACAAGAATCTGGACCGCCTTGGGAAGAAAACAATTAACTGTACCTTTCTTCATAAAGAAAGTACATAAGATAAAGACTTTCAACTATTCTTCTGTGATTTCCTGTGGAAAACCCCTACTACATTTGGAGAATTGTAAGTGAGTAGAACTGGGAAATTTTCTTTGTCTGATTTCTTGTTGCCATTTGTTGGTTAATTTACATCCCAGACACTGATAGGGCAAAAGAGAAAACCTATCTAAGTGTCAGACTGAGGTTAACCAACACATTGTACCATCGACATACTGTGATGTAAGCAAAAGGAGGCAGGGGAAACACCAACATTTCTAACAAGCTCTAGGATAACATCAGCGGGTAATCTGGAGAAATGGCAGCACTTTAAACCTGCCCCCAAACCTTCAAGGTGACACCTTTAGGTTGTTCTCCTGTTTAAGTAAACTAAAACACAAAACGTATGAAATAAATCGTAAACTTTGATGCTTGGATGAAATGTTCCGCAAGCTGTTAATTTTTATTTTTAGGGACTTGCCAGAAAATTTTAACTGCCCTATAACCAAATCTTGATTTTTCTCTTACTATGAAGTTACAATTTGTTAAGTAAAAAATCTTTTTAAAGGCATAAACAAAAAGAATTTACTGATCGTAAAGGATCTTAACACAAGTTAGCTCCCCTGCCCTGGAGTCTTCCAGTTTATTTATTTTATTTTATTATTATTACTTTTTAAATTTATCTTTATTGCTGAAAGTATTACAGATGTCCCCACTTTTTCCCACCATTGACTCACTCCATCCCGATCCCCCCACCAGGCCTGCACCGCACTATTGTCCCTGTCCATGGGTTATGCATATAGTTCTTTGGTTAATCTCTTCTGCGCCCCTACCCCTTCCGTCTGAGATTTGTCAGTCTGTGTTTGAAGCAGACCAGTGACAATGAACTTCATCCTGAGGCTATACATTCCACTCTCAGGCAGTTGACAACTGAAATCTCTCTCTCCTGGGGCTTCCACTCACTGCTCCTTATTTCAGCTTACACCACAGTATGGCGATGGTTCGATGTGTTGGTTAATCTCAGGACAGGACACCTTGCATCTTTCTTTCCCATGACAGCCATTCAAATATTTGAAGGCAACCAAATTCTCCAGGCTATGAATATTCCCAGGCTCAATGTCTACTGACTATTCCCTTTCTGAGAAAGGTCTGAGTTCTGTCACCATTCTGCTCTGAACACACTCCTGCTGACTTCTATTTCTCTACAAATGCGGTGCCCAGCAGTGCACACAGTATTCCTGATGTGGCCTTTAACATCGACTGGGAGAGAACGCACTGCCTCCTCGCTCTTGCATACCATACTTCTATCAATGCAGCCTCACGTGTAATTATTCATTTAGCAGTCACATCACAGTGTTGGCTCATGTTGAGCTTATTATTAACTAAAACTTCTACACTGCTTGGCATGCATCCGCCCGCTCAGTACTTGTGGTCATTTGTTTTCTGGATACATTCATCTCTTTTAAATATCACTGCTTAAGAATTCAGTCCTTTGCCCCAGCCTTTCAAAATTAATTCGAACTCAAATTATTTGTTATGTATCACTTCATGTCACTGCAGATTTGTTAAGGCCTCCATTAAGGCACTGATAGAAATACTGAAGTGGCTGGGGAAAGATCCCTGGGGCTGGAAATATCACTCCAGTTGACATCAACAGTGTGAGAAATACTGTTAACTCCTGAAGGACCAATTCATAGATCTCCAGCGTCTCACTATTTCATCATTCTAGAAACCCAGTCAAAGTAGACAGTGAGGTACATTTGGTTTGATTTGTTCTTACTAAGGTGCCTGAGATGGCTACCCAGCTCTCCAGTCTCGTGTTGGAAATGCACCTATCAATGCCATGAGCATTTTGTCACAAACAGAGGAGACTGGGACTATCTAGCTAGGAGATGATCTCAAGTAAGAGTGTATATTCCCGCCTTTGGCCCTTCCCAACACACACACACACACACACACACACACACACACACACACACTCTGCAGAGTATCTTCTGACAAGGCATTCCACCAGCAAATCCTGGGAAACACCTGCATTATCCTCTGTGTGTATCTGTTTCCTGGTTGTTCCATGTAACCTTGGGGGCAGAGAGGATCACATTCAGGTGTGTGAGCACAGAGCTCAGCACTGTACCTGGCGTGGGATGTGTACTAGATAAATATGTGCTACATGAATGTGAGAAAGGAAGTAAGGCCAAGAAGGCTCTGATCTTCTAGTGGAATCTTCCAGGTTTAGTTGGATTCAGGTTTCTAAACTAACAACCCAGAACACAATTTAAATCAAGGCTCTGGCTGATCCATTTTGTGTCTGTATTTCTGTTTTAAAAATTAATAAAATAACTTGACTTATAATGACTTCTTAAGTGTCGAGTTAATTTCATGTAAATGAAAGATTATGAGATTGATAAATAGAAATATTTTAAAAAATCAGTAAGGTTGGGAAGTCCCTAAAGCTGAAAGTAAACAAACAAACAAACAAACAAACAGAAAAATGACAAACTACATATCCCAATGGTACTGCAATGACATACAAGGAAAAATATTTAATCCAGGAAACCTTTGAACACATTACTCTGACTGAATACTCTCTCTTGAATAAATCTGAAGGTCAAAAAAACTGTCAAGAAAATCTAACTGTATTTAGGAAGTTTGTAGCTAGTACTGATATTGATGTAGCAATTCTGAAGCTGTTCCGTATGTACCACAGGGCCGAGCAAAATGAGTAAGTATACTGGCACCAATGGCAACCAGGGTTTTCATTATTGGAGAAAGACAAAACAAACACAGAACGGGGAAAGGAAAGGAGAAGCCTGTGGTGTTGGACTGGAGTTAGAGGTTTCAGTATGAATTCAAGAAGAAATTTCTCTGATAAAAGGAACCAGGGCTTCTTGGAGAGAGAGATGATTCCGGGCTGGGGAAGGGAAAGCATGGGGTGAGCCTAGAGCATTATTTCAGAAATAAGGAAGTGTTCAGAATCAAGTGGAGACATGTCAGAAGGAACCCGGGCTGGCACAATAGGCTCCCAGCAGCCAAGACTGGGACAATTTAAGCATTAAAATAAATAATGACACGAATGGCTTGTAATACAGTGAATGACAAAATAATCCATGAGTACATACTGATACTTAACAAGTTTTTAAAGGAAATGTGAAGAAGAGAAAGCTCCTTTTTAAAAAATCCTCACCGGAGGATATTTTTCCACTCATCTTCAGACAGAGTGGAAGGGAGGAAAGGAGGGAGAGAGAGAGAGAAAAACATTGATGTGAGAGAGACACATGGATTGGTTGCCTCCCGCACAACCCCGACCAGGGCCGGGGACATACTGCAACCGAGGTACATGCCCTTGACTGGAATCGAACCCGTGACTCTTTGGTCCAAGGGCCGACACTCTAACAGCTGAGCTAAACTGGCCAGGGCAGAGAAAGCTCCTTTTTTAACAGGAATTCCAGCTAACAACACGTACAAGGAATGATATAAATAGAAATGCATACATTTATAGTCATCAATTACTAATACAATTGATTCAGGAAAGGATCACCCCTGGATCTTAATACCACTGGATAGAAGATGCCGAGGACGGTGGTCTGCACTAGGGCAGAGACACGCGATTAGATTCTGGGTAAGTTTTGAAGGCACAGCCAATAGGTTACCTGATGGATTAGCTGTGGGGCGGGAAAGCAAGAGAGGAGTTCAGGATAACTCCAAGGATTCTGGCCCGAGCAACTGGGAGGACAGAGCTGCCGTTTTCTGAGAAGGGAAAGATAGTAGGAGGAGCAGATTGGTGGGAAGATTTGGAATTCAGATTTGTTGGCCAAGTTAAGTCTACCAGACATCCCAATGATTATGCCACTCAAGCAGCTAAGGCTGGAGCATTGATCTCAGAGTAGGAGTGGAGGCTGGAGAAAAGACGCTGAAGTCATCAGCCTAGTATACCTGCTACTTAAAGCCAGGGAGGAAACGAAGAAAGAGAGACTGTTCTCAGTCAACTTTTAACTAGTTAAACAAGTTAACTTTCTATCTAAGTTAAGTTTAAATTTCTATTTTTAATTGATGAGCAACAATCGAGTGCCCAAAGAGTAAAAAAGAATTCAGTTTAATTCAGCAAATACTGGGTGTACATCTGCCAGCAGGAGAATATGTCATGAAGAATAAGACATGGTGCCAGCCCTCAAGAAATAAAATCTAGAGATGAGGAGACAGGCATGTTACGTGAGTAACTGTGAGGCAGTATGGGGAACAGTAACAGATATGCAAAATATCATGAGCCTATTAAAGAGGAACACTAAGAGGCCACCTTATTCAACTGGGGACATGATGGCCAATCAGGGCAGACTTTCTGAGGGAGGCCTTAGACGGAAAAATATGGCAGAAAACTACAGAGGAAATAAATTATAGGACAAGGAGCTGAAATGATATTCCAAAGAGCTGAAAATAAAGTCGGGATGAAACATCTCATAATTCAGAAGAAATGAAAAACATGTATAAAAAGAAAACTTCACGGCTATTAAAAAGGCTAAAACTTAATGACAAAATACATTTAAAAAATATGCAGATCTCAGTGTAAATGAGAAATTGGGATCAAGTAGGATGATCAGGGTAGACTTTTTGAGCTTGTCTTTGATAAAGGAAAGGAAAGTAGATGGATTCAGAGGCTGCAAAAGATGCTATTTCCAAAAGAAGTGATGAGAAGCTGCATGTAAGCAGTGAAATGCCATGCACTTCTTACAAAGAGTCAGGTGGATATCCAAACCCGACACTCACAGAGCACGTACCACTGCTCTACACAAACACCAAGAACCCTGTGAGGTAGGTACTGTTATTATTCCCCTTTTACAGAGGCACAGAGAAGTTAACCAACTTTTCCAAAGTTACACAGCTAATAAAGGACAGAGCTGGATTTGAACCCAGGGTAGTATGCTCTCGAGTTTATTTTTTTTTAAAATATGTTTTTATTGATTTTTTTAGAGAGAAAGGGAGAGAGAGATAGAAACATCAATGGGCTGCTTCTTGCACGCCCCCTACTGGGGATCGAGCCCGCAACCCGGGCCTGTGCCCTGACCAGGAATTGAACCAGGACCTCTCAGTCCATGGGACAACGCTCAATCCACTGAGCCACAGCGGCCACGCTTGAGCCTGTTATTAATCATTTAGCTTTATCACTTCCCTAGAGGTCTATATGCTGCTGAGGAATGTCCTACAAATTCATTAAGTGAAAAAAGCAAGGGGCAGAGTGTTTTACTAATTAACAGAACATGTGTGTATAAATGCATATGCTTTATAGTTTATGTTTTATATGTACTGGGATGTATACATACACGTATGCTTATCCACATAAACATACACACATAGGCCTGTATATGCATGAAGTATTTTTGGAAGCCTACTCAAGAAATTCACAACAGTGCCTCTTTCTGGGGAGAAGAGGGATCCTGAACAGAAGGGAAACTTACTTTTCACTATACACGTCTTTGTATTATTTGAATGTTTATTAGATGGATCTGATACTTTTAAATAAATAAAGAACTAACTCTTCCTTTAAAGAAACAATGGGAGTGTCACACAGACAAGACATTCTCCAGTCTGGTCTAAACAGTGAGTACACAGGGTCACACGTTTTCAGTAATGACGGGGGTTTAGAAGTGTTCGCCTGTTCATTGGCAGAGAAATTAACTGATGTTTGTTACTATGAATTGATTATTTTACCAGTCCTCATGTTTTTTGTTTGGTTATCCATCCCACCCCCTCCGGTCCACACGTTTGTAGTGCAGCTAACCCCACTGCCAGATCCAGGGATGAAGCCTGCAAAGGGTGTGAACACAATCACTGTCGCACATTCCCTGTGCCCAGCGACACCTGTAGGGGTGGCCAGGAAACAACGCAGACCAAGGAGGGCCTAGAAACCTCCAATCTGGGACCTCTGAAACCCTTGCTTTAGCTTCCAGGAAAGCAGACTCTCTGCTGCAGGCCTTGGTCCCTAACAGAGCGAGCCTGGAGCTGCTGGGGCCACTTCTGGAGCTGAAGATGGGAGCCTACACAACCGAAGTCGGAGCTGAGACAGAGAAGCCAAATGGGATAGTGTCAGCTTTGAATCCAGTGGAATTTGATGCTAGCTAGCTCTTCCTTTGGACTTTTCAGCTTTTTAAACAAATACATTTCCATTATTGCTTAGTTTTAGGTGGTTTTTCTCTTACTTGCCACGAAAAGATTCCAATGGATAGAGAAACTGACCCATTTCAACTGGGAAAATTTGCTAACATGTTTGAGGTTTAAGTTATAGTGTCCTAACTCACTGGGACTAGGACACAGGTCACCTGATACCTAGTCAGAAGAAGTGGGTGAGGAGAAGGAAAGGAAGGCCGGTGAGACGGGGTGAACGAGATGGAACAGTAGTTGGGGGAGACTTGAAGGCTGGTTGTTAAAGACTCTTGCTGTTTCAACAACAACCTATATTATTATATCCTGTCATCTGTCCCTTTATTAGCTATATCATGATAGTACTAGTGCTTCTTTTGGGAAGATTCCAGCATCTGCTATAGATATTATTATATATATTACCTAGATATGATTCCAGGTACTGGAGATACAGCAGTAAACAAAATAGAAAAAAATAACCTCTGCCTTCGTGGAGCCAACAACCCTTTTATAGGCATTTTTCATGATTTTGTACTTAAACATAAACATGTCCAGAATGAACATTTCATGCTGTAGATGTGCCAGGGAGTGTGCTAGGTGCTTTTACGTCAACTCCTTCACTTACTGTTAATGTTGCTCCTGCGAGGAAGGTATTTTTATTTTCATCTCATACACGAGGAAAAGAAAGTTGGAAGAGATTAAATGACTTGTTGAAGATCACACCATCTCTAAGGGCACAATCTCGAGGAAGATCTAGCTTGCTTTCATGTATGGCATTTTGCTCACTAAACCACAGCTCAACGCAACTACTAAGTGATATGTCTTCCACTTTAGCTACTTCATGAGTTAACTCAGATCCTGCACAGTCCCTGGTATTATATAACACACGGCTGAAGAACCTCATATGAAGCAACTTGTTATCTTCTCTTGATCTGACTACTGCTCATTGGGTTAATATCTAGGCTGTGATCTCATATCTGTGTTCTATATGAACTCTTGCAGTGGTATGCTGGAATTGGCTTGACCTGCTCACAGGAGCTGATTGTTAAATTTTCAGAAATTCTGCAAGCCAGCTGACTTCATGTTGATAACTTGAAATTGACCGTGGTGGGAATATTTACATTAAGAAAAGACAAATGCTACAAATCAGGGCTTTATTTTGTTTTCCTGGAGAACCAGTTACTAAATATTTACTAGTTCACCACTGGATTTAAGGCCCATCATCTGGAAGTAGCACAGGAATTACTTTCTTAAGTTAATTATTCAAAATACTGGCAAACTTCTGCAACTTGATTTTTCTACTGCTCCCTGAATATATAATGATGATATATAAGGGAACATCATGGTTATATGTAAATGTCTTTCCCAGTGCACCAAAGGGCTAAAATGGCTATTATCTTACACTTTCAGGAACACTGGTTTTTAAGCTTAATGCCATAATGTACTTGTAATGGGTTGACTAGTGACTTCCCAAAATTCATGTCCACCCAGGACCTCAGAATGTGACCTTATTTGAAATGGGGATTTTGCAGATATAATTAGGATGAGGTCAACTGGATTATGGTGGGAACTAAACAAAATGATTGGGATCTTGACAAGAGAGAAGAGAGGGAGATCCAGAGACACAGGCAGAGAGAGGTCAGCCATGGGAAGACAGGCAGAAATCGGAGTGACGCAGCTACAAGCCAAGCAACGCCAAGGACTGCCAGCACCACCGGAAGCTAGGAAGAGGAAAGGAAGTATTTTTCCTAGAGCCATCAGAGGAGCATGGCCCTGCTGAAAACTTGATTTTGGACTTCTAGCCTCCAGGATGGTGAGAGAATAAATTTCTGTTGTTTGTGGTAAATTGTTATGGCAGCCTTTGGAAACTAATACAATAGTCATGCAAATTTGTATTTGCACAGTGCCTAAGAGAAAACAGTTAAGGAGCCTAACAAGAATTTAATAAATTCCTTTCTGGCTTCCTGCTACCTGTAAGATTTTCATAAGAAAGCATGTGTTACATGGAAAAGTAAGCTTCTGGCATAGCATCGGCATTCAATCTCCTACCTTAGTAAGCCCAGAGAGAAAGAAGACATGGTGTAAATAGAACGGAAGCCAAAATAATTAACGAGGTTATGCTGAACATACATGAGTGGACTGGTGAAGCTTTTGTGAAGACCCATGGGTCCATAAACCAATCAGCAAAGTTGCCATTCAATACTCAAAATAATGTATGTGGGCATACAAAAACAGAAGCAATTATTATTTTTAAGTGCTTACCAGGTGCTATGCAGTGAACACCTCAACTTATACATATATCCTATGAAGTAGGTAGCATTTCCCTCAACTTTACATATGCAGAAACTGATGCTTGGCCGGGTTAAATACCTCCGCTGGCAAGTGGCAGAACTAGGAATCAACTTCATGCCCAGTCCCGACTAACCAACTTCAGAGTTAATGCTGTAAAACTTAAAAGTGTGGTCCACCAGCCATCTGAACCTCACCCCAGACCCAGAACCTCTAAGTGTAGGACCAGAAAACTGCAGCTTTATTACCTCCTTCCAGCACTTCCGTTGGACACCTGTTACTTTCTCCTGCGCCCTGTATCTCGCCCTTCCTTTCATGTTTTCTGTCTCTCTGTGCTTCGTTCCACAAAATGACTTCAGATTTATTTTTCATTTTGATAATTCTTTCTTCCACTGTCTCTAATCTTTTTTTTTATCCTCACCTGAGGACATTTTTCCATTTTTTTGTTTAGATAGAGTGGGAAGGAGAGAGAGGAAGAGAGAGAGAGAAACATCGACGTGAAAGGGACACATCGAGTGGCTGCCTCACGCATGGCCCTGGTTGGGTCAGGGCCGGGGACAAACTGCAACCGAAGCACGCGCCCTTAGCGGGAACCGAACCCCGGTCTCTCTGGACCGCAGGCCAACGCTCTAACCGCTGAGCCAAACCGGCCAGGGCCACTGTCTCTAATCTTGATTTTAACTCTTTCACTGAGGCAAATCCTTTCAGCGATTATGATTTCAATTTGGGATCTTGCCTTTTTTCTTAAAACTAGTTCATAAGTGGTTTCCCATGTTGTACAGAGCCTTCATAACTATTCTTTGAAATATAATTTTCTATTCCCTGGTTACACCAGGGTTTACCTACCGTGTTGTTCTACCTTGTCATTCTATGCCATGAATCCTTAGAGATTATCACATAATCCCAGATTGGCTAAATGACACATTGTGATATAGCATGTGTGGAGTGGGTCCCAGGCATCTCTGTGGTTAGAATATTCTTAATGATTCTGATGCACCCCCGTGATCAAGGACCCCAGGTTTACAGGATCCCCATGAGTAAAGACAGACCCTTACTATTATGATAGTGGTTAAAAGCACAGGATCTGAAATCATACTGTCTGGACTGAAATCTTGGGCTGTGAGACCCAGCCTCTCGACTTCTCTAGGCTTCAATTTTTTCATTTTTCAACTGAAGACCACAAGCTACCTCAGTGGGCTGTTGTCATGATTAAATGAGATGATGTAAGCAAGCACAGCAAGTTATTCTTGTAATCATTCTGCTGGGTGGATGGGGACCTAAAGGCAGGAGGCACGCCCTTCCAGTCCACCTCAGGAGACCTCAGAGAGGTCAATGTGAGCTGGAGGATTCTGCCCTGGAATCTACCTGAGGAGAGGAGGCTGAGACGGCAGGGTGGTTCACAGCCTCACCTCTAGACCTGCTGACAGGTTGAAAACGTGAAGGAGGAGGTATCACACATACAGGACTGTAGCACTTCAGTATATTCTTACTTGATCAAGAAGAATCAGTGTGTGAATTAATGAGGCCCGAATTCCTGAACGGAATGAGGAGATGCTACGCAATCTTCTATGGGACCACAGGGGTTAGAAGCCATCAGAGATTTGCTTTAGAATCAGCAGTGGTCCCAGGAACAACCATGCATGTAAGGAAGAGTGGAAGGAAGAAACATGGGAATGGCCAGCAGAGGAAGGTCACCGAGCCAGGACCGACAAAAACAAAACTAAAATTCAGACAATTTGAAAATTCAAGGAGCCCATGGTTTGAATCACTCCCAGGGGTTAAATTTTCCCAGCTACGAACTGTGCTGTGGGTTTTCTCTAATGAATAGCTTCCTCTAGTTTATAATGGGGACTATGAGCTCATACAGTGAGTTTAGAGGGCAAATTTTAAAAACATTCTACAAGGTAATTTTTTGTGCTAGGGGCCAAATGCAAAACTTCTGAACTACTTGAAAGAACTATTACCTAGAAGTCTAGATTGTGGTTACACAAGGCAGTTTTGTCTGCTTGCCTAGAGCAGGACCTGACACAGTGCTCAGGGAATAAGTGTTGAATGACTTGTTTTCTTGCCTTTTGGCTTCAACCACTGGATAACTTCACAGAGGAGCAAGAAAGAAAAGCAGTAAACGGAGGCTCTGCTGGGCTTTTTGCTGAGCAACCCGAAGTATTTCAACTTGCTTCAAAGGGATTAAAAATGCAAAAACAGAAATAGGAGGTTAAAAAGTACAAAAATTAAAAAGTGAAAGTAATTTAAAAGACTTTTCTATATACACCAGTTTATTAATTAGCTGCTGTCAAAGAACTAAAGTAGCACTGGTATTAGCCATGTTGGAATCCTCCCCTTTGAAAACCTGATCCCTGGGTAAGGCCCCGCAAGGCTTCGTCCACCAGTTACTGGTGTGAGGCCAGAGCGGGCAGTTCCTGTCACCGTGAAGGTCCCACCTGGCCAGCATCCTGGGCTAGAGCTGGGTGCTGTTGTAGGGGAGAGATGAGAACAACGGCAGGGAGCCTCCCTGGGGGCACAGGAAGGGGCCTATGGAATTGGGTACCCCTGGCCTGCGGAAGTTTCTCTCTGGGTGTTACTGAATTGTATTTTGTAAGGCTCCCTGTCTCGTCTCCCAAAGCGGTTGATTGTTGGAACCAGAAGAGGGCCATGTTTGGGGTGTATGATAACATCGGGATCCCGGGAAATTTTGAAAAGCCCCCCAAAGAACTAATCAAGGGCCCAAGATGGCTTCGAGGCTGCAAGGGGAATGAATTGCAGCACTGTATACAAAAGAAGAAAATGACTGGAAAGCAAATGTTCACTGATGACCCGCACAACCTTAACAAACGCATCGGGATTCTCTACAAACACTTTAACTTAGTGGAAAGTACCGGTAGAAGAGAGAGCTGGGGACTGTGGAAGAGGCATGTCTACCCTCCAGGAGAAGGGACACAGTGCCTTTCCCTCTGAGGACAGGGATTTGTATGCTCTCCATAATAAAATGGGGCTTCTTTAGAATCTGTTATCCACACACTTTATTTTCCAATGCTACTTCTACTCATTCATGTAGCCTATGAAGTCTGACTCATTCGCAAGTTTTAGAGTCTTAGATTTGGACTTGACCACTTGCTCATTGCAGTCTAGTCTACGGCCTTTAAAAAAAGAAAAATTAGATTAAAAAATTAAATAAAAAAGAAAAATTATTGTTGGCACTTTTTGACATTTGGGTTTCACGTATTGAAAGTGGTCACTTTTAATTGCCTCATAATGCTAAATGTTAAATGTGTTTTTAAAAATCCACACTGGAATGAAATGTAACAGAAAAGTGGAATTATATTTCTGGACTATTCTCATCAAAAAATATTCATTGGATACTTTTCTGAGCTGAGAATTGTAGGAGAAACAAAAAGTGCAATACACCCTTGGCCCACTCCCTGCGTGTGCTTTTCCAGTTAGATATGTAAAGTTGTAGTCTCACACGTACACTTTACTAGGAGGCATTACGTACCATACGAACAGTTCCCATGGGCGGCTCCTAAGCCTGACATCATCAGAATCATCTTGGTAATTGAACAGTTTTAAAGTCCTGGTCCCTGCCCTGAAAGACCTGTGATCTGTAAAGCTGAGCTGAGTCTTGTGCATCCATGTGTGTGTATTTTTAATAATTACAAAAAATGTTTCCATACATACAACGCAAATTTAAAAATTCCCAAAGGGTAATCAGATGAAAAGTTGTCTCGTTTGACTTTTCTTGTGTTCCTTCACAGAGGCAACCACTCTTCCAAGATTCTGACTCCTTCTGCACATACACTATGTGTGTACAAGTTTATATTAAAAACTATCTCCTTCAAAAACAATCTGATAAAAAAGACATATTTATCTCCCCAGAAAGGTGTATATGCACACACATAAAATTCTATACATAAATCCAAAAGTCAAAAATCCCTCTGAAACCACCACAAGGGATCCAGATTACAAAACCCTTTTCATCAATACGTATAGCACAGGGCTCTGTCCATAGGGCATATGGTGATTTTCCATTATTAACATATGCAAATAGTGAAGCTTAGGAGTGTTGATGGAAATTTTAATAAATGCTATGAACCAGGTTCTATGTGCTTGCCTACTTGATTTTTGGTGATCTTCTTTCCTGATGTTTTTAGTAATTGAATCAGATTAAATTATTCAGAATTGGTATTACAACTAGATCCTTAAAATGGCAAACCTCCCAAACCAGACAAGTCTACACAAAGGAAAGGGAGGTTATGCAAGGACATGTGATATCCTTAAATGCCACAGCAGATCAGCCAGGCTTTATGTGACCTTGACAGAAACTTAGCATTCAGGATTTTTAAGTGAGAGGCACTAAGAATTGATTTAAAGAAAACTAATTTGGCGGAGGGACGACAACCAAAAAGCTGTGGTTGACCTAAACATTTCACCACATGCCTCGTGTTCAACGTAAAACACTCAGGAAAGAAAACATGTGAGAACCAGCTTTCAGAAAACACTCGATTAAAAATAGTCACACTTGCACCAGCTGTGTTTCAAGTTGTAGTCCACTGCATTTGATATTTATAACTAAAGAGAAAATAAGAACACTGCAGGCGAACTATCTGTATTTTGGAATCAAGGTTCCTGATGCTGAATTCTGTTTGGCAGGGAGTGAGCAACACTAGCGGTCGTCACATCAGCTGAGAATGGGTGCTTTCTGGCCTCTCTGGAAGAGAATCAGAGAGGGTTTCTGAAGCCCCATGGGGCCCTCCTTTTGGCAACTTTCCACCTCTGTGAAGAGGAAGGCAGTTTGTTTAATAAAAATCTCATGCATAACTTTCGGGAAAAAGAGGGAAATGAGCCTTCCCTGGCACTCCTTGCTGAGTCAAAAACAGGTATTGACAAGCTCGGCCTCAAGGAAGGTACCTGTGCTTTTCTGCCAGCCTCTGCTCCCCGATAAAATTAGAACTGAGGGCACTTTAAAGGGAAACTTTATAGGACAGCATGATAGATTATTAGATGTTTAACAACAGGAAGCGTTTCCTTAAAAAAAAAAAAAAAGAAGCAAGATAAGAGTTAGACTGCATATTTACCTTACCTAGATTTTTCTCTATTATTATTTTTTGCTGTAAGAGTCAGAATAAACTCCACATTGTGAATGAAAATTTTTTATCTAGATAATAAAGAGGAATCAACAGGACCAAAGTGAACACTAATTTTCAGTGGAGCCCACTGTTAACTCTTATTTGCCCTGAAAAAGGACGAAGCCAGTAAAAACAGCTCAGAGAATGAAAGCTCCAAACGGAGGTTTCCGCAAGAAGAAGGAAAAAGCGATGAATGGGTGGGGCCTTGGCGGCAGCTAGGCTTTATTTCAGAAGGAGGGAGAGAGCTCAGAAGAGAATATGGCAAAATGTTAACATGTATTAAATTGAGATGGTGATACCTTGTGTCTGTTATTAAATGAACAGTTTTTAAGTGTTCTATATGCCTGAAATCTTTTATAGTTAAAACAATTGTTAAAAGAGAATGTGAAGACTTACACAGCAAAACTCTAGAAAGCTAACTAACTGGTGTTTGGTTCTCTGATATGAAAGAAACATGCAGACGGCCCAGTAGCCCGAGTTCTAGAAATAATCTCCACACGGTAAGAGAGCGTCTAAGCCTAGCCTACACTGAGCTTATCTGAAATAGGGTTTCAAATATGGGACAAAATTTCAGTAGAAAAAGGAGGATTTGGGTAGCCTCCTACAGTTAGTTTTTAAATTATTTAACCTGAGGTATATGTGGACAGTCAGCAAAAGAGTAAGCCAAGCAGGTTCTATATTTATGTGGTCTGTAAGGTACAGTTAGGGGTCTGCACCCCCAAACCACAGCCAGCCCCAAGAGCTTCCAGGGTGGCCTGCCCCTTTGCTGCAGCCAGCATGTGACTGAGTGCATGCTGAACCACCTGTCTCCCAGGGCCACTCAGGGAGTGGTGTGATCTCACAGAGGCATGATGGGAAAAGAGGGAGGGAGGCTGGAGGGGAGAGAAGAATAAGAGGCTGTATATAGGTGAGGAAAAGGCAGAGCCCATAACATTTTACCATTAAGCCTGAACAAATGTACTTTATTAAGTATGTAGCATATGCAAATCTCAGAAATATCATTCTTTTCCAGTAAATGTCAATGCCCCCCCCCCTTTGAAGTCCTGTGGAATGGGTTCTGAGGGTCAGGGGGGCACGCTCCATGACACCTCCCTCCACCACAGGCAGGAGGAGGACCATCCCAAGGATGCTGCCACTGCTCACACACAGCTGCCCTGCAGGTTCCCAGCCTGGACTGAGCCAGTCTCCACTTTCACTTTCTCTTCTGCAACAGTTTATGCCGAGAGCAACAGAACCTCTTCTGTTAACTTTTAGATGTGCAGTTATCATGGGATATGAAACATTTAAGATTTTTTTCCTTCTCTTTTCTATCTTTCTCCCTAATATCCAACGATGCTAGCTCAGAGTTTCTGGAAGAAATTATACAGTTGCCATGATCATCTTGAAAATAAGTATCTACCAATAACCAGGAAAAGTATGTTTGCCAACAAATGTACTTAGGCAATCCCCGGATACCTATGTACTTTACAGCAGAAAAGTACGCGAAGGACAAAGGTTAAGGATGATTCGACACTGCACCCAGGTGAGTGGTCTTCAGGCAGGGTGATTTTGCCCCCCAGGAGACACCTGTCAATGTCTGGAGACATTTTTGTTGTCACAGCTGTAGGGATGTTATTGGCATGTACAGGGATGCTGCTGAATACCCTACAAGGCACTGGAAAGCCCTTTATAAGAGAGTTTTCTGGCCCCAAATGTCAACAGTGCTGAGTATGAGAAACGCTGATCTAGCTGTGTCTGCCCCAGGGCTGCCCTTACAGCCTCACACAGAGCAGGTGCCTGGTTACCTCCTACAGAAGACACGGACAATTATAAAGATCCTCCTGATAAGAGGCATACACTGAGAGCACGTCTTTCTTCTGCCTAAATTTTACAGGGAAAAGGGATTTAAAATCCCCTTATAAACTGAAAGGTCATCCTCGCCTATTCATTATGGAAAGATGAAAGTGATATTGGGAGAAGAGCTCTGGAAAAAATATCTCATGGTTTTTTCTTTCTCTTCCTCCTCCCCATTCTTCTGATCAAGAGCGTCTAACAAATGAAATTACTTCCTTTAACTGTTACAAACAGCAGAGCCATTTACACTCTCAGTGAACAGTGATAGGCTAGGAGAATAATGCTAGTTTGTAACAGATCCTCTGAACTGTTCTTCCTTTTCTTGCAAATGGATTAAATGCTTCATGCTTAATACATGTATGTTGAATTAGTGAATAAAAAATAAGTGGGTAGCCCTGGCCAGTTTGGCTTGGCGGTTAGAGCGTCGGCCCGCGGACCAGAGAGTCCTGGGTTCAGTTCCCGCTCAGGGCACGTACCTCGGTTGCGGTTTGTCCCTGGCACCGGTAGGGGTTGTGTGGGTGGCAACCAGTCGATGTGTCTCTCTCTCACGTTGATGTTTCTCTCTCTCACTTCCTCCCTCTTTCCCTCCCGCTCTATCTGAGGATAAATGCAAAAGTGTCCTCGGGTGAGGATAAAAAAAATAAATAAATAAGTGGGTAGCTGAAATAATAAAGCTGTAGCTGAAGTTTAATAATGACCAACTTACACATATGTGTACGTTTGACTTCCTTTATGATTAGTTGTTTATATATCTGTATTTCCCACTAAGTATTAAACTCATTGATACAGAAACTATAATTTGACAAGAACATCCAAGGTCCATTAGGTTGTTTCATTTCCAATTATTTTGAAAATGTAAGGCAGCAACCACTACATGAAAAGGATGCATGAAGACTGAGCACAAATAGATGCATAAAATTTTTTATTGGAGAATAAATTTACAATCAAGTTAATGCCATGTACTCGTTAGTATCAAGAATTGTTACTCAGCCACAAAAGACCAGAGCAATAGAAGTAAATAGTTCATGAAATACCATAATTTATATTTTTGTACAGAGCCAGTCCAGAAAAAAACTCCCAGTTTTTTTTCTTAATGTTAATTCTTCAGTAATTATAATCAGTGTCAATGCTGATAAAATGTATCTTTCAATTATCCTTATCACACACACATGGACACATACAGTTGATAGACATGGCACACAGACACGTGTTGAAAAGATAAGTGCTGGATCTAACTCCGATTATCTGAATATCCTTCATCCACTGAGCCTCTTTCTCCTTTGTTTCCACAGTTACAACTCTCTGGCCCTCATTTCACCACTGTGCTCCCATGTCTTGTACCCTAGGTCCCTACCCCAGCATCCCAAATGCACACATTCCAGGTGAGAGTTCAATGAGTAGTAGTCAGCTATAAGAGCCACCAGTCCTGTGAGGAAGGCAAGTAAATCCTCCTCTCAGAGCCTGTTTCCTCACAGGCATTACATTTTACTGTCAGGGTTGTTATGAGGACTAGAAGAGGTACTATATGCAAAGCATGTGACAAATCTTTGGTGCTTAAGAAATGCGAATTCCCTTGTGTAATTGCAGCCTCTCTTTCCTCATCCAGATTCTAAAGGAATGAGACCGTAAGATTGTCATCTTCTGTGAACTAAACATATCATACTTACTCTGCTTAATGACCTTGACTAAGAAAAACATCTTTCATTCCTCAGGAGAGCTAGGAGACTTAAAATGCAAATGAGATTGGTGGGACCCAAACCATATAATATGGGTGGGTTTCATTCAAAAGATACAGAGTAACATCAGAGTATTCCGTCTTTTGTTTTGGAACAGGGGTAAGATTTAGAAAGGCCTGGGCTGGAAGTGAGGACTGAAGAAAGGGAGGAAACAACCTGCAAGTGTGGCAAAACCAAAGACAAAGGTCCTTGACACCGTGATTCCACTGAGGGTCTGCGCTGCTGCCCTTCACCTATTCACAGAAACACACACACACAAAAACTAAGGCCAAAAGCATGTCACATCTCATGGGGCGCACACACCTTAGTGGGAGCTAACTTGATAACCTTTTGCTGAAGCCCTGAATTATTGAACAAAACAAATATTTATGAACGACGAAATTACAACTGCTGACGGGCTTATCTGCAAAACCATTATAAATCAGTCTGTGAAACATAACACCCTTTATGAACATACAAAACTCAAATTAACTTAGAGAAAGATATTCTTCTTAAACTAACAAGGAGAAAAAGAATCTGAAGATGTGTAAAGGGCTCAACCAAGCACACCACAGGCATATCAACCAGCAGTACATTCCAGGGACTACCACACATGGATGTACATTTTCTCAAACTGAGAAGCTATGGCACTTCCAGGCTCTCTATGGGGCACATTTTATATATATATTATTTTTCTCATTTAATCTCTAAAACACTCTATGAAGTACACACCATCAATATTTCTGCATTTTACACATTAGGGTACTGAGGTTAGAAGTGTTGGATAACCCAGTCAAAGCCATGCAGATAGGCACAGTCTGGGTCTGAATTCATAATCTTAAATATTATGCTATATAATCCACACACTCAGTCATCTGTTGCATTTCTCACGAAATCTCTAAAGAGCTGAAAGTAAGCACTTCTTTTAAAGACTTATTAAAGTGTCAAGAAGTATACAATTAAAAAACACTTTAAGGTGATGAGGAAATAGTAAAAGTTGGTTAGCTCATGTTGAAATAATTTCTACTAAATGGAAATAATAATGGAGTTTGAAAATCTGACACTTCTATTGCTAAGAGGCAAGTTTCTATTTAAAAATTATAATAGTGCCTGACCGGTGTGGCTCAGTGGTTGAGCGTCGACCCATGCACCAAGAGGTCGCCCGTTCAATTCTCAGTCAGGGCACATGCCCAGGTTGTGGGCCCAATCCCCAGTGGGGGGCATGCAGGAGGCAGCCAATCAATGTTCTCTTTCATTGATGTTTCTCTCTCTCTCTCCCTCTCCCTTCCTCTCTCTCTCAAAATCAATAAAGAAAAAAAAATTGTAATAGCGACACTGGTGATTGCGGGTGTGTGAAGGTGGAATAGGGCATAGAGGGGATAAATGGTGATGGAAAAATTAAATAATAATAATCACGTGAATATTTCAGCTTAGGGGTATTCATGTAAAGCAGTTCCTCACTTTTGCGTCTCGGAAATCAAATATTCCAAAATCCACATAGAAAGATACCATGAACTTACTTTGATCTGAGGGTAGGACTTCTTATTCTTCTCACTAGATGCACCAGGGAGTCCGCCATGGGACGGGCCTTCGCAGACATAACGGAAACGAAATCCTCTCTGCAAAGGTGAGCACAGAGCCAACAAGTTTGAGAAACACTTATTTAAAAAGTACCAGGACAAAGTTATACACACAACTGTAATTCTTTTGTGTATTAGATGAAAGAGAAAAAACAAGAACTATGTGGAAGAGGATTGTGCGAATGAGAAACGCGTCCCTAACCCCGCAGAAGCCCTCCTGCCGTGCACACATGGGCGTGAACTGCTGAGGAGCTGGCGTCAGCCTCGGACTACATGCTACAGCTTGTGTGAACCAGAGCTGCTTCATCTCAAATTGCTGCCGCCACGCTCTGAACTTGGCCATATTACTCCAGTTATGCTTCTTTGACTCTTACTTAAAAGAATTCCTTTATCTACTCTGATTACAGTTGGTTCAGGAGGGAACACAGAAATGCCTGGTTAAATATAGCACGTCAGTGTTGTAGAACACAGCCTACGTTAGACTCCTCATTTGGCCAGCTTCTCCCAATAATTCAGAAGATACGATTTTTGATTTCATGATTATTGGTATTATCAAGCTCAAACTGTCTATATGAACTGACCTGAATGAGTCCAAAACCAGCTCCTTTAAATATTAACTGAAGAATTTTACAATGGTTGTATATCAATGAAGAGTTAGTTGGAATTCTTTACTATGTGTACAGTGGGCTGAAAAACACCTAAAGCCATATATATATATATAAATATATATATATATATATATATATATATATATATATATATATATATATATTTAAAATTTATACAAATGAGATTAGGCTAGACTATCCTTAGGTCTATCCTAGTTCTAACATTTTATGATTTACAAAGCTAACAATTACAATTTGTATACATATTTGTGTACAAAGGATAAAACAAAGGCAATTGTGAGAATGAATCTCATAATCGTATTAAGGGAACTTTCAATGTATTTCCTGAAAGGTGCAACTTTATAATGATGTAAATCAATCTGTGGTGGTGTTAGTAGTTTATAATTATACAGTCACTACTAGATGGTTTTTCTTTTTTCATATTCACCCTTTGGTGAAAGAATATGTTACTATACTTTAAGTAATAATATCACTTGTCATTTATTTTTACTGTGGACTGACGTTGTCTAAACAGTGCTAGATCACCAGGCCACGAGGAGCTCTGCACACCCACTACTGGCTGGTGAGGGCTTCGACTCTGCCCACTTAGAGCAACTGCGATGCCGGCAAACACCAAGGTGGTAACAGCTTTGAGCTCATCGAGCAATGTGAAATGTTTGTCTTCCTTAGACTGCACTACATCTCATTAGTCCTCATGTAGGGTCTTAGGAAACAGTCTCTGAGTGGTTCAGGGGCCCTGAAGGAATTGAAACCTCTGCCATCTGGAACTGTCTGTCCCTATACTCTCTGAGATCTTCCTGATCTGCAAAGAGGATCAGCATGTTTCATGGGATGAATAGGCCTGAAGAAAATTCTTCAGTGAAGGAAAGCTCCTCAAGTCACACAGGGGTCTGGAGTGTATGATCAACTCATCAAAGTGGGACCGAAATACTAGGGAAGCCTTCTGAGGTGAAGTTGCTCAGTTAGGGGCAATGCTTCTATTTTGCCTCTCAAAAAATTCCAACTGAAAAATAAGTTACAAATTCAGCCCTATACCTTTCATAGACAAAGGCTGTTGGCTTATTTTTAATAATTAAATGGAATTTCTGAAAGCATGAAAAAGCATCAGCATATGCAACAGTTAGCCTCCAGAACAAAGGTAGAAATTTACTTGACTGCTACTCAATTTAAATACAACTTCAGTTTTTAAACAGTATTAGATAATTATCACTGAATAATATGCAGCAGAACTTGATATTTTAAAGATTAGGAGTCTATGCTATGACTCATCTCTGTCAGAAATGGGGAGAATTGTAGCAAAGACACCTTAAAGAAAAAAGAACATTTTTCTAACTTTTATTTTTAAAAATGCAATAAAGCAATTCATTATCTTGAATCACAAAATTCCTTTATGACAGTTGGAAAAATATATGCATGTATAATTTTATATCTTATTGGGAGTGGTATCAAATAGAATATGAGTAAGAGACATGCCTTAATAGCTTGCTTAAGTTAAAAAAAAACAATAGAAATTTTTCACGGTTGCAAAAGAATATCTAAAGTTCTAAAGGAATTTTAACCTGAGGGTGGAAATTGAATACTTCTTTAAAAAAGGAAGATAGCATATCTTCAAATGCAGAGTCTAGATGCATTTCTGATGCTAAATTTCTGAGATGAAAGGTTTGCAAATCCACAGCCATTCATCTCAGTAACTCCACTTGCTCAAGCTGAGTCATCAACCTCAAAGGCAAGGCTACATCCACCCGGTCAGAAAGTCTGACGTGAGTACAACCTTCTTACTTTCACTGGAGTCAGACATCACAATAACATCAGTTTGGTGAATAAACACATTGTTTTACTCAGATGAGCTTCTACAGCTCCATAGGTAGTGAATTAAGTTTTGAATGTTGAAAACATATAACCCTTCTGGGAAATTAAAAATGTCAAATTTCCCTTATAACAGTTAGACCCGTAACAAGAAATTGCATTTAAAATTCTCATTGTAGTGCTGCGCTAATGAAAATGGATATTTGAAGAAATGCTTGGGTAGGCAGACAAGTAATTTTTAGTTGATTTCTCAGTTTCACAAATTATCCAGATCGTCCATTTAGAAAATTTTCCAGGAAGCCAGACCCCTGCATAGAATTTTAGGAATAAAGTTCCCCTGGTAGGGTCTTTGAAAGAATTGCTGACCTCCTATGAGAAGTCACTACTATGGAATTGGAAATAAGTAAAGGAAAGTAATGTTGGAGACTGTGGAGCCAGGACATGCCACCTACAAGCAACTAGAACAATGCTCCAAAGTCTCATGTGGCATTCCAGTCCCCACACCAAAACTCTTATCTAAGTTCAGCCTTATAAGGATAGTCTATTTGGTCACAATTAAGATATTTATCTCCTTTAAAGGCTGACCCAAATCCAAATACATATTTAATGCCATGATTATAGTAACCACAACAAATACTTTATTTAAGTTGTTGACTCAGTTAGCATTTGTTAAATGCTACACAATGTAAAGGTGCAATGCTCAGTCACTTGAGCTACTAAAAACATTCAGGAAAGGAACTGGGTAATATAAGTGCAGGACAGCAGGTATGCACACCCTCGGTCTCACACAAATTTGGTAAGCACATCCATTCAGAGATTTACTGACTGTGTCCTCAATCTGTAGAGGACTATATCATTACTTCTATCTCCTAATAATTGAGATCTATAGGCAGATATTAAAGATTCTCTTTCCTCCCTTTTCACAGCGCCAGTCCCACCCAATTCCCAATCAATATTACCCACAGATTTGGAGCAGGGTGAGGCCTCTTCAATTCCCAGGACCCTCTACAGAATCCAGTGGCAAGAGAAAGCCCGAGAAAATAAAATGCTCTTCTCCTGACCCCAAAGAAGCTGAGTCTAAAGTTTACTTCAGAAGGAAGAGAACTCAACTGTCCATTCTAGTACTATCTATCTCCCACTGGTAGTTTTATTTTTATTTATTTATTTATTTATTATTATTATTTTTTTTTATCCTCACCCGAGGACATTTTTTCATTTTTTGTTCAGATAGAGTGGGAAGGAGAGAGAGGAAGAGAGAGAGAGAGAGAAACATCGATGTGAAAGTGACACATCGAGTGGCTGCCACCCGCACGACCAACCAGGGCCGGGGACAAACTGCAACCGAGGTACATGCCCCTAGCGGGAACCCAACCCGGGTCTCTCTGGACCGCAGGCCGACGCTCTAACCGCTGAGCCAAACCGGCCAGGGCTCCCACTGGTAGTTTTAGTATCTTAGGGTACATGTTCCAAAGTCAGAACAGAAAAGGCTGGAGCTACTAAAGGTAGGAGGAAGGCTGAGAAGTGTGGCATGTGCCTGGGCAGGATCGATGGATGTAACTCCTTGTATGTGAGCCCAATGGATGTGTATTTCCGTATGAATGGGGAGAACCTATCTTTCCTAGGAGTGGCTGATAAGCAATGTTGGTAGAGATAGTAAGATACCCAGGATCTATAATTAACTGAAGTTTCACAGAACTAGGTATTGAGGCTTAAGACAGTCTGAAGAATGACTAAAAGAGACGTAAGACGGACAAATGAAGTTGTTACATAATGGGCAGGTTGTTGATCTAGATCAGCTACTTCCTTCACAAAATTCAGTTACTATTTTTGATGCTTGAGATATTCATGTTAGACTTATGGATCTAACATTTAAAGAGAACCCCCCTCCCCTTTAATCTTACCTGTTTGGGTTGCTCTAATATTTGAACGTATGGGCCATCTGCTAAAAAAACAAAAACAAAAAAACAATAAGCAGAAATCAAAAGAATGTGAGGCTTCTCAAATTTGGTATAAAATATTAAGCAAGTAAAAATCTGAAATTATGCTTTTAAATAGAGGTTTCAATTAAACATTTTTAGCTAAAATTCTACAAGGATATAATCTATTGTCTTCATTTGAATAGTAAATTTATCCTTATTTTAACAGTTTTACACTTTTAGAGAAGCACAGTAAATAAACATTTCTTGAATGGTGGTGGTACACTGTATAAGCCAACAAAACGCCTGATGTTTGGTAAAGATTAAGATGGCAATAACCTTCATAATCTTGTGTACTAACAAAGCATTTATAAATGACACAAATACCAATTAAAATCAGCAATGGCTTCCTGGACTCTATGACTTTTTTTTTTCTTTCCATCATTAGATACTAACTTCTTTCCCTTAAAAGGCAGATGCTCCCTGTGACATTATGAGACTGAGTGGGCAGCTACATGTGTGACATACACAGATAATGGTCTCAGGCTGTCTATTGTTCCTGACACCAAGTTTCTGGTTCCTTTCCCTTACTTGAATCCATAAATACTGCCTTCATTCCCTAGCTGACTAGCTTGTTCCCCCTCCCTCCCAAATTTAATTTGGTCTATCAGATATGATGGACTTTTCTAATTAATCTATAGCTTTTGATGTTTGTATACAATTACTGAATACTGTGCTGTGATACAAACTTTGTTCTAAAAAAGCACAAACATTTTGTAAAATCCTGAAAATAATTTCATTGCTGGTAGGTGCATGCCAATTAATTATCATAAAAAGATAAAGAAAACTAGAAGCTTAGTCCATATCCTAATTATATCTGACTTTGGAAATTCAAAGGAAAATCAGAACCTCTGACAGCATCAAAATACATTTATTTAATATGAGAAAGCCCCTAAGCTCCCCAGGGCATCTTATGTCAACAGTATAATAACCCATCGCTCTACAGTAAGTAAAGGCATATGCAGCTTCTCACTTGTTTGAATGTAAATTAAAAAGGTTGGTACTAAAAAAAACAAAACCAAACAAACAAAAAAACCTATGAGAATGCTTGTGTCCATTTCAATCTCCATCCCTTAGACAGAGGTTTAAGACCTATTCTTTTAGGTAAGTAAATTTGTGAAGAACTAAATTTCAGGGTGAAATAAAAAATAAACGACTAATTTAAGAGAGAAATCATTTTTATCCTTTCAGTTTTATGATGAATCAGAAAAAGGACAGAAAACTGTAGGAAACAAAGGTATAATTATATCTTGTTACTATTCAAGAAATTTACAAGAAAGTTGAAAAATGGCCAAATCTGAAGCAAAATATATACACAAAAGGAAATATGGGAAGTGAGACTGGCCAATGTAGTATAATTGAGGTAAATTATTCCTTTTATTTGTATAAAATTCATCCCTGGGCATTTGAAACTACTTTTAGAAAAGAAATTGCAATTCTAAGATTCCCAAACATGGCTAGAATTTAATTTTGATAAGAAAATAAAACCAATTAGAAACAGAAATATTTTCACACCACTAACATATAATTTGTATGTCAATATAACAAATATAATCATAAAAACATTCCCTCTGGGATGCTAAATGAACATATCAAGAAGAGAGGCTTCTAATAAAGCAGCATTTAGAAGCCATAAAAAATATAAGGGAGTTGGGGAACATTTATATTAAATTTCAAGTCTCTTATTATTGTTATTATTCTTTATTAATTAATTAATGTTAATTTAGTTTTCAATTACAGTTGACAGTCAATATTATTTTATATTAGTTTCAGGTGTATCTCTCACTACTGACTTTTCTAAAAGTACTTGAAGTTTGTCTACTATTTTTGCTGAATGACTAAATTTCCTTTAAAAATGTGAAATTTCAAGGTTTGGGATTTTTTTTTGGAAAGTGGGACCATTTTTCTCTTTTAGGGAACACACTCAAAAGTTAAGTCAACTAGAAAATAGATTTGATACACATATGTTTGTTTTAATGCCAACTTTCTTCTGGTCACATGTCTAGCCCATGAAGTGACAACCCACTTATACAGAGAAATTTAAAATACAGCACAATGTGCCTGATTGGTGTGGCTCAGTGGTTGAGTGTCTACCCATGAACCAAGAGGTCGCCGGTTCAATTCCTGGTCAGGGTACATGTCCACATTGTGGGCCTGATCCCCAGTGGGGGGCATGCAGGAGGCGGCCAATTGATGTTCTCTCTCATCGATGTTTCTATCTCTTTCTCCCTCTCCCTTCCTCTCTCTCTAAAATCAATGAAATTAATAAATACAGCACAGTGTTATAGACTTAACAGCTATACTAGATCCCATAATTTTCAACTAGTAGGACTACTTACGAATTTAGATTTTAAGAAATAAAGATAAAACAGGCCATGTGAAAATCACATGGTTTCCATAATCTTTCTACCCCTTTAAAACATGAATAAAACAGCATACATCTTGGATGATAAAAACTTGACTATGCTACTGCAACAGAGAGGGGAAAATATAACACTAAAATGATGAGGAAATAACTGGGAAATAAGATTTTTGGGGTATAACTTTAAAAGTTTTAATATCATGGCAAAATAACTTCTACCATGTGAAACTCTGACCACAGAATATTTACTGAGATGGTTCTTTTGGTAATCTTATTTCTATCTCCATAAACTTGATGAAATAAAAACATTATGAAAAATTTGCCTCAGGATACTATTTGGCATCTACAAGGCATTAAATGGAAATGTATATGTTTCCTAAGGGCAGAATCAAGTTCTTACGTTTCCAATAAAGCATTAATATTAAAAAAATACTTTGATCCCAGAATTGAAAGTTCACAAGAAACAGATGCTACCAAGACATTGACTTGTTCTTCTCAGGAAGCCGACCAAGAACTCAAACTGGACAGCAGTTCATGAGATCTCAGACACAGTAGTCTACAAGATATATTTTGTGGGGTAAAGAGAAAAAGCCCCCAGCAATACAACTTTTGATAGTGAAGGTGAAGGGATAGCAGATTTATGATTTTCCTCCCATGAACTCCTAGAAATAAGAGAGATAACAATGCAGAAAAACATTCTGGTCTAAAAAATGAAAAGCAAGTACCAGAATAACAGTAACAGTTTTAAATGAGAATGATACAAATTGGATCAAGTTTCCCAGTGAGGCCAGGCAAGTCCATGGCAAATCGAAGAGCTGACATCCACCTCAGTGATTACAAAACTCCCCGTTTTATATACAACTTGCATCATTTACTCACACTGCTTTTGAAAGTCTGTTAAGTCTCGTTGGTGATGTGTGGAGCATATAAAAAGAGCCATCACACTCTGCCCTGGCCGGTTTGGCTCAGCAGTTAAAGCGTCAGTCCATGGACCAACGAGTCATGGGTTCGATTCTGGTCAAGGGCACGTACCTCGGTTGCGGTTCGGTCCCTGGCCCTGGTTGGGGTTGTGCAGGAGGCAACCAATCGGTGTGTCTCTCTCACATTGATGTTTCTCTCTCTCTCTCTCTCTCTCTCTCTCTCTCTCTCTCTCTCTCTCTCCCTCCTTCCCTCCCTCCCATTCTATCTGAAAATCAACAGAAAAATCTCTCTCTCTCTCTCTCTCTCTCTCTCTCTCTCTCTCTCTCTCCCCCTCCCTCCCACTCTATCTGAAGATAAATGGAAAAGTATCCTTGGGTGAGGATTAAAAAAAAAAAAAAGAGCCATCACACAGAGCTTACATACAAACCAAAAAAAAATAGAGACTAAATGTACTTTTTTAAATCAGTTATATGAGATTAAACAATTAGTGGGTGGGGATAATTAACACAGTCATGTTAGAAGGATGATTATCATGCATTTTATCCAACTGGTCAGCATGTAAAGCTAAAAACTTTTTAAAAGGATGATTTTTTCTTTACTGAGCTGATTTTTATTATTTTTTACACACTGTGTCCCCAGTGCCTGGCATACACAACAGGCACTCCAATAAATGTTTTTGGAATAATCTGAGGAGTTAAGACTGCCTGAGTCTGGAACAAAGCAAAGAGGAGTTAAAAATATCCCAGAGATGGTAAGATTGGTTCAAACGGAAAATCCTTATATTGAGTGAAAAAATTCCTTCTGAGCTGTCCTAACAGATATTAGGAACAATTGTAAGTCATACAATGAGTAATGGGGATGAAACATTATTGTGCAAATATATTTCAAGAAAGCATATTAAAAGATTATTTCTTAGAACATAAATCACCATTTCCTTTCTAGGTACATCACTAACTTTCTGAAAGAGACCACTAGCAAATCCTGAATTTAAAAAAGTAAAAGCAAAACGACAGGGTAGTAGGAGTGAGGAGTTTTCTTACCCGTTGGCAGTGGCATCTCTGACTGAAATATTTCTGAATTAAATATTGGATGATTCAAAGGATCCAAATGAAACATCTGTAACAAAGAAAATTAAATTTTCAATCATTATTTTTCCAACATTATATTAAACATTTGAAGTTGGTAGACCTAAAACTTAATTACAGGAACAAAAAGTAAAGCCAAATACAAAATCTGAAAATATTTCAAATTAGGATTTTAAAAATACCTTCTCATGTGTATGAGACTTTACACAGGGTTGGACTGCGTTACTGTGACAAAGGGTTTTGAAAAGAATGACCTAGCTATAAAGTGCACAGAGGCAACACGCTTAACTTATCTTCAGGGCCTCGTCTATGTTTATCACATAGTGGATACTTAATAAATATTTTTTGAATGAATAACTTGAAGCTCATACTCTCTTAGAAATATAAGCATAAGAATATAATCCTATTGATGATAGCCATTCTGGCAGGTGTGAGGTGATATCTCATTGTAGTTTTAATTTGCATCTCTCTGATGATTAGTGATGTTGAGCATTTTTTCATATGTCTATTGGCCATCTGTATGTCCTCTCTGGAGAAGTGCCTATTCAGGTCTTGTGCCCATTTGTGTGTGTGTGTGTGTGTGTGTGTGTGTGTGTGTGTGTGTGTTTGTAATCTTTTTTCTTCTTGTTGTTTATTAATTTATTCTTGTTACAGATGTTTCTCCTTTTTCTTCCCCCGCAGACACCCTCCTCCCTATCCCACCCCCTGCCAAGCATTGCTGTCTATGTCTATTGGTATTGAATACATGCATATAAGTTCTTTGGTTTATCTCATCCCTCCCCCCACACCCTTCTCCTCTGAGGTTTGTCAGTCTGAACCATACTTCTTTCTATGTCTCTGGTTCTGTTTTGTTCATCAGCTTTTTTTGGTCATTATATTCCACAAATAAGTGAGATCATGTAGTATTTGTCTTTCTCTGATTGGCTTATTTCGCTTAGCATAATACTCTCCAGGTCCCTCCATGTCGTCTCAAAGGATACAAGATCTTTCTTTCTTACAGCTGCATAATGTTCCATTGTGTATACGTACCACAGCTTTTTTACCCACTCATCTATTGATGGACACTTGGGCTGTTTCCAGATCTTAGCAATTGTAATTTTGTTTTCCTTTTGTTGAGCTATATGAGTTCTTTATATATTTTGGAAATCAATCCCTTATCAGATGTATCATTGGCAAATATATTCTCCCATACAGTGGGTTCCTTTTTCATTTGGATGATGGTTTCTTTTGCTATGCACAAGCTTATTTTAGTTTGATGTAGTCCCATTTGTTTATTTTTTCCTTTGTTTTTCTTGTCCTAGGAAATGTATTGGTGAAAATTCTGCTATGTGAGATGTCTGAGATTTGCTGCCTATATTTTCTTCTAGGATTTTTATGGTTTTGTGACTTACATTTAAGTATTTTATCCATTTTTAGTTTATTCTTGTATACGGTATAAGTTGGTGGTTTAGTTTCATCTTTTTGCATGTACCTGTCCAGTTTTCCCAACACCATTTATTGAAGAGATGTCTTTACTTAATTGTATGTTCTTTCCTTCTATGTCAAATATTAATTGACCATAATGATGTGGGTTGATTTTTGGGGTTTCTGTTCTGTTCCATTGATCTATATGCCTGTTCTTGTGCCAGTACCAGGCTGTTTTGATTACAATGGCTTTGTAGTGTATTTTGATATCCAAGGATATCCCCTCTCACCCACTCCCCTCCCCTCTGAGATCTGTCAGTCTACATCAAACTAAAAAGTTTCTGCACAGCAAAAGAAACCATCATCAAAATGAAAAGGGAACCCACTGTATGGAAGAATATATGTGCCAATGATACATCTGATAAGGGGTCGATTTCCAAAATATATAAAGAACTCATACAGCTCAACAAAAGGAAAACAAAATTACAATTGCTAAGATCTGGAAACAGCCCAAGTGTCCATCAATAGATGAGTGGATAAAAAAGCTGTGGTACATATACACAATGGAATACTATGCAGCTTTAAGAAAGAAGGATCTCTTTCCCTTTGCAACAGCAGGGATGGACCTGGAGATTATCATGCTAAGTAAAATAATCCAGTCAGAGAAAGACAAACACCATATGATCTCACTTATAAGTGGAATCTAATGAACATAATAAACTGACAAAGAAAATAGATCCAGAGACATGTAGGCATGGAACAGAAAGACAGATCTCAGAGGGGAGGAGGAGGGAGACAAGAAGAGATTAACCAGAGTATTTATATACATATATGCATAACCAATGGACACAGACAATAGTGTAGTGAAGGCCTGGGGTGGGGCAGGGGCTGGGAGGAGGAGGGTAAAGGGGAGAAAATGGGGGACATCTGTAATACTGTCAACAATAAAATAAAAAAATAAAAAAAGAATATAATCCTAGAAATCTATATTTCTCTTATGGTGGTAAATAAACCCCTACTTTAGACATCCAACTTCAAGGCCTGAAAGGATTAGACAGCAGTCCTGGATCAATATGCAAAAAAAACCACAGAAAATATTACTTACAATCCAAAGAGCAGATAACTGAACACTGAACTCCCTCACTTTTTTTGGAAAC